>CM072557.1:28131652-30531652 GCA_036898215.1 Platycarya strobilacea | reverse complement strand
AAAAGAGCACACTTTACTTTTCAAAATTTTCAAACAAAGATATCTACCTTTTGCATAAGTCAAGAAAATCATCAATCACTTTTGAAAATATTCAAATAAAACATGCACATGTGAAAGATGACAATCAAGCATATTAATATTTTCAAAATTCAAACCTTTAATCATGTCATGCACATGTGAAAGATGACAATCAATCATCTTTCAAAATTTTCAAAATTCAAACATTTAATCATGTCATGCACATGTGAAAGATGACAATCAATCATCTTTCAAAATTTTCAAAATTCAAACATTTAATCATGTCATGCACATGTGAAAGATGACAATCAATCATCTTTCAAAATTTTCAAATTTAATTTTCAAACTATTCATGCACATGTGGAAAATATATTTTAATACTTTATAATAAAATATTAATTTTGACCCTTAATCTTAATTTCGAATTTTTAAGAGATTTACAAAATTACTCTATGATTTTAATGTAAACTTGTTCTCTTCTTGCTCATGTTTGCTTCCTTGATGTGCTTGATTCTATTGTGTGAACAACTTGAGCTTGAGACTTCTTTATTCTTTGAATTCATTTATTATCATCAAAATCCATATGTATATTTACACGAAATTTGAAACCTTGAGTTCAAAAATCTCCCCCTTTTTGATGATGACAAATGCTTGATGGGACTTGAAACCTGTATGAATACTTAAGCTCTCCCTGAGAATGTGCGTTAGTTTTTCAAGCAAAAATATAAATATAATTCCAAGCATATATAACAAGTTTAGCAAATTAAACAATGTTAATATTCTAGTCTAAAACTTCTCCCCCTTTTGGCATCATTAAAAATGATCGGCAGTAAGTAAATAGACTGAAGAAAACGGTGCGTTAATAGATACTGTAGATAGTTGAAAAAAAGGGAGCCGTCCGTGACCCGACAAGTGCTCCAAGGCCTCGAGGCCTAACTCATCTTCTATTATTGCTTTTTCCCAGCAGCTACAAGTCAGAAACCATGAGGTTGAAAAGCTTAAAGAACAAATTATTGTACTTCAACGAATTATTCAAGAGTCTCACATAAGGGAAGGAATCTTTCGACAGAAGAATAAACAGTTGAAATCTCTATTGGATTCTTCATTCCGCTTGCCAGTTCCTATGGATAGAGATGACATGATATTATATGAAGAGAATGAGCATCTCAAACATGAGGCTAAGAACCTCAAGTTTATGTAAAAGTATTTTAAAAATATCTCTTTATTTTTATGAACTCTAATCTATCTTTTAAGAGATATTCATAACATGTATCATACCTATTTCTCTTCTAATCATACATAATCTATCTTCTGGTAGGGATTTTGTGAAAATGTCTACCAATTGATCATGTATACTAGTGAATTCTAATATAATATCGCCATTTTGTACATGATCTCTAAGAAACTGATATCTAATTTCAATATGTTTGGTCCGAGAATGTTGTATTAGATTCTTTGAAAGATTTATAGTATTTGTATTATCACATTTGATTGGAATGTGATTGTACATAAGTTTAAAATCCTCAAGTTGTTGCTTCATGTAAAGAACTTGAACACAACAACTACCCGCAGCAACATATTCTGCCTCAACAGTAGATAGTGCAACAGAATTTTATTTTTTACTAAACCAGGAAACTAGTGCACGACCTAAAAAGTGACATGCTCCACTAGTGCTTTTTCGATCTATTTTACAGCCATCATAATCTGCATCTGTGTAGCTGATTAGATCGAAAGATGTGTGTTTAGGGTACCATAACCCTAAGTTAATTGTACCACTAAGATATCTAAGAATGCGCTTAACTGCAATTAAATGTGATTCTTTTGGAGATGATTGAAAGCGTGTACATAAGCACACACTAAACATAATATCTGGTCTACTGGCTGTCAAATATAATAAGCTACCAATCATACCTCGATATACCTTCGAGTCAACTGGTTTACCGATTTCATCTTTATCAAGTTTAGTGGATGGGCTCATTGGTGTTCTAATTTTCCTAGCACCTTCCATCCCAAACTTCTTCAGCAATTCCTTAATATATTTCGATTGATTGATGAATGTCTCACTTTTTGCTTGCTTAATTTGCAATCCGAGAAAAAATGTAAGCTCTCCCATCATGCTCATTTCAAATTCTTCCTGCATAGTCTTAGCAAAAACTTGGCACATATTTTCATTAGTAGCACCAAATATTATATCATCAACATAAATCTGAATCAAAAGAATATCATCATTTTCGTATTTAATGAAAAGAGTTGTATCAATTTTTCCTCTTGAAAAGTCTTTTTCAATCAAGAAACCACTAAGTCTCTCGTACCCTACTCTAGGAGCTTGTTTGAATCCATATAGTGCTTTTGTGAGTTTGAAAATATGATTTGGAGAAATATGATTTTCAAAACCTGGAGGTTGCTCAACATATTTTACCTATTTCCACGATCTTCCCTTTCAAGTTGTCTCCAAATGTTACGTGTCATTCTTCTTTAGATCTAAAATCAAAGAACTTAGTCTTATTTCCCGTCATGTGTCTTAAACATCAACTATCTAAAAATCATTTATTTTTACATGTAGAATACTTCATGCATACCTACAAAAGTAATTAAAAACAATTTTTGGTACCCAAGTTCTTTGGGTCCTTTATTTATTAGTATTAGAAGAAACAAGATGTTTAGGTACCCATATGGCCCTAATAGTCATTGTATGTTTTTTTCTAATAGGACAAGCAAGATAATTATGACCATTTCTATTACAAAAATTGCAAATAGCATGTGACATATATGAAGAACTTGAGTGATTATAATAGTATCATTTTTTAACAAAATTATTTTTATGAAAATAATTTTGAATATTGGACTTTGATGTAGGAGGATTATCAAAGAAGTTTTTATAAGATTTGTATTTTTGTTTTGGCTTATATCCCAAGTCTGCCTTATCAAAAACACATCTTTGACTACCAAGAAGTTTTTCAAAATTTCTTTTTCCATTCGTAAAATTTTCAATAATATTTTCTAAATCAGTTTTCTTTTTCTTCAACTCAAGACTTTCATCTTTCAAAACAATAATTTCTTTTCTTAAAATGTCAATTTCGTTTGTTAAAGAAGAATTTTTATTTTTCAAAGCAGTATACTTGATACCCAATTTTTCAAATTCTTCATATACCTCTTCTAAAACATTTTGCAATTCTTCATATAAAAGATCTTCAATATTATCAAGATTTGTTACCTCAATGTCATCTTTAGCCATAAGACAAAGATTTGCTGATTCTCTATTGCTTGCTTCACTATCTGAACTACTTGAATCATCATCCCATGTAGCTTTCATTACTTTTTTGCCTGAATCTTTCTTGGAAAACTTTTTGAAGGATTTCCTTGGAGGAGTTTTATTTTTCTTTAAGAACCTCTGAATTCTTCTTGTTATCATCGCAACTTCATCATCTTTGTCGTTATTTTCCTCATCTTCATCACTTTCACTTTCATATGGAACAGCTTTAAGTACCAAGCTTTTTTTTACTTTCCTTCTTCTTCTCCTCTTTTCAATGTGTACTCATGGGTGATAAGTGATCCGATGAGTTCATTCACTTCGAGCTTCTTGAGGTCTCTAGCTTCAAGAATCGCTGTCACTTTTGATTCCCAATGTTTTGGTAGAGAGTTGAGAATTTTTGTTACTATCTCCACTTTGGAATAAATTTTGCCAAGAGCTGTCAAGCTGTTTATGATGTTAGTAAAACGAGTGTGCATACTAGAAATAGATTCATCATCATTCATCTTAAACATTTCATATATATGAGTAAGAATATAAATTTTTGATTCCTTGACTTGAGAAGTTCCTTCATAAGTAACTTCCAATTTATCCCAAATTTCTTTTGCTGTAGTGCAAGTCATTACTCTATTAAACTCATTACCATTGAGAGTATTATATAATAAATTCATAGTAGTTAAATTTAAAGTATAAAGTCTATCGTCTTCACGATCAAACTCTTCTTCTTCCTTTTTGACTTTTACTCCATCAACCACTTTTGTTGGAATATAGGGTCCATTTACAATGCATTTCCAGATTTATTGACCTTGAGCCTGAATGAATATTCTCATTCTAACTTTCTAGAATGAGTAATTATCTCCGCAAAAGAGTGGAGGCCGACTGCTGGATTGATCTTCACCAAATGAAGCTGCAATGTTAGCCATAAGATCTTAACTCAAAAGATAGTTAATCTTATAATAGAGTTCTAGCTCTGATATCAATTGTTACCCAGATGACTAACACAAGAGAGGGGTGAATTGAGTTGTATTAAAAAAATTAACAATTATAAATCAAGTATACAATATAAAATATAAACAAAATATGAAACAGTGATAAATATAAAGAGTAAGGGTAAGAGAGAAGCAAACTCACTATGTTAACGAGGTTCGGCCCCACTGTCTACGTCCTCGCCTCAAGCTACCCCTTGAGGATCCTCAAATCTATTATTCAATCTCCTTTAGGTGGAGATAGAAACCTATTACACATTTGAGCAGCATCGCTCCAAAGAATCCGTGTAGAACACCCTCTACACTTCCAATCACCTCACACTTGGTGATTTAACTATTCCCCGTGTAGAACACCTTCTACACTTCCAATCACCTCACACTTGGTGATTTAACTATTCCCCGTGTAGAACACCTTCTACACTTCCAATCACCTCACACTTGGTGATTTAACTATTCCCCGTGTAGAAAACTTTCTACACACACAAGGGTTATACACACCCTTTTACTGATACAAGAATTGATAGTGGGTAGGCTATCAGAAAACACTCATCAATGAATGAAATAAAAACAATACAGCACAAACTATATCTCTCAAAATAAATAAGGGTTAAGGCTCAATGCTTAGAGAAGAGAGAATGAAAACTTTGAATGAATGTTGTATGCTCTTGGTGTTGTAAATGTGAAGCTCTTAAATGATCTATTTATAGGCATATGAGACTTCATATTCAAATTTAAAAAGATTCACATGTCAAAGACATCATCATTCACTTTTCAAAAAGTTCAAATCAAATATTTTTACTTTTTACATGTGACAAAAGGAGCACACTTTACTTTTCAAAAATTTCAAATCTAATTTTTTACTTTTTGCATATGACAAAAGGAGCACACTTTACTTTTCAAAATTTTCAAACAAAGATGACAATCAATCATCTTAATATTTTCAAAGTTCAAATCTTTAATCATGTCATGCACATGTGAAAGATGGCAATCAAGCATCTTAATATTTTCAAAATTCAAATCTTTAATCATGTCATGCACATGTGAAAGATGACAATCAATCATCTTTCAAAATTTTCAAATGTAATTTTCAAAATATTCATGCATATGTGGAAAATAAATTTTAATGCTTTATGATAAAATATTAATTTTTAGCCTTAATCCTAATTTCGAATTTTTAAGAGATTTACAAAATAACTCTAAAATATTACCCCCTCTACATTTCTTCAATGGTGTGCTCAATTTAAAGTTTTACTAATTGCGTATGACTTGATGGATTATGTTGATGGAACCTTACAATGTCCTATCTCTAATGGCACATCCACATCCTCCTCTCAAAAATTCCTTTGGGTTAGACAAGACTAACTCATCCTTAGTGCTATTCTTGCGTCTACATCCCCTAATATAACTCCACTTATCTCTGCAAGCAAAACCTCACATGAAACTTGGAAGAAATTTACAACTACCTCACATGAAACTTGGAAGAAATTTACAACTATGTATCTAGTCGCTTGCGTACCAGGGCAATGCAATTAAAGGAAGAGCTCACCTTGATTGAAGGTGGGAATCATTCAATTTCAGACTACCTCCATGTTGTCAAAGCTTTGGCTAATGAAATAGCACTCATTGATCACCCTATCATCGACGATGATCTCACCCTTTATTTCTTCAATGGAATTGGACTTCAATTCAGGAAAATTACCGCACCTATTCAGGCTATAGAGAAATCTCTCATCTTCGAGGAGCTCCATGACTTGTCGGTCATGAGAGTTATCTCTGCTGCATGGAGGTGGCCACACAGCAGCTTGTTGCCGCTACTAAGTTCATGATAAAGAGGAATGGCACATTGGGAGGACAACAACAACGAGGATTGCCTAAGCCAAATAGTTTTCGTAACCCTAATCCAAGTCGCTCGAGAAACAACCAGTCCAATGGGCCTTGCAACACCAACAATAGGAATTCGTGTTGCAACAATTTCAATAAAAAACACTACTAGCCCAAGTACCAGTTTTGTAATCAATTAGGCCATACAGCATATGCCTGCCCTCAATTGCAGTCCAATGAGTTCAATATAAATTGTGCCGTCACGTAAAATGCACAAGATTCCAGGTGGCTCTTGATTTTGTAGCTTCGCATAATATTACTAACGATCTTCTAAATTTGTCAATTTATTTTGAATATGATGGCACTGATGAAGTCATTCTTAGTGACGGTATATGTTTGGCTATTTCACATACTGGTTCATTAGCCATAAAATCTCCTCAAAAGATTTTTTTTATATTCATGATACCTTTTGTGTTCCCAATATTCACAAAAACCTGATTTTTATGCATCATTTTACAAAACAAAATAATATGTTTGTGAAATTTATTCCTTTTTATTTTCTTGTGAAGGAACAAAAAACGAGAGCGATACTACTAAGAAGGGCATGCGAAAATGGTGTCTACATGTTTCCGAACTCATTGGTGACTTCAAATTCTACAATGGTTGCAAATGTGTATGAAAGAACATCAATTGATGGGTGACACAAGCATCTCGAGCATCCATCCATGAAACTTTTTCAAAAACTTCTCAATTCTTTTTCTCTTCCACTTTCCACAAAAACCTTATCTTCGTTATGCACTTCTTGCAATATTAATAAAGCACATCAACAACCATTTGGAATAACTAGTTTGCAAAGTTCTATGCCTCTTGAAATTATTTACACGGATGCTTGGGGACCCGCTCATTTTACCGAACTTGATGGCTTAAGATACTATCTTCTTTTGGTTGACCATTACACAAAGTACATGTGGTTTTATCCAATGCATACAAAATCAAGTGTTTCCACAAATTTTCCGCAATTCAAAAATCTTGTTGAGAACTATTTTCAATCAAAAATAAGAGTTTTGTATTCGGATAATGGTGGGGAATTTTTAAGTTTAAAAAAATTCTTATCACTTCATGGGATAAGTCATTACACCACCACTCTGTATACCCCATAGCAAAACGGTGTCTTCGAGCATCATTATCGTCACCTTGTGAAAACCGGTTGTTAAACTCAAGATTTCAAGTTTCGTGTAAATCTACACATGGATTTTGATGATAACAAATGAATTCAAAGAATAAAGGAGTCTCAAGCTCAAGTTGTCCACACAATAGAATCAAGCACATCAAGGAAGCAAGCATGAGCAAGAAGGGAACAAATTCACATTAAAACCATAGAGTAATTTTATAAATCTCTTAAAAATTCGAAATTAGGATTAAGACTCAAAATTAATATTTTATCATAAAGCATTAAAATATATTTTCCACATGTGCATGAATATTTTGAAAATTACATTTGAAAATTTTGAAAGATGATTGATTGTCATCTTTCACATGTACATGACATGATTAAATGTTTGAATTTTGAAAAATTTGAAAGATGATTGATTGTCATCTTTCACATGTGCATGACATGATTAAAGGTTTGAATTTTGAAAATATTAAGATGATTGATTGTCATTTTTCACATGTGCATGTTTTATTTGAATATTTTCAAAAGTGATGGATGCTTTTCTTGACTTATGCAAAAGGTAGATGTTTTTGTTTGAAAATTTTGAAAAGTAAAGTGTGCTCCTTTTGTCATATGCAAAAAGTAAAAGATTAGGTTTGAAATTTTTGAAAAGTAAAGTGTGCTCCTCTTGTCACATGCAAAAAGTAAAAAGATTTGATTTGAAATTTTTGAAAAGTGAATGATGATATCTTTGACATGTAAATCTTTTTAAATTTGAATATAAAGTCTCATATGCCTATAAATAGATCATTTGAGAGCTTCACATTCACAACACCAAGAGCATACAACATTCATTCAAAGTTTTCATTCTCTCTTCTCTAAGCATTGAGCCTTAACCCTTGTTTATTTTGAAAGATATAGTTTATGCTGTATTGTTTTTATTTCACTTATTGAGGAGTGTTTTCTGATAGCCTACCTACTATCAATTCTTGTATCAGTAAAAGGGTGTGTATAACCCTTGTGTGTGTAGAAGGTGTTCTACACGGGGAATAGTTAAATCACCAAGTGTGAGGTGATTGGAAGTGTAGAAGATGTTTTACACGGGGAATAGTTAAATCACCAAGTGTGAAGTGATTGGAAGTGTAGAGGGTGTTCTACACGAATTTTTTGGAGTAGTGCTGCTTAAAGGTATAATAGGTTTCTATCTCCACCTAAAGGAGATTGAATAGTGGATTTGGGGATCCTCAAAGGGTAGCTTGAGGCGAGGACGTAGGCAGTGGGGCCGAACCTCGTTAACATACTGAGTTTGCTTCTCTCTTACCTTTACTCTTTATATTTATTACTGTTTCATATTTTGTTTATATTTTATATTATATACTTGATTTATAATTGTTAATTTTTTTAATACAACTCAATTCACCCCCCCTCTTGTGTTAGTCATCTGGGCAACAATTGGTATCAGAGCTATAACTCTGTTATAAGATTAACTATCTTTTGAGTTAAAATCTTATGGCTAACATTGCAGCTTCATTTGGTGAAGGTCAATCTAGCAGTCGGCCTCCACTCTTTTGCGGAGACAATTACTCATTCTGGAAAGTTAGAATGAGAATATTCTTTCAGGCTCAAGGTCGAGAAATCTGGAAATGCATTATAAATGGACCTTATATTCCAACAAAAGTAGTTGATGGATTAAAGGTCAAAAAGGAAGAAGAAGAGTTTGATCGTGAAGACGATAGACTTTATACTTTGAATTTAACTGTTATGAATTTATTATATAATGCTCTCAATGGTAATGAATTTAATAGAGTAATGACTTGTGCTACAGCAAAGGAAATTTGGGATAACTTAGAAGTTATTTATGAAGGAACTTCTCAAGTCAAGAAATCAAAAATTTATATTCTTACTCATGAATATGAAATGTTTAAGATGAATGATGATGAATCTATTTCTAGTATGTACACTCGTTTTACTAACATCATAAACAGCTTGACAGCTCTTGGCAAAGTTTATTTCAAAGTGGAGATAGTAAGAAAAATTCTCAACTCTCTACCAAAACGTTAGGAATCAAAAGTAACAGCGATTTTTGAAGCTAGAAACCTCAAGAAGCTCGAAGTGAATGAACTCATAGGGTCACTTATCACCCATGAGTACACATTGAAAAGAGGAGAAGAAGAAGGAAAGTCAAAGAAGAGCTTGGCACTAAAAACTGTTCCACATGAAAGTGAAAGTGATGAAGATGTGGAAAATGACGACAAAGATGAAGAAGTTGCGATGATAACAAGAAGAATTCAGAGGTTCTTAAAGAAAAATAAAACTCCTCCAACAAAATCCTTCAAAAAACCTTCATATCAAGTCAGATTGTCCTCTACTAAAGAAAGATCGAAACAAAGGCAAAAAAGCAATGAAAGCTATATGAGATAATGATTCAAGGAGCTCAGATAATAAAGCAAGTAATGGAGAATCAGCAAATATTTGTCTTATGGCTAAAGATGACATTGAGGTAACAAATTTTGATAAAATTGAAGATCCTTCATATGAAAAATTGCAAAATGTTTTAGAAGAGGTATATGAGGAATTTGAAAAATTGGGTATCAAGTATACTATTTTGAAAAAGAAAAATTCTTTTTTAACAAACGAAATTGATATTTTAAGAAAAGAAAGTATTGTTTTGAAAGATGAAAATTTTGAGTTGAAGAAAAAGAAAACTGATTTAGAAAATATTATTGAAAACTTTACGAATGGAAAAAGAAATTTCGAAAAATTTCTTGGTAGTCAAAAATGTATTTTTGACAAGGCAGGCTTGGGATATATGCCGAAACAAAAATACAAACCTTATAAAAACTTCTTTGATAATCCTTCTACATCAAAGTCCAATATTTAAAGTTTTTTCATAAAAAGAGTTTTTTTAAAAAAGGATACTATTATAATCACTCAAGTTTTTCATATATGTCACATGCTATTTGCAATTTTTGTAATAGAAATGGTCATAATTATCTTGCTTGTCCTATTAGAAGAAAATATACAATGACTATTAGGGTCATATAGGTACCTAAGAATCTTGTTTCTTTTAATACTAATAAATAAAGGACCCAAAGAATTTGGGTACCAAGAATTTTTTTTTAATTGTTTTTGTAGGTATGCATGAAGTCTTCTATAGGTAAAAGTAAATGGTTTTTAGACAACGGATGCTCAAGATACGTGACATGAGACAAAACTAAATTCATTGACTTCATTTCTAAAGAAGAAGGATGCGTGATATTTGGAGACAATTCAAAAAGGAAGATCATGGAAATAGAAGGAAAGATCATCAAGACTTAGTACAAGATGCAACCAAACAGTGAAAACATGTGAAATATCATCCAATAGAACAAATTCTGGGAGAACCTTCACGAGGTGTAAGCACTCAATCATCTCTTAGAAATATTTGCAATCATACTTCTTTTCTATCTCAGATTGAACCTAAAAATATTGATGAAGCATTTCTTGATGAATCTTGGATTCTATCTATACAAGAAGAGCTTAATCAATTTGAAAGAAATGATGTTTGGACACTTGTTCTTAGACCCAAAAATCATACTATTATTGGAACAAAATGGGCTTTTAGAAATAAGAAAGATGAGTCCGGAGTCATTACTAGAAATAAGGCTCAACTTGTGGTCCAAGGTTTCAATCAAGAAAAATGAATCGATTATGATGAGACATATGCACTAGTCGCAAGATTAGAAGCTATTCGAATGCTACTTATATATGCTTGTTATAAAGATTTCAATTTTTTTTAAATGGATGTTAAAAGTGTTTTCTTAAATAGTTTTTTTTTTATTGAAAAATGTTTTTTAAGAGGAAAGATCGATATAACTCTTTTCATCAAGTATGAATAGAATGATATTCTTCTAATTCAATTTTATGTAGATGATATAATATTTGGTGCTACTAATGAATATGTGTCAAGATTTTGTTAAGAATATGCAGGAAGAATTTGAAATGAGCATGATGGGAGAACTTAATTTCTTTCTCGGATTGCAAATCAAGCAAGCAAAAAGTGGAACATTTATTAATCAGTCAAAATATATCAAAGAGTTACTCAAAATTTGAGATGGAACGTGCGAAGGTAATTGGAACATCAATGAATCCAACCACTAAACTTGATAAAGATGAAATCGGTAAGCCAGTTGACTTAAATGTATATCGAGATATGATTAGTAGTTTATTATATTTGATAACTAGTAGACATGATATTATGTTCAGTGTATGTTTATGTGCACGTTTTCAATCATTTCCAAAACAATCTCATTTGATTGCAGTCAAGCGGATTTTTAAATATTTTGCCGGTACCATTGACTTAGAATTATGGTATCCTAAACACACTTCTTTCGATCTTATTAGTTATTCAGGTACCGATTATACTGGTTGCAAAGATGATCGAAAAAGTTTTAGTAGAACATGTCATTTCTTAGGTCATGCACTTGTTTCATAATTTAGTAAAAAGAAAATTTTGTTGCATTATCTATTACTGAGGCAGAGTATGTTGCTGTAGACACTTGTTGTGCTTAAGTTCTTTACATGAAGCAACAACTTGAGGATTTTAAACTTATGTACAATCACATTCCAATCAAATGTGATAAATATAAGTGCTATAAATTTTTCGAAGAATCCAATACAACATTCTCAGACCAAACATATTGAAATTAGATATCATTTTCTTAGAGATCATGTGCAGAAGAGTGATATTGTATTAGAATTCACTAGTACACATGATCAGTTGGAAGAAAGTTTCACAAAACCCCTACCAGAAGATAAACTATGCATGATTAGAAGATAAATAGGAATTATGCATGCCATAAATATATGCTAGATACTTTTATTTCATTATCTCAAATGACCTACAGAAACTTGAGACGTTTAGCCTCATCATTCAAATGCATTTGGTCCTTATAAATCATCATACCATCCTTGTTTAAAGGATTAAGCAATCAAAATGCAGAGGCAAGTAAGGATTTTAAATCCTTATTCTGTTGTTTTAAGTCTACTATTTTTTTGTTAGACTCTTGAACAAGTCGTTGAAAAATATCGATCTTCTTATTAAACTTCTCTATCTCGCGAGTTTTGGACTGCAACCGAGCGGAAAAAGCAACAATGGAAGATGAGTATCGAGTCCCGAGACCCACAAGCTCGTAAATGGCATCATGATTTGATTTATTAGCCAAATCAGTGTTTTGCTACTTCATGGCACTTACGACAGATGCAGAAATAAATTGATCAGGAGAAGCACTGAAGGAGAATTGATGAGCCATTAAGATTTTGTAAAGTGAGAATGAAGATGAACTACAACAATGAAAAGAAGATTTGATGCAGATTAGATAAAGTTAAGGATTGCTTTTATAAAGATGGAAATAAGTAGAAGACAAACTGTCATCTCTTCAAATCTTACTTAGTCAAACTTACAAGATATGCCGGATGCATATTGTCAAAAGTTACCAAACTAAGCTAGCGAAATTAATTATAATTTTCCCTGTTTCTCTCGTGAAACACTGCCATTATCTGCTTATGTTGACTCTGTGCTTGAACTCTTACTCGTTCCGATTCCTCTATTTGAAATTTCAAAACACGAGCTAATTCCGTCAAATCTTTATTTTCTTGCTTTAACATCTTATTCTTTCTGCCTTTATTTGCAAGCTTTTGATGCAGAACAGATATTTGATTGTTAAGTTGATCAACCTCATTTGCCCTCGCTAGTAATCTCCGAGACATGGTCATAACAGATGCAGCATATTGAGCACTGAGAGTTCTTGATGCTGCAACAACCTCAGAATCAGTTCTATTTGAAAAATGCATTTCTGCTTCTATCATGATGTTGACAATCTCATGAGATAAAATGACTGGTTGAGACGGTTCCTGATTCAAATCCGGAAGATTATCAGATGAAATTTTTTCCGCCATTCTATCGTTTTGAATAAACAGAACCTAGATCAATGAATGAGGTGAAAATTTATTTGAGTATCCGACAGGTGAAAACGGTCTTTTAAACAACAACTTTCAAATCTCGATAATATTTAATTTTTCAACAATATCACGCGGATTTAAATCTGTTTTTGCACCGACTGCTAGAGTTAGGCCTCCAACCTTTGCAGGTTTTGTCAGATACGCATGGCTCCGCACCGAATTGCCAGAGTTAGACTTCCAACATTTGCAGGTTTTGTCGGACATGCATGGCTCCGCACCGCATTGCCAGAGCTAGGCCTGCAGCTTTTGCTGTCTTTGTCAGACACGAATAATTTTAATTATTCAACTTCAAATCTCTGGAACATCTAATTCGTCAATAACATCAAGCGGATTTAAATCTTCTTCCGCACCGAGATGATAAAATTCGGCTTCAACGTTTGTAGGTTTTGTCGGACACGGGTGGTTCTAACTTTTACAGTCTCTACTAACGCAGTGTTTTATTTGTCTATTGGTTATTGTAAGAATATATCTTATTGAGCTAATTATGATTCCTTTTTAATGATGCCAAAAGGGGGAGAGGTTTTAGAGTAGAACATTAACATTGTTTAAATTGCTAAACTTGTTATATATGCTTGGAATTATATTTATATTTTTGGTTGAAAAACTAACGCACATTCTCAGGGGGAGTTTAAGTATTTATACAGGTTTCAAGTTCTATTAAGCATTTCTCATCATCAAAAAGGGGGAGATTGTTGAACTCAAGGTTTCAAGTTTCGTGTAAATCTACACATGGATTTTGATGATAACAAATGAATTCATCAAACCCTAGAACATTAACATTGTTTAAATTGCTAAACTTGTTATATATGCTTGGAATTATATTTATATTTTTGCTTGAAAAACTAACGCACATTATTAGGGGGAGTTTAAGTATTCATACAGGTTTCAAGTTCTATCAAGCATTTGTCATCATCAAAAAGGGGGAGATTGTTGAACTCAAGGTTTCAAGTTTCGTGTAAATCTACACATGGATTTTGATGATAACAAATGAATTCAAAGAATAAAGGAGTCTCAAGCTCAAGTTGTCCACTCAATAGAATCAAGCACATCAAGGAAGCAAGCATGAGCAAGAAGGGAACAAATTCACATTAAAATCATAGAGTAATTTTGTAAATCTTTTAAAAATTTGAAATTAGGATTAAGGTTTAAAATTAATATTTTATCATAAAGCATTAAAATATATTTTCCACATGTGCATGAATATTTTGAAAATTAAATTTGAAAATTTTGAAAGATGATTGATTGTCATCTTTTACATGTGCATGACATAATTAAATGTTTGAACTTTAAAAATTTTGATAGATAATTGATTGTCATCTTTCACATGTGCATGACATGATTAAAGGTTTAAATTTTGAAAATATTAAGATGATTGATTGTCATCTTTCATATGTGCATGTTTTATTTGAATATTTTCAAAAGTGATAGATGCTTTTCTTGACTTATGCAAAATGTAGATGTTTTTGTTTGAAAATTTTGAAAAATAAAGTGTGCTCCTTTTGTCATATGCAAAAAGTAAAAGATTAGGTTTGAAATTTTTGAAAAGTAAAGTGTGCTCCTTTTGTCACATGCAAAAAGTAAAAAGATTTGATTTGAAATTTTTGAAAAGTGAATGATGATGTCTTTGACATGTGAATCTTTTTAAATTTGAATATGAAGTCTCATGTGCCTATAAATAGATCATTTGAGAGCATCACATTCACAACACCAAGAGCATACAACATTTATTCAAAGTTTTCATTCTCTTTTCTCTAAGCATTGAGCCTTAACCCTTGTTTATTTTGATAGATATAGTTTGTGCTGTATTGTTTTTATTTCACTTATTGATGAGTGTTTTCTGATAGCCTACCCACTATCAATTCTTGTATCAGTAAAAGGGTGTGTATAACCCTTGTTTGTGTAGAAGGTGTTCTACACGGGGAATAGTTAAATTACCAAGTGTGAGGTGATTGGAAGTGTAGAAAGTGTTCTACACGGAGAATAGTTAAATCACCGAGTGTGAAGTGATTGGAAGTATAGAGGATGTTCTACACGGATTCTTTGGTGCGATGCTGCTCAAAGGTGTAATGGATTTCTATCTCCACCTAAAAGAGATTGAATAGTGGATTTGGAGATCCTCAAGGGGTAGCTTGAGGCGAGGACGTAGGCAGTGGGGCCGAACCTCGTTAACATACTGACTTTGCTTCTCTCTTACCTTTACTCTTTATATTTATTACTGTTTCATATTTTGTTTATATTTTATATTGTATACTTGATTTATAATTGTTAATTTTTTTAATACAACTCAATTCACCCCCCCTTTTGTATTAGTCATCTGGGCAACACCGATCTCACTCTATTACATGATGCTACCCTTTCCCTTACATTTTGGTCACATGCTTTTCAAACCACCGCGTATTTCATTAATTGTCAACCAACCCCTCTTTTACAAAACAAATCATCCTTCGAAACTCTCTTTGATTAAAAGCCCAATTACCTCAAGCTAGAAAAATTTGGGTGTCTTTGTTACCAACTCACAAGGCCTTACAATAATTACAAACCTCAGCCCAAGTCAATACCATGTCTCTTCCTTGGATATTCTCAAAGTCAAAATGCATACAAATGCATGGATCCACTCACACATAAAATCTACATGTCATGGCATATGATTTTTGATGAAGCCCAAAGCCCCTTTAACTTACTCGGCCCATTGCCCTCTCAAAATCCACACCAAAACATGGTATCTCCTTCCCCTCTACCCTTGCACAATATCATTCTGTCCACTTCCAAAGGCTTCTCTTTGATTCTAGGGCAACCAAGCAACACCTTCATCAATCCATCGCCACCAATGATGCTAGAAACAACTGTTGTCGTTGATGCGCAACCTCCAAGTAATATTTCTCCAGTCATTTCACAAGATCACACAAACACCCCTGTTGCCCTAGATGTCCAAAAATATAAATTTGATTCCTTCGTCTTTTGGTTCGAATTTTGATTCCATCCATGTGAATGCATCACTACCTACCTCATACACAATACCTACACCAACTGAAACCTCATCCTCTTGTACCCATTCAATGACTGCACGATCAATGAATAACATCTTCAAACCTAAATAGATTTATACCACCACAAAGCATCCCCGTCCATCAACTCTTGAACATACGTGTGTTAGTCAAGCCATAGCTCACCCAGAATGGCGTAAAGCTATGTGTAGTGAGTTCACTGCTCTCATGAAACACGGAACATGGGTTTTGGCCCCTGCTACTGCAAATTGCAACCTAATAGGATGAAAATGGGCTTTGAGAGTTAAAAGAAAAGTAGATGGCTCTATTGATAAATTCAAAACCAGACTAGTTGCCAACAACTATAATTAACGTCCTGGAATTGATTATAAGGAAATGTTTAGCCCCGTTCTTAAGCCGGCTACCATTCAAACAGTTTTAACCATTGCAGTTATGAATGGATGGGAGTTGAGACAAATGGATGTCAATAATGCATTCTTACACAGGGAATTAACTAAAACTGATTATATGGTACAACTTTCCAGTTTCAAAGACAAGTCAAAGATTGATCATGTGTGCAAATTAAAAAAGCAATTTATGGGCTCAAAACAAGCCCTACATGCATGGTATTCTGCCTTAGAGAATGTTCTTGTTGAGCTTGGGTTTCATAACTCTAAAGCTGACTCATCATTGTTCATAAATAGACATGATTCAGTCACTTGTTATTTTCTGGTCTATGTGGGTGATCTTATTATAACAGGCAGTGATAAAATTTTTGTGAGGTCAATTACTGAAAAGCTGGGACACAAGTTTTCATTGAAGGAAATGGGTACACTGCACTTCTTTTTAGGAGTTAAGGTTATTCATACAAGTGCTAGATCATTTCTATCCTAGCATAGATACACGCCCCGATATTTCCTTTGCAGTTAACAAACTATCACAGTTCATGCACAAATCGACAGTCACTCAATAGATAGAACCCAAATGGCTTCTGAGATATCTCAAGCAGACAATATTCCATGGAATTCATCTAAACAAATCATCTACTCAATGCTTAACAACTTTTACTGATGCGGACTGGGTGGGAAACAAGGATGACCTCACTTTGACATTGGCATACATTACATTTTTTAGCTCCAATCCTATCTCATGGAGTTCCAAGAAATAAAAAGTTGTTGCATGCTCCTCCACAGAGGCTACACTTGCAAATAGGGAGCTGAAACTATGTGGCTGTTAGCACTTTTTCAAGAGGTTGGATTTTCACTCAAGTCATCACCCATGTTTCTTTGTGACAATTTTGGTGCAACTTATTTAAGTTTTAATCTTGTCCGACATTCAAGGATGAAACATATTTAGATTGATCTCCATTTTTGTGCGTGACTTAGTTCAGAAAGGAACACTCAATGGCAGGCATGTTCATACTAAAGATCAGATTGTTGACTTACTGACAAAGCCTCTCTCAAAGCAGCGAACACAAACACTTAGATTCAAGATTGGACTAGTTGATGGTAGCTCAATCTTGAGGGGCATATTAAGGATAATAAATTAGATTCCAAAAAGAGCAAAAATGATGAGAATTAAGCAGAGTATTGCAAACGTTATCAACCAAGATTCAAGCAATCTGTAACAACAAAGCATAGTAAATGTAACTGTTGAATATTTTCAATTTCCAGATTTGTATACTTTCCTAAGATAGGAATTCATCTTGTATATATATATATATATATATATCTTGTATATAGAATCAATACAAGTGCGTGAAAGTTTCCATTCAAGCAATGTATCTTATTTCCTTATAAAATCTAGGCAGGAGTCTCACAAGACCTGTCATATTATACAATAATTATAGCAAGTTAAGGGACCAGCCTGGAATCCGTCCTTTAGCTTTTATGTTCTGATGCTTAATATTTTGAATGAGTCAATGTGTACATGGCATAATAGTACCTACTAATAAAAGTGAGGTCGCCCAAAAACTTGTTCTCCTTGGCGCCTAGCTATCCAGTGCTACCTTTATGTACTTGCATTAGGACGTTGGAGTGTAATTGATTTTTAATAAAAGTGAGGTTCGGTTCATGAAGTAAAGGAAGTTATTAGGAAAATAGGAAGTTAGAAATAGAATGAATGAACTATGGAATGCTAAGAATGTATAAGAGTAGTTACGTGTTTATGCAAGGATTAGACTAGAAATGATAGATGGACAACAATAGATAAGAAGTATATGAATGACTATGAGTTAACTCAGAATCTAGATGTAGGATGAGATGATGTCTGCAAGCTCTTTCATTAAGAATTGTAGCATGAAATGTACCATACAAGAACTAATTGAAGCAATATTGAAGGTGTACGAAAGAATGAAGATCACTATGTAGGGATCAATATGAACAGATTCAAATGATGCATAGGCAAATTTTGAGGATGGAGTTTTGTCAAGGAGTGGAGATTGTGACCAACCACTCCTTTTCTCTAGGATTGGTAGTGAGCATCCTAAACATTTTAAATCTCAAATACTTATTTTGAATATAGCAAATGACTTAAATTGACCAAGTTTTTTCAAAATCTTCAAAATATTTTATGAATATAAAATTATTTTAATGGGATTTTTTTAGTATTATTGAACCATAAATAATTTCTAAAGTTAGACTCTTCAATTATGGAACCCCAGAATAAAATCCATTTTATTATGGAACCCCATAATTTCTTTATTTATGTTGAAAACCCTAATTATTCTTGGATCAAGAATAAAAGTTATAAATTCAACTTAGTTTATTTTCTTTTCCATTTATTCTCTACTCTTTGTTTTATATTAGTCCTATTTTATATCTTTGGGAGGAAATGAAAAGTTTTAAGATGTTATAGTGTGCCTTTCTCAACATTTAATGTAATATTAAATATTGAGTTCAACGTCGCTGTCTACGTGTAGCATTAAATATCGTGAAATCTATCCTATAAAAAAAATATACTAGTGAATTCTACATATTATTTTTATTTTTTAAAATTGTATAAAAAGTTTACGATATAGTATTGTAGATGAAAATCACACAAATATTTATAAGGGCATGCAAGTCATAAATGCTATAATGATGAGGATTACAATAAGGTATATTAATAATTATATGAAGAATAGTAATTATGAAGGATAAAAGAAAAAAACAAACCAAAATGTGATAATTTACAATTCTAGACAATCTAGCCTTAATAAAATATTAAGATAAAGTGATAATTTACAATTCTAGGCAATAAAATATTTTTTTATTCAAAAAGGGATAATTATGAAAACATGGCCAATTGTGAAGAAACCAATGTAGGTTATACTCGCCAACAAACTTTATAAATACACACTTCAAAGTATCTGAGTACGCACAAAAGAAATCCTAGCCGCTCCCTAGAGGTTGTTTGGAATTCTACAATATGAAGAATTGTAGCCCCTCTTACACTTCATTACTTTTTTGGTACTTTCCCATCTTCTTTATACATACTGAGGGTTTTAGGAATGAATGGAGTTGTACACTGATGGAGGAAATCCAAACAAATATATTGAAAAATAGAAGCAAAACTTCCAGAATATTTTGTTCAAATATCTTACATATCAATTTCACATCGAGTCAATGAGTTATTAGAATACATATTATTTAAGTGAAGATTGTCCTCACCTAGATTTTACAGAAGAATGAAGTTGTCCAATTATCGGTCCAAGAAATCGAAACGAATGTATTAAGGAAAAGAAACAAGAGTTTCAAAATATTTGTTTCAAATCCCTTGCATACCAATATCACATTGAGTCAGTGAGTTACCAGAATGTATGTTGCACTTATTTGATTCTGTCCTATGGCCTCTACCTTCTCATACTCTTTGATCTGTACATGAAGTTGCACTTGTTTGATTCTGACTATTCTCTACAAAGTTCTTTTTTGAATAAGTGGATTCTTTTATGGTTTCAAACTTTTGATAAATGATCTTTTCTATGGTGGTTCTTTTCATAAAAGCTATTTCTCAAACAGTTGTAAATTAGGGACTGTATCCTTACCATTTTAATTTTCAAGTGAAATAAAGAGCAATTCATTCAAGATATAATAATAGCTATTTTAATCATTTTACTACATTATGTTGAAGAATGAAATTAATGACGAAAATATCACAAATTTTGTACTAAATGGGAATTGTTAATTTAACTTGAAATGGAGAGGATCCTTGTACATACATTAGAGTCGAATTCTTGAGCTATATAATGATGTACAACTTTATTGTGAATAAATACAAGCGCCATCCCTCCATTTAAAAAGTGTTGCAGCATGTTCTTTACAATGCTGCTATATTCTACTTTAATCATGTGTTGTGTAGTAATTTTTAAGATAATGTTTTTTTTAGAAGAATAAAACATGTTCATTCAACTTGAATTTAGCAATTGATGGATACGAGGGACTCCCTCCAAAGTAATGCTCTCCTCATAGAGTTTTAATACATTCTTAGCTAAACAATGAGCAGTACAATTTGAAATCCTAAGAATATGCAAAATTTCTGGTGGGGTAATAGAGGGGATAGGTCTAAAACCCATTGGTTGCCATAAACTGTGTTGGGAAAGATCAAATTTGAAGGTGGCTTGTGTTATAGAGATTTTGAGCAATTTAATCTTGCCCTATTGGCAAAACAGGGCTGGGGATTGTTTCAACAATGACATTCCTTAACTGCGAAGGTGCTGAAAGCCAAGTATTTTTCTAGATCAAACTTTCTGCATGCATAATTGGGCAGCAATGCCTCTTACCTCTAGAGGAGTTTTTTGGAAGCCAAACTTGGTTTGGAAGAGGGTTTAATGTGGAGAATAAGGAATGGAACTGATGTTAGCATTTGGAAAGATAAATGGATCCCTCAACCAAGTTCTTTTAAGGTGCAAACTCCTATGCCTGAGAGCTTGGAACACTGGAAAGTCAGTCAATTGATCAACAAGACTACCAAAACTTGGAAATTACCATTTATGAGGAGCATTCACAGAAGAGGATATAGATAAGATCTATATAATTCCTATTAGCTATTGTGGTCTCCCTGATCAGTTAGTATGGAGAGGAACTATGGATGGACATTTTAGGGTTAAAAGTGCTTACCATCTCCTTGCTGAAATGAAGAAGTCACTAACGGGTTAGCCTTATTCTCGAGCTTCATCTCACAATTGTTGAAGAAAAATATGCAGATATAGTAATCTGAAAAATAAATGCGACTTTGAGGTGTGTAAAACAATATCTTTAAGGTGATAATTGCTTCCACTAGAGAGAGTTTGCTACCGGGTTATAAGCAATTCACCTCCAGGATACAACAAAGTCCCCAACTGTAAATAGCAATTCAGAAGTTTTTCCTTCAGAGTTTCTTTACAAAATTGTGTAAGTGAATAAAAAATGGAAGAATGGAATAATGAAATTTGTGGGTCTTATCCCCTATTTATAGAGAATTAAGTGGCACTAAGTGAAAGATCACAACTTTTAATTTGTGTCTTTGATCTAAGTATCATGTCTTTTCGGCCAAGCATTGTGCCCCTTCGGCTCAAGTATCGTGTCTCTTTAAACCAACCATCGTGACTCTTCGGACCAATCATTGTACCTTTTCACACCAACCATCGTGTCTTTTTGAACCAACCATTGTGTCTTTTCAGACCAACCATCGCATCTTTTTAGTCTAACTATTATGTCTTTTTAGACCAACCACTGTGTCTTTTCGGACCAACCATCGCATCTTTTTAGTCTAACTATTATGTCCTTTTATACCAACCATTGTGTCCTTTCGGACTAGCCATCACGCTTTTTCAGTCCAACCATTATGTCCTTTGGCCCAACCATTGTGCCTAGGGGTGTTCATCCGGGTTTCGGATTCCCAAATCCGGAACCCGGATTTAAAATTTTCTTCAATCTTTAAATATATATATATATATATATATTAAGAAACATATTAAAATTTCAAACTGGGCCGGGTACAACTCGGCCCGGATAAACAGGCCTAATTGTGCCTCTTTAAGATAGTATTTAAAGAAATAAATAATAACACACATTCATGGTATTTATATATTTAATATCACATTCTATAGAATTAAATATAACAATCCCCTACTTAGATTGCGATATTAAATTTTTTTTAGTCAAATACTGATATCCTCATGCATACAAGAAGGTATCTCTTGACTTAAACATTCAATTAGTGTAAATATCTCAAATTCCTAAGAAAGTCAATGGTGGCCTAAGTTTAAACCAAGACTTTTTACGTTAAGAATGGAAATACCACACATATGATTCTATCCAATTTTAGCAAGATAACTTACCAATTATTTGCACTAATTTACATGTTCCATCATGGCATTCATGAACATTTACAAAAGTAAACTTTAAGCTTTTGTTAGAAGTTGTTCCCACCTCTTATGTTCACATAGGTAAAGTTTCTTTTGTCCCTCTGTTACTTCAGACACTTATTCAACTACTGAACTTTATTAAGAGTATAATACTCATCCTATATTTAGCATAACAGTCAACATTGACCATCCTGGAAGGGTTTCTCACATTAAGTTAAATTTCAGTGTTATCACAACCACATAATTGTAACTTGTTATTACCCATTAAACCTTAAACTATTTATTAATAGTTTAAGGTTGGGTTCCTATTACAGGTGACATTTTAATAAAAAGGTTTCAAAGCCATTCCACTAGATGTACCATTCACCAAATCTCTTGAGAGTCCCTTTGTGAAAGGATCCGCGAAGTTTTTACTTGATCGAACATATACAATAGTGATAATACCATCACTAATTAATTGTTTGACATATTCATGTCTCAAGCTAATATGTCTAGATTTTCCATTATAGACTTTACTATTAGCCCTAGACATAGTAGCTTCACTATCACAGTGTAAAGAAATGGCTGACATCGGTTGTGGCCACAACTTTATGTCAAATAACAAATTCTTCAGCCATTCTGCCTCTTTGCCTACTGCTGCCAAGGCTACAAATTCAAATTCCATTGTTGAATGTAATATACATGTTTGTTTCTTAGAAACTCATGAAACAGCTCCACTACCAAGGGTGAAAACCCAACCAGACGTAGCCTTATTATCACTTGCACTAGTAATCCAACTAGCATCGCAATATCCTTCTAGTACAGCAGAAAAACTGGTATAATATAGTCCTAATGAACTAGTTCTTTTAAGGTACCCAAAGACTCTACCAATTGCTTTCCAATGCTCTGTACTAGGATTATCCGTATATCTAGAAAGTACTACATACTGCAAAGAAAATATCCGGCCTAGTGCAATGCATTGCATACATTAAAGTACCAATTGTACTAGCATATTCTAACTGAGCAATTGCTCTTGCAACATTCTTAGTTAATTTAAATGAAGAGTCATATGAGGTATTTGTTTCTTTAATTCCTAAATGTTGAACTTTAAGAAGCATTTTCTCAAAATAATGAGATTGACATAAAGCATAACCCCCACTATATTTTTTTTACTTTGACACCCACAATAGTGTCAACTTCATTAAGATCCTTCATTTTAAACTTTGAAGGTAAATACTTCTTAGTTTCAGATATTCTTTCCATATTTGCTCCAAATATATGCAAGTCATCCACATAAAGACAAATTATAACACTATAACAATCTGTAAATTTAAAGTAAATACATTTATCAGCATTGTTATGCCTAAATCCATGAGATTATATTACTAAATCAAATTTTTCATGCCATTGTTTTGGTGCTTGCTTTAATACATACAATGATTTAATTAATTTGCAAACTTTCTTTTCTTGCCCATGCATGACAAATCCTTTTGGTTATTCCTTGTACACCTTTTCATCCAGTTCACCATTTAGGAAAGCAGTTTTACATCCATTTGGTGTACAAATAAGTTATATATTGAAGCTAGTGCCATAAGCACTCTAATGGATGTAAATCTAGCCACTGGGGCATACGTATCAAAATAGTCCATGCCCTCTTTTTTGTTTAAAATCTTTGGCTACTAATCTAGCCTTAAAAGTTTGAAGAGACCCATCTGTATTGTATTTTCTCCTAAATACCCATTTACAACCAATAGGTTTTGATACAGGAGGCAAATCTACCAAAACCCAAGTATTGTTTGACAGTATTGAGTCCATTTCATCATTTATTGCCTCTTTCTAAAATGCAACATCTCTAGAAGTCATAGCTTCTTTATATGTTTTTGGATCTTCTTCTATGTTTAATAGAATGGATATCTTATTTAAAATATCATCTCTATTTCCTTCCAAAAGGAAAACAATAGCTTGAGATAACACGAAATCTGGATCCAAGCTTTTCTCTTTCCTGACTCTTTGACTTTTTCTTGGTTCAGTCAATGTGTCAGGAATTATACAATTCCTTTTCCGACTCAAGTTTGTTTCTGGTATTTAAGTAGGATCCGGTATTGCTTTAGAATCATTATAGAATTTATCTTCAATAAATTTAACATCCATTGATTCTACTATAACATTAGAATCTAAATTCAAAAGTCTATATGCTTTTGAATTTTCAGCATATCCTACAAAAACACTTTTGATTGTCCTTGAACCCAATTTTGTTCTTTTTGGGTTTGAAACTCTATAAAAAGCTAAACAACCCCATGCCCTTAGGTATTCCAGATTTTGTGAGATTCCAGATTTTGTGTATTTTTACGTATTGTCTTTATTCTTATTATTGATTGTTTTAATTTATTTTAATAATATTATTGATTGTGTTTTATTTGTTTAAAATTTATTCTTTGAATTATTAATTAGTTAATATTAGTTTTACGTTATTTTAGGTTAAAATGTTGAGTTATGTTGTTTTACTTATTAATTTTAATGTGATGTAATAATTTTAATGATTGAAATTAATTTTTTTTATTTCATTATGAGTTTATTTGGTGTGTTTTATTTATTTTAATTAAATATGTTTCGGAATGTGTTTATATATATATATATGTTGTGATTTTAAGTGATTTTGTGACCCTATTTGTGAGAATTGGACTTTATTTCTTTTCCTTCCTTTTTTCTTTTTTCTTTTTCTTTTTCTCTTCTTTTTCTATTCTCTTTTTCTTCTTTTTTTTTTTCCTTTTCTCCCTTGCTTCCCCACCCCAGCCCTGCGCCACACAGCCCCCCCTCTATTTTTCCCGTTCTATTTTCCCTCCCCAACAGCGCCACCACCGGTCATCAGCCTTCACCGCTCATGTCACTGGCCTCCCTACCCTCCGGCGAGCTCCCCTGCACCGTTGATGCACCTCCAGCAACCTTCTATACTATGCGTACACCTCAAACCCAAAATGGGTATATTGTGTTTCCAAACCACGCTGTCCCCACCGCCGGCCACTCATGGCTTCGGCAATCTCCTAGCATCCTTCCCCTTCATCGAAGAGCATAACCCATTGCCGGCAGCCCCTCATTCTTTCCACACAAGCAACCCGCGAAATGGGTTTTGGACTCATAGGTTGAGCAACCCAGCCACCGTCCGCCACCACCGTTAGCCTCACCACTGCCACCAAAGTACTCCCCTACCTCATATGACTTCACCCCTAGCTCAGTTCCTTAAACCACGGTCCCACCTTCCGTATACAAGCCTAAACCTGAAAATGGGTTTACAACCTTTTTGAGCTCGATCCGCCACCTTTCGGTGGTTGCACCACTTCAGCACCACGTTCACAAGATTTCCCATCCTTCAATGATTATTTTCCTAAATTTTGGTGGCAAATCGAGCATCCTAGCCCAACGTACGAAGTGCCCGCTATGAGCACTGTAGATCAACGCTTGTTCGAAGATCTATATTTTTATCCGCTGTAAGTATTTTCCAAATAAACTTTTGAGATTTAAATATATTTTGTAATAAAAAATATTGAGATTGGTTGGTTGTTGGATATTTTGTGTATTGTCGCATGCATTGCATGGTGCACGCATGTTCAAGTTTGTAAAAGAAAATTGGGTTTTCGCATTATTGCATGCATGTTCATGTGTTAGAAATGGAAACTAGATTTTCATGTGTTAATGATTTTCGAGTGCTTGTGTATCACGACCCCAAGCCGGGATGAGACATTATCCCGGTGGAGTTCCTCTAGTTACTCTGGAGCGGAATATACTAAGTGACGTACCCTGGGTAGTTGCCGAGTGATGACAGGATCGGATGGGATGGTAACGCTCTTGTGCCGTCTCCGTGACTCTTCTGCTAGTGGGAGCTAGGGGATGCCTGATCATGGTACGTGCTGGGCCCGGTTAGTTGGGCATTGCCCGATTAGCTGGCATCGTCCGTTACGAAGTCATATGCGTGGTCGTTCCCTACGGTGTGATGATGAAAGCCAGGGTGTGCGAATGGTCCCTAGGAGAGACCATGGTGTATACGGTTAATAAAATGGATGTTTAGACAGTTTTTTGGGAAAATGGCGGGTTTTGGTTATTGGTTTTACGTGGACGATTTTCTGAGAAAATGGTTGTGGTTTTAAAAGAATTACATGTATCATTTTCTGAAAAAATGATGGATGTTTTTATTGGAGTTTTATCTCGAGTCAAAATGAGATTTTGGCGTGTGTGGTTATTTTATTTGTTTTGAGGAAGATGATTTTAAGGTTCATGCATATGGCGTCATGTTCATGAGTATTATTGTTGCATGAATATATTTCATATCTTGTGGTTTGTTTGGATTGTACTTACTTGCGATGCCATTTTTGGCTTCGTAGACTTTAGATGCAGATGTCGAGAAGGCTAAACCTGAGGAGGTAGCTCCGCTGTTGAAGTATGGTATATAATTTATTATTTTGGAAAATGTATTTCCCAATTTTATAAGTATATTTTCATGATTTGTCTTTAGGATGAATGTGTTAAATTTCCTATTGGAGATTTGTGTTACACTAGTTTGTAAAATAATTATAAAAATTCTGGTACTTAGATATTGACTTCATTTATCCGCTGCTTTTATATAAGCGTGTCACGTGTTCACACACTTAGCACTTGACGTTAGGGGTGCGTGACCCATGTTGTCATTATCCTGACGCCTTGACTCCCGTGTTCTTTTAAGGAGAATTTGGAGGCGTCACAGATTTGGTTTCTTGTCTTTTCACAATTCATATGGTGAAACTTTAAATTTCATAGAAGATATTCTATTATGCAAATAACATGCTGTAAGCAATGTTTTTCCCCACAAATTAAATGATAATTTTGCATTCAAGATCATAGCATTTAACATATTAACTAGTGTCTTATTTTTTCTTTCTACTAAACCATTTTTTTGTGGGGTATAGGGTGCACTAGTTTGATGTATTATGCCGATCTCCTTGTAGTACAAAGAAAATTCAGTAGGAAAATATTCACCACCTCTGTCACTACGAAATATTTTAATTTTTTTTTGCTTTTGATTTTCAACAAGAGACTTATAAGATTTGAATATATTGAAGGCCTCATCTTTACTTTTCATTAAGTATACATATGTATACCTTGAGAAATCATCGATAAAAGTAATAAAATATCTATTGCCTCCTCTAGTTAAAGTGCCATTTAGTTCACAAATATCAGAATGCACAAGTTCTAATAATTGTATATTTCTGTCTAGTTTAGGAAATGTTTCTTTGTTATTTTTGTTTGAATGCAAATTTCACACTTATCACCATGTCTATGATTATATGGAATTAAACCATGTTTAGACATTTAAAGATTTAAAATTCAGATGTGCCAAACGATTATGCCACAAAGTAGAAGACTCAATAATATAAGCAAAATCATAATTTATTTTATGAATACTTAGTTTATACATGCCATCACAAGAGTAACATTTTCCAACAAACACTTATTTTTTAGAAAGAATTACATTATCAGACTCGATTACGATCGTGACACATTTCTTACAAAGCAGATTTGCAGATACAATATTTTTCTTTATTTATGGAAAATGAAGAATATTGATAAGAATAAGTTTCTTCTCAGAAGTAAACTAAAGTTCCACAGTTCATTTTCCCACAACTTTTGCAGAGTTGTGATATCCCATTAGTACTACATGTCCATCTGCTGCATCTTCATGATTCTTGAATTGAGATTTCTGACTTCAAACATGAACGGTGGCACCTGAATCATACCACCAATCAGATAACTCGGTTACTGTAGTCATATTTAACTCTGTAATCATGCTAATATGCATTTGAGAGACTATGTCCACAATTTCCAAAGTATCATTTTTGATCATATTTGCACTATTGGGATTCTCATTCTCTTTCTTTTGTTTCTTCTTGTACCTGCATTCACGCTTATAGTGCCCCTTTTTTCCGCAATTGTAACAAGTTTTTGTTTTCTTAAACTTGTTACCATTGTTGGAAAAATCATTATATTTTCTCTTGTTTCCTCCAAAATTATCTTGAAACTTATTTTTTTCATCAACAAAATTCACCTTAGAGCCATTTTGAAAAAATAATTTTTTATCACAAAGTCGAGTTTCCTCTTCAATTCGTAAATATTTTTGACTTTGTTCTAAAGTGAAATCTTCTGTTGTGTGCATAAATTTCTTTCTATAATTATTCCAACTTGGAGGAAGTTTGGCAATAATAGCCCCAACTTGCAAAGCTTCATAAATTTTCACATTTAGATCTTGAAGATTATTCACTAAAACTTGCAATTCATGGACTTGATCCATTATTAAATTATTATCATTCATTGTAAATTCAAAATATTTCATAATTAGAAATTTATCCGTACCTTGTTTTTTAGTTTTATACTTGAATTCCGATATCTCTCAAATCTCTTTTGGTGACTTGATTGATGTAAACAAGTCGTATAGACAATCAGAAAGTGTATTTAGAATATGTCCTCTACATACCACTTCATCTTTTTCGCGCTTCTTGCGTTCTACCTTTATTTGATCTTTATCATCAGGTTTGGGTTCTGGAAGTACCGACAAGTTCAAATCCAAAACAAATGCAATCTTCAATGTAGTAAAAATGAACATCAACTTGTCTTTCCAATGAATAAAATTCGTTCCATCAAATCTATCTAGTTTGACTAAGTCTTGATTCATCATCTTTAAAGTCACTATATTAAATTCTGATCCCATTACGATTATCATCTTAAAATTATTGAAGAAAATTATGCAGATACAACAATTTGAAAAATAAATACGACTTCGAGGCATGTAAAACACTATCTTTAAGGTGATAATTGCTCCCACTCGAAAGAATTTGCTACCAGGTTACAAGCAATTCACCTCCAGGATACAACAACGTCACCAACTGCAAATAGCAATTCTGAAATTTTCCCTTCTGAGTTTCTCTATAAAATTGTGTAAGTGACTAAAAGATGGAAGAATGAAACAATGAAATTTGTGGGTCTCATCTCCTATTTATAGAGAATGAAGTGGCACTAAGTGAAAGATCACAACTTTTAATTTGTGCCTTTGGTCTAAGCATCATGACTTTTCGGCCAAGCATTGTACCTTTTCGGCTCAAGTATCGTGTCTCTTCAGACCAACCATCGTGACTCTTTGGACCAATCATCGTGCCTTTTCACACCAACTATCATGTCTTTTCGAACCAACTATTGTGTCTTTTTTGACCAACCATCGCGTCTTTTCGGTCCAACCATTGTGTCCTTTCGGACCAACCATTGTGTCCTTTCGGACCAACCATCACGTCTTTTCGATCCAACCATTATGTCTTTTGGCTCAACCATTGTACCTCTTCAATATAATATTTAAAGAAATAAATAATAACCCACATTCATTCGATTTATATATTTAATATCACAAGCTATAGAATTAAATATAACAATAATATCTGGCCAAAGATATGGAAAGTCAAGGCCCTGCGACTAAGATGTTTTTGTGGAGATCTTGCCATGAGTCACTACCCACAAATCTCAATCTATGCAAGAGAAAAATCAGAGACTCCTTTTTTAGCCTTGTATGTGGTGTGTTTTTTAGGTGTTTACATTTAATAAGCTAGTGGCTGATAGGTACCCACATACAATATGATTTGCAAGCTTAAATGAAAATATTCAATCCAGTTCATGCAACATGATAAGCAGGTGTAAAATAATTTAATATAAAATTTGTAGAGAATATATTTATTTATATTGTTTGGTTATGAAACGCGGGTGGAGATATATTTATATATATATATATATATATATAGAGAGAGAGAGAGAGAGAGAGAGAGAGAGTTTAATTTTTTTTTGTAGGTTTTGCTAATTTATATTAGGGGTGACAATATGTCACACGACCCGTTAACCCAACACGAACATGACATGATAATAGTGGGTTAGAGTTTAGTCTTAAAAGTTTTCGGGTCAAAACGGATTGACCCGTTATGACACGATTGCTTAACGGGTTGATAACGGGTCAACTTGTTTTAACCCGCTATGACACGTTATGACACGTTAAAAAAGTTAAAATTACAAGTATACCCTTACATTTAGAGGTAAAATTTTTAGAATCTAATTTTAATATTTTTATTATTTGTATTATAATTCATACTTGTAGTTAGTATTATAATTTTATAGATATTGTGATTTTAATATTTGTATAAAATTATGCAATTTATACTAAGTTTAATTAAGTCAAATAGATTAATTTTAGACATATTCAACACATTTACATAAATATGTTGAAACGTATTATATTTTGTCGTATTAATTTATTTCGTAATATTCACTAATGGGTCATAATGGATTGATACGACACGACACGTTATGTTAATATGACGTGTTAGGATTTTAGATTTTGATACGATAACCTTAACGGGTCGGGTTAGGGTTGTCCTATATAGTAAAATATACATGTCTTGATACGACACGAATACGATCCGTTGACACGATTTGACATCACTAATTTATATGCACAAAAATAATCCTAACATCAATGCAAACGCGGAATATGGGATGTACATATTCAGTATGAAACCCTATCAAGACTGGTAATTAGAGAGATTTATAGTTTTTTGTAAGAAGAAATGAAAATTGATCGGAGATCATAAGAGGTTTAGAAGAGAAAATTATTTTGCCATTTGAGTATTCCTTGTACAAAACTATAAAGCTATATAATAGTAGGATAAATTTTGGTATATTTGATAAAATTACTTCCAAATCACAAAATTAGTCATTAGATTTTTACTCAACAACTTCTTGTGTTTATAATTTTCACGGATCAATTTATGGAAAAAATGAATAGAAATACTTTTTTACTACTTCATTAGAGACAAACCCGACATGCCAAGGCCATATGGCATTGCCTTGTCGATAATGCCATTGATTTCTAAATTTTAGGTGAAAGTAAAGGAAGTAAATATAAAATTTATATAGATTACGCTTGTTATAAAAAAAACTGTGGAGATTAATATTCATTTATATCGTTTGGTTTCATAAGGCAGGTGGAAATAAGATTAGATCCATAGTTTCACAACCAATTATCCATATATATATATATATATAGAGAGAGAGAGAGAGAGAGAGAGAGAGAGAGAGAGAGAGAAGTCTACATATTATTCTATTTTTTTTAAATTGTAGAAAATGTTTAGACCAGAATATTATAGAAAATCACACATATTTATAACGGCCGCCATGAATGTTGTAACATAGAGGATTACATGAATGTAAATTATATATATTGATTAGAGTGACAGTTACGAGATAAAATTCTAGAAGATTTTTATTATAAATTATATATAATTTAGTCAAAAAGAAAAAGAAAAAGAGGTTAAATATAACCCTTGAAGGAATAGATATCAGTTTGTTACAAATGCAAATTATATTGTCCATTACAAAACTCTTTCTATGGATATTATTGTCTCAATACGGTTAAAATTTTGTGGGGTAGTGTTTTCAAATTATAAATTACTTATTCAGATGTTTAAATTCATTTAAAACTTGCATTTCCCACAAATTAATACCTATTGATTCAACATGAAGTGATTCAGCCATTTTCGAGTCTTATACAGACAAAACTACTATATAATTAATTTATAATAAATATTAATTTTTCTTGGATTTTTATACTTTTGCTCTAACATAATTTTTTTAATTTATAATCCTAATTGTTAAAGATGTCAACTTTTATTGTTATGGATTATTATTTTTCTAATAATTTATATTATCAATTTTTATCGGCAAAACTTCTATGTTTTTTTAATAACATCAACAAAAGTTCTGATAAATTATAGGAGTGTCAATATGTAACATGATCTGTGAATCTAACACGAACGTGATACAAAATTAATAGGTTTGTGTTTAATATAAATGGGTTTGGGTGAAAATAAGTTGACTTGTTACAATACAATTAATAAATGAGTCAATAATGGATAAACCCACTTAACCGAAAATTGACCCACAATAACTCTTTTAAATTTTATTTCAAAATTAAAATTTTATTATTATTGGATTGTAATGTTGATATTTCTCAACATGTTTATATTTTTATTGTTGAGATTGTAATTTTGAACCTATGCTTATATTTGTTATTATTGGCTTTGTAGTATTGGTTAATTCTATTATAGGTTAAAATCTGAGAAATATTAATATTTTTTATTAGTAGATAGTGTTATTATTTTTGTCGATATTGTGGCTACTAATAAATATATATTTTCACTTTTATGTGTAATTATATTAATCAGGTCAAATGAGTTACGGGTAATTCAACCTATTTACATGAAATGGATTAAAATGAGTCATATCGTGTTGACTTATTTCTACTTAGTTATTAAACTGTGCCAAAAACGTTACACAACACGAAACACCTATTATTTAAATATGTTGCGTTAGGGTTTAAAAGTCTGACCCATTTAGCTTAATGGGAAATGCTCAGATTGACCTATATAGTATATTATTCATGACTTGACACGAGACAACCACAACTTGCAAATACAAATTTCAATTCCTAATAAAATTAAAAAAAAAAGAAAATAATAATTATAATTCTAGATAAAATCTCATTTATTAAAAAAGGGATAATTATGGAAAAATGAATTACTGCAGAGAAACTAAGGGAGGTTACAGTCGCCTAAAAACTCTATAAATACGCCCTTCAAAGTATTCGAGTATGCACAGAAAAAAACCTAACCGCTCTCTCTAGAAGTTGTCTGGAATTCTTCAATATGAAGAATCGTAACATCTCTCATACTTAATTATTTGCTTCTATGGTACTTTCTGATCATCTTCTTTATACATATTGAGGGTTTTCTTTGCTTTTGTTTTACAGAAGAATGGAGTTGTACACTGAAGGAGGAAATTCAAATGAATGTTATATTGAGGAAAAGAAACAGGACTTTCAAAATGTTTGGTTTAAATTCCTTACATATCAATATCATATCGAGTCAATGAGTTACCAGAATGTAATGTTACAAAGAAAGTAAGTAGCCCACCTCTGCCTTTGCCATATTTTTTGATTTATACATGAAGTTGCACCTGTTCGATTATAACTATATATTCTTAACATATATTTTTTGTCAATATGTGGATTTTTTTTGTGGTTGCAAACTTTTGATACATAATCTTTGATATGGTTGTTTTTCCATAAAAGCTTAAGTTAAAACGGAGAATTTTTTTTAATATAAAACAATGGCTATTTGATCATCTCATATTATGTTTGAAGAAAGAAATGATGAAAATATCCCAAGTTTTGTATTAAATGGATATTATTAATTTAACGAAATGGATTAATCTTTTCTATATATATATATATATTAAGGAGGAAATTCTTGATGCCGTCATAAACTCTTTCTCTTTCAACCAGCGTAATCAACCTGTCAACGTTGAGGAATGCTTAGAAATGGCAGCAGAAACACCGCTTTCGCAAGTGGAGAGTGATCCTTCTTGATCACTAATGGTCTTTGAATCTGAATCTTCCATTCCCGTTTGTCCAACTTGCTCGTGGAGTTCTTGTTCAGACAATGTGTTAGGCTTTGAAGTTTAGGGTTTTTTCCAATATATAAAAATCTGGGTTCTGAATTTTTAAATTCGGTATTGGGTTACATAACTAAATTCGGATCGCATTGATCCAAATTTTATAATCCAAGTTTCAGATCACCCTAAAGCTAGGTCGAAATCTGGAATCAGAATCTAGGTATCTGGGCTAGAACCTAAAACCGAAAAAATATCCGATCCGGATGAACAAACCTATATATAATGATGTATGATTTTATTATGAATACATTCAGGTTCCTTCCCTCCAGCCAAAAAGTGTTGTAAGATGTTCTTCTCAAATTGACAGACCTTGTTGCTATATTTTACTTTAATAATTTGTTGTATTGTAATTTCTAAGATCTTCGTGTAGTTTTTTTATTTTTAGGTGTTCACAATGAACAAGCTAGTGATCAATGGGAACTCATATGACATATGGTTGGCTAGCTTGAATGAAAATCTTCAGTTCAGTTCATGCAATATGGAAAGCAGGTGGAGAAAGTAAAATAATTAAATATATTTAAATCTGTGGAGAAGATATTCATTTATATTGTTTGGTTATAGAGAGAGAGAGAGAGAGAGAGAGAGAGAGAGAGAGAGAGAGAGAGAGAGAGAGAGTTTAACTTTTTTTTTTTGGTAGTGTTTTTCTGGTTTATAATTTATATGCACAAAAATAATTCTGAGATCAATTCACACGTGGATGTGAGTACACATTTAGTTAATTGAAACCCTATTAAGATTTGTAAGAGATTTATAATCTTTCGTACGAAGAGTTAAAAATTGAACACAAAATCAATCATTTTTGTAATATGCCATAATAGATTCACAAGACATGTACCACTAATTTGAGTATTCCTTGTAAAAAAAAAACAAACCCGATAAAAATAGGGACCCCGTTAGGGGTCCTATTTTTGTGCACTGATCCATTTTAATTTTTTTAAACTTCATAATTAAAAAAATATTGTTTAATAATATTTTATTTAAAAAAAATATTTAAGAGTGTTAAAAAAAATGATGTAAGAAAAACAAAAAAACAAAAAAAGAAAAGAAAAAAACACATTAACGGTGCTTAAAAAGGGGAACCCCAACGCGGTCCCTAGCAGTGCCCAAAAAAAAAAAAACCTATAAATTTGTATAATAATAGGATAGTTTTAGGTATATTTGAGGTTTTTTTTTTCTTTCTATTTTTTCAAATCACAAAATTAGTCACAAAATTTTAGGATAATTTTAGGTATATTTACACCGGGCATGCAGATAGGCCATACGATCAAGCTTTGTCAATAATCCCAATAGATTGCTAACTTTTAGGAGAAGGTAAAATAATTAATATAAAATCTGTGGAGATTACATTCACCTATATCATTGAATTTTGAAAGGAAATGGAGTTAATTAGAAGAAATCTGCAGTTTGAAACTTCTCTTTGGCTCTATTTAAAGCCTCTATGCACTTAGTAGTAGGAACAATTCAAAGAGCTAAGAAGCTGATCTCCACATACGAATTCGATGATCCACCGTCGGATCACTCTTCATAATCCATCGCACTAAAGCAAAGGCATTGTATAGTACTTTTCTCTTTGACATCTACGCTACAAAATGGAGGAGAATTTTGAAATTCTCATATTCTCAATCAAGAAGAAAGGTCAAGATCAGCAATGGAATTTTGTAACTCTCCACTCTTCATAATCCACTCTTGTTACATCGAATCAATGGATTTCCAGAGAAATGTAATCTCTTGGCTCTCTTTTACTCTCCACTCTTGTTAAATTATTTTCTACTTGCAGCATGTTTCTATTAGCATAGATCCAGGGGCGGACTTACGTTGTAGGTTGGGGGGGCGAGTTTTTCAAAAAACATATTTAGTATATAAATATATGTGATTATTTATATATATAATTAAAATTATTTCATCAGATTATAAAATAAAATAAAATTGTCCCCCCAATAATTTTTATTAAATTTTTACTAAATAAATAGACTAAACTTTTAATTTTTTTTTGATGTTTTATATTTTTGAAGTTTTATTTAATTGTTTTGTGTTGATGTTTAGATTTGTAAATTTCAGATTGACTAATTTTACTTCTTTTGTTAGTCATGACATTTATGAATTATGAGATATTTTTTTAATAATTAACTTGCTCATTTGTCACTTTGAAATGATTATAAATTTTTATAATTTTCAAAATTAATTAATTATATTTATTTAATCTCACTCTAATTTATATAATTGTGAGATTATTGGAAATATAATTTTATAATATATGATTATTATATTTATATATAGTCACGTATAAAAAATATATATTATTTATATTTACATATATCATACATTTTATCGATCGCCCCCCCAAACACTAGATTCTAGTTCCGCCCCTACATAGATCTCTGTACATGCATGCTGATGCTAAAATTATTTTTCACTGTTATTTTTATTTTTTATTTTTTATGCAGTTTCCCTAATATTTGGACCTTGCTGCGGGTTTAGCATGGGGAACTAAGTGGTAGGAATGGGGAATCATGGTATTTTTCTTGCTCCATGTTTTATGTAAATTATTGTGGAGAATCTTAGGGTTTTTTAAATAAAAGTGTTCATAATTTCCCAATACTAATATTTGGAAAAGCCATCGTTCGCTGTTCCTTGGGTTGCTTAATTAAGACCCAAATATCCTTGTTTTCGTCCTATTGAAGGAAGAGGAAAGCAGAGGTATACGGCCTTAAAGCGTTGATCATTCCTCAGCCTTCACAAACAACATCAGTAAGGTTTGGGTGAGAACAGTACCTAGCTGCAGGCACAACTCAACCATATAAATGGAGAGGTCTTTAGGCTATTTTGCATTAAATTTTCTCAAACTTTTGATCAGTTGAAGAAAAAGCAAGAATATTCTTATGTTCAATTATACACTAGGAAATGATGACCACTTGTATTGTTGGACTGAAGAAGTGGGTGAAGAGAGCACCATTGATTTTACATGCTGGGCTAGGTGCTTTTAATGATGTGACGCTGGATCAGTGATTTACCAGATGAGAGATGCTATTCCCACTCCCCAATAATCCCGACTTCCATTCCTGAGGTATATTGCTCACGTGGCATTAACTTAAAAATAAAAAAAGGTTGCTCTTCTCTCCAAAATCAGATCTTCAATTAATCACTTTGAATTTTGAAAGCGTCGTTCACCTTCCAAAATTAGATCTTTCAACAAACCCACTGCCTTCATCTTCCAAAAAACCCAAATTTTCATATTGATTACAACATAAATGAAAAAAAAAAATCTTCAAGTTTTAGAAAGAAAATAGAAAAACCTTCAAATCAAAAATTGTTAAAACCATTTGGTAATAGAAGAAAGAAGAACCTAAAAAACCCTAATAGTTTGTAGAAGAAACACATCAAAAGAGAAATCACAGTTCCAAGACAAAAAAAATTTTGAGAAAAATAAAGAATGTTAATAGAATCACGTAAATAGGACCTTAGATTTGTGGTGACGTTCGAAATGGAGCTTTGTGCCGGAAGTGGAGATTTGTGCCGGAAGAATACGCCGGAAATGTAGCAAGTCGGAGCCGAACTATTTCTAAATGTCGATGACCATTGAAGCCGAACAGATGAGTTCACGGGAAGGGAGACTGAACACTGAACGAGCGAATGGTTCTCACTTCTCACGTTTATTTGTTTTATTTATTAATTTGTCTTTTATTTGTTTTGTTTAAGTTGGATTTTGTTTATTTTATTTTAGTTCTTCTATAGTCGCAAATGGCTAATCCCGAATCTCAATCCTGCCTGAGGTGTAATAACACGTTGGCTAATACCGATTTTCTTTTATAAGCCTTTTTTTTATTTTTAAAATATAAGGGTGGCGATATGGGCCAGAATATGACCTGTGAATCTAATATAAACATGACACAAAATTAATTAGTCTATATTTAATATAAATAGGTTTGAGTCCAAACAAATTGATTTGTTAAGTACAATTAATAAACATGAAATTGACTTTTTTAGATTTTATTTAAAAAAATTAAAATTTATTATTATTATTGTTGGATCGTAATATTGATATTTGTCAACATGCTTATGTTTTTATTCTTGAAATTGAAATTTTGAATCTACGCTCATATTTATTATTGTTGGATTTGTAGTATTGGTTTTATTATATGGTAAGATTGGAAAATATTGATATCTATTATTAGTAGGTAGTCTTATTTTTTTTAGATATTGTGGCAACTAATAAATATATATTTTAATTTTTATGTAAAATTATAATAATCAAGTTAATTGTGTTATGCAAGATGGTTCAACCCATTTATATGAAATGGAATTAAATGAGTCGTAACATATTGACCTATTTCTAATTAGTTATTAAACTATTCAAAATGGGTTATACAACATGACATGCCCTTTATTTAAATAAATTGTGTTAGAATTTAAAGGATTAACCTGTTTAGCTTAATGGGTCGTATTTGAATTAATTTATATAATTGAATGTTCATAACTTGGTACAACACAACCACAACCTTTGAATACAAATTGTAACCCCTAATAAGATATTAAAGAAAAGAAGATAATTTATAATTCTACATAAAATTTTGTTTATTAAATAAGAGATAATTATGGAAATATGGCCTAGAGAAACCAAACAAGCTTACACTCAGTTTAAAAACTTTAAAAACGCACATTTCAATTTTGCTAGTCCTCGGCTTTGAGTTTCCACCAAGTTGGGCCTCAAAAGGGACCTTGGGGTTGGGCCTCAATTTGGGCTTAAGTTTTATTAAGTTGGGCCTCAAATGTTTGCTAAGTTGGGACTTATCTTGGGGCTTTCCTTAACAAGCTTGGACCTCCAATTTCCACTAAATTTGTGTCCCTCCTTGTTAAAACTAAGAGAATTCAAATGTAGACCAGGTGTTTGTAAAAAAATGTTAGAGAATATTTTGCTCTTGAATAATCTCATTTCATTCAAAATATTTCCTCGCTTACATTTCCAATGTATACCAGTACAATATATATAGACTTTTACATAATAGAATTGTTAGAGAACAACCATTCAATTTTTGACACTTGTCTAGCCTAGCCACACTAATTTGTTACAAGAAGATTCGGCAGCAACGTTCTCCAATATTCAAGAGCCATCCTTAGGTGCTAATAATTCTGATGTCTTAACATCCCCTGCGATTCAAGTGGCACTAAGGTAAGAGTGAGGCTTGATCGGAATTGACTAGTAGAAAGGGGTTTTTGTAAGAATATTAGCAAGTTGGCCTTTGTTGGATGTGAGGCCCCCAATTCCCACTTATGAAAATATGGGAATCGAGGCGTTGGGATGATAACAACACTGATCACGCACTCCCAACGTCAAGTGCTAAGTGTGTGAACATGTGACATACATAAATAAAAGTAGCGAATAAATAAAGTCAATATCTAAGTACCAGAATTTTTAGAAATATTTTATAAAACAGTTTAACACAAATTCTCCAACAGGAAATTTAATACGGTCATCCCAAAGACAAAACATAAAGATACATAATTATCAAAAACGGGAATAACAATTCCCAAGATAATAAATTATAATATCATATTTCAACAACGGAGCTGCCTCTTCAGGATTAGCCTCCTCGGCATCTGCATCCAAAGTCTACGACGCCAAAAATGTCATCGTAGATAAGTACAACTTAAACAAACCACAAGATATAAAATATATTCATGCAACAACAGTACGCATGAACACAACACCATATCCATGAAGTTTAAAATCTTCTTTCTCAAAACAAATAAAAAGAACCACATACGCTGAAATCCCATTTTGGCACAAAATAAACTCCAATAAAACATCTATCATTTTCCCAGAAATTGATAAACGTAAATTCTTTAAAACCACAACCATTTTCTTAGAAAATGGTCCACTTAAGATCAATAATCAAAACCTGCCATTTTCTCAGAAAATGGCCTAAACATCCATTTTATTAACCGTATGCACTATGATCTTCCCTAGGGACTATCCGCGCACCTTGACTCTTATCATCACACCGAAGGTAATGACTATGCATGTGACTTCGGAACGGGCGATGTCTAGCTAATCGTGCCCAGCACGTACCATGACCAGGCATCCCCTAGCCCCCGCCAGCAAAGGAATCACGGAGTCGGTATGAGAGCATTATCATCTCGTCCGATCCTGTTGTCGCCTGGCGACAATCCAGGGGACGTCACTCAGTATATTCCACTCCCGAGTGACCAAATGAGCTCCACCGAGATAATACCCCATCTCGGCTTGGGGTCATGATACACACGCACCTGAAAGCCGTTAACACATTTGAAAACCCAATTTTCAAATCCAACACATGAACATGCATGCAATTATGCGAAAACTCAGTTTTTCTTTACAAACATGAACATGCATGTATTATGCAATGTATACGACATCACACAAAATAACCAATAACTATTTAATTCCAACACAAACCAACACATAGATGTTAATGTAAAAATATATTTAAATTTTAAAATTTATTTGGAAAATACTTACAACGGGTAAAACCATAGATCATCGAACAAGCGCCGATCCACAGTGTTCATAGCGGTCATTTCCTACGTTGGTTAAGATACTTGGTTTGACACCAAAATTTAAAAAAATACTCATTGGAGGGTGAGAAATCTCTTGAAGGTGGTGGTGAGGCGGTACGACCATCGGAAGGTGGCGGATCGGGCTCAATATGGGTGGAAACCCATTTTTGGGTTTGGGGTTGTACAAGGAAGGTGGGGCCGCGGTTTGAGGAGCTGAGTTAGGGGGTGGTCGACTGAGGTGAGGGAACGTTTTGGTGGTGGAGGTGAGACCAACGGTGGTCGGATGGCGGCTCGGCGAAGGGAGACCCATTTGAAGACCTATTTCGGGTTTGAAATGAAAATGTGGAGTTGCAGGTTGCCGAAACTAGCTGGACGTTCACTGGTGGGTGAAGAACCTGGTGGAGGTGGTCGAAGGCCAAGATGGCCGATGGTGGTGCCCGAAAACGAAAGAAAAGCCAAGAAAGGCTTTTTCGGGTGGGTGGCCGTGCAGAGAATGTGAGGTGGCCGAAGGTGACACCTCTAATATCGGTGTACTTTCCGGCAACAAGGGGGTCTAGGCGAGACTGGCGGTGAGGGTTGGCAGTCGACGGTGGAGGCTAGCCAGGCTTAACGCCGAACGGCCAAAAAGAGAGGGGGGGCTGGTCGCGCAGGCTTAGTGGAAGAAAGCAGAGAAATAAAGGAAAAGAAAAATAAAGAAAAGAAGAAGAAAAAGAAAAAAGAACCAAAAGAAAAAGAAACAAAAACCTATTAGAAATAAAGTACAATAAATTGAATAAAAATCAACTAAAAATACTATAATTCAATATCAATAAAATAAAATATTTAAAACCCAACAATAAAATAAATTAAGCCAAAACACAATTTAATTACAATACAATAATTAATATAAAGAAAGCACATCAAATAAAATCACATAATAAAATAATGAAATTTAATTCTAATCATTAAGATATTACCTTACATTAAAATTAATAAGAAAAATAACGTAAAACTAATATTAACTAATTAATCGCTCAAACCATTATTTTAAATAAGTAAAACACAATCGATAATATTATTAAAATAAATTAAAATAATCAACGACAAAAATAAAACAATACGTAAAAATATACGTAGCCTGGAATCTCACACCGGAGACAAAAGATACTTGTAGTGATTTTGGTGCCACACTCTCATAAACAAAGTCATAATTGAGCTCCACATGTTTGGTGCGAGAATGCATAATTGGATTCATGGACAAGTAGGAAGCCCCAAGATTGCCACACCACAGCGTAGGTGGAGCATTAAGTGATATGCCAAGTTCACCCAAGAGAGATTGCAACCAAAGAATCTCACAAGCAGTGTAAGATAAGGATTTATGCTCGGCCTCCGTAGAAGACTGTGCACTAGTAGGTTGTTTCTTGGATCTCCAAGAAATCAAATGATTCCCAAAATAAACATAAAACCCTTCAGTGGACCGATAGTCATTAGGGCATCAATCCCAATCGACATAAGGGAAAGTAGATAAATGATGGGAATAATTCTTTTAACGACTGTCCAGTGGGGAAGCCTAGAAGAATGCATAAATTGGCATACATGATTTACAACAAAAGATATATCCGAACAAGTAAAGGAAATGTATTGTAAACTTCCAACAACACTATGATACCAATGGTTCTCAAAGGTATAACCATCAAAAGTAGACAATTTTTCAAAAGAAGACATTATAGTGGAAATAGACTTAGATTTCTGCATGTTGGTTTTGTGTAATAAATCGGCAATGTATTTAGATTGAGATAAAAAAAAAATACCAGAGGAAGTTCTGTGCACTTCAATCCCAAGGAAGTAATGTAAAATTTTCGAGATCTTTAACATGGAAGGAGTTTTGCAGGGCAACAATGAATTCAGTAATCAACACAAAACTAGACCCAGTCACGATTATATTGTCAACATAAACTAAAACAAACAAAAAATACAACCCAATATGCATGACAAACAATGATGAATCTGAAGAAAAACTATGAAACCTTAAAGACAACAATTTGTCACTAAGCTTGGTAAACCAGGCTCTAGGCACCTGTTTTAACCCATAAATAGACTTTTGTAACTTACAGATGTGGTAAGGAAAATCAGCATTGATGAACTCGGGAGGTTGTTTCATGTACACTGCGTCTTCAAGGTCACTATGAAGGAATGCGTTTTGTATATCCAGTTGGTGAAGTGCTCAGTTTGAAGAGGCCGCGAGAGAAAGAAGAAGACGAACTGTGGTGGATTTCACAATAAGGCTGTAAGTCTCAGTATAAATAATGCCGAGACATTGCTATGAAAGCCCTGAGCTACAAGCTGAGCTTTGCGTTGCTTAAGTGTTACATTAGCTATCCGTTTGGTCTTTAGGACCCACTTAGAACTAAGAAGATTATATGTGGAAGAGAAAGGATCAAGGGGCCAAGTTCAATTTTTGAGTAGGGCATCGAACTCAGTGGCCATGGTTGTTCTCCATTCGAGGTGTTATGAAGCTTCAGTAAAAGAAGAGGGTTCCTCAGAAACAAAGGTAGAAGAGTGTGAAGGGTTTGAAGTAAGGGAAGTGAGAGAGACCAAGGGTTTAAACAAAGGCCAAGAAATAGTCCCATATGTGCGCTGAAGAGGGCAAAGGCTATTTGTTTGAGAGTGTGTAACCATGGAGTGCCTAGAGGTATGGGAACTCGATGGCTGAGAAGAACCAGAGGGAATCAAAGGAAGAGCATCGGCAAGGCTAAGGTTTCTGTGAGAGGAAGATTTGGGAGAATGAGTATGTGATGGGTCTGGGCTCAATGTATGTTGATGTTGAGGTGAAAAGTGTGGGTCTGTTAAGTGATGTGAGGAAATGGGTGATGTGGATTTAGACTGAGTGTGTATGGATACAGAGTGTATGGGCTCAGGAGGTATGGGTTGAGACACAGTAGGTAACACAGTTAATGAAGGCGGGAAATTAAGGCGTGAGGAAGTCTTCAATTCTAGGCCAGAGTATTGAGTGGAATTAGTGGGCTGAGAGAATGGAAATATGGTTTCATTGAAAAGAACATCCCAAGAAACATAGGTACGACCCGACCCAATATGATAGCAGAAATAACCCTTATAGTCCGGGCTATAGCCCAAGAAAACACATTGTTTGGAGCGATAGTCAAGTTTATGATGATTATAAGGCCTTAATTAGGCCAACATGCTAACCTAAACACCCAAAGAAATGAATAATCCTGTGGAGTACCCATCAAAATTTCAAATGGAGAATGATTTTGAAGCATTGAAGTGGGCATACGATTTATTAAATATGTAGTGGTTTGAAAAGCTTCGACCTAATGAATTTGAGGTACCGATGCATGAGAAAGCAATGACAAGCATGTTTCAATTATATGGCAATGACACCATTCAACACTTCCAATTTTTTTTTATGAGAATAAGGACAACTTATACAATGATTAATTCCAAAATATTGAAAAATGGAATGGAGGGGTCGAAATTCACCCTCTCCATCAATTTGGACAGCAAGGATTTTTGTCGAAAATTAAGTATGAATGTAGTTGAGAAAGGCCGAGAAGATAGTAGTAACATTTGATTTAAGTTGCATAGATAAAAGCTAGAAGAACTTAGAACAATCATCCACAATAAACAGAAAATAATGAGACCCTTTTGTAGAAATAACTGAGGCTGGACTCCGTACATCCATGAACAACAAATTAAAAGGTAAACTAGAAAGAAAAGAAGTTGAGTGTAGTAGAGCATGAGCTTTGGCAATGGAGCATGCTGAGCAAGGAGGAAGAGTGATGCTTGTAGTGAGAGGAAGATGAAATCTTTGTAGGATCAATGAGGTGGTACGGGAGGAAGGGTGACCAAGTCAAGAGTGCCACAACTGAGCTAAAGTCCAAACACCTGGAAAGGCTTGCGGATGAGTCAAAGGGGGCATAACAGTTGACTGGAACAGATACATGCCATCCTTAATGTGCCCTTGAAGAAGCGTTTCCTGAGAACGAGCATCCTTCACAAAACATAGAAGAGCGAAACTTAAAAAATACATTGTTATTATGACAAAATTGACAAACAGAAAGGAGATTACGAGATATAGAATGAATATGAAGAAGATTCTTAAGAAATTTTCCATTATCGGTGTTGAAATGGGTGGATCCAACATGATGAATAGGTAGACCAGAGCCATCCTAGTGCACACTTGATCTGATCCTTGAAGGAACTTGAGTCCACATTAAGGTTTTGAACATCAGAGGTGAAATGGTGCGTAGCACCTGTGTCTGGGAACCATGTATTTGATGAAGTAGGAGCCGAGTTAAGAGTAGTTGGAAGTAAATGAAGGTGGAGGAGGAGTGGGATAAGTGTGCTCATATCTATAGTAGCAGACAGAAGCTAGATGGCTAGATTTTTAACAAACCTGACACACAGGACGCGTGTTTGGGCGAGGATAAAAGGTGGAGTATGGTTGTTGAGGGGGACGAGGAAGGATGCCTCTGGCATTACCCCGATTTGTCATCCGCCACGAAAATAATTACCTCAACCTCGAGAGGGATTAGCAAGGAGTGTATATTTGGAGGTATTGTTGGCAGCAACAGTAGTACTCAAGACTAAAGTTTGGGTTTGACGACAAAGTCGAGATTCATGATTCAAGAGATAATTGAAAATTTGATGGGAGGGAGAGAGAATATGGGCGAGTAGTGAGGGAGGTGACGAGGCTTTCCTATTTGGTACCAAAACTAGCAAGAAGATAAATCGAGAGCTCGGAATCATCTAAAGGATATCCCAAGGCACTCAAAGTTGAAGCAAGTGATCTGACTTTGTTGTAATAGTCAATCATAGATTCAGGCCCATTCTTGATGGAGGCCAGTTGAAATTTCATATGAACAAGATGAGTAGAGGACTTAGCAGCAAACAATTTTTGCAGGGTTGTCTTGACCTCATAGGAGGTAGAATAATCCAAAACCTGAGCCAGTATCAAGTCAGATAGGAAGGAATTTATGGTGGAGATGATGAGCTTATCCTAAAGGTACCATTGATCATGCGCAAGATTCAGTTGATCATTGAGAGTTGTAGGGGGTTGAGGAAATGAGTCATCAACATACAGAAAAAGCTGATGCCCTTCTAAGAAAGGGATGCCAAAGCAAATAATTGTCAATAGTAAGTTTGATGTTGATGAAATGAGATGTAGTGTTGAGAAGGGAGGGATTTAAAGGGATAAAAAGGGTTGTATTTGTAGAAGACACCATGAATGGGAAAAGGAAGAATCAAATGTTGGTACTTTTGGCTCAAGATACCATGTTAAAACTAAGAGAATTCAAATGCACAACAGGTGTTTGTAAAAAAGTCTCATTGAATATTTTGCTCTTGGATAATCTCATTTCATTCAGAATATTTTCTCACTTACATTCCCAATGTATACCAATACAATATATAGAATTTTACATAACAAAATTGTTAGAGAACAACCATTCAACTTTTGACACTTGTCTAGCCTAGTTACACTAAATTGTTACAAGAATATTCAGTAGCAATGTTCTCCAATATTCCAGAGCCATTCTTAGGTGCTAATAATTCTGATGCCTTAACACTCCTTACCAATCTAGCTTCAAAGAGTTAATAAGAATCGATCACCATTTCCATTGAAGTGGCAAGTCCTCTTCGTGCCACGTGCCATCCTCCCATTGGGCCACTTGTCATCCCATTTCATAAAAATTATTCTTGTTTTATAAAAAAATTCCAAATAGAGCAATAGTGGAAGTCATTAGGATTATATACATTTACAACTCACTTAATCCACATGACCCTTGTCATTTAGTCCATGATTTTAACAAAAGAATCCCTTGTCTCTTGTATTTCTAGTGGGGTATCACAACTACTATTGAGTTTAGTTACTTCTAGAATAAATGCTAGTTGGACCAACATTGAACCCGATTACTTCGTTGTGACCTTTGTCCCAATGCTTCCATGCCCGTTGCAAATCAATTTTTTCCTTAGTCACTTCAGGGACCACAACTTTGCAAATCAAATTTTTCATTCATTCTATAAGTTTTCACTCACCACTTGGATGCATATGACTAAAACCCAACTTTCACCACTCCATAATTGAGTACTTATCATGACCACTCTATTTTGACCACTCAAACTTTATCCACTGCTTGGGCTTGACTTAGTCTATAGGTCTTTAATAAGTTCTTAGATCACTCCAAAGAAAATATGATGTAAAGGATGTCACGCGTAGAGACTTTTAGATCACCCCTTATAGTGTCAAGCTTTAGTACCCACTGTTATGGTGAGATTATTTTTCTGTTGTTTGGAGCACTTGGGTTGATTGGTAATAGTATGCTTTCATTGATCATGGATATATGTATTTCTAGAGAGTATTAATTTTGGACTAAAGATGCAATAGATTTTTGTGATATTGATCATTAAGAATTAGTTGACTTGAGATCACATAGAAATTTAAAATTTGAGTCTATGCAATTTATTGTGGGTTAACTATGTGGCAATGCAAATCTATGGTCATTAATGATCAGTTTAAGAAGAGATTGGTCATTATTTTTCTTTCTATTTATTCTGTACTCTTTGTTTTCTATTAGTCCCCTAAAGACAAATTGAAAGATTATAAAAGGGTAATCAAGTAATTTATGTCTTATTTTTAAAAGTTATTTATTAAAGTTCCACCACAAGGATGGGCATTACAATATGTCTCTCTCCACATTTAGTAACATTAATCGATGAGTTCAATGTTGTCTACGAGTAGCATTAAAAGAGTTATGCTAGTCATCTGACTAATGTTATTCTACTCCACATATTGTGATACCCCCAAATTTTCCTTAAAATAATACGGGAATTGAACCATCTGGATGATGACAACATGGGTCACGCACCCCTTCCCCCAACGTCAAGTGTTAAGTGTGTGAACATGTGACATGCATAAATAAAATTAGCGGATAAATAAAGTCAATATCTAAGTACTAGAATTTTTAGAATGATTTTACAAACCAATTTTACATAAATTCTTTAACAGGAGATTTAATATAATCATCCCAAAAAAAATCATAAAAAAATACATTTATAAAAGGGGAAATACATTTTCCAAGATAATAAATTACAGTAAATCAATTCGACAACGGAGCTGCCTTTTCAGGCTCAGCTTCCTTGCCATTTGCATCAAAATCTACGATATCGAAAATGGTATCGTAGGTAAGTAAAATCCAAACAAGCCACAAGATATAAATATATTCATGCAGTAACAAAATCATAAACATAAAACCATATGCACGAAACTCAAAAACTAATCTTTCTGAAAATAAACAACTTCCACTTATGGAATTTTGGCCCAACATATCCATTTAAAATAACTACCATTTTCCCAGAAAATGGTACACATAAACCCAATAAACCAAAACTCGCAATTTTTCTAGAAAACAGAAAATGATCCACAAAACCAATCAACACTGTAGACGAGAATCGCAGGCGGGACTCTACCATTTTTCCAGATATGGTTTCATTCGCCGTACTTCACTGCTTGGGATATCTTTCAGTAAGCTTTTTACTTATTTTAATGTTTAATTAATTATGTTTTGATCTTAATTTATTTTCGTGGTATGATAGTATTTATGATCAAGTGTTCAGTTTAGCTAGATAATAATCGCATTTTGATTATCTACATTAAGATGATTAATTTATTCAGTTTATAATGATTGAGATTATTATCTGAGTTGGTTATATAAATAAATATAATTTTATTTATGTTATCTGTTTTAACTTATTTTTTAATGTTATTTATTGTTTTTATTAATGTTGCTTTATTTATATTTATTTACTTGTGATGTTTATATACATTGGCGCGATGGGCGCGACTTTAGTGGCGAGTTTATGGGTGGAAGCACGGAGTCGCTGTTCGGCATTTTTGTTAACTTCAAGAAATCTTAGTGAGCGTATTGTAAATATTTTCCAAATAAATTTTGAGATTTGAATATATTTTGCATTAACAACTCAGTGTTTGGTTGATGATTAGACTTATTGAATATTGGATATTTGGTACATGGTGGTATGCATTGTGTAATTGCACGCTTATTCATATGTATATTTGATATTTGGGGTTTTACTGTAAGACTTGATTTTGGTATATTGAAATGATTTGGTTTAATGGTTTAAAAGAGAGGTATTGTAGGGATGGTGGTATAGTCCCGCCTGTAATTTTCGCCTACAGTGATATTGAGTTTGTGGATTTTAATGGTTTTGAATTTGTCATAACGGGGACGGTGAGACGTAATACCCGCTATGATCATAGTGTGTAAGTCATAACAGGGACGGCGATATGTAACACTCGCTATGATTGGAGGGTTTATGTCAATACAGGGCCGACGATACATAACGTTTATATGACTGACATGAATATGGGGGTAAGCAGGGACGATGGTAGAGTCCCGCCTGTGATTCCGGCCTATAGTGCATGCGGTAGGGATGTTGGTAAGTAGGGTAGATGGTAGAGTCCCGCCTACAGTGTTGATTGGTTTTGTGGGCCATTTTCTATTTTCTGGAAAAATGACGAGTTTTGGTTTATTGGATATATGTATACCATTTTCTAGAAAAAATTGTAGTTGTTTTAAATGGATTTATGTTGGGCCAAAATGAGATTTTGGTGTGAGTGGAAATTGTTTATTTTGAGAAAGATTGGTTTTTGAGTTTCGTGCATATGGTTTTATGTTCTTGCTTTTGTTACTGCATGAATATATTTATATTTTGTGGCTTGTTTGGATTTTACTTACCTGCGGTACCATTTTTGGTATTGTAGATTTTGATGCAGATGGCAAGGAAGTTGAGATTGAGGAGGCGGCTTCGTCGTCGGATTCATTTGCCGTAATTTATTATCTTGGAAAATATATTTTCCCTTTTTATAAATGTATTTTTTTTATGCTTTGTCTTTGGAATGACTATATTAAATCTCATGTTGGAGAATTTGTGTTAAACTAATTTGTAAAAGAATTCTAGAAATTCTGGTACTTAGATATTAACTTTATTTATCCGCTGCTTTTATTTATATATGTCACATGTTTACACACTTAACACTTGACTTTGAGGGGGTGCGTGACTCATGTTGTCATCATCTTGACGCTTCAATTCTCGTGTTATTTTAAGGAAAATTTGGAGGCATCACACACATCGCTTGCTAAGGTGTCATCTTTTTTGCTGAGGCTCCCATTCCCAAATTTTGAGGTGAATTTGAATTTTTTCTCTCCACCTACGCTCTCCCCTCCCAAGTCTCACATTTTCCCTATGCTCTCCCACTCTCAAATTTTTAGGCCAGTTCCAATTTTTTTTTTCTCTCTCTCTCCAGCATTCTCCCCTCCCACCTTTCCTCCTGTGCTCTATGCAAAAGAATAGACCCTAATTTATCTTGCCCAAAGAGTATTTATGACTAATAAATACAGACTTGGATCTTGTTGTATTATTGGGAATTATTTAGTTTAAAGGGGCTGTAGATACAAATTTCGTGCGATTATTGAACATGGTATATATAGATTAGGACAAAATTATGCGATGATAGACATGCCTTTTTATGCTCTCCATTACTTTCGAGAATTTGTGTTCTTTCGAAAAGAGAACACAAACTAATGGAAAAGAGAAATTTAAGCCCATGCATCCTTTTTGGGAAAGTATCATTTCTGTGAATAAAAGTATTTTGTTTTGGGTTTCAACTTTTAATTTTCTCTGTCTTTGTTGAATATTTTTGGGTTACTTCCACTTTCTTTGGTTTCTCTGGTGGGAAAAATCATAAGCATAATCTTCATTGTCCTCGTCCAAGGCTTTGTGGCTTAAGAATGGAAATTATTAAGAAATCAAAGATGAAGATTGTGCACACTCTAGGATCAGCTTCATCATTCTCCCAATTTTCTCAAATTACCAAACAGGTGGCCCAGAAATTTAAAAAAAAAAAAGGAAAAAAGAGAATACCATTGGACGTGAACCATGAAGGCATGGGACACTTTTCCGGATTTTCCCTAAAATTACAAAAAGGAGTACAAGAGAGAGTATAGAGGAGAGATAGGAGCACTAAGAGGAAGTGAAAGAAAGAGGAGCACGAGGCGAGGAAGGTTGTGTCAATGGTGGAAGGTTGGGTTGGATGGGTCACGGAGAGGAGAATGAGAAGAGGAAAGAGGGCTCGAGGACTCGTTAAGAACCGTGATATGGGACTGGCCGGGTTTGCCACGTATTAATGTTTGTGGAGTATAAAATTTGAACCGGCTGAAGAATAGAATTTCTCAGCATTGAAAATAGTGAAGTCTACTTATTATTTCTATTTTCTAAAATTGTAGAAAATTCTTACGATAGAATATTAATATAGAAAGTCATACAAATATTTATAATGGCCATAAATGCTAACATGCTGTGATCATGGAGGATTACAATAAGACGTATTATATATTGATTATGAAACCTAGTAATTACGAAGGATACAAAACTAGAAACAAAACAAAACGTATTAATAAGAGAAAACAAAAAAGGAAAAGAGATCTGAGCAGCCTTTTAATAAATTAATTAGGACTGAAACATCACTAACTTACTATAAACCTTTCACCTATTTCCATTGGGAATAAATTCATTAGGAGTACTTAGAATATTAACAGTGTTCTTTCAATGTAAAATATAAACTAATGTGGTTGTCGAATAAAGATCTTAAAATTTTATTCTAAACTTAAATACTTAGAGTGACTTTTATATTCGAGAAAAAATTCTAAAAGATCTTTATCTTAAATTGTCTATAAATTGGGTCAAAAGAATGACAAAAAATTTGCTGAATATAACCATAAGGAATAGATTCAATTTTTTTAAAATGTAAATGATGTCCATATCAAAACTCTTTCTCTTATTTAGAAGATAAGTGGAAATCAATGTCTAAATAGGATTAAGGTTGCCAAGAGTCTGATGGCATATAGCCTGATTCTCCAAACGGAAAGCTTGGGTTCAAAACCACCAACCATTTTGTAAGAAAATAGGGTTAAGACTTTGTTGTGGGGTCAATATCACGGGTGAATAACATATCAATCCTCTTAACCTAAAATCGACTAGTAATAACTCATTTAGATTTTATTTCTAAATTAAAAATTGTATTATTTTGAATTGTAATATTAACATTTCTTAACATGCTTATATTTTTAATGTTAGAATGGTAATTCTAGACCTATACTCACATTTATATTTTTGTGTTTCTAGTATTGGTTTTATTGTAAGTAAAACCTGAAAACCATTGATATTTTTTGTTAGTAGGTAGTCTGATTGTTTTCTTTTTTACTTATAGCTACTATAAACATTGATTTTATTTTTTATGTGAAACTATTTAATCGGGTTAAATCAATTTTGCTCGTAGTTTACCTCATTTACATGAAACTGATTAAAATGAGTAGTATCATGTTGACCCATTAAGAACCACTTATTAAATGGGTAAGAACGAGTGACACAACATAACACGACTCGCTATTTAAATGGGTTATGTTAGGGTCTAAATGTCTGACACGTTTAGCTTAATGGTCATGTTCGGATTAATCTATATAGTCGAAAGATCTTGACTTGACAAGATAAGAACACGACCTGTGTATACGAATTATCATCCAAATAAAATATTAAATAATTATAATTATAATCTAGCTAGATAAAATTTTGTTTATCAAAAAAGGGATATTTATATAAATATGGCCTTATGCAAAGAAACCAAGGGCGGTTATATTCGCCAACAAACTCAATAAATACACCCTTCAGAGCATTCGAGTATGCACAAAAAAGAAACCCTAGCCGCTTTCTCTAGAGGTTGTTTGGAATTCTTCAATATGAAGAATCGACCTAGCCTTTATTTGGTACTTTCTCATCTTGTTTATTCTTGTTGAGTATTTTCTTTACTTGGAATTTACAGAATAATGGAGTTCTATACTAATGGAAGAAATCCAAACAGATGTATTATAGAAAAGAAACAAGAACTCCAAATTATTTGGTTCAAATCCCTGCCTATCAATATGATCACATCGAATCAATGAGTTACCAGAGTATAATGTTTCGCTTGACCGGAAAAGTAAGTAGTCCACCTCAACCTTTCTCTTACTCTCCGATCTATACATGAAGTTTCACTTGTTTGATTATGACTACTCTCTACCCAAAAAAATAATGAAATTATATTTTTAGGGGGCGAATTCTTGAACTATGTAATGATGTGTGGTTTTGTTGTGAATAAATAAATACAAGCCCCTTCCCTCCACTCAAAAAGTATTGCAGCATGTTCTGCAATCATGTGTTGTGCTATAATTTTTAAAATTTTCTTGTGGTTTATTTTAGGTGTTCCCATTTAACAAGCTAGCTACTGATAGGAATCCAAATAACATATGATTGTCAAGCTTAAATAGTAATATTTAGACCAGTTCATACAACATGAAAAATAGGTGGCAAAAGTCAAATATATAACTAAATACAAAACCCGTAGATCAGAATATATACATTTATACTGTTTGGTTATGAAAAGTAGGTAGAGATAGGAGGGAGAGAGAGAGACATAGAGAGGGAGAGACTTTATTATTATTTTTTTTTATAGTGTTTTTCTCATTTAAATGCAAGAAAATAGTCTTGACATCAATTCACACCGTATGGATGGGATGTACATATTTGGGATATATTGTACATAAAGCTGTATAATAATAGGATACCTTTCAGTATATTTGAGAAACCTTTTCTGAAATCACAAAATTAGTCATTATATTTTTACTCAACAATTTCTTTTATTTATAATTTTCACCGATCAATTGAATAAAACAATTCTTTGGATCTTTATTAGAGCTAGACCCGACAAGCTAAGGCCAATATATGGCCATGCCTTGTCGATAATTTCATTTGGTTTCTAACTTTTATGGGAAAGTAAAATAATTAAATATAAAATCTGTAGAGATTATATTCATTTATATAAAATCTGTAGAGATTATATTCATTTATATATAAACCTGTAGAGATTGTATTCATTTATATATAAAATCTGTAGAGATTGTATTCATTTATATCGTTTGGTTATAAAAGGCAGGTGGAGATAAGGTTAAATCCGTGGTAAGATTTCATCCTAGCTCTATTTAAGGCCTCTATGCAATTAGCAGCATCATAGCTACAAAATGGACGAGAGTCTAGGGATTCTCAGATTCTCAAACAGGAAGAGAATCAAAGGCCAAGATCTATGTATAAGCATTTCATGTTCTCATCGAATCAGTGGATTACCAGATAAATGTAATCCCTCTCTTATTCTCCACTCTCTTTACATTATTTTCTACATGCATATTTTTCTAATGATAAAATTATTTCATATTGTGTTTTTTGTATGCAGTTTCCATAGCACTTGGACCCTGTGGCGGGTTCAATAGGGAGAGTTGAGTGGATAGGAATGGGAAATCATGGTATTTTTTTGCTCCAATTTTTATGTCAATTATTGTTGCGAATCTTAAAATTTTTTAATAAAAATTGTACCTTTCGAATATCGATATTCTTTTGTTATCTTAGCCTTTTTTGTGTTTGGTATTTGGAAAGTCATTGTGTGCTGTTTTCCTTGTCAGTAATTCTAAATCAATTGCACGCTTTTGATCTCTTTGTGTTCATGAATTATATAATGCATTATTATGTTATACATAAAAGTAGACATGGCGTATGCTATTCCGAGTATGATATCCTAATTAATATGCTTACATTATTCTTTTTTCTTTTCTTCAGTTTTGGGTTGATGAAGATCCATCCATGCATGTTTCCATGCCATTTAGCGGCCTTGGGTTGATTAAGACCCATCGATCCCTATTTCCATCTAACTGGATGAAGTGGAAAGCGTACGTATACCTTAAAGCATTGATTCCGCCTCAACCTTCACAAACAACATGATAAAGGTTTGGGTAAGAACAGCTACCTGCAGGCACAACTCAACCATATAAACGGAGAGATTTAGGCTATTTTACAACAAATTTCTCAAGATTTTGATCAATTGAAGAAAAGCCAAGAAGTTTCATATGTTCAATTACACCGTCTTCATATAATTGATTTTACATGTTAGATACTATTAATGATGTGCTAGATCATTTTTTTGCACTTCATATATTGAAGCTTTAACATGAAAAGTTGATAAAACAGGTCGAACTGATCAGTTACATGGAGAGTTGATTTTTTCTTGCAACACATCTACGTACTCTGTTAAGAACAATAATTAGTTGGATATGGTTCCACTAACCTTTAATCTTAATTAATTTAACAACAATTGATGATCTCTATATTCATATCTTTATATTTGAGTCTCTTTGTTTCTTGTTGTTCTTGAATAATTTTCCCGACTTGAATAATTTTCATATTATATAATTAGTTTCACAAATTCCCTTTGATGATTTTTTTCCTGAGCTGTTAGCCATATTAATATTAAAGAATTGTATAGAAAAAGATAGTGTTACATATTTGAGAAATGGCAACAAGCCCTGGCGTCTGTCTCTTTATGCTCATGTACTGACAAAGCCTGATGTATTGGATTCCACACAGTGGGACATGCTGCAATGAGAAAATATTACATTTTTTTGAGCTAATCCATTCATTCCCTCTTCACAATCCCATCCTTGGCAATTCTTAAAAAGCTTTCTTTAACATTTTTTTTTTAAGATTTAAAAAAAAAAAGAAAAAGAAAAACAAACCCAAAGAGTTGATTCATGCTTGTTTGGGGGTAAGGTCGATGAGAGAAAAGGATTCTTACAGTCTGGTGGTTGGGAGGCCGTATGCTTCCTCCAATCGAAAGTAATGTTACAGACATCAATACAAATTATAGAACTGATCCAAAGTACCGAGACGACACAAGAGGAGAATGCAACCAGGCCAAGGAAGGCCCAAGACAGCCCAGGTTCCGATATTATAAAGTGATGAGGTGAGTCTGAAGTCTAAACTAGCCTTACGAATCTGGCAACTGCAGTAACAGTTTGAAATTACTCCCCTATTAATATGGGATGATGCATGGAACTGATCGTTGGTTTGAAAAATAATAGAATTTCGGTGCCTAAGCCTCGTGTATTTGTTTTGAAAAATAGTATAGTTTATTATTAAAAATTTAATTTAATTTTTATATGAGTCTCATATTTTATTCACTTCTTTCAAAATAATTGTATTTTACGACTATAATTATCATTTCTCTTTTTAATAATGTAAATAAAAATTAACAACATTTTAAAATATGATTTTTGTGCTAGGATCATGGACTTACTTACAAGTATGTGTCATAGATACTAAATAGAAGTTCAGGCTAGTTATTTAAGAGATATTTGGCTCAATATAGTTTTGACAAGTGTATATCTATCTCAATAATATATTATACGTACTATTATTGCCTTCTTTTTGAATTTAAATATATTATTGTATTAATAATAAAAGACCATGATTTGTGTATTGTGTAGTCTCATTTATGTTGCAAGGACTATGGGTATTTTTGAAACTTGGGGATGCTTCTTGTCTCCAAGCAGGCCTAGCTAAGAGGCTCATTGAGTTAATGGTGAGAATGAATAGTTTAATGGGGTGTGCCATATTGGGCCTGCAAGATAGGACCAATTACTTCATTTTTTTATGTGCGTGCCCCACCGAAAAATGAAATGAGAATGGAACGTCAAGAAAACATTAAACAAGGAATATGTGCAAAAGCTTAGCCACATTTTATGTAATGTATAAATGCATATATTTTTAAAATGAACTTTGAATTTTAATTTAATGAATTCTGCTACAACTCACTTTAAATTTACAAAGGAGGTTATTTCAACCATATAATCTTTTAATATCTTGGGGAGGAAAGGAAAAGTTTTAAAAAATTTAGTAATTTTCGTCTCATTTTTTAAAACTTTCTTAAAGCCCAGCACAAAGATGAACGCTTCAAGGTAGTAGCAAAGCAAAATTCAATTTATGAAAGATTCTATAAATTTTGTAAATTAAAAAAGCAAAATTTTTATGCAGAAAGAATATTTTTGATAAAAAAACAGAAAGTGAAGGAGAAATCTACGCTGGAGTCTCACAAGACTTGTCATATTTTATAATAATTTTGGCAAGTTAAGAGACCGGCCTGGAATTCGCCCTTTAGCTGTTATGTTTTGATGCTCACTAGTAGGAATGAGTCAATGCATGAATGGCATAATAGCACCTACTAATGGAAGTTAGGGGTTCATGAAGTGAAAGATGTCGAGGACAAGAGGAATTTAGAAACAGAATGAATGAACTATGGAATGCTAAGAATGTATAGAAGTAATTAAGTGTTTATCCGAGGATTAGATTAGAAATGATAGATTGACAACGATAGACAATAAGTATATGAATGACTTTGAGTTATGATAGAATTGAGAGTGAGGATAATATAATTTCTACATCACACTTGTTCAAATATTGTTCAACAGAATAATAAAAAGTCAATTAATAAAAAAACAAGTTTTAATATCGTGGTGGTGACGTAGAGTTTTGGGACACCCTTTACCATTATTCAGATATTGTTCGGGTTGTCTCTATTCTCTTACCATTCTCTTATCTATTCTCGCCTCTAACTCTATTGCTCTATCTAATTGGGTGAGCAACTCTTATTCCTTGGATCTTTCAATCGTTCTATTTCAAGTTGTGTTAGCTCTAACTCTTTAGTCTTGTCCTGATTAGATCTAGTTTTAGAAAGGATAATGAACTTAAGGATAGCTTCATGCAATACCCTAACCCCTCAAATATACTGAACGTGATTCAAGAACTTGAGATAGGATCTGAGCATCATTAAAAGATGATTCATTAGATAGATCGCAGCAGCTTCTTTTAGATATTTCATCTTCTCTTATAAAAAATACATTAAAGTCAGTATAAGTAATAAGAATATTATATTAGACTTGACCTAATAAATTTAAACTTACCTAATTTGCCTCAATTTCGGAATTGGTTCATATACCATCACGATTTTTATGAGCTTTAGAATATAATTGGGTTAGATCAGAGTCACCAGAACTTTCAGTTTGCTGCCAAAAAAAAAAAAAACTATATTAGAACTTGAATAAAAAAATTGCATATTTTAATATAAGACCGGGACTAGTAATACTGAATATTTTTTTTTATGCAAATGATGAAAAGATCGAGAACTGCATGATGATGTATTTTTAAATTTGATTTATTTGCTTTATTCTAGTACTCCATTACTAAAAACAATATGTTATAAGTTTCAAATTCTAATATATCTATAATTTTCTATTAAAAAAAGATAAATGCGATATTATCTTATAAGCTTGATCTTCAAACAAATCACAAACATTCTCTTCCTCATTTGGTGGTATTACCTGGAATGAATTTTGGCACGCACCTTTGCTATAATGCTGAACTTGGCGTAGTGTGCATGGAATCGAGATTTGCACCTCCGAAATAAATTCGACATCAGTTTCTCAACCGCTACTCATTCTTCTTGCCGAATAAAATCAAAATTAAACTCATCCTTGAAAAAATTATAAATAGTTAATCTAAATAAAATTAGCTTTAAATTAAATTTATACTTAATTTCTTGGGATGTAGCTCATTACTATGTAAAGATTTTTTATGTAATCTTTCACATCTTGGGGAACGTTAATCCAGTAAGCTGTTAACATTGGAGCACACGTGCCAGTAAGGGCACCAACATAGGTAGCAAGCCAAGTTGTTGAATCATTGTATCCATCGTTGTGACCCTCTGAAATATCAATTTTAATTTTACCCATTTGTTTTACTTTTTCTATGCAGACACCCCTCATAGTACCTCTGATGGGAATCTCGATCAAGCTACCATCCATCTAAGGGGTCGTCCTCGCCTTGTTACTCTCTTTGTAATGATCGAGTGGGCTCCTTGCTTGGTTATGGTCACTTTGAGAGTGACAACGGTAGGTTAGGCAAGGTGATGCTTGTGGAAATGGTGGGGTTTGATAGTGTTTGGGCTAATCTATCTCGAATAGGGGGGAATGGGGTGCATGACAAGAGGGCTTAGGAAAGATTGCGCCACATGCACATACTTGGGTTAGGTGTGGCTGAATGAGATAGGGTTTGGGAATGTGGGTTTTGGCTAGGGACAAGAGGGTAACTTGGTTTACGTCTTGATTGATTGGAGATGGAAGGAATGGAGGGATGTGTTGGCCGAGTATGGTAGATTATGTGATTAATTGGGATTTGATTGGATTGGATGAATATTTGATTGAGTCAATTAGAGGATGATTGACCAATCAAATAAGAGATGGAAGATATGATTGGTGATGTGGCAGCTGAGGATTTCATCAAGGGTATATGTAAGGTGGCCGAGTGGTGTAAATATAGTAAGTAGACTTCCTTGATTGATGGAGATATCTTGGGATTGGAGGGAATCAAGTGGTCGGCTATGGGGATCCTTGGGGGGTCAACTTTGGCTACTTTTGGCAGGTGGAATATCTGATTGGATGGGGTAAAATATGGCAAGATTGTGGGTTTGAATGGCCGGCCTAGGGTTTGATGGAGGGGGGCGTGATTGGCTTTGTATGGTAAGTAGGTTTTGGGTAGTTGGCTGAATATGGTAAGTGGGGGATTTGTGGCTAGCTGACTTAGGTGTTTGGGAAGAGAGAAAGTTCAAGATTCTTCAAGAAAACTCAAGAACAAAAGAAGAACATGCATAACCCGAAATCACACTAGCACCTCCACTAGTGATTTGGCAAACACACTTCAAGATAACAATCCAATTCTTCAAGAATGCAACAAAGTACTCCCTCACTCATAATTGATGAACTTGAAATTCACACTATTTTGAAATTCTCAAGACACTCACACTCAATTCTGAAATTTACAAGTGGTGTGAATTCGACACTCACAAGAACACTCACACTTATACACTCTTGCACCAACAATGAATCAAACAACCCAAGGAACTCCCACACGATCAAAAATTGTACCAAGAACACAAGAACATCAAATAACTTCAAGAACACCGAAAATGAAAAAAATACCTCAATAATTTGATAAATAAAGGATAGATGTGAATTACTCCTATTCACGAATTGTAAGGAGTAATTCTCTTCAAGGAGATTCACGAATTGCACCCCAAGAAACCTAAGTGCAAAGCATCGAATAATCCAAACCACAAGGTGTGGCCTACCTAACTCTCTCTCAAGAGCACTCTCAAAAGTTCAATTGTCAAAATATATGAAAGTAAAGTCTAAGAGTCCTATTTATAGAGTCTTACAACTTGGAAAACCTCAAAAGGTCTCTAATAAAAATAACTAATTGAACTAAAAGGAAATAAATAAAATAGGATAGTGATGGGCGCTCGAGGATGGTGTGGTCGTGGCATGCTATGCCCATGGTGGGCTATGGTGTTGCATGGTCCATGGCCGGGCTAGTCAGTGTGGCGTCTAGCTGCATGGCATGGAGCTGTACAGGGCCAACTAATGATAGTCACGACAGCATGCCATGCATGGTCCTCGAGGTAGGCATAGGGCTATGCCACACTACTCTGGTGTGGCCCAGTCATGTAGTTTGAGTGGTGATCCTGCATGACCCAGGCTGGTGGCTAGGATGATAGTCATACATGGCCCAAGCTAGTGGTTTGGGCGCTGCATGCTACAAGGCGTGGGCTGGAGCTGCACGTTGGATGACATGCATGTGAGGGTATGCTACTAGTGGTGAAATGTCAGGTACAGGCAAGTGGGCTGTCTACCTAGGGGTTCTGACATTTCCCTTCCCTTCGAGAGCATCCTTGCCATCAAAGATCAAGTGTGGATACATGGCCTGTATGTCATCATAATCCTCCCATGAAGCCTCCTCCATCGGCACTCCCTTCCACTGGATCAATACTTGCTACACCTTCCTCCTCATTATCCCTCATGTGACAACTCAGTACTCAAGCACTCCTCTAGGCTGCAAAAGCATCCTCCCCTCATCACCAAAACTATGAAGCTCCTCCACTATGAGCCTCAGGTTTCCAATTATCTTCTTCAACAGGAATACATGGAAGGCTAAATGTAACCTGGATGATGGAGGTAGCTCTATCTTATATGTGACATCCCTTATTTTCTCTAATACCTTAAAGGTCCAATGTTCCACCCTACACTGTGGGATTCATATTCTTCCGACATTCCATTCTCAATCATTTTAGGTTCAACGTCTTCTCTACGCTGTAGGACCATGTCATATTAACTTAGGTCAACATATAGGTTGATCCCTAATTCATTTTTTTGATATGTTTCTTTATTTGTCAAACCATCAAAACTTTCATGTGGTTCGTCTGCTTTTGGAAGATAATCATATACATTTCTTGGTGCAAACTTTTCCCCCACTTTTAATTTGTTTCCATATTCTAGATCATCTAAATAAAAAACTTGATTCATTTGGAAAGCGATAACAAAATAATCATCCTCATACCAGATTTGGAATGTATTCAGTCTAACAAATTTTTATCCTTACGCACTCCCAACCTAGGATTTGAAACATTTTACAAAGTACATCTAAACAACCAATCCATAATTATCCTCATGATTCTCTTTGACTGCAAACCCACAAATATAGAATTTTTCTATATCATTTTTTGTCATTCATGTGAGATTTATATCCACGCACCTAACACCTTGAGTATTGGATGGCCCGCTTGCTCGAATCACATGCCAATGCATAAAGTTCTAGTGAGTTCTTTGCAGAATTTTCAACATATTTTGTTAGAACCTAAATCAATAAATCTATTTAAATATATATTAAAAATCAATAGAAAAGATATTAATTTTTCTACAATACCATATGTTCAAACCATGACGAGAATTCCTCTTCATGTTTCTTTTCTATATTAGTTACACCACCATAGTGAAGTAGTTGTAAATGTTCTATGTACGCTTTCATGTAAAATTATATTATATTCATATGATTTGAATATGCAAAACTTGATTGATATGTAGATTCGTTACTAACTTCAACTAATGCTCAATTTTTGCATAGTTATTCAGAATATACCATCGAGTTTTATCAAACTCTCGTTCACACAGGTCGTAGCCCCATGTGCGCCCATAAGATGTGCGGTTTGGGAAAATATGAAAAATGATGACGAGACACTCATTTGTTTACCTTCATAATTTTAATCCGATTTTGTAAATCTGGTATCAATCTCACAAAAATATATTGAACAAAACGTGTGAAATTCGTTATCAATATATGATTATGTAATTGAACCTTCTTGATGAGTCTTATTTCCAATAGATCGCTTAAGTTTTCCCAAAAACCGTTCAATTGAATATATCCATCTATATTAAATCGGGCCAGCAACTAAACCCTCATGTGATAGATGAACAGTCAAATGAACCATTATATCAAAGAAGGCAAGTACAAACTCTCTAATTTGCACAATATCACTGCGATGTCGGCTTCCATTTTTAATATTGCCTCAATTTTCAATGTCCTACTACAAATGCCCTTGAAAAACATCTCTAACTATGTGAGCTTTATACGAATATCTTGAGTAAGCTTTCTATGCACACCAACTGCCAATAGACGCTATAGAAATACATGAAGGTCGTGACTTTTAAGATCAATTATCTTTCAGTCATTTGTTCACACATATCTTGATATATTCGAAGCGTACCCATCGGGTAATTTGATTGTCAAGAACTAGTCACAGAATTTCTCTCTTCTCACTTGATAGTGTACACCATCTGTTGGGTATAGGCTCAAGACCCATTGTCTTGTAAATGCACAAAATATTGTGATTCATTTATAGGCTCGAGACCCATTGAGATTCATTTCTATCAACATCAAAGTGCACAAAATATTTTCACACATATGAATCTCAATGTGCATGATTGTTAAATTAGGGCCGATTGTCAACAAAGACTAGTATGACAACTCAAATAAAATACTTCTTTTCGTTCAATTGAATTTCACTGCTTGTCATTTTCTCTTTCGAGCTCTTACGTCTTTCCCCAATATATTTTCTAGAACCACGACTAGTTGTGCAAGAATATCATCACCAGAAAGTTTTGGCGATGACAAGCTTCGCTCAGTCTTCCCATCAAACATTGCTTTATTCGAACATTATTTATAATTATTAGGTAAATATCGACAATATCCCACAAAACCTAATTTTCTCTCATTTGTTAACCACAATGATTGTGTACCTTTGTTGCAAACTAAATAAGTCATTTTATCTATTGTGATCCACCCAGACAAGTTTTCATATACTAAAGATTATTTATTGTCCATAATAATGTAACATGCATCTTGACTTCCCGTGACAAGGCAGCATCAAAAGTTGTCACAATTTGTTCCCACAACTCTGCTATCAATGGTTGTAGATAAACGTCTATTTCGTTTCCTTGTGACCTAGGCCCTGTGATCAATAGAATCATCATGAAAAATGATCCTTTATACACTTCCATGGTGGCAAATTATAAAGCATTAACATCGTATGTCATATACAATGAGAAGTGTTCATATTGCCAAACAGATTAAAAACATCAGTTGCCAACCCGATGTGTACATTCTGAGGCTTTAATAAATCATGGATTCTCACCATCAAGCTACTTTTATTGTAAGGAATCTGCCAGATGCAAGAGAAATTGATCATTATGAACTCTTTTTGAATGATGTCAAGTCATATATTTTGTAGTAATCTGGGAAGTAAACAATCGTTGGAGTCGAGAGATCAACAAAAAACGTCTTAACACTTTATTCGGTACATTATGCTTATCTGATGTTCATCTTGACTCATGACATACTAGACATGAATCAAATTTTGCATATTGCTCTCAGGAAAGTATACAATCATTCGTACATGCGTGGATGACATTATAATAAAATTCCAACCTCCGCTTTTGCAAAAAATTGGCATATTGACTTGATATGGAGCAATCTCATTGTGAATGACAATTTGCTATGACAAGTACACCCCACGTACAATTTTTATTGTGCAACTTTCCACAATCTTGCAAAGTTTTCATTTCTCTCAAAAGATTGTGTATGTTCCTTCTCCATCTTGGACTCCAAAGATACCTGCGCCAATATCCTCTAGCATCTCAATCATATTCTCTCTATTATTGTCACTATCATCAGAAATGACCACATTTCTATTGTCGATCTCGATACTAGTTTCTTCCATCTGATTGACCTGATTGCCAAATCTAACTCATTTACCAAATGGTTCACCATACAGAACCCAATGAGAGTATTTAGAGTCTATCCCATTTACAAACAAATGAGACTCCACTACCACCAAGTTGTAAGAACTCAAAGTTTTGCACTTCTTGTACGGACATCTTATAAAACTCCAACTATCGGCACTGTTTTTTGCAAATTCTATGAACATTTTTACTCTTTAGGCATACTCCTTTATAGTCTCGCCTATTGGCCCTGCCTTTTTATTACCTGTCCACTACTTTATACTAAAAAACCTTATTCATTTCAAAAATACCATCAGTAATACTCTATTCACATTCTCATAGCATTACTTTGATACAGGTAATTGGTCCTATCCCATTCAAGAGACTATCATTTATATAGCATATATACTCAGTCTGAAATTCTAATGTTAATCAAAATTTTGATAGCATTTTTCTACAATTCTCCAAGTACAATTGTCACGATAAGTCGCCAACCATATTCATAGGCCGACCGACTTACGAATTGCATATCCAAAGAATGTAAGGAAACGAACACCAAAATTTATAAATTAACACAAGATTTTTAACTGAATACAAGAGTTTTAAAACTAACACAATAGTTTAAACTGAATAAATCTGCCATATTTATGATAGAATCCCAAACTGTCCATTTTGAACAATTTAAGAGTTGTACCCTATCATTCTTTAAGAAAATACTTAGCCATAACTCTCGAATAGATTTAAAGTTCAATTTAACATAAAATTAACTCTGACATTCAAATTACGTATAAGATAGTAAAGCAAGCTAGTATATCATTAGTAACACACATATAATTACATTCCTAGCCAAAAATCAAACAAATTATTTTCCGTCCAAATAGATGTTATATGTCCAGACAGATGAACATACCATCCGATCGAGACTCAAGATAAACTATAGTCCTATTTGAACGTTGAAATACCTATTTGAATGAATATTGTGCAGAGAGAATACCCAGAACCCATCCTCAACCCCAAGCAACAAATACTTAAATCAACACACCATGCTCAAACACTATGGAAAACCCCAAAATAAACAAACCCCCAAACTATATGAAAAACTATCAAACATTCAAACTATACTAAAAATTAGAAATCTAACCTCAATTCTTGCACTTCTAACAACAAATTCCAATTCAACACTTATACAATTAGAAACACAAGAAAAGAAACTCCCAATCAATTTTAATGAAGAAAAATAATAGTTGCAATTGAAATATACAAAAAAGTACTTAGAAATCAAATTTACCTCTTCTCTCTGATGAATACTTCATCTCTCCCACCCAAAAATCTTCTTACATACTCTGAAGCTGCTCTTTGCCTCTATCTCAATCTCTCTCTCTAAAAAATAGTTCAATCTCGTGTAAAAATGAACTAAATACTTGGGTGTTTGAATCTTTGAAGTTGCATTCGGACGGGAAACTAATCTGTTCAAGTGCAGAAATTTCAAACTACCACTTAATTTTGCCGCAAAAATTTTAACTTTATATGTCTGAACAAGGAAATTTTTATATTCAGATAAAATATTCTAAGCATATTCTAAGTATTACTATTTAAATGGGTGACTTACCGTTAGAATGTGTAAATAACCTAAGTATTTGGCATGAAGTTCTCCTCCAAAGTCTAACGCAAACCGCGATATAAAGTGCATTTGAACTATACTAGATTATGGTTTGAACGGGTACTTAATGTTAATATACTAAGTAATATATTGGTAATATTATATCATTATTATCGTAGTAATATACTAAGTAATGTAGTATATTAGTAATTTCATTCTAGTATTTTAATACTAATTTATTAAGTAATATTAAATTAATAATATATTAGTTTATATTATTCAATTAGCATTATAATAGTAGGATAATGTTATACTGAGTAATATATATTGGAAGTTATATATATTGAAGAATGAGTTGTGAAACTACTAATTTCCTAAGTAATCTATGTAAGCACTTAGTATATACTAAGTACTACGTGTAAATAGTATAAAACTTATGTACTAAGTAACCTATACTAGTATAGAATATTACAAGTACTTTGTATAAATGAAGTACTAATTAATATTAGGAAAATATATATCACTATCATTTTAGTAATATATTTAGTATGTCAATATATTATATGAAAGATATCAGTATTTTTTGTACTAAGTACTTTTTAATAATATTAGTGTAATATAATTCACATTAGCATCATCATAACCACTCAAACTGATATTCTGACGCTCAAATCCCAAACTCTCTAATAATCATTTGAATAGCTACCCTATCCGTCCGAACATATAACCTTTACGTTCGGATAATATAAGAATTAATAATATAGTATTCTAAATATGGTATAGTTGGTTTAAGCATGAGAAATTAGTAATATTATTATATAATACGCTGTACAATTATAATTATAATAATGATAGCATTAGAAGTGGTAATGTAAAATTACAATAGCTCGTTCGAATGCTAATGTAAACGTTTGGACGAGACAAATAGTTACAAAACTTGTTTGGATTATTACTTTCACGTTTGAATGAGTATCGAGGTATATAATACCTAGAACCTCCGTACAAGTTCATTTTTGTATCGAACGAGAAATTCTCAAAATCACTCCCAATTTGCTATCAATCGGTCAAGAACACATTGCATTTCATCCCACCAAGTAAAATATCAAAAGTATAAACCTTTTAACACCCACTATTGGTTGAAAATGGATTATGAACAACCATTTTCGTAGGGGTCGAATTTCAAATCAAATTCGATCAATTTTTCATAGTTTTTGTATTTGTTTTTTCAAGAATAGATAGTTCCAGACCTTTATTTGTGAGTTTTATAGAGAATGGAGAAATGGTCGAGATTTCTCTTCAATAAGGTTTTTTGTTTGGACAAAAATAAACCTTGTCCGAATGGAATGAAAAAGATGACCTAACTCACCCGAATAGACCACTCACTTGTTCAGACGAGTTAGTCTTCGTCCAAACGAGTAAGTGGCAAACTGCATAGTTTGTGTAGTTTAATTTTTTATTAATGTATTTGGATAAAACCTGTCTAACTTCTTTCATCGCTCATTTGTTGAATATTCTACAAATGAAAAGCAGAGGAAGAAAGTGTGGGAGAGAGTAGATGACCGTCCCTAGCGGCACAACAGCACATATTGGCTCCAGTACATGTAGTGCTCTAGTTCACACTTCCCCACTGGTTGCTACCCCTGCTACTGTTGCTCTTGCTGATAGGCCTGTTCTTGTGAAGTGGTCTGTAATGTTAGATGACTTCAATGGGAGTTCTATCGTGCCATGGGAGAGTAGCCAAGAAAGTTTCTCCATTATGTTCTGACAGAGCGGGGAGTCATCATAGCTTTCAACCCTCAGATTATCACAGAGTATTTGGAAATCCCGCGCGTCGCGGATGCATATCTCGCACTGTTTGCAGCTATAACAACTTCCCATACCAAGGAGGACATAGAGTCCGAATCCCCATTGCTAATGGTACACTTCAGTAACAATGAGCTACAAGATGGTTCAGATACCGAGAGTGATTAGGATTACATACTTGATGATGGTCTCAGCGGTGATCAGGTACGTGCCATATTGCAACATCTAGAGGCTATGCCATATGACAGCAAGAAGGTGATTCGACAAATCGATTGCACTCCATTCTCCATAATGTTTAATCTGATAGTCAGGTACAACTTGGCCCCGAAGAAGCACAAGATAGATTTTGGGATGGATTTGGCTAGACTTCTATTGAGGGTAGCGTAGAGGGACCCAATTGATTTGACCTTGTATATTTTCTTCCGCATGAGACTGGAGTCATGATATGAGAGTGGAGGCAGTCTACTATTTGGACTTCTGATATTTGGCCTCTTACTCTAAGTAAGAGTTATAAAGCAGGTGGGTGAGAAAAAAATCTTACAGATGGTGCCTATCGACAAGATCACTCTCAGTAAGAGCAAGGGACACCCTAGTGCGAGGACTTCAGCCTTGACTGATCCTACTATGTCAAGTACTGTTGTCTAGCTTGCTGAGAGCCAGCTCGTTAGATTTACATTAGAGAAATTGGAGGCAGTGATAAAGAGAATGAACGACACGTGATAGGGGAGGCTCATGCACCCCTCTTGGAGAGATTAGAGGATTTAGAGACTCAGATGAAATCAATGCAAAAAAATATTGATTTGATGATGTAAAATTAAATTTTATTTAGTATTTTGCTTTTACAAGTTATATCAAACAAAATTATATATATGTGACATAATTAATATGTGATTTTTATTTTGTGTTCATGATAACAGTGTTGATTTCTTAAATTTTTCATTTTACTTACTGCTCATGATAAAATAAATAATATTTTCAAATTAATTACGTAAAATTAATTTGTGCATTTATAAATATTTTAAAGGCACTGTAAATCATAATATATAATATATACAAATTTTTTATATTTTGAAAATTAAAAAAATGAAATTAATGGAAAAAATATTTACCCAAATTAATGATCATGATGAACAATTCCTACATAATTTTCAATTTGTTTACTCGTCCAAACAGTATTTTTTCTGTCTGGATGGTCTTGCAAGTTTCCTTTCAGATTTCCCTCCAAATATATCACATTCGAGCAATTAATTATTAAATGATTTTTTATTTTTCAAGATGATTTTTTTCATCACCAAATATCTTGTTCAAATGGATTTGTTTGCATCCAAATAGATTTTGAAACTCGGCTAACTTTTGAGAAGAAATTTAAATTTGTCTGTAACAATTAATTTTAAGGACGAAATTTAGTTTGTCTCTAACAAATTTCATCCTTAAAGATACAATTTCTTATAGTGAAAGTTGTAAATTCAACTTAGTCTATTTTCCTTTCCATTTTTCTCTACTCTTTGTTTTATGGTAGTCATATTTTATATCTTTGGAAGGAAATGAAAATTTTTAAGATGTTCAATAATTTTAATTTCATTTTCAAAGACTATGTTTTAAAGTCCCACCATCAAGATGGATGTTAAAGTATGCCTCACTCCACATTTAATATAATATTAAACTTTGAGTTCAATGTTGTCTATGTGTAGCATTAAATATCTGGAAATCTATCTTTTAAAAAGAATATAGTGAAGTCTATATATTATTTTTATTTTTTTATACATTGGGGGTGGGGGAGGGGGATTGAACCCGGGTTCTCCATTTTGGAGAAGGAATCGCATGCCATCAGGCCAACAAGCCTTGTCATTTTTATTTTTAAAATAGTATAAAAAGTTTACGATATAATAATATTATAGAAATTCACATAAATATTTATAAGGGCAAACCATAAATGCTATAATCATGAGGATTACAATCAGATCAGATATATTAATTATATATAAAGAATAGTAATTACGAAGGCTAAAAGAAACAAACAAACCAAAACATGATAATTGTCTAGAATTAATTCTAGACAATTAAGCCTTTATAAAATATTAAGATAAAGTGATAATTTACAATCCTACACAATAAATGTCTTTTATTCGAAAAGGGATAATTATGGAAACATGGCCAACTGCGGAGAAACCAAGGTAGGTTACTTGCCAACAAACTCTATAAATACGCACTTTAGAGTATTTAGGTATGCACAACAAATGAACCCTAGCTGCTCCCTAGAGGTTGTTTGGAATTCTACAATATGAAAAATTGTAGCCCCTTTTATATTTCATCACTTTTTTGGTAGTTTCCCACCTTCTTTATACATATTGAGGGTTTTAGAAAAAAATGGAGTTTTACACCAATGGAGAAAATCCAAATGAATGTATTGAAGAAAAGAAGCATGAATGGAGTTGTACACTGATGGAGAAAGATATTTTGTTCAAATATCTTACATATCAATTTCACATCGAGTCAATGAATTACCAGAATGCATGTTACTTAAGTGAGGATTGTCTTCACTTAAGTGAGGATTGTCCTCACTTAATTAATAAGTGAGGATTGTCTTCACCTAGATGTTACAGAAGAATGGAGTTGTATACTTATGGATCCAAGAAATCCAAACAAATGTATTGAGGAAAAGAAACAAGAGTTTCAAAGTATTTGTTTGAAATTCCTTGTATATCAATATCATATCAAGTCAGTGAGTTATCAGATTGTATGTTGCACTTGACTGAAGAAAGTAGTCCACAGCTGCCCTTCTCAGACTCTCTCATGATCTATACATGAAGTTGCACCTGTTTTATTCTAACTATCATATAGGGAGTTCTTTTGTGAATATGTGGATTCTTTTATAATTTCAAACTTTTGATATATAATCTTTTCTATGGTGATTCTTTTCATAGAAACTATTTCTCAAATAGTTGTACATTAGGGATTGTATCCTCACCATTTTAATTTTCAAGTGAAATAAAGAGTAATTCATAATAATGGATATTTTAATCATTTCACATTACATTAAAGAATGAAATTAATGACGAGAATATCACAAGTTTTGTACTAAATGGAAATTGTTAATTTAACTTGAAATGGAAAGGAGAGATCAACATCTTTTCGCTGTCTTTCTAGAGAGAGACTCTCTTGCTCCTCTCTAAACTCTCATCCGTCCATTCACTATTGTTGTCGAAGAGGTGGGTGGAGCTCTGTCTCTCACCCTCCTCTTCCCTCCCTCTCCTCTCCTCTCTCTCTCCTCCCTCTTGTTGTATATCAACTTCCTTTATAGTGTTTTCTTTCTTCATTGTCAGTTCGAGTTTGAGCAGATTCGTTGCCTTTGGGCCATCTTTCATCAACAAGCATGCCACCACTACTCTCTGTTGCTATCGATCTATTGGAACGTAGCAAAGTTACGGCCAACCACTCAGTGCATGTCTTTCACGCGCAGCTTGCTTTCGTGCGTGGTTTTCACGCGCCGCCGCTCACAGATGACTCTGAAGGCTACACGCGTCTTTCCAGTGGCTTCCTCTCACCGACATCTTCTAGATCTGGGCTTCCCCTTCTCCATCTCACCGATGCGTGGCCTTCAAGTGCTTGCTCAATCGCCTGGGTTTCTAGATGAACGACAACCGACCTGTTCTCCCGATGTCGTGCTCTCTCTTATGTTTTCACTTTTCCCAACCAGTGATTTTGAAAAAGTGATTGGGGATCTCTCCAAAATCCATCTCAAGATGATAAACAACAGTGCTTCCACCACCTGCACTGCTTTCAGTGGTAGTTTCACTGCCTCCAGCAGTAATTCCTTTGTTAGTAATTCATTGCAAACACCCTTTTTTTGTCTTCTAAGACGGCGTCCTCTTTGTATGACTATCGTTGGGGAACAAGATATTGGTCAAAAATCCCATTTTTTTTCCCTTTTTTTGGCCTTTTCGCATTGTTGTTTACTGTATTGGGATATTTGTTAGGAAACCCCACCCCCTCTTCTTATATCATCTTTTTAGTTTAACGAAGTAAACTTCCTTAGGAAAAAAAAAAGTTGAAATGGAGAGGATCTTTGTACATATATTAGGGTCAAATTTTTGAGCTATATAACGATGTATGGCTTTATTGTGAACAAATACTAGCCCCATTCCTCCATTTAAAAAGTGTTGTAGGACGTTCTTTAATCATACATACATCGTTGCTATATTCTACTTTAATCACGTGTTGTGTGGTAATTTTAAGATAATTTTTCTTGTGGCGTGTTTTTACATGTTCACATTTAATAAGCTAGTGGCGGATTGGAACCCACATACCATATGATTGGCAAGCTTAAATGAAAATATTTTGTCCAGATCATGCAGCAACATGATAAGCAGGTGTATAAAGTAATATAATTTAATATAAAAATTGTGGAGAATATATTCATTTATATATATATTTATATATACTAGATAAAAATAACGTGCAAAAAACGTTTATCTAGTTTAATTTCTAATAAAAATTAGAAGATTATTCATAATTAAATGAATGATAAATAATTACACGTTTTCATATGTTATAAAAAAATTATTAATAAAAACAATAAAATAGTCTCATAAATAAACATAACCTATAGTTTTATTAAATTTGTTTGAAATAATTTTAATTGAAACTTTAATAAAAGATTCATTCAAAATATTATATTTTTATAATTCTAAGACGATGATTTAATATTTGTGTCATTTTGCACAGCCTCAAAAGAAGGGACATTAAAATACCTATCTTTTTAATCTTTGAGTTTTTTTAGATCTACATAAATTTGAATCATCCATAGTTTTTTTAGTTATGTGATTATTTTTAAGAAATAATATAATTATTTTTAAAAATAAATTATGTAGTTTATAATTTATATAAAAGAATGTTACATTATAATTTATAACATGAAATTTTAATATTAAATATGTAAATTTATTAGATCATATATATTTCAATTAAATATCAAACATATATAATATATTAATTATATTTATTGTCTATTATTACCAATTTAATATAATTATAGTTAATTGTATATACCGTATATTTATCATCTCAAAAAATAAATAAATAATACATTCATTTTAAAATTATAAAATAATTTTTAAAGAATGAAATTATTAATTTATAATAAGAATAAATTTTCATGAATAAAATTAAACTCTCTAACGTATAAATTAACATTAACATCTCTAAGTGAGGATTGTATTGTTATATTATTATGAATAATTTATTTATATATATTGTTATATATTCTATACTATTATTATTATTCTATATTTGTTTTACATAAAAAAAAGTTTTAAATGAAAAGTTTATCGTTATAGAAAATTGAAGTTGTGTAATTAAATTTAATGTCAAGAATATTATTTCGTTGATTAATGGAATTAATAGATTGTATTTAAAATAATATTTCTCATTAAATGCAGTATTTATTTCAAAAATGGATAGAAAGTGTTAACTTTAACAGAAAAATAAAATTTTCCGTTAAAACAAGATTTTTCGTTAGATAGCCACTTTATGTATATAAAGATATATGTTTTAACGAAAAGCAGGTGGAGATAATTAAGATATATATATATATATATATATATATAGAAAGAGAGAGGGAGAAAGAGAGAGTTTAAATTTGTTGTTGTGTTTTGCTAGTTTGTATGCACAAAAATAATCCTAACATCAATTCAAACGCATATGGGATGTTCATATTTAGTGCGAAACCGGCCTATCAAGATTGGTAATTAAAGAGATTTATAATTTTTTGTAAGAGGAATTGAAAATTGAATCAGAGATCATAAAAGGTTTAGAAGACATTAAATTATTTTACGATTTGAGTATATATTCCTTATAGAAAACAATAAAGCTATATAACAATAGGATAATTTTAGTTATATTTGATAAAATTGCTTTCAAATCTCGAAATTAGTCATTATATTTTTACTCAATATGAACTTCTTATGTTTATAATTTTCATGGATCAATTTATAGAAAAAAATGAATAGAAAAAATACTTTACGACTTTATTAGAGACAGACCTAACATGCCAAGGCCATCTGGCGTTGCCTTGTCGATAATCCCATAATTGGTTTCTAAATTTTAGGTGAAAGTAAAGTAATTAAATATAGAATCTGTAGAGATTAAGCTTATTATAAAAAATAAAATAAAAATCTGTAGAGATTATCTTCATTTATATTGTCTGGTTTGATAAGGCATGCAGGTGGAGATCATGAGGTTAAATTCATGGTTTGAAATTCCATCCATCCCTTTTTTCCATCCATCGGCCTTGGGTTCATTAAGATCCATGCTTGGCATCCAACTGGAGGAAGTGGAGAGCATTGATTCACTCATAAGCCTTCACAAACAACATTAGAAAGGTTTGGGTGAGAACCAACAGCTAGGGCAACTCAACCATATGAACAGAGAGGTATAGTAGATATAACGGAAACATCCTCAAATCAAGAAAACTCCTAAAATCAAGCAATAGAAAGAGGAAGCAGATTCTCAGCCCAAAATCAAGGATGTAACAGTCAATATATTACTTATTGATACTCTGTAACAACTAGCCTTAACTCTAGGATTCTTACTTAAAATAGCTCCTGTAAATTTGTATTTATTTTGTTACCAACATTTGTAAAGTGTGTGTGAATATTCTCGAAATATTGCAGTAGCTCTATTATGTGCAATCCTTTGTATCTCTCAAACTTTATCATGGTATCAGAGAGAGCCATCCTCCCACGAGAACTCGATCCCAAACTCTGGAAACACCCGCAGTTCAATCTCAACCCCACCATCCCTAATAGATACAAAGTGTGTGGCGTAGATATTAATTAAATAGTGACTCAGGCTATAGATTTAAAAGATATTTGGCTCAATATGTTTTTGATAAGTCTATAACAGTCTCAATAATATATTATACGTACTGTTATTGCCTTCTATTTGAATTTAATTAAATAGTTTTTGTAAATATATTATTGTGTTGATAACTGAAGACCATGATTTATCTGGGTAAATGACTTTTGTTATGCAAGCTCGTCTAAGGGTATTTTTGCAACTTCAGGATACTTCTTACCTGCAAGCAGGCCTAGGAGGCCCATTGACTTAATGGAGGGAATGAATGGTTCAATGGGGCGTGCCATATTGGGCCTGCAAGATAGGCCGAATTACTTCATTCGCATTACATCAACAAGTAATTTCTACTAGGTATTTAATTCATTTTTATATGCGTGCCCCACCGAAAAAAAAAGAACCATCAAGAAAAACATGGACATAGGAAATGTGACAAAAGCCTAGCCACATTAACTTGACTTTGACAAAAAGAAACCAGGTAAGTAGGCTTATAAGGCTCTATACGATTAGTTTCTAAACCATACGGCCTTTCCATCACCAAAGAAAATAAAAGAGTTGCATTGAATATTCGTATACTTCGAAGTGCATGTAATTACCAATGAAACAAATTATCCGCTAAAAACTCTCAACTTCTTGTCATCAATGCAAGGCATTCATCTATGTTTAATATATGACAGCAGGTTCTAGATTTGGAGTGACATCCCTTCAAAGAATGTCTCTTCATTTTTCGAAGCCAGTATAGAAACGAAAAGAAAATTGGTACTTCTAGTAGGCTAAATTTTTCTTATCTTAGAATAGTGCCTTGCTTTTCACAAATACCAAAAAATATAACAATTTTACTTTTCTTACATGAAGGGCAACAATTAATATATACTAAATTATTAATCGTACTCTCCGAATGACCTAATTACATATTTGCTTTAATTTGTTTGGTGCAGTGGAAACTTGAATAGCCATGTGATATTTAGATAACTTTTTTTTTTAGGAAAGAGCAGGACCACATGTTCAATAATAATCTCTATAACCAAATTTATTAAAAAATTCCTCACATATGATAGAATAAAATTGTGGTTAACATCATTACATTTGGGGGTTACAAAATAAGAATTAAAAATCCAAACCCAAGTGTTAAAAATGGAAAATGATATCTGCACACGGCAAAGCGTACACGCGACTGACGTGGACAAATGAATAAAACAGTATGTTTTCTTGACTCTCTTTTCGTCTTCCATTTCAAATTTTGTTTCTTCTTCTTCTTCCAATTTTCTTCTTCGTTGGAAACGGCATTCCAACTTGTGCAACAGTCGTCTTCTTCTTCGCATTTGGCAACTAATGAAGACTAATTCATTCTTTCATTTTTACTGGCCATCATGTGGTCATCATGAAAGGTGTGAAGATTCATGATTGATAATGCAAATATGTTGGAGAAGGGTGACTGTTTGGCATTGTTGGTTGAGAAAACTACGACATTGCAAGGGAACACAGTTTGTTTCAAAAGGCAATCCCGTCATTTTAAAAGCACTCTATGGTACTGCTACAACATTTTCCTTTATTTCTAGACAATGCCCAACCAAAAACTAAGCAAAATCAAGCATAATCGTGTATCAAATAAAAGAAAACTAGTGAGAAAATAATAGAACTTAGGATGTTGAACATACCGAGAACTAGAAACTAGCTACCTCAGACAATAGCTTCCTCGTTCGGCAGAGATTCTGACTACAGCAGATTCTCTGATTCTGACGTCGGCTGACAACTAGATTTTTTATTTCCCAAATTCCTCTCTCACGCGCTATTTTGATTTCATTTCTCGTTCTCTTCAATTCTGTCCTTCTTCTTATTCTTTATTTAAATAAAATAGTACACTAATGTGGCATATGCCACGTCAGCATGTACACACCGTGTACACAACGACGTGTGTACCTAGCACCACTCGTTAAAAATACTAAAATACCAAGACACCAAACACATAAACAAACAACTAAACAAGCCTATAACAACTACAAATAAACCGAAATGAAAAAGCTACTAAAGCCTAAAAAACATAACCAAATACGAAACTTTAATAAAGACGTAAAGACAGCAAACCCAAATAAAACAAGTGAATAAGTCCTCCTAAGGGTTCTAGGCATCTCTAATAAATAGCTATAAACCAAATCCTCACCTATTGCACCTTTTTTAGCCAACCAATTTGCTACTTGATTCCATTCTCTATACATATGTTGCACACAACATAGGACCCAATAGATCCATAATCTCAAACCAATAATCTTTCAAATAGCATACACCACATCTTTGTTTGTACCACCATGAGACAACCAACCATAAAATTCAACTCAATAATCAAATTTGTAATATTTAAGGCTTTACAAATCTGAATACCTTGAAGAAAAGCTAATAATTCTGTTTTGTTGTTGGACCCGAAACCAATAGGAGAAGAGAAAGTCCAGATTAAATGACCTTTATCATCTCGAATAAATCCTCCAATTGTATTGGAACTTGGATTGCCAATGCTACTACCATTTGTATTCAATTTATACCAACTAGGGGGCGGTTTTTGCCATGTAACAATTTTACACCATGATAAACAAGTTAGATCAAACAAGTTCTAGTGATACAAACATTCCCTCTAAAAAGCAACCACCTTTTAAGCCAATTACTTAGGTAAAAATCAATCACTCCTTGTCTATCTCACATAGCTTACAGTCATATACAACAATCTTCCTCACTTGGGCTGGGTGAAAACCTACAACAACAAACTATGCAAGTGATTAGCTCAAACAATCAAAAAAATTTCATGTAAAGTTCTTAATGATGATGTAATAGTCATATCTCAGGCTGCACTTATAGAAAAAATGGTGGCGTGACAAGGATCAACAAAGTGGGAAAAAAGGTTGTCAATGGGGCCTTGTCTATATAAATTATGTGTTGGAACCACACACCCATCACATCCAACATTGCCAACGATTCCCCCCTAAAGTGGGTCAAACCAAAGTCCTCTAGGATAGCCAACGTTTGTTCTATGAGTTTGTTGATTGGGAAGATGAGGTCTATGATTACAAATCCTAAATCGATTATGTCTATCCTCCCAGTGTCTTCCCTTGGCCCAGCTAATCAAGATTGGCTTGATGATGAAGGGTGTGGTTGTGACTTGTGAGTATAAAGGTAGTAAACAACATGTTAGTTTGATTCTTATACAGACAATTTTCTGAGGATGAAATTTTTTAGTAAAGAGGAAGAATCGAATGACCACAAAAGTCCACAAGAACTAGAATCCCCAAAGAACTATTAGAGGAACTTTGGAGCATATTTGGTCTAATTAGATAATATAAAATTGCCTTAGTTTTATTCTTTTGAATAATAACTCCAAAATTATTAGGTGATATGGTGGATTGTTCACCCACTAATAAGGAATGTGAACTAAATTCTGTCTGTCGTGAGACAGATTAGTGCTACCTTAATAATAATCTTACAATATTAATTCAACCTAGTAAGTTATGAACCATTGATTTGCATAATTTTTCATTGTATTTGGTTGGAAAGACAATGGTGCAAAGCTATAAGGGGTGAAAAAAATCAGTAAATCGGTAAATCGGATTGAATTGGTGGGCTTAGAGTTTTGGGTGGTGCATCCACCTCAATCCACCCAACCAGCAAGCATGCACATGGGAGCCTTCGTTTGGAGCATCAACCTTGGTCCACCCTATGAGCATGCATGCACTCGGTGCGCTGGATCAATTCCATGCGTACACAAAATCATTCACAGAAGCTCAGCCCATTAGCCACCATAGTGCACCCAGCCCCGCACCTCTCTCTTTTTCTTTCTCTATTTCTTCCATCTCTCAGACCCCCTCACCGCTAACCATTGCTAAGTCAACCATTGTGAGATTCAACCATCGCTATCCAGGGACCACTCACCTACACATGCAGCAACTTCCACCAGAAAAATCAAAACTACCGCGAACAATGTCCTACACAAATGTCTAGGTTGTCTAGACACTGGGCAAGGTTGAACCGTATTTTTATGAATATTAATCTTTTGAACAAGTTTCCAAATGCAAGAATGAGCTACTTATCCATATTGTCTTCTGACCATTCTCCCATGGTGATAAATTTGGAGTGGGAAAATCAGTGTTACCATCATTCATGTTTCAACAAATGTGGGTCTCTCATGATTTATTTTTTTATTGTGTTGTGTAGTCTTGGCAAGCAGAGATTATGCAAGAGGGGGGTGCACATGTGAAGCTTATGATTAAACTTAAAAGAATAAAAGTTGCTTTGAGAGATTGGAATAAGCATTTATTCGGTAGAACAAAAGGCCACATCGCCGAGCTAGAGTCTTGTGTTAATGATTATAAAATTCATTGTAGGAGAATTATTCAACAGATATTAAGGACGATCTTCTTGCCTCACAAGTTGAATAGTCAATTTGGACGGAAAGAGAGCCAGTGCGGTACTTGCTAAGCAAAAATGGATCATGAAAGGGGAGGTGTCTTCGGATTTTTTTCGTGTAGTTTGTAGGAGGAAAATTAGGAGATTTGGGAAATGACGCTATAAGATGGTTCGATTCTTTCTACGCATGAGGAAATGATTAATGGTGCAATGCAATATTTTCAGAATTTTCTTTCAAATGAATGCAGCGACCGTGAATTGTCGGATCTTGGAGATTTGGCGTAGAGTGTGGTTTCATATCAAGAGAATGATGCTCTATGTACTCTTCAGACGCCTTAGGAAATTTTTGAGGCTTTGGATTCCATCTCGATGGATGGTAGTCCAAGTCTTGATAGATTTGGTGCAAGTTTTTATAAATCATGCTGGCAAATTGTGGGTTCGAATGTAATTGTGGCAGTTCTGGAGTTTTTTAGAGGAACTCCTTTATCTTGTTTCTATAATGCATCTTTTTTGGTGCTTATCCCTAGAGTAAGTAACCTGGCCAGCTTTCATAAATTTAGTTCGATCAGTTTATGGTCTGTATTCTATAAAATTTGTTCAAGAATATTGGTGAATCATCTATCGCCCATCATCCAAAAGATCATTCTCCAGAACAAGGTGGGTTCATTCCAGATCGTAGTATTTTTGAAAATATTAGTTTGACCTAAAAATTAATTCATGGTATAAATAAACCATGCCATGATGGTAATATTGTGTTGAAAATTAATATGGCGAATATGTATGATAATGTGTGTTAGGATTTTCTATTGGATGTACTAAAGGCCTTTGGATTCTCTGAATTCTTTTGTGTTCTTATCAGATAATGTATTTCGTCGCCATGGTATTCAGTTGTGGTGAATGGAATTCCTAGATAATTCTTTAAAAGAGGAGAGGATTACGTTAAGGGGATCTTATTTCTCCTTATTTATTTATTATAATGGAAGAGATTCTGACCACGTTGATCAACAAGTAGGTTCAATTGGGAAAGATAATTTCGTTCTCACGTCCTTGAGGAACACTAATTATTTCTCATCTCCTATATGCTGATGACATTGTAGTATTTTCTAATGGGGAAAAGATGTTACTGAGGGTGATATCAAATGTATTGAATCTGTATGAATAGTGGATGGGGTAGGTTGTGTGTAAGAGGAAGTCCTCTATTTTTTTCTCCAAGAAAATTTCAGCTCCTTGACGAAGAGCATTGCTTAGAATTATGGGTTTTTTGGAAGGAAATTTTCCTTTCTTATACTTAGGAGCCCCTATTGTGATAGGGAGATTATTAGCCATGCACTTTGATCCTATTAATCAAAAAATTCGTGTGAGCCTTGAAGGGTGGCAGTCTAGATTATTGTCAATCGGGGCTAGGGTACTTCTGCTTAAACATGTTATCCAAAGCATGCCAATCCATTTGCTTTCAGTATTAAACACTCTGAAACATGTTATTAATAAATTGCAATTGTTAATGAGAACATTTTTTTTTTTTGGGTTGTATTGATGGTAAGCCTAAGAGAAAATGGTGTGCATGGAAGGAGATGTGTAGGCCAGTCTCAAAGGGAGGATTGGGTCTATATAATTTAAACGAAGTGCAACAATCGCTTCTTATGAAATTGGCTTGGAATTTACTCAATCAATCTTCTCTTTGAAAAAACTTCTTTTCTAAAAAATATGTAGCCGGTAAACACATTTCAAAGGTTGCTTCAGACAAAGTTAATTTTTCGAGGATGTTGGTGAGATGTATTCCTATTGCCTTGACAAATTCAAGATGGCTGGTTAGAGATGGGAGATTTCTTTTTGGAAGGACATCTGGTTGCGTTTGGGACCTCTGATATCTAATCAACAAGTTTCTAAATTGCCGGATTTACACTTGGAATCATGTTAGAATGATAGAGGATAGAATACTAGACTGTTCTCTAGGCTGTTGGGAAATCAAAAAGCTATTGAAGTAATTTATAAGCTAGGTACAATGAAACTAGGTGCCGATACTCTCATTTGGCTCCTTATGAACGATGGTAAATTCTCAACAAAGAGCGCATGGGAGTGCATTCGTACTCGGGTATCTGTTTTTCCTCGAGCTAAGTGGATATAGCATCTCGCAATCCCAAAGAGAATCTCAGTAACCATGTGGAAAGCATGGCACAATTGTTTACCAATGGATTGAAAGAGTAAGCAGGCTGCGTATACCTCTAGTATCGAAGTGTAATTTTTTCTTAAGTGGTCATGAAGATGATCTTAATCATATATTAACTAAAGGTGAATTGGTAGAACAAGTACGAGCGAGATTTGCTTCAGTGGTGGGACTTCCTTGTTTGCAAGGGTGGTCTTGGAGGGAGCGAGTTGAGTCTTGTCATAGAATGGCTAAGTTTTCTACTAAGGGTGGTCAACTCATTGCCTTTTACTATATCTTGAAGATTGGGGTGGAGAAGATGTCAAGACACAATGGATGATAGAAGAATTTATATGGATTTAGTTTGTGGAAAATTGGATGGTTTGGGTGGCACTTCAGATTAAGGAGTCAAGTAAGATGAGTTCTTAGGATGAAGCAATATTACGAGATATGTAAATTCCATCCAGCGCTTCTTTACCGAGCAGAGTTTAGATGATTAAATGGAAAGGGTCAGCTGAAGGACATGTGAAACTTAGTATTGACGGATGTTCTTTAGGAAGTCCTGGTGTAGCTGGTCAGGTGGTGTGATTCGAAATTCTAATGGCTAATTAATTTGTTGTTTTGCTTCTTTTATAGGTGAACAGACAAATAATGTTGCAGAGGTCCTTAGTCTTCTACATGGTCTTCGGCGTGTGGAATTGATGAGACTAAGAAAAGTGGCAATTGAAATGGATTCAAAGTTGGTGGTGGAATGGCTGGGAAAGAAACGTTGCAGATTATGGTACTAGAGGATCTTTGGGAAGAATTTTTGTAATGGCAAAAGGGAATTCAGTACTCTATTATTCATATTTTCAGGAAAATAATGTGGTTGCAATTGAATTAGCAAAAACGGGTGCGAAAGGCTCCAATGGTTTGTGGTACTCTAAATTTGAAATTCTTTCACCAGTTAGAATTTTAATTAGACTTGATAAAGGAAATGTTCCTTATATTCGTTATTGTTAATAATGATTCTCGTGATTCTTTCATTGGTAGGTGTATTTGGAAATTTTTTTTAGTCATTTTTTTTATGTTGGGGATGTTCTTATTGATTATTTGTAAGTCCCTAGCATGTTTGATTTATTACCATGGTTTTCCTCTGCCAAAAGCAAGGGTTCTTTATAAACTTGGACGGAGATCATTCTCGGGCATGTGATCACCCTCACTTTACTAAAAAAACAAATGTCTAGGTTTCCATGTCTATCACCTAAGCCACCACTACTCCTCCATAAATCGACCACCACCCATCAGGAGTCTAGCAACAAAGCCTAAATCATAGCCACCATAAAGAAATTCACCCAATTGGCCTCCTAATCTTTGACTATAATACAACACCTTCTCGTCATTGCCCAAGCCACTATAACTCAGCCACCAACTGAAATGGAGCATCTTTCTCCACCATGGTTTTCTTGAACCACCTAGATTTATTGCTGGTCTATCCTTGAGCATAAAGCATTGTGAAGCCCGACCTTACCATCGCTTTCCTTATGAACCACCTCACCAGAAGTACCATCCACCTCTTTAAACTAAACTTAGAGCAACTTGACTATAAATGGAAGAATGGATGTAAGTATTGACCAAGATTGGATTGTGTAACTTGGTCCTGGTTATACATGGAAAGTGTTGGCTTGGTAGGAAGAGAATGATGTAGGCAATACCTTTAAATTGAAGAATAGACTCTCTTTAAAATATCAGGTCATTTAGTTGGACGAAAGTAAGTCGTAAGCTATAGCATTAAAAATAAAAAGAGATTGATAAAGAAATGTATGGAGAAGAGATTGGTTAATTGAACCAGCTTGAGTGGAGTAAGCTTAAGTCAATGGTAGTTTTAATGAAAGGTTTAAGTTTCAGTTTCATATGCACTTGAAAAGAAAATCAAGTAAAGTTATGAACACATGTATCTTATTATCAATGGACTGCATGAATGGACTACATGAAATGAGAATGACATGGAGTCGATGTAAGTATTATGTTCATACGCTTCTAAAATTTTCTAAATGAAATGAAAATTAAAATGAAATGCTTCTCTTTATAAAATCAAATGAAATGATTTTAGAAGAAAAAACTTTCATGTAATGAACGAAAATGAAATCTTTTCTTAGAAAGGAGATGATGTTATATAAATATATGCTTAGGTATTAATGTTTAAATTATATTTATGTAATGACCTTATTCGACAGTCCCCTTTTCATGAACCCTAAGAATAGTTGTATTTAGGTTGAATGGATATTATATATAGTACTTTTTGGTTTTATGTTCCATGAAATGAAATGATAATGTTTTATGCTTTATGTTTTGAAATGAAAAGGAGTGTTGAATAAAATGAATAATAAGGAAAGGAAATGAAAGGAATGGTTTAATGTATGCTACGTCAGCCATAATTGAATGAATTACCTAAAGGAAGGGCATATTCCAATCCCAGATTGGTTCCCTTGGTTGTGCACCAAGTGGCTTCATCCTAATGGAAAAGAATTCCGATGGATTGCTGAGAATGAACTACAGAATGCTAAGAATGTATAGAAGTAGTTATGCATTTATGCGACGAATGGATTATAAACGATAGATGGGCAATGGCAGACACAAATATTAATTTAAGTATATGAATGACCACGATTTAAATTAGAATCAATTCAAGATGGAGGATAAGATGTTGACTTCAAGTTCTTATAGTAAGAATGGCAATATGAAATGTATTAGTGTTACATGACAGATTGGATTAGGTAATTGAAGATGGTTCGAGTATGTCAATAATGAAGCATGATGAAGGTCATGAAAGCATGAAGATGATGTAAAGACGAATATGAACGAATTTGACTGACATGCATGGGCAAACTTTATAAGGAGGAGGATTATGATCAACCACTCGTTTTTCCCTCGAATTGATGAGGAGCATCGTCTAATCGTTTTCTTAAATCTCAAATATATATGTTAAATTATGTGATGGATGATTTTTAGATCGAGCCAAGTGTTTAAAAATCTTCTAAATATTTTATGAGTCCAAAATTATTGTAATGAAGTACTTTTAGTGTTATTGAACCAAACTTATTTTCTAATGTTAGCCTTTTTTTTTAAATTAGCTAGGTTTGGTTCAATAACAGTACTGAATGATAATATAGTTTTACAAATACAATCTATTTAAATAATTTTATTTCTCTTGGATATATTTAGTAAGATTGTATTTTATTTATTTCCAAAACACTAATTATTTTGGGTTCAAGAATAAAAGTTGACTTAACAACATAGTCTATTCCCGTTTCCATTTATTCTTAATTTACTCTTTGTTTTCTTTTAGTCCCCTGGGAAGAGAATGAAAGATTATAAAATGTTCAGCAATTTATGTCTATTTGCCTTTCTATTTATTCTTTGGCCTTTGTTTTTTAAAATCTATATTTTTTAAAGTTCCACTACAAGGATGGGCATTAGAATAGGTCTCTCTCCACATTTTATAACACTAGATAGAAATAACGTGCAAAGCACATTTATTTAATTTAATTTTTAATAAAAATTTAATGATTATTCATAATTAAGTAGATGATAAATAATTATACGTTTTCATATATTATAAAAAAAAATTAATAAAAATAATAAGATAATTTCATAAATAAATATAACATATAGTTTTATCAAACTTGTTTGAGATAATTTTGATTAAAGTTTTAATACAAGGTTAGTTCAAGATATAATATTTTTTTAATTCGAAGATGATAATTTAACATTTGTATTATTTTGTACGGTCTCAAAATAGAGGACATTAAAATATCTATGTTTTTTAAGTTATGTGATTATTTTTAAGAAATAATATGAGTTTAAAAAAAAAGTAAATTATATAGTTTATAATTTATATAAATTTATTTAATTATATATATTTCAATTAAATATCAAACATATAATACTAATTATATTTATTACTTATTATTACCAATTTAATATAATTATAATAAATTGTATATACCGTATATTAATTATATATACCATATATATAGTTAATTTAATAAATAATGCATTAATTTTAAAATTATAAATTATTTTTTAAAAAATTAAATTATTAATCATATAATACGAATAAAATTTTTATGAATAAAATTAAACTCTTTAAGGTATAAATTATTATGAATGGTTTATTTCTATATATATTGTTATATTTATATATTTTATAATATTATTGTGTCATTCTATACTATTATTATTATTTTATATTTATTTTACATAAAATAAAATTAAAAAAATATGTCCTAAGTAGGAATTCTAAAATAGAAATTTCTAGCATTATTTATAAGTTTAATGAATTGTGTTTAAAATATTTAGTGGTATTAAATAGATGTTAAATGAGTTTTAAATGGAAAGTTTATTATTGTAGAAAGTTGAAGAAGTGGAATTAATTTTAATATCAAGAACATTATTTCAATGAATAAATTTCATAAATTGTGTTTAAAATGGTAATTCTCATTAGATACAGTATTAATTTTAACGAAAACTGACGGAAAGTGTTAACTTTAACGGAGAAACAAGAATTTCTCTTAGATAACCACTTTATATATATAAAGATTAATCGATGAGTCAATGTTGTCTATGAGTAGCATTAAACATAGTGAAGTCTACCGTGTACATATTATTTCTATTTTCTAATATTGTAGAAAATTCTTACAATAGAATATTATAAAAAATCATGCATACAAATATTTATAATGGCCATAAATGTTGTAATCATGGAGAATTACAATAAGATATATTAATTATGAAGCATAGTAATTATGAAGGATAAAAAACTAGAGACAAAACAAAACGTATTAATAAGAAAAAACTAAAAAGGAAAGGAGATCTGAGGAGCCTTTCAATAAATTTTAGGATTGAAACATCACTAAGTTACTATAAACGTCGTTTCTCTTATTTCCGTTAAGAATAAATTTATTAGAAGTATTTCTTTCAAATATGAACTCTGAATATTAATATTATTTCTTTCAATATAAAATATGAACTAATATGATTGTTGGATAAAGATCTTAAGATAATTTTATTCTGAACTTGAATATTTAGAGTGACTTTTATCGAGAAAAAATTAATTTAGAATATCTTTATCCTAAATAGTCTATAATTTGGGTCAAAAGAAAGACAAAAAATTAAATTGTTGAATATAACATAACAAATAGATATCAATTTGTTAATATTGAATTATGTCCATATCAAAGTTCTTTTTCTTATTTAGACTCTTATTTAGAAGATAAGTGGATGTTAATGTCTAAATAGGGTTAAGGCTACCAAGAGCCTAATGGCATATAGCCCGATTCTCCAAATGGAAAACTTGGGTTCGAAACTCCCACGATTTTGTATAAAGAAAATAGGGTAAGACTTTGTGGAGTCAATAACAAATCAATCCTCTTAACCTAAAATTGACCCATAATAGCTCTTTTGAATTTTATTTCTAAATTAAAATTTTATTATTGTTGCATTGTAATATTGATATTTCTCAACATGTTTATATTTTTAATGTTGGAATTGTGATTCTAGACCTATACTCATATTTATATTGTTGGGTTTCTTGTATTGGTTTTACCATAGGTTAGAATCTGAAAACTATTGATATTTCTTGTTAGTAAGTGGTCTGTTTATTTTCTTTTTTATATATAGCTACAAATAAATATTGATTTTAACTTTAATGTGAAACTATTTTAATCGGGTTAAATCGATTTTGCGGGTGGTTCAACTCATTTACATGAAATTAATTAAATGAGTAGTATCGTGTTGACCCATGATTAAGAATTTGTTATTAAATGGGTAAAAATGAGTGACACAATATGACACTACTCATCATTTAAACGGATCATGTTAGGGATTTAATGACTGAGTCGTTTAGCTTAATGGGTCATGTTTGGATTAATCTATATAGTCGAAAGATCTTGACTTAACATGACAAGAACACGACCTGCATATACAAATTACTATGCTAATAAAATATTAAATAATTATATTATATTATAATCCTAGATAGATAGAATAATGTTTATTAAAAAAGGGATAATTATGTAAATATGGCCTAATGCGGAGAAACCAAGGGCGGTTATACTAGCCAACAAACTTTATAAATACCCCTTTTAGAGCATCTGCACGAGTATGCAAAAAAGAAACCCTAGCCGCTCTCTCTAGTGGTTGTTTGGAATTCTTCAATATGAAGAATCCTAACCCCTTTAATTCTTTTGTACTTTCCCATCTAGTTTATACTTGTTGAGGATTTTTTTTATCTGTAATTTACTGAAGAATGGAGTTCTATACTGATGGAAAAAATCCAATCGAATGTATTGTGGAAAAGAAACAAGAGTCCCAAATTATTTGGTTCAAATCCCTTGCATATCAATATGATCACATCGAATCAATGAGTTACCAGAATGTAATATTGTGCTTGACCAGAGAAAGTAAGTAGCCCACCTCTACCTTTATCTCTTGCTCTCTGATATATACATGAAGTTTAGGTTTTAGGGGGTGAATTCTTGAACTATGTAATGATGTATATGGTTTACGTTGTGAATAAATACAAGCCTCTTCACTACACCCAAATAGTATTGCAAGATGTTTTGCAGCATCTCTAGATCACCTTGTTAATGCGATATTAATTCTACTTTAATCATGTGTTGTGCTGTAATTTTTAAGATTTTCTTGTGGTTTATATTTTAGGTGTTCACATTTATCAAGCTAGCAACTGATAGGAATCCAAATAACATATGATTGACAAGCTTCAATAAAAATATTCAGTCCAGTTCATACAACATGAAAAACATGAGGTGGAGAAAGTAAAATAATTAAATACGAAACCTGTACTAGATCATAATATATACATTTATATTTTTTGGTTATGCAAAGCAGGTGGATATATATATATATATATATAGAGAGAGAGAGAGAGAGAGATCATTTTTTTTTAATGGTGTTTATATCGTTTAAATGCATGAAAATAATCTTGACATCAATTCACACCACATCGATGGGATGTACATATTTGGTATGAGACTCAATTAAGATTGGTAAGATTTATATTTTTTGTAAGAAGAATTGAAAATTGAATGGAGATCAACAATTTTTATATGCCATAATAGGTTTAGAAGATTGTACCATGTGAATATTCCTTGTAAAAAATTATAAAGCTATGTAATAATAGAAGTATATTTGAGAAACTTTTTTGAAATCACAAAATTAGTCATTAGACTCTTACTCACTAACTTCTTGTATTTATAATTTTCACCGATCAATTTATAGAGAAAACAAAGAAAAATAACTATTTGTATGTTTATTAGAGCTAGAGTACCCAACAAGTAAAGGCCATATGGCCATGCCTTGTCGATAATTCCACTGGTTTCTGACTTGCAAGAGAAAGTAAAATAATTCAATACAAAATCTGTAGAGATTACATTCATTTATATATAAAATCTATAGAGATTATATTCATTTATATATAAAATCTGTAAAGATTATATTCATTTATATCGTTTGGTTATAAAAGGCAGGTGGAGATATGGTTAAATCCGAGGTAAGATTTCTTCCTGGCTCTATTTAAAGCCCCTATGCAATTGGCAGCATCAAAGCTACAAAATGGATGAGAGTCTAGAGATTATCAGATTCTCAAACAGGAAGAGAATCAAAAGTCAAGATCTATGTATAAGCGCTTCATGTTCTCATCGAATCAGTGGATTACCAGATACATGTAATCCCTCTCTTACTTTCCACTCTCTTTACATTATTTTCTACATGCATGTTTTGATTAGCATAGATCTATGTACATGATAATGATATAATTATTTCATATTGTGTTTTTTGGATGCAGTTTCCGTAGCACTTGGACCCCGCAGTGGGTTCAACATGGAGAGTTTAGTGGAAAGGAATGGATAATCATGGTATTTTTTTTTTTTGCTGCAATTTTTATCTCACACTTCAATTATTGTTGTGAATCTTAAAACTTATTAATTAAAATGTTCCTTTCGGATATCGATGTTTTTTTGTTATCTTAGCCTTTTCTGTGTTTGATTGATGAATGAAGTTCATTGTTTCCTAAAAAAAAAACACTAAAAAATTGCACGCGGCTTTTACTCTTTGTGTTCATGAATTATGTAATGCATTATTGTACATATAACTGGATCATGGCGTATGCTATATCCAAAGGATGATATCCTAATTAATATGCTTACATTACTGTTTTGTTTCTTCAGTTTTTGGGTTGATTAAGACCCATCCCTGTTTCAGTCCAACTGGAGGAAATGGAAAGCATAGGTAGACCTTAAAGCATTGATTCCTTAGCCTTCACAAAAAACATCATAAAGGTTTGGGTAAGAATAGCTTGCTCCAGGCACAGCTCAACCATATAAATGGAGAGGTTTAGGCTGTTTTGCGACAAGTTTTCTCAAAAGTGCCCAAACGGCACAAGAGGAGAATGCAGGCCAAGGATGGCCCAAGACTTGGCCCAGGGTCTGATATAAAGTGATGAGTTGAGTCTGAACTCTGAAGTCTCAACCAACCTTACGGATCTGGCTACTGTAGTAACAGTTTGAAATTACTCCTCGATCTGATTAGTCAGTCCTTTGTGTTTCTACTACCACTCCAGATACAAAAATTGTAACTTGGTAGATTCTTAAAATTTTCATGTACTCATGTCTGCATCTATGGTATTGAAAACTTCAAGACGAATTGACAATCTAGAATCTCAAAAGCAAGAATAGTGGTTACTTCATGTGAATGCATTTTAGTTATGTGAAGAATAGTATATATTAACAATATTGTAAAATAGGATTTCGGCTCTGCTATGATCACGACTCATATTGATGATCTTTACAAGTATGTGTCATAGATGTTTAAGTAGTAGCTCAGGCTACATATTTAAGAGATATTTGGCTCAATATGGTTTTGACAAGTGTATATATGTCTCAATAATATATTATACGTACTGTTATTGCCATCTTTTTTTATTTTAAATAGTTTTTGTAAATATATTATTGTGTACTTGATAATTGAAGGCCATGATTTGCGTTCCAAGGGCTAAGGGTATTTTTGCAACTTCGGGAAAGTACTTCTTGCCTCCAAGCAGGCCTAACCAAGAGGCCCATTGAGTGAATGGTACAATGGGGTGTGCAATATTGGGCCTACAAGATAGGCCCAATTACTCCATTCGCTTTACATCACGAAATAGTGTTTATGGAATATACCAAGAAAAATGTGCAAAAGCCTAGCCACATTTTATTTAACGTATGAATGCAATTTTGTAAAATGAACTTTGTATTTTAATTTAATGAATACCGCTACAACTCATTTTAAATTTACAAAATAGGTTTTAGTCTTAACTGTATAATCATCCTGTAGGAGAGCTGAAAAGTTTTAAAAAGTTCAATAAATTCTCCGTATAGTTTTTTAAAACTCTCATAAAGCTCGAACAAAAAAACGAAAATTTCAAGGTGGTATTAGAGCAAAATCGAAGTTACGATAGATTCTATAAGTTTTTTAAAATAAAAGAGAAATTTTTATGAAGAAAAAATATTTTTGAAAGGAAAATAGAGAGTAATGAAGAAATCTAGGCTGAAATTTTTTCAAGATAGCCTGTCCTATTCTACAATAATTTTAGCAAATTAAGGGACCATCCTAGAATCGTCACTTAGATTCTAATGTTATGATGTTCAATAGTATGAATGAGTCAATGCATGCATGGCAGAATAGCACTTACTAACAGAAGTAAGGTTTGGTTCATGAAGTGAAATATGTTATGAGGACAATAGGAAGTTAGAAATAGAATGAATGAACTTGGAATGCTAAGAATGTATAGAAGTTGTTAAGTGTTTATGCAAGGATTAGATTAGTAATGATAGATGGACAACAATAGAGAAGAAGTATATAAATGACTATGAGTTAATTGAGTTAGAATCGAGAGGTAGGATAAGATGATGACTTCAAACTCTTTCATTAGGAATTGTAGACTTGTAGTATGAAATGTAGTACTAGTACTGAACGACAAAATCATTTAAGCAACTAAAGATGATTGGATTATGTCAATGGAGGATTGCAAGGATACGAGGATGCAAGGTACTATATAAGAACTAATTGAAGCAATGAAGGTGTACGAAAGAATGGAGACGATATAAGGATCAATATGAACGTATATATTTGAATGATGCACAAACAAATTTTGAGGATGGAATTTTTATAAGAAGTGGAAATTGTGACCAACCACTACTTTTCCTTTAGGATTGGTCATGAGCATTCTAAGCATTTAAATTCTCAAATATTTATTTTAAATATAGTGGATGATTTAAATTGACCCAAGTTTTTTAAAATCTTCAAAGTATTTTACAAGACTAAATATTTTAATGAGATGTTTTTAGTGTTATTGAACCATACACAATCTCTAAAGTTAGCCTCTTCACTTATGGAGCCCCAAAATAAAATATTTTTGCAAATCCATTTTATTTAAATGATTTTACTTCTCTTGGAAATATTTACTAAGATTGATTACTTTATTTATGTTGAAAACTCTAACTATTTTAGGGGTCGAGAAGAAAGGTTGTAAATTCAACTTAGTCTATTTTCTTTCCATTTATTCTCTACTCTTTGTCTTATGAGTGGTGCTACTATACCTCGTCAACCTTGTCAATTTGCCCACTTATTACGTACACTTAGTGCAATTTGTACTTTTTTATTTTTTATTTTTATTTAAAATATTTTTAAACATTTTAAAAAATATATAAATATACTAATAGTCACTTCCTTAACAATTAAATATTTTTTTAAGAAAAAAAAAATATATGAGCAGTCAAAATGAGTGGACAAATCGAATGAGAAAAATAACATTTCTCTTATTTCATATTAGTCCTAGCCTGTTTATATCTTTGGAAGGAAATGAAAAGTTTTAAGATGTTCAATAATTTCTATCTCATTTTCAAAGACTATTTCTAATTAAAGTCCCACTCTAAAAATGAATGTAATTACGGTGTGCCTCCTATTTATATCTTTGGGAGGAAATGAAAAGTTTTAAGATGTTCAATAATTTTCATCTCATTTTTAAAGACTATTTCTTAAAGTCCCACTATAAGGATGGATGTTACCTCTCTCCACAATTAATATAATATTAAATATTGATTTTTTTTAAGGCAAGCATAATATATATAATATAAAATGGATATAAGGATACAAAAACCCAGCGCGTGAGTAGGACGCACCGCACGTTTTGTCGATTTGAACCTTCCTTCCCATAGATCGGCAACAACAAAGTCCAACAACTCGATGCGTGGTGGTCGATGAAATCCGACAAGCAAAAGATCAAAAATTTTTTTTGGTTGAGGACAAAAGCTAAAAAAAACTTGGGAAAAAGGTAAGAAAACTAGAGGAAAGCAAATGTAAATAAGGAATGTAACATCACAACTTACCATAAAAGTTTAGCTTATTTCCACAAATTTATTAAGAGTATTTCTTTCAAATATGAACTCTGAATATTAACAGTTTTTTTTCAATGTAAAATATGAACTGATATGATTGTCGGATAAAGTTCTTCAAATTTTATTCTGAACTTGACTATCTAGACTGACTTTGTCGAGAAAAAATTATAGAAGATCTTTATCCTAATGATCTATAATTGGGTCAAAAAGAAGACAAAAAAGTTGCTGAATATAACCATAAGGAATGCAAATTATGTCCTTATATCAAAACTCTCTCTTATTAAGGGGATGATCAGTGGATATCAATGTCTAAATAGGGTTAAGGCTGCCAAGACCATGATGGCACATGGCCCAATTTTCCAAATGGAAAACATGGGTTTGAAACCCTCCACCCCTCTTGTAAATAAAATAAAAAATAAAAAAATCAAAGGGGGTTGAGATTTTGTGAGGGTGTGTTTTCAATATATAAGTTACTTATTTAATGTTAACATATAAATGAAAAAATTGTGTTTATCACAAATTAATACCTATTCATTCAAGAGTTGTATTTAATCATTCTTGAATCTTAGTGGAGACACAACTAATATATAAGTTATTTTATAATAAAATAATAGTTTTCTCCGATTATCATACTTTTGTTCTAACATAATCCTTTTAATGTATAATTCAAACTGTTAAATGAACTTTTATTATGGATTATTATTTTCTAATAATTTACAATATCAAATTTTATAATCAGGGGGTTTGAGTTTAATATATATAGTTTCAGGTTAAATCGAGTAGACCTGTTAAGATACAATTAATAAATCAATCCGCTTATATTTTATTGAGATTGTAATTCTAGACCTATGTATATCCATATTTTATATTATTGGGTTTGTAGTATTGCTTTATTATAGGTAAAAATGAAGAAAAAAATTGATGCTTGCTATTATTGGGTAGTCTGATTAGTTTTATTTTTTTATATAGTTACTAATAAATTTTTGATTTTTACTTTTATGTGAAACTATGTTAATCGAGCTAAATCAATTTTGTTGGTATTTCAACCCATTTACATGAAATTGGTTAAAATTAGTCATGTCGTATTGACCCATTGATGATAAGTTATTAAATGAATCAAAACAAGTGTCAACACGATACGACTCGTTATTTAAATTGATCATACTAGGGTTTAAATGTCTGCTCGTTTAACTTAACGGGTCATATTCCGGTTAATTTATATAGTCAAAAGATTTTAACTTGACATGAAAGAACACGAGCTGCATAAACAAATTTCCACCCCTAATAAAATATTATAATAATAATATTATTATAATTCTAGTTAGAAAAAATTTTGTTCATTAAAAAATGGATAATTATGTAAATATGGCCTGGTGTAGAGGAACCAAGGGTGGTTATACTTGCCTACAAACTCTATAAATACGTTCTTCAGAGCATTTAAGTATGCACAGAAAAGAAACCCTAGCCACTCTCTCTAAAAGTTGTTTGGAATTCTTCAATATGAAGAATCCTAGCCCCTCTTATACTTAATTACTTGTTTCTTTGGTACTTTCTCATCTTGTTTATACTTATTGAAGATTTTCTTTACCTAGAATTTACTGAAGAATGGAGTTGTCTATTGATGGAAGAAATTCAAACGAATGTATGAAGGGAAAAAACAAGAGGCCCAAAGGTTCAATATCTTTTCCATATCAATATCATATCAAATCAATGAGTTACCAAAATGTAATGTTGTACCAGACCGAAGAAAGTAAGTAGCCCACCTTTGCCTTTCTCTTACTCTCATATCTGTCCATATATGAAGTTTCACCGGTTTGATTCTGATTATTCTCTACATAAAAAATTAATATATATGGTTTTAGGGGGTGAATCCTTGAACTATGTAATGATCTGTGGTTTTATTATGAATAAACACAGGCCCCCTCCCTCCACCCAAGAAGTATTGCAACATGTTCTTCATGTTTTTATGGACCTCGTTGTGATATTCTACTTTAATCATGTGTTGTGCATGCTACATTAATTTTTAAAAATTTCATGTGGTTTATATTTTAGGTGTTCACATTTAACAAGCTAGCGGCGCCTGATAGAAATCCAAATTACATATGATTGGCCAGCTTAAATGAAAATGTTCAGTCCACTTCATACAAAATGATAAACAGGTTGAGAAAGTAAAATAATTAAATATAAAACCCGTAGAGAATATATACATTTATATATTGTTTGGTTATGAAAATCAGGAAAGTGGAGATAGGATATAGAGAGAGAGACTGTTATTTTTCTCTTGTAGTGTTTTGCTGTTTTAAATGCAAGAAAATAATCTGGAAATCAATTCACGCGTGGATGGGATCGATGTACATATTTGATATGAAACTCTATCAAGATTATTGGTGAGATTTTATAATTTTTTAAAAGAAGAATTGAAAATTTAATCGAAGATCAACAATTTATATGCCATAATAAGTTCAAAAGATATTAATTTATTGTATCATTTGACAATTCCTCGTGAAAAACTATAAAACTGTATAATAATAGGATACAAATTTTAAGTATGTTTGAGAAATGTTTTCTGAAATCGCAAAATTAGCCATTATATAGATTATTACTCTATAACTTCTTGTATTTATAGTTTCAATTTACAGAAAAAATGATTAAAAATATTTTTGGATTATTAAAATTAGACCCGACAAGCTAAGGCCATATGGCCATGCCTTGTTGATAGTTACATCTGGTTTCTAACTTTTAAGAGAAAGTAAAATAATTAAATATAAAATCTGTAAATATTATATAAATAATTTATATCGTTTGGTTATAATAGCCAGGTGGCCGAGAGGGTCAAATCCTTCGTAAGACTTCTTCCTGGCTTTATGGAAAGGCCTCTATGCAATTAGCAGATAGTAAAATTCAAGCATCGGTGGTCATACAAATTCAATATTGATCCACCGTCGGACTAGTCTTCATAATATGATGCACTAAAACTAGGGCTTTGTATAATCTTCCCTTTGACATCTAAGCTACAAAATGGATGAGAGTCTAGATATTTTCAGATTCTCAAACAGGAAGAGAATCAAAGGTCAAGATCAGTACTGTAATATAAGAGCTTCCTGTTCTCGTTGAATCAGTGGATTACCTAGAAAATGTAATCCCTCTCTTACTCTCCATGACTCAGCTCGTTACATTATTTCCTACATGTAAATTTTTATTAGCATAGATCTCTGTACATGCGCCTGATGATAAAATTATTCCACGTGATGCTTTTTGGATGCAGTTCCCGTAGCACTTGGACGTCGTATTAATTTTTTTGCTCCAATTTTTAAGTTAATTATTGTTCCAAAGCTTAAACTTATTAATTAAAAATGTTCCTTTTTGGATATCGATATTCTTTTCAGCTTGTTATCTTTGCCTTTTTTGTGTTTGGTATTTGGAAAGCCATCGTATGTTGCTCTCCAGCTTGTCATTAATTAATTCTAAATCAACCGCACGCTTTTCACTGATCTTTGTGTTCCTGAATTATGTAATGCATTATTATAGATATAACATTACAGGAACATGGCGTATGCTATTCTAGAGTATAATATCCTAATTAATATGTTTATACATAATAAAAAACTACTTATTTGTTACCATTTATCAGTCACAAATAATCTATTTTAATAGTTAACAATCTGTTTTAATAGTTAATAACATTTTTCATCCCAAATATTTAGTCATTATTACCTACTTTTCTTGTACTGACATTACTTTTTCTTTTTCTTTTTTCAGTTTTGGGTTGGTTAAGATCCATCCCTGTTTCTATCAGCCATCGGCCTTGGGTTGATTAAGACCCATCCCTATGTCCATCCAACTGGAGGAAGTGATCAAAAGCATGATATTTATACCTTAAAGCATTGACCACTTGTTGGGTCGGAACAGTTGCAAGCACAACTGTGACTCCTTCAAATTCTCCTTAAAATAAACACGGGAATCGATGCATCGAGATGCTGACAATACGGGTCACACATCCCAATGACAAATGTCAAACGTGTATGCACACGTGATATGCATAAATAAAAGTAGCGGATATATGAGGTCAATAACTAAATACCATAATTTTTAGAAATATTTTACAAAACAGTTTAACATAAATTCTCCAACAGGAGATTTAATATAATCATCCGAAAGATAAACTAAACAAATACATATTTTTAAAAAAGGGAAAATAATTTTCCCCGATAACAATTTTTAATAATAACAAATCACCAGCGGAGCCGTCTCCTCAAGTTCAGCCTCTTCAAAATCTGCATTCAAAGACTACGATGCAAAAAATGACATCGCAGGTAAGTACAACCCAAACAAACCAAAGATAATAAATACATTCATGCAATAACACTATGCATGAACGAGACACCGTATGCATGAAGTTTTAAATCATTTTTCTCAAAATAAATAAATAACTATACACGCCAAAATCGCTTTTTGGCCCAAATTAAAACTCTAATAAAAGCATCCATCATTTTTCCAGAAAATAATGATCATAAATCCATTAAAACCACAACCATTTTCCCAGAAAATGGTCAACATAAAACCAATAAATACAATCCGCCATTTTTCCAGAAAATGGCCTAAACATCCGTTTTATTAACCATATATACCATGATCTCCCCTAGGGACCATCCGCACACTCTTGCTTTCGTCATCACACCAAAGGTAATGACCACGCATGTGACTTCAGAACGGGCGATGCCTAGCTAACTGCGCCCAGCACTTACCATGACCAGGTATACCCTAGCTCCCGCCAGCAGAGGAACCACGGAGTCGGCACGAGAGCGTTACCATCCCGTCCGATCCCGTCATCACCCTATGACGACTCAGGGGACGTCACTTAGTATATTCCGCTCCTGAGTGACCATATGAGCTCCATTGAGATAATGCTCTATCTCGGGTTAAGGTCGTGATACACACGTACCTGAAACCATAAATACATGAAAACCCAGTTTTCATTTCCAACACATGAATATGTGCGTAAATACACAATGCAGACGACTATGCACCAAATAGCCAATAATTAATAATTTCCAACAATAAACCAAATAAAATACTTGTTGATGCCAAAAATATATTTAAATCTTAAAATTTATTTGGAAAATACTTACAGCGGTTAAAAGCGCAAATCATTGAGTAGACGTCATTCCGTAACGCTTGTAGCGGTCACTTGTACGTTAAGTTAGGGTACTCGGTTTGACACCAAAATTTAGGAAGATACTCTTTGGAAGGTGGGGAATCTCATGGAGGTGGTGGTGTGGTGGCACAACCACCGGAAGGTGGTAGATCGGGCTCCAAAATGGTGGAAACCCATTTTCGGGTTTGGGGTTGTACCGAGAATGTGGGATAGCGGTTGGGAAAACTGAGTTAGGAGGTTGACCGGCTAGGGTAGAAGAGTGGTTTGGTGGTGGAGGTGAGATGCAAGACGGCTGGACGGCAGCGCGGCGAAAATGGATCAATTTAAGGACCCATTTCGGGTGGAGGAGCAAGTGGCAGAGATTGGTGGCTTTGGGCAGTGGATTATGCTTGTCGAAAGGTGGGGAGGCTGCGGGTAGGTTTCCAATACCAATGGGTGACCGGCGATGGCCAAAAAATGTAAGAGAAGCTAAGAATTCATTTTCGGGTAGGGAGCTGTGCAGGGGCGATAGGGTGGCCGGAGATGACACCACTGGTGCCGTTGGACTCGCCGGCATGTGGGGGTGAGGTTGGGCTGAGTGGTGTCACCGGTGGGTGGCCGACGGTGGCCCTGGGTAGAGATGGGAGAACCGGCGAGATAGAGGAGGCAGGGGAGGTTTATGGGTCTGGGGCCGAATTTCGTGAGGAAGAAAATGAAAGAAAAGGAAGAAAAAGAAGAAAAAGAAAAGAAAAGGAAAAAGAAAAAAAAGAAAAAGACTAACTAGAAAAAAAAACACAATAAATTAAATAAAATCCGACTTGAAATACTACTTTATAACCTAACAATAAACCAATTTAATTTAAAGAATATTTTAAATATAAACACTAATTAATATTAAGAAAGCACATCAAATTAAATCACATAAGAAAATAAAGGAAATTAAATTCCACTCATTTAAAATAATTACCTCACATTTAAATTAATAAAGAAACAACGTAACTCAACATTTAATTATAAAAACAACATAAAACTAACACTTACTAACGAATAGCTCAAATAAATATTTTAAATAAATAAAACACAACCAATAAATTTATTAAAATAAATTAAAATAATTAATATCAAAAATAAAATAACGTATAAAAATACACATAAATTTAGAATCTCACAACAACTCAACCATATAAATGATGAGGTTTAGGCTGTTAATTTGCACCAAAGTTTCTTAGAATTGTGATCAATAGAAGAAAAATGATGACCACTTGTTGGACTAATAAAGCGGGTGAACAAAACACCATTGGTTTTAATGATGTGTTGGATCAGCGATTTACCATATATTCGTTTCGATATATTAGTCCAACAACAAAAATATGGGTTCTCTGTTGTACCCAGTTTTTTTTTTTAATTTTTAAAGCCTATATATTATTAATTTTTTTCAAGAAAAAAATAACGTTGAAAAGCTTATCTAAAAGTACTACCGGCCTATATTAAATTACAGTTTTTCAAAAAACTGTTGTTGAAAGGCATAAGTTTTTTTAAACACTATAAGAAAATTATTTATTTATGATTATTAATTTTTTGTCAAATTAACTATTTTCTATCAATATAAATCTTTTTTTATTACAAATAATCATTGTCACCATAAATAATTCGCTACTAATATTTATTTTTCTTATAACGTTAAAGTCTTATTAAAATTATTTCAAGAAGCAGTCATCATGTTGAAAACCATAATACTAATGAATTGAACATTTTCTATAATAATAAAAATATATTAAAATTAAAACTAAATGTCATGTCAAAATAAATAAAGTTAGAAATAACCAATTACCTTTTTAATTAAATGGATGTAAAATAAAAAGAATTCAAATTTTTTTAGTACTTGAGGTTGAAGTTTTTTTTTTATAAACTCAAACCTACTAATTTCTTATTGTATTCGTGTTGAGGTCACGGATGTTATCATATATTACCACTCTTATCTTTTTTTTTTTTTTTTTCTGTGACAGTTGAGCAACAAAACCATCAATAAATCTAATTCATAACAAGGTAATTAATGTGTGGGTTAGGGAAAGCTTTTTCGATCACCAAAACAAATTTGCAACAGTTTGCAATTTTCTTGTGATAGTTTTATTCTCTACAAAAAATGGAATCCGTTGCAGTGCACAAGTTCCTCCACTGCATACAACCACCATGCCCATGCAAGGAGCTCCCCCCATTGCGACTTGAATGGTGAGTACCACACATGAGGGGGACAACTACATGTCTACCTCATGAGATGCGGCAAGCTCCCTTTATTCATTAATAGCCGCTTATTTTAAAGAGTTTGGTTAAAGAACTTTCAAGAAACATGGCTGGTATGTTTGGTAAATTAATACTAATTCTTGAAAGGAGAAACACTTCATCCGGCAATCTACAAAACCGGATTTTGCAGATATGAGATATCCAATAATAATTTGCCACATAGTCAGTTTCATTGTTGATAACCTGAGCCGACGAGCACTGAATGATGAGAAACAATATCTTGACTTTCTGAGAACACACCCCCGATTAGGAAAAACTCCATTGCAGAGACCCGCTAGCAAGCTTTGCTGCTGGCGAGACCCATTCTTGCTGCCGCCAACCAATCTTACCGCTGCTACCGACGAATCCTTGCAAGATCCCAACGAAAGCTTGCTCTTCACTTTATAATGCCCAGAATGACCATTCTTCTCTTTTTTTTTTTCTTTAAAAACGCCGAACAACCATTCTGGTTCAAGAGAGGCCAGGGTTTTATGTTTAAATGAGATTTTTTCCCTCTATTTTTCAGCAAACGAACATAATTTCGCATGTGATCTTATTTTCAAGATGAAGTGTATAAAATATTTGATATTTGTTTAACTTGATCCTACTAGGTTCGTTATTCATATAAAATCATCAGGTTTTCAAACAGTTAAAGGACGTATTTACTCAAGATAACTCTAATTGAAATTGCTGGCAAACTTGTTCTTGACGATCCAAACAAGGTGACTTGTTCGTCGGCGTCGTGGGAGACGGAGGGAGCTCGCTAGGTCTCTCCAATGGGGTTTTTCCTAATAGGGATGTGTTTCTTAGAAATATTTCTCATCATTTGGTGCTTGCCGGTTCAGGGTATCGACAATAAGAATGTCTACGTGGCAGATTATTATTGGATGCCTGTAAAACTCAATTTTTGTAGATTGCCAGATGGAAGTGTTTCTCTTTTTGAAAACCATTCTAATCTGAGTTATATAAGACAACTTTCTCTTATTAAGAGTAATGGTTATCAAATAGTACCAAATTAAACCTGTTAGCCATATTTAAACTAAGTACTATAATATATATATATATACCTTTTGTAGAATTAGTAACTAGCAAAAATGTCACGTTAATCAAAATATTATTAAAAATATATAAAATCTAGATAAAAATATAATAAAAAAAATACGAATAGTTAGATTAAAATATGTGTAAAAATAATATTTATATAGAGCGTGTATGCAAAAGATACACAAACCTTATACAAATACTATTTCTCATATATCTTTAAATATTTAAAGTGGCTATGAAACGACAATTCTTGTTTTAACGAAAATTATCGTTTTTCTACTAAGTCCCTTCTTTGTTCCATTAATTATGCATGTACGTTTGTATAAAAATAAAAAGGTGCACGTCCGTCCGTATTCTGTGAAAGAGAATTTACGAGCATGACGCAGAAGCTAAAAAGCCAAGAAATGGATAAAAGAATGCCAAACCCATCACAAAAATTGAGAGTTGTCAAAGCTTCTACAAACTTCTTTAACCCTCCACAGGTTCCTAAGGATGATGATGATCTTGATGAATATACTGTAAGTTTGATGTCCTTGTATAGCAAGATGCAAATTGAATTGGAAGTATAATAAAGCTAGCGTGTATTTTTTTTTTATTAAGTACAATAAAGCTATTGTTTCTTACTTTCGTGATGAATTGATAGGCTGAAGAGCTCCGAATTCAAATTTTAGGTTAGTCCAATTTTTATTTATTTATTTACTATTTTCTATTTATATTTTTGCTTGGGCAATAAAACTTAATTTTTTATAATGTCTACAGGCATATCCATTGATGAGGCATGCTTAGGGAGAATATGTACTTTTAACATTTTGAGGTGTTTGTTGTGCATGTGATCAACCTGCTTGATATTTTTGAGATTTGCTAGGTTGGATAGTCTGATATTGCTTTTTAAGGAAAGTAGTCATTCCAAATGAAAAGGGCTTTAGAAACATATTGGTGAAACATATCTAAGTTGTTTTCCTGATTTGTCATTATAAAGATCAATAATGAACCATGCCAATTGCTATGATGTAGAACTCACTTATTGTATTATTATAGTATTATAGATACCTTTGCGTAAAGTGGTTCATAAAGCTTTGTTAAACAAATTGGATTCCACTATTAATATGTAAATCATTGAAACAAATAATTATATATATGTTCATAAGAGTTTTTTTTCCCTGGCCTGTAGAGACCTAAGATCAATCATATCAGTGGCTGAACTCCAGAGGAAGTTGGAGGAATGGATCTAGATTTTATGTAACCTGATAATTACATGAACTAAATATTAGTTTATTTATGCAAATATTTCACTTACAAAAAAAAAAATTATTTATGCAAATATTCATGTTTATTTTGGGTCTCAAATTGTCTTCTCTACAACAATGATTATTCACTTGGCAAGAAATGAGATGACATGTATGTTATGGATGTAGGTTAACCAACAACTCATTAAGTGGGGAAGTACCTCAATGGGTATTGAATAGCAAAAATAACTTGTAAGTCTACTTTAAATAGCTGAGTATCTTCATTTCGTTTGGCTGTGAAATTTTCTATAAACTAGTGATTTCTTGCTGCTACTGTTACTCTTTTGATTTCAAATAAACAAAAGAAAGCTGATAATTTCTTGCTGAAATTAGAACACTGAAAGTCATATAAATAAATCAATGTTTAAGCCATGTCCTATTGAGGCAATAGGCTCAAAAGGGAGGCCTGTTTATTTATGCAATTCCTTTAACTTGTCAGTTGAAATTGTTCTATGGCACTTCCTATGTGATATTACAAATGGGAATGGCTTAGGTTGAACAAGGGAAGCACTAAATATATTAGAGTTGAAGTTTTATAAATATAAAATATTGTGCCTTTTGCCTCTTATATTAAATAAATAAATGTAATACATTCTTTTTTCTTGCATACACTATTTTGACATTTTTTTACTCTTCTCAATAAATGAATGCAGGTGCTGTTATCATGCTCACATATAGCGTTTTTTGGTTGTTTAGTATTGTTCCATTTCTTTTGATGATTACGAGGTAAACTTTGTAAGAATAATAAAGAGCTTCAATATAGTTTTTCATGATAATTAGTATCCAAAAAACACTTATTCCAAATAATTTATAAGGTGGGACGGTCAACTTAAAGCAGGAACTAGGTGGAGTTATTGTATTTCAATTCACATTAGAAAGCATCTTATCCTCCTTTGGATTAAGCCTAGAATCTATTACAAAGGTTATTGTTGTAGGAACCCAAAAGATCAAACAATTAATTAAACTCTACTGGACAAAGACCTCATCTGGTGTTCCATAAGCTAAATGGATTAAAACTAGAATATAATCATTCTTCCATTGTATTTTCCTAACATAGGACTCTTCTCTCTTTCCCCTTCCATACTATTGAAACTATTGATCTAATATCTATTTTTCTTTCCATATTTCTGCAGTTGGTTATAGGTAATGATAAGGTAGTGAAGGATGAGAAGCTGCAGAAGGAGTCGGAAGAGAAACTAAAAGAGGCTGAAAAAGTAGTGGAAGGCTTGAGAGAAACTGCAAAATGTGAAGCCCAAGAGCATTATTCTGAAAAATGAGTTATGTGTGTGTGCTTCTCTTTTTTGGACTTGATCTATTTAGCTACGAAATGACTCGGCTGCAGATCAGAAATGAGGTTAATTTGTCTGTCCATTTTCCTCTCGTACTCAAAAAAAAGGCATTGATTTATGATCTGCTTATATACTATTGGTGTACTTTGTTTCTATCAATAAAGTTTATTTTTACCTATAAAAAAATAAAATAAAATGCATTGGATATAAAAGATTGGAGCAATTCCATTATCGTGGACACTCTTTTTTTCTGATTTCAAGAGATGGGGAGTGCAAAATTGAACAGAAGGAAGAGACTGGAGTAATTGAATCTAGAAGTGCAGGTGTCTTTGTTGTATACTAAATTTTTCAACAATCTGATTAGGTCCAACGGTCACTTGACTATCATGTTATTCAATTTTATTGAAAGGATATTTAAACTTAGTCATATTTGCTTTCCAAAGGTCATATTTGTTTTCCAAAAGAACATCATTGCTTTCCATTTCTCCATGAATTGCTTGTTATTTCACATGCAGTCTAGATCTTTCAGGACAATATTGCAACTTGATCGTGCTTCTTTTTGCTAACATTGTCTCAAATTTTAATTCCAACAGAATAAGAAACATTCAATGCTTTTTCTATCACACTTTGTTACCTTGAGCTTCTTCTATTATATTAAACAAAGTTTATTTTTATAATTTTTATGTTCCTTTCCATATAGAATAGTTTGTAACTAGGCTTTTTTTATTTTTATTTTTATATACTTCTCGTGTATTTGGGTATTGCCTTTTTATGTGGATTAATAAAATTTCTTACTTATTAAAAATATATATTTTATTTTCATTCATTAAATTATTTATGAATATATTTTTTAAAATATTATATTATTTTGATAAAGAAATTGTTTCACTTAATTAAGCAACGTGCTTGCATGTTGCTTCCAACCTAGTGTCTATATATATATATATATGCAAATTAATCAAAACTTAATTATTTAAGATGCATGCAAGTTGTAACTTCTTGTGATTTGGGACATCGCAGAAACTACAAGAAAATAAGTTTTTTGCAATGTTATATTTTATCACAAAAAGTAAAAAAGAACGTCACCAAAATTATTTTCAACGAAAACAGTCATTTTGATCGCAACTGTTTGGTCACTAATACTCATTTTTCTTATAGTGAGAATGAGCGATCGATGATCCCAAAGATCAAACAATTCTTATTACATGTTTCGAAAATAGCGACATTCTTGTTTATGTCCCCGGCCATGCAGTATTGTTAAATATAAAGGGAAGTTGATTGGCCTCACTACTTCAAAATAGATGAGGAGACCGTCCATTCTGATGTTAGGGCTTAGAAACTAGTCTTTTTAAAGATATCTGTAGGTCAAACATTAACATCATCATTCAAACTAAAATCTTAAAATTTTGGGAATATTCCTACAACTTACAATAACCACTCAAATATTCTTTAATGTTGGGACTCAACTCTTGATCTTTTACCTGATCAATGAACATGATCTTAGACTCAAAACCAACCACCTATGCCGGGCCGGCCTCTTTCAGCGGGTAATTTGATGTAACATGATTAATCCAGTTCCTGACAACTCGTGCCTTGAATTGACCCTCCTCCCCTACGACTATAAAAGATCCAAATGTTTCAGGAAAAATCTTGCAGACAGAAACGAGGAAGACTTCAATTCTCAGCTCAGATATAGTTCAAATGGTTTTCTCAGCTCAGATATAGTTCAAATGGTTTTCAACGGCCGGATGCTTCTGAAACTAACCTGGGTTGGTGTGATATTATCAGGAATAATGGCAACTACAACAGCAGCATCTCATGAAATAGCCAAGCCCAACTGCCAAGACCGATGTGGAGATGTTGAAATTCCATACCCATTTGGCACAACTGAAGATTGCTACCTAAATGATTACTTTTCCATCACTTGCAACGTGTCTTCCGGCCAACCCCAAGCTATTATCGGAGAGAATTTGGTTGTCACCTACATTTCTATCCACGGTCAGCTGGACATCTTGATGTACATCGCCCACCAGTGTTTCCCTAACTCGAGCGGCATTCTTGGGTATCAAGATAATCCCTTTCTGAGAGTCCCGGCCTTCACCATTTCCACACCCAAAACAAGTTCGTCGCTGTCGGCTGTGACACTTTCGCCTTCCTCAATGCTTTTCAGAATAATGAACCCTTCTCCATCGGCTGCACTTCAACATGCCAAAGTTTGAGGAATGACGTTGTCAATGGATCTTGCTCTGGAATTGGGTGTTGCCAGGTTGAGATTCCAAAAGGACTGAAGAATTTCACATTGGAAGCACCGAGCTATTTCAATCACACTACTGTTCAGAGCATCAATCCATGCAGCTATGCCTTTGTTGCTAAACAAGGCCAGTTCAACTTCTCCTCCGTTAATCTTCAAAGCCTGCAAAACTTTTCAACTAATCCAATGGTTCTTGATTGGGCAATCGGTAATGAAACATGTGAAAATGCTAAGAGAGAGTCAGATTACGTGTGCGGAGGGAACAACACATGTTATGATCCAGACAATAATGGGTTTGGGTACCGTTGCAAGTGCGAGGAGGGTTATGATGGAAACCCTTACCTTCCTGATGGTTGCCAAGGTACGTATTAATGTATAGGAGATCTAACATATTATTATACTAAACTATATCAATTTGTAAAATGTTATGTAACTTAAAGAAAGAAACTACTATTACAAAAGAGAAATAATAAATTCTCTCTGAAACTTTTAAGAACTGAAACTTTCTTTCTCTCTCTATATTTTCTTATGAATTTCATTACAACTGAAATCCCTATTTATAAGCTTTGAAATTACTATGCAAGTTACTATGCAAGTCACTATGCAAGTCACTATGCAGAATTTAAAATAATAGTGGTGGGGTCATTCACATAATTTTAGTGGTGGGATAGGGGGTGGCTGCCGACGTTCGTTCATTACACTTCCCCTTGAATGACCGCCAATAAGGAATCTGCCTCGTTAAAACCTTGCCAAGTAAAAACCCAGTGAGAAGAAAAACCAATGGCGAAGGAAAAAGAGTACAGTCTTCTTATGTATCCACAAGTACTTTAAGATTGCCTCATTAAAACCTTGCAGAGGAAAACCCAGTGGGACAAAACCTCAGCGAAGGAAAAAGAGTACAATCAGCACATTTACTCCCCCTGAAAAGTGCATGACAAAATATCTTTGAGTCTTTGCATTCCAATGTTATGCACAATATTCTTGAATGTGGAAGTTGGTAACGCCTTTGTGAATAAATCTGCCAGATAATTATCACTAGATCATATCTGCTTGACATTAATTTTACCTTTCTCTTGAAGTTTATGAGTATAAAAGAATTTAGGTGAAATATGTTTGATTCTGTCACCTTTGATATATCCTCTTCTAATTTCAGTGTTACAAACAGTATTATATTCATATAAGATTGTTGGGCTATTATTGATCATGGGAAGTCCACACTTTTCCTGGATATGTTGAATAACTGATCTCAACCAAATACACTCTTGACTTGCTTCATGAATAGCAATGATCTCTGAGTGATTTGAAGAAGCAGCAGATAGTGTCTGCTTAATAGATCTCCATGATATGGCAGTATCTCCATAAGTAAATAAATATCCAGTTTGAGATCTACCTCTGTGTGGGTCTGAAAGATAACCTGCATCTGCATACCCAATCAATTCTGGACTTGAACCATGTTAATAAAATAATCTCATATCAACCGTACCATGAAGTTAACGAAAGATATGTGTAATGCCATTCCAATACCTTCGAGTTGGTGCAGAACTATATCTTGCAAGCAGATTAACTGAGAATGTAATATCTGATCGAGTGCAATTTGCAAGATACATCAAAGCTCCAATTGCACTGAGATATGATACTTCAGGACCAAGAATTTCTTCATCGTCATCACAAGGACAGAATGGATCTTTCTTCACATCAAGTGTTCGAACAATCAGTGGAGTACTCAGGGGATGAGATTTGTCCATATAAAAATGCTTTAGGACTTTCTTAGTATACATGGACTGATGAATAAAAATTCCATTTGGCAAGTGCTCAAGCTGCTGGCCGAAATAAAGTTTTGTTTTGCCAAGATCTTTCATTTCAAATTCATTCTTTAAATATATAGCGGTTTTTGAGATCTTTTCAGGAGTTCCCACAATATTTAAATCATCAACATAAACCGCAATAATGACAAATCCGGATTCTGATTTCTTAATAAAAACACATGGGCATATAGGATTATTCTCAAATCCTTCTTTCAATAGATATTCGCTTAAGCGATTATACCACATGCGTCCGGATTGTTTCAACTCATATAAAGATCTTTGTAGTCTGATTGAGTACATATTTCTAGATGTACTTGTAGATATTTCAGGCATCTTATATCCTTCAGGGATTTTCATATATATGTCATGGTCTAAGGATCCATATAAATATGCAGTGACCACATCCATCAACCGCATTTCCAATCTTTTTGTAACAACCAGACTAATCAAAAATCTAAATGTGATTGCATCCATAATGGGAGAGTATGATTCTTCATAATCAATCCTGGGTTTCTGCAGGAAACCTTGTGCAACAGGCCGTGCTTTGTATCGCACAATTTCATTTTTCTCATTACGTTTTCGTACAAATACTCACTTATATCCAACAGGCATTACACCCTTTGGTATTTGGACAACAGGTCTAAATACTTCTCGTTTTGCTAGCGAATTTAATTCAGCTTCAATAGTTGTTTTCCATTTTGGCCAATCATTTCTTCGTCGACATTGTTCGACGCTTTTTGGCTCACTTTCTTCATTACTTCTGGTAATTTCAAGGGCCATTTTATATGAAAATATGTTGTCGACAACAGTTTTATTTCTATCCAGAATTTCTCCAGTTTTCATGAAATGTATTGAGATCTCATTATTTTCAGGTATCTGTTCCTCTTCAGGGGAAAACATTTCATGACACACCTCTTCAGGAAGTCCCTTTTTAGGAGATTTATACTCTTCAAGAGTTTCCTCTTCAGGAGGTTCTGGAATAGAAGATTTAAACTCTTTAGGAGCATCAATTATATTTGTAGCCTGTATTGTGGGTACGTGTTCTTCAGGAATACCAAATTTATTTTGTATTCTTTTCCTTCTGAAAATTTTGTCTTTTGCACCAATAGGTCTTCCACACTTCAGGCGTGTTTTAGATTCACCTATTGCTGCTTTGACAATTTGTCCTTCAGGGACTTCAATTCTTACTGGAGTATTAACAGCAGAAATATAAGATTTTACTACACCTTTAGTGTCAGTAAATACATCCGGTAACTGATTTGCAACATTTTACAAATGAATAATCTTTTGAGCTTCCCGTTTACATTCATTTGTAGGAGGATAAAAATGAGACAGGGTCTTATTATCCCAAGTAATATCTTGTCGTGCTTCAAGCACCGACTTTTCTTTACCTATTAACGGAAAATTTGATTCATCAAAATGACAATCCTCAAAACGTGCTTTAAACATATCCCCTGTAAGGGGTTCAAGGTATCTAATAATGGATGGAGAATCAAAACCAACATATATCCCAAGTCTACGTTGAAGGCCCATTTTTGTACGTTGTGGAGGTGCAATTGGAACATATACAGCACATCCAAAAGTACGAAAATGAGAAATATTTGGTTGTTGACCAAATACAAGCTGTAATGGAGAATATTTATGATATGTAGATGGTCTAATGCGAATTAGAGATGCTGCATGAAGTATAGCATGTCCCCAAGCAGAAACAGGTAGTCTTGATTTCATAAGTAAAGGTCTAGCGATTAGTTGAAGCCTTTTAATCAAAGACTCAGTTAAACCGTTTTGTGTGTGTGTTGTGGGCAACAAGATGTTCAATATCTATTCCTATTGACATGCAATAATCATAAAAAACTTGAGATAAAAATTCACCTGCATTATCCAATCGAATGGTCTTAATCGGATACTTAGGAAATTGTGCTCGTAGTTTAATTATTTGAGCAAGAAGTCTAGTAAATGCAACATTTCTAGTGGAAAGAAGACAAACATGTGACCATCGACTAGATGCATCAATTAGAACCATAAAATATTTAAATGGTCCACTTGATGGATGAATAGGCCCACATATATCTCCGTGAATCTTTTGTAAAAAGGATGGAGATTCAACAATGACTTTTGAGGGAGATGGTCTAATAATTAACTTACCTTGAGAACATGCAGCGCACGGAGATTCATTGGGTAGAAATATCTTTTGATTCTTTAAGGGATGCCCATGCGAATTTTCAATAATTCGTCTCATCATTATAGAACCCAGATGTCCAAGGCGATCATGCCAAGTCATAAATACTTTAGGGTCAATACACTTCTGGTGCATTACCACATATGATTCAATTGTTCTCATTTTTGTATAATACAATCCAGAACATAGAGCAGGCAGTTTTTCTAATAGGAGCTTCTGGCCCGATCTTGTTTTAGTAATAAGAAGATGCTCTTTACTGCCTTCATTGGTCGTTTCAATATGGTAAACATTACGACGTATATCTTTGAAACTCAATAAATTTCTTCTGGATTGTGAAGAGAATAGAGCATCATCAATACAAAATTTGGTGCCATTAGCCAACACAATATAAGCTCTTCCGGAGCCCTCAATTAAATCCGATGAATCTGATATGGTATGGACATAGGCTTTACTTAGTGTTAGATTTTGAAAATATTTCTTTTCTTTGAGAATTGTGTGAGTTGTAGTACTGTCAGCCAAACATATATCTTTATCATTCAACTCAGATATAAAAAGCTCATCAATGTGATCCATGATTCTACAAAATATATAAAAAAAATTTTACTGATAGAAAAAAATACATTAATTGAGTAGAACACTTCCATCTCCAATTAAGTGTTCAATACTACCTTCAGGATGATTAAAAAAATCAGATACATCAAGATGAGTAACGTCTACATCTACTAAATCTAATAAATCATCTGATGGTTCTACTAAATTTGTTTCATACACTTTATTCTTTCCTTTAATAGAAGCTTGATATAAATCAGCTAAGTGCATGGCCGTACGACAGGTACGTGACCAATGTCCAGTCATTCCACATCTATGGCACACCTCTTCACTTTTTTTTGAAAAATTATTCTGAAGATTTTTACCCCTTTCTGAATTGTACCACTTCTGGTGATATGGTATATTATAATCCCTTTTAACGTTGTCATTCCTGGAACCAACATTTCTATAATTTCTCCTACCACGTCCACGCCTCCGATTTCTTCTAAAGGATGCACCATTCACTTCTGGGAATGATGCAAACCTATTACCATTCACTTCAGGGAATGATATTGAGTCAGTAGGGTGTGACTGGTGGCTTTCTAATAAGAGCTCATTATTCTGCTCAGCTACTAGAATATATAATATAAGTTCACAATATTTCTTGAACTTTCTCTCTCGATACTGCTGCTGCAGGAGCACATTCGAGGCATGAAATGTAGTAAAAGTCTTCTCTAACATATCATCATCGGTGATTTTCTCACCGCATAATTTTAATACTGAGCTTATTTTAAAAAGTGCAGAATTATACTCACTAACACTTTTAAAATCTTGCAACCTCAGGTGCATCCATTGAGAACGAGCTCTTGAGAGGATGACAGTCTTCTGGTGTTCATACCTCACCCTTAAATTGTTCCACAAAATATAGGGATCTTTTACTGTGAGATATTCAGTTTTCAATTCTTCATGAAGATGATGGCGAAGGAAAATCATTGCTTTAGCACGTTCCTGTAGGGATGCTTGATTTCCTTCTTTAATAGTTTCTCCCAGGTTCATTGCATCAAGATGTATTTCAGTATCAAGTATCCAGGATAAATAATTTTTCCCAGATATATCAAAAGCAATAAATTCCAATTTTGTAAGATTTGCCATTTTCTACACATATAAATAATGAAATAAATATGTGTATCACATATTTATAAATTCACACAGATAATCATCAATAAAATATATTAAAGACTTCAAATAATATATTGAAAAACTTACAGAGGAATAAGGCCACTAGCTTCAGAATTGGTAGAACCGTCCTACTGATAACGTGTTATGTAACTTAAAGAAAGAAACTACTATTGCAAAAGAGAAATAAGAAATTCTCTCTAAAACTCTTAAGAACTGAAACTTTCTTTCTCTTTCTATATTTTCTTATGAATTTCATTATAACTGAAACCCCTATTTATAGGTTTTGAAATTACTATGCAAGTTACTATGCAAGTCACTATGCGGAATTTAAAATAATAGTGGTATGGCCATTCATATAATTTTAGTGGTAGAACAGGGGGCGGCTGCCGACGTTCGTTCATTACATAAAATTATTTTTATATAATTTCTTTATAACTAGTACTCCTATATTTTTTTGTCAATCGATTAGACATAAAGATATCAATTGTATCTTGAGATAGTCATGTGATCAACGAATGCATGCATGGCAAAATATACATGATGACCAGCTGACATGAGCTTGTTAGTCGAACATTTATCTTTTCTAATATACTAAATTAATCTCATGCACATGCTACAATGTGTTCAGATATTGATGAACGCAAAATTGGGAAACCCTGCAATGGATCAGCAAAATGCACCAACCTTGTTGGGAGTTTCACATGTACTTGTCCCCGTGGTTACGAAGGCGATGGGAAGATTCATGGCTGCATTCCTAAAGCTACACAATCTTGGATAATAATTATTGCAATGGGTAAGAATATGAGAATTATTAATATTAGAATTATTGCATCAAACATAATTGTAATATGTTACACCATCTTAAATATATGGATATAGATTACTTAATTAAGAACTTATCAAGAATATGGATATCGATCTCCACGTTCTTGGGTTTGCTTGTGTAACATTTTTTGAGTTTGATCGCTCCATTTCTGTGATCTGATCCATAAGAGGAAAAGGTTCCGAAGGGCAAGGAAAAACTAATTCATTATGGGCAGCTTCTTGCCAACCAAGAATTTCAACTTTAAGGTTTTAATTAAGCTGAAAGGAAGCTCTCGCCAGATTCATTATTAACTTCCAATTGAAAAAGATTGGAATTTTAAACATTAACTTGGTTTATCAAAATACTGTGTATTTGAACATCATGTGCAGGTATCGGAATAATCCTTTTGGTGCTACTTGTGGGAGGTTCTTGGGTTTATTGGTGGTTGGAAAGAAGACAAATCATAAATCTCTAAAAGAAATTTTTCCAAAAAAACGGTGGCCTAATGTTACAACAAAAACTTTCAAGTTACACAGGTACATGCATTGAGACAACAAGAATCTTCAACACAAAAGAGCTTGAAAAGGCTACTGAAAACTATGATGAGAGTAGAGTCCTCGGCCAAGGAGGCTATGGAACTGTTTACAAAGGAGTATTACCTGACAATAAAGTGGTTGCCATCAAGAAATCAAAAATCTGTGATCAAGGCCAAATCAAACAATTCATAAACGAGGTGATTGTGCTTACCCAAATCAATCATAGGAATGTGGTCAAACTCTTAGGTTGTTGTCTAGAAACAGAAGTTCCTTTACTAGTTTATGAATTCATCACAAATGGGACACTTTTTGACAACATTCATAACAAAAGTTTGTCTCCCTCATTCTCATGGGAAAGGCATTTGAAGATAGCATAGAAATTGCAGGAGCACTTGCTTATTTGCATTCAGCAACTTCCATGCCAATCATACATAGAGATGTAAAAACTGTAAACATACTTTTAGATGAAAACTATTCAACAAAAGTGTCTGATTTCGGAGTGTCAAGGTCAATCCCTCTTGATCAAAGCCACATTGCAACATTGGTGCAAGGAACTTTTGAGTACTTGGATCCAGAATACTTTCATATAAGTCAATTAATAGATAAAAGTGATGTTTACAATTTTGATATTGTTGTTGCAGAACTATTGTCAGGTAAGAAGGCACTTTCATTTGATAGGCTTGAAAGTGATAGAAATTTAGTAATGTATTTTAATTCAATAATAAAAGAAGGTCGTATAACTGAAATAATTGATGATCATATTTTAAATAAGGGAAGTATTGAGGAGTTGAAGGAAGTTGTGAATCTTGCAAAAAAGTGCCTAAGATTAAAAGGGGAAGAAAGACCCACCATGAAAGAAATAGCAATGGACCTTGAGGGATTGAAAATTACAGAAAAGCATCGGCGGGGAAAGCCTCATGAATATGATCTCATGCGTCTACACTAAGACTAAAGAGTTGCTCAGTGTAGACACATTAATTAACCTTGATATTGGCAATGGCTACTCTTCTTCTAACAGCCCAACTTTTAAATATGAAAGCATGAAAGACCAAGCTGTCTTGCAAGCACTGGATGTGGCAGATAAGTAATTAGTTCATGGTGAAATATACTTGCATTAATTGATCATGATTTGATCAATTGCTAACAAATCTTGATGAATTTCAAGCATATTTTTAAGCTTTATTTCTAACTTTTATTTCTTCCTTCCCTTTTCTTTAATTAATTCTTCCCTAGACGAGGGTTCATTAATAACAGCAGCACTGAGTTTCTCTCTTTGTTTCAAATGTTGTTGTCTTTCATTCCTTTTGTTATTTTTTATTTTTTCCTTTTTAAGTAGTCATTCTTTTTTTCTGATAGTTGTTTTTATCATGTATTAATTTTCCTTTAATTAATTAATAGGTGCTAGTTTGTAACAGTAATAACTGGTTGTTTAACGTTTCTCAATTGGCCCTTTTTAGTCGACCAAAAATATTCCTGGCAATGTGTGTTATTTTCTGTGACATTTTGCGTTGCAGTACTTGATCCTTAAACTTTCATCGATCGAAAAAATAGTTTCATTAACTCATTTTCGCCATAAATGAAAGCAATTAATTACCTCATGATTCCGTCACAAAAGAGTCGCACTACTCATACGTACATGATATGTATATATATATATACACATACATACATATTGAAAAATATATATGACTTGCAAAAGAAATCCCGTAACGATCTTTGTTGCAAGTTTGAGCTTATATATATTAAGTCAACTTTTGATTGGGATTTAGAGACGCGCGCAGCCTTTGGAAAAGGGTTCATTGTTCTGGAAATTAAAACATTCGAGTTTGCAATCTTCAGTGGTGCCAAATCGGAGAAGAGAATTCAAGTTTTACTGTTTTTTTCTGTGATTTCCTACTGAAGTTGGAGCTGATCCCTTTTGAATAGCAAAAATATTTCATTTCATCTCATCATTACAATGTTCTCAAATTTTCATATAAAATATGATAAATAATTCAACTTTAATTTCTCAAATCTCAAAATAGTAATAATATTAGAAAGTAATATTCTGATAATATTTTATTCAACTTTTAACTACCAACAAAAACAATAAATACAATAAAAAACAATAAATACAGGAAAAATTTAACAGTTATCCCATGTCAAATTCAATACATGATACATAGCATTAAAACTATCAGAAGGCACATACTATATATGCTTACTAAGCACAGCTATTCTGTAACATGACAAGGCCTTTAGCTTGTATTCAAATATTTACATTAATGTCTCAGATTCAGAGGATCAATCCCTGTGCAGATGCGGGTTGGGAGGATTGTTCCTTTGTAGCAGCAACTTTTGGAGAAGAGCCTTCCACACTTTTCCCCTGATCTTCCCCAGCTAAAACAGTTTCCTTTGCCTTCTGCCCCACGTCCCCAGCTGCCTTGGTAACCTTACTGAATGCGCCAGTAACCCACGAAGCCCCGGTTAAGACATAACGATTCTTCATGATGGCAGATCCTGCACTACTCACAGTCTGCTCAGCAGCTGAAATTGCAGTCTTGGTCTTCTCCGAAACTTGGAACTTCTCATCCATTTCACGCACTTTGTCAGTCACTAAGATCGTGCCAGCACTAACTTTCTCACTGAGACCGATCTTTTGGTCCAGAGAAGCAACTTTGGCTGTGGTGGTTGAAGTGAACTGGTGCTTCTCATCAAAGGTCTTTGCTTTGTTTAATGCATCTTTGCCCAAATTGAAGCCCTTGGCCAGCATGCTGCTGACAACATCCTCTGCCTTCTGAATTGCAGATTCAGAACCGCCACTTTTGTCATCTGTTTCCTGCTGAGATTGAAACAAATAGACGATACATAATGTAAGGGAAGATTATTGTCAATGATATTAAAGATGGGCATAGAAGACAACATTACAGTTGGTAGTGCTAATGCAGCAGCGGCTGGTAACTCAGATTCTGGAGCCAGAGCAATGGTGACAGACTGATCAACTATTGTTGCCCCCTGAAAGAAACCCCACATATATTCATTATATGAAAAGAAGATAGAAATAGAAAAATATTTATTTACACTTATGAACAACTGGGAGTAAAATGGCAAGAAGATTTACTCTCTTCAACCGCCAAAAGACGTCAAATAAAATTATATACAATGAAGAAACTCTTGATACTTGAGGATCCCAGAACCAAGAAACTATGATGGTGCCACCAAGAGATCTAGATTTCTTTAATAAAAAATTATTCAAAAAAATAAAAGAGGGAAGGAAAGAGAGGGGGGGGGGGCATAAAAGGGTAAAAGAAGCATGCTTAATAGTGGAATGTCTTTCACAATCTCTGGAGAAATCATTCACTACTAGACCGAGATATAAGTAATTTGACTCATTCACATCAGTCAGTCAACAGGGCAGGGCAGTGCCCATGTGTGATTAACCACACTAACAATTGGTTCAGGGTTAACATAACTGCAGTGAAAATAGAGTGATGCTTTTCGCACAGTAAAGGAAAAACTTATGTCATATAGAAATGGATATTACCGTTGAATAATGTAAATAAGGGAATTAGCAAACATTCACGAATAACAAGGAAGAAGAACTCAAAAGACACTTCAAGTGATAGTACCGAAAGAAGTACGGCAGTCTCCGCCTCTTGGGTTTCCTTGAAGGTGACGTATGCCACTTGAGACCTCTCATCCTTGCTGAAAAAAAGACAAAAAATTAAGCTTTATCAGAGCATAGGCCCCTGTGATCATAGTTGCTCTGTCAGGTTCAGGATAGGAGGAAGGAGAGCGAAAAATAAATAAGGCCTGATTTTGGTTATGCAAACCAAATTATCTATTCTCATATAATCATTACAATTTTTGAAACTCACATACAAGATACAATAAACAATTCAATTTTATAAATTTCAAAACAAAAATTATATTAAAAAATTATATTCTAGTAATATTTTATTTTAGCTTTCAACTTTTATCATATCACATCTCATCTGATCTGTGTAACCAAACAAGGCCTAAAGTTCTATGGCCATGCAACTTCTTGCAAGCATGGCAGCTCATTTCATTCTCCATCATTTTGGTAGCCATGCAATAGGAGAAATGCAGATAAAAAATGTTAGAGATAAACGCTGGATAAACACCAACTAATAACCTTGGTGTTTGTTGCTTGTTATGTGTTGTACAATATCTTTGAGTTGAGGAATGAAAAACTGGATCCAAAGTTGAAGAAAATGAAAACGGTGCGTTTTATTTATCATCCCATATCAGTTGGTATTTGATGGCATTTGTCCCTAACATTGCTCAATGCAGATATATCTTTAAGTTGATTATGAAGACCAACCTTCGCAGTTCAACATATTCAATCTTTCCAGAAAATGAGAAGAACTCCTTTATATCTTGCGCAGATGCACCTAAGGAGATATTACTGACTTTCACTGTTGTTATCTGAAATGACAAGAAACCAAAAAAGCACATAATAGAACCACCAGTTAGATAACTGTAGAATAAATTTTAACGTGAGTACACAACAACAATTTAAGGGATAGAAAATAATGTCACATGAAGAATATAACCATGCTCCTAAGAGGACAAAAGATTAAGGTCTACCATATAAGTCCACAAACAAACAATTACTCTCATCCTCCCCCTCTTTATATATCAACTTTTTTTGTTCAGAGAACAAAATCTATGGTATTCATAAGAAATCATCAGATTCATAAAAAATTAGATGGTTCAAAATCGGAACCACAGAATATGCACTAGGACCAAGTAAGAAATACATTAGCAAGGATCTAATTTCCTAGAGTGGGTCAATCATGTTCCTCATTTTAGATAAAAATTGATGTAGCCTTAAAAGGGGTAAATTATATATATTCCTCATCTTTCCTAGTAGCTTAAACATAAACTTTTGTTTTTCCTTTCTTTCTTCTTTCTTTTAATCAATGCTCACTCCTTGAGACAACTAAGGCAAGGCAGCAAGTGAAGATAGCAAGAGGAAAATTATTAGGATGACTTATTGGCTACAATTGGAAGGGAGGATTAAATGTTGCAGCTCACATGGTAACCTATCAAGTATCAAGACCTAGACTTCAATTTTATCTCTCTGCTATATTATACAATATAAAATTGAATCCGTCTCCTACCTTGGTGGATATGCCGGGTTGGTCATCTTTGAATTTTGTGCACGTTATCAGGTTTACTTAACTGACCCCATTATGCAAAGGCTGTAGTACTACCTTGTGCAATTAGGGATACGTAATTCTCTCCCCAACAAGCAAGAGACTAACTAAACATCTTTACCGCCACAATTTCAAATGATGCTTTTACACAAGCAACTGATGGTGCATATTTGGAAGTGGAATGAGGGAGAAGAAAGCTGTTAATAATATCCTGTAGCATGCAAAAGTTGTGGTCACAAATGCAGCCTCTAAATATTATCACATAGTAAGAGAAAAGTAATCACAGTAACAGATAAGTATCCGCTTTCATATATCTATTTTTTCATTAAGGTTCTCCACAAGACCTCAAGATGAGCATAAGTGGATCATGCAACATAAAATAACAAAGTCAATTCAAATGTCCAGAGCTTAAAGGTTCTACTGGCAACAAAGCGGACAGCCTGACAGCAAATGAAGTTGAATCATCCAAGAGATATTCCAACACAGACATTGAACTTAAAAATGAACTAACCCTCTATGGCTAGCCGGGCCTAAACCATCTAACAAATGTGGCATCCTAAATCTCTTCAGAAACTTCTCATGGAGAAATTACAAGCCTAAGTTCAATTGGCACTAACATAAGTAGCATTCAAGTACATCTAGGTTTCAATCCCAACAATAAGCACCACTATACACAGTGGTGAAACTCTGTGGAGACCAGAGGGGGCCATGTCCTCCCTGGCCTCCTCAAAAAATAATTATACTTAATCTTATATGAAAAATTAGAGAAAATAACTTTTTTATCCACAAAAACTTTAAAAACCTCTTAAGACTATTAAAAATATTTCTAATTTCATCTTATAGTTGGTCTCCAACAAAACAGAACACATACACATAAAAAAATATGAAAAACCCTATCCATAAATTTTAAAAAAATGTGAAGATATGAGTTTAAAAAAGAACCCAAAAGTTTGGTCTCTAAAATATGAATAACTGCGTGCGTCTATATATTTTATTCTTTTTGTCAAGTTAGATAAAAATTGCGTCATATATCGAATGAATATGGAACGAAATTACAGTTGTAGTATACATTTTTTTACACATAGCAACAAAATGCATGTACACATATATACAAACATGCAGATCACATATAATCATCATACAAATTCAGCCACCCCATAGCAAGATTTCTGGTTCCGTGCCTCTGACTATGCAAATTATCATAGAAACCCACAAGAAGGATGGAGAAAGAGAGGAGAAAATAAAGAGATCTGTAATCTTGATACTGAAATTTTCATCTAAACTTGACCCAAAAAGAATACACTATGACATTCAAGGGCAAAGGCAGTCTTAAAAATTACAAAAAATTGTATCTCCGAGAGTGAATATAAACGACGAATACAATAACATTAAACAAGTCCCAATTGGCTAGATCTTTCGATGAATATATGTACTGATTAGTATTGCTTCACTTAATGTAACCCCAATTCACGTAAAAATGAAGTAATCGTGTAAGACGGAACTTGTAAGTTGGAGATTCATATCTTTCTCCAAAGCCTTAGGCAAATGCGATGTCGTAAAGACCAATGGTGGAGCTTTGCACTAAGCAAAACAATGCATTAATAAAGAATGTGCAACTGCCAGCAACAAATCACGCACACTACCATAATTAATAACCAAAAGACCACAGATTTAAATATATATACATATATATACATATAAAATCAGAAATTAAAATAAAATATTATAGGTTTTGGCTTTTGAGAGAACAAAAGCAAATGGTTTTTTAAGCTGAACCAAACGAGGATCCTCTTTGACGGGATCTTAGAATATAAATTTATAAAATTCCCTCTCTGCTGCTACCACACGTTTTCACTGCAACCAAAGCATGTTGAGGAAACGAAAAGATGCAGATGTACAGAATAATTTCTTGAGCATTGTTTATTCACAGGAGAATTTATCCAAAGGATAAAAACAAGAGGAGAAAAACAAGTTGGAAACAATAGAACATATTCTCGACTATAATATTCCTAAAAAACAGTTATGTTAATCTTTGATTTCGATTTCTTTCGTCCATTTTCACAGCAACCATGTAGATCCTTCAGAAAAAAATTGAACGAAAAAAAAAAAAATAGTGGAGAGAGAGACAGAGAGAGAGAGAGATCGAAGCAAAACAAAATCCAAACTTACTGGCATGGCGTATTGCTTATTGTTAGGACAGAGCTCAAAATCTAGACAGGGAAACGAAAGCTTTCACAGAGAGCGATGGAGTTTCAGGTAAAGAGAGCCTGCAAATTGACGGTTATATACATTCGTGGCAAATTTCAAGGGCGGTTGATTGATTCCGATTCTCTGCGGACAGCTATAACTTTGATTCTGACAATCACTTCTTTGATTGGGTTTCACTGTTGTACGTTGATATCTTGCATCTAGTGGCCAAATTGTACAATATATAGAAACAAGTTTAAAGAAGTTCAGCAAAATGTGGTTGTAGCTGATTGTGTCGGTAATATTAATTCCGTCAACGTGCTACGCGGTTATCGTTCGCTTCCACCTTAAGAGTTGTGATTGGGACACGTGTAAGCTTCACAGGATAGATGGTCTCCTTATTTATTAATAATAAAATAGAATTTTACTCCAAAAAATAATAAAATAAAATTTCATATCTTTGGGCCAACTGGGCCTCAAGGCCTTCTTTTTATTAATGGGCTAGATAAGAGCCCGTTTCTTCCCACAACGCCATCATTAAGCAATCTTGCTTGGTCTGTGGATAGGCTGTAGTCTTGGGCCAACCAATTGAGAATGTACATTAACAAATTTTAAAAGTTTGCGATGCGTTTTATATTGTTTAGGATTCACTTCACGTATAATGGAGTGATCACTCAAAAATAGAAATAAAAATAAAAAAATTATATTCCCAAATAATAAGGATTCCATTATATATCCTTCTTCATTTAATATTTTTATTGGTTTGATCGAGAATTAAGTGACCAAGAGATTTCACCCAAAATGATATACAAATAATGAAAATTGGGATCTCTTCCCAAGTTATACATCTCAGTTTAAAGGATCAGTTTAACTGTTGTTTCTATTCTTTATTCATAAGAATCCTTCAATCCAAACATATTTTAAAGTTTTAGAAAGTCTTTTTAAAAAAGACTTAAACTATGTTGGTATAAATAGTGCAATATTGTTTTTTTTTATGAATTTTGTTACCTTCAATTATACCTATCAGTGCGGTACGTTTAAAGCACTAGGAACCAGAAGAGATGTGTGGAAAAGCAAGATTTTTGTAAGTTTTTCTTAATTATATTTAGCATTTTTCGTATATGTATATATTTATATTATAGTATATAATATAAATAAGTTCTTTTTAAGCAAATAAGTTTCTTTTTAAGAAAATGAATCACTTATGAATTTTATAAAAGAATATATATATATATATATATGTATATATATATATATGTATATATAGTATATAAGTTCATAATTTTTAATTTAGCAACAGAATTTAGGTTTTTTTTTAACTCATATCTTCAATTTTTAAAATTTTTGGAGGTATATTTTGGATTTTTTAGGTATGTATACTCATTTTTATATTTTTGGAGGCAAAGTTATGCACTTAAAGAAAATATTAAAACGGTCTTTTTCATAACTTTAATAAGATTCAAGAATTTTAGACTTGGTTAAAAGAAAATTTCATATGTTTGAAAGATTTTAAGAAGGTTTCAAATTTTTTGGGATCAATATTATTATTTTACCAAATTCAATTTGAATTTAAATAATAGTTATTAATTATTTCTTGGGAGGCAAGAGGAGCCAAGGCTAAACATGATTCCTTCAATGGATTTATTTTTTACTTTGTATATTTATCACTTAAAATAGACGGATAGTTAAAATATGTCGAATTAAAAAAATATGATTGAGAATAATAAAATTTTCATTTTAGATTTTACATGCTGTAACATGTTTAAAGTGGTTACCATAATACCATGTTTACCACTTAAAATTAATGTTTTGAATATCGTACCGGTACCAGTTATCGATACCGGTTAGGGCTGAGCACCGACTAAGTCGGAGTCGGAAATGGAATCCTCCGACTCCGACTCCGACTTTGTCGGAAATGAAATCCGACCTCCGACTCCGACTCCGACTTCTATACACTCCAATCCGACTCCGACTCCGACTTTGTCGGAGCGGAGTCGGAATTGGACTTTTTTGTTGGACTTTTGTATTGGAATTTTTTTTAACCCATTTGACATTTCAATTTTACAATTTCAAACTATAATAAATCGAAGTTGGACTTCAATATCATTACATAATGAAATACAAAGCCAAAAGTCCAAAATTACAAATTCCAACCAATTAAAATTACAAAACCAAAGTCAAATGTCAATAATAAAATAAAATCATTCTTACAAATTAACAATACAATATACATAATCAAAACCAAATATTAGAAATTACAAAATAAAAATATTATTACAAATTAACTAAATACATAACTTGATGGTAGTAACCATACTATTTTTTCATTTCAAGAAAAAATAAAAGCAAACAATATCCATTCTATCATCTATCATGGTTAATCATTAAACCCATATTTCATCATCCTGGATATGTAAACAACGCCCATCACGTACCATCATTAAATTTATATTCTGTCATCTATCACATCATATAGATGATTCATCCACATTCCACAATCATCCACATTCCACAATTTATCTTTCCAAATTTCAAATTATCATCCAACAACAAAAGATAAATAATAGAAAACAAACAAACAATAGTTTCCATATTTCAACAAAATAACTAATACAAATTATAAATTACATATCATTTCAAATTTCCCACTTGTGCGAGTGTGCCTGAAAAAAAAAACAAAATTAGTAAGGAAATAAGATACCACATAAATTTCTACAAATAAGACAATAAAATTAAACAAATAAAAAAGTACACAAATTCAACAACAACAAAGCACCTCAAACATCAATCATCTTCATTCTTCATGTAGTAAGTTCGCCATATTAGTAACTAATTCTACATTAACATATTAAAATATAAGCTATTAGTATTTAAAAAAAAAAGACAAATCAAGTGATTTAACATATTTAATTAAATTTGAAATATGTTACCTGAGTCTAATTTATAACTCTCTGCATCATCAATTAAAGCGAAATGATCTTGACTCAAGCATATGTGAGTAGACTTCAACCAGTTTTGCGTACACACAAGGGCCTCCACAGTTCTTGGAGCCAAAGAACTTCGGAATGGATCCAAAATACGACCTCCCGTGCTAAATGCAGACTCCGAAACAACAGTGGTAATTGGAATGGCCAAGATTTCTCTCGCCATCATTGAAAGAATTGGATATTTGGTAGAGTTGACCCTCCACCAAATTAAAATATCAAAACTCTGTGAGGGGATCTCAACAGCTTCCAACAAATACCGTTCTAACTCCGACTTAGTATCCAACATACTTGAACTCTTGTTTTTATGGAGATCCGTGTATATGTCTGTGTCGTCATCAATAACGCTATTGCTATTCCTTTTTAAGATACAAGTATCACTCTGAGCACTAGAAGCATCATCTCTAGGACCACTTATGCTAGTGTACTCACCATTGAACTCTGCATATTGTTCATATAGTCGGGTAAAATCATCCTTAAGGATTTCAACAAATTCCTCACATTTATCCTCACCCAATGCTTTTTTGAACCAATATTCTTGAGCTTCCAATTTGCACCGTGGATCAAGAATCGCAGCAATAAACAATAACCTGTTTATTTTTTCAATATTACCCCAGTATTTATCATATTTTTCTTTCATTCTCAAGGCCATTGAACTGAAGCGTCGATTGTTACTCTCGCAAAAACTCATCAAGTTTTTATGAATGCCAGCGAGCTCTTTAAAAAACAGATTCGAAGTGACATATAATGTACCAGAAAGACGCATTGTGACATTATAAAATACTCCCAAGAACTTCGAAAAGTTCTCTATTGCCTCCCAATCATCATGCATGGGAGCTCCCATCCCTTTTCTTCCATGCCCATCTTCAGACAAAAAAACCCTTGAGTACGGGTCATCATCAAGCAAAAGTTGTAAGGCTTTTTTATACTTGCTAGCCACATCCAACATAAGAAAAGTTGAGTTCCATCTAGTGGGTACGTCAAGACATAAGAAACTATGACATGGAACTTTTGACCTTTCAACACAAGTCTTGAAAGTGGCAAGTCTTTGAGGAGAAGACTTGACATACCTAATCAAATTACGGATCTTGCTGATTGACTCATCAACTTCGCTTAAACCTTCTCGGACAATAAGGTTTAAAATATGCGCAGTACACCTCATGTGGATATACGCATGATCCTCAACACACTCCAATCTTCCAACTTCAACTGTTTTCAACCAATCAATAGCGGAATCATTAGTGGAAGCATTGTCTACAGTTATTGTAAACAGTTTGTCAATCCCCCAATCAAGCATACACTCCTCCAATGCCCTACCAATTGTTGACCCTTTGTGATCACCAATACGAGAAAATGAAATTATCCGCTTATGCAACTTCCAACTACTATCAATAAAATGAGCCGTAACACACATGTAATTGATGTTTTGGATAGACGTCCAAGTGTCAGTGGTCAAGCTCACTCTTTGCTTAGTAGTTAAAAACATTTTTTTCAAACTATCCTTTTCTCTTAAGAACAGTCTCATGCAATCCCTCATTACCGTAAAACGAGAAGGAATAGGAAACCTAGGATCAAGAGATCTAACAAATTCTCGAAAGCCTTCACCTTCCACAACTGAAAAAGGCAACTCATCAATAATCACCATCCTAGTTAAGGCAGCCCTAATTTTTTTCTCATTGTACTTGGTCATCCCTAATTTCTTTTCCCCTTCCCCTCCATCAGTTCTTGCCTCTAGGATCAAGAATTGTTGATTTTTTCGTTTCTTAGGTCCTTTAGGACAAAGATCAACGTGAGTTTTCAATGCTGAGGTTCCCTGCCTCTTAGGATGACATTTAAATTGTTTCCCACAATGGTTACAAGTGCACGTGGGTTCATCAGGATCGCAATCCGTATCTTTTGTGAAGTTATCCCAGACAATAGATCTATTTTTGGGGGGATTTCTTTGACGAGCAGAGCAGTTTGTTTTAGAAGTGGGCTGAGTGGCTGTCGCAGAGTCTAATTGTTCATTAGACTCTGCAATCATGGGAGATGGAGGTTCTTCCATAGGGGGAGGTGGTGGTGGTCCTGCTGGACATGATGCAGCGGTAGATGTAGGAGTGCTTCCAGAGCCTTGAATATTCATGATTTAAAACTTCAAAAAAAAAAAAAGAAATAGAAGATATCTTATAAATCTTTGGATTGAAGTCAACTATGTTTGATATAATATATTGATGATCAATACCTGATGATCAGATGCTTTATTGTTTTGTTATCATATTCAAGTAGTATGGCAGAAGTTTACTCCAATATCACTATATTTTCAACCTGATAAGTGTTTTATGGAAAATGTGAGAACTGTTTTGCATCAGCAAAATATCAATACATTAATAATTTCTTTCTTAATTATTCAATAAAAAATAAAATAAAATAAAATAAAATGCATGATATATCGAAAAGATGTGTCAAATTTGGTGGGTGTACTAATATTTTTTAATAATATTTGTAATAGTAGAATGCAAATGTTATATAATCTTTATGTATGTAATATTACTCATATATATATATATAGAAGAGTAATGTTGGAAGCATAAGCATTGCATAATTATTTTGAAAAAAGGGTGAAGTTTATTATTATAAAATTAAGTTTTTTTATATTAATTTCATATTTACTCTTTTTTAAAAGTGATTGCACAACTTTTATATAACATATATATCGTTTTTCATAAAAAAAATTATATATTGTAAGGAAATCTTATGCCATATACCAGGGTACTCTAGGAAATCAACTTCTACCTAATCATCACCATGTGATTTTTTTATTTAAATATGTACATATTTAAGCATTAAGATAAAACACAAATCACATATTGATAAAATGCTACTGTGGTGTAAGATTTTTATATAAAAGATTTCATATATATATATATATGAGCCGCAAGCTAGCAAAGTTGATTTCTCAACAGACACGCTAGCTAGTCCGAATGCATTACAATTGTTTTGCATTGACCTAATTAACCGAAAATGAAATATTAACCGAAAATAAATTGAGTATGAAACTTTCTCAGCTAATGGTAACTTTACTTAAAGAGGTAAAAGAGTTCATGAATTATTTCCAGGAGATTTGCATTGACCATATTAACCGAAAATGAAATAGCACACCATTAATTAGTTAAATTATATGCTTGGCAGGGAAAATGTCCCTAACTTCGTTGATCATTAAAAGTAAAACCCAACAGAAATCAACAGAAATCAAATTTTCCCTAACTTCGTTGATCATTAAAAGTAAAACCCAACAGAAATCAACAGAAATCAAAAGTAAAAAAAAACCCACAGAAATCAATTAGAAATATCAGAAAAAAAAAACTTTATTTCAGAGCATCATGATTGGGGACCGGGGTTGAAACCAACAGAAATCAATTAAAAATTTTAATATGAAAACCCACAGAACTAACCTGTGGGCTATCGACGTTGAGGACCGGGGTATTGATCTTGAACGGTTGAAGCAGGCGCCGGGGAATAAGCTTGTGACGTTGAGGACCTGAGGTGCGCAGGGGAGCTCGGTCCGTTGAAATGAAGATGCAGCTCGAGTGAGAAGCAGAGAAGCAGCTCAAGCCTCGGGGTCCGTTGAGATGCAGCTCGGGGTCGCAGACTCGCAATCGCATGAGAAGCAGAGAAGTGAGAAGCAGGGGAGGGGGCTGAGGGGCGCGGGGGCAAAGTTAGAAGAAGGGGTGCATAGGATCCGTCCGATATATATGTATATAATGTATACCGTTAGATCTAGGTTAAACCTAGATCTAACGGTATATATTAAATTTATAAATAAATTATAAATAAATTAAATAAAAACAGATAATTAAAAGTAAAAATATAATATAATATAATTAATTCAAAATAAATACTAGAACTAATATTATTTTATTATAAAATTAAATTAGAAAGTTTATTAAATATTTTTAAAGAAACAAATTATGTTAGTAAATGGAATTTAAAAATAATTTTAAATAATTATAAGTTTTCTAAATAAAACAAATTCCTTAAATTTTATGCAATAGTATTATGATACATTATGATATTTTATGCAATAGTATTAATTTGTGCAATAGTATTAATGATTAACTTATAATATATCACTACTTATAAATGTCTATTATATTATTAAGAAATTATTTTGAATAAGCTTGTGCTTATAAAATTATAGAATAGTAATTATCATTTATCAACATTATGATATTTTATTATTTATTAACTTATAATACATCACTACTTATATGTTAGTCTTTAAGAACACATTGGTATTAATACATTAATATTACTATTAATGTACATTGGCTCATACATTGATATTTATACATTATCCAACATACTATTATTTCATTTAATTATCAATCTATGATTGTAATAGTCTAGGATTTGAGATTAAGGGTTTAGAATTTAAGATTTGAACTTTGGTCTTAATAAATGTCTATTATATTATTAAGAAATTATTTTGAGTAAGTTTGTGCTTATGAAATTATAGAATAGTAATTATCATTTATCAACATTATGATATTTTATTATTTATTAACTTATAATACATCACTACTTATATGTTACTCTTTAAAAACACATTGGTATTAATACATTAATATTTCTATTAATGTACATTGGCTCATACATTGATATTTATACATTATCCAACATACTATTATTTCATTTAATTATCAATCTATGGTTGTAATAGTCTAGGATTTAAGATTAAGGGTTTAGAATTTAAGATTTGAACTTTGGTCTTAATAAATGTCTATTATATTATTAAGAAATTATTTTGAGTAAGTTTGTGCTTATGAAATTATAGAATAGTAATTATCATTTATCAACATTATGATATTTTATTATTTATTAAATTATATTACATCACTACTTATATGTTAGTCTTTAAAAACACATTGGTATTAATACATTAATATTTCTATTAATGTACATTGGCTCATACATTGATATTTATACATTATCCAACATACTATTATTTCATTTAATTATCAATCTATGGTTGTAATAGTCTAGGATTTAAAATTATATAATAGTAATTATCAACATTATGATATTTTACTATTTATTAGTTTATAATACATCACTACTTATATGTTAATCTTTAATTTTGTATATATTAATATTACAAATTATTACATTAGTAATTCTTAATATATTAGTATTTATAATTATATATGTCTATTATATTATGAGTAAATTATTTAGAAACAATAATTAATATGACTTATTATGAGTAAATTATTTGGAAACAATAATTAATTTAATTATCTATTTATAATAGTTATATATGAAAAATAGATATATATATTTTTTTACAAATTATATGCAAAATGTCGGAGTCGGAGTCGGATATATAATCGGAATCGGAGTCGGAATCGTAGTCGGAGTCGGAGTCGGGTAACAAATCGGAGTCGGTATGTCGGAGTCGGAGTCGGGTCGGAGTCGGAGTCGGCAGGACTTCTTCACCGAATCCGTCTCCGACTCCGATTAAAGTCGGAGTTTTTTCTCCGACTCCGACTCCGATTTGTCGGAGTCGGAGCGGAGTCGGGGCGGAGTCGGGGCGGAGTCGGAGTCGGAATCGGATTTTCGGATTTTTGCTCAGCCCTAGTACCGGTCAAGTCACTGAAACGAAATATTTCGATACCGATATCGTTTCGTGTACCATTTCGAAATAATCTATACATAAATAAATTATATATATAAATACAATTATAAATTATATTTCAAAATAAAAGTTAATATATAAATAAATTATATAGATAAATATATATGTAATTAATTTAGTCTAAATTGAGATTAAAACATAGTAAAAAATAAAAATAAAAATAAAAAAAAGGAAGGCCGAATTCTGATACGGTCGAAAAATTGACCGAAACGAAATCTGATATTTTTTGTACCGGCCAACCAGCCGGTACGAAAAATTTCGACCGACCAGTCGGTACGAAAAATTCTAGTTGGACTGGCCGGTACGGCACAATATTTAAAACACAGCTTAAAATAGAAAAATATTTGAAATATATCACATCAAAAAACAAGAATGAAAATAATAAAGTTTAGAATGAATAACAATAAAGTCGTGCTAGGGTTCAGGATTAATGTAAAAAGTGTTTTTATACCAATCCAATTAAAACTTGCCACGTTTATTTTCCTCGTTAAGAAACGGTGAAAGCGAAATAGCTAATCACAAAGTAAAAGACCTAACGTATGCCCCTCGGCAATACCCCCCCCGGCGATGCGATTTCCTTCTCCTCTGCTTCTGCTTCTTTTCAGCTGCTTTTATTGTTTACGCTATTTTCTTCGGCTGAGTGGTTCAGATTCACAAATGGGAAACTGGGTTGTCATCAGTTTTAATGGTGGGTGGTGTTTATGAGAAAAAGTTAGTAACTTTATTATCCTTTTTCCTTTATTTCTAAAAGTTACTTTAATATCAGTGTGTTATCCTTCCAAACAGATTATATTGTTTTGGGTTTAGTAGCATTTTTTGGAAAGTTTGATGGGAAATGCTTTTTGTTAGGTACAACACGGATCCAAACTTTGTTCTTGTTGGTAATTTATGGGAGTATTTATGGTTTCCTAAACTCTTTGTTTGATTTATGGAAGAAATTTAAAGAAGAACTGAGAGAAGAAGATGGAATCAGATCTTTAACGAGAGCACCATAATTTTTGTAATAATCAAAACCAGTATCACCAAAACTAGATGAACTCCTCCAGCTTGTTGAGATAATGTTCGGCTCCAAGTTCGTATTTCTCAAACATCATCGACAGAGAATTTTGTGAACAATTCTTCAAACGGCCGTCGAGTCTCGAAACAGAGCGAATTGGATAATAGATCGTGTTGTTTAAGCTTGTTTTCTGATCCAAAGTTGTTCTTCGACAGGGTGCTGTTGAGGACGAACGACGGTGGGTTGCTATTGGAGTTCATTGCAAGAGGGAATGGGGGAGTTTTGGTTTTGGGACTGGTATTTTCACAACAGTAGAAATTGTTTCAAGGGATGGGGGTGTTCACACACAACACATTAATTTGGTGTAATCACATCCATTGTTTCACAAAATAAAACATAAATGTGGCAGACATATTCTGAATTTAACTCGTAACAATATTCCATTTGGAATTACAAAATGGAATCTGATATTTATTATGAGGAAATATATTCTCTCATTATGGATACAATCACATTCAAATTTTTTATTAGTTTAATAATTACAAAATGATTGAATATGTGGTTGATTAATGTAGTTAGTGCATATTTATAAGTATTATTAGATCATAACATATATATATAAATCCATAAATGATAAAAAATGTCTGAACTTTCTAATTCAAATACATCTAAAGATACGTATTCTATCAAGTTTCAAAAATTTTTATATGGGTTAAAGCAATTCAGACGCATGTGGTATAATCGCCTCAGCGAATATCTATTGAAAGAAAAATTTGAAAATATTCCAATATACCCATGTTTTTTTATTAAGAAATTAGAATTCAAATTTGACATTATTGTAATTTATGTTGATGATTTAAATTTTATTGGATCTCCAAAAAAGATCACAAGAACTGGTATATATTTAAAAAATGAATTTGAAATGAAAGATCTTAATAAAATAAAATTTTGCCTCGGCCTGCAGCTCAAGCGTTTGTCAAATGGAATCTTTATTTATTAGTCAATGTATATAAAAAAAGTTTTGAATCACTTTTATATGGATAACTCATCACCTGAGTACTCAAATGGTTATTTGATTACTTGATGTATGAAAAGATCCATTTTGTCCTTATGAAGACGGTGAAAAAATCCTTAATCCTGAAATACTATATTTCAGTGCAATTGAAATTTTGATGTATCTTAAAAATCGCACTCGACCTGATATTGCATTTTCAGTTAATCTACTTACAAGTTATAGTTCTATACCAACTCAAAAGCATTGATATAGTATTAAATATGTCTTTCATTAACTTCGAGATACAGTTGATATGTGTTTATTTTATCAACATAATCAATGTATACAAAGAAAATCTTGAATCACTTTAATATGGACAACTCATCACCTAAGTACTCAAATGGTTATTTGATTACTTGATGTGTGAAAAGATCCATTTTGTCCTTATGAAGACGGTGAAAAAATCCTTAATCCTGAAATACTATATTTTAGTGCAATTAAAATTTTGATGTATCTTAAAAATCGCACTCAACCTGATATTACATTTTCAGTTAATCTACTTGCAAGTTATAATTCTATACCAACTCGAAAGCATTGATATAGTATTAAACAAGTATTTCATTACCTTTGAGGTACAGTTGATATGAGTTTATTTTATCAACGTGGATCAAGTCCACAGTTGGTTAGCTATGTAGATGCAGATTATCTTTCAGATCTACATATAGGTAGATCTTAAACTAGATATGTGTTTACTTCTAGAGATTCTGCTATATCATGAAAGTCTGTCAAACAAACACTATCTGTCACTTGTTCAAATCCCTTAAAGATCATTGTAATTCATAAAATAAGTTGAGAGTGTATTTGGCTAAAATCAGTGATCCAACATATTTAAGAAAAGTGAGGTCTTCACATGATCAATGAGAGCCCAACAATTTTATACGTATATAATACTACTTGTATCATTCAAATTATAGAATGATATATCAAATATTACAAAACCAAATATATTTAACCTAAATTCTTTTTTTCTCATGAACTTTAGGAGAAATGTGAAATTAATGTCAAACAGATACGATCAAGTGATAATTTGACAAATTTATTTATAAAGTATTATCAACTGTGATATTCAAAAAAATTGTGCAAAATATTAAAATGCGAAGACTTATAGATATATCGTCATACACTTTTTAAGGAGAGTAAATGTCTTGAAAATTTGTGCTGATTGTACTCCTTTTTATTTGCTAAGATATTATCCCATTGGAATTTCCTTGACAAGATTTTAATGAAACAATCCTAAAATACTTGGTGGTACTCATGAATACTGTACTATTTTTTCTTTGTTATTAGTTTTTCTTCCTACTGGATTTTTCCTTAACAAGTTTTTAATGAGACATATTATTTATGAATGGTCATTTAAGGGGGAGTTTTATGAAAGTCAATAATTGTAGTAAATGACCACCACCTACACAATTCGGCAATCAAGCTGAATTCAATTTTGACACTTAATTAGTAATTGACGCTAGAGCTTCCTATCTATATGGGAGCAATTCATTTGTACAAAGAGAGTGTAAGAATTTCAGAACTTAAGTAATAAAAATTCTAAATATTTTCTCATACGAATTTTCTTACAATATTATTTCTCTTTTAGTTTTATAACAAGAAGGACGTACAGAGCATCATCATATTTATTGGAAATAATGGTGGGTAGGTCATCCTCATTCCTCATCTCAACGGTCTCTTAATTTTTAAAGCCCCTACTAATAGTATCTCATTTTTCCTTCTTCTTTTTCTTTTTATGTTCATTAAAAAGATAATAACAAAAATCTCATACATAAAATCTTGTTATTGAATTCTATACTAATATAAAAGTATGTCTCATCAGCCATTCTATCTCTGCTTTTTAATTTTTATTATTACTAATCTTCCAAAATCTTATTTATCTATAGGAGGAGGACAGTGCACCTAAAAAGGTGTCATCATGAGTTATTATTTATGATTTCTTTCAAAACTACATTCTTAATTTTTTATGCTTGTAAGCATATTTTATTATTTGGTTCGTGATATATCATTTTATGTTTGTTAGTTATATATTTTAATTTGGGTTTCACTCTCTCTTTTTTTATTCTAAGTCTTTTTCCATGAAAAATTCATCTTTTGAGACAAAGAAACCTGGCTTTCACGTAAGTATATTTTTTTATTAGGTTGGTGATATATTGCATTACGTTTGTTGGTTATATATATATATATATATAGATATATATTTGGATTTCACTCCCCCTTTTCGATTCTCTGTCTTTGTCCATCAAAAATTTATCTTTTGAGGCAAAGAAAGGACAATTAAAATTTGTATGTTATAGTATTTGTTTTTAAATGGTTTGGTATAGCTATTTTCATGATAATCCGAATTTAACATTGTCAAATTTGAATTCCATTTAATAAAAATGTTTTCCCCTCTAATAGAATATATATGTTGAAGTAATAATGTATGCACATCGTTTTTTAATAAAGTGGCATCACCACATTATTTTAACTTTTGGACTTCTTTGGAACCAAATAATGTCTGTTACAACTCTGGATTAAATAGGTCTATTTTTAAATATAGGTCTACTTTTATCTTAGATAAGAAACAAAAAATGTCTAGTACAAGTTTTGGTTAATTTGTAGCAAATATTCTGAACTAAATACTTCTATTTGCTTCTTTGTCAAGTTTAGATAGGGCCTATTAGCAAGACCATGAGAAGATATTTTTTACTAATTTATTTTAGTCTTTGAATTTTAAAAGGAAAATATTACCTTATAAGGTCCCTATTGGTTTTTTTGGGTGATTTCTTTTCAGACACTATTGTGTCCTGTTTAAAATTAAGAGAAATACACTTGGCATGCTCGAGCTAAAAACTTGCGGTTTGTATCTAAAACTAACACATTATATGCACCCTCAAACTATAAAAAACTAACACTAGATTATCTTCAAAAAAGGCAAATCTTCAAAATAGAATGATCACAAATACTTAATGGTACACCTCGCCATGTTGATCCCCATGAACTACATTAACATGTTAAACTTAATAAACCCACAACTCTAGAAATTAAATAAATATTTATATATTTCTTATAGCCAAACAGTAAAAAGAAGCAAAACATAGGAGAAATAACAAAAAAAGCAACCACAAAAAATAAAGGAAAAAAAAGGGAACATTTCAAATACCCATAACAAAACACTAGAACAGTCGACTTCAACATACATGGCATTTCAAGAAAATTATCTAAAAGCTCAACAAATTTATGTCCAACCATTCGAAATACTCAAAAATGGAACACCAAATAGCTTCCTTCAACTTACATGGCTAATAAGACTAAAGCTTGAACTAAATAAATCTCACAATGGAATTAAAAGGCAAATTTTGAAAAATATAAGGTTTCAACTATAAATGGTTTCGTTAGCATCAAACAACAATCCAACCAAATAAATCCATGTTAGAGTTTATACCTTTGATGAATCTCTTCCTAAAACACAAAATGGAATAGAGAAAATATAGATTTGGCTTGTGATGCTAAAGAACACACAAAACCCTTGGCTGGAAGTAAAAATTGAAGCATTAAAAAAATCATTACTTGAATAAACCATAGAAAAATTCGAAATAAATCAATGGAAAAGAGATTATGATGTTCTTACCCTTATGTCTCTCTTTTGAGAAGAAGAAATATCAAAATCTTGAGCCTAGGGTTCAAAGAAATCAAGAATCGGGAGAGATAGAGAAGTGGTATTGCACAAGTAGGGCTGACTTGGAGGAAAAAAATGATTTTCTTTCCTTAGAAGCCGACGGGTAGGATGGGGGGTAATGATGGCATAAGTGACTTTTTCAGATAAATGGTTCAATTAGCATCAAACAACAATCCAACCAAATAAATCCAAGTTAGGGTTTATACCTTTGATGAATCTCTTCCTAAAATATAAAATGAGTCTCACAACAAGGGTAGTATTTCATATTTTTCCAAAATGGAGGAGAAGCATGGAGGAAACACAAATGAGGTAAAAAAAATGTTGTAGAGAATGTTAGAAAGTAACTAAGAGAGAGAAAGATGATAGAGAGTCGGAGACATGGAGGAGAGAGACTTCTCGATTTCTTCGAAATGGTAGAATAAATCTGGCAAGAGAAACCCCAAAACCTGAGACAATAAACCCCAAGAACAACAACAACAAAACCAAAAACTAAAAAAAAAAAAACACTTTGAATATTGTTGACTGAGATTTATAGGACTTAGAGAGCAGAGAGTAAGAGAGTGGGGTGAAGTTTCGAGATATGTGAGAGAGAGGATTCAAGGAGAAGAAAATTGGGAAGAAAAAGAAAGGGATGGGATGGGCTATTTTGGTTTTCGCGTTACTTTAGGAGAAACCATGTAAACACAATTAAAATGAGAAGAAGGCTTTGGATGTGGTTTCTAGGAGAGAGAGAGAGAGAGAGAGAGAGAGAGAGAGAGAGAGAGAGAGAGAGAGAGAGAGATGAGGAAAATGTGTTTGCCGAGAGAGTGAACCTTAGTTGGCATGTTGTATTCTTGTTGGGTTAGATCATCAAATTGGCTCATAAAAGATACAACTAGATAAGGGTGTTCATATGAGCTGGGTTTTACCCAGCCCGGAATGGTAACTGGATATCTAAATCTTAAATCCGATTTCAAGATCACATAAACACGAGCCGTAATTCGCTTTTCTTAATCTAGATGGATATGGACCGAATACCTGCTTTTAATCCGGAACCCCCTTTTACAACCCAATATTCGGCTTTTTAAACAAATTTTAAACGATGCCATTTTTAGATTTATCTGGTTTCTTCCCCCCAGTCTCAACTCATTCGTTTATGTTATTCACTTCAGACTCCTTTCTCTCTCTCTCTCTCTCTCTCTCTCATTCGTTTCTTCGTGTTAATTGTTGAGTCCATGACCCATCGCCATCTCTGAATCAAATCTTCGTCGCTGAATCTCCATCGCAGAGTCTGTCATTTTCGCATTTAACTTGTTCAGTACTCTCTCTATCTCCTCCCTATAACTACGTGAGGATTATGGATTTGTTGAAGGAGAAAAACTCAAGTTGATTCTAGGGTTTTATCAGTTTTCTATGCTTTTATTTAGCTTCTTTTGAGAAGGATTTTATGGGAAAATGGTAAAGCAAACTTAGCCTTACTGTTGAGTTTTGTCACATTGTGGATTATGGCACTCCTAACATATTGAGGGATAGGAGCACTACACCAAGTATATCAGTTAAAGTTCATTCACCAAATCAAAAGGGGTTTCTCCTCCACAAAGGCATTTGAATAATCTTGGGTCAAGCTCTTCAAGGGGCTTGAGAAATGGTGGCAAGTTCATGTTTAGGTTTATCCCTTCTTTCCCACCTCTTAGCCCTTGCTTTGATTTCAAAGGAGGTACCAATAAAAAAATACTAATCTTGAGGAGAATCATAGTAAGAACATATGATAGATGGATGTCTCAAAAACATATTGGTGAATACGTGGTAGGTTTGGATAAGGAGAAGGTTTCTAAGACTTCTGTTGTTCTTTTTATATGTAAATAGATACTTTCCTTAAACCATTTCATATTGTTACTGCTTGTAAAAATGAACATAAGTGCTATTGCACTATCATTTTTGGTCTTCTTTCCTATCTTTATTATCATGGTTCTTGTTTTTAGCAACTCTATTCAATGTGTTGATTTAAGTAATTATTGTTATTAAAAAATATCTTAGGTTACCTATCAAAAAAAAAAAAAATTATGTCTATCTTAGGTGTGAATATATTATTTTATTCCATACACCAAAGCAATCCCAATATGTTAATCAAGTGTGTTATTAATATCAACTCCTTTGATGCAAATTCTAAAGTTCTCTTCAATTCTAAAGTTCTTATATGCTGATTTCAATTTTGATGTTGTTTGACACTGGGTATCCTTGTAGTTTGACATTTGTCAATTTAATTCAATGAGCTTAATAAATGATTTTTTACTTAATTATATGGTTTGACTTGTTTGTTTTGTTTTGTTACTCAATAACATATGGAAGAAGATTATTTAAGTTGAAATTTTGGTACAACCCAATAGGTTAGTAGTGACTGCTCTTCTCTTCTAGTGGATGTGAAGGAGCATGGGAGTCTTCCAACCCATTCATCCACATATATCCGTTCCATTTCACATTTACCCAAAAAATCTAGGAAAACATCTAGTAATTAATTGGTGTTTTGGGAACACTTTGAGAAAATGCTATCTATTGACCTTGATGAACCAAAAGCTCAGTGCAAATATTGTGATAAGCTATTTAATTGCCATTACAAAAATGTCACTTCTTCTATGAATCACCACATTTATCATACAAGTGAAAAATCCCCTCTTTAATGTAAATGTCTTGGAAAAAGTAAATTTTCTAGTAGTAATAGGGATGTGGAGGGAAATGTATGTAGTCCAAGCCCACAAAGTCTAGTCAATTATAATATTAAAAAACTTAGGGTGTATACCGCTAAATTTTTTATTAGGTGTGAATTGCCTTTTAGGCTAGTAGAGCACAAAGGGCTTACTGAATATGTGGTTGATCTAGAGTTTTGATTTATTTTATCATCCCGAACTACTCTAAAAAGAGACTGTATAAAGCTATATAATAAAGAAAATATACATCTAAAAAAATTATTAGAAGGTCAAAGAATTTGTCTAACCACTGATACTAAGACATCGGTGCAAAATGTAAACTACATATTCATTACTACACATTTGATTGATTGCAATTGGAGATTGTATAAGAAAATAATAAAGTCTTACCAAATTTCCAACTCTAGGGGTAAAACTATTGGGAGGGTGTTAAACTTGAGCTTACTTGATTGAGATATTAATAAGATTTAGACCATCACCATTGATAACACCTCTAATGTTGTTGTTGTTGATTACATGAAGAGGAGGATAATAGATAGTGATTCTACCATATTGGCTGGTGAGTTCCTTCAGGTGCGGTGTGCTATCCATATATTAAATTTGATTGTTAATTACGGTTTGCAAGATGTTAAAAATTTAATATCAACAATTAGAGAAACCGTTAAATATGTGAAGTTTTCACCGTCGAGATTCCTTAAGTTCAAGGCTTGTACATTAAAGAAAAATATTAGTGGGAGGATATCGTGCACGGATGTTTTCACTAGATGGAACTCCACATATTTTATGTCGAGTACCGCTATAAAACACAAACAAGCCTTTGAATGCTATAATATGTATGTAGATCAAGAATTTATGAACCCCAGTAGTGATGATTGGAAAAAACATAGCTTTTGTAGAGTTGCTGAAAATATTTTATGATGTTACATTGAACATTTCTGATTCTTTGTATGTGATGGCTAATGTATATTTTTAGGAACTATTCATAATTGAAGATACAAGAAATGATATGTGCACGAGTGAGGATAGCATCACTAGGACCATGGGCAAAAACGTGAAAGAAAAATGTGAAAAGTATTCTAGTAGTACAGATAGGTTCAACATCCTGATATATGTTGCTCATGTGCTTGATCCACAATGCAAAATGGTTTCATTGAGATTTTGGTTGGAAAAATGCAAAGAGAATGAGTTAGCAAATAAGATAGGGGCCAACGTCAAACTCTTCTTAAGCCGCTTGATCGAGCAGTATAACAAATTTCATATGGCTAGTGGGGGGAGTTTTATTGTGGCTCAAAGGAGGCCAAGTACTATTTCTTCTATTAGCTCGACTAAATTTGACATCAAGTTAGAAAAATATCTTGAGCAGCATTGGTTTATGGAATTTAGATCAGAACTAGATAAGCATTTGTAGGAGGAACATGCAGGAAAATCACGCAGTTTTGATATCTTGAACTGGTAGAGAGTTAATGCCACCAATTATTCTGTTCTTGCTAAGGTAACACGTGATGTATTAGCCAACCCCATTTTCACTGTTGCATTGGAGTCTGCATTCAGTATTGAATGACGCATCTTGAATCCCTTTTAGGATTTCATTATCTCCGAAGTCTGACGAAACTCTTATTTGCTCCCAAAATTAGTTAAGGGCCAAACCTGCTAACATCCGGGAGTTGGAAGAATACATGGAGTTGATTAAGCTTGAAGGTAAGTTTGAATCTTTAAATATTTTTTTAATATCTATGTAACTTAGCTTATAATATAGGACTCTTAAGTGTTATCCGATAAGGATAAAGTTTATTTTTTTAATGTAACTCTTATCAAATAATGTTTAAATCAACATATAAGAGATTACAAGAGTTCTAGATAGGTGTTAGAGTCCAAGATAAAATTACAACTCAAGTTCCAAGTGATAGAACTTATCCAAAAAAGAGTTTGAATACGAACATGCTAGTGCTAAGAAGATAAAAATCAAGTGCAGCAGAATATGACAATAGAACTCATCCGCAGAGTTTCAATGTGATTTAAACTCTTGTCAGATCTTATCTGTCAGTAGAATTTCACTATGACTCAAACTCCTATTAAGATTCTAATTGTTATCTGATAAGGATAAGATTTTGATTTAAATGAAACTCTTATTAAGTATTGTTTAAATTAAGAGATAAGAGTTTGCGCTTGAGCCTAGATATGTTTTGAGTCTTGAAGTCAGTTGAAGAGATAAAGATGCAAGATTTAAATAAAGAAACTGAAGCTCATTTGAACTTGAAAATATCTAGAAGAAGTGATCTAGTCTAAGTTGGTTGCAAATCGTCGGCAACGTAACAAACTAAAAATCTGGATAAACCTATAAGCAGAGTCCATCTCCAAATCAATCATTGCAACTGCATTGCCTATTTATAAAGCAATTGGATGAAGGGTTTAATTAAAGCTTCTAAACACTTTTATAAGTATTCTAAAGAGCTTGAAACTGAAATGGTGTTCAAGTATTTTTGTGAGAGGAATATTCAAGAGAAAAATTTTCTAGTGCTCAAATTCTAGGGTTTGAGTGAGAACATACTGTAAGGAAGAGGAGAAGTGTTTGTATTTAACTACTGAATGTTCCAATAGAAAAGACAAAAATTAGAGATTGTCAGAGGTTCTGACTATCTACTATGCTAGAAGACAAGTGAATTGCGTATTTTGGATAAACGAGTTAGATTACAAAAGTTGTTTGTCGATTTCATAAATGTGCAAATCGTAACCGGTAATAAAGTATATTCATGCCATTTCTAGGACTTATCCCCTTGGCCGACCGACATCATGGTACATCAATCGTATTGCCTCGTATTTTTATCATTTCCCTTAATCCTTAATTGACAGATTATGGTTGAATTCATGTCCTGCATTAATGTTAACGTATACATATGTACTATAAAAAAAAATTATGATTATTTATTTAAGCTAAAATAAAATTATTTATAATAAAAAAATTCAATAATTTAGTTAAAAATAATTATTTTATTAGATATAATTCATCAAAAATAAAATAATTATTTTTATAATAATATATATACACATCATGCATCAAAGGAGCCCATGTTGTGGGTCCCGTACGTTTGCAATTTCCATGCATGGACGTTGGCTACATTACAACATGATGCACTATTCAGACACCTACGTGTATGTGACTTGTTCCATCAAATTACTACCTGCATAGAATTTTTGCAAAACCACTGGCGGCAGAATCTAGTTTAGCAAGATTTACTAGATTGGAGTTTTCAACAATTATCTTAAAATAAATAAATACAATATCATTTAAAATAAAGATAAAAAAGAGTAAGAAATCTGGAGCCAAAAATTAACTCCGCCCATTTCCCACTAAGAGGTGTTGGAATATCAACACAAACGGATAAGCTTTGAAAATTCAAAGCTAAAGTCATCTGTTACTTGAAAGACACCTAAACGCTAGCAACAAAGGTTACCTGAAAAACCTGGATATCACAGTTGGAGGCACCCCTAAAGACAAGGCAGTTACGTTTGCTTGAAGAATAAGAAAGACAACGTGAAAAAACAAGTTGCAGTTGAAATATTTGAATATCTTCACCGTTATTGAAGATAATTATCTTCTCTCTTAAATCGACTTATGTGGCCTATAAATACATGTAACCATTGTGCAAAGCAATGTGTGCGAAAGTGAGGGGCATGTATGGTCTGTGTGTGCAGCAATTATGTGAAGAGCTGCACCTAGTGAGTGGGCAGTTCACCATGGACGTGGGATGATATACCGAAAAGAGAGAAAGGAAAAACTAGCTGAACTCTGAGAGAAGGAAGAGTCAAGTTGAGTTGAGTGTGATCCTCCTCCTCTAAAAATCTTTTCTGTAATCCACTATTTATTAGTGAAATTATTTCTCTGTATGGACGTAGGCAATTTTGGCCAAATCACGTTAAATTCTTAGCCTCTAATTATTTGTGAGCTTCCGTCGATTCCAACGAGTGGTATCAAAGCTAGTGAAAGGCCGGGATTGTGAATTTTCGAAGAAACCCATTTTTGAAACTTGATTGAAATCAAGCTTGGAGGGTAACACTAAATTCCTCACATTGAGACAAAAATTCAGGTGAAAATTTCGTCTAAAACGAACACTGGTAGACACCACACGTGCCCCACATGCATACTCAATTCCGGCAAGTATCCCCACACGCGTTCCAAGGTAAGGGATGAATAGATCTGACCCGGTTTACTCAGGTGATCCGACCTACACTCATATCGACCCAGATTGACCCGTTTTCGCCCTGGTTTGTGATCCCATGAACACTGTTCCGGAAAAGAATATTTCGGTGAGAATATTCTGATGACAAGGTAATATTCTGGCAATGTTGAGAATATTCTAGTGACAGATAGGAATATTTCGACGACTCTCTTTGGCCCGATCAAATGCCTGGTAGAGAAATATTCCAGTGATCGAAAAGCATAATCCGGCACAGCAAGGAATATTTCGACACAGCAAGAGAATATTCAGTTTTCTTATTTTGCAAGTTTTCAGTGCATCTTTTATCATTGTTGGAATGAGACCAGAGTTGTTTCCAAGGGTTTTCATCATTCTAAACGCAACGATGAGCTCCGTTTGTTGAGATTCAACTCCGAACGTTGAGAAAGAGTCACTCAAGGTACAAGTTAAGGTCACATCAGTGGGAGATTTAGGCCTAGGTGTAATGATCGAGCTGATAACAACAAGTTACGCACTGTAGAGATCTTGGATGGAAGATCTTTTGAATAGTGAAGATTGAAGATTCGCTTGAGCCAATTAAAGAAAAAGGCAAAAAAGTAGTTGATGTGATGGAAAAGAACTGGCAGACGATGCATAGGAAACAGATGCTTGTCAGCTATGGCAAATGATGGAGAAAGCGAAATCTGCTCGTATTAAGGCATGAGACGCCTTGTCAAGTTGAAAAAAAAAACATCTGTGTGGCTGAGAATACCAATAAGTTCCAGAAAGTTGAGAAAGGAATAGCAGTAAAAGCATTGGTAGATCCCGGAATCGCGGTAGTCAACAAAAGAAGAAGGGAAAGTGTTTTTACTGTGGTATTGGGGGCCACTTCACTTCAAAATGCTGGAAGCTGCAACGGTAGTGGAATTGGTCTAACAGCCAAGCAAAGCAGGAAAAAGGTGAAGTCTCAGTGACACTTCTTAGAGACTGTGCATTTCCTTCTGCCGGTAAAGAATCTTGCCTACATGGTACAAATCAGGAGTCAAAATGGGTGATAGCCTTATATCACGCCACTCCTTGTAAAGATTTCTTCACCAGTTACAGATCTGGTGATTGTGGCACAGTCATGAGGAGAAATTCAAGCTTCTCAAAGATTGTAAGTATAGGAGGTGTCAGGATAAAAGACCAAGGTTGGTGGTACCATGACGTCCGACACACAATTTGCAGCTCAACTTGATATTTGGAGAACCCTTGATCAACAGGATTACGATACTATCTTCAGCAATAGTACCTGAAAGTTGAAGAAGGGAGCAATGGTTATTGCTTGTGGACATATCTATGGCACTACATACAAATCTAGTACAAAGATATGTGTCTAGCCTCAATGCAGCTAAAGATAAGGCATCCCAAATTTTTGACATCGAAGACTCAACAGGAAGACCCCCAGAAGAAGAAGATGAAGCTAATAGTGGAGGAACGAGCTCTTAGCAAGGAGAGCAGTTATCTCCATCAGAACCCGTATAGTTGGTAGATGATCCTCCAGTTAATGAGGTTCAACAGGATAAATCGTCTAGAGGACGATTTTGGATTCCTTCTCAGAGATAATCAGATCAGATTATTTTCGTCTTACAGATAAGGGGGAGCCAAAAAAAGATTCAAGAGATGGCTGTAATTCCTACTCTTCAACAGTAGGAAGTTCTATATACACTGTGGTGTGTACGAGACCTGACATCACTCACACTATTCGAGTTGTGAGTAGTGTTCTTTTAAATCCAGGAAAAGAACACTGGAAAGCAGTAAAGTAGATTCTCAAATACCTCAAGAGTACGTCAAGTTCGTACTACGGGAGAGCTTGCCCAGTCTTGGAAGGTTAAGTCGGTACGGTTGGTGATCTTAATGGAAGATCTACATCAGTACTCATTTACACATTTGCAGGGGAAGTTGTATCATGACAGTCCAGACTACAGGAATGTGTGACTTTATTCATAATGGGAGAGATGTTGTAGTTAAAGTGATTTCTCCAAGAGACGAGAATTAGCTAGAAAGTATAAAGTACATTGTGCTAGTCAAAAAGCTTTTGACTTAAGTCACAATATGGTTCCCTATCATTGGATATGCAAGGTAATAGATCAGTAGCTATTGAAGCTTATGAAGATTCATATGAAAGAGAATCCGACAACATGCTAATAAAGGTAGTCTCACAAGAGCTATGTGAAAACATAGCTGAGTTAGATACCTTGAACTGAAAGATGTTAGGATATGCTCTGTTTAATGTTGAGGGGGAGAATTGTTGGAATATCAACACCAAACGAATAAGCTTTGAAAATTCAAAGATGAAGTCATATGTTACTTGAAGAACACTTTAATGCTAGCAACAGAGGTTACTTGAAGAACCTAGAAATCACAACTGGAGGCACACGTTGAAGACAAGGCAATTACATTTGCTTGAAGAATAAGAAAGATAGCGTAGAGAAACACCAAGCTGCAGCTGAAATATTTGAATATCTTCACCGCCATTGAAGATAATTATCTTATCTCTTAAATCGACTTATGTGGCCTATAAATACATGTAACCAATGTGCAAAGTAGTGTGTGCGAAAGTGAGGGGCGTGCGTGGTCTATGTGTGTAGCAGTGATGTGAAGAGCTGCACCAAGTGGGTGGGATGTGCCGAAAAGAGAGAAAGAAATAGCTAGGTGAGCTCTGAGAGAAGTGAGTGGCTAGTTGAGTTGAGTGTGATCCTGCTCTAGAAATCTTCTCTGTAATCTACTATTTATTAGTGAAGTTCTTTCTTTGTTTGAACGTAGGCAATTTTGGCCAAATCACGTTAAATTCTTGTCCTCTAATTATTTGTGAGTTTCCGCCGATCCAAACAAGAGGAAGTCGCTTAAAGTAACTGATAAACAGACTATTAAACTATAATTAAAAGTCACAGTGAGATGGTATGTATTGTAGTTTGTTTGTTTAGATTGACTGGAGGAGTCTTCCACGATCACTTTATCTTGATTATCAGTTATGGAAAACAAGAACATATATAAGGTGTAGCTACCAGAGGACGTGTCGATATACAGGCATATAGAGAAGTAAATTTTTGTAAGTTCATTATATTGTTTATAATTATAAAAAGTACACCATAGGTGCAATTTTATTTCATATTACTTGAATTTATAAGGAACATTTATTATGGAATTAGATAATTGGTCATATTTAAAGTATTTAATTCAAATAAAATAAGAAATCCCACTGCATATTTATGTTCATGTATTTTCCAATTAAGTCAATGATTGATTCATTGATTAAATAAACTTAAGAGAGAATATGCAAATGTTTTAGAGTTTTTGAAAAAGAAGTTCTTTTTTTTTTTTAAAAAAGAATGACTTGTGAATTTTATAAAAGAATATATATGTGTGTGTATATATATATATATACAAGTTCATAATTGTTAATTTAACAAGCGAATTTAGGTTTTTTTTTAAACTCATATCTTCGATTTTTAAAATTTTTTGAGTTATTTTTTGGATTTTTTAGGTGCGTACGCATTTTTATATTTTGGAGGCAAAGTTTATGCACTTAAAGAAAATATAGAAACGGTCTTTTTTATACTTTTGAAGAAGATTCAAGAATTTTAGATGAGGTTAGAACATACGTTAGAAAGATAATATCAAGAAGTTTTCAAATTTTTTGGGATTAATATTATTTTTTTATTATTTGAATTTGAATAATAATTATTAATCATTTCTTGGGAAGCTAGAAGAGCCTAGGCTAAACATCAAACATGGTTCATCGATGGATTTTATTCAGTACTTTAAGTCAATACATCATCAAAAATGCACATTGATAAGCCACTAAAGTGAATGAAAATAAGAGTTATGCAACTCATATTTGATGATATAGTTAAAATTAAAAAAAAAAAATTGTGTTAAGAGAAGATTTTGTTAATGTTCTATAATAAATAAGTAATGCTGTGTACAAGTAATATCACACACATACGTGCACTCGTCAATACTTATTGATTGCTTTCATATATTTTATTAAAGACTATATTTCCATCTTATTATTGGTGCGCCTAGGGGTGGACAATGTTTCTTGCATTTAGAATTTTCCATAATAAATATTAATGACATCTTTATACTTAAAAAAATTGTGAGTTTGCAGAAGTTATACGTGACTTAAACAACCTTTCTGCTTTGAAAATTATATATATATATATATATATATATATATATATATATTAAGTAAACTCGTCAACTTGTGCAATATTGCGCATTCCATTAGTCATGTGTAAATCATTAAAAAAATACTTCTTTAATCACTATGTTAAAAAAATTATTTAAAAAAAATCCAAAATAGATTTTTTATATTGAGAGATTTTATAGGATGGTCTGATATTTCTTTATATTATAATGTCAACAATAACAACTAGCTAAAGTACATTGTATTAATTAATTAAAATGAAGTTGTCAAAATAATATTATTTGACAGCTAGCATGTATATATCAAATTAATACAAACTTGGACTACTAATTTATTACTTTAACCAAGATAAATAATTCATTGTATATGAATTAAACAATCGAAGTCCCTCAATTATTTAATTCTAAAATCATGTTTACTGCTAGCTTCGATAGGACCTGAAGAAAGTCTCAGGCCAGTTCAAAATCTCTCCCTGTTCAAGCCATGCATGCATCCAATACAAATTCCAGTACATGACCTACAACAGAGCATGCACAACATAATGCAGCAGCACCTCAGTAGAATGAAGAACCACTACATGTCGAATCCATGCAACGTATACAGCAACTCTAACGCCACTCACCACTACACCCACAACACTCAAAAATTAATGCAACAAATCATCTCTATAATTTGTTATGCCACTAGTTGTACAATGTACTAGGTCTAAAAATATTCTTTCATCTTGTATATAAATTGATAGACACTGCCTCATTACATATAAGGAGGTTTTATATTCAATATACAAGAGTTTTTAGCATGTTATCAAAGCATACCTAAGGACTCATCATCCAGCTCTTTCTTCTCTCTTTTTTTTCATCATGTTCAACTCATTTGGAACCATGTCTTCCTTGTGAGGGGATAATCACGTTAAGGGACTAGTGATGGTCGCCATTAGGTTTGGCGCCTACCTACTTTTCCTCTTAGTACCTTAGGAAGAATTAGGAAGTGTATAAACGGAAAGTTCAATTCCGATTCCAACCAGCTCAACTAGATTTATCAAATAAATACGATGAATTTAGTAAATTCATTGGGATTATCATTGACACAAAAACAGTATAATGATCAGAATCCTTATAGACACTTAATACTTGACAGTGTGATATATCACATTAAATGCGGACTGATCGATATAAATATCTGAAATATTGTATCAGATTGCCCAAGTATAACCGTATTAAAGAAGATATTATTGAGAAAAAACAAAAATAATAAATGATCTGAGAGAACAGAGAAGAGAGGGGGGAATGATTTACTGACCTCCTCCCCAGTAATCCTAGATAATTACACGTATGTTCAATTGATATTTCAGCCCATATAAAAGAGAAAGTTTATCATAAACAAAGGTACGAACAGCTATTAAAGATTTTTTCTTTAAACTTAACCTTGATCTATCTGAATTCTCTCTAACAAAAGCATGGGAGAGTTCCAAGGGTTAAAAAATCCAGTCCTCCATCTTTTCTTGTGCAGATCAATTATCATGCAATTTAGACGATACTCAGGAGTGCAGAACACACATCAACAGTTGGCGCCGTTTATGGGATCTTTGGTGTTTTCTACAAACTGATCGTGTTGTGATTACGAGATAATAATTACAGCTCAAAATACATCTCGATGGAAGAGTGACTAGCCGCCATGGAAGAAACAATCAGGGAACTCACTAGAGAAAACGAGAAGCTACAAAAGAATAATGAAGAGTTGACTGCTAGTAAAGAGCCTTCCGTTAGTAGATGCGCGGAATCTCACCGAGTCAATGAACCTAATCGTGAGGAAGGGGAGGAAGAGAGGTGTAAGATGCAACTGGAACTCAAAGAACTGGAAGACAAGTATGAAAATATGAAAATATAGCCAAGTGTCATGGCAATGCCATTGCCTCCTAAATTTCGAGCACTTCAGATGGAATTGTACGATGGGGGTGCTGATCCATACGAACATATAGAGACGTTTAGGATGCACATGAGCTTGCATGGTTATCCTAATGAGGTAGCGTGTCGGGTATTTCCACTTACCCTAAAAGGAGTAGCTTGAATTTGGTTTGGGACAGTTCCAACGACACAGTAGATAGCTTCACCTGTCTCGCTTGACTTTTTATCACTCAGTTTTTAGGAAGTCAGAAGAAGAAACGACTGGCTGCATATATCCTCACGGTTAAACAGAATGATCAGGAAAGTCTCAAAAACTATCTTTCTCGATTCAACAAGGAGTTGATGACGATAGGTGATTAGGATGAGAAGATCATTTTAGCTGCTCTCCTAAGTGGAATATGGCCTAGAAGTCCTTTCTTGGCAGAGATAGCTAGATGAATTCCAGCCACCTTGGCTGAATTCATGGATAGGGCTGACAGGTATATAAACGCTGAAGACACCCTACAATCTCTCATAAGACCACGGCGGGAAGAAATAGAGCGTACTAATCAAACCGAAGCCAACTTATCAGCAAGAAAAAGAGGTATCAACGACCCGAAGAGGTGAAACACCCAAGGAGGCTCACAGTCTCAAAGGAGTTCACAATACAAACCACGCCTTCACAGCAATTTGACGGTAGATAAAGAACATGAAGAAAGGCAATATCGCAACCAGAGCCAGCGTCGACTAGGAAATATGTATTGCGAATACCATAAATCTACTTGGCACAATACCTGGGACTATAGGACCGTGAAGAGAAAAAATGAAGAGGAAAGGGGAGAGCCGCACAAGAAGGGGGAGTATCCTAACAGTAAACGCAGTCCAAGTCCTTATAAAGAAAGAAGTGCCAAAGACTCATCTCAAAGGGGGAGACCCTTAGGCGAAATACGAACCATTGCTGGAGGAGTGCCCGGGGTGCCGGGGGGAAGGGGGTGGACTTCAGCTTCAAGGCAGGTATATGCAAGAGAAGCACACTACGCAGAGATATTCGTCACGTCAAAGTCAACTCGAGACAGATGGCCTTCAGAGGATGTCCCGATCATTTTCGACAGATAGGATGAAGGAGTGATGCAGCCTCATGATGACACTTTGGTAGTAACTATGCTTGTTGCCAATTTTATAACTAAAAGAATCATTGTTGATAATGGAAGCTCAACATATATTCTTTATTGGGACGCATTTGACAAAATGAAGATCGGACGAGACGCTACGACGAGCCCCAACATCTCTCAGGGGATTCGCCTGTGAGATAATCTAGCCCGAAGGAGTCATCACCCTACCTGTCATGGTTGGCGAGGCACCTAAAACTTCAATGATCATGGTTGACTTTTTAGTGGTCAAATCCCTTTCCTCGTATAACGCCATAATGGGGCACCCTACTTTAAATGGCCTAAAGGTAGTGACTTCTACATATCATCTGAAAATGAAATTCCCAACTCAAAGTGGTATAAGAGAAGTTAAAGACGAGCAATCCTTGGCCCGCAAGTGTTATTCTCACGAGTTGAAACCCCTATGCCAAATGGTAATCAACATCACTAAGGAAGATCCGGGACACAGTGAAGTTACAGCTAAGTTTCTACCTCCACCACCCTTAACATGATGGGATGAAGAATTTCGAGATGAACAAACCATCTAACAAGCTAAACCCGAAAAGCCACTAGAGCTGATTGCCTTTGATTAGGTAAAGCCTGAGCAGAAGGTTCAGATAGGTTGCAGTCTGGAACCTAGTCTGAAACAGAAAATTAAATAACTCTTGGCGGAACATCAAGACATCTTCGCCTGGACACATTGGGATAATCCAGGTATAGATAACAGTATCATTGAACATCATTTATGTGTCAATCAAGAAGCTCGAAAAGTTAAACAAAAGAGACGTAGTTTTTGCACTGAGAAATATGCTGCCATAGCAGAGGAAGTAGATCGCCTCCTAGCAGCAGGATTTATCAAAGAAGTCCAATACCCAGAATGGTTGTCTAATGTAGTGTTAGTGAAAAAGGCGAGTGGCAAATGGAGAATATGTGTAGATTTCACTGATTTTAACAAGGCATATCTGAAGGATAGCTTCCCACTTTCTCGCATTGATTTGATTGTAGATTCAATGGCTGGTCATCTGTTACTTAGCTTCATGGACGCATACTCGGGATATAATCAGATCAGGATGAGTGTAGAAGATGAAGAAAAAATTGCTTTCATTATAGACCGGGGATTATATTGCTACAAAGTAATGCCCTTTGGATTGAAAAGCGTAGGAGCTACGTATCAATGCCTGGTAAACCGAATGTTTAAACAGCATATAGGGAGGAATGTGAAAGTATACGTTGACAATCTACTGGTCAAGAGTAAAATGCCTGAGCAACATGTAGACGACTTAGGGGAAGCTTTTGAAGTCTTACGTCGATATAAGAAGAAACTTAATTTAAGTAAATGTTCTTTTGGAGTTGGATCAGGGAAATTCTTAGGTTACATGGTCTCTGAAAAAGGAATTGAAGTGAATCTAGAAAAGGTGAAGGTCATTTCTCACATGGTGGCGCCTCGGAATCATCATGAGGTACAACAATTGGCGGGTTGAGTGGCCGCCCTGAATCGCTTTATAGCTCGATCCACCGACCGATATTTACCCTTCTTTCAAGTATTGAAGAAAGCACAGGAGTGGAACTCTACTTGTGATGAAGCCCTCAATGAGCTAAAAGAATATTTAACTCACCCGCCATTGCTTAGCCGAACCGAACCCGGCGAAATGTTGACTGCTTATTTAGCAATATTGCCCAATGTAACCTCTGTTGTTCTAGTCAGAGACATAACGACAGGGCAAAGACCGGTATGTTATGTAAGTCGAGCATTTCGAGGGGCAGAGGCTAGGTACCCTAAATTGGAAATGATAGTCCTAGCCCTGGTGGTAGCCACTAGGCGACTCAGACCATATTTCCAAGCTCACACCATACAAGTACTTACAAATCAAGCCTTGAAAGTTGTGTTACAACGACCAGATACTTCAGGAAGGTTAGCAAAGTGGGCTATAGAACTTAGCAAATTTGACATCCAGTATGCCCCTAGAAAGGCAATCGAAGGGCAAGTACTTGCTGATTTTATAGTCGAGCTTATTGGCTTTCCAGAAGAAAATTCCCAAACACCCCCCAACGAACCTTGGATGGTTTATGTAGACGGGCCAGAATGTAAAGTATGAAGAGAGCAGATATCCATATCATTTTTAGTGATGGTAGAAAGTACAACTACGCTGTTAAAATTATTGTCAAAGTTACTAACAATGAAGCAGAATATAAGGCGCTCTTAATTGGCTTGACTGTTGCTCGCCTTCTAGGGGTTAAAGAAGTAAATATTCATGCCGACTCGCAAGTGGTAGTTAACCAAGTAACCGGTACCTTTGCTGCTAAAAGGGAATGACTGAAGAAGTATTTCCAATTAATTTGTGAAGCAAGAGATTATTTTCAATATTCTTTTGTTCAGCAAATCCAGAGAGCTAATAATTGCCAAATTGATCGCCTAGAAAGAATAGCATCCGATCAAATAGATATCCCTTTTTCCCGAGAACACTGAAGTAAGGCAAACAGATATTCCTTCTATTGGAGAAGAAATGCTCTAAGTAGAGATAGTTCAGCTCGGATGGGCTAGAGATATAATAGATTTTCTGTAAGATAATAAACTACCCACCGACGCAAATGAAGCAAGAAAAATAAAAAATCGGGCCACCAGGTTCACTATCCTAGAATGGACATTATACAGAAAGGGAATCTCAAAATCGCTGCTCAGATGTCTGTCAACAGAGGAATCTCAGTATGTATTAGCAGAAATTCAAGAAAGTATTTGCGGAAGTCATTCTGGAGGAAGAATTCTAGCAATCAAGATAAGTCGAGCGGGATATTACTAGCCAAACATTCTCAGAGATTCAAAAGAGTTTACCCAAAAGTGTCTACGATGTCAGGTACATGCCAACATTTTACACCTCTCGCCTACGAAATTATCCATAATAGCAGCCTGACCTTTTGCACAATGGGGGTTAGATTTCATAGGTCCTCTTCCCATGGGACATGAAGGAGTAAAATTCATCATGGTCGCAGTTGATTATTTCCCAAAGTGGGTTGAAGCGGAAGCCTTGTCCACAATAACTACCCAAGCCATCACTAAGTTCCTCTGGAAATTTATTATATGCTGATTTGGTATACCACAAAGTTTTATATCCGACAATGGGGGTCAATTCTACTCTTCGCACTACCGATAATGGTGTGCAGAGTTGAGAATTGAAGTGTGGTATTCATCGCCCGGGCATCCACAAGTAAATGGCCAAGCAGAGGCAACTAATAAGACTATTTTGTCTATTCTTAAAAAAGGGCTAGGAAACTGTAAGGGGGCTTGGGCAGATGAACTTCTCGAAGTATTATGGTCCTACTGCACTACCGTTCGAATTCCTGCAGGAGAGACCCCATTTGCTCTTACATACGGTAATGAGATTGTCATCCTAGCAGAAATAAGAGTCCCTACTTCAAGAATAAAAAAATTTCACCCGGAGGACAATGAAGTAAAGTTGCTACAACAATTGGATCTCCTCGAAGAAAAGTAGGCAGAGGCAGCTATAAGAGTAGAACACTATAAACGCATGGTTGAAAATGTTTTTCAACAGGCGAGTTAGGTCAAGATCTTCTAAACTTGGGGACCTAGTTTTGAAGCGCATAGGAGTTACTACAACTAAAGAACGCAAGCTAGGACCTAAATGGGAGGGACCCTACGTCGTCACGAGAAGTATTTGACCAGGATCATACAAACTTATAGATAGTGAAAGTAACGCTCTTTCTCTTCCATGAAATGCAGAACATTTAAAGAAATATTATGTATAGCTCAGTTTTCTTCACTGGCATTATATTATATGAAAGTTGGAAGTTATTGGCATTACGGTAAATATGTTCAAACTTCAGTGTCATACGAATCGCGGGGTCGCCTAGGATCTATGCCTCGCCCCACGATTCGCTCGCCGAGGGAAAGAAACCAACTACTTCACCCTTGCCATCTCGCCGGTGCCGTACGAATTGTGGGGTCACCTGGGCTCTATGTCTCGCCCCACGATTCGCTCGCCGAGGGAAAGGAACCAACTCTTTCACCCTCACCATTTCGCCCCACGATTCGCTCACCTAGGTTTTATGCCTCGCCTCAACATTTGCTTGTTGAGGGAAGGGAACCAACTCCTTCACCCTTGCCATCTCGTCGGTATCGTACGAATCGCGAGGTCACTTGAGCTCTATGCCTCGCCCCACGATTCACTCGCCGAGGGAAAATAACCAACTCCTTCATCCTCGGCATCTTACCGGCGCCATATGAATCGCGGAGTCGCTTGGGCTCTATGCCTCGCCCCACGATTCGCTTGCCTAGGGAAAGGAACCAACTCCTTCACCTTCACAATCTCGTCGGTACCGTATGAATCGCAGGGTCGCCTAGGCTTTATGCCTCGCCTCATGATTCGCTCGCCGAGAGAAAGGAACCAACTCCTTCACCCTCGCCATCTCACTGGCGCCATATGAATTGTAGCTATGCCTCGCCCCACAATTCGCTCTCTGTCATAGCTTGCCATGCACAAGCTTGCCTAGACCGCCAAGGACTTGTGGCCTACCAGAACCACCTTGCTTGCCATGAGAACTAACCCCCTCGCCAAATCGCCTAACCAAGGCCTTTCCACGCCCATAGCAGTGTGGGCTCATCCAGCTCACCCATGGATCGCCACACCCACATCTCACTAAACACAGTACATGCTTGCCTAAACTACATCTCACACGACTCATATTTTATTAACATTGGAATTTCCCGTCTCACCAGTTCACCCACAGCTCACCTGGATCACCATGCTCGCCCAAATCATTCACCATCTCTCGGGCATCCGATAAATTGCATGGGCTCTATGACTTCCTTATAAATCTTTATCAACAGATACGATTCAGTTTCATTGATAAAGATTCGCAGGGTATCATGGTATAATCACCACACAGCAAGAAGATAGCCAAAAATACATATCGTAGAAAGAATGGTATATTGATAGTTAAAAATACATTTGAAATCTATACAACATAAAAAAAATGAAAATACAATAGTAAATTATCAGGAAGGAGGCAAACGTATACGGCACTCAGGTGTCCTGATCTTGGCAACTTCTGTCTTCACTATGGAATCAGGAGCAAGCTTTCTGGGATCCATGCCAGCTACATTGCAGGATGGGTTTCGAACAATTTCCTCCCTTAGCCACCGCAAGCCTTCCATATAACCTTGACTCCAAGCAGATATGTGGAGGGCACGATGTTGAGTAACTTGATGCCTAAGAACTTCAAACTCGGCATTCGCCTCGCCTAACTCCCGGGAGAGTGTGTCACGTTCGAGTTCAGCGGTGTTAACCTTGGCTCGTAGAGTCTCCAACTCTTTTTCTCGGGTGGCGTTCGAATGCTCAAGAACGGCCAAATTGGACTTCAAGCATTTCATTTCTTGGCTGGAAAGGGAGAGTTCGTTCTTTTTAATGGCGAGCGTCTGCCCAATAGACTCTTGACCCCAGAGAAGGTCATCCCTACTCGCCTCTAAGAGCAGGTTTTTTTCTTTTAAGGTCGCCACTTCTTCTAGCATGACTTCATAAGTTTCTGTATAATAATTTCGCTCATCTTCTAACTCCATAGCGGTGGCTTTCAGAAGATCTCTATCGTCTGTAAGTTGGCAAACCGAAGCACCAAGCTCTCGGTATTTCTCCTCGGTTTCTAGAATTTGTTCTTGAGCTCGTTGTGCACTCCTATTTAATAGCTTGTCACCTCGGAGCCAATTGAACCAATAATTTGGTCAGAAGCCTGAACAATACCAAATGGTTAGAGAAATAAAAGAAGTTAAATCAAGAAGTACGGACAATTCAATTGAATACATGCGCCAAGAGAGACTGAAGTAGGTCGACCACGATTCCCGTTTGCTTTGAACACTTGGGAAGTGAAGTGGTTGGAGGTGAAGGATGGGTGGAATGTTGAAAAGCCCGATCAAAAGAAGACTTGATCGTTGATCTAGCATCATCGCCAGAAGTTCAAAGAGCCTCATCGCCAGAAGTTCGAAAAGCCTTCTGCCCAACGTTCTCACTAAATTCGGCGTTAGTCGGATCGGGAATAGAAAGCCTCAATACCAAACGATGGTCTTCTGTATCTAGGCGCTGGCGTACAGCAACCTTTTGCCCACCAATCCCTAGAGTGGAGAGGTCATCTCCCTTGCCTCTTTCAGGGCGACCTTCCTCAATCGAAGAAGGACGTTCTAATCTAAGGATATTCTCCTGATCAGGAACCTGGGTAGATGATAACACGGGCGCCTGAAAGTAAGGAGTCCCAGCAGCGTAAGCAAGAGGATTAGATAAGGAGGCTAAAAGGCTAGCTCGACCTCATCTATATCTTGTCTAGAGGGCAAAGGCAGAGACCCATCATTTAGGTTTTGTTGGCGATCTGGAGGACGATACATGGTCAATGGTTCAAGAGTTATGACTTCTTGCCCCTCTGGTTGATTGGGCCTCGTATGCTGGCTACCCTCCTTACTGGCAGATGCCGCAATTACAGAAGAGGATTGAAATGGGGCCTGAACTTGAGAAGACTTGGCTCGACTCTCCTCAAGAGCAGGGCGAGCAACCCTCGTATTATGACGAGCTTTAATTCGCCTTTCCTGAGCAAAAGTGAGAACTTCAGGCTCAGGAGTTTCAACAGTAGCTCGTCCACCTCCTTCATGGCAAGACTTTGTACGCTTTTCCTGGTCAGGAAGGGGAGCAGTACGTTTGCGAGCTGCAATAGGGCGTTCAGATGTTTCAGCAATAGGAATGTTTGAAAAATCTTGGAATTCTACATAACCTCGCCTCAGCTCGACCAAATAAGTGTTGATGTTATGGTCGGTCAGAATGAGGTCAGAGTCTAGCCGGTGAAAATGGCGTTACGCCCACCTTATGACGATCTCAACCCGAGCGCGTTCCCTCTAGTTGAGATCTATATCTAGAAGAGAGGCAGGAGGCAACTCGTCCCAATTCACCTAAATAGGGAATTCCCCTCTACTCTCATCCTCGGGGAATTGTCATCCGTTGCCCTTAACATAAAATATCTTTTAATGATAATCCTTAACATTAGAATATCGACTTTCGAGAGTGCATAATTTCATCTCGCTGTCTCGAGACTGAAAACCCACCAAACTTAAAGCAGGTTTTCTAATAAGATGATAGAGAGAGAGAAACTCTCAAGCTGTTAAGTCAGGGTACACTTCCCCTACCTCTAGTAAAGATGAATGAAATACTATACAAGAAGCCAATAATATTTGCCAGGCATTAGGCAGTAACTGAGCCGGAGCCAAACCCAGATAATGAAGAACTTCACGAACTAGTCTGATGAAAGGGAGGCGAAGCCCATGTTTGAACACGGCTTCATAAAGAAGCACATGCTGAGCTCGTCTTTCTGCATCGCAAGGTCATTCTCGAACAAGCCCAAAATTTACCGATGCAGGAATATAACCTAGATATCGAAGATGCTGGATAGATGAAGGGGCGTAAGATGATACCCATTGGTGCCCAGCATAGATAGAACCTGCCCCATTGAAGCTTAAAAAATACAGAGAAAGGTCGGGTTGAAGACGAAATTGTGAAGAAGGAAGAGGTAAATTTTCGACAGCAAAATGATAGAAAAAACTGAACCATTGTGGAAAGTAGTTATTTATACTATAGATAATTACAACCATCGGGAGGAGAAACGACGTGATTAACACAATCCTCGGGAGGCGAAACAAAATGACTGATGAATGGAGGGTGAATATAAAACTGCTACCCAAGGCGTGAATACCACGTATCAATCGGTGAAGAGTAACTGGCAACTCACTGAATCCTAATTTTTCTCAAATCCTATTTGTCAAACTTAATCCCGAGAAATATCTCCCATGGAAAGTTCAACTTGTTCGCTATTTAAAAGGCCAAGGTCTCTTTAAAATTGTGGATGGCTCTCATCCAACTCTTCCAAGTTTGCTTCCTGATAACTCACTAAATCCTGAGTATGATACTTAGGTCCTACAAGACCAGCTTGTTATGTCAAGTTTGATTTCTTCATTGCCTGAGTCAATGATAGCTCAAGTTGAAGGATGTGCCTCAGCACGAGAAGTTTGGTTATCTCTCGAGTCTACCTACACATCTTCCTCTCAAGCTAGGTTGATCTAAACTCAACTACAGTTAGCCCCTCTTAAAAAAGGGTAATATTCTATTTTAGTTTATTTTCAAAAAGCAAAGGGTCTAGCTGATATCATGACTGAAGACCCCTTCTTTCCATCGAATTTGTACCTCACCTTTAGCTGGTCTTGGCCTTGATTATAATCCCTTAGTGTCATCAATAAACACTCGAATTGACCCTATCCCAACTAAAATCCTGCTTGGACACCTTCTTTCTCATGGAGCTAGCTTACAGCATCATGATGCCACTGCCTCATTATTTTCTCTTCTTGAAATATCAGCAAATTTCTCATCTCAAGCTCCTTCATTTGGTCGAGGACAAAACAACAAGGGTCGTGGCCGTCAAAACTCTGGCCATAATCAAGGAGCTCATTCAAACAATAGAGGTCATGGATCCTCTGGTTATGCAAGCCGTATACCCCAAACTAGTTCCCCTCCTTCATTTTCAGACTCTAAAGCAATTTGTCAAGTGTTCAACAGGTTTGGTCACACATTTGTCACTTGCATCTACCATTTGAATCAAGCCTATGCCACAATGGCCCCTGCATCAACTCATCATACTGCCACGAATTATAGCCCAAGCACAACTTGGTACCCTGACATAGCTGCAATGAATCACATCACTAGTGATCTCACAAACTTGAACCTACATGCTATGTATTACACAGGTATTGAGAAACTTCAAGTTAAGGATGGCTCATTTGCGGCAATTCCACAATTGGGTTTAGCTATTTTTCCATCAACCTTTTCTAAATTTCTATTAAACAAATTACTTTTTGTTCCACTTTTCACAAAATTTAACCTCTGTTAGCCAATTTTGTTCTGACAACAATGTGTTGTTTCAATTTTTCTCAGATCGTTCTATGTGAAGGATTGCAACACCATAACTTTAATGCTCCAAGGGATAGCAACTTCTAAAAGACTCTACACCTTCTCTTCAGAGTCTCCTCAAGCATACTCAAGCTTCATTTCTTATCTATCACAGTGGCATTCATGCCTTGGTCATTCATCTCTAAAGATTGTCAAGTCTATCCTTGTTAAACATGGCCTTCATTCTGATGATTTTTCTTCTATGACCTTTTATAATGCAAGTAATAGATAACACTCCAAAATCAATAAATCCTGCCAACAATTCTTTGTTGTGATCTCAGCAACGCAACAATCAGAAAGACAATTTTATTTACTTACCTTACTTAGACTCTTGTAATATTCTGTACAACTAAGCGTCATTATTATTTCCTTTTATGTAAACACTAGCAGTGTATATATAAAGGTATATCTTGATCAATACAAGTGTGTAGAAAAATTCCAATCCACAATACTGTGTTAAGTTATTTTTATATGGTATCAGCAAACCCTTTTCCTCCAACGAGTTGATCTCCTGTTTTTCACTCTTCCGCAATGGAGAACACACCACCTTCAATCACAAACTCTAATAGCTCCTCGCCCTCCACTGAAACCAACATTATTTCCATCAACGCCAATGCCCAACTTCCTTACAAGCTAACTTCCTCCAACTTTCTTGCATGGCGTGCTCAACTCGATAGCCTTGTAATCAAGTATGATCTTCAAGGGTTCATCAATGGTTCCCACCCTTGTCCCTTACTTGGGACCAAGCCCACAGCAGAAGTCATTGCCGCTCACAATTGATATATTCGCCAAGATAAACTTCTCCTCAATGGTATTTTTGCCTCTGTTTCTGAAAGCATCATGCCTTTTATTGCTGCCTCAAGCACTTCCAAAGAAGCTTGGCTCAAACTGACCCATCTCTATGCCAATCGGTCTAGAACAAGGGTCATGCAACTCAAGGATACTCTTACATCCTTGAATCGTGGTGCTAAAAGTGTTACTGACTATCTCCAGCAAGTGAAATCCACTGCCGATGAACTTGCATTAGTGGATTCTCCTCTCACCAATGATGATCTCACGCTATATATTCTAAACAACTTGGGACCTAAATATCAAGACATTGCTGGATCCATTTGCACACACGAAAACCCTTTGAAGTTTGAGGAATTGCATGATCTCCTAGTGAGTCATGGGACCTACCTTCAATGACTTGAAGCACTGCAGCACACTAATGTGGCTGCTACCAATTATCACCAAAGAAGGCTACCTCTTCTTCATCTTCTCATCGCGGAAAATCCAACCACAACAACAATTGCTTTAACCAGCGATCTTCTCAGCACCAGAACTCTAGCGGATCCAACAGGTCACACGACGATTCCAACAAATCATCCATTGTATGTCAGTTTTGTACTGCAACAGGTCACACGACCCGTCAATGTCGCAAGTTTTGGAACCCAACCTCTCCCATTGTCAATTGTGCCACTGCTAGATCCTCTCCATACCAGTCCTGGGTTGTTGACTCTGGCGCATCCCACCATATCATCTCTGATATGTCAAAAATGTACATCCCTATGAGTATGATGGAACCGATGAGGTCATAATAGGTGATGGATCAGGTTTGCAAATATCCCACATTGGTACTGTTAACTTTCAATTGCCAAATCGGTGTGTTGCTTTAACCAATACTCTTTGTGTACCTGAGATTCACAAAAACCTTATTTTAGTTCATCAATTCACCAAAACAAACAACCTTGTGCTTGAATTTCACCCTTATCATTTTTTTGTGAAGGATCCGACGTCGAGGGTGACACTAATGCAAGAGTCATGTGACAACGGCATTTACAAGCTACCAGCCTCATACCATGATGGCAACCTGAAAGCAGCTCTTCTGATTGAATATGTCTTTTCCGATTTCTGGCACTACAGAATGGGACACCCCTCTCGCCAACTTGTCACTCATTTAATCAAAACTTTTCAATTACCTGCTAATAATCACATGTCTTCTTCATTATGTTCTTCATGCCCCATTAATAAAAGTCACAAGTTACCTTTTCATGCCTCTAGCATCTCAAGTTCTTTTCCTCTTGAATATTTGTTCACTGATGTTTGGGACCCTGCCCCTCATATATTTCTTAAAGGATATCGGTACTATGTTGTTTTTGTAGATCATACACTAAATATTGTTGGTATTTTCCAACGAAATTAAAATCAGAGGTCTTACAAATTTTCCCTCAACTAAAAACCATCCTTAAGAAACAATTTTCTCTTCCCATAAAAAATCTCTACTCCGACAATGGAGGTGAATTTGTTGCTCTCAAAGGATTTCTTAGCCAACATGGAATAAGTCATTTTACCATGACTCCACACATTCCCAAACAAAATGGAGTAGTTGAATGCCGTCATAGGCATATTGTGGAAACCGGTATGACTTTACTCCATCAAGCAACACTACCACCTACCTATTGGAGTTTAGCTTTCCAAACAGACGTGTACCTAATCAACCGCATGCCAACACCCTTGCACTCCTTCAAATCCCCCTTCAAGATGCTATTTAAGTCATCTCCAAATTATCTTAAACTTTGAGTATTTAGTTTTCTATGCTTCCCATGGCTTAAACCTTACTCTCACCTCAAAATGGACCCTAAATCTCGACCATGCATTTTTGTGGGTTATTCAACCTCATTCAACCTCCCAAAGTGCCTACAAGTGTCTCGATCCCACAACAAATAGAATCTTCATATCTAGACATGTCAAGTTGGATGAGTCCATTTTTCCATCACCTTCACAATCAACAGCGTCTCCACTTGTTCAGTCCATGACCAATCCACAACTCCTGACACTTGTCTCCCCATCATCTCAAGTTGATCACACTGCTTCGGGTTCCATTATGGTGACTATTGACTCACAATTGTTGTCACAGCCATGCACTAGTGCTACCCTTGCAACTTCTTCCTCTGAAAGTGCTCAACCAAGTGTTGTTTTTCCACAGTCAGCTTCTGAATAGGTTGCACCACCTAGGCCTTCTCAGCCAACTCAGATGGTGACTCGATCCATGAATAATATCTATAAACTCAAGAGGTTATACATGGCTACCAAGCATCCTATTCTGCCTACGTTGAAACCCACTGGTGTCCAACAAGCTCTTAAAAATCCTCATTGGCACCAGGCTATGAGTGAAGAATTTACTGCCCTTGTCCGCCATGGTACCTAGACGCTAGTACCACTTCACTCAAGCCAAAATTTGGTAGGCTCAAAGTGGGTATTCAGGATCAAACGCAAATCTGATGGCACTATTGACCGCTACAAAGCGTGTCTAGTTGTGAAGGGTTTTCACCAACGACCCGACATCGATTATAAGGAAACTTTTTCTCCTGTAGTGAAACCTGCAGCAATCAGAATTATTCTGTCTCTTGCTGTGATGAATGGTTGGTCCATCTGTCAGCTTAACGTGAACAACGCATTCTTGCATGACACTTTCACTAAGAATGTTTTCATGGCACAACCGGCTGGATTGATTGATCCCAATCAACCTAATTATGTCTGTCACCTCCAAAAGTCTATTTACGGACTAAAACAGGTACCAAGAGCTTGGTATCATGCCTTGCACGATTGTTACTGCAGCTTTAGTTTTATTAAATCTACCTCAGATCACTCTCTGTTCATCTATAAAAATCAAACAATTGTGGCGTATTTCCTTGTCTATGTGGATGATCTCATTCTCACAGGAAATGACCCTGCGTTTATCTCCACTATCTTGGACCACTACATTTCTTTCTCGGAGTTGAAGTTATTCCTACCTCAAATGGCTTATTCCTCACCCAACACAAATATGTGCGTGACCTGTTGTACAAAACAAGAATGGAATGACCTAAAGATGTCACTACTCCATTAGCCACCACAAATTGACTTCAACTCAAAGATGGTTCAAATCCAGTTGTTAGCACAACTTACAGAAGTGTCATTGGTGTTCTTCAGTATCTTACTCTAACTCGGCAGACATAGCCTTCCCTGTAAACAAATTGGCCCAGTTTATGCATGCTCCCTCTGAAACTCACTGGACTGTAGTTAAGCGCCTTTTACGTTATCTTAAGCACACCATCTATCACAGCATTACTCTTCAGAGATCCATGGCACCTCATCTTCTTGCATATTCTGACGCTGACTGGGCAGGGAGCATTGACGATAGGACCTCGACATAGCATGTATAATCTTTCTTGGAGCCAATCCTATCTCATGGTGCACTCAGAAGCAACGAGCAATGGCTTGCTCATCCACTAAACCCGAATACAGGGCGCATGCTAGCACAACTTCTGAACTTGCCTGGCTTCAATCACTTTTTTGAGAGCTTGGCGTTACTCTAAAGTCACCACCAAGAATTCTCTATGACAGCATTGGTGCCACATAATTGAGCCTCAATCCCGTTCTTCACTCCAAGATGAAACATATTGCTATGGATTTGCATTTTGTCCGAGGACTTTGTCAGCAAGGGACTTCTACAAGTGGCTCACGTCTATACTCATGATCAACTCGTTGACTTAATGACCAAAGCATTATCACGCCAAAGATTTCAGCTTCTTCAGTCCAAGACTGGTATCACTGATGGGTGCACCATCTTTAGGGGGTGTAATAAATAACACTTAGAAATCATGCCCAGAAATCATGCCAACAATTCTCTACTGTGATCTCAGCAGCGCAATAATCAGAAAGACAATTTTATTTACTTACCTTACTTAGACTCTTGTAATATTTTGTATAGCTAAGCATCATTATTATTTCCTTTTATGTAAACACTAGCTATGTATATATAGGCATATCTCGATCAATACATGTGTGTAGAAAAATTCCAATCCACAATACTGTGTTAAGTTATATTTATAGTGCCATGGCAAGCATCACCAAAAACCCGCTCATACTAGAGTTACAAAATCTGTTGCATCATTTCAATTAATTTTTAGTGACTTATGGGTTCCTTCACCTCATGTTCTAATGGAGGGTTTCGGTTTTATATCTCTTTTGCAAATGATTCCTCTCGATTTACATGGTTGTTCCGCATGCAACACAAATCACAAGCCTTGTCAATTTCTCAAATTTAAAGCATATGTTGAGTTACAATTTACACCAAAATTAAGGATTGGTTTGTTTTTATAGATGAGATAAGATAAAAATTAAAGGAAAGAATAAAATATTATTATATTATATTTTTTTAATATTAATTTTATTTTGGTAATCGAGAAAATTATTTTAAAATTTGAAAAAGTTGAATTATTTAGATTATTTTACATGAAAATTTAAAAAAGTATAATAATAAATTTGAAATGAAATGAGATGAAATAAGATATTTTTAAAAAACAAACTATGCCTAAACAAATACAAATTGATTTGGGAGGGGTACTCAAACCTTTTTCTGAAATCCACTCCAATTTCGGCATTTTTCGTAAAAAAACTTACTCACCAGCTTACTCAAAATGGCATTATAGAGAAAAAAAAAAGAAAAAAAAAAAAAAAAACATAGGCACATTGTGCATTCAGGTTTAACATTACTTGTTCACGCCTCCATCCCGCTAAGATTTTGGCCTTATGCTTTTCAACACGCCATACATTTAATAAAATATGCATCCATCATCCTCCCCCAAAAACTAATCGCCATATATATTCCTACATATAACTGAACCTAACTTTCAAGCCATACGAGCGTTTGGCTCAACCAGTTGGCACTTAACGCGTCCTTTTAACAAACATAAATTTAGTTACAGGGTTGTGCAATGTGTTTACCTTGGTTCAAGCCCGGCTCATCAAGGCTGCATGTGTTATCATATCCCAACAAAGTGTCTCTACATTTCCAAGGACGTCCAACATCATGATAGCTATTTTCCATTTGCAAACTTATCCAAGCCCACGTCTGCAGCGGAGCCCAAATTTGCCTCACTTCCATTAATAAACATCAATCCAACCCAAGTCCAAACAACTCCTTATATTCTTGGCCCACCACCCACCACATCTTCTTCTCCATCGTCTCCTTCCCTTCCGTTGCTCAACTTTGAAAATGTGAAGCTGCATGTAGATTCAATGGTGACATGCTTGAAAAACAATTCAACTCACCCTCATCAATTTATAGGTGGTACAATTAGATGGCCACCTCCACGAGCTCATCTCACCACTGCTTCCCTAGTTCCCGAAATAACCACATGCTTCTCAACAGCTGAAAAATACCTTGAGTGGAGACAAGCCATGTTAGCTGAATTCAATGCTCTCTTGCCCAACAATACATGATCTCTAGTTCCTGCCTTGGAAGCTCCCAATATGGTTTCATGTAAGTGGGTTTTTTGTACAAAAAGGCTAGCTGATGGTAAAATCGAAAGGACGAAAGCCCGGTTGGTGGAAAAAGGGTTCCTAGCTTCAACAATGTGGAATTGACTACGACCAGACCTTTAGCTCAGTTATTAAAGCAACCACAATTAGACTTATATTAGCCCTTATATTGAATAAAGGATGGTCGATTAATCAATACAATATCCAGAATGCGTTTCTTTATGGGCCACTATCAGAAATTGTGTTCATAACACAACCCCCGGGCTTCACTCATCCACAGTTTCCAACCCACGTATGCAAGCTTTGAAAGGTCATTGACGGCAATAAGCAATCACCGAGGCCATGGTATTCAAGATTAAGCCAGAAACTCGTTGATATCTAGTTTAATATATCAACGACTGACTCTATTGAAACAACCAAAGTGTGAAACCATTTGCAGCATTTGCAGTCCTCCTTGGCTGCACCGTCCATCCTCCTTCAACAATGTATGCACCACCTACCTCAATGCAGAATTTTCTAGTTTGGCTGCACCTACCACACCAACCCTTTGTAAAACCTCTCCTATAAAAGGAGAGCTCTGATATTCGAAATAGACAGAGCAGTGGAGATAAGAGAACGTGGTGAGAGCATTTGAGAGATACGTGAGAAATTTTTGAGTGATTTGTAAATCTCAGAAATTATAGTAAATTTGGCACCTGTGGATGTAGGCAAATTGCTGAACCACGTTAAAATCATCTTGTGTGATTTTTGGACAGGTTTGAAAGCTCAACAATTGGTATCAGAGCTCTGGTTCATGCTGTCCAGAAATCAAGTTGGTCAAAATTGATTTTTCACAACTCCAGGCTGTTCCTTGTGTCGAGACGAATCCGTAGGCACAAACGGAATCGAAAACGGACGTCGGAGAAGCCCGTACGCGCCGGTAGAAGGTCCGAGCGTGTACCCAGGCGCCCCACTCGCAACTGGAGGTTGAAGACAACTGGAAAACACGCTCCACGCGCCCCCACGCGCGTTCCGAGGAAGAAGACGCGTCCAACGCACGCTCCCACGCGCCTCCCACGCGCAGCACGCGTCCCCACGCGCCACAGGAGTGCTCTGTGCGTGGTCGTCACGCGCCCACGCGCTGCCACGTGCCATACGCAGCTCCCGCGCGTGAAGCCCACGCGCCCCACACGCTTCACGCGCTCCGAACCTCTTCTGGCGCGTGACGCCCACGCTCATTCACGCGCCTCATGCGCTCCGAGGCCCTTCTGGCGCGTGAATCCCACGCGCCTAACGCGCCTCTGACCGCCTTCAGCGCGTGTATCACACGCGCCTGACAAATCTGGACCGTCCGATTTTGAGATTTGATTTTGGGCTTGATCATAGCCATTTGGAGTCCGATTTCGACGATCAAATAGTGCTTTCCAACTATTTGGATCATTCCGGACTCATCCGTACGGTTAGAATTTTGAAATTTGTCTTCTAAAATTTTTTAATTAATATGGAAGGTGTTGGAGAAGTTAAGAACTCTGGAAATGTCAGCAGTTCAGGGCGTAGGTCCACAGTTTCAGATGCCAAATTTAAAGTTGAGAAGTTTGATGGAACTTCTAACTTTGGAATGTGGCAATGTGAAGTGATGGATGTTTTGATCCAACAAGAGTTGGATATGGCGTTGGAAGCGAAACCCAACGATATGTCAGAAAAGGATTGGAGGAAGCTTAACACCCAAGCTTGTAGTACAATCCGTTTATGTCTTACCAAAGATCAGAAGTATTTTGTCATGAGAGAGACAAATGCAAAGGAATTTTGGCAGAAATTGGAAGATAAGTTCATGAAGAAAAGCATTGAGAGCCGTTTGCATCTGAAGAAAAAGCTCTTCAGATTCCAATTTCGTGAAGGTATTAGTATGTCTGAACATTTGAATAGTTACAATCAAATTCTTGCTGATCTACTAAACTTGGATGTTGAAATCCAAGATGAAGATAAAGCTTTACTTTTGTTAAATTCCTTACCCGATACATATGATCATTTAGTTACAACATTATTGTATGGGAAGGAGAAAATTAGTTTTAACGATGTATCTAGTTCTCTGATTAGCAATGAGTACCGGAAAAAGGATAAGCAGGTACAGCAAGATACATCAAGTGAAGCACTGACAGCAAGAAGGAAATCACGGTCAAGGTATCCCAGAAAGAAGAAAGGTTTTCAATCGAAAACTCGGGCCACATCACGTGGTTCATCAGTCGGCAGAAAATTTGCAAAAGATGAGTGTTCCTATTGTCACGACAAAGGACACTAGAAGAAGGATTGTCCCAAATTGAAGGGACAACAGAAGAATCAATCCACCACAGCAAATGTCGCAAATAGAGATGAAGATCTAGACATTGCCTTGACAAGTTCATCACTGATTTGTCATCCTGATGAATGGATTATGGATTCTGGATGCACCTATCATATGTGTCCCAATCGGGACTGGTTTACTAACTTCACAGAGATTGAAGGTGGAGCAGTACTTATGGGCAACGACAGTGCCTGTAAGACTCAGGGGATAGGAAGCATTCGATTGAAGCTGCACGATGGAACTGTCACGATTTTGACCGAAGTTCGGTTCGTTCCGGACCTGCGGAAAAATCTTATCTCATTGGGATTTCTTGATTCAAAGGGATTCAGAATCACTATTGAAGACGGAACTCTCAAAGTGTTAATGGGAGTTCAGGTAGCTATGAAGGGTTTGAGGCGAGGAAACCTGTACTTTTTGCAAGGAAGTACGATTGTTGAAAGAGCTTCTACAAGTTGTGAGAAGCTAGATGAGACTGATGCTGATACTACCAGACTTTGGCATATGCGAATGGGACACGCTGGAGAAAAAGTTTTGCAAACACTCGTAAAACAAGGCTTACTCAAAGGTGCCAAGACTGATAAATTGTCTTTTTGTGAGCACTGTGTATTGGGGAAGTGATGAGTGCACAAAAATGCACTCTAAATACTCTATTTAAATACTAAAAGAAATGATAAAATAATGGATATAACTCATGTTATTAAAATTAATGGTCATTTATCTTGAAATAGATATAAGCATGATTTAATATATTGATGAGAATATAAAATGCCATATTTTCCTCTCTTAATGTTTAATAATTTATTCTTATTTGATGCCTAACTATACTCATTATTCTTATATTTTGATTTAGGACACAAATGGAGACATTAGGAGCAAATGAAGATAATTGCGAAATTTTAGACAGTTCTGACATCTTTTCGTAATATGGGCATAACTCTCTCATCCAATCTCCGATTGAGCTGATTCAAGATGATCTAGAACCGCAAGAGAAATATCTAGAACTTTTGTGTTTTATGTTTGAAGAGATATCTACTCAATCTAAGACAAAATCGACCATCAAGTGGACGCACCTGCACTTGACGTTCCTGGATATTTTTCAGCCACTTGCATCAAATCCAAATGTTATCATAATATTTTCCAGCAAGTACTCCTACACCAACTTGAAAATTCAATGATCAATTCATATGCAAGATGAAGTGCACTCAAGTTTCTTGTAGACAAATTATTTGACCACAAGATATTAAGTCATACAAGACAACTAATGGATAGAGAAGCAAAATTGAAACACTCAACCTACAAGCAAAATCCAACTCATGCATGGTGGGAAAACAAATGATCAAAATGACAACTCACAAATCACTTGGATTCAAGAATGGCACATGGCAAAACAAGTTGAAATTGTGATGATTTTGTCATGACAACTTGCATGAATGATGCATATAAATAGAAGGAAGGGGTGTGTGTTCTAAGAAAATGCTTAGAGTGGGAGAATGCTTAGTGTGGGAGGATGCTTTGGAAGAGCCATTATTTTGAGACCTTGAGAAAAGAAAAGAAAAACCAAAGAAGAGAGAAGAAAATAATGGTTGGCTCTTCCATATTATCCCTTGGAGAATTTTGGTTGCATATTTTCAATATGTGTAACTAAATTCTCAAGGAGGGCTAGGGATGAACTTGTGTGTGTGATGGTATTTGTAATTTATTTTTGATTCATGTATTTGGTCTTTAAATATTAAAACTCTTTTGTTCTATTATTCTCAATTTATTTGTGATGTTTTTTCGTCTTCAAATAATTATAAAATCTATTTCGTTTATAGATTCAGTCATGCTTTTTCTATTGAGTGAATTAGTTCTATAATTATGTTTGGAGCAATTGATTATCTATATTGATTTAATTCTCTGCTGCAATATCGCCTCTTAGGTATATTGTCGTCATTGGATTTTCTCAATGTCGATAACAATTTATGAGAGTTAAGCGCGAAGAATGATTTTTCAAAGAGTTACATGTGATTTAAATTTTGGTTATTAATGTTATATCTTCCGATTAAGAATTTGGACATAGAATTCTTAATTGAGTTATCAATGAATTAAGAATAAATTTGAATACCACAAATACACAAGGAATTCCCTACGCTCTACTTTTCGTCTCATTTTTATATTTTAAAATTACTCATTTAGTTTTAATTTACGTTACATTCTAAAATTTACTTATCACACTCATTTAATCTTTTTGTTAATTTCATTACTGTTCTTCAATTTCTCAATCCATCTCCCTGTGGAATCGACACCCCAAAGCTATACTACAAACGACCGCGTTATTCTTTGGGCGTAATCAAATTTTGGCGCCGTTGCCGGGGAGACGGTAGAAGAATTTGTAGATTTTTTTAGTAGTTTGTAAAAAAAAAAAAAAAAAAAGAGCGGTAGTTTCGTTCATTTTCTTTTTAGCTTTCTGCATCTTTATTTTATTTTACTTTTCTTTTCGTAATTATTTTTTTCAGTATTACGCTTTTCTTTACTTTGCATGCGCAGGTACAGAGACGCTTTTGGACGGTTTGCTAGTAGACCCGTGCTAGAATCAGATTCAGAATCTAATTTTTCTAATCGCTTGTTTGATAATTCTTCCAATTCTGACGCGATGAGTGAACACGTGGACCAACCTGTTAGAACCCTCCAAGATTATCTTCATCCCGCACGAACAGCCACACCATCCTGTATTATGTTCTCACCTAATGTTTGTCATGTAGATTTCAAAACAGGAATGATACAATTACTTCCGACTTTCCATGGTCTAGAAAATGAAAACCCCTATGTTCATATTAGGGAATTTGAGGAAGTAGTTGCAACATTCCACAGTCAAAATACCACTGACGACACGGTAAGACTAATGTTCTTTCCTTTTTCTTTGAAAGATAAAGCTAAGAGTTGGTTGTACTCACTAAGACCACTGTCTATTGGAACATGGAGTGAGATGACTCAAGTGTTTTTCAATAAATACTTTCCCCAACATAAGACCAATGCTTTAAAAAGACAAATCTCTACCTTTGCACAAAAGGATAGTGAGACTTTGTGCCAGTCTTGGGAAAGATTTAAAGAATTATTGAGTATGTGTCCCCACCATGGATATGGGAATTGGCGCTTAGTGAGTTATTTCTATGAAGGCCTTACGCCTAGGGAACGTCAATTCGTGGAAATGATGTGCAATGGAGAATTTTTACAGAAAAATCCCAATGAGGCCATAGAGTACCTCAATGAACTTGCTGAAAAAGCTCATACTTGGACTAGACCTAATGCTACTGATAGCACAAACAGGTCACGACCTACAGGAAACCCGAGTGGTGGTATTTACCATCTAAGGGAAGAGGATAACCTTAAGGTTAAGGTTGAAATCCTCACCAGAGAATTAGAGTTATTGAAAACGAAAAACTCAAAGCCAACACACATGGCTAATCATGCAGACTCTTTTGAACCGTGTGTTGTCTGTGGTGCGATAGATCATCATGCCCAAGACTGTCCTACACATGCTAACATGAGAGGATGGCGTAATCACCCCAACTTCAGCTGGAAGCCTGAAAACCAACAGCCTGCACAACCTTCTAGATCATATCCTGCACCATACCATGCACCTCAATCTTCTAGAAATTCTTTAGAAGATACTTTGCATGCATTTATTGAAGTACAGGGTAAGACTAACCAAAATTTTGAGTCTTTAATTATGCAGGTTGTTGAAGAACAAAAGGAGATAAAGAGCCAGGTGTCTAAAATAACGAGTTTCTTGAGTGTAAATGAGCAAGGTAAGTTCCCTTCTCAAGCTCAGTCTGTACCTCATGGTCAACATATGGCACAAGAAACTGTGAAGAATCACGAGTGCCAGCAGATATATATGATTGACTCACTCATAGACAAGGAAGTTTTCACAACTCATGATTATGATCCCCTTGAGAATTTTATTGTTGATTTTGAGTATAATCCTATCAGTGATTCATTTGATGTAGCTAATATTTGTGCAATTTTTGACAATACTCAAGATTATAGCACACGGGCTTGGCAACCGAAGTTTGAGGAGTTTCTTGAGAAAAATGAAAAACAAATTCCTTCAAGTGGGCAAGTAACCAAAGTTAATCTTAAACCTTGCCACCTACCTGTGAAGTTCGAGCACCGAGTTTATTGGGCAAATAAGCGTTTTGTTTTTGACCCAGGAGGAATAGTTCAAGAAGTGGAAGATAGTCCGGTTGTAAACTTGGTCTACTAACTTTGACCACAGCATGCAACAATAATTATTATTATTATTATCATCTTATTTGTTTTGTTTTGTTTTTATTTACTACTGTTTTCTTTATTTTTGTTTGCAGGATAGTATCATTTTGTCATTTCAGATCACTACTTTTGACGCTTAGCGAGCTATCTACATCACACATCAGGTGTATCCTACCCTTTTTAGTTACTCCCCATCCAATTTTGATTATTAAACATTGAGGACAATGTTTCATTTAAGTTGGGGGGTGGAAATACAAATCTGTTATTTTAACTCTGTGGCATATTTCAATCAATATATAAAAAATTGCCAAATTTTTTCACACAGGCATCTTTTCACACATGATACTCATGCTCATTCATAACCATCTTGGTGAATTCAACAAACCCATTTTAAATCATTTTGCTAAAACATCCACAGAGCCATTTATGCACTTCTCCAAACTTTGTGGTAATATGGTGATTTGACACATGTAACTAAAGAATTATTTTGCTCAAGTATTCATGTGAATTTTGTGAGAATTGAGAGCTTACAAATACAGAAATTGTGATAAGTATTCATTGATCTGTTGAATTTGACACTTCTTTTGAGAATATCATTACATGGTTTGTGGTAAGATGGTGGATATACTTGGGATATGACGAAAGTCAACTTAGGATTAACGTTTGAGCCTTTCAAGCTGACCCTTTTCATCATAGATCCCTAGCAGCCAATTTTGAGCCAATATACACATATGGCATTTTCTTTTCATATCTACATCATCCATACCTCTCCACATTGGAGTATAGCTTATACACTATATTTTCCTACCATTTTACTTCCAAGTGTGTACTAGGTGTGAAATTATCATTTGAAAAAAAAAAAAGAAAACCATGACAAAAATGGCATGCTGCTAGATGTGTCCATCAAATTATTCATGAAAGAGTTCATCAAATTGTGAAGACGCCAGTGGCAAAAGAAGATGGAAAAGTGTACTTAGTCAAAAATCTAAAAAATTGAAAAGTACATCAAAAGGAAAGTATAGTCTACTGAAAAATTTAACAGATTCCCTTTTGTGTATACTTGGAAGTTTTTGAAATCTCTTCACCTTTTCTTCTTATGAACCCCAACCCTAAACCACATTACAACCCTTTGTGTTGATTTTTCCGATCCTAAGTATGCTTGTGGAAAGAATGGTGGAAATCTCATTTGTTAGTATTCCTATCATAAGATCAATGTTTACTTGTTATATATAATTGGCTAAATTTCCATGAGAGTAAATGTACACCTTTGTCAACTCCATAGAGAGAACCCATACATGAAACACTTCTATACCCGTGAGTTATGGAGTTGAACCTTTTTGCTTAAGATATTCTAATGTTGCATGTGTCGAAACCTCTGATTTGATAAAAATAGTTTGGAACACATACACACTCTGTGGATTGCTATATTTGAATTACTTGTGAAAGGGTTATTGAATTTCTAAGATTGTTTTGATATGTAAATTTGAAAAATGTGTCTTGATGGCCCCTATGTGTGATTTTCTTTGGTCTTTCTCATCATTTTGCATGAAAATTGCTAGGGACTAGCAATGAGTAAGTTGGGGGGTGTGATGAGTGCACAAAAATGCACTCTAAATACTCTATTTAAATACTAAAAGAAATGATAAAATAATGGATATAACTCATGTTATTAAAATTAATGGTCATTTATCTTGAAATAGATATAAGCATGATTTAATATATTGATGAGAATATAAAATGCCATATTTTCCTCTCTTAATGTTTAATAATTTATTCTTATTTGATGCCTAACTATACTCATTATTCTTATATTTTGATTTAGGACACAAATGGAGACATTAGGAGCAAATGAAGATAATTGCGGAATTTTAGACAGTTCTGACATCTTTTCGTAATATGGGCATAACTCTCTCATCCAATCTCCGATTGAGCTGATTCAAGATGATCTAGAACCGCAAGAGAAATATCTAGAACTTTTGTGTTTTATGTTTGAAGAGATATCTACTCAATCTAAGACAAAATCGACCATCAAGTGGACGCACCTGCACTTGACGTTCCTGGATATTTTTCAGCCACTTGCATCAAATCCAAATGTTATCATAATATTTTCCAGCAAGCACTCCTACACCAACTTGGAAATTCAATGATCAATTCATATGCAAGATGAAGTGCACTCAAGTTTCTTGTAGACAAATTATTTGACCACAAGATATTAAGTCATACAAGACAACTAATGGATAGAGAAGCAAAATTGAAACACTCAACCTACAAGCAAAATCCAACTCATGCATGGTGGGAAAACAAATGATCAAAATGACAACTCACAAATCACTTGGATTCAAGAATGGCACATGGCAAAACAAGTTGAAATTGTGATGATTTTGTCATGACAACTTGCATGAATGATGCATATAAATAGAAGGAAGGGGTGTGTGTTCTAAGAGAATGCTTAGAGTGGGAGAATGCTTAGTGTGGGAGGATGCTTTGGAAGAGCCATTATTTTGAGACCTTGAGAAAAGAAAAGAAAAACCAAAGAAGAGAGAAGAAAATAATGGTTGGCTCTTCCATATTATCCCTTGGAGAATTTTGGTTGCATATTTTCAATATGTGTAACTAAATTCTCAAGGAGGGCTAGGGATGAACTTGTGTGTGTGATGGTATTTGTAATTTATTTTTGATTCATGTATTTGGTCTTTAAATATTAAAACTCTTTTGTTCTATTATTTTCAATTTATTTGTGATGTTTTTTCGTCTTCAAATAATTATAGAATCTATTTCGTTTATAGATTCAGTCATGCTTTTTCTATTGAGTGAATTAGTTCTATAATTATGTTTGGAGCAATTGATTATCTATATTGATTTAATTCTCTGCTGCAATATCGCCTCTTAGGTATATTGTCGTCATTGGATTTTCTCAATGTCGATAACAATTTATGAGAGTTAAGCGCGAAGAATGATTTTTCAAAGAGTTACATGTGATTTAAATTTTGGTTATTAATGTTATATCTTCCGATTAAGAATTTGGACATAGAATTCTTAATTGAGTTATCAATGAATTAAGAATAAATTTGAATACCACAAATACACAAGGAATTCCCTACGCTCTACTTTTCGTCTCATTTTTATATTTTAAAATTACTCATTTAGTTTTAATTTACGTTACATTCTAAAATTTACTTATCACACTCATTTAATCTTTTTGTTAATTTCATTACTGTTCTTCAATTTCTCAATCCATCTCCCTGTGGAATCGACACCCCAAAGCTATACTACAAACGACCGCGTTATTCTTTGGGCGTAATCAAATTTTGGCGCCGTTGCCGGGGAGACGGTAGAAGAATTTGTAGATTTTTTTAGTAGTTTGTAAAAAAAAAAAAAAAAAAAAGAGCGGTAGTTTCGTTCATTTTCTTTTTAGCTTTCTGCATCTTTATTTTATTTTACTTTTCTTTTCGTAATTATTTTTTTCAGTATTACGCTTTTCTTTACTTTGCATGCGCAGGTACAGAGACGCTTTTGGACGGTTTGCTAGTAGACCCGTGCTAGAATCAGATTCAGAATCTAATTTTTCTAATCGCTTGTTTGATAATTCTTCCAATTCTGACGCGATGAGTGAACACGTGGACCAACCTGTTAGAACCCTCCAAGATTATCTTCATCCCGCACGAACAGCCACACCATCCTGTATTATGTTCTCACCTAATGTTTGTCATGTAGATTTCAAAACAGGAATGATACAATTACTTCCGACTTTCCATGGTCTAGAAAATGAAAACCCCTATGTTCATATTAGGGAATTTGAGGAAGTAGTTGCAACATTCCACAGTCAAAATACCACTGACGACACGGTAAGACTAATGTTCTTTCCTTTTTCTTTGAAAGATAAAGCTAAGAGTTGGTTGTACTCACTAAGACCACTGTCTATTGGAACATGGAGTGAGATGACTCAAGTGTTTTTCAATAAATACTTTCCCCAACATAAGACCAATGCTTTAAAAAGACAAATCTCTACCTTTGCACAAAAGGATAGTGAGACTTTGTGCCAGTCTTGGGAAAGATTTAAAGAATTATTGAGTATGTGTCCCCACCATGGATATGGGAATTGGCGCTTAGTGAGTTATTTCTATGAAGGCCTTACGCCTAGGGAACGTCAATTCGTGGAAATGATGTGCAATGGAGAATTTTTACAGAAAAATCCCGATGAGGCCATAGAGTACCTCAATGAACTTGCTGAAAAAGCTCATACTTGGACTAGACCTAATGCTACTGATAGCACAAACAGGTCACGACCTACAGGAAACCCGAGTGGTGGTATTTACCATCTAAGGGAAGAGGATAACCTTAAGGTTAAGGTTGAAATCCTCACCAGAGAATTAGAGTTATTGAAAACGAAAAACTCAAAGCCAACACACATGGCTAATCATGCAGACTCTTTTGAACCGTGTGTTGTCTGTGGTGCGATAGATCATCATGCCCAAGACTGTCCTACACATGCTAACATGAGAGGATGGCGTAATCACCCCAACTTCAGCTGGAAGCCTGAAAACCAACAGCCTGCACAACCTTCTAGATCATATCCTGCACCATACCATGCACCTCAATCTTCTAGAAATTCTTTAGAAGATACTTTGCATGCATTTATTGAAGTACAGGGTAAGACTAACCAAAATTTTGAGTCTTTAATTATGCAGGTTGTTGAAGAACAAAAGGAGATAAAGAGCCAGGTGTCTAAAATAACGAGTTTCTTGAGTGTAAATGAGCAAGGTAAGTTCCCTTCTCAAGCTCAGTCTGTACCTCATGGTCAACATATGGCACAAGAAACTGTGAAGAATCACGAGTGCCAGCAGATATATATGATTGACTCACTCATAGACAAGGAAGTTTTCACAACTCATGATTATGATCCCCTTGAGAATTTTATTGTTGATTTTGAGTATAATCCTATCAGTGATTCATTTGATGTAGCTAATATTTGTGCAATTTTTGACAATACTCAAGATTATAGCACACGGGCTTGGCAACCGAAGTTTGAGGAGTTTCTTGAGAAAAATGAAAAACAAATTCCTTCAAGTGGGCAAGTAACCAAAGTTAATCTTAAACCTTGCCACCTACCTGTGAAGTTCGAGCACCGAGTTTATTGGGCAAATAAGCGTTTTGTTTTTGACCCAGGAGGAATAGTTCAAGAAGTGGAAGATAGTCCGGTTGTAAACTTGGTCTACTAACTTTGACCACAGCATGCAACAATAATTATTATTATTATTATCATCTTATTTGTTTTGTTTTGTTTTTATTTACTACTGTTTTCTTTATTTTTGTTTGCAGGATAGTATCATTTTGTCATTTCAGATCACTACTTTTGACGCTTAGCGAGCTATCTACATCACACATCAGGTGTATCCTACCCTTTTTAGTTACTCCCCATCCAATTTTGATTATTAAACATTGAGGACAATGTTTCATTTAAGTTGGGGGGTGGAAATACAAATCTGTTATTTTAACTCTGTGGCATATTTCAATCAATATATAAAAAATTGCCAAATTTTTTCACACAGGCATCTTTTCACACATGATACTCATGCTCATTCATAACCATCTTGGTGAATTCAACAAACCCATTTTAAATCATTTTGCTAAAACATCCACAGAGCCATTTATGCACTTCTCCAAACTTTGTGGTAATATGGTGATTTGACACATGTAACTAAAGAATTATTTTGCTCAAGTATTCATGTGAATTTTGTGAGAATTGAGAGCTTACAAATACAGAAATTGTGATAAGTATTCATTGATCTGTTGAATTTGACACTTCTTTTGAGAATATCATTACATGGTTTGTGGTAAGATGGTGGATATACTTGGGATATGACGAAAGTCAACTTAGGATTAACGTTTGAGCCTTTCAAGCTGACCCTTTTCATCATAGATCCCTAGCAGCCAATTTTGAGCCAATATACACATATGGCATTTTCTTTTCATATCTACATCATCCATACCTCTCCACATTGGAGTATAGCTTATACACTATATTTTCCTACCATTTTACTTCCAAGTGTGTACTAGGTGTGAAATTATCATTTGAAAAAAAAAAAAGAAAACCATGACAAAAATGGCATGCTGCTAGATGTGTCCATCAAATTATTCATGAAAGAGTTCATCAAATTGTGAAGACGCCAGTGGCAAAAGAAGATGGAAAAGTGTACTTAGTCAAAAATCTAAAAAATTGAAAAGTACATCAAAAGGAAAGTATAGTCTACTGAAAAATTTAACAGATTCCCTTTTGTGTATACTTGGAAGTTTTTGAAATCTCTTCACCTTTTCTTCTTATGAACCCCAACCCTAAACCACATTACAACCCTTTGTGTTGATTTTTCCGATCCTAAGTATGCTTGTGGAAAGAATGGTGGAAATCTCATTTGTTAGTATTCCTATCATAAGATCAATGTTTACTTGTTATATATAATTGGCTAAATTTCAATGAGAGTAAATGTACACCTTTGTCAACTCCATAGAGAGAACCCATACATGAAACACTTCTATACCCGTGAGTTATGGAGTTGAACCTTTTTGCTTAAGATATTCTAATGTTGCATGTGTCGAAACCTCTGATTTGATAAAAATAGTTTGGAACACATACACACTCTGTGGATTGCTATATTTGAATTACTTGTGAAAGGGTTATTGAATTTCTAAGATTGTTTTGATATGTAAATTTGAAAAATGTGTCTTGATGGCCCCTATGTGTGATTTTCTTTGGTCTTTCTCATCATTTTGCATGAAAATTGCTAGGGACTAGCAATGAGTAAGTTGGGGGGTGTGATGAGTGCACAAAAATGCACTCTAAATACTCTATTTAAATACTAAAAGAAATGATAAAATAATGGATATAACTCATGTTATTAAAATTAATGGTCATTTATCTTGAAATAGATATAAGCATGATTTAATATATTGATGAGAATATAAAATGCCATATTTTCCTCTCTTAATGTTTAATAATTTATTCTTATTTGATGCCTAACTATACTCATTATTCTTATATTTTGATTTAGGACACAAATGGAGACATTAGGAGCAAATGAAGATAATTGCGGAATTTTAGACAGTTCTGACATCTTTTCGTAATATGGGCATAACTCTCTCATCCAATCTCCGATTGAGCTGATTCAAGATGATCTAGAACCGCAAGAGAAATATCTAGAACTTTTGTGTTTTATGTTTGAAGAGATATCTACTCAATCTAAGACAAAATCGACCATCAAGTGGACGCACCTGCACTTGACGTTCCTGGATATTTTTCAGCCACTTGCATCAAATCCAAATGTTATCATAATATTTTCCAGCAAGCACTCCTACACCAACTTGGAAATTCAATGATCAATTCATATGCAAGATGAAGTGCACTCAAGTTTCTTGTAGACAAATTATTTGACCACAAGATATTAAGTCATACAAGACAACTAATGGATAGAGAAGCAAAATTGAAACACTCAACCTACAAGCAAAATCCAACTCATGCATGGTGGGAAAACAAATGATCAAAATGACAACTCACAAATCACTTGGATTCAAGAATGGCACATGGCAAAACAAGTTGAAATTGTGATGATTTTGTCATGACAACTTGCATGAATGATGCATATAAATAGAAGGAAGGGGTGTGTGTTCTAAGAGAATGCTTAGAGTGGGAGAATGCTTAGTGTGGGAGGATGCTTTGGAAGAGCCATTATTTTGAGACCTTGAGAAAAGAAAAGAAAAACCAAAGAAGAGAGAAGAAAATAATGGTTGGCTCTTCCATATTATCCCTTGGAGAATTTTGGTTGCATATTTTCAATATGTGTAACTAAATTCTCAAGGAGGGCTAGGGATGAACTTGTGTGTGTGATGGTATTTGTAATTTATTTTTGATTCATGTATTTGGTCTTTAAATATTAAAACTCTTTTGTTCTATTATTCTCAATTTATTTGTGATGTTTTTTCGTCTTCAAATAATTATAGAATCTATTTCGTTTATAGATTCAGTCATGCTTTTTCTATTGAGTGAATTAGTTCTATAATTATGTTTGGAGCAATTGATTATCTATATTGATTTAATTCTCTGCTGCAATATCGCCTCTTAGGTATATTGTCGTCATTGGATTTTCTCAATGTCGATAACAATTTATGAGAGTTAAGCGCGAAGAATGATTTTTCAAAGAGTTACATGTGATTTAAATTTTGGTTATTAATGTTATATCTTCCGATTAAGAATTTGGACATAGAATTCTTAATTGAGTTATCAATGAATTAAGAATAAATTTGAATACCACAAATACACAAGGAATTCCCTACGCTCTACTTTTCGTCTCATTTTTATATTTTCAAATTACTCATTTAGTTTTAATTTACGTTACATTCTAAAATTTACTTATCACACTCATTTAATCTTTTTGTTAATTTCATTACTGTTCTTCAATTTCTCAATCCATCTCCCTGTGGAATCGACACCCCAAAGCTATACTACAAACGACCGCGTTATTCTTTGGGCGTAATCAGGAAGCAAACACGGATCAAGTTCGGAACCGCTGTTCACAATACACAGGGAATGCTTGACTATGTACACTCCGATGTTTGGGAACCTACCAAAATTGCATCTTTGGGAGGTAAGCATTGGTTTGTAACTTTTGTAGATGATTATTCTCGTCGTGTGTGGGTGTATACGATGAAAAATAAAGATGAAGTGCTGAACATCTTTCTTGCTTGGAAGAAGATGATTGAGACTCAGACCGGCAGAAAAATTAAGCGGCTCAGATCAGATAATGGAGGGGAGTATACTCTAGACCCTTTCATGGAAATATGTCGGAGAGAGGGAATAGTCAGACACTTCATGGTACGAGGAACACCGCAGCAAAACGGTGTGGCAGAACGGATGAATCGTACTTTGCTAGAGAAAGTACGATGTATGTTACTGAATGCTGGATTCAGTAAACAATTTTGGGCTGAAGCTGTGACATATGCATGCCACCTCGTCAACAGACTACCCGCAGCTGCTAATGGCGGGAAGACACCCATTTAAAAGTGGAAAGGTACACATGCTACTGATTATGACTCTTTACATATTTTTGGATGTCCTGTTTACTATCATGTAAAGGAAAGTAAGCTTGACTCTAGAGCCAAGAAAGCAAAATTTTTGGGCTTTAGTTCTGGTATAAAAGGGTATAGACTTTGGTGCATAGAGTCTAAGAAGGTAATTATCAGTAGAGATGTTACTTTCAACGAATCTGAGATGCTTAAGTCACATAAGCATAAAGATTTTAGTGAAGGCAGCTATGATGGCGAAACACCCGGTGATTCGCAGAAGGTGGAGTTTATTACTCCAAATGATTCAAGAGAAGACAGACATGAGGAGGTTGATAGTCCAATCACAGCACCTCCAACTCAAATTGAATCAATAGCAACCAGTAGATCGAGACGAGAGAAACGTGTGCCGACACGTTTTGCAGACTACGTGACATATGCACTACCAGTTGAAGGGGGTGAGATCCCCACCACTTACAAAGAAGCCATACAATCCAGTGAAAAGGATGAATGGATAAAGGCGATGACAGAGGAGATGCAGTCTCTTCATAAGAACCAGACTTGGGAACTTGTGCCACTGCCGCAAGGAAAGAAGTCAATTGGCTGTAAGTGGATCTTTAATCAGAAAGATGATCAAGTTGCTAAAAATAGAATTCGATACAAAGCTAGATTGGTAGCCAAGGGGTACGCTCAAACAGAGGGAATAAACTACAGTGAAGTATTCTCTCCTGTTGTGAAGCATTCATCCATTCGGATATTGCTAGCTTTGATTGCACAATATGATCTTGAATTAGCACAACTTGATGTGAAGACAGCTTTCTTACATGGTGATCTGGAAGAGGAGATTTATCTGTCTCAACTAGAAGGGTTTAAAGAGACTGGTAAAGAAAAATTGGTTTGCAGACTGAAGAAATCTCTCTATGGATTGAAGCAGTCACCTCGACAATGGTATAAGCGGTTTGACCGTTTTATGATGGATCTGAAATACACTCATTGCCAATACGATTATTGTGTGTATTTCAGAAAACTTGCAGATGGATCTTTCATTTATTTGCTTTTATATGTAGATGATATGTTGATTGCATGTAAAAGCAAGGTGGAGATAGATCATTTGAAAACTCAGTTGAGTCATGAGTTTGAAATGAAAGATCTAGGAGAAGCACGAAGAATATTGGGGATGGAGATCAGCAGAGATAGGGTGAAATGTACAGTTCATCTTACTCAGAAGCAGTATCTGAAGAAAGTATTGCAACGCTTCAATATAGACTCAAAGTTGAAGCCTGTGAGTACTCCAATGGCCCCACATTTTAAGCTAAGTGCATTACAGTCTCCTAACGATGATGAAGAGCGGGAATACATGAAGAATGTCCCGTATGCAAGTGTTGTTGGTAGCCTAATGTATGCCATGGTATGTACACGACCTGATATCTCCCAGGCCGTCAGTTTGGTCAGTCGTTATATGCATAATCCTGGAAAGAAACACTGGCATGCGGCTAAATGGATTCTACGGTATATTCTAGGGACCGTAGATCTTGGTTTGAAGTTCGAGAAGAGTGAAGATAGTCTAGTAACTGGATACGTTGACTCAGACTATGCAGGTGATCTTGACAAACGACGATCGACAACTGGATACGTGTTCACTATGTCTGGAGCACCAGTTAGATGGCGACCAAATTTGCAGTCTACGATTGCACTATCATCCACAGAGGCCGAGTATATGGCTGTAATAGAAGCCGTAAAAGAAGCCATTTGGTTACGGGGACTGGTAACAGATTTGGGTTTTGAGCAGCAAGAGGTTACCATCTACTGTGACAGTCAAAGTGCAATTCATTTGGCCAAGAATCAAGTGTATCACTCTCGAACAAAACATATCGATGTCCGATTTCACTTTGTACGTGAAATATTAGAAGAATAGGACATATTACTTCAAAAGATTGGCACTGAAGATAATCCAGTAGATATGTTGACAAAAGTTGTCACAGGGATCAAGTTCCAACACTGCTGGGAATTGATCAATATTGTAAGTTGCTGAGCACCTTCGGGTGCATTGGCACTTTTGGGTGCATTTGGCGTCTTATGGCGCATTTGTTAGTAGAAGACACTCACGTCAAAGAAGGAGGTGCATTCATTTGAAGAATGAATCAGTTTGGAAGCAGCCTAGTATGGCACACTTCGGTGGAGGGGGTGATTATTGAAAAGGCAACCAAAGTGTGAAACCATTTGCAGCATTTGTAGTTCTCCTTGGCTGCACCGTCCATCCTCCTTCAACAATGTCTGCACCACCTACCTCAATGCAGAATTTTCTAGTTTGGCTGCACCTACCACACCAACCCTTTGTAAAACCTCTCCTATAAAAGGAGAGCTCTGATATTCGAAATAGACAGAGCAGTGGAGATAAGAGAACGTGGTGAGAGCATTTGAGAGATACGTGAGAAATTTTTGAGTGATTTGTAAATCTCAGAAATTATAGTAAATTTGGCACCTATGGATGTAGGCAAATTGCTGAACCACGTTAAAATCGTTTTGTGTGATTTTTGGACAGGTTTGAAAGCTCAACAGACTCCTCTTTATTTGTTCACATTCAAGGGAATGATATTGTTTATGTTCTTGTTTATGTAGATGATTTAATGGTAATAGGTTTGAATATGACTCTTATTGCTCACATGCTTCAAACTCTACGGCTTGAGTTTCCAATCACTGAACTTGGATACCTACATTTCTTCTTGGACATTGAGGCCAAGTACTCTCATGCTGGTTTGCTACTCACGTAGCGAAAGTATAAATCAAAACTGCTAGTAAGGACGAACATGAGTGCCTCCAAGCCAATTAAACTCCAATGGCTATTTCTGAAAAGCTCACTTTGCACGATGGCAACCTATTTGAGGACTCATCTTTGTATCTGAATGTCATTGGATCTCTACAATACTAGATTTGGTGTCCACTATCAACAGGGTATGCCAATATATGCATACTACTACCTTGGCAAGCCATGAAGAGGATCCTAAGATATCACAACATACATCAAATCTTGGTTTCACTACAAGAAAAAGGATTTTATTGGACTACTTTTATTTCCGGCGACCTAATTATTGCTGTAAATAAGCTGTGATAAAGTTTCAAGTCATTCTTTCTGTCAATTTAAGAAAATCGCCGGAATAGTTTACTTTTTGCGGCTAAGTCGCCACTTTTTTTTCACTCCAGCGCCTTATTTTTCCACTCTTCCTCCCCGAATCCCCCATCGATTTTCCATCTCCCTCTCTCTGGAAGAATCATCCCCAATTTGACCATCACCCTCTCATCAAGGTCGTCCTCTTCCTTTATCCTCTTCACCCCTACGGCTCCTTTTCCCTTCAGGTGGCAACCTCCATCTCTCTCTCATTAAATTCTTCTTGATCAGCACCCTAAGTATTCTAGGAAAACTATTGGGGTGAAGTAGCCAGTTTAGGGTTTGAAGCGTTTGCATTTGGTTTAACTCTGAGCAGATATTGGGCCAAGTAGTGGTGGGCTGAGCAGAAGCCGATTCATCGAGTTGCGAGGGAAAAGACCACAGTGACGAGATGAGCTGGTGGTTAAGAGTGAGCGAATTGTTGTGATTGTAAAAGACCAGGTAACCAAATCTCAAGGGATAATAAGCTCTTCCCCTCTCGTTGTCTTCGTGGTAACACCTTCTCACTCTCTCTTTCAATTTAAATTCTTTTTCATTGGAATTGAAAAACCAATATCTGAACATTGTTGCTCGATGCCTTTTTGCAATATTCAATTTCATGTATCAATGGTCGTATAAATTATTTAAAGGTGTGTATCACCTATAGAGGTGGAGACTGGAGTGTTGATGTGTAGGTCACTATTATGTCTCGAATCCAATATACCTACGGCACAGAGAGAAATGCAGAGGCCACAATCCAGTTTGCAAACTTTGTGAGTTCAGCTCTATTATACTTCTAAAGTCTTCGGCCTCTGCCTCTTTTAATTCTTTTCATCCTGAGTAACTAATAGCCTGATAATTAGTTAAAGAGGATAATGAACGTTTGATATTAGCCACATATTTTGATTTCAGCATTTTGTTTTCAAATGTATTCTTATATAATTTTAAGAAAATTATTTCAATGGATTTCAAAGTTGCCATTATGTCTTATTTGCATAACATTGCTTGATTCTTATTGTAGTCTAAGAAACGAGGTCTTTCATTGGAAGAGAAGTGTGAGAAGATGCTTCAAATCTTCTATGAATCTCAAGACTTCTTCCTTGTGACTCTATGAGTACACTGGATTGCTTTTATAGTTGAGAATGCAGTATTGTTTCTTTCTTTCATGTTTTCGTAGCCTTATGGAAATATATATATATATATATATACCAAAATAGATGACTATCAAAGGATGGGAAGTTTGTGTTTATTAAGTTAACTTATGAACTTATTTGCTGTATCATTCAATGTGCTTAGTTTAAAGCTTCGATTCCATAAGGGTATTGTTTCTTACATTTATATGCTTTCTTGTTGATTTTAGCTTAAGGAGCTTGAGTAGCGTTTTACATTATCAGGATAAGATGTGTCAGTTTGTAGATAATGATCCTGCTACTTTTGAAGTAATGAGTTAAGAAACTCAGCTGCTTTTGAAGATGCTGTGTATCTCTCTTTCTTGCCCCGGGCTTATGTCCTAGTAATGGGCAGGGAAAAAAAGTGAATGAGGTGAGATAATATATATATATATATGCAAGAGGTCCCAAGTTCGATTCTCGGAATGCCCCATTTAATATTACTTTCCTTTACTTATCAAAATATATATATATAAAAGAAAATACAAATGTAGAGATCAATGATGGTCGTGAGGATAGGATGCTTTGAAAATGTACGTTTTATTTTCTCCATTTATGTTTTGAATGAAGAACACATGGTCCATGGACTAGCACTATGTTAATCAGAACATTGTGAATTTTTTTTTTAATTTTTTTTATCAAAGTTATATTTTTTTCATTCATATATTATATTTGGTGGGTCTCATATATGTCCATGTGATGGTTTTCTCTTTATTTCAATCTTCTCTTCAAAGCAAATAAATTGCAGTCTAGAGTTGTTAGATGTATTCTTTGTATACTTCCTGTGTAATTGGGCTACAACATCTTTTTATTAATAGAACTTTAATTTTACCTAGCCAAAAAAAGGAAATTGCAGTCATCAGTGAACTATATATTTGGTACAGGATGATTTGCATTCTGTCCTTATCTAATGACATGAAAACATTCATTACAGGATATTGATTGCATGCCTTTTAATCCATTGGATAATATGCCAGAAGCTTTTAGGAGACAAAATTTTGCTATTGGAAAGTTCTCTCTTATATCAAAGGAGCCACAAATTAATGGACATCTGAGTTTTGAAGGATCTATGATGATTGCTTCAAGTGGTCGTATGGAGAGGGTTTCAAGCCCCGTGAATTCTATGCTAAAGCAGGGAAAGGTCAGATTGTTTACCAAACAAGTATTTATTCACTTTTATTTTTATTTTTGCACATCAGTTTTTAGATTATTTTTTGTCGCTTGGATTTTAGAATATTGTGTGATGGTTCAACTGCCAAGTTTGGAAGTTTGGTGACAAAAGTATATGCCTCTTGACTTCAGAGACTAACAGATATATGAAAACCGTGGACTGAAATTTATATTTGAAGTTGGCAGCAGGCAACAAGTTCTTTTTTCCCCTGCGTCTGCAGTGATACATTGCACATGGCACACTCATTATGCTTAATTTTGCCTCCTCCTCTTTGATCAACTCATTACTTATTTTACTTTTATATGTTTGGGCTTTCAATCTTCAGGGATGGAAGGATCACAATTCGATTATTAATGAAGTATTTGATGAATAAGCTGAAATTGGATAGCGAATCCGCCAAGGTCATTGCTTTTCTTGCAGTTGTACTTGTTCTCCTCCCTCGGATTTCTCTAGGAGACTTTTTATCCCCTGTTCTGTCTCCTGTCTTTGGTTTGTTTATCGATCTTATACACTTTGTTTGCCATGTCTAGGGTTATCATGATCATTAAGCTCATATATATATATATATATATATATTTGATTGTCTCTCTGTTTGTTTTGGGAGCTGGTCATTGCATTTATTATTGGTTTTCTTCATGAACACAGATGATGTGTGCAAAGAAGTGGAATGTGGAAAAGGAAGTTGCAAGCCATCTATTAATAGCACTTTCTTCTATGAATGTGAATGCGATCCCGGCTGGAATTGGACTACTTCTGATCTTGATGATAACCTCAAGTTTCTTCCTTGCGTGGTTCCCAATTGTAAGATATGTATCTCTATCTCTGTCCTGTTTTCTTTCTGTTTTGGCTGATGCTAATTAGCTTGCGTCTGCAGTGATACATTGCACATGGCACACTCATTATGCTTAATTTTGCCTCCTCCTCTCTGATCAACTCATTACTTATTGTACTTTTATATGTTTGGGCTTTCAATCTTCAAGGATAGAAGGTTTTAATTCCATTACTGCAACTTCAACTCATTACTTATTGTACTTTTAATGAAGCATTTGATGAATAAGTTGAAATTGGATAGCGAATTAGAGGTATTTAATTCCATTACTGCAACTTCAACTAATTTTGGTTAGAAATTCTTTGATGTAATGGTTTCATGAGCTAGCTAGCTTATTGCTTCTTCATTTCACAATTCCCAAGAGAATCATAAACCAACAGAATGATAAGATGGATTGTCATGTAATTAATGTTAATTGTTTCATTGACAAAGACTGCATATATGCATGCTGCAGAATCATCATAGCATATTCAATTCAATGTGCCAAATTGCTCGCCTTAAAAAGCCTCAATCATTTAGTTGGATTTGAGCTAATTACAATGAAAATTAGCAATTATCAGATGTATCTGGAAAATATTAAACAAAGTCAATACCTTCTTATCAATATTCCAATATGTATGAGTCTTCTCTACTAATATATTATCATTTGAGTTTTTAGTTTTGTTTCAGGTTCTGAAAGTTGACGGATCTCATTCTAATGATTCTTGCCATAGGTAGATAGATCATAGATTATCAAGAAATTAATATATAATTACGTCTATAGCCCTGACAAGCAAGTCATCATCATGATCATGCTATCTACAGAAAAATCTCGAGTGCTTAAAAGAAAATTAGCAAAAATGCGTGGACAAATTGTATTAAAATTAGGCACGCTAAACAGATAATTAATTGAAGATCAGTATATTAACATGATATCCTTCATTCATAAATTTTCATACATGGTACTTAGCAAATTCATTTAATTTTTAAACATTATCTCACCTTGTTCTTCAATATTATTTGAGATCGGAGGAAAGGAAGTAGTACTACTCAAAATAAATAGATCGAAACATGAAAAAAAACGAAGAGAGAAATAATATTAATTATAGAATCTTTTGGAATGCGTATCCACCGAGTCTAACGTCTCTCTCTCTACTTCTATAGAAGCTAGCTTCGCCCAAATAATTGATCCAGCTCTCGCAAATAATTTCTCTGAGAACGATTAGCCCGAAGGTTCTCAGATCCGATCTTTCTGTTTTTTTGTTTGATTAGGCTTTATCTTTATCTTTATTTGTTTGCCAAAGAACCAATCCGATATGTGACAAGACCTGCTTAATTAATTGTTGATCTAAATATAACTACAGATTTGGACTTTCAATTTACTTTACCTACATAATTATTTTGGCAGCGACAGATGCTGGAGGCTTCAATAACAGTGTAGCAGAACAACACGTTAGTGACACCATTTCCTTTTAGAATTCAAATAAGAAAATCTTTGAGAACGAAAGAACTAGTTGTTATAACAATGATATAGCATATCTCATTTACATTCTTATCATATATTCTTTATTGTTAAATGCATTTTATTTTTGTTTCTGGCTCTTGAAAATTCTGATTCTTAGAAGTTTTTGCAGACTGAGAAAGAAAGGAAAGAAAAATTAACTCAACTCTTCTCTTTCTTTGTTTGGAATTTGGAGGTGATGAATGGATGGTAGGTCAGCTTTTCTATCTGTTTTATGGCAGCAGAAACAACCAAAGCTCTCAATGTATATTCATTAATAAAGTTATTTCCTCAGTGAGGCGGCTATGCAGAGCCCAGTATACAATGCAATATCAAATATCTTTGAATATTTTTTTGTTCCATTTATGGAAAAATGGTAAAGAAAACAATTGATTCAAATACCAGAGCATGCAGAGACTGATGGAAGCAATAAAGCTTGATATACCTTATCTCACCAACTTGATATAAAAAACAAACAAAAGAAAGACTGTCTTAGTTGCTTAGATTTAAATTCTCATAAACATAAATCTACTGTTCTGGATTACTAAGAGTAGAAGTTGAGAAAGAGCAGCTGTGTTCTCTTCTTCCTTTTAAGTTTTATCAGAGCCAATAATTTATCTCTTCTGCAACCAGCAGTCATGTGTATGCCATGTCTGATATAAATTTGTGTATTTTCATAAGCAACCAACATGGTTATGTGTCATGCCCACAAGATTATTATCTTAGATTTTGTAACATTAAGATCTTTAGAGACAGATTGAGATATCAGTAATTATTGTCAAGAGCCTGATAACATATGAACTGATTATCTAAATGGAAAATTTGGATTGGAAACTCCCACATATAAATTTGGATTGGAAAATTATTTTCTATCTTGATAAGGTTCTAAAAAGTTTTGTTCTATTTATAGGTAGATATAAAAAATATAATTGATCAAAGTTATTGATGTGGTGGTTGGTTGTGATTTTGCAGGATTTGTTGGGGTCTATGCATGACACCAAATTGTTGATGTTTTGTTTTTTTGAATCGTTTGTAAAGCATTCAGTTGGTAGATTTATGTACTTCTCGATGGATTAAAATTTATACATCTTCTTGATTAAGACTACTGTACAAAGAGCAAATTAAAGTAGATGACTGATAATAGTTTGAAGTTAGACTATTTAGAATTATAACTTTTGTTCAGAAAAGTTTTGGATAAATAAAACAGTTATTGTTTTCTTTGAGTTAAAAATGTTTATATTTAATTATATATATAGTTAAATAATTAGATATATATATTCCAGAAAAATCTGTCCAAATTTATGATTAAAAATAAAAAAAATATCCCAAGATTATTTTTGGATAAAAGAGTTTTAAATGACAAATTTTGCCGAAGACAGGAAATTGTATTCTGGCGAAAATTGATACTATTTCCGGCGAAACTTGGTCGCCGCAAAAAGTTTAATTTTTCTGTCTACCTATGTTTTTGCCGCAAAAAGTTTTTCTTGGCTCTATAATAGCGGCTAAAGTTGGGCGGCCAATTCTAGCCACAATACTTTTTTGCGGCGATTTATAGACTCTTTGTGGCGACTTGTTATCGCCGCAAATACCGTTATTTCTTGTAGTGAATTTGTTATTTTCCAAATCATAATCAATGAATATCACGGCACATTCGGACTCAGACTGGGGAGGGTCTCCTGACGACCGTCAATCAATCAATGGATACAGTATTTTCTCCATCTCCAACTTAATCTTATGGTCCTCCAAGAAGTAACAAACAATAGCTAGGTCCTCGATCCGCCGAAGTAAAGTTCAAAGCTATTGCGAATGCCACGGTAGTGATCATTTGGATCCAAAACTTATGTCATGACCTTGGTACTTATCCTTAAACCCGGTGTTTGACGCAAGAATGAAACACGCACTACAAAGAAATTGACCTTATGTAGCGATTTTAAATTTGCCGCACACAAAATTGTCGCAATTAATACCTATTAGCAGCGAATTGTTAATCGCCCCATAGTTATTACATGTGTTTTACAAACAGGACTTTTCCAGCGAAATAAGGATCATAGTGGCAAAATTAGTCGTTGCAAAAAAATGCGAATAAAATGTCAGTGACATTATTATAACTATCCTTGTTACGACGTTATAATTCGCCGTAATAATTTTTTATACATTTGTTGTTTTGTTTATTACGGCGAAATAAATCGCCGTAATATTACTAAATTGAAATTGGAACATTTAGCAGCGAATTAAATCGCCGTAAAAGGATTTTATAAAAACCCCAGCTTCCCTCTTCTATTTTCCCCCCCTCAATCGTATTTTTCCTTATCTTTACCCTTGTGCTTTCGAAAACCCCCCGAATCTCACACCGGTGAAGAGAGCTCGAAGTTTCTCCCTTTTGAGAACGCAAATCTCCCGAATCGCACACCGGTGAAGTGGCTGCTTCAAAGTTCGAGTTCTCAAGCCATCTCATTTTCGGCCTCGACGGTTTTCCTACCCAAAGGTTTGATTTTTCCTCCCATTTTCTTACATTGACTTTATGTAAGTTTACACATGGTGAGGAAGGGATATAGCAAGGTTGTGTGTGTGTGTGAATATATATATATATATATAAGGAAGGGGTAGAAATCCGAATTAAAACGAATTTGTTGCATTGTTTCGGATTTGCCGTGGTTCGCAACTGCTAAGATTGGTTTCTGGACTTTCATTGTGTTTAAGCCTTCTTCATTCAGTGTTGTATTAGTAGATTTTGAGACATTTGAATACTGCAATTTTAGGGTTTATAGTGCCGTAAAAGGGTTTATATTTATATTGTCGTGGGTTGTTAGTTTAAGTTGATAACTTTTCGTCCCTGATCCTTTAAGTACAGATCATTACATTAGTACTCTTTAATTTTGGTGATTTCAAAGATGGCTTGCTGATTTTCAACCCGTGTGTGCATACTTGTGTTATTTGGTCAAAGATAGTTCAGGCCCACTACTACATATCACTTTGGGTTAATATTTGTCTTTGGTCAAGTTGAGGAAACCCGTGGCAAAATTTTATATGATTGATCACAAGAAAGATGAACGCGCAAGATGAAAGTCAAATAGGAAGAAGAAAATTAAATATTATTTTACTGCAGTAAGCAATTTTTATTTAGCCAAATGATAAACATGTGTTTGGACACTACTTATAGCAGTTGGAAATAAACAATATAGGACTTAAATATTATTTTACTGCATGGATGCATTCTTATATATGAGTTTTGGGTTTTTATTGGGTTTTGAGAAATGAGAGGAAAGTCTTTGATAGAGCAAATTGTTATAGCTACTTTTAGAAACCAATTGAATATAATTCTATGTTTGGATTATTTCCAATCATATGTTTGATTTTATGTTTGGATCATAATGATTAGATGATCGTTTGACTAAAAGTTTATAATTGAAAAGTTTTATATGTACGTGTGTTAGGGTGCTGATCATGTTTGGAAAGGAATAAACATGGGAAGTTTTTTAACACACTACAAGAAAATCTACTTTTATCGTCTATTTTATTTTTGCTACAGTAGTTTTCGCTGTAATAAGCATGTTATTGCGGCGACTAAATTTCCGCCGGATACATGGAATGGAAAGCTGACAAAAGACTCTATAGACTAAGTGGGGTTATCTAATGCGACACATTTTATACTAATTACGGCAACATAATACGACGCAATAGATTTCCTTAAAATAGCCGTCAATAATTTGGTTCATTTGAAACCATCGTTTCCAATTCCAAACTGTGAATTGCACAAATTAGTTTAAAGCATTATTAGAAAATGGGTACTCAATTTACTGATATGGGCGATTTAATTGCAATAGACCCTCTGTTTTGAGTAATCTCTGCCTTGGCTCTATTTTTTAATTTGATATGGGTCATTTATTCACACATTGATTTTTTTATTGAATTGGTTTTAGTAGCTGGACAGCCACAAGTGGTTGAAATATATGTGGCATTTTGGTTGCAACTATTGCCAATGCATTTTTTGTAGGGTTTTGTTATTTTGTTAATTTTGTTGGCATTAATTGTTTTGGAACTACTTGGAAGTCATTGATTATGTCACAAAAACTTTTGGAACTACATAATTTTGTTTCCCCAGATTCATTGATCCTTAGATCTTATTGGAATGATTCTTAGTGGGTTATCCTGATTAAGTTACCTGCATAACCTATAGCCATGTTATTTTCATGTTGGCCATAGGTATTGCTTTAGGTTTATAATCATGTTATTATAGTTGTCATTGGACAGCAAGCATGCTATTAGTCACGTTCATGAATTCCTTTAGAATGTTTCCCATTGGAGTTTTAAAGTTGTGGCTTAGTGTTAAGTATGGAGAGAGGTTAAATGGGTTGCTTTGTAGTTGATTTTCTCTAAGTGAGAAAACGCGTTTCTTCAAGACAACAACATTTTTCATCTGCCATTGCATGCAATAAAACTCCAGAGTAGCCTCTTTACACTAATTATCCTTCACTTTTGTCAGGCTAGGGAGAAATCAATTAACACATAACTTGGATACAAACGAAATTTAAAAGAAATGCATTACAAACTTACTCTCATGTTAGTGATTAGATCATTACTTGAACCACATTCATCTCTAAACAGTCAAGCTACATGCATCAATGTCAAGAAATCATTCACAAATGACTACAGCTTTTTTTTTTTTGTCATGGGAATTGGTAGTGGAGGCAGTCTCTGGAGTTGGACAGCACCTTAAATCCCAAAATTCTAATGTTACGGTGGTAATTCATCCTCTGCTCGCATTGACATATATATATATGATATTGTTTCTTTCTTCTTGTTCTTCTTTTGTTTTTGATATTTTGGTTGTTTCCTTATGTTAGATATATGGAGTCCAGCCTTCTGAAAGTAACGTATTGAATATCTGTTACAGGTTTTGCTGCTATCTTATGTTAAGGTAATTATTGATACATGGTTTTGCTGCTATTTGTTCCAATTTTTTGTGGCTTCTTTGACTTGTAGTTCCACGGAAGAGAAATAGAAACTTATAGTTCGTCCTTTGCTGTAATTAGTTTCTAGAGTAATGAATTGTTTGCTCTGTTCTTGGATGAAATAGATACAATTGTTTTGCTGCTCTGTATAGTTGGAGGAACAACAAAATGATTTAAGTTAATTATTGTACACTTTTTTGCATCAAGATTTTTACCAGATTAAAGGCTAGGAGTTAATGTTGGTCCAAGATGCTAGTTTCTGAGATGGTAGATGGACAAAGAGTTTCCCGTATATGGAAGAAAACCGACATTGACGACAATATGCCTCACTGAAGTAGATGCAGACCTGCATATCAAAACCAAACAGAAACCTGGAGTGCTTATAAAGTCCAACCAGAGTTGTGGAGGGTATAATTTCACTTGCTCAATGGCTGCCATCATTCTACATGTTTTATAGACGGAAAAATGCACCATTGTAGTAATTGTCTTGGGACTACTAGGTTGTTAATCATGTACTTCAGACATTTGGATGACTGAATGAATTTCCCATTTGGATGACTGAATGAACTTTCATCTATGCTTGGCAACAGTTTGAATGGTTTATTTAATATAGATCCAGTCGAATGAGTGCAAAATAGATGTGTGGGTGCAAAGTATTTAGTTGCTTGCCTTGGCTATGAAACTGCAATAGGTGGGGAAATGGTCAAAATATTCTTTAAGTGGCACATATAATATATAGTTATTGATTCCAGATTATAATTACATTTTTTGGGTCTAAATTTTTATGTTAGTCAAGTCACAATATTGTAGACAATTAATGAGTGATTTTCTAGTATGGTTTTATTATTTGAAAAATCAAGTTGTGAATAAATAGGAATTATAAATATTTATTATTATATTTATATTGGTACACAAACTAATCATGAAAAACAGCAAAAGTAATATTAATGCCCCAAATTGTATCCAGGCTCAATTAGGAGATTTTAGCATTTCACAATAATAGATGAATGCATGCCCAAAAAATAGCCCAGGAAAAACAAAAAATTAATATTTAAAAAAAAAAATGCATGTTCCGGCGAAATTAAAATTTTGATGAGATAGTGCAGTTGTAACGGCGAAAATTTGGTGCTGCAATAACCTGTTAAAACGTAGCAAAGCTCTATTGCGTCGACTTTACTTCGACATAATAGATCCAAGTTGGGGGCATTTGTGGCATTGTCGAGAAAGGGGTCACTTGTTGCAACGATAGTCAAACTTATTGTGGCGAAACTTGTCAATGTTACAAATATATTCCAACGTTTTACAGGGTTGTCTGGACAGCCATTTGCTGCGAAAAATTTCCCATTTGCGGCGAACCAAAATCGTGGGAAAAAATGCAATAATTGCACTGAATTTGTAAAAACGCTGGGAAAACCTTTTCTAATCGATACTTTTTCAACGATGGTGCGGCTAATTCCAAACGACGAAAATTAGTTTTTGCAGCATTTTTGCTATGCTTTTGCGGCAAAAATAGGTGCTGCAAAAAATGTATTTTCTTGTAGTAACGTGGAAGTTGATTTCCACGTCGTGCAAGAAAGGGTCCAATATAAGTCACTTTATGTGGCTTTCATCTCACGAAAGGAGCAGCTTACGTACTTGCTCACCAAGCCTTTATCTGCTGCAAGTTTTCAATTGATATGCACAAGTCTTCGTCTACGTCCCGAGGGGAGTTGTTCAAGCCATGCATGCATCCTGTGCACCCCATGCAATTCCAATATACGGCCTACAAGAGTACGCACAACATAATGCAACAACGTCACCTCATCAGCCGAATGCAGAAGCACTCCAAAATGTAGAACCACTACATGCCAAACCCATGCAACGTACACAGCATCTCTCACACCACTCGCCACTACACCCACAACACTCCAAAATCATTGTAACGAATCATCCTTTGTAATTTGTTGTGCCACTAGTTGTACAATGCACTAGGTTTAGAAATATTCTTTCATGATGTATCTAAATTGATAGTCACTCCTCATTACATGTAAGGAGCCCGGTTTTATATTCAATGTACAAGGGTTTTCAGCAATCCTTGTTTTTTTTTTTTTTTCTTCCTCATGAGATACAATATTACATTCCAAAACACGTACGAAAGCAGACAAATTATAAAGATGATCTACATTAAGGGCATTATAGTGCATGCGGTTTGTACGAGAGTGAGGAGCAACAAGATAATAGCAGCAATAGTAGAAGCGCCCATCCAAGGCGTGCGAAAATAATCATGTTTTAAGGTAGCCTTCATGATATGAAAAGGGTCCTTGTAGAAAGTCTTCAATCCCTCACAAAGACTAAAATACTCAGGATTCATGGCCGAGTATGAGATATTTGTGCACAGATTGTTGACAAAAGCTGCATTGTTGTCACCCAGTCCATTCACAAGGATCCCCTCTCGAACAAGTAAGTCCACATCTCTACCTGTATCGATAAGGAAATCTAACATGAAAATATAATCAGTGAAGTATGCTTCATCTGAATAGTGACATTGTTCCAAGGCCATGAGGTTCCGAGCATAAATCTGTGTGGCATTGTCTAATGTAAATCTCGGGATTTCCAGCACTCCCTTATTATATTTTAGGTCAAGGGAACATTTGCTTGAACTTAGCTGAAACTTCAATCCTGCCCCAGCTAGCTGGGAGGCACAATACATTTCCTTAACTATTTCAGTACTTCTTTTTGGAAGCCTTTGGTGCGGAGGCAAGTAAAAGTATCTCAACAAATCAACAAAGTGCATTATTGTTTCGTCTAAATCTGGGTCGTCAGGACGTTTTTCTTGAAGGTTGTGAACTTCAAAGTAGTCAAAGGTGAGCTTAAGGAAGGGTGGGTATATTGATCGAGAGCCAAGTGCAAGCATATACAATTTCTCGATTATAAAGAAAGGAAGTTGATTCTCAAGTAATATCAAGTCTAATTGGATCCCAGAAGTTAGCCATGGTTTTAGCACCAAAAAGTCGTCATCTGTCCACTTTTCTGACCAATTTCTCAAGAAAAATTCAATGACGAAGCTCGCATCCACCAGGATAATTTTCATCAAAGTATCACGATCAAATGGAATAGCCTCTGCGTAACATTCACGTACGCTTTCCTCCGAATCTTGTATAGTGCTTGCTAACGCGTTCATGTTTATCTTGGCTCGTTTCATAAAACTCTTGAGATATCTCATTTTATAGTTCTCCATTGATTGCAATTTTTCGTTGCTGCCATGGTGAAAAGGCCCTATTGAAATAACCTGAGGGATGTAAGCTTCTTTGTTCAATTTGCGAAGGGGATCTGGAACCTTGTAAATACGACATTTAGGTAATGAGAGAGGCTCTAGTCCATGTAAGGTTTCTTCGAGTTTTTTGGCCCATTCTGGACATTGATCATCAAGACATTCATTTTGTGTTGATTCGTCCATGCATGGAGTAGTATGAAGTGGTTGTTTTCCTTAAATTACCTGATGGAATAGGGTGGAGAGTTATATATTATGCCATGACTGCATACACAAATTAAATCGCATAGCTAGTTATAATATAATTACTGATCTCGGCAGCTTGCAATTAATAACGTCTATAAAAAGAAAGAAAAGGTCAAATCTAGATCAAATTCTGGATCTGAACACAAGCCAAGAACATTAATAAGAAGTAGTAGAGTCTATATGTACTTAAAGCGACTGCAAGGGAAAGGATTAAAGATCAGATCAGAACTATGAATGAATGCATTAAGATATTATAGCCACACTTAGTGAAGATCGAGAGAATGTTGGACCTGGTATGCACCAAAAGGAATTGATCAGTGAAAGCTTTCTCTTTGCCACAGATAAATGAAGGACCAGCTGGTGTAAGTACAACCCATATATGCACGAACCTTTACTCCACCCCAAGCATTGTAGCTAGCTAGCGGGGTTATATATACATACAAAAGAATCTCTCTCTCTCTCTCTCTCTCTCTCTGTGCGAGATCCAATGTCACGTGGAAAACATTAAGAACCACGTTCAAATTATTACGTTCAAATTACTTAACGTGCTTGATTCTTTTAAAAGACGCTATTATATATTCACCACTATCACACGGTTGAAAGTATATATACGGGATCAAATGATTAATTTATTAATTACTGCATGGCACTTAATATATATATAGTTTGCGTCATTTTGATCCAATTTGGGAGAAATTTGAAATTAAAATAACTATCATCGCTGAAAATTTGTAAATGCAAAATTTAGTTCGCTGGGATTAGATGATGAATGTAATTTGCATACACTACAAGATTTTGGACCTTTTACTACAAAGTTATATGGTGGAAAAAAGTATATGTTAAGTAGAAAATGTTCTTTCTTTCACTAAATTTGTTGGTGGCATATAATCTATGAACAAAAATAATTTTCCGTCAAGATTTTACTTTATGGAAAATACAAATTTTTTTTCACTACCTGACATTGTAGGTATAATATACAAAACTTATGACAAATAATATTGCCATCTACTCCATTATAGTGTTAGAGATCATGCCATCCAAGAAAACACTAGGCCGGAAAAAGATTTTACTTTATGTTTTCCACCAACATATTTACTTGTAAATAGGAATTAGCTATCAAGCGGATAGTAGGTAAAAAGTATTTGCCACGACTTACATTCATAGCAAATGTTAACAGATTTAAGAAAAATATGTAAAAAACAAAAAACAAATGAGACTTCAGCCAAAAATAATCATAACAAATAGTCTAATAATAGACTAAAATAAATATATCTTAATATTAGAGATCGAAATTGACACCTAAGAAGATTTACATTTGTGTTTACAAACTTAATCTATATCCAATGGGCAACCCTAAATCAAGAGCTACTTCAAAAACAAAATCAATGCCTAACTATTCAATATCAGCTTCCAACTTATATTCTGCTCTCGTACAAACAATGGAACTTTTAAATTAATATAACATGCTCAATGGAACAAAACTAAAAGGATCAATTAACAACTTAAGTATTTACTATAATGAAGATCATGTTATGAGATAAAACACAAAGAAACAAAAATAAATAAATAAATAGGAACAATAGAGAGCTAGTTTTCATGGATTATGCCACTGGTGCCTACGTATAAATGCAATCTACTAAAACTTAATAAACTTCAAAGTCTTTAGTTCAACAACTGCTTGAGAAACAAATCATCTCAACCAAAGAAGAAAGCTTAAAACTTCTAACCATCATCACAAGTCTTGCATGTGATTTTCAAAACAACACTACAATCCACTCGTAAAAATCCTAACCCTTTGTTGAGGTTCTTTCTCCATTAAATGTCAAATGATGGCAGCCTGTCATCTTCCTTTTTTTGGACTCTCTACACTTAAGTTGGCAATTTATGGCTCGTTCTCTTTAACAATATATATGTGCTTTAGATAATTGTTTACCCAATTTGTACATTCTTATCCAATGATTTTAGTTTCATGGTTTTCTCACATCATTTTAATCTGTGAAACTATCTTGTCATGAACTTGAACAAGCACTGTCAAGGAATATGATCAAGTAGTGCTATTTAATTATCTGCAATAAGCAAGTGACAGAGTGAAGTTCTTTTTGTGTAAATTGATGAATGTATTATTAAATTTTAAAAAGGTACTATCAACTATTATTACATCATCATGTCTTGCTTCACTTTGGGACCTTGTTATGATAATAGTTTATCAGAGAAATCCACAAATAACAAAGATTAGAGAAACTCACAAATGCAGCTTCGGATGACAGATAAAATGGGAGATGATCTACAAAAACTAAGGTTTTGAGTTAGCAAGAACATATCTCAACGCAATACAACCAACAAAAATTCAAGTTTGTATAACCAAAAACATATCTCGAAATACATACTCTAAAATCACAAAAAAAAATCTCATATGAAAGCATACATTGGTGGCTTGAGTGCGGGTTACAACGACGACATAGAGAAGTCGAGAGGGAACTCAACTTGTTTCGGGGGAGGAGGAGATCAGGGAGAGAGAGGCATCGTGGGGAGGTTGAGTTCGGCGAGGGGTATCTATCGCTGAGATGATGGTGGCGCGGTGTTGCAGAAGATAGGGAAACATGGGAGAGAAGTATCAAGAGATTTCCAATATTCCAATTCTGATTTCGAATTGGGGAAGATGTATTTTAGTTTCACTCAAAGTGTGTAGCTTTGGGTGTAGGAAAGATTTAAAAATATGAAGAGATTTTTTGTCTCGAAAACCAGTCGCCGCTATTAGAGGAATAGGTCAAAAAAAAAAAAAACAAATCATAGGTTTTGTTACTAACACTATTTGTGACGACATTTTGTCACCATAAAAAGAAGTTCAACTCGTTGGAAAAACTCCTTTCCCAGAAACATCATAATGTTTACTCCTCTTTGTATTCCACAAGATTAACCTTGTAGTAATAACAAGTATTCTCGCGGCAATACTTTTTTTCTCACCATTTTTTATCCACCACTAACATGTGGTGGCTAGTACATTATACTCACTAGACAATATGGTGTCAACAGGCCACTTTTTGCCATGAACATATGTCACAAAAAAGAAATTGGTGGCTAAAGCCCCATTTTCTTATAGTATTGATTAGGTCTCCAGGATTTATTCGAATTAGTTATGAATGTAATTAGTCTTATTTATCCTAATCCTATCTTTATCTTAAACATTTAAATTCAAAGATAAATGATCCAAGATTTAAAAAGACCATGATGAAGATTGAAAATTTCAAAAAAGCTGGAGATATCAAATGATCTAATTGAAAGATTGATCAATTAAAGATATTGAAACATATTTGAATTCGAAATATCAAGAAGTCATTCAGTTGAAAATTTTTAGAGGGAGACATTCACAGTCTGTTAGCAACGTAACAGAGTGAATAACTGAATGAAACCATCAGTTGAATCTTGAAACAAATCAATCACTAAAGAATCTATTTAAAAAATGGTTCAGCTGAAAGTTAAGATTAACACTTTGCTCATCATTATTGAGAGCTTGAAGACTTGAAAGAATTTCAATTATTTGTGTGAAGAGAAGAATTTTCTAGATGCTCATTCTTTTAGTTTGAATGCTACTCCAAGGAAGAGTTGAGGTGTTCATGTTTAACCATTAGAGGTTCTAGGAGAAAAGTGAATGGATTAATGAAAATCGTTGGAAGTTTTGGTAGTTACTGCAGTAAAACAAAATTTGATTGTTTGTCTTGTCAAATAAGAGTGTCTAATACATTGACTTTCTTGAATTTGGCTGTCTCATAGGATTTTACTACTAAAGAATTCTTCAATGAGTTTCCTTTCATTAAAAATACTATGTTACATTAAGTTATTATTTTTTGTACATTATTATTTATTACTAATTAACATTTTGATTATTTTCGTGGAGCATAACATTGATATTCAGACATAACTTAGGAATTTCAAATATTACATCTTTTCATAGATTCATGCATGCATGCGATCGATCAATACCCATTTAACAAAGCTAAATACATATGCATGAATCATGATTCATGCATGTGTACCTAGGTTTGTATATATGTGATCATAACATTCAAAGTATTTTCTTGACTTTGAATTTATATTATTATATGCACCCATTTGACACGAAAGAAGATTCTTCGAAGAGATTATTATTGATTTTCAAGTCTTAGTGTAAGATCCCGCTAGATCTGTTACTGCTAATATTTTTATTGACTTTCAAGTCTTTGTTTAGGAGTACTTGATCTACTGTCCCAAAAAAAAGTTCTGTTTAGGATCAGTACTAATGCTTCTTGATATATTATACGTTTTTGTATATATTATATATATAAGGTTTGATAAATGGGCAGAAGGCCTTTAATTCCCAGAAGGAACTAATTAGATACGCATATTCGATCTAGATTTGCTTTCATGTAATCCATGCATGTGACCTAGCGTTTGATTTTCTTTAATTTATTCAGTGATGAGTACTTTATTTAATCATTATATCAATGTACGTATAACGCGGTGCGCACGCTACTATATTAGCAATTACCACAACTTGAGTGATTTGATTAATATTTTCCATTAACGGGTATTAAAAGTTAATAATATATACAATGTTGACCGAAAAACCGGATCGGAACAACGTCGTTGTTTCTTACTAAACGTCAAAGCTGAAAATCATGTTGGCCCCTTATTAATTAATTGTACGGGGAAGCATCCACATGATCATGTGTTCACATGAATTAATCTTCACTTAAAATTAAAATCACTGTGCTTTAAGGCTATATATATATATATATGTATATGTATATATATATACACATTCATATGTAACAACTTCAAACTTGGATTTGACTATTCATCAACATGAAGGGGCTTAGTTTAAACGTATTAGAAAAATATTATAACTACAAAGAGATCTCACAAATATAAACATATAAAATTAACGTGATTATATGTTATACATTAAATGTAGAATTATTTTTAATGCAATGTAGATTTTAATGATCCGATGAACTTGTATCAATTGATAGGTTTACCTTTATAGAAGCTTTAGTTTTTATAGTTGATCATGACTATGAGAAAAACTTTGATCCCAACTCTGTTTTCTGCTGGTATATATATATATATATATATATATATATATATATATATATATATATATATGCTGGAACCCGTATATACTAGCACAACATTGTCAACTGGATGAGTTGCTCGATTAAGAATGTTGTCGACAACAGTAGAAGACAAACATGTCATTTGTCTTGTCAAATAAGAGTGTCTAATAAAATTGAATTTCTTGAGTCTAGTTGCCAGCCTATAGGTTTTACCATTAAAGAGTTCCTCATTGGGTTTCATTCCGTAACCAATATTGTGTTACATTAAGTTATTATTTTGTGTATTGTTATGAAACTAAAGAAGAACAATAAATGATTGAAATATTGCAAAGGAGTAGAAGGAATATTAAAAGATTGCAATGTATTTTGTTTTTCAAGAGCGCCATTATAAGAAAAAGGATTATTAGTGACCTAACATTAACAACAAAAAGGGCTATTAGTGACTAAAATAGACTATTAGCGACTAAAATGAATTATTTACGACTAATAAAAATGTAGCAAATAAGCAATTTTTTTGTAGTAAGGTCAATGTCATTCAGTTCACTTCTTTTCTTATCTCTTACAAAATGATCCTCAATACCTTTTTTATAACCAACTTACATGATATTTTGTTGTACTAATCAATTCACATACTTAACAACTAAGTAACAAGTACAACAAACTCTCACATACTCAACAATCAAGTGACAAGCATAACAAACTCTCACATACTCAACAACCAAATGGCAAGCACAACAAACTCTCATATGCACAGCAACCAATTCACATCTATGAATTATTAAGTTTACAACAAACCATGTGTGGTAATTGGTGGTCATCCACCTATTATACAACACTCTCCCTTGGATGACCATCTATAAAGAATCTGTCTCATTAAAATCTTACCGAAAAAAAACCCAGTGGTAAGAAAAACCAATGGCGAAGGAAAAAGAATACAGTATTTTTATGTATCACCAAGTACTTTAAAATTGCCTCATTAAAACCTTGCAAAAGAAAATCCAATGAGACAAAACCTTAGGGAAGAAAAAATAGTACAATCAGCACAAGTCTTCAAGACATTTACTCCCCCTAAAAAGTGCATGACAATAGATCTTTAAGTTTTCACATTCTAATATTCTGCACAATTTTCTTGAATGTCGCAGTTGGTAATACTTTCGTGAATAAATATGTCAGATTATTACTTAATCGAACCTACTTGACATCAATTTCATCTTTTTCTTGAAATTCGTGAGTATAAAAGAATTTAGGTGAAATATGTTTGGTTCTGTCACTTTTGATATATCCTCATCTAATTTGAGTGATACAAGTAGTACTATCTTCATATAAAATTATTGGGTTATTATTGCTTATGAGAAGACTACATTTTTTTGGATATGTTAAATCATTGATCTTAACCAAATATACTCTTGACTTGTTTCATGAATAGCAATGATCTCTGAATGATTTGAAGATGTGACAGATAGTGTCAGTTTGACAGATTTCCATGATATGACAATATCTCCATAAGTAAATAAATATCCAATTTGAGATTTACCTCTGTGTGGATCTGAAAGGTAACCTGTATCTGCATACCCAACTAATTTTGGACTTGATCCATATTGATAAAATAATTTCATATCAATCGTACCATGAAGGTAACGAAGGACATGTTTAATACTATTCTAATGCCTTCGAGTTGGTGCAGAACTATATTTTGCAAGCAGATTAACTGATAATGTAATATCAGGTTGAGTTTAATTTGCTAGATACATCAAAGTTCAATTGCACTTAGATATGGTATTTCATGATCAAGAATTTCTTCATTGTCTTCACAAGAACGGAATGGATCATTCTTTGCATCAAGTGATGGAACAACCATTGGAATACTCAGGGGATGAGCTTTGTCCATATAAAAGTGTTTCAGGATTTTTTCTGTATACATGGACTGATGAATAAAAATTCCATTAGGCAAGTGCTCAAGCTGCAGGCCAAGACTAAGTTTTGTTTTGTCAAAATCTTTTATTTCAAATTCATTTTTTAAATATGTAGCGGTTTTTGGATCTCTTCAGAAGTTTCCACAATATTTAAATTATCAACATAAACTGCAATAACTACAAATCCAGATTTTAATTTCTTAATAAAAACACATAGGCATATAAGATTATTATCAAATCTTTCTTTCAATAGATATTCGCATAAACGATTATACCACATGTGTTCGGATTACTTTAATCCATATAAAAATCTTTGAAGTTTCATAGAATACATACTTTTAGATGTACTTGTAGATACTTCAGATATCTTATATACTTCAGGCATTTTATATCCTTCAGGGATCTTCATATATATATCATGGTCTAAGGATCCATATAAATACGTAGTGACCACATCTATCAATCGCATCTCTAATCCTTTTGTAACAACCAGACTAATCAAAAATCTGAATGTGATTGCATCCATAATGGGAGAATATGTTTCTTCATAATTAATCCCGGGTTTCTACAAGAAATCTTGTGTGACAAGTCATGCTTTATACCGCACAAATTCATTTTTCTCATTACATTTTCGTACAAATACCCACTTATATCCAACAGGCATTACACCTTTTGGTGTTTGGACAACAGGTCCAAATACTTCTCGCTTTGCTAGCGCATTTAATTCAATTTCAATAGCTGTCTTCCATTTTGGCCATTCATTTCTACGTCGACATTTTTCGACGATTCTTGGCTCACTTTCTTCATTACTTCTAGTAATGTCAAGTGCCATTTTATATGAAAATATATTGTCGACAACAGTTTTATTTTTATCTAATATTTCTCTAATACTCATGAATTGTATTGAGATCTCATTATTTTCAGGTACCTGTTCCTCTTCAGGGGAAAACATTTCATGAAACACATTTTCAGAAGGTCCCCTTTCAGGAGATTTTAAAATATAAGATTTGATCTCTCCAGGAGTATCAACTGTACTTATAGCCTATGTTGTGGGTATCAGTTCTTCAAGAACACCAAATTCATTTTGTATTCTTTTCTTTCGGAGAATTTTGTCTTTTGCACCAATAGGTCTTCTATGCTTCAGGCATATCTTAGACTCATTTATTGCTATTTTGATAACTTGTTTTTCAGGGACTTCAATCCTTACTGGAGTATTAACAACAGTAATATATGATTTTACTAGACCTTTAGTGTCAGTAAATATATCCGGTAATGAATTTGCAACATTTTGTAAATGAATAATCCTCTGAACTTCTAGTTTACATTCATTTGTAAGAAATCAAATTGAGACATGACTTTATTATCCTAAATAATTTCTTTTCATACTTCAGGCACCGACTTTTCGTTACCCAGTAATGGAAAAGTGGATTCGTCAAAGTGATAATCCTTAAAACGTGCTTTAAACATATCTCCTATAACTGGCTCAAGGTATCTAATAATAGATGGAGAATCAAAATCAACATATATTTCAAGTCTACGTTGAGGGCCAATTTTTGTACGTTATGGAGGTGCAATTGGAACATATACAGCACATCTAAAAGTACGAAAGTGAGAAATATTTGGTTATTGACCAAATACAAGTTGTAATGGAGAATATTTATGATATGCAGATGGTCTAATATGAATTAATGATATTGTATGAAATATAGCATGTCCCCAAGCAAAAACAGGTAGTTTTGATTTCATAAGTAAAGGTCTAACGATTAGCTGAAACTTTTTTATTAAAGATTTGGCTAAACCATTTTGAGTGTGTATATGAGCAACAAGATGTTCAACATCTATTCCTATTGACATGCAATAGTTATCAAAAGTTTGAGATGAAAATTTGCCTACATTATCCAACCGAATGGTTTTAATTGGATATTCAGAGAATTGTGCTCGTAGTTTGATTATCTGAGCAAGAAGTCTGGCAAATGCAACATTTCTGGTGGAAAACAGACAAACATGTGACCATCGACTTGATACATCAATCAAAATCATAAAATATCTAAATGGTCCACTTGATAGATGAATAGGCCCACAAATATCTTCATAAATCTTTTGTAAAAAGGATGGAGATTCAACAATAACTTTTGAGGAAGATGGTATGATAACTAATTTACCTTGGGAACATGCAGAGCACGAATATTCATTGGGTAAAAGAATCTTTTGATTTTTTAAGGGATGCCCATGCGAATTATCAATGATTCATCTCATCATAATTGATCCCGGATGTCCAAGGTGATCATGCAAAATCATAAATATTTTGGGGTCAATGCACTTCTGGTGTACTACCACATATGATTCAATTATTCTCATATTTATATAATACAATCTAGAAGAGAGAGCAGACACTTTTTCTACTATGAGCTTCTAGACCAATATTATTTTAGTAATAAGAAGATGCTTTTTACTGTCTTCATTGATCCTTTTAATATAATAATCATTACGACGTATATCTTTGAAATTCAATAAATTTCTTCTAGATTGTGAAGAAAATAGAGTATCATCAATGCAAAATTTGGTGTTATTAGGCAACACAATATAAGCTCTTCTAGTATCCTCAATTAGATTTGATGAACCTAATATGGTATAGACATAGGCTTTACTTAGTGTTAGATTTTGAAAATGTTTCTTATCTTTAAGAATTGTGTGAGTTGTAATACTGTCAGCTAGATATACATTTTTATTATTCAACTCAAAGATAAAAAGTTCATGACCATGTGATCCATGATTTTGAAGAATAAGACTACTAACTTCAGAATCGGTAGAGGTTCGTGCTGATAACGTGTTATGAAACTAAAGAAGAATAGTAAATTATTGAAATATTGCAAAGGAGAAGAAGGAATATTGAGAGATTGTAAAGTATTTTGTTTTTCAAGATCTCAATGTCAATCACTTCATTTATTTTCTTATCTCTTACAAAATGGTCCTCAAGACCTCTTTTGTAGGCAACTTACATGATGGTTTATTGTGTTAATCAATTCACATGCTCAACAATCAAGTAACAAATACAACAAACTCTCACATGCTTAAAAACCAAGTGACAAGCATAACAAACTCTCACATGCTCAACAACCAAGTGGCAAGCACAACAAACTCTCATATGCACAACAACCAACTCACATCTATGAATGATTAAGTTTATAATAAACCATGTGTAGTAATTGGTAGTTATCCGTCTATTATACAACATGTATATTATTATTGTTTACTAATCAATATTTTGATTATTCTCGTGTAGCATAATATTATCGATATATTCAGGAGTAACTTAGAAAATTCAAGTTTTACATGTTTTCATAAATTCATGCATGCATGCGATCAATCAATACCCATTTAACAAAGCTAAATACATATATATGCATGATTCATGCATATGTATTTAGGTTTGTATGTGATCATGACATTGAAAATGTGAGATCTCAGATTACGTGTATTATTATTGAAGGATTATTTAAATTATTATAATTAATGGTTCTATTGTTTTAAATTGAATGTGTTTTTCATTATTTTATTTGTGTTTTATTTTAAGTTGTGGAATTTAAATTGATGTGTTTTATTTATATTAATTAATATTTCCTATTAATATTGTTCTTTAAATTAAATTAGTTTATTGTGGAGTTTTAAATATTTTATTTTATTGATATTGAATTGTAGCATTTTTAGTTCGCTTTTTATTTAATTTATTGTACTTTATTTATAATAGGTTTTTATTTCTTTTTCTTCTTCTTTTCTTTTCTTCCTTTTCCTTTTCCTTTAATTCTCTGCTTCCTCACAACAGCCTCGTGCGACCAGCCCCCATCTGTTTTTGGCCATTCGGCCTTAAGCCTGGCCAGCCTCCACCACCGGCTGCCAGCCCTCACCACTAGTCTCGCCTAGACCCCCTGCTGTTGGCGAGTCCACCTCTACCAAAGGTGTCATCTCCGGTCACCCCACTGCCCTTGCACGGCCACAAACGCGAAATAGGTTTTGTGATTTCTCTTGCATTTTTCGGCACTACCACCGGCCGCCTTGGTCTCCCACCACCACCATTAGACTCTCCCATTTTCGAAGTACAAAACCCACCGTTGGTAGCCACCCTAGTTCCTCCCTTCCTTCTCCACCCGAAATGGGTCTCTAAATGGACCTATCTTTGTCGTGCCATTGTCCGACTGCCATGGGTCTCACCTCCACCACCAAAAGGTCCTTCTTACTTAGCCAACCACCCCCTTAACTTAACTCCTCAAACCGCGGCCCCACCTTCCTTGTACAACCCCGAATCTGAAAATGGGTTTCCACCCATTTTAAGTCGATCCACTACCTTCTGGTGATTGCACCTCTTCACCACCACCATCATGAGATTCTCCATCTTTCAATGAGTATTTTCCTAAAGTTTGGTATCAAACTGAGTATCCTAGTCCAACATACGAAATGACTGTTACGAGTGCTATGGATTAGCGCTTGTTTGAAGATCTTTACTTTTACTAGCTGTAAGTATTTTTCAAATAAATTTTAAAAATTAAATCTATTTTGCATTAACAATTGTGTATTTGGTTGATGATTGAACTTGCCGATTGTTGGATAATTGTTTATGATTGTACGCATTGTGTAATTGCACACTAGTTTATGTGTATAATTGGTGTTTTGAGGTTTCTATATGAGACGTACTGTAGGGATGATGGTAAGCAGGGACGGTGGTTTAGTCCCGCCTATGATTCCCACCTACAGTATTACTGAAATTATGGATTTTAATAGTTTTGACGGAGTCATAACGGGGATGGCGATACGTAACGCCAGTTATGGTCCATGTGTGTATTTCATAGCGGGGATAGCGATACATAATGTCTGCTATGAAAAGAATGTGTGTAAGTCATATTAGGGACAGCGATACATAATGCCCAATATAATTAGTGTGTGGATGTCATGACGGGGATGGCGATACGTAACGTCTGTTATAATTGGTGATGTATGTAAGTCATATTGGGGACGACAATACGTAACGCCCAATATGATTAATGTGTGGATGTCATGACAGAGACGGCGATACGTAACGCCCGTATGACTGGCACGAATATGGAGGTAAATAAAGATGGTGATAGAGTCCTACCTGCGATACCTGTCTATGGTGTTAATTGGTCTTATGTGGACCATTTTTGGGAAAAATGGTTACGGCTTTTAATGGATTTTAGTGTATGATATTCTAGAAAATGATGGATATTTTTATTGGAGTTTATCTCGGGCTAAAATGAGATTTTGGCGTGTGTTTAATATATTTATTTTGAGGAAGATGACTTTAAGTTTCATGTATATGGTGTCTCATTTACGTGCTATGTTAGTGTATGAATATATTTTATATCTTGTGTTTTGTTTGGGTTGTACTTATCTGCGATACTATTTTTGGCGTTGTAGATTTTGGATGCAGATATCGAGAAGGTTAGCCTGTAGGTGGCTCCGCTATTGAGATTTGGTATATAATTTATTATCTTGGAAAATGTATTTCCCAATTTTATAAATGTATTTTTATGTTTTATTTTTGGGATGGCTGTATTAAATCTCCTATTGGAGAATTTATGTTAAACTGGTTTGTAAAATAATTTTAAAAAATTCTAGTACTTAGATATTAACTTTATTTATCTACTGCTTTTATTTATGCATGTTATGTGTTCACACACTTAGCACTTGACATTGGAAGTGTGTGACCCATGTTGTCAGCATTCCGATGCCTCGATTCCAGTATTTCTATAAGTAGGAGTTTGGAGTGTCACAAGTGGTATCAGAGTGGTTCGACTCTAGGTAAATCCATACGTTACTTAAGGACAGTACTAAAAAAGTTTATTGTTTTAAAATTTATTCGTTTTATTATTTATTTATTTTACTCTATTTTATTATTTTGATCGTTCTCTAAGTTTTTCTTACTAGCTTGTATTGTAAGATTTTTTATATTTATTTCGTTGTGTTGTGTTTTTTATTTAGTTGTGTTTTTTATTTATTATTTTCAGAGTTATCTTAGTTCTGTTTGGTTGGTTTGGTTTGGTTTGCTTTATTTCATCTTAATATTTGTTCATTATTGTAATTTGTGTAGTAGTTAAGATTTTAGTTATTTGATTTTATTAAGTTAAGTTGTTGAGCATTTATTTTATATATGCCTTTTGTTTGGTCAATTTGAAACTTTGGCATTTCAGATTAGATAATATTTTATATCTTTCTTTTTATTGAATCCTTTATTTTTAATAATTGTATTATGGATTCCCTTGTCTTAAAGTTTATTATTTTGTTATGGGTTATTCTGTTTTATTATCCTTTTGTGCATTTATCATATGGATTTAGTTTTATTTTAATTTCATTTCATGAGTTTCCTACAAGATGGTTTTGGATTTTGTTTATTATCTTTTTATTTTAAATACGATGTTTTGTCTCTTAAATATCTTGAAACTTTGAGATTCATTAAGACAGATTTAAAGAAAATCGTTACTATGTATTCTTTTTAGAGGAATGTCATGAGATAAGTTTTTAAATTTATTATCTTTTCACATTTCCGCTTGTTTTATTTTAAAAATTTATCTATTTATTTTGACAAGTGGATTTGTTTTGGCGACTTGTTAGTATTTATTCATTAACTTATCTATTTAATTATTTTATTATGGTTCGTTTTTTTTAAAGGTTTTAAATCCTGGAGATTTCGACAATAAATCTTGTTAGAGTTGAATTTCAGGAGAATTTCGAGACTTTATTTGCCATTTCATTTCCCGTTCTTCTTTTAATTCAATCTCCTTGTTCTATTTAATAAAAGCTTTTGATGATTTTGTGTTTATCAAGGGAAGCAGACTTGTTTTGTTGAATGGCTGGCATTTATGTATTTATTTATTTATTAGATCTTTTTTCCTTTCTGTTTTTATATAATATTTATGTGAATTACTTAAGTTTTATTTGGTGTTTGGGTATATTATTATATTTTTGTGAGATGGATTCGTTTTGATAATTATTGGTATTTATGTAATTGTGCTTCTTTATTGATGTTTTATATACTATTTATGTGTATTACCTGGAACTCACTGAGTGTTTGAGTTTTTAACTTCTAATTTTATTTCTGGGAGATTGTTGAAATTGTATTTTAGATGGACTCTTCTTGCGAATGTGGAATCCTTGCTATTAATATATTGTTATGGAATTTGTTTTAAGAATACTTATGATAGTAGGCGATTATTTGTTTCTTTAGTGAAATTTTGATTTTATTTGTGGATGCTTAGAGATTGAAATATAATAGTTGTGTGTGTGTGTGTAAATTTTAGAGAGTACTTGTTTTTGATTTATGTTTGACTTGGAAGAAGTTTTGTTATGTGAGAGATGTTGATTTGATGTGATGGTATTAAATTTAATGGATCTAAATTTTAGGTATTCGGGCGAGTGGATTGGGGTGGACAATTTAAACATAATTGTTGATGAATTTAATGGTTGCCTTTGTTGAGATATCTTATTAATTTATTTGTGACTTGAGGCCACATAGGAATTTGAATACTTGAGACTACTCTTTTCTTGGGTATTGAAGGTCTAGTTGAGTGAGAAAATTATATGTATCGTGGTTACCTTACTAATTAATTTGAGTAGAGTTGATAGGATTTTTATATGATGTACGTTGGAGTTTAGGTGTCAATCATAGTAGTATAATCAAAATTATGAGATATTAAAACTTTAGGATTTAGAAGTGTAGTATAGGCTTTCCTGTTAATAGGTGTTGAGCTAGCTTGTACTCAATGGTGATAATTTATGAGGACTTAATTTTATGCAATTAGTAAGTTATTAGAGTGCATGCAAAAGTGTGAGGTTTTGTGATGTAGTTAGAGGTTCAAGTTTTGGTGCTAGTTTTGAGGGATTAGTGGTAACTTGAAATTTGGGATGATATTTATAAGTAGAGATTTATCTTTTGGTTGGATAAATTATGCTTATTGATGGTTAAGTTGGGAAGCTATACTTGGGAGTTATTTGAGAGTGATGCGATTTATTGTATGGAGTTTTTGAACATTAAAATTTGAGAGATTGTACTAAAGTCCTTGTACATATGGAAATTTTAGAATATACTACTACCTTAGGAGTCCTAGAGGTGAAATGCTATTTGGAGACTATACAATTATGATGAAATAATATTCATTTGTGTTTAAGAAAAATAGGTAACTATGTAAATGTATAGAGTGAGTCTTAAGCTATATGGTAGGTAAGTTGAGTTTCTATTAGTTGCAGTCGAGCAAATTTCGAGAACGAAATTTATTTGAAGGGGGGAGAATGTGAGATCCCAGACTACGTGTATTTTTATTGAATGATTATTTAAATTATTATAATTAATGGTTGTGTTGTTTTAAATTAAATGTGTTTTTCATTATTTTATTTGTGTTTTATTTAAAGTTGTGGAATTTAAATTGATATACTTTCTTTATATTAATTAATGTTACATATTTATATTGTTCTTTAAATTAAATTAGTTTATTGTGGAGTTTTAAATATTTTATTTTATTGATATTGAATTGTAGCATTTTCAGTTGACTTTTTATTTCATTTATTGTACTTTATTTCTAATAGGTTTTTATTTCTTTTTATTTTATTTTATTTTATTTTTCTTTTCTTTTCTTCCTTTTTCTTTTCCTTTATTTATCTGCTCCCCCACCCCAGCCCCGCACGACCAATCGCCCCCTCTGTTTTTGGCCGTTCGGCCTTAAACCTGGCCAGCCTCCACCGCCGGCCGCCAGCCCTCACCGCTGGTCTCGCCTAGACCCCCTGCTGCCGGCAAGTCCACTGGTACCAGAGGTGTCATCTCCAGTCACCCCACCGCCTCTGCACTGCCACAAACCCGAAATGAGTTTTGTGGTTTCTCTTGCATTTTTTCGCGCCACCACTGGTCGCCTTGGCCCACCACCACCACTAGACTCCCCACCCTTCGGAGTACAAAACCCACCGCTAGTAACCACCCTAGCTCCTCCCTTCCTTCTCCACCCGAAATAGGTCTCTAAATGGACCTATCTTTGCCGCACCGCCGTGGGTCTCACCTCCACCACCAAAATGTCCCCCTTACTCAACCGACCACCCCCTTAACTTAGCTCTTCAAACCGCGGCCCCACCTTCCTTGTACAACCCCAAATATGAAAAATAGATTTCCACCCATTTTAAGCCGATCTGCCACCTTCTAGTGGTTGCATCGCTTCACCACCACCATCATAAGATTCTCTATCCTTCAATGAGTATTTTCCTAAATTTTGGTGTCAAACCGAGTATCTTAGCCCAACGTACGAAATGACTGCTATTGTGACGCTCACAAATTTTTCTTAAAATAAACACGAGAATCGAGGCTTCGGGATGCTGACAATATGGGTCAAGCACCCCAAACGTCAAGTGTTAAGTGTGTGAACACGTGACATACATAAATAAAAACAACGGATATTTGAGGTCATTATCTAAGTACTAGAATTCTTAGAATTAATTTACAAACTAATTTAACACACATTCTCCAACATGAGATTTAATACAGTCATCTGAAATACAAATTATACAAATAAATATTTATAAAAATCGGAAAACAATTTCCCAAAATAACAATTTATAATAAGAATACTTCAACAGTAGAGTTGCCTTCTCAGGCTCATCTTCTACAAAACTCTGCATCCAAAAACTACGATGCCAGAAATGGCATCGCAGGTAAGTACAACCCAAACAAACCCCAAGATATAAAATATACTCATGCAATAACAAAACTCATGAACACGACACCAAATGCATGAATCTTAAAAGAACATCTTTCTCAAAATAAATAAGATAAACACATGCCAAAATCTCATTTTGGTCCACGATAAAATTCTAATGAAATCATCCATCATTTCTCAGAAAAAGATATCAGTAAATTCAATCATAGCGAGTATTACGTATTGCCGTCCCTACACATCACCAATCATAATGGGCGTTACGTATCATTGTCCCCATTATAACTCATACACACTCATTTCATAGCGGGCGTTACGTCTCGCCATCCCTAATATGAAATACATACTCAATAACCATAACGGGCGTTACGTATCACCGTCCCTATTATGTCATCCACACACCACCAATCATAATGGGCATTACGTATCGCCATCTCTATTATGACTCAGTCAAAACTATTAAAACCATTAAAATCCATAAACCCAATAATACTGTTTCTCACTTATAAAACCCTTCAAACAAATCATTTTAATTACCATAATTCAAGTTTTACGTAAAAACTTCAAGTATCATATATACATATGAACGACCGTGCAATTCACAATGCATATCACCATGTACAAAAATATCTAATATTCAATAAACTCCATCAACCAACAAATACCAATATCAACCAACACATAGATGTTAATGAAAAAATCTATTTAAATCTTAAAAGTTCGTTTAGAAAGTACTTATAGCGGGTAAAAATCGAATCATTGAGCAAACGCCAGTCCATAGCGTTCACAGCGAGTCACTTTGTATGTTGAGTTAGAGTGCTCAGTTTGATACCAAAATTTAAGAAAATACTCATTGGAAGATGGGGAATCTCATGGAGGTGGTAGTATGATGGTGTAACCACCGGAAGCTGACAGATCAGGCTCAAAATAGGTGGAAACTCATTTTCGGGTTTGGGCTTGCACAAGGAAGGTGGGGGCCACGAATGGAAGAGCTGAGCTAGGGGAGTGGTCGGCTGAGGTAGGAGAACATTTTGGTGGTGAAGGTGACTCCAGAAGGTGGCACAAGGTGAAACCCATGGGTTTCACACTCATTTCGGGTGGAAGGAAGAGAAGGAGATGGGGGCTCACCGGCAATGGGCTATGCTCGGTGGTGAATCATGGGTGGCCGAAGGTGGTGGCGGCGTGGCCTGAAAATGTAAGAGACCCATTTCGGTCCTAGCTTGCACGAAGGAGATGGGGGAGGTTTGGGGAGCTTCCAACGGCAAGGTAAGGTCGTCGGAGTGAGGGGAGACTGATGGTGGAGGCGGTGACAACGATGGGTGGCTCACGACAGAGCTACGGCGGTTGGAAGCTTGGAAAATCCATTTTGGGTTGCGTAGCTCACGCGCACAATGGTTGACGGTGGCTGGCAGTAATGGTTAGAACCGAGACTGCCAAAAGGGGAAGGGGGTGGACAGGCTGGGAGGGAATGCAGGGGAAAGAAGAAGAAAAAGAAAGAAAAAGGATAGAAGAAGAAAAAAAGAAAAAAAAAAAGAGAAAAAAAAAGAAGGAAAAAGAAATGCAGTCCAACTAGAAAAAGAGCACACTGAAATAAATAAAAACCAACTGAAAAGGTTACAGTTCAATATCAATAAAATAAAATATTTAAAACCAAACAATAAATTAATTTAGATTAAAAAACAATTTAAATACGAAACATTAATTAATACAAAGAAAGCACATCAATTTAAATTCTACAATTTAAAATAAAATACAAATAAAATAATGAAAAACAAATTTAATTTAAAACAACAAAACCATTAATTATAATCATTTAATAAAAATACACGTAAATATGGGGTATCGCAAATATGAGCGATGTGGATTGGCGCTTGTTTGAAGATCTTTACTTTTACCCGATGTAAGTATTTTTCAAATAAATTTTAAGAATTAAATATATTTTGCATTAACAATTATGTGTTAGGTTGATGATTGAACTTGTCGATTGTTCGATAATTGTGTAATTGCACACTAGGTTATGTGTATAATTGGTGTTTTGAAGTTTCTTTGTGAGGCTGTAGGGATGGTGGTAAGCAGGGATTGTGGTTTAGTCCTGCCTGTGATTCCCGCCTTCAGTATTACTGAGATTATGGATTTTAACAGTTTTGACTGAGTCATAACAGGGACGGTAATACGTAACGTCCGTTATGGTCCGTGCATGTATTTCATATCAGGGATGGCGATACGTAATACCTGCTATGAAAGGAATGTGTGTAAGTCATATTGGGGATGGCGATATATAACGCTCAATATGATTAGTGTGTGGATGTCATGACGGGGATGGCGATATGTAATACCTATTATGATTGGTGATGTGTGTAAGTCATATTGGGGACGGCGATACGTAACGCCTAATATAATTAGTGTACGGATGTCATAACGGGGACGGCGATACGTAACGCCCATTATGATTGGTAATGTGTGGATGTTATATTGGGGATGGCAATACGTAATGCCAATATGATTAGTGTGTAGATGTCATAATAGGGACAGTGATACGTAACGTTTGTATGACTGGCATGAATATGGTGGTAGAGTCCCGTCTGCGATACCCATCTATTGTGTTAATTGGTTTTATGTGGACCATTTTCGAGAAAAATGGTTGCGATTTTTAATGGATTTTCGTGTATCATTTTCTAGAAAATTATGGATGTTTTTATTGGAGTTTATCTCGAGTCAAAATGAGATTTTGGCGTGCATTTATTTTATTTATTTTAAGGAAGATGATTTTGAGTTTCATGTATATGGTGTCTCATTTACGTGTTGAGTTGGTGCATAAATATATTTTATATCTTGTGTTTTGTTTGGGTTGTACTTACCTGCGATTCTATTTTTGGCGTCGTAGATTTTGGATGCAGATGTCGAGGAGGCTAACCTAAGGAGGCGGCTCCGCTGTTGAAATTTGGTATATAATTTATTATCTTGAAAAATATATTTTCCTTTTTTATAAATATATTTTTATGTTTTGTTTTTGGGATGGCTATATTAAATTTCCTATTGGAGAATTTGTGTTAAACTGATTTGTAAAATAATTTTAAAAAATTTTGATACTTAGATATCAACTTTATTTATCCGCTGTTTTTATTTATGCATGTCACGTGTTCACACACTTAACACTTGACATTGAGAGTGCGTGACCCGTGTTGTCAGAATTTTGATACCTCGAGTCCCGTGTTTTCGTAAGAGGGAGTTGGGAGCGTCACAGAAAAAATATTTTCTTGGCTTTGAATTTATATTATTATATGCACCCATTTGGCACAAAAGAAGATTCTTCAAAGAGATTATTATTGATTTTCAAGTCTTTGTGCAAGGTATTTAGATCTGTTTCTACTAAGATTTTTATTGACTTTCAAGTCTTTGTTTAGAGTACTTGATGTTCTAGATCTACTAGTGTCCCAAAAAAAAGTTCTGTTTAGGATCAGTACTTCTTCTCGATATATTATACGTTTTTATTTATATTATATATATAAGGTTTGATAATGGGAAGATGGCCGTTAATTCCAAGGAACTAATTCGATACATATATTCGATCTATATTTGCTTTCATGTAATCGGCCATGCATGTGACCTAGCGTTTGATTTTCTTTAATTTATTCAGTGATCACTTTATTTAATCATAATATCGTGTACGTACGAACGCTACTATATTAGCAATTACCACAACTTGAGTTTGATTAATATATTTCATTAACGGGTATTAAAAGTTAATATATACAATATTGTTGGAAAAACCGGATCAACAACGTCGTTGTTTCTCACTAAACAAAGCTGGAAATCTTACATGCATGCATGTTGGCCCCTTAATTAATTGTATCGGGAAGCATCCACATGATCATGTGCTCACATGGAATAATCTTAACTTAAAATTAATCACTGTGCTATATATAACGCTATATATATATATGTATATGTATATATATATATATATATACACTCATATATAACAACTTCAAACTTGGATTTGACTATTCATCAACATGAAGGGGCTTAGTTTAAATGTATTAATATTACAAGTTGTCACCTGTTAGATACAACAATGAATTAGAGAAATATTATAACTAAAAATTAACATATAAAATTAACATGGTTATATGTGATATCATAAATTGTATAATTATTTTTACTGTAAAGTAGATTTTAACGTATCATATGAATTGTATCAATTGATGGGTTTATTTTTATGGAAGCTTTGATTTTTATCAATGATCGTGATTTTGAGAAAAACTTCGATCACAACTCTGTTTTCTTTGTCATCGACAACATTCTTAATAAAGCAACTCATACAGTTATGTCGTCCATAAAAAGATGACCATCATTGATTTTACAATGTGATAATCCAAACTTAGCATGGCTCATAGCTTATTTTATTGACCATAGTCCTTAAAGGACTTTGGCGCTTTAAGTGGGAGAAGAGGCCCTAGATTTTACTTGTGAATAGGGCTATTCTCTGACCAAACCCGATACGAAACATTTCCGATCCGACTCAAAATCACCAGCTTCCGATTATCGATTAGCCGCTTAGCCCGATTACCCGATTTCCTCCTCTACTTCTTCTTCCTTTCCAGAGAATTCAAACAAAAATCTCATTTCAAGGGAATCCAAAGTCCAAACATCCTAAACCAACAAATCCCATTTTCAAAGAATCCAAACAAAAATCCCAAATCAACAAAAATCCAAGAAATTTAGAGCACAAACGAAATACGCGTTGCTGAACAATTCCCTAATATCGGCGATGATGGAAGCTTGGTCGGCGTCATGACTTGATTGCTGCAGCCGCCGTTCACACGAGCCACAAGTGGAGACAGAGATGGACTGGCTAAGGGAGATCGAGCAGTTGATGGAGAACCGGACACATGGCATGAAAGAAAGTGAGATTCATTGCCGCTATTCTTGTTGCAATAGAGAGAGTCGGGACGCTGTTATATGCCTTGAATAGTGGAGAAATGTTAGAGTTTGAAATGGAGAGAAGACTGGAACGAAGAGAAGAGAGAAATGACCTAATGAGCCGCACCTGGTTGTTTAAGGTAGATGCCGGTGACGGAAAGCTTAGTCTGACAAGGTTTGGAGGTTGACGTCGGCAATTTGAATTGGCAGCGAGAATGGAGCGAGAGAAAATAAAATTGAAGAGAGAGAGAGGTCTGCAAAAATAAAAACACACATAGAGAGAGATGGGATTGCAAAAGGCAAAGTTTATCGGTAACGGGTATTCCGTTTCCGACATTCGAGCAATCAAGTCGGGTCAATCGGGTTGGGTCGAGCGGACGGTTTTTTTGTTCACCCCTAGTTGTGAACTTGGCTCCAAAAGAAAGAGCTAGCTAGCTCTAGAATACTTTTAGTGAATTTCGACCCCCTACATGATAGTCCAAGCCCGATGGGCCAAAACCCATGACCAAACCCTAGTTACTAGTGCCATGTGTCATACATGTAAGGCATTATGTATCTGGTTTGAATAGTGGATTAAGGGAGGGAGAGAAACAAAGGCATAGAAAAACCAAAGAGGTGCTACACGCCTACTGTAGGGTTTTTGCCACTTGTCGTGTATGTGAAACCCCTTCTAGAAAAATATGTGACGAGATGACCTAGGAAAAAGCAAGAAGGATTTGGCTTATAAGCCCATTTTACACACCTAAGGCTATTTGTTTTGGCTAATTTCGAGTTCTCAGGTTGTTGGTTATGGAAAGTAGTGCCTAGAAAGAATAACGGGAATTTTTTAGATGATTTGCATAGAGAAACTCAAGGAACACCCAAGGATTTCCAGATTTCTAGATTTACATTCAAGATGTTTCCAGATTCTTGCCAAGTGTCATATATACCTAAAACGTCTAGAAGATTTAATGATGAAACAAGTGCTATGGGCTAATTTCCCTGGCCTATATTTTCGGCAATCACTTGTCCACACGCACTCATCACATATCATTTGTCACTATGTTCTTAAATTGAACCAATAGCATTTGAGAAGGCACCTTGGGAAGGTGAAGCATCAATGGAAGAAGAATGCAAGGCACATGCCACTTGTCACTCATGCCTTGAGTCATTGGTTGGGCAAGGGAAGAGACACAAGTCATTTTACCCAAATACCCTTAAAGGAAATTAGCTTGTTTGGATGATGGAATGGCAAAAAAGCAAAATAAGTGATTTTCCTGGTCTGCCTACTCTTCACAATATTCTATTTGCTAATGGTCTTAAAGCAAACTTGCTTATCATTAGACAATTTTGTGATGATAATCTTTCAGTGCAGTTTTTGAAAGATGAATGCAATGTCTACAATCAAACTAGAAAATGGATATTGAAGGGTACTAGAATCTCAGACAATTGCTATGGAGTTTTGTCAATATCAACTATATGTTATCATAGAGTGATATTGGATGAAGCTAAACTCTGGCACCAACGCTTTGCCCATATGAACTTTAGAGACATATAAAAAATCTCTACAAATGAAGTAGTAGTTGGACTACCAAAAGCATCTAAAACCAAAAAGATTATGTGCAAAGATTGCCAGAAAGGAAAGCAAACTAAGACCTCTTGAACTACTTTACATGGATTTCATGGTCCAACACAAACTAAGAGTCTCGGTGGGAAGAAGTAAATTATGTTCGTAAGGGATGATTGTTCAAGATATAGTTGGACTATTATGTTAAGAGAAAAACTTGAAACATTTGACCTTACTAAGAAATTGTTTAAAAGACTGTAAATAGAGAAGGATCTTTCTGTCTCTAGAATTCGTAATAATCAAGGTAAAGAATTTGAAAATTTTAATCTTTTCTCTTTTTGTGGTTAAAAGGGAATACTTCAAGAATTCTCTGCCACAATCACTTCTAAAAAAATAGAATAGTAGAAAAGAAGAATTGAGCAATTCAAAAAATGGCTCGAACCATGCTAAGCTGTCAAAAGTTCGCGTTATACTTCTGGGGAGAAACTGTTAACACCACTGGTCATATCTTAAATCGAGTGGTGCTTAGACCTCGAACAAAACTCACTCCTTTTGAGTTATGGAATGAAAAAAAGCCGACAAACAAGTACTTTAGAGTATTCGAGAGTACATGCTATATCTTGGGGGATCAAGAAAATCTACATAAGTTCAATAGCAAGAGCGATGAAGAGATCTTCCTTGGATACTCATCAAATGCAAAGTATGCAAAGTTTACAACCTATGAACTTAAACAGTTATGGAATCAATCAACATGGTTGTAGATGATAAATCTGAAGAGACGACCAAGAAGGAACTTGAAAATATCATTGGGTTGGCTGGAAAAAGTCATCATAACAAAAGGAGACAAGCCAAGTGGAGAATACCTCTCAAAGTTCTGATCACTTGCATGAAAAAGAGCCATCCATAAGAATCAGCCACAATCACCTGAAAGAAAATATCCTTGAACCCAAGAAAGTTGAAGAAGCTAGAGATGAAAACTGGATAAATGCATATGAGAAACTTCATCAATTCACTCGGAATGAAATTTGGAAGTTGGTTCTATGACCTGAGAATTGCAATATTATTGGAACCAAGTGGATCTTTAAGAACAAGTCTGACAATCATGGAACTATAGTAAAAAACAAAGCCAAACTAGTTGCACAAGAATACACACAAGTAGAAGGGATCGACTTTGATGAAACATTTACACCAGTTGCTCGTTTGGAATCTATTCACATATTGATTGCATCAACATGTCACTTAAATTTTAAGTTGTAACAAATTGATGTTGAAAATGTACTTTTAAATGTCATCCTACATGAAGAAGTTTGTGTAGAATAACCTAATGGATTCATTAACCATTTGTTTCCTGGCCATGTGTACAAGTTGAAAAAAGCACTTTACGAATTGAAACAAGCACCTCGAATATGGTATGAAAGGTTGATAACCTTTTTACTTGAAAATCGGCTCAGAAGAGGACAAGCTGACAGAATTCTCTTCTTAAGAAAAACTAGTAAACAACTTATCATTGTTCAAGTATATGTTGATGACATTGTGTTCAGAGCTACTCTTGACACACTTTCTCATGAGTTTGCTGAAGACATGAAATCAAAAATTAAAATGAGTATGATTGGTTAGTTATTATTGTTTTTTGGATTAAATTAAACAAAAAAAAATTATTCCACAATCTAAGTATGCAAGAGGTCTTGTTAAAAAAATTGACATGGAAGGGAAGAGTCATGCTCATACTCCTAAGAGCACGTCGGTTAAGATCAACTCAGATTCCACAGGTAAGAATGTTGACTACACTACACAGAAGCATGATAAGGGGTTGCTTTACATTACAGGAAGCAGACCTGATATTGCTTTTAGTGTTCATGTGTGTGCTAGATTTCTTCTAATCCTAAATAATCACATCTTACAATAGTAAAAATAATCTTAAAATATCTAAGTGATATGGTTGATTATAGAATTTGGAATACTAAAGATTCAAACTTGAGTCTTGTTGGATATTCGGATATTGATTGGGTTGAAAATGCCGATGATAGAAAAATCACCTCTGGATGGTCTTTTTATATTGGTAGCAATCTAGTTGTATTTATGAGTGAGAAACAAAATTCAATCTCCTTGTTTACAACTGAAGCCAAATACATAGCTGTAGGAAGTTGTTGCACATAGCTTCTTTGGATAAAGAAGATGTTTAGGGATTACGGATTTTCTCAAGATACTATGATAATCTATTGTGATAACTCTTTTTTTTTTATAGAATTTATTGTGATAACTCTAGTGCTATTATTTTCTCACAAATCTTGTTCAACACTCAAGAATCAAGCATATGGATATTAGGCATCACTTCATTAGATACTTGGTTAAGTCAAAGGTAGCATCATTATAACATATAGATATCAAACATCAATTAGCTGATTTATTCACAACGCCTTTAGATAGGCTAAGTGTTGAATTTTTTAAAAAAGTCATTGGTATATGTGGCATGCCTTAGTTTAAAAAAAATGAGGATTTTTAACTATTTTTCTTGTTTCCTTGAAGATCTAATGATCCTAAAATTGAGCAAGGTGTAAGTTTTATAAGAATGTCAAATCATTGAGCATTATGGCCTCACTAAATCTACATTGATGGAATAGGGCAAATTTTATCTGGTAAGTGTTTCACCTTGGCAACATTGACCTTATGGAAGAGCAATCAAAAGTAGTAGTCTGCACACTGTGATGAACCTCCTAATTGTTGGGATAAATTGTGAATATAATAAACAAAAATGCTCATAGAAAGAGAGAATATATACCTTGAATTAACTAAAACTAATTGAACCTAGTATTAAAAAGGAAAAGATCTCATTTTACCGTACATAAAGGTTGATCCTTATAGAGTCCAGTGTTCAAATCATTGCAAAAAAATAAAAATACTCATACATAGGTATACACTCGAAAAGTTTGTATAGAAAAATCATTGCTCAAAATTATTGCTGAAAAATATGAACAATCCATCAATGGACATAAAGAGTCAATCAAACCTTGTGTTTGAAGGGAAGTACTTTTCCAAGTATCTATGCCATAGTATAACGTTTAACTTTTGGAAAAATATTACTCATTTTTTGAGTAAGAACAAAAATATATAACTCATTTTTTTCCTCACTCACACTCAAATAGTACATTTGGTTGGTCAACTAATATGGTATAAGTCACTTTGGTGATAACCTCAGTCGAGAAATGCATCTCTTCAATGAGTAGATAGTGTGAGTGACATGATACTTGGATTTGTGCTACCTAAAAAGGCACAAATATTCCTTATATGGTGACTTATTTGTGGGAAAAAAAAGTTAAAATCGTTTGAACACCTTTTATTTATTTTTGTTCATGTCTATTAACAAAAAAAAAAAGAACATGGTCAAATCACGCCTCTGACGTGTGTGGTGAGAGGGACCTCATGCATAGCACACCCCAAGCATTAGAGGTTCAACCGGGAAAAAGAGGGCGGTCATTTATACCAATTTCTTCTCTTTCACGTATCACATCTCACAGTTCTATTCAAATCACTCGATTTCGAAATCACTAACTCTCTCAAATACTATTCCAATAAACACAAGGGATAAAGATCAAAAGGTTTCAAAACAAATTTCAAATCTCTTCATTAGCTATCAACGTAAGTGTTCTAGATAACTTCTTGAATTTGTATTTCTCTAGAACTAGAACAAGCGATTTCAATTACGGCTTTTTGAGTGGTTGGGGGTTATTTTTCTTCTCGAAAAATGCGAATGTGCCTTTGAATGATTTAAATAATGCATGCATGCAATACAAATACAGTTTTCACACCAAATATCTGAGTGTTTGGCTCGATCTCTTCAAATGACCAAGTTTATGAATCCATCACTTCATTGGCCTACGTTATGCCTCAATCATATTTACATACTCAACTACTAATATTATCGCCTACATGCTTGTCCATATAGATCCATTTTTTTCTTAATAAAGCATGTGTTTGGCATGATTTTGAGTTTGATTGTGTTTTGAGTTTATTTTCATACTTTTGTGTGGTGATGATCATGAAAGTAATTCAAATACACTTTGTTAAGAAATATTTCAAATAGAATAAATACTCACAAAAACTTGAAGTGTTAAGAAGGGTCATTAATTGTAATAACCCTTCTTTTTTGAAAGATTTCCTTAGAATATATATTCATTTAGAAATTATTTAGTATTTTAAGAAACTTTTTGAGAATTTATGACATTTAAATTTAAAGTCTAAATTAGAGACACTTAAGGTATTAGATGAAATATGGTGAATTTTGATCGAATTTTTTGAAAATTGAGTAAGGTGTAAATTAGAACATTTTAGTTTGAATTGGAGGATAATTAAATCAAGGAGAGAAAGATGAAAATCGATAAAATTAGAAGTGGAGTGCAAAAACACATATGAAGCTCGGAATTGAATTCTCGGGTTAATCCAACGTATTTCAGTAAAATGGTTCTATTTCTCTCATCTGGCCTTGTAATTAGATGATTAAAAAATTATATAGATCACTAAGAGGATGACCTAAAACTTTCATGTTTTGCATTTTTAGAGAATCGAAGTGGATCAAAGGATTATTTGGGCAAGAAGTGGACTGACTCGAATTGGACAAAAACTGAAGTCCGAAAATAAAATGTGTCACCGCCTTACTTTAGGAGCTTGAATTTGATTGGTTCTTTCCATTTATATCATTCAAACATGTTGGGGAGGTAAGTGTCATGTGGAGTAAGAGTTTATAGAAGGATAATTAGCCTATTACCATGAAGGAATTAAGCGCAAATCTGATTGGTGAGGAACTAGCTAAACCAGCCAAACCATCCCTTTGTTCCTAACCAATGGCTAACTAAATCTTGGAAATATCTTCCTAGTCACCCTAAGTATCCCAATGAGGGCTGGAACATGTGGTAAGAGGGGAGAAATACTCTCGAAGCCGTGGGACACAACAAATTGCCAAGTGGCAGGATACACCTCACCAAGAATTATTATACTTTTATTTTTATTTTTATATCCATGTGTTGTAATTATTTGAGTCATTGATCAAAAAGATTTTAGAGGTTAAGTAAGCAATACCCTTGGATGAAGATTACAATCAAACAAATCTAACTTTAGGGGTATGATTAGGCCTAAGTGAGGAAGACACCTCAAATGGTTGGCCAAAAAGGAAACCGAAGGCCTTGGGGTATTCTCACCCTTAAGCCCTTATGCATGGCACTGCTCACAAATATATATATATATATATATGTGTGTGTGTGTGTGTGTGTGTGTGTGTGTGAAAATTGTTACAAGCTTCCCTTTAGTACATTCCCACGGTCAAACAAGAAAAGGGAAGAAGAAAACTCACCAAAAACATACTCACACTAGTAAAACACCAAAGAGAAGGTAAACTAGCGGCCTTGGAGGGAGAATTGCCTAAACCTCAATCCGATCATCCAAAGAGAAATTGGTAAGTACACTACTTAACCTAATCTTATCGTAGTATAAGTGGCTTGATGATTGGATTAAGTTGATGCTTGTTTGAGCTTAAACATTCTTTATGAGTTAAATTGAGATCTATTGAATTTTTGGAGTGGTTTTGGTCATGGAAAAATGTTAGAAAAATTATAGTACCTTTAGAAATATATTCTATGATAATATATTAAGAGGATTATGTGAAAATATGGGGTCTTGATTTAAAAAAAATAAGAAAGAAATCCTAGAACAATTCGGCCATAATAAGGTTTTAGTAGAATTTTTGGTTCTAAATTTTATTAAATTAGTTTTTAATTATATGAATGATATTTTTATAATTATATTGAGTTTAGAAACTCTAAGTTACTTAGAAAATTTTCAAGAATTATTTTGCTAAGAATTATAGAAGAAATGCTAAGAAAAACAATTTAATATGCATAAATTGATGAAGGGAAATTTGATCACTAAATATGTGAATTTTGGCTTGAGTTAAATGATGTTTTAGTCTCCCATGGATTTCAACCAGCCTTGGTTTTGATAATATTGTAATATTTTATTTAATCGTTTAAGCATTATTCGTTAAGTTTTGATGCTACAAATTTATGTGGCATAGTGCATGTCATGTGATATATATTCTTGTGATATGTTTTTATGTGTCATATGAATTATTAACACATGAAACATGCATGTCATAAGTCTAAGTTTATGCGTATATTACATTTTATCACATATATGTGTCATCATAAATCATAACGTCCGTTTTGAGAAAACACGTAAAGAAAATTTTTAGTAAGCATAATAAAACAAATAATCGTGTCAAGACGAGGATGGCAATACATAACGCTCAGATGACTAACATGATTAGATACGTTAAGTGTCCTGTCATGACGGAGTCGGCGATACGTAACTCTCGAAAGACTGACATGACTAGCAAGAATGACGATATGTAATGCTCGCTATAATAAGTATTTTTATGTCATGATGGGGACGGCGATACGTAATACCCGGAATATTGACACGAGACTCATCAGGACGAGGATGGCAATACGTAACACCCGAAAGATTGACGAGTTTATGTATGGCCAACCTGATGCGTCATGCTAAGAAAACCCAATGTGAACGGTGATACGTAATACCCATCGAAGTTATGAAATAAGTAAGACTCGCGATATTACGAAAGACAATAAAAGAAATAGAAGTCTAAGTATGATAAGAGTGGGTCCATAGAAAACATACGTCTATCATTCATATATCACTCATATGCATAAGCTCCATAATTTATTTCACATGTTATATGATTTTGTCTTGCCATGTGCTTTAATATTATGTTTTATCTATGCCTCATTATGTTGAATGTGTACTTATTGAGATTTTTGAGGAAATCTCTCTTTTATATGTTTTTTTATTGGGAGACGCTGGGGACTAGTCCGGCTGTCACCAATGTCTAAAGCAGCCCACCGGAGCTCACTGGAGCTCGCCGGAGCTCGCTGTCGTAGGGGTGAGGTCACCTTAGTCCGCGAGTCCCGATGGCGTGGGCGGTGTCACCCACCGCCACCGAGGGCAGCGGGGGCTGCTTTGTGTGGGGAGGCAGGCGGTCTACCCCCCAGGATATTCCTTTTTTATTTGTTTTTCTGGGAAATTAAATATTATCACAAGACCGTATAATGGAAAAGGTACAAGCCCCTATAATGACGCAGGGACTTCGGTTTGATTTCCCACTTTTTGATAATTTTGACGCTCCTCTTGTACATAACTACATATTGGCGATTTTGAGCCAATACGCATCCGTCTGATCCATGGAGCTACAGCTTGGCTAGTGCTGCATGGTGATGGATCCAAGGGATTCGTTGTCCATATGTGGTATCTATAAAATCCCGTATGGACAAACCCTTCCAAAGGATGTAGATATTAGTATATATTGATTGCGGTACGGGAGAGACTTTCCAGAGGTCAAAAAAGAGTCGAGGTGGCCCAATGTTATGTTGATAACTCTTATATATGTATATGAAAGACAAAACTAACTGATTATCTTATGAACTAAGACAATTTAGAGATGTAATATTATGTTATATTTGTGATTTTATTCTACCATGTGATCACTAACTTGTTATGCTAAAATTTTTATTTAGACTCTTTTTTCGCTGCGAGTTTCATTGCACTCGATAGTAAGAATAGGTTCATGCATTATAAATTCGATACGTATGGGATAAATAGCCTAGTGTTACTTATTCTGACTCTTCAATTTACGGTTAGTCACAAAGCATAGATTTAGGATGTCACAGAGTGGTATCAAAGCTATTACGTCTCTAATTAAATCCATATTGTCTTAGGAAAAGATTACATGGTATTAGAATAGGTTTGAATCTTTAAAAGAATGGATTGGACGTAATATGAGAAAATGATATGGATTCTAAAAGTTTTGAATTTTAAGGTAAAAAAGACTTATGGTGGAGTTTGGTATGTTTCAGGAAGATAAGATAGCAAGAGGTCATTCTCCTTTGAGATAAGTAGATACAACAACTCAAAATCCTCCTCTGGTTACTCCCCTAAGGATGGAGGAGCAAGTGGGACAAAACCCACCACTGGAAGAGGGGCAGACAATGCAAAACCTTTCTTTGGAAGGGGGACAAGCGATAGCTGAGGCCATTCGGTAGATGAAAAAAGTGGTGAAGAACCAAATGGAGTAGGGTCGTTGTCACTAGCACGATGAAAGTAAAGGGGAAACTCAAGGGTGCCTGATGAAATATTTTTGGTCTATCGATACCCACATTTCTTGGAAACGAAAGGAGCTCTCAAAGCTAATAAGTGAATCATAGACCTAGAGCGTACATTCGAAATTAGTGGTTCTACTGAAACTCAGAAGGTTCAACATGCGGGACAACTGTTTTAGGGAGAAAGAAAATGGTGAAGAACCAAATGGAGCACGGTCGTTGTCACCAGCACGATGAAAGTAGAGAGGAAACTCAAGGGTGCCTGTATGAAAGATTTTTGGTCTATCGATACCCACATTTCTTGGGAACGAAAGGAGCTCTCAAAGCTAATAAGTGAATCATAGACCTAGAGCGTACATTCGAAATTAGTGGTTGTACTGAAACTCAGAAGGTTCAGCATGTAGGACAACTGTTTTAGGGAGAAGTTGGTTTATGGTGGGACAAAAAGAGGAAGTTGTTGAAGTTAGAACTAGGAGAGAACGTATTGCCTACTTGGGAAAGTTTTAAGAAAGAGTTTGACGACCGATTTTTTCCAGAGTCGGTGAAGCGGCAGAAAGCCCAAGAATTCGCTACATTGATGCAAGGTAGCATAACGGTGGAGCAGTATGCAGCACGATTTATAAAGTTGGCAAGATTTGCTTCACACCTGGTGGCTATTGAGAAAATGAAAGCGCAAAAAATTTCAAGAAAGGTTACAACCACGTATTCGTGTTCAGGTCGCGTGTTTACAAATAGAAAATATTCAGGAGTTAGTGAATGTAATTGCCAAAGCAGAGCAAAGGAGTCTTGTGATGCAGACTCAAGTTGCTAGGAAAAAGAGGTTCCCATTTCCTGCTAGAAGAGATACAGAAAGAAAAGAAGTTTCCGCCCTACTAATGAAGGAAGAAGAACGATAGCTAACACAAACATACCGGTTCTGTTTGCCTTGTATGCTAAGTGTGGACGTCAGCATAGAGGAGATTGCTAGATAAATACTAAAGCGTGTTATAGGTGTGACCAGACAGGACACCTGATTAGGGACTGTCCTCAAAACGTTCCTAGAGGAGAAGCGGGATCATCAGGAGGAAAGACGAAAGCTCCCACAAAAGCCAAAGTTTATGCGATCACACTTCAAGAGATGGATGTAGAGACTGATGAGGCAATCAATGCTGGTATTATTACTAGTAATTTATAATTCCCTTCTCTTGTTTGATTGATGTGTGAATTCTCTTGAATATCAAAAAAATGGTAGGATAATTTTTCTAGGTAAGGTTAAACTGAAAAAATATATGGCTTATGCTTTGTTTGACTCTGGAGCAACGAAATCTTTTATTTCATATGAATGTGTCCAGAGGAGCAAATTAAACTTGGAACCTTTAGTGCAAAAATTTTTGGTGGCTATACCCGATGGTAAAATAATTGGATGTCATCGAATTGTAAGATGTTGTCCTATAGAAGTTGTGGGTTTATAGCTAACTTCTAATATGATATTATTCCATTTGATGGAATTCAACTTAATCTTAGGTATGGATTGGTTAGCTAAGTATTATGCTAAGATTGACTGCCGAATGAAAGAGATAACCTTTGATGTACCGATGAAGGAAAGGCTTTGTTATAGGGGGAAGTAGTTAGCTCTATTTACTTTATACTCACTACCAAGCGGATAGAGAAAAGTATTAGGGAAGGATCAAAGGTATGTTTGGCGATGATGCTAAATTATCTAGAAGAAGTTAAGGGTATTAAGGGATTCCGGTTGTGGAAGATCTTCCTCAAGTCTTTTCAGATGATTTACTGGAGTTACACCCTAACCGGGAAACGGAGTTTACTATTGAATTGGAACCAGGTACAGATCCAGTTCTTAAAGCACCATATAGAATGACACCTGTAGAATTAAAGGAGTTGAAGACGCAGATTGAAGAACTCTTGTTGAAAGGATTTATCCGACCGAGTTTGTCTTTGTGGGGAGCACCAATGTTGTTTGTAAAAAAGAAGGACGGAACGATGAGAATTTGTATAGATTATCAAGATCTGAATAAAGTCACAATTCAGAATAAGTACCCATTACCTCGAATAGATGATCTATTAGAATAGTTGAGAGAAGTTTCAGTATTCTCTAAGATAGATATTAAATACAGGTATCATCAACTGAAGATAAGAGAGAATGATGTACCTAAGACAACTTTTCGAACTCAATATGGGCATTTCGAGTTTTTGATAATGCCGTTTGGGTTGACAAATGCACCAGTAGTATTCAAGGACTTAATGAATCGGATATTTAGACCATACTTAGATAATTTTGTGGTGGTCTTTATAGACGATATTCTGATCTATTCTCGGATTGATGAAGAACATAAGGAGCATTTAAGGATTATATTAGAGACCTTGTAGAAGCATCAGTTTTATGCCAAACTCAGTAAGTGTGAGTTCTGGCTACGAAAAGTCAAATTTTTTAGTCATGTAATTTCTAGTAACGGAGTTTCGGTGGATCCAACTAAAATAGAAGCAGTGATGGATTGGCAGCAGCCTACAAATGCCGATGAAGTATATCGTTTCTAGAGTTAGCTGGATATTACAGAAGATTTGTAGAAGGATTTTCTAAACTTTCTGTGCCTTTGAAGGCATTGACAAGGAAAAATGTTAAGTATGTTTGGAGTGAACAGTGTGAAAGGGGTTTTCAGGAACTCAAAAGAAGATTGACTACAGCGCCAATTTAACCTATACCGGAACCTCATAAGCCATACGTGATATATAGTGATGCCTCAAAGATGGGTTTAAGGTGTATATTAATGCAAGAAGGAATAGTAATTGCATACGCATCCTGACAACTTAAGAATCATGAGCAAGATTATCCTACCCATGATTTAGAATTAGTAGCTGTCGTGTTTGCTTTGAAAATATGGAGACATTATTTATATGGAGAAAAGTATGAAATATACACGAATCATAAGAGTCTAAAGTATCTATTCAGTCAAAAAACCTTGAATATGAGGCAAAGAAGATGGATGAAAACCATAAGTGGCTTTCAATGTGAAATTAAATACCACTCTGGCAAGGCTAATGTGTTAGTCGATACTTTAAGTAGAAAAACTCAAGCAGAAGAATTATCAGTACTATATGTTATGCAAGAAATTCTTGTAAACAGGCTTTCAAAGAAATCAAGTTGATGATAGTTCAAGAAATTATCCCCCTGATATATGAAGAAATTAAAGAGGGAGAGCGAAAGGATTATAAGTTGGAAAAGTTAAGACAACAGTTAGTGGAAGGAAAAGAGTCACCACATTATCGGATCTCGGGTAATGAAATATTGTGTTATAGAAGCAGAAAAGTGATTCCCAATAATCTAGAGTTGAAAGAAAGATTATTAAGAGAAGCTCACTGTACACCATATACTGCTCATTCCATGAGTACTAACATGTATCGGGATTTAAAGGAAAAGTTTTGGTGGGAAGGAATTAAGAAGGATGTTGTAACTTTCATAGCAAAATGTTTAGTGCGTCAGTTAGTAAAAGCATAACATCAAAGGCCAGCTGGAGAGTTGCAACCTTTATGGATTCCTGAATCGAAATGGGAATACATATCTATAGATTTTGTAATCGGATTGCCAAGAACATTTTCCGAACAGAATTCAATCTAGGTGGTAGTTGACTGGTTAACCAAGAGTGCTCATTTTCTGCCAATTTCAAATATGGATTCTTTGGAAAAAATTAGCACGAATTTATGTGAATGAAATAATTCGTGTGAACAGAGTTCCTAAGACCATATATCAGATCGGGATCCTAAATTCACATCTTGATTTTGGCAGAATTTACAAAAGATGATGAGTACAAGTTTGAATTTCAACAATGCATATTATCCTCAAATGGATTGACAGATAGAAATGACTATCCATACTTTAAAACATATATTACGAGCTTGTATCTTAGATTTTGGTGGTGATTGGAAAAGTTTTTTTACCATTAATTGAATTTGCTTATAATAATAGTTTCCAAGCTACTATTCAGATGGCGCCTTATGAAGCATTGTATGGAAGGAAATGCAGATCTCCCATATATTGGGATGAAGTTGGTGAAAGCATTATTTTGGGACCTGAATACCTACAAGAAGTCAAGGAACAATGGAAAGGATCAAAGATAGAATGAAGAGAGCACAAAGCAGACAAAAGAGCTATGCAGATAATCGTAGAAGGGCTTTAGACTTTATGGTAGGCAAATGGGTATACTTAAAAGTCTCGCCCATGAAAGGAGTAGTGTGTTTTGGGAAAAAAGAAAAATTAAGTCCTCGACATTAGACCTTATGAAATTCTAGAGAAAGTAGGGCTAGTAGCCTATCGTCTAACCTTACCTAGTGAATTGCAAGGAGTTCATGATGTTTTCCACGTGTCTTCTTTAAAGAAAAGTTTCGGTGAAGGAACAGTAGCAGTAATGGATCCAGGTCATATCAATCTACACCTTAATTTGACGTATGAAGAGTGGCCCATAAAAATTGAAGATCAGCAGAATCAAACATTACGGAATCGTGTCATTTCGTTAGTCAAAATATTTTGGAATAATCCCACTTTCTAGGAATTTACTTGGAAACGTGAGGATATGATGAAGGCTAAATACCCTCATTTGTTTAAAAACTAATTGTGATTAATTGTATTCTATTTTGATATTTTATATATGTGTTGTGACTTTCATTAATTTAGTATTTATTTCTTGTATGATATGATTGTTAAAATTCATTAATTGGTCTTATTCAGAAAATGGTTTGTACTAAGAAAATCGCAAGAATGTCTGTAACTCTCGTAAAACAACTAAAAGAAAGATCAGATAGATTAAGAGAAAGAATACGTAGAGACAAAGAAAGTCAGATAAAAGCTGAAAGATTAAGAAGGTTGGAAAAGAATGAATGGCACAGGACTCATATAATGGACATAGATGATAAGGGTAATCCAGTTTTCTAAAGAGCATTACCAAGGAAAGAAAGACAACCCACTAAAGTGGGATTGAAGGATGAAAAATAATTCTTATTAAGAAAAGATAAAGGAAAAGAAGTTGCTTTTGAATTTTCAGATAATTCTAATGTCTGTAGATGGCAATTGACAAAAGGACATGTTGTAATAAAGACAAAAGAAGAAAGGTTACGAAAATTGCAAGAGATAAGTGTTAACATATATTATGATCCTGATTTAGACATCATCTTTCATTTTTCCCAAGACTCATTATCAATGGATCAAAGAGTACCTCCATCTTCGGAGGAGTCAACTACAACTAGTCATTGAGGTATAATATTTTATTAAATTCATTAAAGATTATGTCTTATCGATTTCGAGGATGAAATCTTTATTTTAGGGAAGGAGGATATAATAACCCTTCCTTTTTTAAAGATTTTATTAGAATATATATTCATTTAGAAATTGATTTAGTATTTTAAGAAACTTTTTGGGAATTTATGACATTAAGATTTAAAGTTTAAATTAGAGACACCTAAGGTATTAAATGAAATATGGTGAATTTTCATCAAATTTTTGGAAAATTGAGTAAGGTGTAAAATAGAAAATTTTAGTTTGAACTTGGAGGATAATTATATCAAGGAGAGAAAGAGTAAAATTGAGAAAATTAGAAGTGGAGTGAAAAAATACATATGAAGCTCGGAATTGAGTTCTCGGGTTAATCCAACATGTTTCGATAAAATGGTTCTATTTCTCTCATCTGACTTTATAATTAGGTGATTCAAAATTGTATAGATCACTAAGATTATTACTTAGAACTTTCATGTTTTGAGTTTTTGTAGAATCGAAGTGGAGCAAGGGATTATTTGGGCTGGAAGTGGTCTAACCTGAGTTGGACGAAAACTGAAGCCCGAAAATAAAATGTGTCACCGCCTTACTTTAGGAGCTTTAATTTGATTGGTTGTTTCAAATTCTATCATTTAGACATGTGTGAGGAGTTAGGTGTCATGTGGAGGAAGAATTTCTAGAAGGATAATTAGCCTATAACTATGAAGAAATTAAAAGCAAATTTGATTGGCGAAAAACTAGCTAAACCAGCCAAACCATCCCTTTGTTCCTAACCAATGGCTAACTAAATCCTGGAAATATCTACCTAGCCATCCCAAGTGTGCCACTGAGGGCTGGAACATGTGGTAAGAGTGGGGAAATACTCTAGAAGCCGTGGGACACAAGAAATGGCCAAGTGGCCGGATACACCTCACCAAGAACCCTTATACTTTTATATTTATTTTTATATCCATGTGTTGTAATTATTTGAGCCATTGATCAAAAAGAGTTTATAGGTGTAGTAAGCAAGACCCTTGGATAAAGATGAGAATCAAACAAACCTAACTTTAGGAGTATGATTAGACCTAAGTGAGGAAGACACCTCACATGGTCGGCCAAGAAGCAAACCGAAAACCTTGGGATATTCTCACCCTTAATCCCTTATGCATGGCGCCACTCACTCACACACACACACACATATATATGTGTATATGAAAATTGTTTCAAGCTTCCTTTTAGTCTATTTTCACGATCACACAAGAAAAGGAAAAAAGAAAACTCACCAAAAACACACTCATACCACTAGAATACCAAAGAGAAGGTAAACTAGAGGCCTTGGAGAGAGAATTGTCTAAAACTCAATCCTTTCATCCAACCAAATTTTGAGAAATTGGTAAGTACACTAATTAACCTAATCTTGGCATAGTATAAGTGGCTTGATGATTGGATTAAGTTTGATGCTTGTTTGAACATAAACATTGTTTATGTGTTAAATTGAGATCTATTAAATTTTTGGAGTGGTTTTGGTCATGGAAAAATGCTAGAAAAATTATAGGACCTTAAAAATATATATTATGATAATATATTAAGAGAATTATATGAAAATATGGGGTCTTGATTTGAGAAAAAAAAAATAATAAAGAAACCCTATAAAAATTCCGCCATAATAGGATTTTAGTTGAGTTTTTTGTTCAAAATTTTATTAAATTGGTTTTTAGATTAATTGAATAATATTTTGATAATTATATTGAGTTTAGAAACTCTAAGTTACTTATAAAATCTTCAAGAATCATTTTACTAAGAATTACAGAAGAAATGCTAAGAAAAATAATTTAAGATGAATAAATTGATAAAGGAAAATTTGATACACTAAATATGTAAATTTTGGCTTGAGTTAAATAATGTTTTACTCTCCCATGAATTTTGGCCAGTCTTGGTTTTGATAATATTTTAATATTTTATTTAATTGTTTAAGCATTATTCGTTAAATTTTGACACTACAAAATTTATGTGGCATAAGTGCATGTACATGTGATATATATTCTTGTGATATATTTTTATATGTCATATGAATTATGAAAACATAAAACATGCATGTCATAAGTCTAAGTTTATGCGTATATTATATTTCGTCATATATATGTATCGCCATAAGTCATGACGTCTATTTTAAAAAAATACATTAAGAAAGTTTTAAGTAAACATAATAAAGCAAATAATTGTACCACGACGGAGACAGCGTTACGTGATGCCCGGAAGACTAACATGACTAGCGGGGACAGAAATACGTAGCGCCCAGAAGATTGACACGAGCTCGTTTGGATAGGGATGGTGATACGTAACGCCCGGAAGATTGGCGAGTTTATGTATGGCCAAGCTGACGCATCATACTAAGAAAACCCGACATGGATGGTGATACGTAACCCGTCGAGGTTATGAAATAAGTTAAACCCATGATGTTACGAAAGACAATAAAAGAAATAAGAGCTAATTATGATAGGAGTGGGTCCATAAAAAGCATAAGTCTGTTATTCATATGTCACTCATATGCATGAGTTCCATAAGTTATTTCACATGTTATATAATATTATCTTACCATGTGTTTTAATATTGTATTTTATCTATGCCTCATTATGCTGAATGTGTACTTACTAAAATTTTCAAGAAAATCTCACTTTTATATATATTTTTTTATTTTGTTTTTCTAGAAAATTAAACATTATCGCAAGACCGTATGATGAAAAAGGGAAAGGCCCCTATGATGACGTAGGGACTTCAGCAGAGCCCTGAAGGACTCTCTGATTTCCCACTTTTTGATAATTTTGACACTCTTCTCGTACATAACCACATATCGGCAATTTTGAGCCAATACGCATTCATCTCAACCCCAAACCGACAATGAGTCGGGTGCAGCATGATGGTGGATCTGAGGGGTTCATTGTCCATATGTGGTATCTATAAAACCCCGTGTAGACAAACTCTTCTGAACGATGTAGATATTAGTATAGATTAGTTGCGGTACGGAAGAGACTATCCAGAGGTCAAGAAGGAGCTGAGGTGACCCTGATGTTATGTTGATAACTCTTATATATGTATATAATAGACAAAACTAATTGGGTTATCTTATGAACTAAGACAATTGGAGATGTAATATTATGTCTTATTTGTGGTTTTATTTCTACCATATGATCACTAGCTTGTTATGCTAAAGTTTTTATTTAGACCCTTTTTCCGCTACAGTTTCATTGCACTCGATAGTAAGAATAGGTGCATGTATTATAAGTTCGATACATATGAGGTAAGTAGCCTAGTGTTACTTATTCTAACTTTTCAATTTATGTTTAGTCACAAATCGTAGATTGTAGACGTCACATTAATAGAGCTTTTAGCACTATTTGGAGATTTGTTTTGCTAACATAAATTGTTTATGAGATCTACTAACATGAGTCTGTTTGTAGATGAGATTCAAGGAAAAATCCAAGAGGAAGAAAACTAAGGAGTTCTCTTCTCAAAGTAGTTTCTCAAGTGAGGAAAATCCTCATAATGAGACACAACCTCCTAAGGATACTACTAAAAAGGCATTTGTGCAACCAAAAACTCCAGCAGGAACTTCCGAATTTGGATCAAAACTTGGAGCTTATGAAAGGTTTGTGACATCTGAAGCTGAGTCAGTTTACCGAAATATTTTCTCCACAAAGAATGTACTAGGAGAAAGAGACAAAAGGCTAAGTGATTTTACTAATCTGACTTTTAAATTAATTGGGAAGATTTTTTCTTAGAGAAAGTGAGGAAAGCTTACTAAAGCCATACCTATACCTTGTGTGGAAGTTGTGAGAGAATTTTATTCCAACTTAGGCCATTTTAATCTTGATGATCAAGGCATTTCCTCTATAGTGAAAGGAGTTAATATTGATATCTCTCCTGTTGTGATGAGAAATTTATGAACATCCTAATGTGGAAAACCTTGATTTTCCATACGAAGAATTGGGGAACCCTACTAAATCAGCAATGAAGGAATTATTTGATGGCCTTCAAGGACCAAGTGGCCTCCCAAAGTTCATAGAATGCATATGAATGCAATGCTTGCCCCCATTTAGATTATTGGCCAAAAGTATCCTCACAAATCTATGGCCAATTGGTAGGCATACTGAGATAACCCTTGAGAGAGCTCATTTCATGTCTTTCATAGCTACTAGAGTCCTACTGACCTTCCAATTCATATAATTGATGTTATTCATAAAGTAAAATTGGAAAAGAAAATGAGTCTCACAGTTGGTGGTCTAATCACCAAGTTAGCTATGATGGCTAAAGTCCCTTTCAGATCAAGTGAGCCAACCGTAAAAATGTATGAAAAAATCTCAACCCTTACCATAGTAAAATCTGAAACAGTCATAAGCAAGAAAAACCCCATACAACTAGCTCTACATCCACCTCACCAGAACCTAGCTACTACACCCACATCCAATGAACTTGAGCAAATAATCCTCTCATCAAAAGTTTGATACATTTTCTTGAAAGTGAGGAAAAATTGTCCAAAATAGAACAAAAAATTACGACCATTCAAAATGATGGAGTGCAAGTGAATGATAGGCTAATACATTTGTCTCTTGATGTGCAGCAAGTACATGGATGTGTTGCTAACCCAGATGTAGAGTAGAGGCCTTTGGCTTCATGCTAATAAAAAGGAAGAGATAATTTTGAGGAAGAGCTAATGCTAAAGGGAAGCTGCAAGAGGAAGAATGGTGCTGTACTAATGCAGAAATTATTTTTTATTTTGAAATTTTAAATTCAATTTGGGTTGTACTTAAGACAATGCGAACATTACATTGACTGCTAACATGATGAGATAGAATTATAATATTTCTACATGAGATTTTTGCTTCTGGCTTGTTTTTTTTTTACATGTACTCATCACATTCATCCAAAGTATGTTTTGCTATCAATCCACCAAAGGAGAAGATTGTAAATGTAAAAAATAGTTTACTAAGATTAGATGACTAGGATTTATTTGAAACATTGGATGAATGTAATTTGATTAAGTCTCTAGAATTTATTCAAATTAGTGATGAATGTAACTGGTCTTGTTTATCCTATTGCTATTCTTATCTTGAACATTTAAATTAAAATAAAAGTTATCCGATATTTAAAAGGACCATGATGAAGATTGAAGTATCAAAAAAGTTGGAGATATAAAATAATATGATTAAAAGACTCGGTTGAAGATGTGGAAGTAGATTTGACTTCAAAATATCAAGAAGTCATTTAGTTGAAGAGTTTCAATGTAAAACGCCCGTAGTCGGTTAGCAACGTAACAGAGTAAGTAATTGAATAAAACTGTCAGTAGAATCATGAGACAAATCTACCACTAAACTGTCTATTTAAAAAAGGGTTCGGTTAAGATCAACACTTTGATCATCATTGTTGAGAGCTTAAAGACTTGAGAGAACTTCAAGTATTCGTGTGAGACAAAATTCTTGAGAAGAATTTTTTAGTTGCTCATTCTTTTAGTTTGAGTGTGTGCTACTCCAATGAAGAGTTAAAGTATTTGTATACAGCCACTAGAGGTTTCAGAAGAAAAGTTAATAAATTGAAGATCATCAGAGGTTCTGGTAACTACAGCAACAAAAACCAAACAAGTTGTTTATCTTGTCAAGTAAGAGTGTATAGTGGCAAAGATTTTGTAATCTAAGAACTTTACTTATAATTAATATTAATCTAATAAAATTAATTTTTCTAAATTTGACTGACTCGTAGGTTTTATCATTGAAGAATTTTTTATTAGATTTCCATTCGTAACCAATACTGTGTTATGTTGAGTTATTATTTTATGTACATTATTATTGGTTACTAATCAATATATTGATTATTCTTGTGGATCATAACATTAATATTCAAGGATAATTTGAGAATTTAAAATTTTGCATGTTTTCATAAATTCATGCATGCATGCGATCAATCAATACCCATTTAACAAGCTAAATATAACATGTGCATGATTCTTGATTCATGCACATGTATTTAGGTTTCTAATGTTATCATGACATTGAAAGTACTTTCTTGACTTTGAATCTCTATTATTATATGCACCCACTTGACACGAAGGAAGATTCTTCGGAGAGATTATTATTGATTTTCAAGTCTTTCTGTAGGGTCCCTAGATCTGTTTCTACTAATATATTTATTGACTTTTAAGTCTTTGTTTAGGAGTAATAAATTTTCTAGATCTACTGTCCCAAAAAAAATTCTATTTAGGATCAGTACTAATTCTTCTCGATATATTATACGTTTTTGTTTATAATATATATATATATAAGGTTTGATAAATGGGAAGATGGCCGTTAATTCCCAGAAGGAACTAATTAGATACGCATATTCGATCTAGATTTGCATCCATGCATGTAATCCATGCAGCATTTGACCTAGTGTTTGATTTTCTTTAATTTATTCAGTCACTTTATTTAATCATAATATCAAATTAAATGCCACATTTAATACATGTTAGTGAGTAAATAATATATTTATCAAATTAATATATCTGTTTTAATTATTGTACATGCAGTTGTTGTAAGCAAACGTCGAGAGCGATGCACTACGAGAGGTGTCTATATAGAAAAAATATGGAAAATTGGTAAAATTAAAGTTGATATTGCTGAGCGTCACACCGGTGGTCCAGTGATTCAACAGTTTGGTTTTCTACCTATGTTGATACCCTCACTCGTACATATGCTCCAATGTCTACATCTTCCTGGACTAACATTCTCCAAAATGAGAAAGATTACATAAAAAGTCGTTGCATAGTAATGAGCTACATCCCAAAGAACTAAGTATAAATTTAATTTAAAACTAATTATATTTATACTAATTATTTATAATCTTTTCAAGGATGAATTTGATCTTGATTTTAGTCAGCGAGAGGATCAAGTAACGGTTGAGGAACTGATGTTGAATGCATTCTGAAGGTACAAAGGTCGATGTCATGTACACTATGAGAAGTTTGACACTATGGCTAGTATTCGCCAAATCTATTTCAAACAATGCCACCAAATGAGTGGGAGAAAGGTTTGTGATTTGTTTGAAATCCTGCTTATCAAGTAATATCGTATTTATTTATTTTTAATAATATTTTATAGATGTATTAGAATTTGGTACTTATAATATTTTTTTTAGCAATGGAAAACTGTGAATAAAGCAATTAAATCTAATTTAAAGATACATCATCATGTGGGTTATCGATCTTTTCATCGTTTGCACCAACAAATGGTCAGTGCTACAAGTACCGATCTCATATTAAAATATACACTTTTTTTTATTCAAGTTCTAATATAAATTTTTCTTTTGCATCAAGTTGAAAGTTCTACTGACTGTGATCTAACCCAATTATATGCTAAAACACATAAAAATTATGATAGTGCTTGAACCAGTCCCAAAATTGAGGCAAATTATGCAAGTTTAATTTTATTTTAAGTCAAATCTAATACAATATTCTTGTTACTAGTATAAGTAGTTATACTAACTTCAATATTTTTTTAAAAGAAGATGATATCTCTAAAGGAAACTCATGTTGTGGATCCATCCAATAAATCATCTTTCAACGATAGTCAAATCCTATCTCAAATTTTTTGATCACGTTCCGGATATTTGAGGGGCTTAAGGCATTGCGTGAAACCATTATTCAGTTCATCATCCTCTTCTATAGCCAGATCCAAGGACAACAAGACTAAGGAGTTAGAGGTCGCACAACTTGAGATAGAACAATTAAGATCCAAGGAATAAGAGTTGCTGACCCGATTAATATTAGTTTGCCTTTTTAATTCAATGTATATCTGTATAGTAGTACCGCTCGAACAGAAAATATACTATTCAAACGGTACATTATAATTTAAAAACTCATCCAAATGAAACATAACCCATTCAAATGAAATGTGAGAAAAATGAGTCCGTTCGAACATTATTTCAACAACACAAATCCATTCAAATGAGATTAATTTCAATTAATTTGTCTTTTCAAACCGATAGGATCTATTCGGATGCTGAGCCTGTTCAGACAGTATCAAATGTGGCAATTTGTTTGAATCAAAATTTTGTCTGTTCGGGCGGTGTATGTCGTTTCGAACAATCAAAAGTTTTATTCGAACGAATTTTGGAGAGAAAAAATTTCATCTCAAACAAAAAAGTCTGTCCGAACGGATTTGGATAGGCAGGTGAGATTTCGTCTCTAAAATTAATCTTTTAGAGACGAAATTCAATTTTTGTCTCCAAAAACTTTTTAAGACAGGTTTTTCGAGACAAATTTGAGATGAAATTTTTATATCTTTAAAAATATTTTAGGACGAAAAATGGACTCTTTTATCTCAAAAAATCCATGCATTCTCTTGTAGTGATATCAGTGTACATAACGCTCGCTACTATATATTAGCAATTGCCACAACTTGAGTTTGATTAATAGTTTCCATTAACGGGTATGAAAAGTTACCCGGTGTTTTATTTTCTTTAATTTATTCAGTCACTTTATTTAATCATAATATCAATGTACGTACCAACAAACGCTACTATATTAGCAATTACCACAACTTGATGAGTTTGATTAATATTTTCCATTAACGGGTATTAACAATTAATATATACTTTCTTAATTGTAAAACCTGGAACATTAACGTCGTTGTTTCTCACTAAACGTCAAAGCTGAAAATCATGTTGGCCCCTTAATTAATTGTAGGGGGAAGCTTCGGCCACATGATCGCGTGCTCGCATGAATTCATCTTAACTTAAAATCAGTACTGTGTGATATAAGGCTATATATCATTATATATAACAACTTCAAAATTAGATTTTACTATTCATCAACATGAAGGGACTTAGAACATTATCATTGCTTCTATCAAAATTTGATGGAAAGTATAAGTTTAATAGAAATAACACATCTAAAAAAATTTTATATTGGACTCTTCAAAAAGCTTTCATCATATTTAATAAAAATAAAATAAAATAATTAAATAATTAAAAATACTTTTAATTGAACTTTTAAATAATAATCCCTTCATATTTGAGATTAGAATCGCATAGCCTTATTTCAGTATATCAGTGATTAATTTCTTGTCGAGTACTTATTCTGTTTCTGATAGCTATAAAAAAAGCCATGCTCCTGCACAAAGTTCACAACTCAACAAAAACAGTAGCCAGTATTCCAACGTCTCGCACTGTGTAAAAGATTTTACCATGGCTAGCAATATGATGCACCAATTATTACATCTGAGGCCATACCCTCGCGGCCAACTCTCTTCTTCTCCCCGTTTTTCGGCTCCAATAGCTATGAATAAACCATGCAATTCATCATGTTCAACATCCACTGCTAACCTTTTCTTTTCTTTCTCAAAACGCTCTAGCTTTATAGTAGCCAGTACTATGGCCAGCAATGAGAATCATGAGATCATCATGAATCATATGCACGGAGGCCATCATCATGCTGATCATTATGCTGACAAAAACTTTGATCCCATCTCTGTTTTCTTTGTCGTCGACAACATTCTTAATCAAGCAACTCATACTGTTGGCAATGCTATGCTGGTATATATATGGTTCCATCAAGATATTTAATTTTAAGTGTTGTTTTTCTTTTTTCTTTTCTAAAACCAGTTTCCGTTCTATTTCCAATATTTTATCTTCTGTTTATTCGATTATTTTGTCCGTAAAAAGATGATCATTAATTAATTTTACAGGAACTATCGCTCTTTGCTCAAAAGATCAACATCACGCTCCTCTTGCGAAGAATGCAGACAGTAGTACTTTGCTGTCGACAAATAGGTAAATATGATCGCTCGAAAATGGGCAAAAATGCTGAGACCGGCCTAATTATATATGTATATTCTTCTTCACTGCAGAGGATCAGGATGTGGAGGCCGCATATTGGGAGGTGGAATACCCAAATGCATTGGGTCGCATGATTCGGCTATGGGGAATGATCAATGCCTTCGCTTCCACCAATCCAGATAAAAAACCACAAATACCTGCACACTCTCCAGACGTTGCAAGATCGAGATCGAGGATTATTGACACAGTGAAAGGCCCAAAGGTGAAGTTATCTCAATTGATGAAACGGATATTGCTATCTGCTTTAGGCATTAATTATATATAAATGTGGATTCAAATAATTAAAATTTTGAGGTTTTAACATGACCTTATCATCTTGTTCAATCAGAAACCAAAGTACACTTTCTTCTATGGTGGCCAAGACTGCAAAGAATGGATGAAAAAATTTGATCATATGGCAGGTCTTGTGGCTCAAGATAAGCTCATACTCAAACTAGGCATTTCCATAGAACGGTATCCGGTTGGGAAAGACAACAAAATCGAGGCTCAAAAACGTTTATTGAAAGTCAATTACGGGAATTTGGAAAAAACCAACAAGCTTTTGGATTCCTTTAAGACTGATAAGAGGGGATGGGTTGTGCTAAGCGACGAGGATGGAGTGTGGGTCTCTGATCATGGGGTGAAAATGCTGGCCGTATTGGAGCGTTTTGACAAGCACTGGAAGGCAAAAGTTGAAGAAATAGGCTTCGGAAGAAGTTTCGAGTTTAGCCATGACCACTTTAAGTAGATGGCTATTATGTGGAGGATCATGTTTGATCTTTAATGCTAGCTGCAATAAATAAAGGGCATCCTGATTACGTGGGTCATGATCTGATGCCAATGTTGTTTGCAATTAAGTATCTAGATATGTAATTGTTTGATATTTGTGGTGCCATAAGGAGGTTTTTTATGGAAATTTTCTGCTTGGCTAGCATGTATTGGTGAAGGAGTACTTGGGTCTAGGACTCTAGTCATGATCAACAGTGAATTTCTATTCAACTTCTATCGTCTTATTTATTTATCTAGATGTGTAATGATTTACTCTGACGTAAGCTAATTTCATTCAAAATTGCGCACGTGACAGAGAGATTTAGAGATATTCATCTTCCAATCAAAGTATACAACGTGTATGATATATGGTGTAAAGACTTTTCAAATAAATTTATTCTTTATCATATAAATATTTAACCCTAGTCATGGGAAGGTTGGGTGGCACGCATTCATATTTTTTATCTCATATGTGAAGTAATTATTAAATATTTTCAAAATATGGATATATGATTATGGAATATTCTTATCTTATTGCACTATATCATATCATTAAAAATTCTAAGTTTATTTTAATTTTAATATTAGAAAATATCATATATAAACTACAGTTCATATATCCTACTTCTACTATTAGATAAATTATTTGTACTGTTCAATAGTATACAAATCACTACAAGAGAAACGAGTGATAGTGACTCAATATTAGCGAAGAAAAGGATTATTAGCAATTAAATTAGACTATTAGCGACTAAAATATACTATTAACGACTAATAAAAATACAGCAAATAAGTAGTTTTCTTACAGTGAATTTAACATACTCCTTTTGAAAAACTTAGATAAATTTAAAATCCACAAGAAAAAACTCACTTTTTATTGATGAGCCACACTATTTTTTAAAGTGAGTATATGATACTTGCACATCTTAAGACTATATTTATGTAACAATATTATATTACGTATTAAACTCTAAATCTAATAGGAAAAAAAATGAGCTTGACATAATAATTGTTAAAGAAAAACATATTACAGTGAGAAACATATTAAAATGAAACTAGCAGTGCACATCTTCACAGTTTCAGTTAAAACTTACCATATAAATAAGCACTAGAAATGGGAACAAAAACACAGACTCAACATTATTACTGTCACCAAAACGCCATTCATTTGGTTGCCTCCGTCTCCTCTCACTTTCACACTCTATTAGTCTCTCTAATTGCAATAATCGAATTCTACCTCTGACCCCCACCTATCTCGATTTCTTGAAAGAAGTCAACTAAATTTCATCTTCTTCGCCTTCTTCAAGTACCGAAGTGGCACCAAACTGCAAGATCCCAAATTAGAGTGCTTTAATTACTTGTTTCTATTATTATAATTATTTTTTTTTTGTTTTATATTGTTTTATTGTTATCTTTTATTTATTTTATTCTCGTCCCTAAGGATTTGGACTTTTTGTGTAGTGGGTTAGAAAAAAGTTTTGTTAGTAGTGTTAAAGGCTGTTTTAGGCCAACTCGAGAGTGTAAAACAAGCCCAGCCCATGTGCCAATGGAGCCCAATCCCTTTGACAAAACTCCAACAAAAAATGGGCACGAGACTATTTTTTGGGCCAAGCCCATCTTTGGATGACTTCTCTAGGGATATAGTGTAAACCCTAGGAACTTCAGAGAAAACGAACGAGTCAATTGAGACGTGGCTCAGTTTTTTCCTTTTGACCGTGTCATGGCTTAGCCCTAACAGCTCCTTGACACTGTCATTGACAAGCCTTGACAGTCTCATAACATTGTCCTTGACAAGCCCGAGTAGCCCCACAGGCCATACCTTAACACAGTAGCAGACAAGTCTTAACAACCCTATGGCCCATGCCTTGACAGCCAACAAGGTTAATGGCATACCCAGCAACCCAACAAGGTTAGTGGTGCGCCTAATTGCAAGCGCCTAGTAGCAGCCAGTGCGCACATACAACATGCTTGTAGACAGAGCGCAGTGTGCATATCCCAATGCCCTAGCCCACATCTAGGCCATAACTCTAGCCACTCAAGCCCCTTGGCCACACCAGCCATGCTATCAGCATGTCAGCCATACCTATGGGAAAGCCTAGGCCAACCAAAGGCCTATCATGAAGCCCTTAAAGTCATCTTTTAATGAAGACCTTTTAGGGTTCTCCAAATATGTTTATTACTTTAAATAAGCCTTGTAGACATTACATTTGACATCCTTTGAACTTTTGACAAATTTTTCATTGTGGACGGGTTGGTCTCGTAAAATCATTGTCAGTACTTTTGTACTTGGGCTTCTCGAGTGCATTTCGTGAATCTTAAGCAGAAGATTATCACTTTATAATTAGTGAACAAGTTTGATTCCATTCCTTCTTTTTTATCACCTTACAATTTGTGAATATATAGTAAATTATTTGTCAATCTTATGAGTATTTTCCTTTCTACAATTATGTATCTTTGTTCACATATTTTCTAATTTGTTTTTTGTAGTGGACCTTGAATAATTGTGTTGGTAATTGATCAAGGGAGTCTTCCGCAAAAGATGTAGAATATGTAGAGAGAGATTAGAGAAAAGACAAAGTAAGAGAGACAAGAGAGAGTTTGGCAGGTTTCTAGAGTTAGCCTCAAACCCAACTCATGGTTGTTTTTATATTGATCAATAAAGATGACTTCTGTAGTTGGGTTGAACGATTGTGTTTAACCTCTACTGCCATTAAATACAATCAACAACATGTCTTACATCTACAGACGAATTGTCGTTGCACAAGCCTAATACAGTTTATTAAAGGAAAAGATGGCACCTAAGACTTCTTCTAATTTCAACTCATTAAAAGGAGCGGTGTCGTATCACTTAAGACCAACTAACATAACGATCATTCATTACAAACAAGCGACGCTATATTCACTTTTACAACTAACAAAATTGTCGAGCTTTCCTTTGCACTTCAACACAATAGCACCTCTTCACTACATCTTCTTAGTTCAGGTACATGACATTTTTATATTTTCTTACATGTTCATATATTTTCTTGTGTTATCCTTCATATGTTTTGATTTCTCAAATATACAAAATACCAAAAATAAAGTCTTCATTTTTCCTTTGTCATCTTAGCCTATATCCATTCCTACATATTCATCTACACCCATTGTCATAGTCGAATTCACTATTGACTTGTACCTTCTACATTTAAGCCATTGCCTCCGTCATTCCATCCATCCCAATATCTTTGGCCCTAACCCTAGCCTCCATAAGCAATTACTATATTTTAGGAATCCTCACCCTAGCCTCCATAAGGATTTCATAAACTCTAGGAATCCTAACCCTAGCCAAAATTCAACTTACATTCATTCAAAATTTGAATCTCATCCATCGTCCTTATTCAAATTCCAAATCCAACAACTCTCATCCATCTTATCATTTATGATAAAACCCTAGCCACTTCATCCATATTCAAATCCCTAAATATTTGGAGTAATCCTAGACTCATTCAAACACTTAAAATCACATCCTATCATATCCTAACCTAAATCCTACCCAACCTAAATCATCTCTTACATTTTAGCACATATATCATCTTCTATCTTCCAAACCCTAGCCAAAACACTCTAACCCTAAGCATCTCTTCCAATCTCAAAATTTCTCTTAGCCATCGTCCAAAACCTAGCCTCATTTCAAGCCCTACTCATCACCCAAGAAGTCCCAACACCAAAATACATTATCAAGCCATTCCACATCACATTAAACACATAAATTTATCACTTAGATCACTTGAACCTATCATCATCATCTCCACTACTAAACATCATACCTTCATTCACCTAAAGACCTTTCATTGCCATATTCAAACCAAGGCCAAGGAAGTTGATAAGGAACATTCGGTTATCACAAGGAGAGTTGAGTTAGAGGACTCTAGTGTTCAGGGACTAGACCGAGGTCCCTAATACTCTTATCTCATGCGACGTCATTTTGTGTCTTAGGGTGTCAAAACCCTAAGATTTCCTTCTCCCTCATTTCCCGCATGCGCCATAACCCCATAGCCTCTCTCTCTCTCTCTCTCTCTCTCTCTCTCTCTCTCTCTCTCTCTCTCTCTCCCCTTTTCTTTTCCCAGCAACAACAACCTTGCACGTTATCCACTACCTCCCACTGCCATCACAACACCTCATCTTAGCAACTCCCACCCCACTTCATCCTCTTCCATCTCCTAGCATTGCTCTCTCTCTCTCTCTCTCTCTCTCCTTTGTAACCCGTTAATGTTGTTGCCCTTACATGGTAGAGGGTCTATCGAGCAACAACCATCTTTCCCTTCTACCACCATCTCACCACCTCCCGTTGTCGGTAAGATCTTCCTCCCTCCGACTTCTATCTCTTCCCAACTATATCCATTGTGTTTTTGTAGCTCTCCATAGCTATCATTGGTCACCTTGGAGGAGCACCACACCAAGCCACTCAAATCTGCGCGCAACGTCAACGCCCATGCCACTATGTTGTCATTTTCTTTTCCTAGATCCATCAATAGTTGTTAAGTGTAATTTTTACATGATTTTTATTACTCTTTTATTTACTAAAATTGTTGGTTTCTTTTTTTTCTTTTGATTTTTTTTTATTTTTATTTATGTTTCTTTATTTGGTTGTATTTGAAGGAATGAGAAGAATTATTGCATTTTATTTCGAATTGAATTCACTTGAAGCCGCACTTGGCTTTTGGGCTCAACAAGCAATCATTGAGCTATTCGACTTCACTCTTACCACACATGGGCCAAACTCTACAAGGGCAGCAGTTTTTTTATTTTTTTGTTGTTCTTTGTGTAGTGCCACAATTCAATTGAACATAAATAGCAAAAATTTCTGCCACACTCCTCTTGGACCATCACTTTGGGCCTAATTAAGCCTTCAAACATTGTGACTCATACATATACGACGCCGAAATTTACTCCAATAGCACACATATATCTAACACTTACTTTTGATCCACGGGAGTTCAGGCACTTGAAGCCACAATTGAACTCGGACTAAAGAGAGACTTTAGCGCCGAACTGGGCCTTAATTCACCTAGATTAGGGCTGTAAAAAGATCGAATCAGACCGGTTGGACCAACCGAGACCGAATGAAATTTGGTCCGATCCGATCTAAATTATATATAGACCGAATAATTCTGATTCGGTCTCGGTCCAAGGGATTTCTACCTCTGGACCGGACCGAACCGAACTTCCACCATATTTTATATATATATGTATATATAAATAATAGTATATAAATTATAATATTAATATTAATAAAGATTAACATAATAACATATTAATATATAATATATACTAATATATTAATATATAATATATACTCTTATATTATTAATATATTATAATTTATAATAGTTGACTAGTTGTAATATAAAAATATAAGTTATAGTATATCTATATAGAGTATTAGTAATAACTTATAAGTAATAAGTGTATTATTATTATTTAATATATTATTATTAATTTATCACTATTTATTAACATATAAATATATAATATACTAATATAATAGTGTTAATAGTAATATGTTTTTCCTATTTTTTATCTAGATTATTTTTCTTTTACCATTTTTTTAAAAGTAAGTTTTTTTAATATTTTTTAGTTTAAATCTGTGATAAATATGTAAATTGGGCTGAAAATAATTAAATTTGGATAAAAAAAATATTTGATCATTGTAGAATTTTAGATTAAATTTAGTCCATTAAATCATATGGAGTACCCCTAGACCGGACTGGACCGGACCACTCCGAGACCGAATTAGACCGGACCGGTATGGACTAAATAGGAGTTCGGTTCGGTCCAGAGTAAGAGAATTCTTAGACCGAACGGAACTGATCCACAAATTTATTAGACCAAACCGGATCGAACCGGACCATTTAGACCCCTAACCTAGATTCACTTTGAGCCCGCAACCTGCAATTGAAATTAGTTTGAGGAAGCTGCATAATGTTAGAATTTAAGTGAGGCATGACACTTTAATTCGGAATTTAATTGGGACTTGCGAGCAACACAAGAGAGAAGTATATATATATATATATATTTCATCTCATGCAGTGCTGAAGCCTGAAGACGATTAGGGAAGAAAAATAAGAGCGGCAGCACAGCGATGTTGGAGATTTTTGAAGTGTTTTTTCAGTTCTTCCAATTCATTTTTTAAAATGTTTTGACGTTAAATTTTTCTATTAAATTGTTATTTAATTTCCTCATGATCTAATCTATTTTTCTAGGTCTACGATATAGCTAAACTTTGATTATAAGAATTTTTTGTAGTTGAATTAATTTAATATTTGTGTTGTATTGTCGAGTATCTCATTTAGACTTAATACTTATGAATTCTTGATCACCATTTACATAATTTAGAATTCAATTGGAGAATGAGAAGTGATAATTGTTTCAGTCTATGTTTAAGATGCCATAGGATGTCGTATGATAGAGATATCCATGGGTCTGTGTATTCTTTATAAGATTTTTTTTTGTTCTAAATAAATTTTGACAAGTTCAAAACTATCACAAAGATATAGGAAATTTACGTGTTGAGATATTTCGTTAATACTTGAGAAAGATTAATGAATAAATTAGATAGACCTAATTATTGACAATAGGAACAATTATTTTTAATTCAGGTAGGAAAATTGCATAGGATTAGTTATGGCAAATCGAAAGCTCTAGATTCTTACTTTCTTGATAGAAATTCACTTCTTTAATTTTGTTCGTTTACTATTCTAATTTAGTAATTAATTTTTTTATCTAAGTTATAAGATAGATCTTAATTGAATACATTTTGGTACTTATTAGTAATTTTTCAATTCTCGTAGAAAGATACTTTTAATCATATACTTTATTACCTATTACGATTCGTGCACTTGCGAAATCAACAAACACTAGCGCATCCTTTAGTAGTTCTCTTTCTCTTTCTACCTCTCTCTCTCTTTTCTCTTCATCTCCTCCATCCATGGTTAGTCTACCCCTTAATATACCAAAATTGAGCAACCTTGTATCGAGCACTGCACGTCCCTATCTTAAAATATAGCTCCCATATAACTGAGCTTCTATTTTGCCTTCAATTATGTCCTTGCACCAACATGAGTACCGCCCTCTCCCTTCCACATCCTCTGAACTCATCAAATATGCTACCCACAAATTCTCACATGTGGAGTTTGGTTTTTCCAAAAATTGCCAATATTCGCTGTGACCCGCCTCTGCCACCGTGATGATCTGCCTTTTCTAGTGCTACCATGGTAAGATGTGTGTGCCACTCTATTTTGTAATAATGTATTGGGCATTGTCCAATTTAACTAACTAGTCTCCATCTTGCAGCAATGCACACGCACACAAGATACCTTAGTGCACTCGATATCTAAAATTGGCTTTCAGTAAGTAAGCCTCGAACATGACCCTTGAGATTATAACATAAATTTATCACTAACGTTGTTTGCAGTCTAGTTGTGTTCAGAATGGCATTAGGCCCGATGAAGTTTTGGGAATAATAACTGTAGTTGTTGTCAAAAATCGGGCCATGGGCCGGATGGAGAATGAGATTATGCAAGTTGTGTTTGTGAACTGTGACTGTGGTTATTCTGATATGGTATTTTGTCTGATGTGTGTTATGCCATGTCATCCAATAAACTGCTTCTCATATATCTGTGCACTTCCTGTTATTACTATTCTTTCTGATTATCCTGCTATGCTGTGTTATGCCATGTTGTATGATTTAGCAACTGAGTCAGTATATGTTGGTGATAACATATGGGTGCATGCATATCACAACCCCAAGCCAAGATGGAACATAATTTTGGTGGAACACCTCTAGTTACTCCGGAGTGTAATAAGCTAAGCGGAATTTCTAGGTTGTTGCCAGGTGATAGTTGGATCAGTCCAGACGATAATGCTCTTGGCATGACCCATAACTCCTTGCTGGTGGTGGTTAAAGGATGCCTAGTTACGGTACTCATTGGATGCAAATCTAGACATCGCTCATTATAAAGTCACATATATGATCATTACACATGGTGTAGCGAAGAGAGTTAGGGTGTACGGATGGTCCTGATCATGAAGAACATGGTAATAAATAGTCCCGTTTGAGCCAAAGGAGTTTTTGGCATGTGTGGTTTTGGTTAAATGTGTTCTTTGCTTGTATGGATGTCATATTGTGGTGGTTGTATAGATACATGTCTTGATTTCTTGGTTGTTACAAGTTGATTACTTACTGAGATTACGAAATCTCAAAGTGGTATTTCTACCTACGGCTCTGTCTCATGTACTATAGGTTTTGATATAGAGCATGGGTATGAGTAGGAGGGATTGGCCCAACCTGAGGAGTGAAGAGTTGGGATTGTACTAGTATTTCTTGTTGGAGCTTTTTCAATTTCTTTATTTTAGTTGGATGATTGTATAAACACCATTGATGGTTTTTATTATTTAGTTGTAAGGTTTAGAATTTTTTGGTACTTAGCTTGACTACCTTTTCTTTTCTGCTGTGATAATTCGTGTTGCACATATATTGCATTCTTACACACAATAGCACATGGTATTGGAGAGTGTGATCCGTGTGGTCATCATTTTAGTATCACGACTTCTACCAAATCACATGTGAAAGTCAAAGACGCCACACAAACACTTTTTAGAACTTTTCAGGTATTAGGGTTTAAGGATTTAGGAGGCCCATTTGATTTTTTACTACAAAAATGTGGTAAAAGAGTAAAATTAGAATCAGGATTGTGACTCTCAAAATTCTTTGTCATCTAGGATTCAAGAGACCAATAATGACTGAGCCTCTTCTGTGTGTAAAGTAAGGCCTACTGTTGATGACAAAATAATTCGATAAGAAATCGACGTTTGTATTGAAGGCTACTGTTAGGGGTAGAGAATGTGCTAGTGTGGAAGGGAAAGATGCTAGAAAGGAATTTGAAGTGTTTCATTGTAAAAGAGGGAAGCAGCATTTAGTCCTTGGTGTTCAATTGTTATTAATAGAAGGAGAATATGGTGTCGTGTTGTAATTGAGGAAAGAATTAAGTTGAATGCTGCTATTTAGCTTAATGGTCTATTCTTCTACTCTCTCTACCCTCTAACCCTTCTGGAGATTGACTATCTAAAAATCAATCAAGCATGAGTCCATTATAGTTGGCATCAGCTATGGTAAAAGGAGTACGTTCATATGCTTAGATAGTTGGTTCGATGAGTCTCATGCAATAACAATAGGATTGACAACAAAAGCAAATCGAAGATGCAATTGGATTGTTGTTGAACCTCAAGCTTTGTAGCTAAATGTTGATATGAATGAAGGCTCGAGAGAGGTTCATCATCATTAGAATTATGATAGAGGCTTTTTAAGAGAATTAAGTCGGAGTTCCCTCAGTTTTCTGGTGGAAATCCATCAGCATGGATTTATTATGCTAATCAATAATTTTTGTACCATCATGTTCCTACTAGTCAGCACATCTTCATAGCTTCCTTTCATATGGATGAGGAAGTACTGATTTGGTTTTAGGATGCCATTGAGGCAGAAGCATTTAACTCGTGGAAGGAAGTTATTCAAGCTATTTAAATCATGTTTGGCTCTTCTCCATATGATGATCCTATGGAGGCTTTAACATGCCTGAAACAGGTCAATACATTTATTGAATATAAGGTAGAAGTTGGGATTCTTTCAAATAGGATCAAAGGTCTGTATGAGAAAATCGAATTTTTCCTGGTTTGTTTTCCCAAATCATCACATCTCATCTTAAATTTATCGTTACATTTTTTCAAATCCTTATACAAAATAAAATAAACAATTCAACTTTTTTGTATCCTAAAACAATTTTTTCAAATCCCAAAATAAAACTAATATTAAAAATATATATCACAATAATATTTTATTCTTTTTTAAATTTTATCTCATTTTTTTAATCTCATCTATAAAAACAAACAAGACCTAATCATTTTTTGAGTGGCTTGCTTGATGAAATTAGGTTACCGGTAATGATGAATCCTATAACTCTAAATTATGCATTTGGCTTGGCTAGAATTCAAGAATAGTATTTAAACATTAGAAGACCTCGGAAGGGATAATTCATTTATTCTAGTAAATTTAGTCCAAAGTCTAGTTTGTTGAAATCGTAACAGACTACTTCTATCTTAGAAGTACAAAAAGTTCAGCCCTCAGCCAAAATTCCTTATCAAAAGGTTTATGATGCATAAATGCAAGAAGGCATAAGAAAGGTCTTTGCGATTTTTGTGATGAGAAATGACATCAAGGAGATAGGTGCCCCAAGCAAAAAATTGTTTTTGTTAGAAGGTATGGACTTTTTTGGAGACATGGGAAATGAGGTTGGCATTGATTCAAATCGTGAAGTTACAGATTTGCATGTTGAGAATGAGGATGAGATAACTTCTATTTCACTATAGACTATTGTAGGGCCCTCAAGACCTAGAAATATGAGACTTGTGGGTCAATTGAGTAAGAAAAGAGTGGTGATCTTAATAGACATTGCAGTTCCCACAATTCTGTGAGTATTATAATGGCATCTCGATGTAAGTTGCTAGAGCAAATGAAGCAATCTATTAAAGTAAAAGTAGCCAATGGATAAGTCATTGAAAGTAGTGGGAAGTGCGGTGCAGTGCCTCGACAAATACAATGAGCACCTTTTCTCGTGGATTTTATAACTCTCCCTTAAGGGCTGTGATGATGTCTTAGGTGTGCAGTGGTTATCATCACTTGGGCTTGTATTTTGGGGCTTTGAGGAGTTACAAATGCAATTCCACTATGAAGGAAAGAAAATTTGTTTTAGAGGCTTTAAAAATTTTTAGACTGAGTTAATTGGGGATGAGGAATTTTTGAAAACCTCTAGTTGTGAGAAGAGAAGCTTGTTATTGCAGTTAGTCACTTTTGGAGTAAGTGAATCTAATTTTTGGGGGGTGAGAGGGTTATATAGAACCTAAATGACTTTTGGAGAGCATTCGATGAGCCAAAATAGTTACCACCCAATAGGTCTCATGATCACCAGATTTATTTGAAATAAGAAACCATACCTATTAGTGTGAGACCCTATCATTACCCATACCATCAAAAAAAAATTGAAAAAAAAATATTAAGGATTTATTGAACTCAGAAGCAATTAGGCCAAGTCAATCCCCACTTTCCTCTCTTATTTTACTAGTTAGGAAGTCTGATGGTTCATAGAGAATAAATTTTTTTATAACAAACATTTTTTATTACTAATTGGTTGTATTTTATCTTTTTAATTCAAATAAAATAAGAAATCCCATTGCATATTTTTGTTCATGTATTTTTCAATTAAATAAAAGATTGATTAGTGGCAATGTTTTGACTGCTTATGATGTAGAAAATTATTTTGAGAAACAAAGGCAAGGCAAAAAAGGGTATATGTCTCTTAAAATGAACATGAGTAAAGCGAATGACTGAGTTGAGTAGTATTTCTTAGAGAAAATTATGTTGAAGATGGGTTGTGCTGCCAGTTTTGTTCATCTTATCATAGAATGCATTAAAACTGTCTCGTTTTCAGTTTTAATTAATGAAAATGCTCATGGATCCATTCTTCCTACAAGAGAGACTAGGCAAGGGGATCCTCTCTCCCCTTACCTTTTTCTCTTTTGTATAGAGGGTTTAATAGCCTTATTGAGAGATGCGGAGATGAAAAGGAGTTTGATAGGTGTGAAGGTTTGTAAAGAGGCTCCAATGATAACTCATCTTCTCTTTGCGAATGATAGCATACTTTTTTGATGTGCTAATGCTGAGATAACTAGATTTCTTCAGAGTTTTCTAGAAAAATATGAATTGGCATATGAGCAAAAGGTGAATAAAGGAAAAACTACTATGGTCTTTTCTAAAAATGTGGATGCTAATAAGCAAAGAGAGTTGTTTCAGCTTTGGGGAGTTGGCTCTTATAAATAGTATGATAGATACCTAGGGCTACCAAATTTTGTGGGGAGATCTAAAACTTGAGCTTTTGAGGGTATCAAGAAAAGAGTTTGGACTATTTTGTAAAGTTGGAAAGGAAGCCAACTTTCTCAAGGGGGCTGAGAGATCCTAATAAAAGCAGTTGCACTTTCTATTCCACTTATTCCATAACTTATTTTAAATTACCCCTCACTTTGTGTCGTAAAGTTGAAGGAGTGATAGCGAAGTTTTGGTGGGGTCAACATAGTAATGAGAAGAGGATTCATTGGTTGAGTTGGAAGAAGTTATGCATGTCAGAATTTAGAGGAAGGATGGGTTTTAGGGATTTACATATGTTTAATATGTCTTATTGGCTAAACAATGGTGGAGATTGCTATAAAATAGGAATTCCCTCATGTAAAGAATTTCTAAAGCCAAGTATTACTTGAAGTGTTACTTAAAGAATTCCCTCATGTAAAGAATTTCTACATATTTGAAGCAATGAATTTTACAGCCTACACTGGATTGTAGACAGGGAGTGAATGTTAATATAGAAGCTACAGTGGCTACTTTGATTGATCCCATTACTAAGAATTGGAATGCACAATTGGTTAGAGCTCCCTTTAATCCAGATGTTGCTGAGGAGATCTTAAAAGTACAACTGTCAGTGACTCAATGTTTGGACAAATGGATTTGGGATAAGGAAGCAAGTGGCAAACTCTCGATTAAAAGTGTTTACAAGCTTATTCACAATTCAGAGACTAGTTCTGAGGGGGGAAGATTCTATGGATATTCAAGATAGAGTAGTTTAGAGAAGACTTGGGCATTTGAAAATTCTAATGAATGTTTTAAACCTTTGCATGCAAGGCTTGCAAAGATATATTGCCAACACTTATGAATCTTAAGAAAAAGAAGGTAGATGTAAAGTTAACTTCTTGTTTTTGGCAGGGGCATGAAGAGGATGTCAGCCATGCTTTGTTAAGATGTCCTACAATTTAACTCTTATGGCAGAAATTTCTTCCCTCCTTATTTAACTTTGATTGTTCTTTGAATCTTACGGATACTGTGAGAATGCTACTGCAAAATGGTAATGTTGCTAATTTAACTCAATTATTTGTTCTATGTTGGAGCTTATGGCATTGAAGAAATCAGATGCAAATGAAAAATAACTTGTTACAGCCAATTAAAGTTGCAGACATCAGTTTTTACTTTGCAAAGCTTTTACTGAAGTGCAAGCAACAACTACAAGGGAGTTTCACAAAGTGTCTAAATGGAGTGCTCCAACTGATGATTTTCTCAAAGTAAATGTTGATGAAGCAAGTAAGCACAAAGATGCAGTGGATGAGGTTGCCACAATCTAATCTATTGCTGTGCTGAGAGGACTTCATCTTTGTCAACCGCTTGGCATTCCAAAACTGATTGTGGAGAGTGACTATCTCCATGTGGTGCACGACCTAGTATCCTCTGAAGACTCCCTTGCTAATGCTGGAAATGTGATTAATGAAGCCAAGACTCTAATGAGGTGTTTTCAAGAAGTTAGAGTTCAGCATGTTAGTAAGGTAGGAAATGGGGTTGCCCATTCTCTTGCTAGAAATGCTTGGCATATTTATTGATGTTAATGTATGGTGGGATCAGGTTCCTTCTTTTGTTCACCAAGTCTTATGGTTTCATAACAATTGATGTATGTTTTTTCATTAAAAGAATGTAGTTTCTGGTTATAAAAATAAAAAAATAAAAAATTGATTCATTGATTGACTAAACTTAATTAAGAGAGAATATGCAAATCTTTAAAGATTTAAAAAAAAGTTTCTTCTTTTTTTTTTTTTAAATGAGTGACTTGTGAATTTTATAAAAGAATATATATGTACATATAGGTATATAAGTTCATGATTGTTATATTAGCAACCGAATTTAGGTTTCTTTTTTTAACTCATATCTTCAATTTATAAATTTCTGGAGACATTTTTTTGAATCTTTTAGGTATGTAAATTCATTTTTATACTTTGGAGGCAACGTTTATGCACTTAAAGAAAATATAGAAACGGTAACTTTCATACTTTCAAGAAGATTCAAGAATTTTAGATGTGGTTAGAAGAAGTTTTTCATATGTTTGAAAGAAATTAAGAAGATTTCAAATCTTTTGGGATCAATATTATTTCTTTACTAAATTGTATTTCAATTTAAATAATAATTGTTAAAAATAGACAGATAGTTAAAATATGTCGAATTAAAAAATATGGTTGAGAATAATAAAATTTTGTCATTTTAGATTTTGCATGCTGTAACATGTTTAAACTGGTTACCATGTCTACCACTTAAAATAGAAAAGTATCTGAAATGTATCACATAATATTTAACAAAGTAGAAGTAGATTAGGATTGAATCTGCCCTCACGATTCAACAATATATGAAATTTAATAAAGACTTAGAAAAGGATTTAGTTTCTCTCCTTGAACCCCTTCCCCTATATATTAATATATATATATATACACACACACACACATATATATATATATATGTATATATATATATATAATACCCTTCTGTTGCGTACGTCTTTAAAGACGGGGGAGTTTGGACTTTGAAATCTAATTTTGGGTTACATAAATTAGAAGACAACAAAGTAGGCCATTTGAGGGGTTGATTGTTGGATAGACTCAAACGGTGTCCCCTCTTGAATTTTATAATGTTTGGAGGAAAAAGAAAAGATGAAATAGAAGTGTGACAAGGATGAAAATGCATGGGTGTAATTATGAAAAAAACATTAGAGTTTGGAATAATAAACACATGATTATTTTACCTATTATTTCATGAGAAGCGTTGCAGCTATAAAGAATAGGGATGGGCGGTGGGACTCCATCCCCTCTACATCCCACCTCTTGGATTGAGCTTAAATTTGGCCCAAAACACACACATATATATATACAAGTCACATTTGGTAAACATATTTGTTACTTATATATAAAAATATACGATGTCATTTTGGGGGGTTTAATTTAACCATGCTCCACTCTCTTCTCCTTTCTCAGTTCCTCCCTCCCTCTCTCTCTCTCTCTTCCTAACTTCTCTCAGCTCTCTTTGCTTGTGTGGCTCTCAACCTTGTTGCAACTGGCAATTTCGTCTCTCTTGCCACAACGTCGTCTCTCTATCTCTCTCTCTTAGCCTTCTATCCGACGCCTTCCTAATGTAATTATAAGGGTCCCTCTCTACTGTAGAATGTCGGGCTTGAGCCATAGATACTGTCTCAAGGTCGAGCCCATCATCACAATACCTCCGAAATCTATAGCCAATACAAAACCCATCTCATAGCCTTAAAGTAATGTTTTACTAATACAAATGGTTTCAACTTATATCTTGACGCAAACTTTAGACTTTGAAGTTATGAAATGCCAGCTCATACCAACTATACTACCACTTTAATTGGACAAAGTTAGGGTTTGGAAAAAAAATTAAACACTTTTTAACGGTACTTTTATAGAACTCCCTTAAGCTTTTGTTCAAATGTTGAGACCTAGAGTAGAACATAAAACCCATAGTTTTACAACATTTATTATTTCATGCACCATATAAAAATAACTTTTTTTCTCACGGTCCCTTTTTAGATTAAAATTTTGGGTAAGATTTTAATCAAACTCCCTCTTTGTAGTTATAACAAATATAATTAATAGAACATATTTTTAGTGACTTTTTATTTATGATTAACCTATAAAGGCTATATGAAATAAGTCCATTGTGCTAGTCGGTTAAGAGCATCCTCAATGAATTAAATGGACAGTCAAAGGCTAAATCCATCTCATATTTAGCTGTTAGACCTCAAAATATCATCGCAATGAATTAGCTAAAGTCAAATATTTAAACTTTAGTTACAGTGAATATCAAAATCATTTTCAAAATTACTAATTATCATATATATACCAAATATATATTTTATTAATTATTTCTCTCTTCTACTCTACATAAATTATTTCACTCTCTTGTAACTTATAATTTAATTAGAATATGAATATTAATTCATATATAATAGATATAATGGTAAAATATAATAAAATAAAATAAGTTAATAATTAAAAAGACAAAAATGCCAAAATCATTTTCAAATCTACTAGTTATGATAGATACACCAAATATATATTTTATCAATTATTTCTCTCTCTTTTACTCCACATCAATTATTTTCCTCTTTTGTAACTCATAATTTAATTAGAATATAATTATTAATTAATAAAATAAATAAATATTTTTTTAATTATTAACTTCTCACTACTATATAATAAATAAATAAATTATTCAATGTGAGAATTTGATGTAAATAATAGTAACTTTTTTAAATATTAAAAAAATAAAATTCACTAACGATAATTTTTAAAGAATACATTAAGATGGCTAACTAGCATCTTATGAAATTTATGAATAAAGGTGATTAAAGTAGCATTGTTTTCAAAATTAATTAAGTCTTTTATCGTTTTATTGTATTAATCATTAAAAAATTTAGGACGTAATCTAATCACTAATGTAATACAGCTCGATAACTCAATAAATTAACCTCTGATGAGGAGGGGAAAAAACATAGACGTAAACAAATAAAAACATAAAAATAAAAATAATGGTCGCCATCAAATTTAAGGAGCCGAAAAACAAAACAATAACGAAGAAGAATTCAAGAATGTGCAGGCTTGCAGCGGGATCGGGGCCCACGGGAGTTTCTTTCAAGGTGGGCATTGAAGGTACAAAAGACCCTCTCACAACTTCGACAACGCTTTACACCCCAACCTCTCCCAACCCAGTTCTAATTCCAACAAAACGCCTGCATTTTTGAACTTCGATTCCTGATTCTCTTTTGTAAAACTAACTTCCTAATTCTATTTATCTCAAAATATGAGTTTCCGAGATATCGAGGTCGGCAGTGGCCGGCCCCGACGACAACAGCAGCAGGAGAAAGAAGACCCTTCTCAGGCCGTGGCTTCTGGGATTTTCCTCGTCAACACTGCCGTGTCTTCCTTCTCTCGCCTCGTTAATTCCCTTGGAACTCCCAAGGACACCCTCGAACTCCGTGAAAGGCTGTGAGTGTTTTCCTTGTTTGTACATTGTGCTGCAAATCCCTGCACCTTATTGTTGCGTTCATAGTTCTCTTGAGTACCTTCAAAATATGCCCTTTTACTGCTTAATATGCTACCGAGTTTTTACTTTTTGATATATGCTTCTGGGTTTTCAGAAACCTTTCGTGTTTACGATGAATGGATATGAGTGTTTCTGTAAATTGATATGACTCATATGCGTGCTTATGTCCTCTTGATGTCTGATAATTTCCACTTTTTTGTTTCTTTGTGTTTTTTTTTTTTCACGTTTATCAATCACTTTAGTAATATATTGCTGCGCAGAGCTGGAGTGGTTAAACAATACAAGTTATGTGGGGATAAGGTATAACGGCTTTATAGGTTCATCTCTGTTTTACGAAACCTTTTCAATGCATTGGTGGATTAGTTCTGATGGATCGCTAATCTAGTAAAGATGACTAGTTCTTTTATATATATATATATATATATATCTAAGTTTGGCTATCTTTTGAGTTTTGGGATATATTTGGCACATATGAAAGATCCCTCAAAGAAAAGCATATTCTGTCCTGGAATAAAAGAAAAAGGTACAATTAAGATTGATGTAGGCGTGGGTTGAGGCCTCCCTCCCCCAAATCATTTTTCCCTTTTAAAACTCATAATAATATTTTTACTAGTTAAAGACATTGTTTCCCTAGATAGGTTTTACCTCTTGTGTACCTTCTTTTGTAATTGGGCTATGACTTCCATTATTAATACAGTCGTTTACTTGTAAAAAGAAATTAAAGACATTCTTATTTCCGTGGGTTTAACCTTTTGATTTAGAGAAATATTATAGTCATAAAGTGATTGTACAAAAGTAATCACACAAACTAATGTGGTTTGATGTGGTTTGTCAGATTGTAAAGTTACTTTTATTGTAAATTAGATCTGACTAATCATATAAAACTACATCAGTTTGTAGAATTACTTTTGTATAATCTCTTTGTAATTGTAGCACTCCTCTGTGATTAAAACTCCTATAATGGACCTGGAGATCTTCTTTAGCTACATTATTGTTACATTCCATTCCATCTTTGGCTATCTCAAGCTCTGTTTGTTTTCCATATGACTGATTGTAAGTGCTCCCTTCCCTGAACTGTCTTCTTGTGAATTGTAATTAAGAGCTCGTTTGGACATAGAGATGAGATACAGAATTCTCAAAATCTTCAAAACTTCTCATAACAATTTCATTCCCAAACATCACCGAAATGCAAAACACTTTTCAATTTCAAATTTTCAATTTTTCAATTTTTTCATCTAATCATTGTCCAAACACAAAAACCAATACAACTGTTTTTTTGAAGGGTACAAAAACCAATACAACTTTTACAAACTGTAAAGCAAAATACAAAAAATAGAACTTTTACAAACTTCAAGAAAAAAATTAATATTAAAAAACTATATTCAAACAATGTTTTAACTTTATAATAATTTTATTCAACTTTTTCTCACTCATTTTCCAAAATCTAATAAAACATCTTAACTAAAACCATTTCACTACTATTCAGAGAATTCTTAGATGCTTCAAGTGTCCAAATGAGCTTTAGTTTGTCTAATGTCCCAAAATTGGAGCTTGAGAAAAAGACTATGTTGTTAAAGGTATGATGGCATTGTGTGCCCTAAAATATTTGGAAAAATAAATCATGTTATTTGGCATGTTACTTTGCATTCTAGATTGTTATATTCTTGGAGTTGTAATAATAAAACCATATTATTTATGCCTAAAATTGAGGTTTTTCTCTTTCTCAGTGAAATGGCTTTAATTAAGATAGGTTATGGGAATGGGTGTGAATGAAACAAAAATCCAGATACTGTACATTAATGAATGGCTAAAACAGCTAAGCATTTTTTATTATTATTACCATTATTATTTTTATTGTTATCTATTATTTCTATTATTTCTCTAGGGATGGAAGATACGTTGCTAAATAAAGTATATGAATTTGCCTTTTCAGTTATTTACCTTCTCGTGCTTTCTGGTATTTTTGCAATTTATTGATAGATAATAAATTATTTGCAGACTTTTATAGATAACAACTTTAGTATTTCACTGTTTTAAAATTTCAATTGATTTTTCATAAGGTAATTAATTTTAGGGAAAGGTTGCTGCAGCATCAATCTTGTTCCTCTCTGGTACTTACATAGGATTAACTTAACTGGCAGGCACAAGACGAGGTTACACATTGGGCAGTTGGTGAAAGATACTTCAGCTAAACTTAAGCAGGCTAGTGAAACTGATCAGCATTTGGAAGTTAGTGTAAGTGCATATCTGATATTATTTCTCCCTCTTTCTGGTCTTTTGGTTAACCAACACATGCTCCTCATCCTCCTTCCTTCCTTCTCTAAGAAATGCTTACATTGTACCTGTCCTCCAACATGCATTTTTAAATAGCCCTGAGGGACTCTTTTATTATGTTTTTCTTTTCTTGTGCTGGGCTTGGTGTTCTTATGCATTGACATTTACTCATTAAACTTCAGGTTTCCAAGAAGATTTCTGATGCTAAACTTGCAAAAGATTTCCAGTCAGTTCTTAGGGAATTTCAGAAGGCTCAAAAGCTTGCAGCTGAGAGGGAAACAACATATTCTCCTTTTGTCCCAAAAGAAGTTCTTCCATCGTGGTAATCGACAGCTTGATCAGCTATGCATATTCGTATCTGATTGTGCAAGCAAGTGTTCCCACATGTGCACGCACGCACACACACACATGGACTTCTACATACATATCACAGTCACTTCTGATAAACAAAATTACGTTGCATGCCTTAAATTTGATATATCCACACAGTTATGATGACAATGAGCTGGATATAAGTTCATCTAGGTCTCCAGTACGACAACCTCTTCTTCTGAAATCTGAAAGGTCAGCATCATTTCTCAAAATATGTTTTTAATACTATTCAACCTTTGATTTGGTAAATTTTATTGTCTCGAGAATTATTTCATTATATCACTGTGCCATGGGATAGAACAAAAGCTCTAAATGCCTTCTTCCCAATATTCTCTTCTCCTCCCAGTAGAGGGTAAACCAGTGGTCTATTCTAAGCTCAGAATCACAGTTACATAAAGAAACTGGGAGATATAAAGGGGTTGCTTTGTGTTAAGAGCAGACAGTTTTTAGGATCATCGTTAAAGGAAAATTGATTGATGGTCTGTAGCTTGTAGATCCTTAAAAGGATCTATTTTCTTGTAATGCTCCTAGACAAGTGGAGTAGATATTAACTGCTAAGACTTAATTTTTTTCCCTTAACTGTCAAACCACAACCTGTGCCTGTCAGCTTTATATCTCTAGCTTTGAGTATCCCAGGCAATCCCATGACCAGATAACCTTCACAAATTATAGGGCATTCCTGGAATATAAGGGAAAATCTTGAGTTTGTCGAGTGTTCAATGCTGCCTCTATCAGTCTTCTTGTGGGTATCAGTCTTAAGAGTTCCTGCCTACAGCCTGAGCTTATGGTTTGCCAAAGATTAACCTGGACATATCATCCTAGGTCATAGAAGAAGCTCCCTTTTAAACACCATTAAGATTACTCCATAGAATACATGACATAGGATGGACATACAAACATGTCTGTGATTTCTTAATTGGTGGCCTAGGGTTAGGAAAGTTATTGCTCAAGAATTTGGAAAGGTGCATGGAAAGATTTAGAGCTTCTATTTGAAGGTAATAGAGGGAGATCTTGAGAAAATAAGCCTCTAGGATTTTCTGTCAGTGGTATTTGAACTGAAACGAGTTCATTATCGACCAAACTCTGTTGATAGTTAACATCGTGCAATTAATAGCTGGGCTTATAATCATAACTGTGCAAATCTTGCTCTGGAATTTACAAGTTACTGCTGGAGTTGAATCCACATATTGTTGGAGTGGAAGTGTTGGATGCGCTTTTATAAGTAGAAAGGCCTTTGTTTGTGTGTACGTGTGGGTGGGTGTGCATTTTCTTATATGTCCTGGACAAAAAAGATGGGAAAAACAAGTATCCTTATATGTGAACTTATTTTGCCTAGTGTCTTGCATAAAATCATTCAACGTTTACAATAGAAACGAGTTTTTAATCCAGCCCCTTGCTTATCCCTCCAAGAAAAAAAAAATGCCACTTATCTCTAAATGGAATTTATTCTTTTAGTTTTGGATGAATAATTAAAAATCATTCAAATTATAATGTTCAGAAATTTCCTTCCATACTGGAGATGAAAAATACTGCAACCTCAGTTTCTCTAATACATTATGTGCAGACGAGAAGTCATACTGGTGGATGAGATTGTACTCAATGAAGCAATTATTGAAGAAAGGGAACAGGGAATCCAGGAAATTCAGCACCAGATAATTGAGGTAAATGAGATTTTCAAGGATCTTGCTGTGCTGGTTAATGGCCAAGGTGCAATGATTGGTAGGCCCTCTGTTCTTTATAATGATACTAATACTATATTTTCTTTAAAGCTTTCTCTTGGTTTCTTGAAATCGCCGCATGCTTTATAATGGCAATGCTGAAAGTGTGTTCCTTCTCTCCTCTCAGATGACATCAGTTCTAACATTGAAAGCTCTCATTCTTCTACTACAATAGCAAATTCACAACTTCAGAAAGCATCCAAGACCCATAAATCTAGTCAATCTATGGTAAACTTTAATCAATGCAATTCTCTTTTTATTTCATTTTTTCTATGCTTTTTAGTCTTTATGTAGAGAATTTATGTAGATGCCTGGACCATATAGGGCTGTGTTTCTGCTTTGCTGGAACTGGGACGTTGGTTGTAATTGGTAGTAACCATACTACTTCAAGTGAGCTTAACTCAAGCAACAAAACAGACTTCCTGGGCCTTTGTAAAAGTATGTTTTAAAGTCTTGTTTGTTTTTTGAGTTTATCTCAACTCATCTCATCCTATCTAATTATTACAACTTTCTCAAATTTCCACTCAAAATAAAATAAACAATTCAACTTTTTCAAATTCCAAAACAAAAATAGTATTAAAAAAATATTTTTAATAATTTATTCCATTTTCAACTTTTATCTCAACTCAACTCAACTCAAAAAAGTAAACATGATTCCTGAATCCTTTGTAAAAGTTGGGGGATATCTTGCCATCATGTTGTCCTGCCTGCTACAACTTGAAGGCAGTCATAGAAGAAACCCTCATTAGTTTCTAAAGTTTGGTACTTTTGATCTCCCTTTTTTCCTCCTTTTGATATCTTTGGTCACTCTCTTACTAAAGCCCTCGTACATATACCACCTATTTCCATTCTTGATGTCTTTGGTCAATATGGTAGCTTTGAGATCTAGCGTGTAGAATCGACCCGTTGAATCTTGATGTTATATTTATATCTAGCATCATTTTCTCATTCAATTGTGTTACTTGAACTTCAGGTAGAAGCAATTTTGTCTTATGTCTGGTATCATCTAACTAGTTCAAAAGACTAGTTGAGTTGCTAAAATTATATTTTCTCCTTTATTATCCATAATTTTGTTAAGACAATGCTGGGACAAATTATGTATTCTGGTTATAAAATGTGCAACATCAATTTCTAATTACGTGTTTTTCCCTTCTTTCTGATGTATAAATGTTTTATGCAGACCTGTTTGCTCATGATGATCTTTGGAATCATTCTGCTCATTGTCATCATAGTCGTAGTATTTTGAACAGAGAATCAATTGTTTTGATTGGAATCCAATCTTTGTGGCAAGGCTCCTTGTGACTATCCCTGGTGATATTTGTTAGCAAGAGCTCCTACGCAACTTGTGCTGATCTTATCTTTTAGGTACAAAGCATATAAAGGTTTTTGACATCCTCTCGGGAACACAAAGAAGACAAACAATGTACAATCCCAATTATTTGGAGCTCATACAAATTCATTTGTAAATGAGAAAATCTATATGTAAGTCTTATGTTTTTACACGCCCAGCATACTGCTGATATGGAAGCTTTCCACATCAACTATGTTAAAATAATGTGTGTTGATTTTTTCTGAAAATTTTATAATAGATCCCACTATCAGTAGTGTGCTAACACACTTATGTGCAACAAAGATAACAAAACTACACAAGATTTACGAACTTCAACTGCAAGAGCGTTTAGAGCACCCCCCGGCTTTCACTTTGCATCAAAATTTCCTATTTTCATGGATTTTAGTTTTGCTTCCACTCGGTTTAGATGCAGTGGTAATAAAGAAAATAAAGAAGCTCTCCTTTTAAAAGGAGCACCCAAAATAAACTACAATTTTTCAGTCACTCGATGATCAAATAAGCTTAATTATATGCACTTTTTATATGTACTTTAGAACTACAAATCTTACTCCTACTACAACAAGAAAATAATAAAGAAGGAACTAACTTTTTTTATTCAGTTTCTATTGCTTTTACCTGCAAGCTACAAGTGCTTGACAAAAATTACATGCAAAATTATAGTTATATGGGGTAGGATATTAGGAAAAATCTAGCCAACTATTTCTAATTTACATAGGATACTTCAACCCTAGGGGTTGGCTTAAGTGGTAAAGATCTTAGACTTCAAGTTATGCTTCCTCCTAAATCTAAGATTTAAATTTTCTTGAGTACAAACATTCTCTAACAACCATTAGACTTGAGAATTTTCTCCTTGAATTAACTGAGACAATTGCAGAAAACTCCTTAATGAGGACTTGTGCACCCCTGAAATTAATTAAAACTCCTTATCGAGGACTTGTGCAACCCCAAAATTAATCAAGACGCTGTTCCGGGCACCCAATACCAATAAAAGAAAACTTACAAAACATACTTCAACATAAGACCTTTTTTTTCGTCCCACAGTATTCCTAATCATATTACAGTTAATTTAGCATTGCCTGTGACTCTTACTAGAAAATTATCATGCATAATTAGTAGTCCATCCACGCATAAGAGACCTTTCGTTGGGATAGGTCAATAAAATAGGATGAAGGGACTCAATAGAGTACAAAGATAATGTTTCAAAGATTATAGAGGTAATAATTTAATAGTTGCAATACATTCCAACTGCATTACGTCAGAACACCACTCATACCACTGATGTGCAAGCCTATCGCATTCATTAGCATGAAAAAGTATTTATATTTTGACAAAAAGCATACATGTTTTTTACTTCTTTTTTTAATCGTGATTAATCTTACAATAAATCGTATGTTTGAGCTTTACACAATGGCTTAGAAATAACACAATTCATTATATCCAGAAAACCTTCTGAAATAAACATCCACACAGAATTATGAAATACAGATGTAAGAGTAAAAAGTTTCACTAGTAAAATGTTCCATTGACTAAAATTATTACTGTCACATGCCGTTGAAGAAAGCCCTTGCCTGCCCAACCGTGCGAGGCATCAACCACCATCGAGAAATTATTTTCAGGTCAGACCAAAAATTTTTAACCTCACATCTGCATGAAGAAATAAAGCAATTCAGGAGCTTTAAGTACATATGTTGGCAATACTTAATATTATGTTTAGTAGAGATGGGAATTTGAATAGAGAAGTATTTGGTTCACAAACAAATCTCACAAAATAAAACTCAAGCTGGTCACAGAAACACCCTCAGTCACTACAGACGGGAAGAGACTGAGCTTATCATCGGAAAGCCAACAACGAAAGAAATAAAAAGAACAGGGAAGTGCCTGATCATGCGAGGCAACTGTGGTATCAGTGGAAAATACCATGCACTGGCTAATTTAGAGGTAGTTTAAAAGTTTACCTCTTGATGGCCAGAAACACGCATATACAATTGGTAAGGTCACCCCCTTCTGCTTTCTGATCCAAGAAGCCCCATCTGCTCGGTAAGACGTTTCATATTTTGAATCTTGTCCAACCCATTTTTCTTTCTCATCTGTAACTCATGATCCATGGTCACATCACCATCTAGTAAACTCAGATTAATTTCATCTACATCTTCTGTGACTGGGGTCCCCGTAAGAATCTGTTCCCAGAAAGTATCGTTAGTCTCCGGAAGTATAGGGATCTCATCAAGCAGGGTATCTACATCATTTTGTGGATAGAAAGTACCAGTCTTTCTGGGCCTTGACCCATCCAAAAGAGACATTGGATCCTCCAAATCATTTTGTGGACAGAAAGTACCAGTCTTTATGGGCCTTGACCCATCCAAAAGAGACATTGGATCCAAATAACTTGCATTCCCAGACTCAGACCCCACAAGGTTCATATCAGGGATCTCTGCAGTGCTTTTGGGCATGATCCCTTGCAGATCAGTAAAGTTGGGCAAAACAGTCTCTTCTTGAGAATTATAAACATCAAGGTTTGGGAATTGAGCTTCTGTAGCATGATCAGGCATCGCATAAGAGGAAGATTGAATATCTGAATTTGCAGTGGATGCAGAACCAATGGGAAATTCTGGCTCTGCTGGCATGTACAACTCTGCAGAAATAGGCGGAAACTCAGAAAGGGTCACTCCGAAAACTCGATTCAAGGAATTTCCCCGGTTGAACATATTGGTAAAAGGAGCATCATTGAAAAGAAATGCATCTGGGTTGTGCTGGAACTTGATAATATGTCCCTCGGGAGCATTGGTGCGACTCTCACCAACTACACTTTCCCCTTGATTGGGGAGTCTTCTTTTTTTATTCCCTCCAGTAATGTTCCTATTGCTTTCATTCTGCTGCTGTACAAACTGGGCAAATAAGCCAGGACTCTGCATGGTCTTTGCTAGGAAAGACATCATTTGTTGCTGTCTCTGCTCCATTATCTGCACACGTTGCCCCATATTCTGCAACTGATGATCAGTTACTTGCTGGTGCTGCCTCAATTTAACAAGTTCCTGCATGAGAACATCCTTGTCCCTTTCCAGTCTTTTAACCTCTTCCTCGAGCCCAAATTTCCCTACCTCAACACATGCCCCAACTGAGGAGCTCCGCCCTTCAGTTGGTAAATGAACCGGTTTCCTCCGACTAATACTCTTCAGAAGGTGCAATTGACCTTTTAGAAACTTCACGTTTGCAAATTCATAACGGTCTGAGTCCACCTTCTTAAAACCCTGCTTAACCAAAATGAAAAATTAATCATATAAAGGAAAATAGTACTAAAAACCTAAAAGGTTCAATCCAATAGCATGTTTCTATTGTTCTGGTACTAGTGTCAATTAAGACAACAAGATTTAAACTCAACTAGTTACATTTCTAAAGACATAAAATATAGTTAATTTTTCTGAGTTCACAGTCCTCATCCCCCACCCCTCCTGCAGGTGGGGGCAGCAGATATATAGCACAGGCACTTATCATAATCACTATTGCAAGAATGGAACTAATTTGTTTTTAATTTTATTTTTGCACCTATTTCCTCAGCACATTTTTTAAGAATGACCGCATATAAATTTTAACTATTTTTTTTTTTAAAGGGCCACCATTTACAAACAAATTTGAGATATCTAATGGGAAATTAGAAAGTTGTTCACAGAACTTTGGTGTTTGGCACAATGATTTATTGAAAAAATAATTAGGAATGAAGTCATTTTCCTGAGTGAGCTTGGCCTCCAACCACTACCGTCCATCCCATCCAACTGCCAACTGACCAGTGGACACCACTGGTCGGAGACTGTCCTTGTTCAGTCCTTGCCCAGCCACTGACTGAACCAGCCAGTTGCCAGCAACAAAATCAAAGTAAAATTTATAGATTCTTCAAAATGCCCCAAACACTGGAAAATCATATGAAAAAACCAACCATTTTTCTAAAATGTATCTTTTACTAAAAAATATTTTTCCCCTAGAAAATATTTCCATGGCGGAGCCTAAAATAATTGGTAGCCTATGACAAAAAATAATAATTCTTGCGCACTACACCCAATTATGGAATGGGCAGATATGAGTTGAGCCTTTTGTTATTAAAAAAAGAACTGGAAGATATGACCACTAATAAAGCAATTTAACTTTTCAAATTTTTATACTTAAATGGTGGTGAGAAACAGTAGAAGCATGTAAAGTGTCCTCAGATAAGGTATTAAAAAGTTTGAGATATGGGAATGTTATTCTAGAAAAACAATTCCCCCAAGACCTTGACAAGAAAAAGGGGGAAAAAAAAGGATAGACGGCATATGTTGACAGTGTCAGATCCATAGGCTTCTCTAAGACAGAAGTCATTAATTTTCAATGTTTCCTGTATCTGAAGATTGTATTGTAAGCATTGTTATAAAAAAAAATAAAAAAAAATAAAAAAAGAGGAATGCATAGGTTTCTGTTTATTTATCAAAAAGAAGATTAAATTAGATTGATTATTACGAAAAAAACAATGAACAATATTCCTTAAACTACCAGAAAATGGCACTAGATCATGTTTAGTATGCCTTTGACATGCAATGAAGTCTCACAAGTTTCTATTGCTAGAACATTCTTGTGAAGTAATAATCATAAAAACTGCTTAAATGCACAATCCACGTACAAGGAAAATCTATTGCTAGAAGATGATGATCAAAAACACAGTAGGATGCATGTGCATGTTCATACTACTTTCTTCATCCCAGATCATAAGCATAAGAATAGAAGGAAGCAATCTTCAGCATCTGATATGGAGATTAAACAGACATATATACTAGATACTTTTTTTTTTGTAAGTACATATAATCTTCAGCATCTGATATGGAGAATAAATAGACATATATACTAGATACTTTTTTATAAGTACAAATACTATATAATCTTAATCACAAATCAAAACTAACTGTGAATCTGATTAGGCCCAAGTAATTATGGGTATCTTTCATTCACAAAAAAAAAACAAGCAAGTATAAAATTATGAGCAAACAGCATAAAACACTTTTTTGTCCAATAACTATTTTGGAAACATCAAATCTCTCAAATCATCATTGAGAGAGAGAGAAAGGGACAGATAGTTTTAAATTTCGTACCGTACCAACCAGTATAACCAAAATATGCCGTACCGGCCAGTTGTCCAATACAGAAAAATAACAATTTCGTACCAGCCAGTTTTCAGTCGTACTGGCTGATATTCTCCTGTGTTTCGGCCTTTCAACTTTTTTTTCATTTTTTGCTTTTTTTTTTAGTTCGATTCAAACTAGACTAGTTACATATATATATATATATACATATATAATTAATTCATATTTTTTTTATAAGTAAATATAATTGATTCATATATTGACTATTATTTTGAAATATAATTTATATATGTATTTATATCTATAATTTATTTATATATAAACTATTCTAAAATAGTACATGAAATGATGCCTATACCGAAATATTTAGTTCAAGTGCCTTGACCCGCACGCCCACCAGTTCGGTATTCAAAACATTCCGACAGACTACATCATGTACAAAATTTTACCTACATACTTTTACCTTCTTAGTCTTATGAGCAAACGGGTTAGCATTATTGCTTCAGTTCATTTATAATTGACTTTCATATGTACTGGAGTGGCATGTTTTTCTTTGCAAATGAAAAATACATATGCTTCCTTGGCTTGAACTTTCAGTTGCTTCAGTTTGTATGAGATTCTGGTAACTTTTCAATTAAATTTCATTCACCCTTCTCACTTGCCAACCTACTCCACTAAAAAGTTAAATTTCACAATTTATTGTGAAACCAAAAAGAAAAACAAAATCTTCTAGATTGCGAACTCTCTCCATGGAAAGATACCTAGTCCAACATGAAAGAGTATCTCCAGAATACTGAACTAAACACGTACTTTGCATGCCCTATGATTAAAAAAAGAAAATCATGTTCTAAATACAAAACTATCAAGCTATATTTTGTTCTTCTTTCATTTCTTGCAACTTCCTTACAAACTAAAATCATCATATATTTCTCCATCTTACTTCATATGTAATGTGCCACAGCAACAACATGACACAAACAAATGCTCAAATCATTATAGCTATATTATTTAAGAATAGTTAGATCTATAGGCATTCAACAAATGATGTATTCACTGCAGAAATACATGGTATAAATTTGGTGAAAATATGAGTGGACTCTGCTAACTTACAATGAAGTCTCAGTTATAGAAACTCCGAGTTTTTGCCAAGTAAACCCAAAAATAGCCAAGTCGAGTGTACCCACTCAAAGGATATGCTGACCTGCAAGTTTGAAATCATGATTAATAAACTACCACAGTGCATGCATTTGTTCGAAATATTTGATAACTGAAACGATGGAGGTGAGTTTAACCCTGTGAATGAATGATTCGAAAGAAAAATGTCCTAAAATGAGCAAATCAAAATAATAAATAATAAATTTTTTATTATTTTTATTAACCTCAATATACTAAAAACAAGAGAAATTTTATAGATTGGTCGAGCATGTAGCTCATATAGTTAATGGAATGTGGCATTAACTTCGGCTAAAGCATGACAATAAAATAAAAATAAATAAAAATAAGGAGGAAGAAGACATATCTTTGCAAGATGATGGCATAGGAACTATGAAAAGACCACCTTAAATGCGGAAAATGAGCGCAATAGAACTAACAGACATTGGAAGGGAAGAAAATGGTCCAAGAAACACAAAAGGTTAGATGCTGCAACAGTGTAGTCGTGGTTGTGCTAGTATAATAACTATGTGGTTGTAATTAATTGGAGAGAAATTTCATCATATTGACACTTTTGTAATTGGACAAGTTTATAAAAATTTTAGCTTGATTTAGATTAATCATACCGGATCATAATGAAATTCTCAAATTAATCCAGATAGTTAGAGAAAGAAGTCAGAACAATAAAGATAAAGATAACCGACGTAAGTGTTCAACTGCCGGATGAAGCTGGTCAAGTTCTTATGCTTGAAGTGCTTGGGCAGAAGCTTGGCGGCGAACTGTTCCGGGTTCCAGACCACAAAGCTGTTGTTGCCGTCGCTCCAGGAAACCACCGAGTCGGTCTCCGGGTCGTCCACCATGGCGTATAGCTTCCTCAGAAACGGCGGCGATGTATCCGTCGTTGCCGTCATCAACGATCCAGCCTCACTAACATCTGCCATTCTTGTTCTTCTTCCGTGAGAGAGAGAGAGAGGGGGATGGGGTCGATATTGGAAGAAAAGAGCGTTTTGTCCAAGATATTTTATAAATAGAAAAAGTCTAGGGAACTGCGCGGGTGCGTTGGGTGCCCAGGTTTAAAAATGATAAAATAAATAACCAAAGCCAATCTTAGAGCACTCATTGAATTCGCTACATCTTTTAAAAAATATATTTTTATATAAATATTAAAAAATAAATATTATATTTAATAAATATGACAATAAAATATATAAAAAAAAATATTCAAAAAATATTTTTTTATGAATAATAAAATTAAAAATTTATCCAAAAAACAATTATTTTAATTTTTGACAATTATTTTAATTTTAATTTTTTAATATTTTAATTGTTATATTTAATTAAATATGACATATATCTTTTTAATATTTATACAAAATTATATTTTTTAAATAATAATTTTTAATCAATTTAATGAAAGTGTTCTTAAAGATCAATTTAAAAGTATTTTGTTTGATGCCTTTCGTCTGATTAGCATAATTTTAAATTTTTAAAATAAAGATCTAGAGTTTTAAATTATTATTTCTTAAATATTTAAATTTATTTTTAACTTTTTAAATTTGAATAATAGAATAAAATTTTATGGGATTAGTTTATCCAATTGCTCCTATTATATATTTTTCGGGAATAATGATAAATTTTTTATTTTTTATTATATTTTTTACTGTTCAATAGTGTATTTGAAATTTTTATTTCTTCTGTTATTTTATTTTAAATATTTTTTTAATATTCTTAATCATTTAAAAAATTAAAAATGTATATAACTTTATTAATAGTTATTTTTTAACTATTAAAGAAAAATAAAAAAATTATAAATAGATATTAAGAAATAATAAGTCTATTATTATTATTATTTTCAGATTTATTGCGTTATAACTTTCTTTCATTTCTGACTTAATAAATAATTTTAAAAAGAATCACAACGACGGTAGACAGACACACCAGCTGTTGGGATTAGCAAGATGGAGGACGAAAATTACAATAGCTGCATATAAATATCTAGATAGAGATTCTTTTTGTTTAGATAAAGCTCCTCTTGTATATGCGAAACAAGATGATTTTAAATAAAAGTTAAAAATTAAATAAAAAATTATTTTTTAATATTATTATTATTTTAAAATTTATAAAGACTAAATTATTTATTAGATTTTATTTAAAAATTTAAAAAATAATAATGATAAAATTAAATTAAATTAAAATTATTTTTTAATTCAAACTAAGTCCAAAAGAAAAAATAAATAAATAAGAATGAACAATGATTGCTTCTAAAAAGATTAATTTCAAGTGCAAAATATGTCAAGTTATAATCAAGAGAAGTTCCAAAATCATTTCTACAAGGACGAGAATTTTGTACCTTTCAAAATTGACAGATTAAATTTTGAGAAATTTGCTACAACTTATTCAATTTATTTATTTTGTTTTGTTTTGTTTTGTTTTTGTTTATAATTTTGAAAGGAAAATATTTAGTAGAAAATAGAGTTTTTAACTTTAATGAAATCCTAAACTAGATTCGGAATTAACTATAAAAATTACAAAAGGCTAACTAATGTGCTAACGACCTAAATTAAACTAATAAAAAGCTAAGCAAGCACTAGAACACAATTACCAGTTATACCAAAATAAAAATCTATTTAGAGGGAAAAAAAATTAACTCAAACCCAAACTAATTACTAAGGTAATCAAAAGAAAAGAAAAAAAAAAGATTATAAGCTAAGATTTGAGATAAAATGAAAATAAATCACTAAAGAAACTCAAAAAGACAATTTATCAAACATCTGAGATGCAGCTTTCCTAAGATTGATTATACACTAAAATGACTTCAATCGATTAACTCAATAGCCTAGATATTAAAATATACAACTACCAAATGATAAATTCATTTAAGCCCAATCAAAGCAAATAAGATAATCCAAGGCAAGAGGAGATAAAGATAAACTTGAAATGGTCAAATGAGACCTTGCATACATTCAGATTAAATGTGCCAAATGTCAACATCAAATCCAAATCAAGAGAATCAATCGCTTCACAATATAAATATCCCAAAAAATGAATAAATTGCAAATATAAACAGTAATAGCCGGCATCAATTTAGCTTTGAATCAACCTTAAGTACACCCACTCTTAGGTGATAGGAATTAGCCAACAACCATCCTCAACAGCTATTAAAATGCTCAAAAGAAATAAATCTTAAAAATACAAAAATCGTCTCTTAACAAAACAGGAAAGGTAAAGTAATGAAAAACTAACTACCAGACAAAGTGGCTGGATCTTGCAAAGTAAGAGTAGAGTCCTCAGGTGTAAAGTGAGCAATGAAATGTTTGAGCCATTGACCATTTACTTTGAAGGTGTTTCCATTTTGAGGATTGACTATTTCAATGTCTACATGAGTGAAAACAGTTTTCACCAAATAAGGACCACTCCATCTTGACCTCAATTTTCTTGGAAACAAAAGAAGTTTAGAGTTATATAAAAGAACAAATTGATGAGGCTTAAAAGTCTTCATGCGTTCTTTGGACAATTTAGAGTTGTCATAAGCATCCCTTCTAAACTCCTCTAGTTGCAATTTTCTCAAATCTCCAACTTTGTTAGAATTAAAATTGAGTTGTTTGATTGCCCAATAGGCTTTATGCTCAAGTTCAACGGGCAAATGACAAAATTTTCCATACACAAGCCTATAAGGAAACATATCAATGGATGTTTTAAAAGCTATATGATAAGCTCACAAAGCATCAACAAAATGTAAAGACCAATCTTTCCTATTGGGGTTGACAGTCTTTTCTAAAATTTGTTTAATCTCCCTGTTAGCCAACTCTGTCTAACCATTGGTTTGAGGGTGGTACGGGGTAGAAACTTTTTAGTGGATCTAATATTTAGTCGTCAAAGTAGTAAAAGGTCTATTACAAAAGTGAGTGCCACCATCGCTAATGATGACTTTGGAAATACCAAATTGAGCAAAAATATTTTCCTTTAAAAATTTTAGCACAATCTTATGGTCATTTGTTTTACAAGGTATATTGCCTTAATCCATTTAAAAACGTAATCCACAATAGCCAAGACATACCAATTACCAAAAAAAAAAAGAAATATCACCATGAAATCGATACCCCAACAATCAAAAACCTCAACCACAAGAATTGGTTGCAAAGGCATCATATTCTTTTTTGTGATACCTCCTAACTTTTGGCAAGGTGTACATACCTTACAAAAATTAAGAGTGTCTTTAAACATGTGAGGCCAATAAAAACCATTTTGTAAAATCTTTGCCACAGTTTTATGAGCAGAAAAATGACCTCCACATGCTTCAGTGTGACAAAAGAAAAGAATGAAGGGAATTTCCATATTGGAGACACATATTCTAAAAAATTGATCAAAACAATATTTAAACAAGTAAGGGTCATAAAAAAATGATTTAACCTCAGATTTGAACTTTTGAATGTCCTAAACGCTCCAATAACATGGTGTTTGTCCAGTGATCAAAAAATTTACAATGTCAGCATACCAAAGTAAAGTATCAATAGATAGAAGCTGATCAACAGGAAATGAATCAAAAATAGGAAGTGAATTAGTGGAAGCCATCTCAACAGTGAGTTGAGATAAGCGGTCAGCAAAGACAATTTCAACTCTTTTTTTGTCCCTAATGGAGATATTAAATTCTTGCAAAAGAAGAACCCATCAAATAAGCCTTGGTTTTGCATTTTTTTTTATACCAAATACTTCAATGCCACATGATAAGTGAAATTAACAACAAGTGATCCAATGATATATCCTCTGAATTTCTCCAATGCAAATACTACAGTAAGCAATTCTTTTTCAATGGTGGAATAATTTTTCTAAGTATCAGTCAAAGTTTTACTTGCATAGTAAATGATAAAAGGTAATTTATCTTTTTTTTTATCCTAAAATAGCACTCATAGCATAATCACTTGCATCACACATTATCTCAAAAGGGAGTGACCAATCAGGGAGTCACATGATAGGAGCAATGGTAAGCAAAGTTTTCAATTGATCAAAGGAATCTTGACAGGCATCAGTCTACTCAAAACCAACATTATGCATTAATAAGTGACATAAAGGCTTAGGGATAGAGCTAAAATTTTTAATACATCTCCTATAGAAACCAGCATGTTCTAAAAATGATCGAATATCTTTCACAGTCTTAGAAGCAAGAAGTTTAGAAATTAACTCTATTTTTGCTTTGTCAACCTCAATGCCTCAAGAGGAAATAATGTGACCCAACACATTTCCTTGTGTCACCATAAAGTGGCACTTTTCCCAATTTAGAAGCAACTGCTTCTTTTTGCACCTAGCTAAAACAACTTGCAAGTTAGTTAGAAAATCATCAAATGAGCATCCGAAAACAGAAAAATAGTCCATAAAAACTTAAAGTATGTTTTCGACCAAATCACTGAAAATGCTAAGCATGCATTGTTGACATGTGGCTGGGACATTACATAGACCAAAAGGCATTCTCCTAAATGCAAATGTACCAAAAAGACAGGTAAAAATGGTTTTCTCCTAATCCTCTAGTGTAATCTCTATTTGATAATAATTAGAGAACCATCAAGAAAACAATAATAAGCATGACTTGCAACCTTTTCTAAAATTTGATCAAGAAAGGGAAGGGGGAAAATGATCATTTCTGGTAATAACATTTAATTTCTTATAGTCTATACATATTCACCATCCAGTTGTTACTTTTGTAAAAATTAATTCATCTTTATCATTTTTTATCACTGTTATTCCAGATTTCTTTGGAACAACTTGAGTAAGACTCACTCATCTATTGTCAGAGATATGATAAATAATTCTAACATCAAGTAATTTCAACACTTCATTTTTCACAACCTCTTTCATTGTGGAATTTAACCTACGTTTCATTTCCTGAGATAGTTTTTCATTCTTTTTTAAGTAAACTTTATGTGTGCATGCAAGGGGAGTTATTCTTTTAATGTCCGCTATTGTCCACCCAATTGCCCCTTTATTCTTTTTCAACACTCTATCAATTTTTCTTCTTGAGTAACAGTAAGTATAGAAGATATTACCACAAGAAAAGTGTTTTCAAGTCCCAGGAAAACATATTTAAGTCCAGCTAGAAGAGGTTTGAGGTCCAGATCTTGAATTACATCTGAAGATGGCTTTATGGGTCCTGTCAAAGGTGGCAACCCTTCAAACTTTGGTTGCCAAAGCACACCATGACAAGTTCCTGCAAAAGAAACATTAGAAGTGTCATCAAATATATTTAAATCACTTAGAACACTTTATAATGACATTTGTAAATCAGTGGAGGGAAGATTCAAGTGAAAATCATCATCAAGGATATTTTCCAGCAAATTAACTTCCTGAACGTCTTCTATATTTTGAGGTTGCCTGCAAGTATTAAAGATGTTCAGCTCCAATGTCATGTTTCCAAAACTCAATTTCAAAATTCCACTTTTACAATTAATTGATGATTTATATGTAGCAAGAAATGGTCTACCAATAATTATAGGAGCTTGGAAAGTAGATGGAGTCGACAATTTCATATCCAGTACCATAAAATTTACAGGATAGTAAAACTTATCAACTTAAACGAAAACATTCTCAACTATACCCCTAGGCATTTTTGTGGGTCTATCAGCAAGTTGCAAAATGATAGGTGTAGATTTCAGCTCACTAAACCAAGTTGTTCATAAACAATATAAGGCAATAAATTGACACTTGAACCAAGATTCAACAAAGCATGACCAATTTTTGAATTTCCTATCACACAAGTAATTGTAGGTGCTCCAAGATCCTTATATTTAGGTAGTGTATTACCCTAAATGATAGGACTAACCTGCTCAGTAAGAAAAGCTTTCTTGTGCATATTTAATTTTCTTTTCACAGTGCATAAGTCCTTAAGAAATTTTGCATAAGTAGGAATTTACTGAATAGCATATAACAAAGGGATATTAATCCTGACCTGCCTAAAAATCTCAAGAATTTTAACATGATGCTTATCTTTATGTAATGGAATTAATCGCTGAGGAAAATGAGCAAGTATAGGACAATTAATTTTCTCATGCTCATCAGACACAAGCTCTCCATCTTTCTTAGAAAAGTTAGAAACCTTACCAGACTTTTATAGCTCATGTGCTAGAATGACTACCACCTTACCGCTTCTTAAAGTAGTCATTGCTTTGATTGACTTTAAGTTAAGATCCTCATTTACTACTTGCACTTGATGAGGTTGTCATTGTAGATTTGGTTATGCTTGTGCAGAAAATTTACCCTTTTCTTGAGTACTTAAGGATGTAGTCAGTTTTGTGAGAGAACTCCTTATGTCATTAATTGCCAATGAATTCTGGTTGTTGAGTATTGCTTGACCCTGCATAAATTATTGAAGAGTCACACTCAGCTATTGAACTATATATTCAAGTCCTTTTTTAAGGACTTGAGCTAGTTGTGCATTGAACTGAGAACTTTTACTAGGATGGGGAACATAAGATGGACTAGGATGAGCTCCATATGCTGCAAAGTTTGCTGGTCTTGTTGTAGTTGCAGCAGGAGCATGGTTATGTTCTCCTCTCCAACTAAAATTTGGATGATTCCTCTATCTCACATTGTATGTATTCGATTGTGGCCCTGAAAAAGGTTTAGAAACCATGTTAACATTGTGAGTTTGATTTAATAAAACTTTTTTAATATAGGAATTGTAGGACACTCATTTGTGGAATGCCATTGATCTTTACAAATATTACATTCCTCTACCACTCTTGAAACATATTGCAACTCATTCACTTTTTTCAACTTTATAGCCTCTAGTTTCTTTGAAACTAAAGTCGGCCTAGCATGCAAATCGTCCTCCTCTCTTAAAGTATATTTCCCACCCCCACAAATATGTCTTGAATCTCATGTCTATTAGTACTATCAGCAGTGTCCCAAGACTGTGCATTTTTAGGCAAATAATCAAAATACTCAAATGCTTCTTCTGGTTTTTTGTTAAAGAACTTACCATTACACATAGCCTCAACAAATTGACGTATTTTTTTACTATAAACCTTCATAGAAAGAACTAATTACGCGCCAATTTTCATAATTATGGTGGGGGCAAGTATTTAACAAATCTTTAAATCTCTCCCAACATTGGTAAAAAGTCTCAATATCTTTCTGAGCAAAATTCATTATCTGTCCCTTTAATGCATTGGTTCTATACATGGGAAAGAATTTCTTCAAAAGTTCAGTTTACATTTCTTGCCACGTACCTAAGGATTTAGGTCTCAATGCATTCAACCAAATCTTAGCCTTATTTTTTCAAAGAAAAGGGAAATAATCTTAGCCTAACAACTTTTTCAGTGCAATTATGATCAACAAATGTAGAACAATCCTCTTCAAATTTCCTAAGATGCAAATAAGGATTTTCAGACTCCATTCCACGAAAATGAGGTATCAAAGATATCATCCCAGATTTGAAATTGAAATTATTTGCATTCAAAGGTAAAATTATGCATGAGGGTGCATTGATTCTAACAGGATGCAAGTAATCCCTAAATGTACTATTTTGAACAAGTTCTAAATTTTAATTTTCAGCCATGATGCTCTGGGTTTAGATGATATATCAAGAGATACAAACAGAAATTCAAAGGAACTAATTGAATCAAATCTTATCAAATGATTTGTGTCATCCCAAATCCAAACAGACATTAACAACCAACAAGAATTTCAAGAAACACATAGACCAACATAAGCTAAAAAGAAAACAAGAATACAACAAAATAACAAGGTTAGAAGTCACCAAAAACTATGAGTAAATCCACAATGTAAGAATTCCTCCAAGTGTGCAAAACCACGAGTTAGGCACCACCCATCCCCGACAACAACGTTAAAATCTTGATTGCTTCTGAAAAGATTAATTCCAAGTGCAGAATATGTCAAGTTATAATCAAGAAAAGTTCCAAAGTCATTTCTACATGGATGAGAATTTTATACCTTTCAAAATTGATAGATTAAACTTTGAAAAACTCGCTACAACTTATTCAATTTAATTATTTTGTTCTGTTTTTGTTTATAATTTTGAAAGGAAGATATTTAGTAGAAAATAGAGTTATTAACGTTAACAAAATCCTAAACTAGATACGGAATTAACTTTGAAAATTACAAAAGGCTAACTAACGTGCTAACGACCTGAATTAAACTAACAATAAGCTAAGCAAGCACTAGAACACAACTAACAATTACACCAAAACAAAAATCTGTTTAGAGGAAAAAAAAACTCAAACCCAAACTAATTTATAAGGTAATCAAAGGAAAAGAAACAAACATTATAAGCTAAGATTTGAGACAAATCACTAAAGAAACACAAAACTACAATTTATCAAACACTTGAGATGCAGTTTCCCTAGGATTGACTCAATAGCCTAGATATTAAAATCTACAACTACTGGATGATAAATTCATTTAAGCCCAATCAAAGCAAATAAGATAATCCAAGGTAAGAGGAGATAAAGATAAACTTGAAATAGCCAAATGAGACCTTATATACATTCAACTTAAATATGACAAACGTCAACATCAAGTCCAAATCAAGAGAATCAATTGCTTCACATTGCAAATATCCCAAAAAATAAATAGATTGCAAATATAAACAGTAATAGTATCCATCAATTTAGTTTTGAATCAACCCTAAGTATACTCGCTCTCAGGTGACAGGAATTAGCCAATAACCATCCTCAAAAGCTATTAAAATGCTCAAAATAAATAAACTCTAAATATGTAAAAATCATCTCTAAACAAAGCAGAAAAGGTAAAGTAAATAAAATGAAATACTAGCTACCATACGTCCAGAAATTTCTTCTCTTTTTATATATCACTTTTTTTCCATTTTCTCCTTTTTCTTTCTCTTGGATTCGCCCTCCTCCTTCGTACGAGTTGCCTTCGTGTCCTAAGCCTTCCAGAGCGTGCTATCGAGTTGAAGTATTTCCTTCATGTGTTAGTTGCATGATGAGTTTAATTGTTCTTCGGTGAATCTCCAATTAAGTCACAGTGGCCTTGCGTTTGGGCTTCTTTGTTTCTTTGGCAAGTCACAGGTCTATTAATTCCAGTCACCAATGTATATGGGCTTCATCCTATGGACGGAAATCATTTTGAGGCTTCCTTTCTTTTTATTTCTTCACGTACGATCTAAAGTAATGGCTAAATTAAATCCCACTTCTTGGGTTTAATCTTATGATAGTAAGTCAACTCATGGTCTTCAATTTCTCAATGCTTCATGCATTTATCTTTCCAGGTCTTATTTTTGTAAATGGCCAACATAAATTAGTGAGCCCGATTAAATATTGACCAACCCAATAACACAAGTCTATTTATATTTAATTAGATGTAAAATATTATTTCACATGCCAAACTCAATTAATTCACATTATATGAATAATACTCTTATTCTAACACAAAAATCTAATTTAACTCATGATATTTAAGAGTATTAACATAACATAATTTACCAATTATCAAACTAAAATGGGCTTTTTATTCTAAAATTATTTCAATTTTTGAATATAGAAAAACCTAGAAGAAATGAAGGGAAATAAGTATACAACCAAAAGAAGAAATAAATGAGTGTTGGCCATACTACTCTTTTATTTCTCCCTCCATCTTTTCACAATTTTCGGCGTTAAGCTTCTAGATTTCTGGCGTTCCCTTTTCGGGAAGGGGATGGTCGGAGCTTAGTCTAAGCTCCGACCACCTCTTCCCTTTCCACTATTCATTTTTATCTTAGTAGATAGTGTTTTCTGTCCATTTTAGGTCTATTTTCCATCCAATAAAGTAGCTAAGCCTTTACTCGCCAGTTTTCTGCTTACCAATATCCAAAGTCTAACACACACCGCCTCCATTGCTCCTACAGTCGTTGATTTTGAAAGTCAGGGGAGGGCTTCACTGTTCTATGATGCGCATGCGTTACACGCGTTTCCTTTTGTTAGGGACATCGGTCTAGTTCCTAAATAAAGCAATCATCTCAACGCACATCTCATTGTGATGACAGAAGGTTGCTTGTCAAAGGTATTGTATATGTCTTGTTTCTAGCTTTCGCGAGTTCCTAAGGTTATAGGGATTGGTATGGGTAGGAGATATGGTGGTTTAAGTAGTAGATTATGGTGGAAAAGGGTTAAAGGAATGGCCTTTGGATAGGCTTATGTGTTGGGGTCTTTCTGGTAAGATATATGACATATAAGGTGTATGGAGGCTAGGGTTTTAATGGAGGGTTAAAGGGATTTCGAAATTTGTAGGATGGGTCTAAAGTTTTGTGTTTTGCATAAGATTAGGATGTAAGAAAGTTGTCCTAGGATGTGTTTTGGTCTCTAGTATTTTGTTGTAAAGTGGCTTGGTATAAGGATTTGAATTTGAATTTTGGATTTGAGTTTTGAATTTGAATAAAATGGAAGGATAAGGTGATAGAGTTAGATATGGATATGGATTAGGAGTTGTAGTTGAGTTAGGGTTTGGTTTAGGGTTTCCAAAGTGTAGGAAATCCTAAGGCTAGGCTATAGATTTTGGCCAAAGTGTGTTTGGATGGAAGAAATGTATTTTCTAGGAATGTTTATTGGAGATTTTTGAATATAAGGATGGATGGGAAAATTGGAAGTGTTTGGTGGGTGAGAGAAAGTATGAAGAACACGAAAATAATGAATAAGCAAAAGTAATAGAGACAAAGAAGTGAATAAACCTATACTCATAAGATTATAAGATAAAATAGAAAGATAAGTTGAATTACACACATTCACGAATTGCAAGGTGTAATCCTCTCTAGGGGATTCACGAATTGCACCTCTAAAACCTAAATGCAAAAGCACCAACACAAAAGAGGTCCCTTGACACACTAAACTCGTCCTCTAGGGAGAATATACCAAAAGATCAAAAGATGTAAAATAAACAACCTAAGGTCCTATTTATAAGGAAAAAACAAGTTGAAGACTCCTAGTGAATCCCATAAAAAGATAAACTAAATCCTAATTGAAATATAAAAAGCTAAATTAAATCCTAATTGAACTAAGACTCCATTTGACTTGGCCTTTGGTTGGCCTATTATGGCTCATGCCATGGGCCATGGGCATGCTGATGCATGGCTGGTTCAGCTAGCATGGCCCAGGGAGAATGTCTGGGTGCTAGTCTTGTTGGCCAAGGGTGGCCCATGCGTGGGTTTGGCCAATGGTGGACTGGGCGCTGGCATACGCCTAGTGCCTGCTGGATGCGCATTAGGCATGTTGGGCCCTCACTTCTGGTGGGCTTGGGGACCTACCACTAACCTCGTTGGGTTCTCTGAGCATGTCAAGGCATGGTCCTTGGGCTCATCCAGGCTTGTCAAGTCATATTGTATGACTTATTTTTAGGTGACTTTTAAAAGGATTCTGACATTTCTCATCCCTTCAAGCATATCCTTCCCCTTAATGATCAAATTTAAAGACTCAAATGCATTATGGTCTCACTAGGCTTGACCTCCTTAGTGACCAAGGCAGTCCAAATTCTTTTCTTGCCCCTGAGTTCGAATTCTATAGTCATGTTGTTGTAGTCTAGCACCACCCTTCCTAGATCTTTGAGTCACGAATGGCCCAAGATTATCTCAAGCCTTACTAGTGAAAGGATATATAGATTGGCTTCGATTTTCACCCCTTAGATGTTCATCTTTATTCATTTCACTAGCTCTTCACATTTCATCATGTTCCCATTAGGGACTACTACTTCACATGGCTCAATGACAATTGGTTTCAACCCAATCTTGGTGATAATGTGGAGTTGATGAAGTTATGTGTAGTGCCACTATCTATCAACAAAGTAACCTCCGTTGTTCCAATCCACGCCATCACTCCCATAGAAGTAGGCTTCGTACTCCCGCTAAGGCATTAAGAGACAACTCGGTCTCCATAGGTTCGTCCTCTTCTTGATTGGGCTTTTGGCTTGATGAATCATCAAGGTCCCCCTCATCAAGCATCGCATAAGTGTGACCAGATTTGCACTTATGCTCCGGACATCATTTCTGGTCACATTTGAAGCAAATGCCCATTTTTATTTTTTCTTGGACCTCATCTTTTAAGAGTTTCGTCACTCCCGACTTGGGTTTAGAAGTACTCCCCATGTCTTCCTTGTCTTTCAAAAGATCGTTGGTTCCCAATGGTTGAGTAATATTGCTCCCTATGTCCTTAATTGACGCCTCTTCATAGTGGTGCATTCTTCAAGGATCTCGGCCATCCATATCACCTCTTGGAGCCTTCTAGGATGCTTCAACTTGGTCTCCTTGGATAACCAAGACTTCAAGCCATCAATGAAAGTGGCCACTAATGCATCTTCGGACCAACATCTCACCATGGTTTGAAGTTGTTGAAATTTCACAATGTAATTGTGCACTTTACCTTCTTGCTTTAACTTTGCAAGTTTGCCATGATGGTTGACTATTGATGATGGGCCGAATTTCATGAGAAATTCTTTCTTAAACATGGTCCATCCCAATCCTCTCTGCTCCTTCTCTTATTGGTTGCAAATCTATCGCCACCACTTGCTCGCTTTCCCTTCCAAGTAAAAGCATAATGTTGATACTTTTTCTTGTCTAGGGATCTCTAGGAATGGAAATAGTGGCCGGCCTTGTCCAACAACTCGTATGGATCTCCCCCGTTGTATTCGGGAAATTCTACCTTAGGCCTCGGAGGTCCCCAATCATAAATTCAGTTTCCTCTTCTTTCCTCACGGTACCCATCGTCGTATCCTTGCTCATGGTGGGTTTGATCTCGTGGAGGATGTCGTCTCCTATCGAAGTGTTCACCTCGATCATAAGGCCGTTCATCCTCATAATCATCATCATACTCGGCCTTATCATATTCTTCAACATGTGGTTGTTCGTACCTCACGTCTTGAGGTCCTCTTCTCATGCTCGGGCTATGCATGGGATGATCATTTTCCCAGATCCAACGTTCAATGATCTCGCAATCGTTCTCGACTCTTCCACCATGTCGATACTCAACTCGGGATGGCTCTGGCATGGATTCCATCACACTAGTCTTAGCTTCATCAACATGAGTTTCTTGTCTTGGTGGATTCAGATTAGGAGGATTCTTGGGGTGAGGCCCTTCTCCAATCCTTTTATCAAGCCTCTCTAAGCTGGCGTTGGTCTCCCATTGCATGGCTTTGATGGCTCATTGGTTCTCTTCAGTAGCTTTCCCTAAGGCATTCAAAGCCATCCTCAATTCGGCCATTGTAGTAGTGACCTCATCAAGGATGTTGGCAAGCCTTGCGGTATGCCCTTCAAGTGCTTCAATACGTCCCCTGTTGGAACGTGATTGCACCTCGGTTATGTGAGAATCACGTTGCATGGTGATTTCACAAATGTCAAGTTCTCAATCAAACTCCTCTCAACAAAAGTAGGAGTGTCTCTTGTCAAGACACTATTAATGAAAGTGTCGGCCTTTTAACCAAACACTCTCAATGAATGAGTATGGTCTTTCAACCAGATCCTCCCAATGAAAGAAGAAGGTCTTTCAACCAAACCCTCTCAACAAAAGCACCAATTTGTTAGAAACCTCGGTTTAATCCCTAAACAAAGCGATCCTCTTCACGCACGTTTCCTGGTTATGACCGAAGGTTGCTTGTCAAAGGTCTTGGATATGGCTTGTTTCTAGCTTTCGTGAGTTCCTAAGGTTATGGGAATTGGTATGGGTAGGAGATATGATGGTCTAAGTGGTAGGTTATGGTAGAAAAGGGTTAAAGGAATGACCTTTGGGTAGACTTATGTGTTGGGGTCTTTTTGGTAAGATGTATAGCTTTTAAGGTGTATGAGGGCTAAGGTTCTGTGGAGGGTCAAAGGGATTTCGAGATTTGTAAGATGGGTCTAAGGTTTTATATTTTGGATAAGATTATGATGTAAGAATGTTGTCTTAGGATGGGTTTTAGTCTCTAGTGTTTAGTTGTAAAATAACTTGGTCTAAGGATTTGAATTTGAATTTAAATTTTGGATTTGAATAAAATGGAAGGATAAGGTGATGGAATTGAATATGGATTAGGAGTTGTAGTTTGGTTAGAGTTTGATTTAGGGTTTCCAAAGTGTAGGAAATCCTAAGGCTAGACTATAGATTTCGGCTAAAGTGTGTTGGGATGGAAGGAATGTATTTTCTAGGAATGTTTATGAGAGATTTTTGATTATAGGGATGGATGAGAAAATTGGAAGTGTTTGGTGGGTGAGAGAAAGTATGAAGAACACGAAAATAATGAATAAGCAAAAGTAATAGACACAAAGTAGTGAATAAACCTCTACTCATAAAATTATAATACAAAATAGAAAGATAAGTTGAATTATACCTATTTACGAATTATAAGTGTACTCTTTTCTAGAGGATTCACGAATTTTACCTCTAAAGGTTAAGTGCAAAAACACCAATACAAAATAGGTCCATTGACACACTAAACCCGTCCTCTAGGGAGAATATGCTGAAAGATCAAAAAATATAAAATAAACTACCTAATGTCCTATTTATAAGAAAAAAAAAAGTTGGAGACTCCTAGTGAATCTTATAAAAAGATAAATTAAATCTTAATTGAACTAAGACTCCACTTGACTCGACCCTTGGATGGCTAAGGATGGCCCATGACATGTGCTATGGGCATGCTATTGCATGGCTGGTTTAGTTGGTATGGCTTAGGTAGGGTGCCTGAGCGCTGGTCTTGCTGGCCTACGGTGGCCCATGCGTGGGCATGCCACTGGTGGATTGGTTGCATGACCCAGGTGTGGGCCTAGGCCCTGGCATGCGCCTGGTGCCTGTTGGATGCGCATTGGGCATGTTGGGCGCTCGCTGCTGGTGGGCATGGGGCTCGCCACTAACCTCATTGGGCTCTCCGGGCATGTCAAGGCATGGTCTTTAGGCTCGTCCAAGCTTGTTTTTGGGTGGCTTTTGAAGGAGTTCTAACACCTTTCTCGCGTGCGTCACTAGCATTTTAAGGCGATTCAAAAAAACTTTGACAACCAAGCACAGCACCGACGTCTTTTGCAACCCTTGATCCTTTGGATCCGACTATCGGTTTTCCTTTCCTAGCGGCACATTGCATGCACGTGCCACAGTCGACGCTGGATCCCCATCGGCGACCTGGCTCAATATTAGGCTTTTATCCTTATTTCCCACTTTCCCTAACTATTTTTCTTGAGAATGAGATTATGAGCTTCTTCAGCAAAAATTTCAAGATATTAATTGACAGTGCATCCGCAACCCTTTCCACTTCTTGCGGAGGAACTATCGCTTTATGTGGTGATTCTTTGGTTCGCTTTTATGCGAACCTCTTATTTCCATCTTTAGTTAAGATGGCGTACTCTTGTATGACAAAGGTAGGGATCAATTATTGATCCCAAATAAACTCACTTTATTTCGAGGTAATTGTTGGGGAGCCCCACCCCCTCATCTTCTAACACTTTTTTAATTTCATGAAGTTTATTTGCTCAAATAAGAAAGAAAGAAAAAGATAAAGTTACTCAATAGTGCGCCATAGGGCTAAATAATCTGGGTTGTTCCATAGTTACACTCTTTTGAATAAAGTTTTGCTACTAATTATCCTCATCAACACATTACACTTTTTCTTTTTCTTTTTTATTTTCTAATAATTTTTTAAAACTATTTTTAAGTTATTCTTGTAAACTAAATGAATTATTCTACTTGTTATCCATAAATTAATTATTTGGCAAAAGAAAAAATATTAAAAAATATATATATATATATGTAGTGTGTGGTATAAAAGATGATAAATAGAATTGTTCTTATGGATAATAGTGAAGTAGTTTAAGTTAAAATATTTAACAAGATTTTAGAAAATGTAAGAAAATATTTTTAGAATATAATTTTTTCTCTATAGAATAATAGAGAAATCAGGTTTAATAAAAACATTCTTCACTAACTCAGTATTTCACCAACTAGTTTTTCTATCAATCAGATCTTCTACCAAAGCATTAGAATCTAAAATTTGTGCAAGAGATTGGAAAATACAAGAATTCTCCCTTGGCAACCACTTATCTTTCCAAGTGTGGGTTTGTCTTACATTGCTAACACTCCAACTAACTCTACCCTAAAATAATTTTATGGCCTGCAAATACTTTTCCACATATGACCAGCTTGTAACACAGATGAAGTCGAGAAATACTTAGAATGAAAATTTTGCTAGGAAGAGAGTTTAAAGAAGTAAGAAATCTCCATGTCTATTTTACCAAAAGAGCTAAGTTTAAACAATTCAAATGTTGAAAGTCACACCCTTTGTTATTTTCCAGTGCACAACATAATCCAAGATTTTTAGTGAATTTTATTCTCAACATTAATACTCCTTTACCAAAAATTGGAAATCATAGAGTTCAATTTTGGACAGAGGGTTTTAGGCAATAGGAAGACACTCATACAATAGGTAGGCACATCTTGAAGCACAACTCTTATAAGAGTTTTTTACCAGCTTGGGAAAGAAACTTGTCCTTCCAGTTTCCTATATTCTCACTTACTTTATCCACAATATCCTGAAAATCCTCATTTAAAATTTTCCCACTATTGAGGGAGTCCAAAATACTTTTTCCATTTAAACCAACGATCTCCATAAGATAAGCCTTAGTCTCAGGCTTTGTGTTTCTATTGAAAACAAAAAAGAGATATCTTCTCTCTATTAACTAACTATCCAAAAGCCTCTGTATACAACTCCAAAATCTGATTAAGTCTGGCCAATTTAATCATATTAGCTAGGCAAAAAACTAGATTATCTTCATCACAAAACAAGTGGTTCACTAACAATACACCTTTAACAATAGGTACAATAGAAAATAATCTTTAATATTCAGCCATTAAAAGTTGAGAACCTAGAGTTTTAGCATATAAAATGAAGAGATGTGGTAAAAGGAGGCAACTTTCTCTGACACCTCTTTGTGGTTTAAAAATCTACTGAAGGGAGCCATTCACCAAAATTAAAAAGATTGATGAAGAAACACATTCCAAAATCAAGTTTATCCAATTTGGTGAAAATCCTAACTTACTTAAAAGAGCCTTGAGAAAAATCCGTTAAACATGGTCACATGCTTTACTCATATCTAATTTCAAAGCCATAAATCCCTTTTTACCATAAAGTTGGCTATTTGTGGAAAATCTCATATGCAACCAAAATATTATCATAAATTAAACAACTAAGCACAAAAGCATACTGAGTTGGTGACATAATGCTAGGCAATATCCTTTTCAATCGATTAGACAGAAATTTTGAAATGAGTTTATCCAACACATTATAAAGGCTGATTGGAATATATTCAATAATAAATTGAGGATTATGCTTATTTGAAATCAGGACAAAATAACTTAAATTAATCTCAGAAATGAAACTATTCGAGTTTAAAAAGGAAAGGACAGCATGACAGGCCTCATTTTTCACAAATGGCTAGTGATCTTGATAAAATTAGGCACTATAATAATCAGGTCCTGAGACTTTATGAGGACACGTTTAAAATAAGGCAATCTCAGTTTTTTCCACAATAAAAGGTAAAGCAAATATGCATTGATTTCAGGTGTGACTTTCTCTAGTAGATTGGCTAGATATAAATCAATATTTAAGGAATTAGATTAAGTAAAACGTTGTTGATAGTAATGAGTAAAAGCAAAGCCAATGTCCCTGGGATTAGTAAACAAACATCTTCCTCATAATGCACTGTATATTCTTCTTCTTCTCTATTTGTGTAGCACAAAAATAAAAATGCTTTGTATTTATGTTCCCTTTTTGGAGCCACTGCACCTTAGCTCATTGCTTCCACTTCATATTTTCTCTAATGCAACATGATCAATATCCCATAAATTGTTTTATTTCTCCAACAGAGAAGTAGACATAAATTGCTGCAGGAAATGTAATCTACTTAGTTTGGATTGAAGATAAGAATCAAAAATAGGTTCCTCACAATAACTCCACCTCTTCAAAGTGTGCATCCCCGCTTTGAGTTTGAGAAAAATTTTAGTCACGATGAGTATCAAGATGAATTTTGCACCAACCAATCAGCATATGCCATGTAGGCACTCTAGAAAAACACCACATGAGTACGTGTGTATGAGATCATCCTTCAGTACAATCTCAAACCGATGAAATCCATGTTGCCCTCAAACTTGCTCCAACCTCGATGATGAAGTATACGCCTTCCCTACTCCCACAACGATAAATGTGCGTTGTCCCTCCTCTTGACAAACTCTCTCTCTTTCTGCCCTCATCTCCCAATTTTCTATTAATGAGAAAAAAAAAATCATCTCCTCCAACCTCCCCCTCGCTGAACATGTACACAACCACCTTGAATTTTCAAGTCTTGGGACAAGATCCAAGCTGTGGAGACATTCAATGTGGCAAGTTGATCCTAATCGGTCTAACAATCATGAAATCTCTCGTTATCATGTTATATACATGTAACCTCTCTACCAACAGGTTAATGCGGAACGACTCGCACAAAAGAATCAAACCATTGTAAGAATCCACCAGACTGAGTTTGCTTTGGGGAGAAAAATGGATTATGTAACTATTCAAATGGAATACATAGAAGTTTCATTTTTGATGACAAGAAGTCTCATAACCAAAATCAACTTTAATTCTTCTCATTAATGGAAGATCAGGATATGGGGGAAGGAAGTGAGAGTTAGTCAATGGGAGGGAAGGCGCACATTAGTTGTCATGGGAGTAGGGACGGTGTACACTTTATTGTTGAGGTTAGAGCGGGTTTGAGTGCAGCAGGGACTTCGTTAGGTTTGAGACTACATTGAAGGATGATCCTATACATGTGCACTCATGTGGTGTTTATCTGGAATGCCTACCTGGCATATTCTGCTTGGTTGGTGCAAAAGTCATTTTGATACCCATTCTAAAAGTTTTCTCTTTGAGTTTATACATAATAGAAGAGAAAGACCCATTAGGAGTACCAGTGGATGACCATATCTGTTTAGCAACCTCTCGACAGTCATCATAAGAGGACCAACTAGCTTCGTATCTACTAATTTTGCACAAAGGAACAACCTGTTATTATCTTTATAGAATTGTTAACAGTAGTGGACAATGGTTAGATGATAAAGTAGGTAGCAGCTGAATATCCCCATCCCCAAATGCATCACAATAATATTTTGAAGCAACTACACGATCCAGTTTTTCTTTAATAAAACTCTCATCCCATCTATTGTTAGACCAAGTAAAAAATTGAATAGAAAACTCCAAAATACTTAACTGGCATTCTTGCAAAGTTGGATGGAAAATATACATTTGCCTATTATTACTACAAGCCCTACCACTTTTCTTAGACATTTATAGAAGCTCATTAAAGCCACCAATACAAAACTATACTTGACCTTTTAATTGATTCAATAATCTAAGCACATTAAAACTAATAGCCCTTTGATTAGTTTTTGGTTGACCATAAAAGCAAGTCACCATCAAAGTTAAACCACCATCTGATATCACTCATAAGTTAATATGTGTGAGTAACTTTGAATTGCAAGGGGTATATTATCTTTAAAAAACAATGCCAAAGCCCCACCTTTACCAATACCATCAACCATAAACAAACATTAATATCCTAATTGAGACTTTAACCTATCCAGCTTGTACTTAAGTACTCTAGTTTCCATTAAAAAAATAATAGAAGATTTCTTAATCTTGATCATACAATCAAGATCAAGAGTTGTCTGAGAGTTGTCAATCTTTTGATAGTTTTAACTTAAGAGTGTCAATTTTCACGGCGAGGTTGTAACCATAGCATCCACTAATACATTAGAATTGTGACTTATCATTCTAGTTTTCTTTTAAGTTTTTAAGGGAAACTATGGCAAGTCATAACCTTTACGATAAATCTTCCTCTTATAACAATCAGCATGAACAAAAGAGTTAGAAACAAAGTCCCTTTCTAAGTTCCCTTATCTGCCTCTTCCACTTCAACATAGAGCCAATAGAAGCACCATCAGACACATGATAAATAGCATCCTCATTCTTAGTTAAAAAAAAAATCTATGATTCTCAAAAGGAATAGAAGAATTAGAGAAGGGATTGAAAGTAGAATCAGATGCATGATCCTATGATAAATGTACAACAACTTTTTCAATTATAAATTATATAGATGGAATGGTCTGTGTAACAGTACGACACGTGGAAGCAACTACTTGTCCAGCCAATCCTTGCATACTCAAATTAGAACCACCCAATAACTGATCAAAGTAGTTACCACATACAGATTGGTCATTAGAAACCACCATCTTGCTATCATCAGAGGATAAAGCAAATCCTTATGGAATAACAAGAACAAATCGGCTCAGACTATAATATTTTAACCCAGAATTTGAATTTAATTTAAATTATTTTTATTATTATTCCTTCTATTTTTTTGGATTTTATTATTATTGTATATTATTATTACTTTAAAATGTGTTTTAAAGATAAGTTTTAAGATATATTTAAGTGCTAATATTTGATTTTGGTTTCCCCTATGTAGCCGCGTATTTGTTATGTTAGAGTCCTAGTGAAACCAAAACCAAAACCCATGCCTTATATTCCCTCAACCATCCTTTATTCCTAATTGCATGGTGTCCGCTTATCTTCCCAATATTCTAGTATTTCAGATTTAAAAAAAAAAAAATAATAAATAAAACTCCACAACAGAACACGTAACCTCCTTCCCCATGCTTGCACGTCTATTATTTTAGGGTCCCATGGAAATCTATAAATACATGCATGCACGTACACATCTAACACCCCTCACGACCATCTCTTCCAGCCCTCACATTCCCCATGCAGAACCACCTTGCTGTAATAGCCAACCTCACAACCCAGAAAACCTCCACACGGTAGCAACGTGCCTCAATTGCTCCTCCCGATTTTACCCACTATCATGGAACCGAAAACCACCACATACAGCCCCTATTTTCCATACCTGAAAACAGAGCAAGAAAAAGCCACCTCCCTTCCTCCTTCAAGCTCACTGCATATAGCCACCGAAAGAATAAAACCGAAACATCACAGTCACTTCCTAGCCTTTGGGCACCTTGAAAATTTGCTCAGCCCCTCTCACCACCCACGGTACCATGCCGAGAAGCCCATTGCTTGGCCACAAACCACCATGAAAGCCCCTATTTAAATACACCAAAAAACAGAGCACAGTGAGCACTTTCTCTTCCCTGAACCAAGACCCTCTTCTCGCCAAAAACACCACCCCAATGCCCGGCAACTGCCGACCAAACTATCCTTGACAAAGCTTGGAGTCGCTACCGTTCTTCTTCCCCACTCGGTAAGCCCTCCACTGCCACACCGAGCCCTCTAATTCTTCCCTCTATTTTTTGGTTCCTCCTGCATGCTTATAGACTACCTTTTATATTTAATCCCTTTATCTCTTTATGTTTCGTGCTTTGTTTTAAGGGGTCCATCAACCAAATTTCGTAATTACAAATCATGCCATTGACCCTTATGTACAAATCGAACCCCAACCTCCTTTCTAAGTCTTTGGGCTTTTACATCTATTTTTTAAAATTGGGCTCGGTTTTATTTTAAACGGACGTGTGTTTTAAAAATGGGTATGAGCCCAAAACTATTTATTTCCTAGCAAATACTAAAGTTAAAAGGTACTTTTAAAGTATATTTTAATATTTTATCAAATTATTTATTTATTATGATTTTATGGAAGTAGAATGTTACGACATGATTATTTTAGAAAGTTAGTAACGTTTAGCATCTCGTATAGGTTATGATATATGACGTGATTTTGGAAGCAGCGCTAAAAGGTAAGTAACATGATTATACTTTTCACGGATGTACGGTAAACATGTTTTATAAAATTATTATATATGTATGGCCATCATTTGGAAACCATTTTTATGTACCACAGTCATGAAAAATTATGACAATCTATATGCATGATTTATGAAAAGTTTGCGTATTAAGATATTATGAAATATCATATTTTATGCATTAAAATTCTTTATGAAAAGTCATAATTTTATGTGAGAGTGCATAAAATTATTTATGAAAGATTACAAATTCATGTGAGGAACATGCATCACGATGTGTTATGAAAGTATGTGATTTCTTTTGAAATTTATGTTATGATAAGAATACAAGTATGATAAGATATGTAAGTGGCCTATGTGTGATATGAAGTCGGTACCTATGTATGGGCATATTGCATTGCCAGGTCGTACATGCTGGTAGTGTATCCAGTATGTCTTCTTTATGTATAGATTTCACAACATGCAATCACAGGCGGAATTATAATCTTTTTAGATTCGCTAACTCTAACTCATGAGGATCAACAGTGGGTAATGGCCTATGATACGAAACAATATGATATGATAAGATAAACTCAAGTTCATGTTCATATTTTATAAAAAGCTCTAATTTATGAAAACCTCATATTTTCAGCATTTATGAAAAAGTCACATTCAGCATTTATGAAAAACTCATGTTCATATTATTATGTATGTATCTATGAGTATGCATGTTTTAAAAGAACCGATAAATATTACTTTTACTGTATGATGTGTTACTTATTGAGTATTCGAATCATTTTATTTTTATTTCTATATTTTTATGTTTTCCTTTTAAAAACCATCACAGACGATGATGATACACAGTTGGCAAGATTTGACTCGAAGAAGCGATGCAGAGACCTAGACGGTATTTTAATTTTATTTTATGGTTTTTAATGAATAATTTATTTATTTATTTTGTAAACACATGAGATTTCAACATTATATTTTAAGCAAATGCTTATGCTGACTTTCTTTAGTTTTATAAAGACTATTTCATTTATTAAAAAACGTTCGTATCTGGTGCGTTTTATAAAGAAAAGTTTTAGTAGCATACTGGTTACCTAAAATATTTTTTAAATGCTATATTTGGGAGTAGGGTGTTACATGAACCAATAGTTTGAAAAGAATTAGAAGCTTTTAACTAGCTACTATATTGCAATGGTAATGTGGAACCATCATAACCAAAAGTCTTTTTACTAGGACACCCAATAGTAGATTGGAAAATCATCCCACAACCGAAATAGAAACATGGGAGATGTTCATACTTAAACTGAACAAATAAACATTTTCCTTTAATATTAATCATCTTACCTCAGGTTAGTGGCTTAGAGATATCAATTTCAGCAAGAACATTTAGAAACTTTTCACATCCAGTCCCCGTATCATCAACTTCCACATGAATAACTTTCTTAATTGAACCACCAATTTGCAAACCAACATAAGAATTCATGCAACCAAAGGATAAGTTGTGAAATTGGACCATGGATAAGCATGTGAAAAAATAAGATCAGGGGTGGATTAAGGCCATCAAAATACTTAAAGCATAGAAGACATTGATCAAACAACCAAAACTGATCGTCCCAAACATGTTGAGGGTAACTTCTGAAGCAAACTAAAAAAGAAATATATTTATTCCCATAATATTGACATTTGAATCAAGCTTCCAACAATGGTTGACATGGTAGACTTAAACGCATTGACACTTTTATCAAATATAATCTTGCCAATCAATCAAAATTTACCCATTTCTAAAGTTGCATGGATAACACCATCCTCAACAACAACATCCTATATCTCCTCCTCCATAAGAGATAATTTCTTCCATAGATTAGCAATATCCTCTGTCACTAGAGGATAGAAAATGAAAACAAAAATCCAAAACTAATAGAGACAAATAGTGAACTTCGAGTAAATTGCCCACAACAAAACATTCTCCACTTCAAATGGACGGAAACCAACTTTTGCCTCATGAAGTCACGAGAAAAAGACTTATTTTAGTAGTTGATTTACAAATTTGTAAAATATCTAAATATTTAGTATATGGTCTTATTAAATGAATAATGTAAATAAAAATTCTCTCTAATGAATGCGGATGCGATTAGGGCTTGTTTTGAGTAGTGAGATGTCTCAAAACATCTCAAAATTTTCATTGCAAATACCTCTCAAATATAAAATATTTTCAAATTTAAATTTTTAAATTTTTCATCCAATCATTATTACCTAATCATAATCTAAACACAAAAAACAATAAAGCATTTCCAAAACTTCGAGCAAAAAAAAAATCAATACAAAATTTTCAATTTTCAAAATAAAAATTATATTTAAATAATTTTTTAAGTTTATCATATTTTTATGCAACATTTTCTCTTTCATTTTTCAAGCCCATTAAAAATCTTAATTCAAATCATTTTATTAATATTCACGAGTCATTAATATTGTAGATTACTTTTGATAAAATAATAATAAGACATTATTATTAAAAAAACAAATGATAAGAGGGCTTTTGATTATGAGAAATATTCATGGCTTTATTTATTGTTTGTGTGAAGAAAAAAGTCAACAAAGACAAGATGTGACAAGTGAGGGCTAACAGGCAGCATGTAATAAGTATGGGGCAAGGGGAAAAGCAGGACGTCAGTGGAAGGAAATAAAGAAAAGAAAGGAAGATGCAAGCACTTGAAGGTATGGAAACGGGAAATCGATTTACACATATAAGGTAAACGTCCCATCATCCTAGACCAAAATTTGTATGAAAAGGGTTCGACTTCTACTCTCCAGCTCTCTCGACCTCTCTTTCAATTTCTTCTCCATCCCAAAAAGCACTTGGGATCTCCAACTAGTGGAATTTTATTCATAAATATTTATACTTTTTCTTATATAGTGAGATATGAGGGATTGTAAAATATTTATTAGAATGGATTCTCGTTCCTAAACGCATGTGGACGCAGGTTTTATGTCGAACAACGTAAATCCTATGTTTATGTCTATTTATTTTATATGTTATTAATGTACGTGCCATCACCATACAGCCATACTGAAACCTTGCCGAGGGCCCCAAACAATATCGAACGAAGCCCAAATCACTTCAGTGGGTTAAGAATTACTCTTTTTCTTGCTCCGGTTTGTTGACCAATTTTTTTAGCGTCAATAGTGGAGTTGTCTATAGAATTTGAACATTTTTTAGTTAGAGGCAAGAGAATGATGGTTTTCCAGCGCACTTAATGAATCGTCAGACAAGCCCACCATGCTCTCCCAGATAAGTCTCTTCAATTCATTTTAACTTCTATATATATAAAAATCTTGCCCAAAGACTTGCCAAACTCCTCGCCCATTTCCTGCATATGGGTATCTTTATCACATTTATCCACTTGGGAAAAGAGGCAAGTACATGGGGCACTTTTGCTCCCGAGCAACTAGTTGGCATCTGCTGTACACTTAAATGCATGGTATTGACATGAAAATGAGGAACATGTACGGAACGACACTATCCACTTAAGTGCATAGTGCGCGCCCACATCCCATGCATGCATGTTTATTGCGTATACATGCACAATAATTATGCATCACATTGTGGGCTCCTTGGTAGCATGTCGTAGGCTCGGTCCAGCCCCTTAGCACTTTGTCATAGACTCATTTGAGCCAATGGCTATCACCCCCTAGGCCGCCAACATTTTCTGTCCCCACGACTGTGACCCAAGTTCCCAGCGATCTCAAATAGTGCCCATAGGGGTTCCACTCCTAATCGCATAAACGGACCTCCGCATGGTCCCATCGCATTGGGGTGGGAAAAGAAGATGTTGGTGCTTACCACAAAGGTCATTGGTGTCTTCTATCTCTGATAGGACTGTAGCCGACTGGCAACCTTGCCAGGAACACCTTCACCACAATCACGACACTATGTATCGACTCGAGATTGTGCCTAGCCCCTTTGTTGCGTAGATAAGCAACCTGCCACCACCAAGAAGGTCGCCGACTTTGTTTGCCTCTGCCAAAGTATCGTCGTTCCGCCAGAGTACTTGGTTGGCGAGTTCGCAACAACCAAGCTGGTGCACCTCCAATGCACCCAATATGTGTCTGAGATCCACCTTAAGGATCTGTCGGAAGCAACGTCCAGCAACCCACCAAGAGCTGCTTGGGAGCTGCTCGGGAACTCACCCATTGACCGTTAGCTCGGACTCCCTCAGCTTGGGACCATTCACTGCTCAAGAATGTAGGCACACCCAAGGTGCCATACGGCTTGCCCAGAGGGTGGTGCAGCTCGAAGCCCCCTTGCCTAAAGGGTGATGCTGCTTGAAGCCTAATTCCCGAGCTCCCCCTCCATGCTCACCATGTGCATAGGACTACAATGAACACTTGGGACTCTCCCTCCCTTCATGCCTCATGGACACAGCATGCTTAAACCCCATAAGTCCATCCCTCGTTCAGGCCTTGCTTGCCAAATCTCTCTCGTTCGAGACTTGCTTGTCAGGCCCCTCTCCACGTGAGGGAGAGCCGCCCGGATTTCAGTAGTCTCCACATAAAGGTACTGCCACTCGGCAACTCCCAGCCAAGCCACTCACCGAGCCCCAGCTTTTTTTGCTTGGACAGGTTACTCATCTCCTCGAGATCACGGAAATTCAAACTTGGCAATACAATGGGCACGGTTTTGACAAAATTTACATTCTGACTATGCATGCAAGGACTTCGACTAGCAACACACTTGACTTAGACTCGGCATTCGTGGGCTCGGACCCAACAACCATGGGTTTACAAAAATAGACTACGGAAACTAAAAATCTTCGATTTGCCTTACTCATAGTGTGTGAATTCATTTTCTACTAATGACATGATTTTATGTAGCACACAATACCAGCCATATGCCCTTCGCTCCAACAAAGCCACACGGTCCGGACAAACATCTCCATTAACTCGTTGAGGGGTCAAGGTTGAGAGGCAACCCTGAGCCTTAGTAAACCCCTATATCGCCAACGACTCGCAGGGTCAAGGCCGGACACAAGTTTGAGCACTTAGTAAACCCTTGCATCGCCAACGGGTTGCCAACAACTCACAGGGTTAAGGCCAGACACAAGTCTGAGCACTTAGTAAACCCCTACACCGCATACAGATCGACTCGCGGGGTCAAGGTCAGGTGGTAACCCAAGCCTTAGTAAACCCCTGCATCACCAACGACTCGCCGGGTCAAGGCCGGACATAAGTTCGAGCACTTAATAAACCTCCGCATCGCAATCGGATCGCCAACAACTCGCGAGGTCAAGGTCGAGCGACAACCCTGGACCTTAGTAAGCCAACGACTCTTGAGGTTAAAGCCTGACATTAGTTTGGACCCTCAAAAAATCCTCGCAACTAGAAATCGGGTCCCTTGACTTGTTGGAGGGTAAGGCAGAGTCCCTTGACCAGCCGACCCCCATCCAAAAAAAACCAAGTCCCTTGGTTCGTCATGGGGACTAGGCCACGCTCAAGCTTTGCATTTTCATGATTTGTGGTTGAGTCAATCTCCCGCGACCATTGATCTTTATGCTCCCATGAACACGATTGAGTCCGTCTCCTGCCATGCTTGAGCTTCATGCTGCCACATATGCGGTCAAGTCCGTCTCCCACCATGCTTGAGACTCGCGCTCCCACGAACGCAATTGCATTTGTCTCCCACTACGCTTGAGCTCTGCTCTCCCATGAACACATTCGAGTCCGTCTCTCACCACGCCTGAGCTCTATGCTCTCCCACGTACGCAGTCAAGTTCATCTTCTACCACGCTTGAGCTCTATGCTCCCAAACACGTTCGAGTCCAGCTCTATGCTCCCATGTATGCGGTTGAGTTCGTCTCCCACCACACTTGAGTTTCGTGCTTTCACGCACGCAGTTGAGTTCATCTCCTACTACCCTTGAGCTCTACGCTTTCACGTATGCGGACAAGTCCATCTTCCACCACGCCTTAAGCTCCACACTCTTATTGTATGTGATCAAGTCCATCTCCTGCCCTAGTTGAGCTCCACACTCACGCTTTACGCGATGTGAAGCTCTTAAACATCAGTGCATTATTGCATTTTCTTGATAATTATTTTTGTTGTATGTTTTGATTTCAAAGATTCTCAATGTCCTTAATTGAGACATATGACCCTTAACAATTGCGGGGTAATGTGAAAAAAAAAAATCAACACAGACAAGATGTGACAAGTGAGGGCTGACAGGCAGTATATGATAGATATAGGGTAAGGGAAAAAGCAGGACGTCAAGGGAAATAAAGAAAGGAAAGAAAGAAAAGAAAGGAAGAAGCAGGCACGCAAACGTATAGAAACGAGAAATCGACTTACACACGCAAGGAAAATGTCTTATCATTGCAAATCAAAATTTGTATAAAAGGGGCTCAACTTTTACTCTCTAGCTTTCTCGATCTCTCCTTCAATTTCTTCTCCTTCCCGAGAAGCACTCTCTCCAACCGGTGAAATTTTATTCGTAAATGTTTATACTTTTTCTTGTATACTGAGTTATGAGGGATTGTAAAATATTTATTACAGTGGATTCTACTCCCTAAACGCCCGTAAACGTAGATTTTACGTTGAATCACGTAAATCCTGTGTCCATATTTATTTATTTAATCTATTATTAATGTATGCGCTGTCACCGTACAACTGCACTAGAACTTTGTTGCGGGCCTCGAACGACATTAAACAAAATTCAAATCGTCTTAGCGGGTCAATAATGACTATTTCTCTCACCTTGACCTATTGACTAATTTTTATAGCGTAAACAATTTGTTTACAAAAACTCTTAGTAATTTGAGAGAAAGGATGAAGTAATATACTTATCCAATTATGTCAATCTAACTAATATTACTTATGATTTTACAGACTATATCAAAAAATATGAATGGCCAAAATTGTCATTTATATGTCATAAGATATTTCTTATAGTGACATGTAATATGGTATGGGTAATCCGAAAGGGAAATTTTATGGAGTATATATTCATCTTAATGATAAGATAATTATGTCCATCAACTTGTAGATTTTTTATTTAAAAAGAAAAATTCAAATAATGATCTAAAGATAATAGAAAAATGATAATTATACAAACATCGCACACGTATTTTAAAAAGTGAATAAATAATAAATCTACATGCAAAGAAAAAAAATTTTACATAAAAAATAACTTTTTTCTTAAGAAAAACTTTACTCATCATTTCTTACATATATATATATATGTATTAATATGAGATTTGTTATTTTTATTATTTTATTTAAATAAATGATGAAAATGATAAATTATATACTAGTGTATCGATCGTAAGTAGTAATTTTCTTTTAATATAAAACTACTTTTTTCAAGAAAACCTCTATATCATATCTAACATTAATCAAGCCGCACTTGATAATATCTCAAAAAAAAAAAAAAAAAACCGCACTTGATAAGAATAAGATTGGAAGTGTAGTTGGTAGGACTTGGGACTGCTCGATCTGAAATGATCAAACAATGAACCAATCCACCGAAGCAAAGCACAATAAAGATTCTAATTTCTACATTTAAAACGCATCACGATTGAAACCCCGACATTTCCGTTCCTGTTTATCTTCTCTAAACTTGCAAGGCAACAACATCTGATCCTTCGTTTTCTGTCTTTCCGGATTCTCTCTCTTCTTCTTTGAGCCAGTCCCAATGAGATAAGTGCGTCTGATTCGGTTTTTCCCTTTGGTCTCATCTGAGTTTCTGTTTGTTCATCTAATTTGGTGTTTGATAATGTTTTTGTATACGTTCGTAGTTTATGACGTTATGTAATTTTAATGCCGCGTGGTTTCGATGAAAATTTGTATTGTTTTAATCTTGAATTCGAATGGCGGGTAGTGCGCTCTCGCTCTCTCTCTCTCTCTCTCTCTCTCTCTGGGGGTATTTTAATGCATCGTATACTTGAAAATATAGATTCAAGTGTTTGATATAGTTTAGTTAAGTTCAAGAAATTGGGGCCTTTATTGGGAAAAGAAGATTGCTTTTTTGTATGTCCTGTACCCTATGGGTGTGAATCTTCCGAACGTTGCGGAAGGTTTATACTTGAATCATTGAATCTTAAGTTGAATGATGCTTCAGATTGTAGAAACCTAAACCTGCTCGTCCATTTAAAAGCTGTAGTTGTTTGTGTTTTACCTTTCTCTCTTTTTTTCCTTTTTGGGGTGGGATTGGGCAAGGTCTATGCGCGATCGAGTTATGCATAGGTTCAGCAAGAATGAGATCATGCAAACGGCAATCATTATTGATTCTAGGTGCGCTGCCTTCTGTTGGCAGAGTAAAGACACTGGTTTTTGTCAGTTCAGGAATCATTTTATTTTTTGCCTTGACTTATATATTTTTTTTAATCTGTTGCCTTCATTTGTGTGCATATGATTTGTAATCTTAAGTAAGTAATGAAAAGCTTAATTTTTATCCTACAGTTATCTACTGCTGCTGCATGGCCTTTGTGGCTGATCTGGCATAAATGGAAGAATTTTGTGGATCAATTGTCTGTGTATATCAGATCTTTGCCGGGGATTAACCGCACAATCTTCGATGGTAAACCCAAAACTGTCTCACCATCCAACTATATGCTATAGGCCTATACGTCCCTCCGACCTTGAGATTTTACAGCGAATCCATGGTGATTTGTTTCCCATCAGGTATATGCTCTTATCTGATACCCTTAGTTGGTTATAGACTTTAGTATGATGTAATTACTTCTCCATAACATGGTGCTAATCTTCAGGTATGAGTTTGATTTCTTCCAAAACGTTGTTAACGGACGCGAAATTGTATCGTGGGCTGCTGTTGACCGTAGTCGGCCAAATGGTCAAAGTGATGAACTCATTGGATTTGTAACTGCACGAATTGTTCTTGCAAGAGAAAGTGAGGTAACTGCTCCAAATTTTCTAGCCCACAATTTATTAAACTCTCATACCTCATGTCTTTTTTCCATTCATCCTCCTTTCCCAAGGTGTGGTTTGATTTTAAGGTCTTTGAGAAAACTTCTGAAACATATGGTGTGGATCCATTCTAGAAGAAGACAAAGTTGAGGTCAGTTCATTTAGAACAAGGTTCCCTAATAGTGGCATTCTTTGTATGGACATCGGTTTTAGAGAAGATGGCAATACGTATTGAGAGTAGAAAGGCGGTGAATGAGGCCTCAGATTATTTGGGAAAGATAATTTCTTGCTCTTTATAATGATTCAATGGGGATCTATTGCAACATTGACTAGTCCTTTTGGAGTATGGGCTTGATGTGGCTTGGGCCTTTTTTGGATTTTTTCAAATAATATTAGAGCCAATTCCAATGAGAAAAGTGGAACTTGAGTTGTGGCACTTATGATGGGATGACTTGGTGAAGATGCCAGAAAATTAAGGGGAGAGTTTGTAACATCTCATTAATTATAAGAAAGTGGTGAATTAGATTTCATGTTGTTTGGGAAGAAGTTTTTGCCCCATACCATACAGAAGGTATGGTGCTTATAAAGGTTCGTTCTTTATTCAAGATTTTACAAAAATCTGAGAGTAATTTTTTCCAATTATTGTTTTTGTACTTAGTAGGAAAAAGGGGAAATCAAAATAAAAAACAAAATTAAGCTCTTGCTGATGAATGATGATGTTTTTGTCTTTGTTTTTCCTTGTTTCTCATAATTCATTTTGACCAACATTGGCCTTGTAGATAGTGGATATGCTCAGATATGACTCATCGAAATCAGATCAAACTTTAGTCTACATTCTGACGCTGGGAGTAGTAGAATCCTATAGAAATTTTGGCATAGGTAGGAGTCTGTTTTCCATTTGATATAACTTCTGAAACTCCTTACATGCCCCAAAACTGATTCCTGATGATTTGCAGCATCTTCATTAATCCGGAAGGTCATAAAATATGCCTCAAGTATCCCAACTTGCCGTGCAGTTTACTTGCACGTCATTTCTTACAATAATGCTGCAATACATTTGTATGAGAAAATGTCGTTCAAGTGTTTAAGGAGGTTGCAAGGTTTCTACTTGATCAACAGTCAGCAGTATGACTCATACTTGTTTGTGTACTACGTAAATGGTGGTGCTTCTCCTTGCTCACCACTGTAAGTACAAAGAATCCTTTATCCTTGATTTGGTCAATGTATCCCACATATTGCTGGGAATAGCATCTCCATCTCAATTAAATGTGAAATGGGTTCCAGAAGTTATCTTTAACGGGTGGCATAAAACTCTTGAACATCCTGGTAACCTGCCTATAAGCTATCTTCAATATAAACAACTATTAATTAAATACATTTGCTACATGGTAAATGATGAAACGTGCATACAATTATTTGTTCTTTTTTTTTGGTTATTAATCAGTATCTAGATCTCAACTGGTATTAACTATAAAACAAAAAGATTTCAACTGGTATTATAGTTGATGCAAGGTCCAAGATTCAACACCTTATGGGGCGTAAACAATCTCTTGGGACGTAAACAAACCATTGGGGCTACACCCCTTGGTGAAAAACCAGCGATTTAACTAGTTCCGTGTAGAGAAACTTCCAAAGGTGCGGTGCATGGGACTGGAGTTTACTTTGCAGGAGTGGGTCTGAAGGGTCCTACCTTGGAGAGGTTCCCCAACATAAAAGAAAAAAGAAAAAAGAAAAAAGAAAAAAGAAAAAAGAAAAAAGAAAAAAGAAAAAAGAAAAAAGAAAAATTATAGTCCATGCAACAAGTACAATAAGATAAGCCTCTGTATTTCAAGTAGTAAAATCTTATGATTGAATGACAGTGATTAATCTTGTAATTAATAATAACAAGACTCATCTCCACACCTGGTGCTAAGAGGTGAGCAGCCTTCTGGTTTTGTCTTGATAGTATGATGCACCTTCTGAATAACATTGGCTAGGCAAAAGCTACCCGTATCACCACAAATTCTTCCCAATTAGTATTATCAGGTTCTTTTCCAAAAATCTTGTTTATTTTGCCAACCCTCTCACTTGTTTTTCTTCATACGAGAATTGCATTAGATGCTGCTGGATATACATGTTATTAGCTATGTTTGATGCTTTTTTTGGCATTGTCAACTAATCGTGTATAATTAGTATCTTCTTTTTTGGCATTGTTCTTTCATGCAAATAAACGGATCTTCAGAGAACAGTAAATGTCTTTTTTGCTCCATTTTGCAGAGTGCTTGTTACCATCATGGTAGGTTACATGAGGACTGGTTTTAAGACAGTAGCTGCAAAGATATGCAAGAATGAAGAAGATGGGAAGGTCCCAAAACGGCTGAATTGTAAAGAAACTATTTCTCTTGTATCGACAACCCAAAACACTAGAAATTTGACAGCTGAATGTTCTGGTCATGAGTGTGTTTGATTTTGTTTGCTCCTATAAAATGATGTATACCTTTCTGCCCCACACCTGCTTCCCTTTATTTTTACTTATTCTTAAAGCCATGAAATAGTCCTGAAACTTCTTATACTGAAAATAATTCTTGAAATGTTTCAGTCTCATGTTGTTCTTTCAACTTTTCGATGATTTTACACAGAATTCTCTTAGTTTCATGATTGCTGGAAATGGAAATAAATGGTAGAGCCAGTTTAGGATTTGCAAATCAAATCTTACTGTATTGGTGAATTTTGTGGCATGGAAGATTTTGATTTGTAAATATAGTTTTTCTAACATATGTTAACCGATCTATAAATTTTTTTTAGAGAAGTAAATAGTAAATTTTAAAAAGAGGAATCCTGGGGGGCAGACGGGCTGCCCCCTTACAAAAGCAGCCCGTCGCCGCCAGTGCCGGTGGGCGACACCGCCCCCGCCATCGGGACCGGTGGACTCAGGCAATCTTACCCCTACGACGGCGAGCTCCGGTGTGCCCCTGGCAGTCTTCAATCCGTTTTGGACCCGTTCGCCCACCGCCACCGGCAACGGCTCCGTTTGCTCTATGGCCGAATTCCCTCTTAAATTCATCTTCATTTTATTTTTTTATTGTGTTTTTTATTATATTTTTATATTTTTATTGTGTTTTTTATTATGTTTTGTTCATTTTATTTTGGGCTGCTTTGGATGCTGGGGACAGTCGGACCGGTTTCTAGCATCTCCCTTTTAAAAATAGAAAGGGTAACAATACTGTTGTAACTTTTTTGGATGAATTTATTCTTTGAAACCTTTTATTTATAAGCCCGAATGTTTTATACACCAGCTAATAGAATAAATAATCTTTTTTTTTTATTTTAAAAAATTTAATTTTATTTAAAAAAATTTAATTTAATTTATTTTATTAGTAATAGTTATTTTCTAAAAAATATTAAATTGTATATGTACAGCTTATTATTGAATCACCTGTTTTTCATGATATTAATATTAATGGATGAAAAATTATGGGAAGATTATAGTTTTAAAATAATTCATATTAAGAGGATAAATCCTAAAGAGTGAGTAACTCAAATTTTATTTTTAATTTTTTTGCTCTTTGACATGATTGGAGCCTTGGTGATGAAATGAGAAGAACGTTTTGTACGTCACAATTTTCTACTGAAATCAAGCTCCTCCTTTTTCACTTCCCATCTCATTGGTTCACTTCAAGTTCAGGTTTTTAGGGCTCAGCTCCAAAACCCTCTCTGGACCTCAAGCTGTCGCCCTTCACCAGCTACGTAGCACCACGCCGTTGCCCACGGAGGTCCGCCACTCTGTGTGTGTGTGTGTGTGTGTGTGTGTGTGTGCCGTCGTAGAACCTCAGCACCGCCAGTTTCTTTCATATCTCGGTTTTCTTCCCATTCGAACAGTTCTCTAGATTCGCAGGCCTAATTTATGTTTTCCTCTCTCGGTTTTCAGTGACTTGGTATTTCTGTTGGTTTATTATTTTTTATTTGGTTTAGAGAATTCGTTGTTGGCCACTTATAAAAAAAAGAGAGAATTGATTGTTGGTCTCTGCATTTTGGTTTGTGAGATATTTTGCATATGTTCTGTTAATCTGGTTTATGAGTTATTTTTTATACGAAAGGACGAATTGTGTTTCTCACCCGCCCCAGTTTAGGGTCGATGCAGCAAATTCCAGTCAGGGCAGGGGCTGGGAAAATTTCCTAAATCAAGTATATTTACCAGATTACATACATACGTATTGTTAGTGTGTCGTGTGTGATATCTATCCATTTCCACTATCATTTTCTAGTTTTTTATTTTTATTTTTTTTATTATTATAACAAAAGGTGATTTATAATGTTGTAAAAATATCATTCCATTTTTTACCAACATACGAGCAAAGGAAAATACTTCTGTTTCACCCAATTGCAAAGCTTTTACTGATTGATTAATTACTACTCAGTTCTAGTATAGCTATGTGGTAAGTGAGCGCCTTTGAGAATCTCGTTTCCCATTCTTTCTGAAACCCAGCCTCCTTCGATTGCTTTACTTCATTCCTAGAGGCATACCATCAAAAAAGCTTCCTTGACCAATTGGATAGATCAAGAAAACAACAGTAGCAGTATCAAAAGATTTCCTGCGATTTTTTTCTAATATGGAATGAGTCAATCATCCACCACTTGGTATCATATTGAACAAAAATGGTGGGTTTGTTCCTCCATTGATCAAGAATTTCAATTTTTGGGAAGTATCATGATCATCCAATAAGAAGGGTTTCCATTTTTTCAAATGAATGATTTGATATGTATTCTTTACCTGCTTATGTGTTCATAGCCCAAGACTTTTTATCTAATTCATGCATTTCTTCATAGTAATTAAAAGATGGATACATAAAAGAAATTTATGTTATGCCAACTTTGTTCCACTTGTTGCAGCTTTGACATATGTCATTTATTTGAAAACATGTGATGCAGGAAAGCAAGTTAATCAACTGCTTAGATGTTATCAAAAGGGAGGAAAGTTTCCAGCAGGGGAGAAGCAGTAACAGCAAACTATGCTTTTGGCCTGCATGAAGAGGACATAATTATAAAACACAGGCTTCTAACCCGCACCACAACCACAAGGGGTGAACCTCCATTGAAGAAACTTCAGAAGAAGTTCACCTCTTTTGTCCTTGAGATTGAGAAGGATGCAGATAATAATGGAGACTGCGAGAAACTTGCCAAATCTTTCTTACAGGAGCTTTCAACGTTTGAAATTCCACTCCTCAAGAGCAAAGCGGTTGTTGATGCGAACATAAGAGAGAAGGAGAACTTCAACGAGTTGAAAGATGACATAAACAGGCAGATTGTCCAAGCACAGGCTGACATTGAAGATCTTAAGAAGCAGCTTGAAGAGAGTAAGATTGAGAGGCAGCACAAAGAGGAGTGTGAAGCAATCAGGAAACTGATTGCTGCACAGCCACCAAGATATGAGACTCAGAAGATTATATCGCAACTAGAGAAAGAAATTGCAGCTTTGGATGCCGAGAACACAGCTGGTTCAAGGTTGCTGGAGCTTCGCAAGAAACAGTTTGCTCTTTTATTGCACGTGGTATGTGACAGTGTGTATAATTTTCATGTTTTCTTCCATTTCCGTTTTGTTGTTTTTTTTTTATTGGTTAAGTTTCATTGGTTCCCAACGAGTCTTGGATTCGTGAACTTGCTCTCCACCCTATTCTTCAGGAGGGACGAAGTGGCATTTGATCTAGGCCTTAGTTCTAGCTGTGCAATTCAAATGCTAAACCTTTCTAATCCTGTCAAATACCTCATTCTTCGTTTTTTTTATAAGTAAAACCAGGATTTTATTGATAATATAAATAGGCTTGAATAACACATTCTGATCCCATTTCCTTATTCTGTTTTCTTTTAAGAGCTTTGTTGGCCAACCATTTCCATGTACATCCTTCGTTCTTATCATCATTTGCTTGATCAATAAAACTTGTTTATATATATATATATATATATGATAAACTCTCTCTAAACATTGTGCTTCTAATTTTCCATTCTATTCAACCTCTGTGCAGGTTGATGAGTTGCAGAATACCATAGAGGAGGAGCAGAAAAGTTTGGTTGAGGAGATGAGAATAGCGACTGAAGAGCAGAAGAATGGGATTGAGGATGCTAGCGGGGGGTCAGATGCAATGGCTGTTGACTAATGTTTAGTCTGAGTCTTACCTATATAAAAAAAAATGTTTAGTCTGAGTCTTAGCATTGCAGTTGGAAGATGGTAATTTCTTTTAATGTTTTTCTGTTTATGTATATTTTTCTTGATGGTTAGAACTGGGGAACCTCTCTCTCTTGTTGTAGCATTAGTTATCAAAACAAAGACATCCGTTGGTACTTTGAAATGAGTAAATTCTCCCATAAGTTTTGGACAAGTTTCTTGACTATGTTTTTCTGTACATTTAACGTGGATTACTATAATTTCCAATAGGGAGTAATGAGATTATTGAATTCTGAAAGTTGCGAGATGACGAAGAAACGTTGGAGGAGACACTGTTGGACTACATCAAATGCCACGATGACAAGAGGCTCACTTTGGAAGGAAAAGCAATAAATTCTTATAGATTTGTTCACATGGACTAGTTCTCGACTTATTAGCATTAGAAAATGCCATGAAAATCAAGTGCCTGCCCTCGACTTGTGTGTTTGATCATCAAGGGTTAGATTGGATCTATTGGATATTAGCCATATATTCACTAGATCATGCGAGGCGGTGATATTTTGTTCACAATACTATGACGAAGAAACGTTGGAGGAGACACTGTTGGACTACATCAAATGACACGATGACAAGAGGCTCACTTTGGAAGGAAAAGCAATAAATTCTTATAGATTTGTTCACATGGACTAGTTCTCGACTTATTGGCATTAGAAAATGCCATGAAAATCAAGTGCCTGCCCTCGACTTGTGTGTTTGATCATCAAGGGTTAGATTGGATCTATTGGATATCAGCCATATATTCACTAGATCATGCGAGGCGGTGATATTTTGATCACAATACTGTAGTAGAACAAGCATATTAGTCCAGTTGATTTGTGAAGAAGGTTTGATTTGGACATGTTTTGTCAATTGATAGAGAAGATTTGCATTTTCAGATCTGATAGGGATTTCCCAGATAGGTTTATAAATTCCAATATTAAATTACTTTTCAGTACGCACACACATGGCTGCGCATTGGCCAGCAGTGTTTGGAATAATGAAAAACATTCATTAAATATTTGAGCTTCGGGATCATAGGTAAAGAGCAATATAGAATTCAGCCGGCCACCTTTTGCTCCATCCATTGGTGCAAAAGCATTGGATTCTTCACTCAAACCAGAAGATAAAGTACTTGAAGTAGTCTTATTTATTTATTTATTTATTTTTGGGTTACAAAAACTAAATTTAGTCAACACCACGAGCATGTAATCTTATTTCAGGAAAGGGTTACAAGGGTACTTTTACTCAAAGATTACTAACTTCACATACATAAAACTCTAAAGTGCATCTTTATTTAGCAGCTTTGTTCTTGGTGAGATAGCTTTTGGCAATTTGTGTAACGCCTTCAAGTGGCTCTATAGTGACATAGGATGCATTAACAGCTGCCTCTTCCTTCACTTCATACTCTATAGTCGACCTTATAATGCATGAATCATCGCCATCTTCGATGACTTCGAAACGAATACGATATAGTGTAAACCCCATCTCCAGATATCCTCCTTCAACTGCCTCTGTTTCTTTCACCCGTTTCTCATTGTCAACCTTTGTGAACTTCTCCGAGGAACTGCTAAGACCAGGTGTGCCTATTTCAATGCAGAAAGAAAAGACATAATAAATTTACAAAAGAATTTAATCTCCTCTATAGACTATACCTTTATATAAATAGTGCAGTGCAGTGCAGAAACCAATGTATTTCAATCAAAATCTATTGCTTTCTATCATTAATTGTTAAGAAGTTGTAAACTTCATGACCTCTTCTGATAATTGTTGATATGCTGAACAGTGCATTGAACAGTAAAAACAGCTCATGGCTCATAATCGTTTAGCTCTCTCTCTAAAATATATTTCATGAGTCTGAGACAGAGTAACCTCTACCCAGAGGGAGGTTCATCATGTCTAAGGAGCAGGAAATTGATTCCTGCTTGCTCAAACACAGAAATTAGTCTGGTTCTGAATAAGCAACTAATTTAGAACAACAATGTTAGCTTTGGGACACACACACACACACACACACACACACATATATATTTATAAGATATAAAATAAAAATGAAGATTACATCTTTAGCTTAAATTTCTGGGATAAGTAGTGATTTTGTAATGTATACCTGGTACAAATGTTAGCTTGAGAACAGTCCCAACACCTCCATCACCTTCCAAGACCTCAATTTTCTCAATGAGAGTTGAAACTTCTTTAACGAGATTTGCCAAATGAATCGTGCCATAGAGCTCCCAGGCTTCAGAAGCAGGCACCTCTATCTTCATCTCGTGTGAGAGTTGCCCAGAAACCATCTTCCTAATTTCTATTAATTTTTAGGGTGGAAGTAGTACTTCTGGTAATTACAGCAATGTACAGAACCAAATAACATATACTCAGAACATAGGAAAGGACAGGTCAATGGACATGGTATCTTTGTCAAATTGCCATCCAAAGATTCCCTACCCAGCAGGCATATCGTTTTCTCCAAAGTTATAAAAGGAGAAGAACAAATTCAACAACAATAAATTAATTAAGCTGGGAAGATGTTATATGATCAGCAGTCCAATCATATGATGTTAAGATCAGTTGGTGTCTAAACTCAGAGTTTATCACTCATCACATCTCTACATCGGTCGGCAAGCTTTGTTTTTATTTTTTTGTGTTTCTAAATCCGTGTGTTCATTACACCCAAGACGACAGAAAACGTTTACGAGGTCACAGTTTAAATTTAAACAGGTTTCTTTGCATTGAAAAAATCATAGCTTGTCTCATTTTCCTTTAATCTCTTTAATTTTCCATTATTCTCTCTGATTAAAAAAAATGTTAGCACGGTCGGTCGTATAATTATTGAGTGATCAGAGAGAGAGAGAGAGAGAGAGAGAGAGAGAGAGTAGACAAGAGTGGGAGATGGTAGAAGACGAGAGGTGTTGATTACGTACGAACAAGAACAACTTCAATAAAGGCTAATGCTTGAGAAGTAATTTATTGGGAGGAATAATTCTATTTGTGTGGGGGTAATTCCCGAAGCCTAGGCCGAGCAGAGTGAGCCTAGGCCTCAGAGCCCAAGTAATAACTAAGGATGGGTCAAAGGGAACCAAGCCCGCCTAAGAGGCCCATACTAGAAAAGGGAGTGAGATGTGCGCACGAGCATGAGGCCCAAAAGAGAAGGAAAAGCTGACAAGCCACGGTCAAGTATCAAGAACAACTCTGACACCCGAGTATTAGTAGTAGCACATCTCAAAGTACCAAATAAATGGATGACAGCATAGATGTAGGGTGTCAGGGACAATCCCGACACTCGAGTATCAACGACTAGACAGGTCGAGCAATATGGGCATGCCATACCAGGGTTATGCCGCATTAAATGAGAGACCATGCCGCATCAAATGGAAAGCGACAATGAGCACGGCACGACACGACACAATGAATGTGTCAGTGGTCGCCACGATCGATTGCAAGAACATTGCACCTGAAAGCAAACTGACATAAGGTGCGATTGGGATATGATTGGACAAGTATGAACAACACTTCCAAATCCTCAAGTTATAGAAGACCTCCTTGACCAGATATATAAATAGCCCTCTCACCCCACTAGGGGCTTATCATTTTTACTACTTTCCATTAGGCTCACATATTCTCCTAAGTCTAACTTAAGCATTTGAAGTACCATGACTCCCCCTAACCCCCTCTCATTCTTCATTGTTGTAGATTTCAGACCGAGTCTAGTGACGTGAAGTTGCCCATGCTGCAAAACACAACTTTAATAGTAGTGCCATCTTTCGGATCTTGTTTCCTATAGTAGCGTGTCCTTTGCATGTCGTAAACAACACATTTCCATGCCTCACGACTTGAAGAAGAACAACTTGAAGAACAAATTCCAATATTTGTACATTTTGGGCGGAACTATATTCAAGTATGTTCAAATCTTGATACATTTAGTACTTGTAGTAGTCTTGTATGTTTTTGGGTTACAAAAACTAAATATTAGTCAACACCAAGAGCTTGTATTTCAGAAAAGTGTATTTTTCACTCAATTATTACAAACTTCAAATATATAAAACACTGAAGTGCATCTTTATTTAGCAGCTTTGTTCTTGGTGAAATAGCTTTGGACAATTTGTGTAATGCCTTCCAGTGGCTCTATAGTGACATAGGATGCATTAGCAGCTGCCTCTTCTTTCAGTTCATACTCTATAGTTGAACTTATAATGCATGAATCATCGCCCTCTTCGATGATTTCAAAACGAATACGATAAAGAGTAAACCCCACCTCCAGAAATCCTCCTTCAACTACCTCTGTTTCTTTCACCCGTTTCTCATTGTCAATCTTTGTGAACTTCTCCGAATAACTGCTAAAACCAGGTGTGCCTATTTCAATGCAGAAAAGACAATATAAATTTACCAAAAAATTTAATCTCCTTTATACCTTATATAAATAGTGCAGTGCAGTGCAGAAACCAATACTTTTTTTTTTTTTATCATTAATGGTTAAGAAGTCGAAAACTCCACGACCTCTTATGATAATTGTTGATAAACAATAAAAATACAGACCGGTTTAATCGAGAAGAGTGGTGCTTGGGTGCCGCTCAACAATGTTGGGCGTGCCTCCTAAGCCAAATTCTCTTTCACAATTTTTTATATTTTTTTATTTATATTTTTTTTAATGCTTTTAATTATTTAAAAAAAATATAAACACAATACCATTACACTAAAAGTAATTTTCTTCATTTATAAGTAAAATAAAAAAAAATTAAATACATGAATGATGAAAATGAGATATCAAAATAAAATGACATAATAGCATTATTCTTATTAAGAATACGCTGAACAGTACAGTAAAAAGATCCCATTTCTCTGTCACAGTGTTAATAATATTTAAGCTCTCTCTAAAAAATATTTGTAAAATATGGGTCTGAGACAGAGTAACCTCTACTCATGTTTCTAGTCTTTACTAGTAGTACTCATGTTTATTTTCTTTCAAGTCTCCTGCTTTTATCAATATAATCTCGCCTTTAAAAGGAAAAACTACCCAGAGGAGGTTCATCATTTCTAAGGAACAAAGAAATTGATTCCTGGCCTGCTCAAACACAGAAATTAGTCTGATTATGAATATGCAACTAATTTAGAACATCAATGTTAAATTTTTAGGATTATTAGTAATCTCACGTGATATCAAAGTAAATGTTTTGAATTCGAATCTTGATTCTAAATTCTATCACATATAGTTAAATATTTCATATGTTGAACCACTCATGAGAGAGAGTTTAGCTCGTGTGAAGGAGAATATAGAGAGTTTAGCTCGTGTGAAGGAGAATATTAAAATATAAAACAAAAATAAAGATTTACATCTTTTTATTGTTTTAAACTTTTTAAAATAAATAGTGATTTAATAATATATACCTGGTACAAAAGTTAGCTTGAGAACAGTCCCAACACCTCCATCACCTTCCAAGACCTCAATTTTCTCAATCTGAGTTGAAACTTCTTCGACGAGATTTGCCAGACGAAGCGTGCTATAAAGGTCCCAGGCTTCAGAAGCAGGCACCTCTATCTTCGTCTCGTGTGAGAGTTGCCCAGAAACCATCTTCCTAATTTATCTTAATATCTGGTTAGGGAGAAGTACTTCTGCTAATTACAGCGATGTGCGGAACCCAATAACATATACTCACAACAAGAAATGTTAGGATTCCTTCTTTGTTACTTGTAGATCTCCACTTTGAAATTTGTTTTTTGAATTTTTTTTTATATAATTTTTATGTAAGTGTTTTAAAATAATGTTGTGATTTTTTATATTTTATATTTTATAAAAAATATAAAATACTTTAATATAAAAGATATTAAAATACTTTATTTATTTATTTATATGATTTTTTTAAAATTTTAAATTATTTTTTTAAAATATAAAAATCACAATATTATTTTAAAATACTTATATAAAAATTATATAAAATTAAAAACAAAAAATTATCTTAAATAAAAATCTTCAAATAAAAATCTCAAATAAAAATCTCTGATATTTTTCTACTCACAAGTCACAACATGTGGGAAAGGACAAGGTCTATCGACATAGTATTCGTGTCAAAATTGCCATTCAAAGATTCCCTGCACCACAGGCATATCGTTTACTTTTCTCCCAATTATAATAGGAATTTCAACTGGAAATTTCGATGTAAAGTAGGGATTTTTAATTTTTAATTTTTTATGTATTGATTAAGAATATATATTTTAAAATATTGGGATTTTTTTTAAATATTTAAAAATAATAAAAAATCATTGAAAATAAATAAAAATAATAACAATAATTAGGGGGGAGCCCGGTCGGAACCCGCCGTTTGCAAGTGAAGAACCACTCATATATGTTAAGATCAGTCGGTATCTGAACTCCAAAGTTTATCACTCATCACATCTCTACATCGTCCGCCGTCCGGCAACCTTTGTTTTTGTTTTTTATTTTGTGTTTTTAAATCTCTGTTCATTACATACACCCAAGACGAAAGTAAACGTTTACGAGGCCAGTTTTAAATTTTAAATTTTAATTTCTTTGCATTGAAATATTCAAAACCCGTCTCCAAAAATAAAGAAAAATGTTGGCACGGTCCGGTGGTATATTATTAAGTGATCACAGATATATATATATATATATATATATATAAATGCTAGAGTCACAAATAAAAGTCATATCTCATTAAAAAAAATATTTTTCTTATTTTTTTTTACTAAATGACTAAATAAGTACTTTTTTCTTATAATGTTAGAAATAAAAAAAATTAAAAATTAAAAAAATGTAAGAAAAAAAATAAAAAAAAATAAAAAAAGTATTTTGCCTATGAAATGCCGTTTATCATCCACCTTTGTTCAGGACACAAATCATTTTCAAATGCCAAGTATACATTTAATAGCTGAATTTTTGGTTGATCCACTTTGTTACAATTTTGAACTGTTTAAAATCGAATTTAATTCGTTTATAATCCACTTACATGCATTAAGAACACAAATCGTTTCCAATCATTTTTAATCATATTTATTATTTTAAACACAAAAGACAACTAAGTATTGGTACAATTTAAATCTCAACGCATTCACAGCCTGTATTTCAATTTTGTCTGGAGTAAATTGACAATTGAAAGAGAGAATAATTCCTTATAACTTTTGATATAATCTACATTAAGCCCATTAGTTCTGGATTTCATATACATTCATATTCTGACAAATGAATATTACACATTCATGCAATTAAACTTGACAAATTCCCAATATGCTATTTCGTATGACTTTTGAATTAACGCCATAAGCCCATTAAGTATGAATTTAAAATGCATTCACATCCTAGCAACTAAACGTAACATATTCAAGCAATTAAGCCTTGATTAAATATTAGCACCTCCTCCACTATACGTATTGCCTCTCCAGGTAATTCAGTCTTTTGATTAATTTAGTAACTCCTCCTTGATCTTTACTCTTCAAATAGAAACATACTATAATAAAAACGAGTATTTGTGACTAATTATTTACAGTTAAGATGATTATTTGTTACAAGAACAAATTCATAGTCATTGTGATAAGAAATAGTTATTTTGATAGAAAATAGCTAGTCACAAACATGTAATTTTCTTGTAGTGATACAACTCTTGTTTTTCCTCTAATTTTATCGATCTCCTTGCTATCGGAAGCTACTATGTTTTATTTGGGTTCAAGGTATTGATCGGTATTTAGAAGAAATAAACTATTTTATTTTGTTAAATTTCATCTTCTGTTTTGATTTATGACGTGAACAAATTTCTTTTTTTCTATTATTTAAGTTTATATTTTCTGTTCCATCTGCGCTTTTCAAATAAAAATCACTTTTTCTTTGTTTAGATTATATTGATCTTGGTGCTATTAAAAGCTACTCAGATTTAGTTGGATTCAAGATATTGATTTGTATTAAAATTTTTTGCTATTTCTTCAAATCAGTTTTTATTTTCTAGTTTTATTTTCAACTTTTTTTAAAGAATATACAAATTGATATAATGATATAAAGTCTGATCATATTGGTTTTTATAATTTTTATTCATAATTTTTTTTTTGCGATATTTTTTTTAATTATATTGGTTTGTATCCACTCATATCAAATGAGCTTATTTTCCATCTTCATATCAACTAAAATGTGTCTTATTCTCACAAGCACTCAAAAATTAATTGAAATTTTATGGATTTCATTTCTAGCAAGTAAAATTTTTCTTGGCCAATTGTAAATTTCTCAGCAAAACAAACTCTAAACTCCTCATCTAAAATCTATATGCATTTCATTTTTAAAATTTATAAAATCTAAAAACAATAAGCAATACTATTGCAGTTTGCTAATGTCATTGAGAAAAGCAAAAGACCCAAAAGAACCCAACAACACTATTTCTTTCAATTGTATCTAAGATACAGAATGCCTCTTATTTTTGGAAGGTGTTGTTTTCCTTCATTTGAGTTTGCATAACCAAGACTATCTGATGAATCCGTGCAACTATTGTCACCATTTCCCCCTTTGCTAGACCATAGGCTGGCAAAGATCTTCTTTGACTTGAGTAGCCCTTTCATGAGTTTATTTAACGAATTTCTTCTCATCCCTAAGCAAAAATGAACTACATGTACGAGAAAATCTAATAGATCCAACAGCTCCACAACCATAAGCATTCCACGACTATGACCACAAACTACAAATAAGAAACATCAATCAAATAAGAGCCAACAGAGATCCCTTTAAAACATTGATAGCCATGCAATAATCAAATCACGCTTAAAAGATTATAAAAAAAATCTAAATAAAACCAAAGCAGTATCAACCCTAGAAGAAACAAGTATACAACAAAATACCATAACAACAAATTATTGTATACATTTCAAGTAGCAGTACCCAACTTACCCAAGCCTAAAGAAGCCCTTCACTTCATTCAGAACATTGCAGGGATCAAAATAATGACATGATGCTCCTCTAACTTCTCTTTTGCTAAAAGAATCAGGAATACCATTGAATTTTCAATATACATGGTAAATCCAAATAGAAAAGAATGCCACAAAACTTATTATGCCCTCCCAAACATCTAGAGTAGACAAATATAAGCCTCTTTTGAACGTTAGCCAATTCACAATCAGTAAGGAATAAGATCCCAAGTCAACAATTTTGGAGTTCAAACTTTCTTATCTCTCCATGCAATGATTATATGTTGTACCAGAACCAAGTAATTACTCCTATTTTGTCATCCATAGTATAGCTAGGCTACCTACTATATATAATGCTATGCACTCTCCATGCAATAATTTCCACTTGTATTTTACAAAACAAAATAAATGACCTCAACTACTAATAACAGATTGGCAGACATTTTCAACTTGATACATGGTAGAAACTTTTTCTATTGGAGAAGGAAGAAATGGTTTCTAAATGCACAGCAAACTCCACCCTAATTCTATATTCACAACAAACTCCACCCAAGTTTTGTGCCATTTGAGATGCAAGTAGTACGAAAAGAAAATGCCTTATAGAAGTTGCAAACTCACCTTTGCAGTACTCAAAATTGTCATACTCAACTTGTTTCTCCCCGAGTCTACCTTTCTTACTCATATGTCTCTATAAACTTGTTGTACTTGGCTTGTAGTAACTTGATATTCTCTCGTAAGTCATCAAGCTGTCCCTTATAATCTGTAGCATCTTTCTCATGCCTTTCTACACGTACAGTTAATTCTGCTATTCGGGCATCAGTTGCTTGTCTAGATGACTCGAGAATAACCATCTTGCCAAGCCCCCTTACATACTTTGACTTTTGGCTCAAAACTTCCTTGAAGATTGTTGTTGCGGCCCCCTTAGTCCTCTTCTCAGGCTCCAACTTTGACATCTTTGTAGCCATCTTATCTTGTCAACCATTAGAAAATCACACATGTTAGTGCTCATAATATGTACTTATAGAATTAAAAACTATTTGACGATTTTTTTCTAAAAATCACTAGATTTTTTTTAATACTCACATATTGCTCATCCATCATGAGAGTTACAAATTTGACCTTTTTTTACCACCTCACTTCTTTAAAGAAATCGATCACAGTCTCATCATTCCTAGACTTTAAATACAAGAAAATTACATTCAACTTAGATTGAATATATATAGGGAATCTTAAGGTATCTTTCAACCAAAATGGAGACTTATCCTCATCTCCATTAGCCACACAAATGACCTTTGTCCAGTTGTATGATTGTTTTCTTGCTTATCCCTATTAAATTTATTTCATTCAGACATTCACTGCACTCACACGAGATATGATATAAATGAGAAAATTAGAGGTGTCAAGAGTATTATATGACCATTTTAACCAAAAAAATGCCACATAATGTTAATTAAGTATTCAATGATAAAATACTTTGAAGTTCTTGGTTGATATCGAGCACATAATTTCACCTAAGTAGCTAATGTCACCCACGATGGCACATCGAACACATGGGCAACGGATTGCCTCACTTGTAGCATGAGACCAAACTAAGGTAAAAAACTCCTTAACTCTTTTAGCATATTTCCTAGATCCGAATTTATCAGTGATTTGCATCTAACTCTTGTCTATCTAGAAATAAGTAGGGTTGGAAAATTTGTTTAGTAAGGAATAAATATGCCAAAGGATACATTTATAAGCCTATGACCACAATTCTTTTATATACGAGGACCCACAAATTAATATGAATAGCTTGTCAGAAGAATTATTTCAGAATCCACGAACTAGTAGTAGTATTGATATTCTTAAAATATTGCATATAGACAGCAAGAACTAGTAGTAGTACTGATATTCTTAAAATATCTAATATTTCAATGGCTATTTGAAACCAACAAATTTGGGCATATGACCTAACTAGCTAAAATGACTCCAAACACAACCATAACAGGACATTTTTTAAATAACTAAATTTAAAACAAAACGTAACACAACTCTAGCCAATTGGCACTATTAGTAGTAACAGTACTAATATAATTGGTGTATGCAAGTCCTAGCTAGGAAACGAGTGGATTCCTATAACAAATTATAACACAATTCTAGTCAAAATTGTAAAGTAATTGAGAATTATTCCATATTCAAATTAAGCCAAACATGCAAAAATTATAACCAATATCTAAACTGGAATACCCAGAATAAAAGAAAAAAAAGGTAGCTATAATTAAAGATTGAGAATCCGAACCTCAAAGCTTTGGCTATTTGAAAACTGATGATGAAATCCTCTACTTTGGTGTTCTATGTTTCAAAAATTCTAAAAAAAATCTTAAGTACAAGGTACCAAGGACTAACATGGTTGACAATCTTCCTGTGCTAATGAATTGATTCAGATTGGTCCTTACTGCAATGGTGCAAGACATTATTATGAATGATTGCAGACAAACAAAAAATAGTGGTCAAATCATTTATAGTACTCACAAATAGCTGCAACCAAAGATGCAATGCACATAGACATACAGACATGCACATGTGTGGCCTGTAACAAGTAAGACCATTCTACTATTGTCCCCCATTTGAAAAACAGCAAGGGACTAAAAATGATGTTGGTCTTGTTGATCTTTTTCGGTAAAAAAGTTCTCATGTCCAGCAATATTTGTGCATACATGTTATAGAAATAAAGAAACTCATGAAAAATTATGTATGCCAACTATGTCTTCAAACATATATACATAAAAGCATACATGTGTGGGTTTGGGCACACCAGTTGTACACACATCCAGTCCTTTGGGCAAAGAGGCAGACATAGTAAGGTTCATTCCTTGGTTTAGGACATTGCAAGGCTATTAGCCATGTCACTCAGGCTCTAGAAGTAAAATGGTAAATGACCATTCGAAAGGGCTCACTATGGTGCTGTTGAATTGGATGCCACGTCATCTGAGTATCCATCCAGTAACACTCACCTCTCTCTTTCTCTCTATGTATATATACATATATATATATGACTGTGTTGATTAGATTGTAAACATAAAAAGCATAACTCATATTCTCATAAATAGAAAAAATTCATCTAAAAGTTTCCTTCCAAATCACGTAGGAAGGCATCTGTAAAGAACTACAAAATAGGAAGGCACAACTAGAATATTACCCTCTACACATGGCTATCTTCACCTGTATTTGCATCCTCTGCCCTGCTACCTAGCTTGACAATGGCTTCTACGAGAATCTTTCCATCTTTTGAATTCAAGTTGACAATGATCCTGTTACTTTATCAATTAATGCCCCCTTAATTGACTATAAGCTTTACTAAATATATAATGACAGCATTGTAAGACCAGAACTTTATTATTTGGAAATGCACAAGCATTTAACTTATAAGTTTAACTATTTTCTTGCAAAATCATCATTCATGTTGTAATGAAAACTGAGAGGTATATATAATTGGATTGAGAACAGTCTTGGCATGGAAATAGGTAACACATGAACGAATGATATAAAGGAAAAGATCACACATACCTTAATACTCTTGAGTGCAAGTTTATAGCTTCAACTTTCACATTAACTACACAACTCAAGACTTCATAAAAGGCAACTAGGTGTAAATGATGTAATATTATCATCATATGAAGATACAAAAGAATGTATACTTCTTAATTCAAGAGTTAAAAAACATAGTGCTTGAACTAAAATTCCAGCCTTAAGGCCTAGAGTTTCAATTTTCCATCCACACTTCAACACAATTAATTACACAATTGTGAAGTATGATTTCCAATGAAAATGAGAAAATTGGAAAAGGAAAACTGAGGAAATGATAAAATAAAAATAAAAAATAAAATCGAAGGAAAATCAGACTACTCAAAAACAAAGAAAAAGAATAAACATCTAAGAAAAAAAATACATAAATCGAACACGAGATAAATACAAATAGAAAGTTGTCAACTTATATATAGAGAGAGAAAAAGATAGTAACCTTGGTGACACCAAAGAGAGAGTAACCATTTCTCTATGAATGTCTCGAATCCGAGCGAGAGTTAGAGAGAGAAAGAGAGAGAGAGAGAGCATGATTGATAAAGTTAGAGAAATTAACCGGCATCGATGAGAAGATGGTGGCGAGAAGAAGACATCGGTGGCAACGATCGAAAATCCCTGTGAGAATGTTAAATCGAGAGAGAGAGAGAGAGAGAGAGAGAGAGAGAATGTGTGGAGAAATTGACGAAAAAATAGGCGCGGGGGTGAAGAAGGGGATTTAAAAGACTTATTACAGTGACTCAAAAGTCGCAGTAATAAGTCAAGTTTAAGCGGCGAGTGTAATTGTGACAAACTTTTGTCACTATAATAAGTTATTAAAATGACTTAGAAATACAAAACAAGGTTATTTTTGGCACGCCTATTTATGGCGACCAAAACTCGCTAAAAAAAGTCATTAATTCCAACTACATTTTTAAATAGCCACAAGATTCCGACCAAAATAAAAATGTGTTATTTCTAGCGATATTAGTGTTGTCGGGAAAAAAAATGCAGATTTCAAAAAAAAAAAAAAGCCCAATCTACATTTTTTTTGTAGTGTGTTGATCTTTTGCGTGAGAACGAGATATATATATATATAATATATATATATATAACTTGTTTTGAGCTAGCTAGAGTATCTGCTAAGAGATGCATGCATGCATGTCTCTAGAGAGAGAAAACAAATTAACGTGGCTTGTAAATGTAGATAATGAGCTATATAGGTAAGGGTAGGAGGAAAAGTACCCCGGCAAATCTAATATTAATAGTTCCTGATTCAACCCCCAATATTGACCAGTAAACGTTCTACCTATGATGTCAATATTATAAGCTAAGCACCATGTATACGTACAAATTAAGACCTTGATTGTGGTCTTAGGACCACCAAAAATTAGCTGCCTCTCCCCCCTCTTGTAAATCTAGCCATGGAGATTGAGTTCAGCTCAAATATATAGGACGTTAATGTTCATGAGTTTTGAGTTCGGGTTTGTAACTTGTTTAAGTGCATATTTGATATTGCGGTAGAAAATATAACTTATAATTTTAGAGTTTATAGCTTATAACTTAAATAATAAACTCTATACTTCAAAAGTTGTTTACTGCTTGGTAAATATGTATCTAAAACACTTTTAAAATTAGTTACAATAATTTTCTTAAAAAAATTATACAGTTATCCGCACGAAATTTTTGCTAAAAATTCCAATTTAGTCCTTTTTAAAAAAACTAACTTTTAACTTTTTTAACCAAATAAAATAATTTTTATAAAGTTATCAAACATATTATTTTTTCTTTAAAAGTGTTTTTAGCTACTTCAAAGCATTTTTTAAGTTTCGAAATGTAACCCCAAACAAACTCTAGGTGTTATTTGACGGACATATATATATATATATATATAACTAGTCTTAACCATATTAATGAGACAACCGGCCTAGTTTTAGAGAACTATAGTTATAAGCATAACCCTGTATATATGCAATATCATATGGGAAAAATATATATATTTGCAAGCTTCTTTATTGACATGGCTAACACACCATGACTGAAGTAATGAGTCCTATAATCATAAAAATTAACCGATGTTTGAACTTTTTTTTAATAAATATAATGGCCGGGTCTCATAATAAGTAATGCCTCGACATAACAGCATGTTTAATTATTTGCAATTACTAACAAAATCGCTTGTGCGGCATAATTTTATTGTTATATTTCTTGTCTATAATTGACCATGAGATCATATATTTGTAACGTGAAATCCATGTAAATGTAGATTATCAAGAGTTCATGATTCTCTACACAATAATGCAAAAATGGAAAGCAATAAGAATTAATTGATTAGGTGAGGATCAGCTAGCTAGAAGAGATTCTCGGCCTTGACTGTCCTAATTTCCCATGCATACACGTTTACATATTTACATATTTGAGTGCGGTCATCAACCATGCACCTTCAATCCTAGAATAATAATACTACAGTACAAGTTGTATTTAATATATGGTTGGTAACCCAAAATCGTTTATTTTTCTCCAATTTAATTCATTAATGTTATTATTAATGTCGACTACGTACTGCATGTCGTTTACAATAATATTATTATTAATACCTATGATGTCGTTTAGTACAACATTAACCCTGACCGGCCGTTACTTATTTGTTGAGTACTACTACAATGCATAGACATTCCCGATCAGCCTCAATCATGGTTGAATTATTGAATTTTTTTTTAAATATATTTGGGGAGAGGTTTCAAACTGATGTTTTAAATATCGTGTCGGTAAGCATATCGGTTTAAACACTAGAATAAAATATTTCGATACTAGTATCATTTTATGTACCATTTTGAAATAGTCTATATATCAATAAATTATACATATAAATATATATAAATTATATTTTAAAATAATAGACGATACATGAATAAATTATATATATAAATATATGTGTAAATAGTCTAGTCTGAATAGGGATAAAAAATAGCAAGAAATGAAAAAAAAATGTCAAAATCCAATACAACCGAAATCCAGTACAACCAAAACATGACTGACCGAAATATCGACCGATATTTGAACCGGTATGAAACAGACATACTGCATGTACTATCCAACTGACCAGTATGGCATATATATCGACCGGGCCGGTACGGTATGGTATTAAAACTTTATTTCGAATTCTAATTCTCTAATTTGGAGGTTGAAGTTTATGCCAATCAAGTCATAAGTCTTTGACTTTAAATGATTTAATTTCAAAAAGGAGAAATTATATATGTTAATGTTCGTGTGAAATTTTTGGCACTAATGTGAAAGCGAACTTGAATTTAACCCTTGCTTGGTACGTACCACATCATTAAAGCAAAATAAATAAAAGGAAAATGCATTTACAACTTATTGAGTACTCATGATTGAATAATGTATTTCAGAACTTAAATTTATAGCCAACTATATAGTGACTAAGAGTTAGACGTTATTCATGTAAAATTCTGACTTGATTAAAAAATTTAAACTATAGGAAGATCTAGATTTTATTATTTAATTTATATCTTAATATTTTTTTCTCATGTATGGGCTAAATTCTTCTTCAATAAGTAAGCTAAACGTGTGAAATATTTAAGTAAATAAAAATAATGTAGCTAGACTTTAAAAGTTTAAGATAAATGATAGCTAGGAAGATATAAATTAATCAATTATATAATCTTAATAGTTCTAATATGCTTAATTAATAACCTTGTAGTACTAGTACTGTTGATGGATTCGTTGATCAGACTATATATGGATCGAAGAATAATATCATTGGGTGTCTAATTGATCAATTTATATATATATATATATATATATATGAAAAATGCTAAATGTACTTCTAAAAAAGTTACCTCTCCACTTATAAAAAACTCAAAATCTGAACTTAAAAAAAAAAAAAAAAAAAAAAAACCTAACAAAATGAGTTTTGCAAGTAAAAACGTAATTAATAAAATTTTAAATACATGTAACATTAATTACTAGATCTCTCTCTCTCTCTCTCTCTCTCTATATATATATCATACTCTATGATCTTTAATCATAAAAAAAAAAAACATGCTAGCTAAGGAATAAATTAAACTCGGCTGCATGATGCAACATTAATGGTCCATCAAGCATGTTTCCAAGAATCTCAGTATAGTGGCTCATACATTAGTTAAAGATGTAACTCTCTGAGAAGAGCATTGTATAATTTGTATTTGTATTGGAGGATTTTCCTCATTGTATCGAGCTTTGATGCTTTAATATGAATAAGAATTGTTATTTTTTTTTAAGACTAAAAAAAAAACACATGCTAGCTATCATAATTAACTCGCATTCAATTGTATACACGTATTACTTTTATAACTATTTTAAAGGAAAAATTCTACTTATTAGTATCTCCACACACCACACACTACACACTTCAATTATTCCTTTTTTTTTTTTTCATTTTTTCTATATAATTATGGATGATATATAGAACAATTCAATTAATTTAACAAGAATGAAATTAAATTAAATTTATTAAAAATATATATATATAAAATAATTTTAAAATATGTGAAGTACTAAATTGTCATAGTGTGAGATGATGAGTACATAGCATTTCTCTTTTTAAAGTACCCCGGCTGCTTGCAATTAGTCCGACCATTTGAGAATGGCCAACAGATCAAATGAAGCGAGCGCAGCAGTGACAACAGCCATATCTGAGTTGATCTTTGTTTCTAGATCTCTTTCAAAGATCTAAATATGCATGCATGCAGTACTATATATAACTTTAAGCACCTAGCGGAATATATATATATATATATATATATTAAACATCGCCATATCGTTTAATTAGATGTAGGGGAGTTAAGAGGTTCATGTATTATGTTGGATTTAGAGGCTGCTAGCTAGCTGTTTAATTAAATATTATACCATGAATTATTTTAGTGCAAGGGATTCGAATTTAATTACGCATTAATATTGCAGAAAAACAGTTTCAGAAAATAACTAGCTAGGAGAGCTTGACCAATAATTGTTTATGTATTTTGTAATTTGTATATTTATTAATGTCTTGTCTTACAAATTGATTTATTTACTTTCTTGAATTTGGGCTTGTTTGATGATCTCATGATCATCATGAAAACGTAACTATATACGTATATATGTAGGCATGCATCAATCAATATTAATTAATTAGGATCGACTACCTAATGATATTGAATAAAAATTTGGCCGATCGACCATGGATTTTAATAATATAATATATTAATTGCTGGATATACATAGCTAGCTTTTGCTTTTGAATTGAACTATTATAACTTTCAAAACCAACAAATTGAAAACCTTTCAGCTGATCTAACGTCATCGAGCTTATCTTGGTCAAGCAAAGATGACGTTAATTTGATTATATTCAGCCTTTCATCAAAACTACGAATGTGAAGACTGATGATCATTTGAATTTTTTGTGGTTTCTGAAAAATGGTCCATTCATTAGCTGGTTGGCTGTAGCTGCTTGCTACTCGAAGGAATTAATTAGGCTAGCTAGCTAACAATATGACTTGAAATGATGCTTGTTAGCTCATATATATATATATATATATATATATATATATAATGTGCAGATGTCATACAATTATTTCAAAAAAGAGTGAGGTCTAATACTAATAAAAAATTAATTTTTATGTAAATATCATATTTATTTAATTTTCAAAAAAATTTATACGTGCAATTCATGCGCATGCGCACTCTACGATTGAAAATATTATTTCTCATATATTAAAACATGAAGTTTTCCTGTAAAAAATAATAATAAATATTAATTAACAAATAATAAGTAAGAAACTACATGAATATATGCTATATATATATATATCATATTTGGATGGCTGATAAATCCCTCATGATAATTAATTTGTCGTAGACGACAAGACATGATTATCTTCTATGCGCACAAGATCACTTGGACAAGATAGATTTAAAAGCTTAAAATTAGCGAGCGGCTGAATCTGAACAACTAATTTGGAATTAAAAAACTTGTCTCAATCTTTTAGTATATATCCTCAATCAACTGTTGGCCATGATTCCTACTGAGATTAACATTTGGATCATTTAAACCATTAACCACTAATTACTGCAAAGACTCGCCTTCAAACAGCGCCAATAATTTATCCAATCTGGCCTAGTTCCTGCTAGAAAAAACACACACATATATAAGCTTAATTAATTATTCTCCTCATATTGTTGTGCTCATATAATTCATACGTAATTTTGAATATTTCATTATAAAAAAATTGTTTATTTGTAGACAGTTAATTTTAACAAAATGATTATTTATAGCCAAAATAAATCGCAAATAATAAGTCACAAAAACCTATTTTTCTTGTAATGAAATTGTTAATTCGATAGAGTTTTTGACATCAAAATTAGCTCTCTTTCTCTCTCGCTCTCTCTGATCTCTCTTTCTCTCTATATTGTATTATTAATAATTTCTAAATTAAATTATATTCTGAACAGCTTGCTTAGTGAAATGATAATATTAGAGGGGCTACCATACATTAAATGAAGAGGCAGGGAGAAGCATCCAACAAGAAAATTACCCGTTGAAATTATCATAGAAAAACACTAGTCATTAGGAGAGTGTTAATTAAGAGTGTTCAGACTGTATAGTCTTGCGTGTGTTTTATGCTTCTATTACAAAACATTAGTTTAAGGATCATCAGCTAGCTAGTACGTAGCTAGGGTTAGGTTTCTTCGATCTCTATTTTCTCCAAGGAAATTGAGGCCAATTTAGCCTCTAAAAGCCTGGCATGTGGACAAACTAGCCAGAGAATTGGGGCAAGCTTAATTAAATCGTTGCTGACATTTCCCGGCGACCCTAGCTCCTTAGCGTGAATTTCGCGCACAGAAGGTAGCAAAGACCACGTATGTATATAAAGCCTCATATGATATCTCCTTTGCCCTGTTGAACAAGTTATCAAGGCCATATATATATAATAAATCAATGGTTGAAAATTGGGTACGAATTATAAGTACGTATACGGTATAACTTTCTACTATTACCTAATTACCCCGCTTGGATTATGCTCCAAGTACTCTTACGTTTGATATCCATATACATATATATATATATATATATCCGTATATGCATGCATGTATATTAAGGTACTATTGGCTCATTTAAAAAGTGAGATGGGATGAAAATTGAGTGAATATATTCTAGTTAAATAGTTTGTGAATGGTAATGCAATAGCTGGCTTGAGTTAATATGCTTTATCAAGTTCTGAAAAAAGAAAGAGATAAAGTTGAATAAAAATATTATTAAAATATAGCTTTTTAATAATATTTTTGTTTTGAAATTTGAAAAAAGTATTATTATTTTTTGGGTTTTGTTTGAAAGTTTGGGAATTAATATAGTTTTAACATTAGATTAAAAAGTTGAAGATTTGAAATTGATCAATAATGTTTATGATTGAGTGATATTTAAAAAAGAAACTATAATAATTTTTAAATTGAGATCATCTCACTTCCTAATTAAGTCCTAAATCGCTCGCTTATTTTGCATATGATCATTGTAAAATCTATGGTATCGGCCTGATCAGATGGATCGACATTATACGCAATTGATCATGGAGACATGATGATTTTAGTACACTTACTTTTGGAGACGAAATTGATCTTATTAAAAAGGTGAGAAAGATGATGAATGCATATATATATATATATATATGATAAATAGTTTGATTTCAAGTTGTTAAAGGAAGAGGTCATTGATGATTGTAGCAATTTATATAGGTAAAAGCTAGCTTATAGCTAGCTAACATATATGTACATACGGAATCAATCAACCCACAAAATGGGAACAGCCTAGTCTAATAAGGTCTAAGCTCTTTAATTGTATACCTAAGGTTAATATATATTAATTATTAAAACACTCCATGAACTTGAACAAATAATTAACTAATTAGCTAATTAATTTGACCAATAACTTAAGTGCTAATTAATTGGATCAAGCTGTTTGCTTGAAGTACTAGTTTCCTTTTATTGTACATGAGTCCAAGTTCATCAATCAGTTTAACATGAGGACTCTATACCGATCATAGATCTTGATCATGAATATTGTTTGAGAGAGGAAAATATAATTAACTAAATACAATAATTTGATCTAAAATGCCTTGAATATAGGCATATATTATAGATTAATGTGGGTCCCAAAATTCTACCTTTGCAGACATGGCCATGAAAATAAATGACGAACTTAATTGGAACTTATTTCCATTAAGATATATAAATTAATTAATTCGATTCAAAATGCCATCTCATATATGGAGATCTAAGAAATCTTCTGCACTACTACACTTCGATCTATAAACCATATTATTAATGTTCTTTCCTAGCAGCCGCGCTATATAACACTAGCACTTCTCTGTTATATTTCCAACTAACAATCATATATTTCTTTCTCCTCCAGTTCACAAAAAATCAGAGGTTTGAATTTCTTTGGCCGTCCTAATATTTTACTCCAACACAAGTTACAACCAAATTAAGGAGAAAGTTAATGGAAATTAGATAACCCATGCAATATATATCCCTGATAGTTTTTTTTTTCTGCAGAAATGATGGGGAGATCACCATGCTGCAACGAAAATGGTTTGAAGAAGGGGCCTTGGACTCCAGAGGAGGATCACAAGTTGGTTGATTACATTCAGAAACATGGTCTTGGGAGTTGGAAAGCACTTCCAAAGCTTGCAGGCTTGAAGAGGTGTGGAAAGAGTTGCAGGCTTAGGTGGGCTAATTATCTGAATCCTGATATCAAGAGGGGCAAGTTTTCTGAACAAGAGCAACAAATCATCATCAATCTCCATGCACTTCTTGGAAATAAGTATTTCTTTTAAACCTTAATTGGGTCTTTATTGATTTTTTTTTAATACTTTCCTTAACAAATTGAATCATGTCGTGTTAAGAATATATATTTGTGAAAGGTTCTTATAAATATAATTTTTCTAAGAGGTACTCTGAATGCTTGGTACCATACACACGAGTTCCAACAGGTTTTCCAATAATGGTTATATGCTTTATTGAGCTAAAAAAAAAGATGACCATAATTATGACTAAACAGTTCCGGACAGCATTCAAAGTGATCATATATAGATGGTCTATGGTTCATTATTGTAATTTGTAGGTGGTCGGCCATGGCTAGCTATCTTCCAGGGAGGACAGATAACGAGATCAAGAACTTTTGGAACACCCGTTTAAAGAAAAAGCTTCTGCAGATGGGTATAGACCCAGTCACCCACATGCGAAGAACTCATCATCATGACCTGATCGATGTTCTTCCCAATCTATCACAATGGCTTGCTGCTACTGCTACTACTGCTGCTGCCAATTTGGCCAATTTGAGTCCAAATCCTAATTGGGTCAAATATTCAGATGCCACCCAACTTGCAAAGATCCAACTTCTGCATAATTATATATTAATCCAACTCCTAATTATGAGCAGATCAGCTCCTACTTCATATATAGAAACAATCAATCATTTTGGGTCGTCAACAATTCCTGATCACCACCAATATCTGTATGAGTTCCTGCAAATGAATTCCAAGCTTGAAGCTGATCTTGAAAATGGCTCAAATATTGGTTTTCCACCACAAATCACTGCTCCAATGCAGACCACTCTTCCAAACTATGAAACTCTTCAGCAACCACCATCCAGTCATGTTAATAATGCTCAGCCTGTAAATGGCTTGGAAATTTATACGAGCAATAACAGTGATTGTGATGATCATCTCCTGCAACTTGGTGCAGAATATTATTCTATCCCACATTCAAATGATATTCATCGATATCCTAACATGAGCTTGGTATCAGCTTCATCACCCGAGTGTTGTTCAATTATCAGCCAAATCGAAAACAAGCTTAACTCAAACGATATATCTAACTGCAGCCAGCTGCCTTCATCCAGTACTACTTGGACCACCTTTGAACCTTTGGCAGATATCATGGAGGATGAAGCAAGCGACTCTTACTGGAAAGATTTTATTGATGAGTATGTTGTTTCTCTTTAATTTTCAAATGCCTTTTGTGGCTATGATAAACTTAATAACTAGTTTTACTTGTTGGAACTCACTAATTCTTAGCCAAGGCTAATTAGATTATTAATTTGTGGCTATGATCCCTCTCTTATTCTTTTTTTGCTTTATTTATTAATTATTTATTCTTCTGGTTAATAATTTAATGATCAACTAATACAATATATGATCTTAACTTGTTTATTATCATCTATCTTAATTGTACGAATCGAGCAAACAATAAGTTTAATTTCTTCGCAGTCATGGCTGCCAATCTCATAGATTTACATGATATTAGATTACACTTCTTGAGTTCGAATTCTAATTATATATTCCACTTTATTTAATTAAATATTATATGTGTTGGGGCTATCTATTGAGAGTCTAGTCTAGTCCACATGTGAGGAAGAATATTAAAATCTAAAAATAAGTAATAAAATCCATATATTTTTATCAACTAATTAATTAAACTAATTTTGAAACAAGTGATAATTTCACATTGTTTAACTGACTGATTAGGATATAATTTGGACTCTTATTTTGATATATATGAAGTGTTTAGCACTTATAAATTCGATGATCTGTACGTACAATTTTAGCTAGCTAGCAGCTTTTAGGTGGGAATATTTAATCTCCTTCCGATTTCATGAGCCATTAATGACCGAAAACTCAAGCAAGACATTCTCATGATACCCACTACAAATCATGTCCTTTCTCTCCCTCTAAAAAAATAAGAAACATATAACACTCTATAAATGAATTAATTAGCATGTGGTATCACTATAAGAAAAGTTGTTTTCCACTGCCTAATTTTGCCAGAAAAATCACCTATAATCGCTTATATATATATATATCTAATTGATATATATATAGTTAATTAGATCATTCTCACATTTCTGAAAAAGAAGAAAAATTGATGCAATATATATATATTATAATAAGGTAATGGGAAATACCAACGCTAATTTACAAGTCAATTGACCTATAAATAACATGACTAACCGGCCATGCACATACCTTGAAAGAGTGCAAAAGGGTCGAGAGAATTCGAGATCAGATATTCTGGAAAAGGTAATGTACCTTTATTAATATCGGAAAAGCTGTATATTTAGCATAGTAAAATAAGGAACATAACTAATGTGTACGTGCATGATTAAAATAAATTTAGTACACTAATAGGCCCCCTCAAACTTGAATGTGTAAATTAATTACACCCAGCTTTCTAAGCAAAATATGAAATCGATCTATGCCAAGGGCTTTAGTGAAAAAATCACCTGATTGATATTAAAAGGAAACATGCAAAGTGCTTGCAGTATCATCTTGAATTATGTCCCTAACTAAATGACAATCTATTTCTATGGGTTTAGTTCTTTCATGAAATATAAGATTAATATTAATATGAAGTGCTGGTTGACTATCACAATATAAACAAAAGGACTAGAGAATACAATTCTAAAATTAGCAAGTAGGCAGAAGTCATTAAGCATACTCAGATTCAACAGATGACCTAGAGATAGTTACTTACTTCTTGGACTTCCATGATATTAAAAAATCACCAAGGAAAAAATATAATCCTACGATGGACCTGCGAGAATCAGGGTATGTGGCTCAGTTTGCATCAATTGCGGCAAGGATGAGCTAGGAAAGAATAGTCATTGACCAATTAGTAACAGAGTAAGAAATATCAAGCCTAGTGAGAGTCAAATATAAAAGTCTACCAATTAACTTTCTATAAGAAGCTGGGTCATCAAGTAAGGAACCAGAACTTTCAATTTTAGATAACCTCAAGTTTTGATCCATAGGAGAAGTGGTTGTCTTACCAACTAGAATACCAGAATCAAAGACAACCTCAGGGGCATATTTTCTTTGAGAAAAATAAATATTAGTAGATATTGCCACCTCAAGACCTAAAAAATACTTCAAATTTTCAAGATCTTTCAGCTTGAAATGAAAATGAAAAAAATCTTGAAGATTAGCAATTGATTATTGGAGGCAATGATTATATTATCAACATACACCAATAGTGCAATAAAAGAGTCACCATAATACTTTGTAAACAGGTTGTAATCAGATTTAGACTAATTAAATCTATAAGTAATCAAGGTGGAAGAGAACCTAGAAAACTATTGACGAGATGCTTGATTTAAACTATATAAAGACTTGAGTAATTTGCATATCCGAGAGTCTCTTAATTTAGAAAAACTAGGTGGCAATTTCATATAAACTTCTTCATCAAGTTGTTTATGTAAAAAAATATTATTTAGATCCCATTGATGTAATTCCCAATCATGAATGGCAACCAAAGCAAGAAAACAATAAATAGTAGTATGCTTTGCAATAGGAGAAAAAATATCAAAATAATCAATACTTTCATGTTGATTATATCCATTTGCAACTAAACGAGTCTCATATCGCTCTAAAGTGCCATCAGATTTCAATTTGCACTTATACACCCATTTGCAACCAATGAGTAGCTAGGTAGGGGGTAGTTCAATTAATATCCAAGTTTTATTAGATTTAAGAGCATTGGTTTTAGCTGCTATAGCATCTCTCCAATGAGAATGTTTAATGGCTTGATGAAAGAATTTTGGTTCATATAAAGAGTCAACAGAACTACAAAAATGTTTGTAGGAATTGGAGAAATTGGAATATGATAAGTATGAAGAGATAAGATACATAATACTTATATTTGAGGAATCAACAACCAGAGGACGAGTAATATCATTATTTGATATTGATGAACAATGACAATGTTGCAAGTAGTCAGGTAGTCTCTCATTTCTTGTAGATTTGTGGGTGGGAATAGAAGCAGTAACATTTTTTAATGAATTGGGCAGGTTAGAAAAAGAAGATGGTGGTATATTAGTTGGAGGGGTATTAAGCATAGTATCTGACAATGGTGTTAGTAAAACTAGATCAAATTTAAAAAAGTCCAGTGAAAAATCAGATAAAGAATGTAGAGAAGTGAAATCTGATTTTAAAGGAAAAATGTTCTCATGAAATATAACATCTTTGAAAATTATTATTTTGTGAGTATAGTTTTTATACAATTTATATCATTTTATGCCAGATCGATAGCCTAAAAATATATATGGCTGGGCTTGGCTAGACAATTTAGTGGATGAACCACCAAGAACAAAGGCATAACAAAGGCATCAAAAAATTCTAAGATGATTATATTGAGGTTTAGCAGAAAATAACATCTCATATGATTATTTATTTGAAAGAATGAGAGTTGGCATTCTGTTTATAGGATAAACAATAGTTAAAATACAATTACTCCAAAATTTTAAAGGAATGTAATATTGAAATCTAATAGCTCGAGCAACATTTAGGATATGTTAAGATTTCTTTCAACAATAGCATTTTGTTAAGTGTATACATAACTGTGTTGATGTATAACATCCTTATTAACAATAAATGATTTCATGTCAAATTCCAAAGCATTATTAATACAATTGATTTTGATTTTGGAATTAAATTGAGTCTCAACAAAAGCAAAAAAAATTGTACATAAGCTCAAGTTTCAGATTTTATTTAAGTAAATATATCCAAGTACATATACTAAAATCATCTACTATAGTTAAAAATATATTTGAAGCCATTATAAGAGACCGGTATAGCAAAGGGTCCCCATACATCACAATGCACAAGTTCAAACATAGAGACTGAGATTAATGTGTTCAAAGGAAATTGGAGTCAGTTTTGTTTAGCAAGAGCGTATATATCACAATGATAATAAGGTTGATGTGTAAAATCACAAATATTTGTAGTAAGATCATGTAATTTAGAATTAGAAATATGTCCATGACGATAATGCCATATGTAAAAACTGTAAACAACAAGTTTACAAGAAACAAAAGTGATGCCTAGTACTTGCAGTAAATGATACAATCCTTGTGATTGTTTACCTACTCCAATCGTCCTCCAATTTGATAGGTCCTGGATGTAACAAAAATCATGTAAGAATATTAGAAAACAATATAATTGGAAAACAAGTTTGCTGACAGATATAAGATTGAAACTAAAGGCTAGAACATATAAAACATCAGTTAAAACAAAGGAATAAGAGATTCTAACCGTGCCCATATGTGTAACTTGAGTATATGAACCATTTGGTAATTTCATAGAGGATTTTATGGATGAGAAAAGGGATAGAGAACCAATCATATGATTGGTTGACCTGAATCAAATATCCTTGATGGAGATGAAATAATACCTCGAGTATGATTAGAAAGTTTTAAAAAAAGAACAATAGAATTACCTGAAAATGATTCTGAAGTGGATGGAATAGAGGATATGGATGGTGTAGGAGCATTCCTACTTGATTTACAAATGAAATATTAAAGTGATTCTGAAGGAATGTAAGGAGCTGATTAGTTTGCTATTGAGAAAAATGAAATTGAGTTAAAATTGAATCAGAATTAGATTGGCTAGTAGTGGCCTGACTGACATTAGGTTTTGAGACTTCAGTTTGTATCCAAGAGTCTCGAACAAAATCATGAGGACAATCACGATTTGAAAGCATAATAACAGATTCATTAGAAGACAGAGAAACATATACTATTTCTCTCTATTTTCCTCTTGAAAAGTAGGAGAAAAAACTTTGTTAATAGGGGGAAAAAGATCAAAAAGGAGAATATGACTTTGCAGAGGAGCATAAGTCTCATTAAGTTCCATCAGAAATTGAAGGACATGGTCTTCATGTTGAAAATCAACCAATTTCTTTATGGTTTTACAAGAACATGTAGGTAAAGGACGACGATGAAGCATCTCCTCCCAGCAGCATTTTAAATGCGTAAAATAAGCACTTACAAATGAAGCTTCTTAAGTTAAAGAATCAAGGTTATTTCGGATCCGAAAGATGTGCGAACAGTTGCTCTAAAAAAAACCTCTTTCATATCGTTCCACATCTCCTCAACAAAATCAATATAGATGATTGAAGCTACTATCTCCTTTGACATGGCATTGAGAAGCCAAAATAGAACTACCGTATTACACTAGATGCAAGCATTATACTTCAGACCAAAATCAAGAGGGTATGACAGAGTACCATGCACAAAAAAAAAAGCTTGTTTTTGAAAGGAAAGCCATGGACATAAACCTATTCCAAGTAAGATAATTATCGCCGTTGAGTGGATGAGAAACAAAAACAACACCAGGATGGTCACCATTCCGAAGGTAAAGTGGATTAGAATAATCTTTAGAATGATTAGAAGGTGGAGCGAAAGAATCGGATTGAGAAGCCATTTGGAATTGAAACGGTGCAGATGAAAAATTAGGATTAGGATTTCATTATATCTGATACCATGAAATAGGGCAAAGTGGTCAAGAGAATTTGATCGAATATTCTGAAAATGTACTCTACCTTTATTAATAAGGAACATCTTAACTAATGTACACGTGCATACATGTAAGGATTAAAAATAAATTTAATACACTAGTAAACCTCCTGCATTGGGTGATTTAAATATAATACCATGCATATAAAGAAAGAGAAAAACAAAAAACTCAAGACCTAACTCACGTGGAATAACAAATTGGCATAGAGAAATGATTTGGGGTCTCGCAGTTGGGGTTCTTTGCGGCCTCATAGACTTATATAATTAAAAAAAAAAAGAGAGAGAAAATTCAAATATACTTTATTTGCACCTACTCTTTTATTATTTTTGTGAAAAAAAAAAAGAATCATGAAAGAATATAAAATAATTTTTACTTACGGAGACCTAAAGAAACTCCAACCGTGAAACTCCATATTATTGCCCGTTGGCAAATTGATATTTGGTGCGGCCCAAGTCCATCTGTCCGTCGACCCATCATCAATGGCACATTGGCAACCGTCCCATTTTGATATTTTATAGCCCCCTTTAATGATATGTCCCTTTCTTAGGATGGCGTGCAAATAAGTAAGATTTGATATAATTATATATTATAAAAACATTATATATATATTTTTTAAAATAAAGTACTCTATTATTAAAAAGTAGTTTTTTATTTATTTAAAGAAACCTCACACACACAAACACACACACATATATATATTTTATATAAGTGATGTTGGGATGGTCAGACTATATCCAGTGTTAAAAGTAGTTAATTAGTAGTTAGATTGTTTTTGTCATCAACACAATAAAAAAAGATTAAAAAATATAAAAAATAAAAAATACAATAAAAAAAATAAAATGAAGAAAACACAATAAAAAATATAATAAAAATATAAAAATATAAGAAAAAATATAATAAAAAATAAAATAAAGATGAATTTATAAGAGTATTCAACACAGTTCAGACGTTGTTAGAATTTCGTTGGAGGTCGCTGTAGGTCGCTGTTGTAGGAGTGAGATCTCTGAAACTTGCCGGTCCCGATAGCACAGATAGTATCACCCACCGCCAACAACGATGATGGGTTACTTTTAATAGGAGGGTCAACGCTTATTCCTATATATATATATATATTAAAAAAAATGAAATGCGCGATGCCTACATATTTTATAATTATTAATATCATTTCTTATGATCATGCTAACCCTATACATTGATGAAATTGAAAGTTCAGTGAAAAAAAGGTAACGATAAAACACGTAGATGCGGGGATAATTATTTTAAAACACGTAGGTAGTTTTTTGTGTGGGTCATGGGTCGTTAATTTACCTATCAATTGACCTATTATTTCAAATTCTTAATAAAATAATATAATCAATTAAGGGTTTTCAAATTTAAAAATAAAATACTATTAAAATATATATATATATTAATAATATTTCATTTAATTTATAATTTTTATCTCAACTAATCTCATTTTATCTGTAAAAATAAATGAGATCCGTGCTAGAGAAAAGTATTTATTTAAAATGAATGTCATAATATTTATTAAATATTTAATACTCTTTAAGAAACTTATTAGGACAACCATAAAGACTATAAGATCCATTTTATGTATCTATTTCTTTCTTATTTTAAACAAAAAAAGGCTCAAGCAAGAATTGGTCTAAAAATAGGCATACAAAATGAGTGTTATAATATTTATTCAGTATTTAATATTTCTCAAAAAAATTATTAGTTAGGGCAATCATAAATACTACTGTGAGATCCACTAATTTATATATTTGTCTCATTTATTATTTAAGTTATCTTTTAATCCAAAGATGTTGATCTAGCAAGAACCACTGCAGGGAAAGGTAGCATTTGCAGCACATCATTTCGCCACTAATCCACAACAAAATCGCCGCAAAAGTTCTATTGCGGCGATTTACGGGCGCCGGCTGTTCGACGGTTTAGAAAAGCTACTTAGAATCATTTGCGGCGAAACAGTAAAATCGCCGCAAAAAAAAGACTTTTAGCGGCAATATAATTCGCTGCGAATAATGATAATAGGCGCTGGAAAATGGTTCGAAAATAACGCTTCTAACGCTGTGAATAGTATTTAGCAGCGACAATGTGTCGCTGCTAAAACTATATATTCGCCGCAAAAAAGCTTTTCTGATTATGTTTGCGGCGATTTATTTCGCCGCTATTTCTATTTTACAGCGATTTTCCTGGGCTCATTTTTATTGAACGCTCATTTCAGTTTTGGTTTTGTAGCGTCTCGATTTTGCAACATTTTCTGGGCGTTTTGGTAGCTAGTTTCCTTGAGCTTGTTAACAAAATTTTCAAATTAATGTACACAAGCAATAATTTTAAATTTTTGATTAAACCAAAAATCCTAATCATCCAATATAAAAACACCAATCATCCAAAAATACCAATCATCTAATAGTACATTGATTATCTAATAATTTTCAATTTTTGATTAAGTTTAATTTCATCTATATGAAATTATAAATCCTAGTCATCCAATAATACATAAGTGGCCTGGGTGCATTAATTGAGGCAATTAAATATTACATAAGAGAACTAATGTTTCATTTAATCAAGCCCATTAGTATTTGCGGCAATAAAAATTAATATTAAAATCTTCTCGGCCTGCTATTTTACCAACGCATCTTGCTTGAGGTGAGAAGGTTAAGTACGTAGTGTTTTTCAGTGCATCTTGCTTCTGTCCACAGATTTTTCCAATAGTACTCTGCATCATGATTATTAAGTGAATCAGTTTCAAAACATAACATGAGAAAACTTTATTCTTCTTATAAGAATAAGAAGAATAAAGTTTTCTGTCGTCAATGGAGATTAATTGTAAACAGATTTTCTTTCATTCAAATATACAAGGTGCAAAAGCTATAAATCATTCACATATACTTATCTCAGGCATCTACTTGGTAAAATACTCAAAAAAAATGATAAAGAATTGAATTAATATAAAAATAGAAATGATCTAATAGCTATTGAGAAAGTAATACCCAAAATAACTATTGAAACTATAAAATCCAGTACACTTTTTTATTTTTATTTTTTTCTTACAACAAGAAAGAATTCATTAAAATGCATTAAGGATCACAAGACATCTTCTCAACCCAAACAATGATAGTAGCTTAGACTTAGGTACTAAATCCCCCCATACAACCAACTCATCAACATTTCAACCCATGCATGTGGATAACTTATAAGCCCACTAACATATGTTATAGAACCTTCATTTGAAATAAATTTGTATTAAACCTGGTCACTTCTAAAATCAAATTTTCAAATCTGGACATCAGCTTGTGAGGTGACTAGTTGCAGATTATCCAACATTAGCATACAATCAGACTCATAATCAGCGTGTTTTGCCAATATGTTACCTTAATTGAATATCCCAGAAACTCCATGCACTTAAAAAGAATGTATACACCTCTTGTTTTGTAGTAGTCTTCTGCACATGGTGGATTAGATCGATAGATGAAGAGGACCTAGGGATATCAAATAAGATTAGTAAATGACATTTTCAGAAAGATATTCTGGAGATGACCAGTACACAATTACCTATAACAACATCGTCATTCTGCTTAGTACAGATGGAGAGCTATGATCATGAGGTCATGGATAATAAACTAACATGTAACTGAAATAATGAAAAGTTGTAGTGTTTGTTTTCTAGACTTGGGCTAATCACAATGCTTACAAGGGTCATATATTTTGATAGATGTATTACGGTATCCTAGGAAACACTAGCTACATGTTCAAGCCATGCACACCTGATTTATTACAAGAACTTCAGCGAGGGATTTGGACATTAACCTTGACAAATAAACATATGATTATGAACTTAATTAGTGGGTTGTACAGTATGTTCATTTAAGCTGCCATTTGTGCAGCAAATGTTTCTTAACACTTGAATATAGATTTTGTTTATATATCTACCTAATCTAATTATGTGGTCATATAGCATTTTGAACAGGTGATCAACATGGTTTAAGATCTACAAGAATATCTACTGCCTTTATGTTTGCTCTTCACTATCATTTGTTTAAATTTAAAGGCATATTCACAAACGTTTTCATTAGATGAGGAAAACAATACCTGCAATAATGTGTCTAGCAGCAACGGCACATTTATGATTGAAGTTGTCGAACTATTGGATAGAAGATCAACTCCAATAAACCCCATTAGTCGAAGAGATGCAATCGCACAGTATCTCGCACCACCTACATCAATAGATACCACCATCAAAGCAGTCCATACCACCATCAAAGCAGTCTAAACCATCTACATTTTGAACCGTTTAAATATGACTTGAAAAGTCTATACCACCATCAAAACAGTCCATACCACCATCAAAACAGTCCATACTACCATCAAAACAGTCCAGACCATCTACATTTTGAGTCCATCTTTCAAACACAAGAATAGATCGAAATACTCTATTTGATAACAATATAAAGAGGGCAAAGAAAATATGTGATTAATGTTTTCAAAACTTTCTGAAATCTTAATATACATAGAAATATCTCTTTTTGGCTTTTTTTTTTTTTCTATTGGCTAAGCTGAAATTATTTAATTTATATATATCATGTAATTTATATGAAATGGCTCCTTTAGAATTGGAATGTTTTGCTCCCAACAGTTCTTTCAATTTGATGGATAAATTCTATACGGTGTTAAAACTAAATAATGCATAAATTAATTATATGAACTCTAAAGCTTATTATATTGATAAAGTGCACAAAAGAATGCATAAAAATGAGTGTACATATGATTTTTCGACACAAAAACCAACAAAGAAGCATGCACATACACAAAAAATATAAAAAGTGCTTGAAATCTAAAATAGTCTGGTTTGGAAACTTACTTCTATAGAAAAGTCCCAAATTAACATCCACCACGTGCCTGAATCTCCAACATAATAAGTAGTAGAATTATCCCCTTAAAAATCTCATCAAACTACAAAACAGAAAACTTAGATTCAAACACTCGAAAAATTAGAATACCATAGAAAACATGTGCAAAACTTAGATACTTATATTTTTGATATTACCTTCTACTGAGACAATACTCCTGGGAATGGCCACAAAACTGCTTCTTATAACCATCGTCGCTCCCACAAAAAATATATCAGTCCTAGCCTCTCATTGTTGTATATATAGAGATCTATATATATATATATATAATTGTCTATTGTCAATAGTATATCAGAACTACACAAAAAATACACCCAAAGACCTCATAAAAAATTTCTCTCAAAATATGATTATTTCTTGAACACCAGCTCACTACGTCTCTTGATGAGACACAACGATGGACGAACGCTGCCCCAACAACTCTCGCATCAGTCGGTCGGTTTCCTCTTACCTCTGCTCTATTGCAGCCAACTTCGCCTTAACATTCTCCAACTCACGGGTGGAAGCTTCAGCTACCTGCTTATACTTCTCAATTGAAGCCAAGTACTCTTTCTCCCTAGCCTGGTCGCGCTGCCTTGTAGACTCTGGGATCACCATCTCTCCCAGTCCTCTTGCATAACCAGGTCTATGACCAAGTACTTCCCTAAATACCCCCACAGCTACTTCATTTGTTCATTACTTCGGTTCTAGAATCTGGAGTTGTTCAACCATTTTATTCTACAATGTAAGATAATGAACAGATTACTTACAATCTAGAGTATTCAAAAAATTACATTAATCATACTTACAGAACCAGCTTGAAAAAATGGCAAATAAAAGTGTTTGATAATGTTCGAGAATGTTACTCACATAATTTTCTTCAGTAGCTTTTGTGACAAAAGAATCTTTCTACGGACCAGTGGGTAGCCTTATAGAAGTCCACCATAGTTTCCCCGTCATCACGCTACATGTGTTCACAATGTGTATTATAAATGTACATGTTCAAGCAAATAAAAAAGGTCAAACCTACTAGTCACTTCATTTGGACTCTAAACGCTTTGAGTGAAATAAGGAAAAAAAAATATCATTATTCCCTCTACTTGTTAAATTGTGGGTTTCTACTACGCTCCTCTTGGACCTACAACATTAAATTGTGTTGAAACCATCAAGCAATAGTGGAAGCAAATTTGATTGACCCCAAGGTCAAATTCATTCTACGTAGACAGAACAAACTAGGGAAAACTTACACGTTGCATGAACCAAGTTGGGAACTCAGTTTGGTGCGTGCTCTCAATAGCATTTGGGTTTGACATCTTGCATTTGTCGTAGTGCTCCCTATATTTGAATAATACAATCAGGCAAATAATTAAATAATAACAAATTCGTAGCGTAGAAGTATCATGGATTATCTCAAGTCACCAATCATATCCATAAGGAAGTTGAGATTACTTACTCTATATAGCTTCCAATCTCATCGCAGTTGTTAAGCACATACCATATGGCTGAGCTATGAAATTTATCTTCTAATTGCACATTAGTAGCCATGCCCAAAGGAAGAAGTTTTTGAGAAAAAATTATGAATTCATCAACATTTTCTTCTCTGCCTGCATCAATGTTGCGTTCTGGAGGATTAAACTTTGTCTCAACATCTTGGAGATACATCGAACAAAATGTCAAACACTCTCTGTGGATATAGGCTTCTACTATTGAACCTTTCGGCCGGGCTTTATTTTTAACATACCGCTTGAACTTACCCAAATATCTCTCAAACGGATACATCCACCTATATTAAACTGGACCTCCAAGCATGGCCTCATGGGGTAAATGGACAGCGAAGTGGACCATAACATCAAAAAAAGATGGAGGGAATATCATTTCTAGTTTGCATAAAACAGTGACTATATCATGTTGAAGTTGTGAAAGGCGGTTGACATCCAGAGTTCGGGCGCACAACTCTTTGAAGAAACTGCTAAACTCAGTCAGAGCCAAACCAATATCACTCCTTAAGAGCCCTCCCACAGCAATAGGCAGTAATCTTTGCAAGAAAACATGACAGTCATGGCTTTTGAGACCAGAAATTTTATAATCCTTTATAGACACACAATGCGTGATGTTGGAGGCAAACCCATCTGGAAATTTCACCTCAGCAAGCCACTCACAAAATTTATTCCTTTCATCCCCATGTAACGTGTATAATGAAGGTGGCATTGTAACACGTTCATTGATTTGCTTTAGATGTAATTCTTTTCTGAAGCCCATGATTTCTAGGTTATGACGGGAATTTATATTATCCTTAGTTTTGCCTGGAATGTTCATTAATGTGCCCAAAATGTTATCAGCAATATTCTTCTCAACATACATGACATCAAGATTATGTCTCAGCCGTAATGTTGACCAATAAGGTAGGTTGAAAAAGATACTCTTCTTAGTCCAGTTTAACTCCTCTGCAGTCCGTTTTCTCTTCCTACCAGACTTACCAAATTGAACATCTCCAAGCATTTGTAATTGAGTCAAAAGTAACGCTCCATCAACTAAATTTGGTGGCATGCGATGATCCTCTCTACCGTTGAACAATGATTTTCTAGATCACCAAATGTGATCGGTTGGTAAAAAACATCGATGTCCCATATAACATTGTTTTCTACCATACTTCAACCATAAGGAATCATTGCTAGCATTGCATGAGGGACAAGCCAATTTCCCTTTTGTTGACCAATCTGAAAGATTACCATAAGCAGGAAAATCATTGATTGTCCACAATTAGGCAGCATGAAGCACGAACATTTCCTTAGTGGAAGCATCATATGTAGGTAGACCTTCTTCCCACAATTCAAGTAACTCATCAATCAACGGTTGCAAGTAAACATCAATATCATTCCCCGGCGATTTTGGACCAGGGATAATGAGAGATGTCATGAGGAATTGGTCTTTCATACATAACCACGGCGACAAATTATATGGGACAAGAATCACCGGCCAAATACTATACGGTTTAGCCATATTGTTGAAGGGATTGAAGCCGTCGCTGGCCAAGCCAAGCCTAACGTTGCGGGCATCCCGTGCAAACCAAGTATGATTTTGGTCAAATGTCTTCCTAAACTTAGAGTCGGCAAGATGTCTCATAATATTATTCTCCCCAGTCACCCGCTGCTCCTTATGCCATCTCATATCATCTGCTATCTTGTCTGACATAAATAGACGCTGCAATCTTGGCTTCAAAGGAAAATGTCGCAGAACTTTTTGGGGGATGACTCATGAACCGTGGGTATTTGGTACCCAACGTGAAGCACTGCAGATGGGGCACTCATTAAGATTAACATTGTCCTTCCAGAATAAGACACAGTCGTTGGGGCATGCATGGATTTTTTGGTACTTGAAACCCAAACCTTTCTCCAAAGACCGTGCCTCTTGATATGATTGTAGCAATGAAACATCAGGAAAGGCGGATCGTAGAAGGCTTAGGAGCATATCGAAAGACTTGATTGAACATCCACCGATTGTTTTGATGTGTAACAACTTCACAATGAAGAAGAGCTTTGAGAACTTTGTGCAACCTTCGAATAGAGGACGTCGAGCATCCTCGAGCAGTTGCTCAAATGTTGAGTTTGGATTGGGTTGTTGTCTTGATTGCTGGGTAGGGGATGTAGTGTTGTCTTCGGGACATGCCTCGTATGTACCTGCCCGTATGTCATCTAACATATGATTCATGTCATCAATGAACCTGTCCTCCATTCCAATCCCAGGATCATCTAATATATCGTCATCAATGACTGGGAGTGTTTCCTCCTCTCCATAAAATATCCATTGAGTGTAGTTTGGATTTATTCCTTTTATGAACAAGTGAGACTCCACCTCAAATATAGATAAGTGGAGATTATTCAAACATCTAAGGCAAGGACACCGAATGCGATCACTTCCGATGGATTGGTTTCGTGCCATTGTGAGAAAATTTTTAACACCTTCAGCATAGGCAGGTGACCCAAGGCTATCTCTCAAATGCATCCAACTTTTATCCATCTAAGAAGAAGAATCCAAAAAATAAGTCAATTGTAGAAAAATTCATTTTCGGTAGATGGAGTATAAGTCATGTATAGGGATGAAAATATTTTGCAAATTAGGTGGACACTTCTCTCATAAATGGAAAGCTGATGTACTAGATGTGGAACCAAAGTGGAAGTGGAAGGAGGATGACTCAAACATTTTCCTATTTTTTTTAGCAGAGTTGGAATGAAGGGTTCTCATATAGATCACTTAAGACACCTCCACTTTATGTCTCAAATTTGTCTCAGATTGTTACAAGCAAACTATATACATAGTTTATTTTTACTATCCAAGTTACAAAGCCAAACAATAAACCAAAATAATATACATTAGAAGGGATTACAAAGCGACATGGTCCCAATCAATTGATGCCCTATGAAGAATTTGACTGGCAGAAACAAAAGATAGAAGACTTTGTTGCCCAGATGACAAACACAAGAGGGGGGGTGAATTGAGTTGTATTTAAAAAATTAACAATTATAAATCAAGTATACAATATAAAATATAAACAAAATATGAAACAGTAATAAATATAAAGAGTAAAGGTAAGAGAGAAGCAAACTCAATATGTTAACGAGATTCGGCCCCACTGCATACGTCCTCGCCTCAAGCTACCCATTGAGAATTCCCAAATCCACTATTCAATCTCCTTTAGGTGGAGATAGAAACCTATTACACTTTTGAGCAGTACCGCTCCAAAGAATCCGTGTAAAACACTCTCTACACTTCCAATCACCTCACACTTGGTGATTTAACTATTCTCCGTGTAGAACACCTTCTACACTTCCAATCACCTCACACTTGGTGATTTAACTATTCACCATGTAGAACACCTTCTACACACATAAGGGTTATACGCACCCTCTACAAATACAAGAGTTGATAGTGGGTAGACTATCAAAGTACACTCCTCAATGAATAAGATAGAAACAATACAGCGCAACCTATATCTCTCTCAACAAGAACAAGAATTCAAAACTTTAGAAAAGAGAAAATGAGAGCTTTGAAGGAATGATGTAAAACTTAGCAATAGATGTGTAAGCTCTTGTTGTGATTTTTGCAAAACTCAAGTGAGCTATTTATAGACAAATGAGCTTTTAATTTCAAATTTGAAAAGATTCACATGTCAAATAAGAACACTATTCACTTTTCAAAAAATTCAAATAAAAACATTTCCTTTTTGCATTTGTCAAAGACAACTCCATTCATTTTTCAAAGAATTCAAATCTAATCTTTTGCTTTTCATATATGACAAAATGAACATGATTTATTTTTCAAACAAAAACATTTTCTTTTTGCATATGTCAAAAAAACATACAACCACCCTTTAAGATTTTCAAACAAATCATCTATCTTTTACATTTGTCAAAAAAATACACAACCACCCTTTAAAATTCTCAAACAAAATCATTTACCTTTTACATTTGTAAAAAAAAAAACACCACCTCCCTTCAAGACTTTCAAACAAAATATACACATGTCAAATATGATAATCAATCATCTTATAAATTCAAGTTTTTATAAATATATATATATAATTTTCGAAATTATTTTGTTTGATGATGTTATGCACATGTGAAAAACATAATTTTTAAAATTAAAACATTTGAAAATGTCTTGCATATGTAGAAAAAGCAATTTGATGTTTTATGAGAAAAAAGAGTAATTTGGAGTTTTAATCCAATTTCTAATTTTATCAAGAGATGTACAAAAATAATCTATGAGCTTCATTTGTAGACTTGATCTCTTTCTTGCTCCTGCTTGATTTATTGATGTGTTTAGCTCCCTTCATGCGTAGACAACTTGAGTTTGAGTTTTCAATATTATTTGTTATTATCAAAATTTATACGTAAATACGAGACTTGAAACCTTGGGTTCAACAATCTCCCCATTTTTGATGATGACAAATACTTAATAAAAATCTACGACCTGCAGTAATACTTAAGCTCACCCTGAAAATATACGTTAGTATTTTACCTGCAGTAATACTTAAGCTCCCCCTGAAAATATATTTTAGTATTTTAAGAAAAATATAAATATGATTCTAGCATATATAACAGGGTACAGGATAGTATAATACTAGTATAAGACTTCTCCCCCTTTTGGCATAATTAAAAAGGAACCGTAATTAGTTTCAGTAAAAAAAATTTCCCATAATAAGCAATAACCAAATAAAACGGTGCATTAGAAAGTAGAAGTTAGAACCACCCGTGCCCGACAAAACCTGCAAAGGTTGAAGCCGAATTTTATCATTTCGGTGCGGAAGAAGATTTAAATCCGCTTGATGTTATTGACGAATTAGATGTTCCAGAGATTTGAAGTTGAATAATTAAAATTATTCGTGTCCGACAAAGACAACAAAAGCTGCAGGCCTAGCTCTGGAAATGCGGTGTGGAGCCATGCATGTCCGACAAAACTTGCAAATTTTGGAAGTCTAAATCTGGTAATTCGGTACGGAGCCACGCGTGTCTGACAAAACCTGCAAAGATTGGGGGCCTAACTCTAGCAGTCGGTGCGAAAGCAGATTTAAATCAGCGTGATATTGTTGAAAAATTAAATATTATCGAGATTTGAAAATTGTTGTTTAAAAGACTGTTTTCACCTATTGGATACTTAAATAAATTTTCACCCCACTCATTGATCCAGTTTCTATTTATTCAAAACGATAGAATGGAGAAAAAAAATTCGTCTGATAATCTTTCGAATTTGAATCAAGAACCGTCTCAACCAGTCATTTTATCTCATGAGGTTGTCAACACCATGATAGAAGCAAAAATGCATTTTTCAAATAGAACTGATTCTGAGGTTGTTGCAGCATCAAGAACTCTCAGTGCTCAATATGCTGCCTCTGTTACGACCATGTCTCGAAGAGTACTAGCGAGGGCAAATGAGGTTGATCGACTTAACAATCAAATATCTGTTCTGCATCAAAAACTTGTAAATAAAGGCAGAAAGAATAAGAGGTTAAAGTAAGAAAATAAAGATTTAACGGAATTAGCTCGTGTTTTGAAACTTCAAATAGAGGAATCGGAACGAGTAAGAGTTCAAGCACAGAGTCAACATCAACAGATAATGGCAGCGTTTCATGAGAGAAACAGGGACAATTATAATTAATCTCGCTAGCTTAGTTCGGTAACTTTTGACAATATGCATCTGGCATATCTTGTAAGCTTGACTAAGTAAGATTTGAAGAGATGACAGTTTGTCTTCTACTTATTTCCATCTTTATAAAAGCAATCCTTAGTTTTATCTAATCCACATCAAATCTTCTTCTCATTGTTGTAGTTCATCTTCATTCTCACTTTACAAAATCTTAATGGCTCATCAATTCTCCTTCAGTGCTTCTCGTGATCAATTTATTTCTGCATCTGTCGTAAGTGCCATGAAGCAGCAAAATACTGATTTGGCTAATAAATCAGATCATGATTCCATTTACGAGCTTGTGGGTCTTGGGACTCGATACTCATCTTCCATTGTTGCTTTTTCCGCTCGGTTGCAGTCCAAAACTCGTGAGATAGAGAAGTTTAATGAGAAAATCGATATTCTTCAACGACTTGTTCAAGAGTCTAACAAAAAAATAGTAGACTTAAAACAACAGAATAAGGATTTAAAATCCTTACTTGCCTCTGCATTTCGATTGCCTAATCCTTTAGACAAAGATGGCCTGATGATTTATGAGGAGCAAATGCATTTGAATGATGAGGCTAAACGTCTCAAGTTTCTGTAGGTCATTTAAGATAATGGAATAAAAGTATCTAGCAGATATTTATGGCATGCATAATTCCTATTTATCTTCTAATCATGCATAGTTTATCTTCTGGTAGGGGTTTTGTGAAAATTTCTGCCAATTGATCATGTGTACTAGTGAATTCTAATACAATATCGCTCTTCTGCACATGATCTCTAAGAAAATGATATCTAATTTTAATATGTTTGGTCTGAGAATGTTGTATTGGATTCTTCGAAAGATTTATAGCACTTGTATTATCACATTTGATTGGAATATGATTGTATATAAGTTTAAAATCCTCAAGTTGTTGTTTCATGTAAAGAACTTGAGCACAACAACTACCCACAGCAACATATTCTGCCTCAGCAGTAGATAGTGCAACAAAATTTTGTTTTTTACTAAACCAGGAAACTAGTGCACGACCTAAGAAGTGACATGCTCCACTAGTGCTTTTTCGATCTATTTTACAGCTAGCATAATCTGCATCTGTGTAGCTGATTAGATCGAAAGATGTGTGCTTAGGGTACCATAACCCTAAGTTAATAGTACTACTAAGATATCTAAGAATGCGTTTAACTGTAATTAAATGTGATTCTTTTGGAGATGATTGAAAGCGTGCACATAAACACACACTAAACATAATATCTAGTCTACTGGCTGTCAAATATAATAAGCTATCAATCATATCTCGATATACCTTCGAGTCAACTGGTTTACCGGATTCCCTTTTATCAAGTTTAGTAGATGGGCTCATTGGTGTTCCAGTTTCCTTCGCACCTTCCATCCCAAACTTTTTCAGCAATTCCTTAATATATTTTGATTGATGAATGTCCCACTTTTTGCTTACTTAATTTGCAATCCAAGAAAGAATATAAGCTCTCCCATCATGCTTATTTCAAATTTTTCCTGCATAGTCTTAACAAAAACTTGGCACATATTTTCATTAGTAGCACCGAATATTATATCATCAACATAAATCTGAATCAAAAGAATATCATCATTTTCGTATTTAATGAAAAGATTTGTATCAATATTTCCTCTTGAAAAGCCTTTTTCAATCAAGAAACCACTAAGTCTCTTGTACCACGCTCTAGGAGCTTGTTTGAGTCAATATAGTGCTTTTGTGAGTTTGAAAACATGATTTAGAGAAATATGATTTTCAAAACCTGGAGGTTGCTCAACATATTTTACCTATTCCCACGATCTTTCCTTTCAAGTTGTCTCCAAATATCACGTGTCCTTCTTCTTTAGATCTAAGATCAAAGAACTTAGTCTTGTCTCCCGTCATATGTCTTGAACATCCACTATCTAAAAATCATTTATTTGTACATGTAGAATACTTCATGCATACCTACAAATGCAGTTAAAAATAATTCTTGGTACCCAAGTTCTTTGGGTCCTTTATTTATTAGTATTAGAAGAAACAAGATGTTTAGGTACCCATATGGTCCTAATAGTCATTGTATGTTTTCTTCTAATAGGACAAGCAAGATAATTATGACCATTTCTATTACAAGAATTGCAAATAGCATGTGACATATATGAAGAACTTGAGTGATTATAATAGTATCCTTTTTTAACAAAATTATTTTTATGAAAAGAATTTTGAATATTGGACTTTGATGTAGAAAGATTATCAAAGAAATTTTTATAAGATTTGTATTTTTGTTTTGGCTTATATTCCAAGTCTGCCTTATCAAAAACACATCTTTGACTACCAAGAAATTTTTCAAAATTTCTTTTTCCATTCGTAAAGTTTTCAATAATATTTTCTAAATCAGTTTTCTTTTTCTTCAACTCAAGATTTTCATCTTTCAAAACAATACTTTCTTTTCTTAAAATATCAATTTCGTTTGTTAAAGAAGAATTTTTCTTTTTCAAAGCAGTATACTTGATACCCAATTTTTCAAATTCCTCATATACCTCTTCTAAAACATTTTGCAATTCTTCATATGAAGGATCTTCAATATTATCAAGATTTGTTACCTCAATGTCATCTTTAGCCATAAGACAAAGATTTGCTGATTCTCCATTACTTGCTTCACTATCTGAACTACTTGAATCATCATTCCATGTAGCTTTCATTGCCTTTTTGTCTGAATTTTTCTTGGAAAACTTTTTGAAAGATTTTCTTGGAGGAGTTTTATTTTTTTTTAAGAACCTCTGAATTTTTCTTGTTATCATCGCAACTTCTTCATCTTTGTCGTCATTTTCCTCATCTTCATCACTTTCACTTTCATATAGAATAGCTTTAAGTGCCAAACTCTTCTTTGGATTTCTTTATTCTTCTTCTCCTCTTTTCAATGTGTACTCATGGGTGATAAGTGACCCGATGAGTTCATTCACTTCGAGCTTCTTGAGGTCTCTAGCTTCAAGAATCGCTGTCACTTTTGATCCCCAACATTTTGGTAGAGAGTTGGGAATTTTTCTTACTATCTCCACTTTGGAATAAACTTTGCCAAGAGTTGTAAAGCTATTTATGATGTTAGTAAAACGAGTGTGCATACTAGAAATAGATTCATCATCATTCATCTTAAACATTTCATATTCATGAGTAAGAATATAAATTTTTTATTCCTTAACTTGAGAAGTTCCTTCATAAGTAACTTCCAAGTTATCTCAAATTTCCTTTGCTGTAGCGCAAGTCATTACTCTATTAAACTCATTACATTGAGAGCATTATATAATAAATTCATAGCAGTTAAATTCAAAGTATAAAATCTATCGTCTTCACGATTAAACTCTTCTTCTTCCTTTTTGACCTTTACTCCATCAACCACTTTTGTTGGAATATAAGGTCCATTTACAATGCATTTCTAGATTTCTCAACCTTGAGCCTGAAAGAATATTCTCATTCTAACTTTCCAGAATGAGTAATTTTTTCTGCAAAAGAGGGGAGGCCGACTGCTAGATTGACCTTCACCAAATGAAGCTGCAATGTTAGCCATAAGATCTTAACTCAAAAGATAGTTAATCTTATAACAGAGCTCTAGCTCTGATACCAATTGTTACCCAGATGACTTGTGACGCCCCGTACTCGTAGGGGTCACGAAGCTCCACCTGTTTGGTATATTCCATCCTCAACTACAAATAATAATAGGTCTCCGACCATATTCAAAATAATTTTTTTTTTCACGAACCAATCCAATATAACAATGTCCACCAAGTCATAATTAAAAGAATATAAATAAATCATAACTGAGAGGGTTCACAATCTCCCAAAAAACTTAACGATAAAGAATAACTAACATTCCATAAATCCAATGAACTAGAACCCAAATAATAAATAAATTAAATTTTGTTTTCTCCCATCTAGCCTATGGCCCTTACAGTTTAAAACTTGGTCCAGACGCTACTCTTGGTCCTCTGATGGAACATCCAGATCATCTGAAAAATATATGAGATAAGAGGGGTGAGTTTTTCCACAACTCAGTAAGCGAAGAACCTATACAAGCGTGTAAACATGAGCATTTACCAAGTAATAAAGTACGGAACAAAACATAATATTGCATAAAAGAAGCAAATGATTTTCAAGACAATTTAAATCATCAAGTACTTTGGCATAAACAAACTGAGTATTATCACTATATCAATCGGAGTATCTCACAAAGCAAAGACCATGTTTAACCCCCATGGTAGGGTTGTGCAAATCCCGGTGGTCAAACCAGGCAGAGACAGAGGTGGAACTTTCCCTTATTCGTTCTCGGAGCCCCGAGTGTGCACATAGGAAAGCCTACAATAAACCACTTTGTTTCCAAAGTGAGTGCACTCAGAGGTCGGAAATCGGTACCAATCCAAACAGAGCAACTACAGAGCAGAGCAGAGCCAAGCAGAGATAGAGTCAATTACCAACCAGAATACTATGCCAAAGGTTTTCAGAGTTATTAAAGACACATAAATCCAAACTATTTTTAGAATAAAGTTTATGTAATTAAAACATAGTCAACACAATCAAAGCATAATTTTTCTTAGATAGACAAAAATGTTCTTTCCACATTTCAGAAAATAATACGATAAAAAACAGCTCATGTCTACACAATGCATGTCTGAAATATTTTTCCTTCTTTTATATAAGCATCATGAATAATGCGAACAATCGACTGAGGTTGGTTTTTCTCAAGTTTTCATTTCATAACAAACAAAAATCACAAATTTTCAAAAGTCAACCTCAGTCCTCTTTTGGTATAAAACCGAGCATACGAACCCCGCTTACCTGACTGCTGTAGCGAAAAATCACAACTTTGAGTCTCGACGCTAAGAGTTTCGTCACCTATACATGAAAATAATTCCCTTTATATTAATGACCACTCCAAAGGCCTAAAATCATAATTTATAAGTTAACTACAATGCCTATCTAAAATCATAATTTCTAGCATATCAAGCCCAAGCAACCAGCCACTACGACCCGCAAAACCAGCGTACTCCATACTAAAAATATCATTTCAGTCATCCCTTTGATAAAGTCAACCCAAAAATTTGTATAGTCTCCCATACGTTCAAAACTACCAACCCAACCATTTACGTCACACAAAACATCCCAAACAACCCATCGGCAGCCCCAAACAGCAAAAAAAAGAAATTTAGGCAACCAACCCTTGAACATCCACCAAAAATCACTTCGAAAATGGCTTCGGAAAATAAAGAAAATATTCCATAAAATTATCAAATCCAAACATCATAAATAAAATTCGCTAACTTCCCTAACCTTCCAACAACAGCCGTGTACTCACGGCAACAAACGGAACTTGAACCCAGAAAAATACCACACAAATCTACCTCTCGGAGCGACCCAGAAATTTAAAGTACCTCTAAACTAAATCACAAGTAAAATCATCTATTCAAACAACTGAGTAGCTTACCTGAGAAAGGGAGCAACCCGACGACAGAGGCAACAAAAAAAATTTATTATTTCCTGCTTGCGCTGCCTACAATCCACCGGTGCAAACTCAACGAAAAATTTCGAATTGAACCAACAATCCGAAACAAAAACCTTGAATGATGGAAAAGTTGAGATAAAAGAGGAGAACTAGAAAACTTACCGGTGAAAACGCAGCGGTGTGAAGAGCAGAGGAGTTCGGTGCAGAGAGGAGATAGCAGAACTAAAACTCACAATAGAAAAAAAAATACGGTGCCGAAAGGGAGGTGAGGGAGATAAATTCCACTTGATGGAGAAACCGCCTAGAACGTGGGGGTGTGGGCGTGAGGAAAAGGGAATGGAGAAGCAGAGGGAAACCGTCGCCCAGAGGAAGAGAAGGAAAAGAAAGAAGAAAGGGGGCGGTAGTGTTAAAGTACCTGGGTGAAAACGACGCCGTTTTCGAGCTGGGTCTGGGCCGGGTCACGGGCTGGCTGAAGGCCTTGGGCCGGGCCTGACATAACTAACACAAGAGGGGAGGTGAATTGAGTTGTATTAAAAAAATAATAATTATAAATCAAATATACAATATAAAATATAAACAAAATATGAAACAGTAATAAATATAAAGAGTAAAAGTAAGAGAGAAGCAAACTCAGTATGTTAACGAGGTTCGGCCCCACTGCCTACGTCCTTGCCTCAAGCTACCCCTTAAGAATCCCCAAATCCACTATTCAATCTCTTTTAGGTGGAGATAGAAACCTATTACACCTTTGAGCAGTACCACTCCAAAGAATCCGTGTAGAACACCCTCTACACTTCCAATCACCTCACACTTGGTGATTTAACTATTTTCCGTGTAGAACACCTTCTACACTTCCAATCACCTCACACTTGGTGATTTAACTATTCACCGTGTAGAACACCTTCTACACACACAAGGGTTATACGCACCTTCTACAAATACAAGAGTTGATAGTGGGTAAACTATCAAAGTACACTCCTCAATGAGTGAGATAGAAACAATACAGTGCAACCTATATCTCTATTAACAAGAACAAGAATTAAGACTCAAAATTTTAGAAAAGAGAGAATGAGAGCTTTGAAGGAATGATGCAAAACTTAGTAATAGATGTGTAAACTCTTGTTGTGATTTTTGCAAAACTCAAGTGAGCTATTTATAGGCAAATGAGTTTTTAATTTCAAATTTGAAAAGATTCACATGTCAAATAAGAATACTATTTACTTTTCAAAAAATTCAAATAAAAACATTTCCTTTTTGCATTTGTCAAAGACAACTCCATTCATTTTTCAAAAAATTCAAACCTATTCTTTTGTTTTTCATATATGACAAAATAAGCATGATTTATTTTTTAAACAAAAACATCTTCTTTTTGCATATGTCAAAAAAACATACAACCACCTTTTAAGATTTTCAAACAAATCATCTATGTTTTACATTTGTCAAAAAAACACACAACCACCCTTTAAAGTTCTCAAACAAAATCATCTACCTTTTACATTTGTCAAAAAAAAAATACACCACCTCCCTTCAAGACTTTCAAACAAAATATACACATGTCAAATATGATAATCAATCATCTTATAAATTTAAGTTTTTATAAATATATATATAATTTTCGAAATTATTTTGTTTGATGATGTTATGCACATGTGAAAAATATAATTTTCAAAACTAAGACATTTAAAAATGTCTTGCATATGTAGAAAAAGTAATTTGATATTTTATGAGAAAAAAGAGTAATTTGAAACCTTAATCCAATTTCTAATTTTATCAAAAGATGTACAAAAATAATCTATGAGCTTCATTTGTATACTTGATCTCTTTCTTGCTCATGCTTGATTTCTTGATGTGTTTAGCTCCCTTCATGCGTAGACAACTTAAGCTTGAGTTTTCAATATTATTTGTTATCATCAAAATTTATACGTAAATACGAGACTTGAAATCTTGGGTTCAACAGACTTGTTAGTTTTCTTCAGTGTCCTCTCGATGTTATAATGTTCTTGTCTTGGTGATAAATAATGCATAGATAAAATTACCTTTTCCAAGTGGTAAAGATTGATGGCCGCATCATTGGTGATGGACAAGTTGGGCCTGTGACTCAAATATTGCAAGATGCTTACAAAAGACTGACAGAAGAGTGGGGAGTGCCAATTCCGGCCTATGATGAGACTGGATAGTTGATACTATGTTGTTAGAAGGTGAGACTTCTCCTAGTACTTCTTGTGGTTTGGGTTTTTTTTTACTGATATAATGCTAGTAAAAGCTCTAGCTTTGATCATTAGCTAATAAAACTTCTGTCATGGTGGATTTATCCAAGTGCAAAAATGTGCAAACACGCATTATGGAAAAACAAGAAGCCGGATGAAATAACAACCATCAGTTGGTCTGAAAGTGTTTTTCAGTTATTTTCTATAATTTTGAGCTGACGCCTCAGCTTACATCATGCTATTGTGTCTTTGTTGTTGTGCATGGGAATATCATGAAGTGTGGGAGTCATACATGGCTGGAAATTGAAAGAAGCATGGAAATTGTAGGAGTCAAAGATTTGTGGGTGCCAATCCCTTCATGAATATCTGAATGGAGCTTGCTAGCTAGGTAAATAAGGTTTCTACTAGTTACTTGGGGATCCTTGCATCAGGACCCTGATGAATAAATTTCTTATTCCACGTACTCACATCTTCATATAATATCGGACTTTTTCTTTGGTGTGTACTGTATTTCTGATTAATGCAATATCACAACAGAAGGAATTGCAAACAAGATACTTAAAGTTATGTAAGCAATAGAATCTACAGTTGCTTATTCTATTGCAGAACTATTTTTCTTAACTTAAATTCTCTGAATAATACTTTGAATAATAGTGAAAAAGTAATGTAAATTAATGATATATAAATTACTGAATATATAGTAATGAATAATATTGAAAAGTAAGTGAAAAGTGATTTCCTTAAACTCGATAACACATACTACAGCAGTGATCCCGATGAGGTACTTCAAACATAAATATGCCAATTAATTAGCTTCCATTACTTTGCAGCATGTTAGCTAGACTCCCAAGTTTCCATGCATGATCTAAGACATATTCCGACTGTTGAAGTAAAATGAATTATTTAAATTATATATATTCTAACGCTAATTCCGTCGTCTCATCTCGACAAGTCTATTTAATGTATATACTCTAGTCACAACAAAAAGGCCCCATCTTTAATTTCGTTTTTCATTGTCAATCCATTTGTTCATGAAATTAAAATAAAAAATAAACAAAAATAAATAACACCAACAGTCTCAGCTTTCTTTTGTTAATTAATGTTAACTTAGATGTTATAAGGTCAGGCATCTACTTATAGTAAAATCAATTAAGGTGCTCAATCAACAACGCATGCAGTAGTTGTAACAACGAGCTGGGACGTAGTGTAACTGCACATTCTTTATATTCCATAAATACCACATTGTATAGAATAAACTTCAAGCATGTTTAAACAAGTAGAGATATCTAGTAAATCAAGCAGAGGGCCTTGATGGAAGAAGATGGTGTTGAGGGAAGAAGGGTTTGGAGCTTTCTACGCATCTTATAGGACTACGGTGTTGATGAATGCCCCGTTTACAGCAGTACACTTCACGACCTATGAATCTGCAAAGAGGGCCTTGATGGAGATTTCGCCGGAGAGCGCCAGCGATGAGCGGTGGGTAGTTCATGCCACCGCAGGCGCTGCTGCTGGCGCCTTGGCTGTTGTTGTGACCACACCGCTCGATGTGGTCAAGACCCAATTGCAGTGTCAGGTATAACCCTTTCTTTATTTTTTTTTTTTACGTGTTTTAAGCTTCTTTTCTGATTTTGGACGTAAATTAGGTTGCGTAAGATTGTGGAAGCTTATATATTCCTCTTAGAGGAGTTAGAATTCTTAGGTAGTAACCAAAAAGTTAAACACAAACAAGATTTTCGCTGCAAATATTGATCTTTGCTACCAGACGCAAGCTACCCGTTGTACTTGATAGTTGTGCATCTTTCCTACTGCAGACTCAATGATAATCTCCATCTCCATTAGGATTGGATTCTACTTCCATTAGTGTATGATTCTCTGAATCTATCTTGTGCATGAATATGGCTATAATCTTATAGCTGACAAATTTAAGAGAAGTTGGATGGCAATTGACTTGCCCTGAGAGAGCGATGCTATTCAATAGATTTTCATATCTGGCACTTGAGGAGGTGAATCTTAAGTGTTGTTACTCTGAGTTTCACTGCCTCAAATGCCAAATGTCTAGAGTTATTATGTACTTGATTTGTGCTTGGTGAAGTGAAAAATCTGTGATGTATGGTATGTACTTCCATTGGTGATGGATCACACTGATCATTAATCCTCACTTCTTTTGGTGAAGTAGCATGCAACCAAAAGCGTTAAGAGTAATTAATCAAACAACTTGTTAACGGTGAAACATTCATTGGTTTGTATTTAACTGAGATTAGATAACATTAAGTCAGTCAATAGATACCAATTATATCCTTTAAATGGAAAGTTTAAATATAAACTGATAGCTTGTCAATTTGATTGGTAGGATGGTAGTTTTAAGTCTCATACACTTAACACTTAACGCTGTTTCTACTGCACTTTACTGTTCCTAAACTTGGTTAGGGTGTGCCATGAATTAGATCTTACCTGCTTTCTGTTTTTGGTGATCCTTCCTCAACCAAATGTTAGTATCTGTTTAAACCATCCAACAATAGAATAAAAAAGATAATTGAACATTAGAATAGTGTTTAAGCAAAACCCCAACCTTAAAGCATATTTATATGCATTAAATCAAAAACCCTAACTTATCCCCACGGGATTGAGTGTTAAAAATTAGGTAGATGTCTCACCACAAGATCGAAGCAGCAGAGCTTTGATCTACAGAAGCCGCAGATGGGGGAGCGATACCCAAATTCAGTCCCGAATTCCTCAAAATCAAATGTCTCAACCAAGCTGCGAAACAGAGGTACTCCCTGTGATTAGGAAACAAAAAACAAGTATTTTCTACTATAAATCGTCGTTTCTAATGAAATAATTGAGAGAAACATTCGGTTACCTAAAAACCTCGAGAATGAGAAGCAGAGTTCCACGCGCAGAGGGATTTTAGGGTATCGCCGGTGAGCTGGTGGCACCCCTACGTCGCCGGCGGGTTTCTGTACCGATGAACCTCGAAATTGGTGATGAATCCGGCACCGATTCCCGTAACGCTCTTTGCAGACCAAGGTTTTCGTGGGAGGGAGGGAAAATGCTGAATGCGGGAAAATAAGAGGGAAATGGTGGATTGGGGGAAATGAAAAGCATAAGAGGGCTGAAGTTTCGCGCGGGTTCATTAAAAGGTCTTTTGCGGCGAAAATATTCGCTGCAAAAGTATAAATTTTGGAAAAATATTGAAATAACGGCGAATTAAGTCGCCGTAAAAAGTGTATGCTATATTGTGGCGACTTAATTCGCCGCAATAATTAATAAAATCGCTGTAATAAATCCAATAGTCACCGATACGTTATATTTTGTAGCGGTGTCAAATTCACCGCAAATATAAAGCTTACCCAGCGAACTTATTATCGGCACCTATAAAATCGCCAAAAAAAATACATTTTTTTGTAGTGAACCGAACTGATCTAAAGAGTTTAAAAGTCCATAACAATTGGCATCCCCATTGCCCATCTCTAAATCCAATCCAACTTCACTTTTAAAATTTTCTAATCTCTATTAATTAGTTATAAGCAAACAAATTTTTGAAAAGTGGCCGTCCTAGCCTGCATGGACAAGTTCTACTGCCTAAATCATAAGTAGTAACGTACTAATTAGAAATAAAATGTGAATTTAAAGTAAGAGATCATTAGTGACATATTGCAGCATGATCGATTTTCACATGAATGCAGATCGAACAACGCCCCTAGCTACCTTTTAAATGCAAAGTTCACAAAAAGGGCAAAATGGTTGACCTTTCAACATAGTCTTGTCCTTTTCACTTGAATTATATATCAATGGGTCCCGCTCGCCAACTAAGCATATTCCTGCTCATCCTAATTTCCTTAAGTACTGTTCCCACTTCTCTCTAGAAAAACTCTTTCTTGAGCGTAAGTGGCGGAGCCATCATAGCCCCCCTATCTCCTGGGCCTACTCCTTTTTCAAAAAATAAAATTAAAAAAAATATTTTTTTAAGAAAAAAATAATATAGTTAATTTTTTTTATAATTTAGTATGATAAATATTAATTTTATTTTATGTTAATTCTCTCTCTAAAAATTATCTTAGTTTCCTCTACAAAATTTAATCTAATTTAATTTCATATGAAATAAAATGATATAATAATACGATGATATATTTTTAGTATAGATAAAAATAAAAATAAAAAAGAATTTGAATGATTTCTAATGTATTTCTTATTTTTTTATTATAATAAAATATTCTTGATATATATTATATTTTTTTAATATATAAATTATATTAAATATATTTTATTTTTATTATAAATTTTAATATCAGATTATTCTATACTACACAAAAAAAATATAGAAATAGAATAAAAAATATTTTATATATTTTGTGTTAATTTTACTTGGCCTCCCCTAAAATAAATTCCTAGCTTCACTATTATTGAGCCTCTCTCACGCACAAATAATTATATATAGAAAAATATTTTAGAGATTAAGTAAAAATAATTTCATAAATTAATATAATTTTATATAATTTGTAGATTGTAAAATATTTTTTTAGTAAAAATATATTTTTCTTTTATTATAAAATAAATCTAATAAATCACATAAAATTATATAATATATATAAATATATAACAGTTTTTATAAATTTTTTTAATTATAACAGTTTATATATAATATATATAAATATATTATATTATAAATCCAAAATAAAGTGATCATGAGCAATGCATTTACGTGTTGGGTGTTGAGTTCCCATCAAACTCATCTCTTTCGTGAAGCCCATCAATCTATAAATATAACTAATAATAATACCAATCTCTTGTCTCTCTTTCTCGTCTCCTTTCATTAACTTCCACCTTCCCAACCATCTGCTAACCACACTCTTTGAATGCTGATCCTCATCCCTTTTACCCTTTTTTTCTTCTTTCCCTTATAAATGCAAAACATACCTCATTTCGTTTTCTTCGTCGACTTGGGGTTCTTCCCTCCTCCTCCTCCTAGCTCGCTCTCTCTAATTCGTCTCCTCTCTAGCTAGCTAGCACCATCGATCTTCCATGGCTCCACCTTCTTCTTTCAACCAAAGCTCGAAGACAGTCTGCGTTATGGATGCGTCTGGTCGCCTAGGATCCGCCCTCGTACAACGCCTCTTGCATCGAGACTACACTGTCCACGCTGCAGTCCAAAACCATGGTTTGTCTTTCTTCTTCTTCTTCGATTACGCTACCTCATCTTTTCTTTCCTCAAAATCCAATATTTTTATGCGTGATATGCATCATATACTTCTGATTTATATCTGGTTTTTATTTTATTATATTTTATTTTTAGTAGAAAGCATCTGTTCAACATTATTAATTAATAATTATTGGGGGGTCGGCTGTGATCAGATTCTTATAATATATCCTTTTTTTAACTATTTATTATATGTTTATTTATGCTCATGTACGTACAAAAATGACAAATGATCAGGTGAAATATTGATGGAATCATTAGAAGGGGTAGCTGGTGATCATAAGAAATTGAGGGTTTTTCATTCAGATCATCTGGACTACCACAGCATAATGGATGCCTTGAAGGGATGTTCTGCCTTATTTTACTGCTTTGAGCCTCCCTCGGACCAGCCCACTTATGATGTATGCATGCATGCCTATTCTTTATTTATTGTTCGAAAAATTCACTTCACTATGTAATCATATTTATAGAGCCTATTTCATATGTCAACCTGTCTCCCACTTGAGATCTGCAAATTCATATATGAAAACATAAAGAAATCTTTTTTCCGATTTTGATGCTCTAAACAATGATTTTGCAAAAAAATAGGAATTAAGCAAGTGATATCTAGATAAATATAGTTGATGAGTTAGGTTAGAAATCCTAAATAAGTGAATGAGAGAGAGTATTAAAGAAACAAGGATTACAAAAAAAATGTTTATTTAACAGTCAGTTAATTCTAATAAAATAGTTATTTACAATAAAAATGAATTGTAAATAATATTTTTGTCACAAATAATTGATTACAAAAACTCATTTTTTCTGTAGTGAGATAAATAGGTACATAGCTGTAGTGTGCATATATTAATGGAAATGAATGCACAAGTGGGGGAGTGTTTGGTGCAGGAATTAATGGTAGAGGAAGAAGTAAGAGCAGCTCATAATGTGTTGGAAGCGTGTGCACAAACAGAGAGCATAGACAAAGTGGTGTTTACCTCTTCTGTCACTGCCGTTATCTGGAGAGATGCCCGTAATTCCATGCCCTCTGATTTTGATGAAACTCATTGGAGCGACACTAATCTTTGTAGAAAGTTTAAGGTAAGTGTCCGCCCTTTACCATTCATTTTTACCAATGAAATGAGCCAGCTTGTCATGATGCTCTACCTTTTTACTAATTTTGGACCTTCACTAAGTTTTCAGTTTTTCTTTTTAGTACTCGGGTTTTTATTGATAAATGATTTATCTAGTTAAAAAAACAACTTACAAATTAAGGTTGTTTGATATTGTGATACATTAAATTATAGAGATATTTTTATTGTAAAATATTAGATTTAGCATATCATATAAAATTATGTTAGTTTGTTAATTAATTTACTTTTGTAAAAACTGTAACACTTTTTTTTATTATTTCTATTCCCACCTTCCAAGCTGAACCTAATTCGCTTTTTTTAGGAAGTCTCGTGGCTCCATGTGAGCTCAAAACTTGCTATTCCATTTTCACATGTTTTAATCTTGATCCATTTTCAGTGGAAGGCTTTGATATTATTTTTTCCTTTATTTAGTATAGTATTTTCTTCAACTAATAAAAAGTGATCTTAATGTTTGTTTTTAAAAAATGCAACTTCAAGACTTTTGTTTTCATATTTTTAAAAGATGGTTTCTATATATAGTCTAGAACCATTACAAGAAAATTAGTTTTTCTAACTAATTAATTACGATAAAAATACTATTTTCGATAAATTTTGATCATAAATAATTATTTTGTTGAAATTAACTAGCTATAAATAAATAATTTTTTGTAGTGAATGTGGAAGATAAATAGATACATGAAATGGATCTTCCTAAAACATTTATACATTTAATGTAAATCTTACTTCCTGTGCCTATATATCTGATCTCACTCAAGATTTTCAAACTTAACCATAAACTCCATTAATTATGCTTATAATTAGTCACAACCTACTTAAAGAACTTCATTTAATTTGCCCGTGCGAGTCAATCCCATTTTCTCTGAATTCATTGGATGGGTGCTTAATAAAAAGAAATTTTCATGAATATGATCAGCTGTGGCATGCTCTAGCAAAAACCCTAGCCGAGAAGACAGCATGGGCTCTAGCCATGGATAGAGGCGTGAACATGGTCTCCACAAACGGAGGACTCCTCATGGGTTCTGATCTTACAATCACAAACCCTTATTTGAAAGGAGCGGCTGAGATGTACGAAGATGGCGTACTTGTAACCGTTGATCTCAAGTTCATCGTGGATGCCCACGTATGCGTCTTCGAAGACACGTCAGCATATGGAAGATACCTGTGCTTCAACCAAGTCATCAATTGCAGCAAAGATGCCCTTAAGCTTGCTCACATGTTATTGCCACCCTCCAAATCTTCGCCTCCTCCAAGGTTAGCAAATGACTTGTATATATTGAATATTTTGCACCCTTAAATTACTATCAAGAGTACGTTTAGTTATTTTTCGCACATCGAGTCCCTCCGATGCTTGATTATTTCATGCACTTTACTCCAACAATAAAGAAAGTAATTAATATATTAAAATAGTTTTTCTTAGTGTTTTTGTTATGTTATTTTTGTTTTTCAGCTTGGAGGATACAAAAGTCTATCAGCAGAGGATAAGCAACAAGAAACTGAAGAAATTAATGGTGGGTTTCTAAAATGGCCCTCATCAGTTTGATTGATTGCAGCCTCACAATCTGAAGATGCCATCATCATCATCATGTGTTTCTCTCTTTCTTTAATTTTTTTTTTTGTTTCAGGGCTAATTTCAATGATTTGCGAAAATTAAAGCTCCCACAATTGTATAATATTTAGATTAAATTTGGAAAGGTTGTATTTCAGATTAAATATGGAAAATTGTAAAAATATTTACAAGTTTATTTTTTAAAACTCTAGACAAACAATAAATTAATAAGTAAATTATAAGTTGCAGTATATAGTACGCTTTTAATTAATAAGTAATAGAAATTTATATTTGCTAAGAAAACTAATAGCAAGGTACCTGATCTATTGTTAACCTCATGCTCGGACTAGTATTGTCCAAAAGATAATTTTTGGTCAAACAAGAAAATTCATTAATTTTAGCTATTAATGAATTAATACCTCAAAAATCAACTGCATTAATTAATATAGTGTCCGCCGGATTATATGAAATTGAGAGAATAATAATAAAACAATAAGTGAAAAAGAAAATTGGATGGAGTGGTACTGAATTATAGCATTTTGAGAAGTAGCATTAAAATAATAGTGATCATAAAAATAAAATAAAAAAGTAAACATAAGGAAACAATTATCCTTTTTACAACCAAAAGAATATCCAAAAAAAAAAAAAATACAATAGTACATAAACAACATTTATATATGTTGAGCTATAATAATATGTGATAATATAAACAATAAATCACTACAAGAAAACTGTTTATTTGCTGCATTTTTATTAGTCGCAAATAATTCATTTTAGTCGCTAATAATCTATTTTAATCATTAATAATCCTTTTTGTCGCTAATGTTGGGTCATTAATAGTCCTTTTTCTTGTAGTAAATATATAAATAAATGTGGGACAAAATATGAAGAGACATAATAAAAAAGGAAAAAAAAGTTTTTTATGTCTAAAATAAAAATATCAATATGGCTACAAGAGGTCTAGAATCTAGATTATCACAAGTAACCAGATTCTCTTCATCACTAAAGTACAATATTAGAAAGGGGTGATTTTAAGGATTGAAATTTGACGCTTTTGTATACCTAGAATATTTTGCACGCACCTCTTCACTTTGATACAATAAATGAAAGTTTTATCATCAAGAGAAAATAGGGCTTTAAAAGACTTCCACTTGATGGAGAAGTATTTATTAAACAGCATTTCTTAACAACAAACTGTAAATAATTAGTCAAGACTCATGTAAACTCCGTTCAAGTTTAATTCATTTATTAAATAATCAAGTTTGACCGCAAATTTAAACTAATTATTCTAAAGAGTCAAATTGGTATAAACTCGATTTTTTATCCATCAAAACTGTTATAAACCTATCTATATGAAATTTATTTATTTTTATTGAAATCTTCCATCTAAAAAGTCCGGCTAGTTTTTCCCACGATGATTTTTCTACATCAATATTAGGGTTGTAGACTTCTGCGGCAAAAGCCCGTTGGAAACCATCCTCTACATTCTCGAATGAGCAAGCCACAATGAATTCACCCACACAGTTCTCTAATCTTTGCAGTAGGGTTAGTGCATCAGTGGGACTTTCGACGTTGGAGGCGGCTGCACAATAGGTGATTTCAACAATCGGAGAGCCATTATCCACCCACGAGACACAAGTCGATGCGTTGGCCCTCTTTGGGTCATATCCCGCCACCAGGGCTAAGAAGGTGTCGTCCTTCGCACTGGTAGTGGAGATATCTCAAGTCCTTGTAGAGGAGATGATGGGAGGTTCATTAGGAGGGCTAGAGCATAGAAGGAAGCCGGAGAAACTCCACGACCTTTGGTCAATCAACTAACCTCCCACCATACAAGAAGTCATATCGACGCCAAAAAGTTCTCCATTTGCCAAGAAATCGCACTTTATAGACTAAAACAGTGTAGAAGGCTTGGGCAACTTAGAGAAGGCCAACTCACACGGGATCTTGGTTGTTTTCAAGGCTACAAGGAGTGAGGAGATGATGGTTAAAAGGTGGGTGGATGCAGGAAAGGTTGGTCCTATGTTGAGGGGGCAAAACTTATTCCATTGAACTCGTTTCATTTGAGGTTGTCAGATTGGATAATTTGCAAAGCCATAAAAATCAAGCATTATATGAGGATAACATGCAAGGAGATGAGTTTTTGGCATTACTTACATCTATTGAAGCAAGAGGTGCGCAATCTAAAGTGAATCCTTCTCTTAATTTGGATAAAAATAAATAAAAGGAAAGAAAACTCAGGAGGCTTATGCTAATGATAATGGAAGGAAAAGGAGCTCTAGTTAGGGGAGTTTCCAGGGACATGTAATGACAAATCCTATATGAAACCAAAAATAATTTCTTGGAACATGAGGGGGAAGAACTGGGGGAAACTTCTTAGATGGTGAGAGTTACCAAGTTGCATAAGAGGTGACTTCAATGTCTCTCATTTCTTGAGTGAAAGATCAGGTACGTCCTTCATCACACTAGCTATGAGTGATTTTTCCAACTTCATTTCAAAACAGACACTTACGGATATTCTATTAATGGGAGGTCCGTACACTTGGTCTAGCACTCGTGAACTCCTATCCTATTTGATCATTGATAGATTTTTGCTAACTCCAGAATTAGAGTTACATTTGTAAAATGTAACTTAGAGATCACTATCTAGGATATGCTCAGATCACTTACCCATCCTCTTAAATTGCAGAGGCATTTAAGGAAGCAAAATGTATTTTGAGGCTTAAATCTGATGGTTTTGTAGATAGGGTAAAACAATGGTTATCTTTTTACGATTTTCAAGGCTTGCCAAGTTTCATAATGTCAAAAATCTAAAAGCATTGAAACAAGATTTAAAACAATGGAATGAATAAGTCTTTGGCAATATAACTCTACAACGACGTTCACTTTTAGAGGAGCTATAGGGTTGGGAGGGAGAGAAGGAGTCTAGAACTCTTTCTGAACCTGAAAAAACTCGCAAGAATCAGATAGTCATCAAACTTGAAAGAGCCATATTGATGAAAGAGATCTCTTGGATATAGAAATCAAAGGCACGATAGCTCTAGGAACAAGAAAAGTGCACAAAGTTTTTTCATAAGATGGCTACTTCACACTAAAGGAACAATGTTATTGATACGTTGTTAATAGATGGAGCAGTCTCTTTGGATCAGTCAATCATCAAGAACCATATTGTAGAATTATGAACATCTCCTAGTTGACCAACAACTATGGAGACCGATAGTAGGTGGTGACTTTTTCTAAACTTGATCCACAGAGTGCAAAATGGCTCAAGAGGCCTTTTAAAGAAGAAGTATGCAAAGTTGTTCGAGGTAGGGCTAGTGACAAGGCCCTAGACCTTAATGGTTTTACAATGGGCCTTTTCCAAACCTATTGAGATGTGTTAATAAGCAACCTTATGTAGGTATTTCAAGAATTTCATAATCATGTTGGTTTTAAAAAAATGTCTAAATGCTTCCCTTTTAGCCCTTATTTCCAAAAAGGTGAGATTAGTAGATATTCGAAACTATTATCCCAAGAGCCTTGTGAATGGGGTATATAAGATTCTATCCAACGTGATAGTTAACCGACTTAGTGCGGTGATGGATAAATTAATTTCAAAACTTTAAAGTGCATAAAAGCAAATAAATTCTAAATTCAGTCTTAATTTCTAATAAAATTTTGGAAGGATGACTCAAATCTCAAGTACTGAGATTACTTTAAAAACTAGTTATGAAAAGAATCTATGATCATATAGATTGTAAGTTCTTACTTTATCTACTTACAAGATGTCGTTTTGATGAGAAATGTTTGATTTGTGTAAAATTTGCATCTCAACATTTCACTATTCTATATTGGTGAATGATTCATTAGTGGATTTTTTTCTACTCCTCTCATAGCTTGAGATAGGGGGATCCACTTTCTCCCTTACTCTTTTTATTTGTCATAGAAGCTCTTACCAAGATATTGTGGGCCTTGTGGAAGATGAGTTTCTCCACGATTTTCAGTGGGAAATGGTAATTTTGGCTCTTTAGATATTTCTCACGTATTGTTTCTCATAGTTTTTAAAGAATGCAATGATACCGAACCACTTGAGTATTCTAGTGGCTCCCCTCAATTGAATGTTAATCTCATTAGAGCATCTCAAGATTAGGAGTTAGAGATGATCATTGAATTTTATACAGCATTGTATTCCATATGTATGACCGAGAGTATCATGGATAGGACAATTTGGAGCCCTTCCACAAGGAAAATTTGTTTTTAGATCACTTTGCAAAGCTTTAACAAACCCAAGCATGCACACATTTCCATAGAAACGTTTGGTAGACAAAACTCCTTCCAAGACTATCTTTTTTATTTGGACAGTAGCATTAGGCAAAATTCTTACTATAGATAACTTAAGAGTAATGGTGTTGGACAGTTGTTACATATGTAAAAAATATGATGAATCAATAGACCATCTATTTTTACACTATGAGGTGGCGAAGGCTTTGTAAGGTTATATTTCTATAGGAATTGGCATATCGTACATCCCACCTTTTAGGTTGATGGATTTTCTAACTAGTTAGGGAGATCTCAAAGATAATTCACAAGTCGCAATAATCTAAAAAATAGTCCATATTCGCATATGTTAATGTATAAGACAGAAACAAAACTTTTGAAAACCAATAGAAGACAATGAAAGAGCAAATTAGTCTCTTTTTTTTATAACATTGTTTCTCATGGGATGGGGGCTATTGTTTGTAACGGAAGTCCATGACTTTTTACCATAAGGTGTAAACTCTAATTAGATATTTTCATGTATGCTCTATGTATACTTAGACTTCGTCAACTTTTATGCATAAAATAACTTGATTACTGATTAAAAAAGTCATAAAAGAAAATTAGGTTAGCTTATTAGTTATTACAAATATACGATTTCTCAGTTTAACTTATATGAGTTACAAAATAATATTTTAGTTTAACTTGCACAAATGCTATCACTTTAACATTATTGAGAAATTATTAAATGGATTTATCAATATGCATTCTACTTGACCAATGAAACTCGTTTCAATAATTAGAAACAGTAAACTAATTAAACCAAAAACAACTTCGATCTCCTTGAAGAAATAAATTATGTAACTGATCATAAATATAAAACATATCCCGATGATAACCTCATGTTCAAATAGAAAGTAAATTAATCCAACTTGGACAAATTGGTATTTGACTCTATTTGATTCCATCAAAACCACACATACTCGTCAAACTCCAGCTAAAACTTCTTGAGCCGTAAATTAGAAAAAAGATAGAAATATATACAGAATTATCCAATTTATAGTAGATCAAACTCTTATATTTGCATAAACACAAGGTACATAACATATCCAAAATTATTCAAGTAAACCGAATAGTACTTTTTTTATATTCATTACTATTAATTTCATTATTTGGTATGATCCGTATAATATCCTAATTCCTAACCCATTCTTCAAAATTTCTATCCCGAATGACTAATGTTGCACCTTAAATTCCATCTTCACTGAATAAATACAACACCATATACCTACACAGCATAAACCATAACTAAGAAGTTACAAGAAGATAGAAATTCAAGGGTAGCATAATAAAGCCGACTTTCCCGACCTGCATTAATCAGCAGAGGCTTTACGCAGTCAGCGACAAGGAGACAATGGAAGAGAGCTTGAATTTGCGGACTTTGGCTGAATTCTCAGGCTGAAAGAGAACCTCAGTACTCGATCTTACAGTAACTTCCATAGACTCAGAATCTGAAGTCCGTTCACGCCTATAATCCCGAGGCGAGTACAAAACTTGGAGCCTTGAGGGGGCTGAAATTGGCAAATGGTAACTAACTTTAATTCATATGAAGGTTGAAGAAAATATACATAATAAAATTAAGCAAGCATCTAAGAGGTGCTTATACAAGGCGAGTGTCACTTTCCTACTACAACTTCCAATTTTCTCCCTTTTGGGTTCATAAAAATGGAGGATGTATGGATGGCCAATTAGCATCTGCTAGCTTGCAGGTCAATTTTAAACACGATAGAATGCCATGGGCTAATCTATCAAGCAAACCACAAACCCAAGCATCACAGCCATCTTCCAGGCATTTTTGGTACCGTGATAGCATACCCACACCATTTCCATGCCATACAATAATAGCGCTACAGTATCAAATTTTACTTACAATAAGTCAGTAGTCTCACAGCAAAGTGATAGGTAGAGTTAGACCACATCCAATGCTAATCTCATTAAATTTTTAAAGGTCTTGGATGCTAATATAAACCATAAACTTACAATTGCAGAATGATATCCAATTAGATATTCTCACATAACTAACTGCCTTGTACTTCTAAGCCACAGCAGCACGAACTTTTTACTACCACATGTGGTTGGTTTACACAGTTTGGTAAAAAACTTACATCCTCCCAGAAGAACAATACATCTATGTTCTTCCAAAGCTCATGGAAACAAAAAACCAAAGCTCATAAATAAATAAATTTGCATTCTTCCAAAGTTCTCATGAAAAATATGCAGTCATGCCCTGCTAAGATGAATCATCTCTCCTCCTACTTGAAGTGTATTATTATAAATTGCAACTTGGTCCCTGTAATACCTTGAGCAGCTGCAATATTCTTTAGCTACTCATAAAATTTAACGGTGTGTTGACACAACATTTTCTTCAACATATCACCGAGGAAGCCCCTTTGAACGAAATGAGAAGATAAATTTGGACCAGACAAGATCCTGATATGGATATTGTCTCAACATTGAACTAGCATATTTAGAAGCTTCAGTTCTCGATATTGTCTACTACTGCTAGTTTATTTTTTTCTTTTTTAACACAGTAACACACACACACACATACATATATATATTAACTTTTGATGCGATTTAGGGCTAAAGAGCATGCAAAATTGGCCAACAATTAAAATTAAGACTTCAATATCTCTGAATTCCAAGCCCTAATTTTAGTCATGATGTATAAAATTAGGGTTCCTCAAAATATGTGATTTCAATACTACAGCATACTGTACAGAAAATACGTAAATTTAGCAACAGATGATTAGGAAATTACCTAATCCAAACATGCTTGTCTTTTGGATGATCAGGCGACCGACTTTTGATCTTTTAATATTTTTCAAAGCCTGGACGTCTTCCTCCTTCCCCTTGAATTCCAGAAATTCCCCGAGGACATATTTGTTGCCTTTAAGCTCCAACCTGCAGAAGTATAAGAACAACCGTTTGACAATTATCTATAAATTGGTTGAGAGTGGAAGAAACAAGACCAACGTAGTTTGACGATATCATTGTGTCTGGGGAAGAAAGTAGGGTCAGACACAATGGGATGAAAAGCATCTTAATCCCGAGTTACGTGTTTGCCGGAGCCCATCAACCTGTTTTTAACTTTTTTATTCAACCATAGCTGGCATTGACTGTTTGGGTTGGGATGTTACCTTCCCCTGTAGCACCAAAAATACAAAAACATACAATGTGCACTGCACTGTTCACTGATGAAACATGCTTAAGAAACTCAAAAATGAGGATGAATAGCTTTGGAACTATTATGACTAATAAGAAATTATTATAATAACAATAATAAAGAAATGAAAATTTGCAATGCATCCAAAAGATAAGAAGTCCTACTAATGCATAAACAGTAATATGATACATATACGATAACCACCAAAACAATTATCTGCAAACTATGGTCCCGATTGGATAAGCAGCTGATTCCATCCCATCTCATTTCATCTCAATATCATCTCAATCCAAACACTACTCAAACACAAACAGTTTTCAATTTCTCATTTATACTTTTCATCTCATCATTACTAATCATTCAAATTTTCCAAACTTCCACATAAACACAAAACAATTCAACTTTTTCAAATTCCAAAACAAAAATAATATTAAAAGATTATTCTAACAATATTTGAACGTTAACTGTATAATATTTTTATTCAAGTTTTTCTATCCTTTCCCAAAATCCAATAAAAATCTTAACTCAAACTATTTCACTACTATTTTTCCAAACCGTCTCACTACTATTCATAGATTTCTCATTTCGTCCTATCTTATCTGATTATCCAAACGAGACCAAGTGGTATGGTAATAAACTAACTTCTGTTAACTCAAAATTTCAATACTTCTTTTAACCAAAACACTTGCACATAAAATGGGAATGTCGTTGGGTTGAGTGCTGTTTCTTGTTTGCATAGTAATGGGTACATATCTTGATTTTCAACTTTACCAATCACCATCACATGAGTTTTAAGCAATTAAAAAACTATTGTTATGCATAAAAAACAAACATGGCTCCTGCATACTTGAAATAAGATGCCTCAAGAATGGTTCTAACATTAACAACCCAGATTTAACATTACAACAAATCTATGAGGTATAGATAGCAACACACCTATCCCACATTGGAGCTGTGCTAAGGATGAAATTAAGCTTCTGATGTATAGATTCTTGCATCTCTTTCTTACCACCACGAAAGGCACCTTTCAACCAACCAGAAATCATATTTTTAGATTCTGGTTTCTGTTGTACCCACTGGTCGTAGGTGATGACCTCAGAGGGAAAATCGCTTGAAGGGATGATACTACAAGTAAAAATAAAGTTGCTAATAAGAAGTTATGATGTAAGAAACTGGTGTTAGCAGAAAATGGAGTCACTATACCGTGAACTAAGCAACTACTTTTCAGAACATCGCAACAAATATGGGTCATAACTGGTGAATTAAATTCTAACTTATTTGAGCTTCATTTGCAAGCCCTTCAATCAGTCAGCTTCAAACATACGCAGAACTTCATCTGGAATTCTGCCATGATTTTGCAAGCAGCAAAAGCTAGCAAATCTACTAAGCCTTGGAAGAAAACAACAAGAAGATGAAATGCAAATGTTCATCTTCTGAATCTCACCCAAAAGTCAAAGCCTCTGAAAAACCCTCTCAGAAAAGCTCAAAAAATGGGAATTGATCGCATAGTACCAACAGAAAAGCATATTTTCTCACAATTTCCAAGGCCAATAAATCAAGCACAAATCAAATATTGCAGCCAAAATATAAAAGCACCAACTCCAAGACATTGACAATAAGAACATACAAGCATATTACAAATACAATTAAATAAACTGTAATCACTTTTTAATAACCGCATTATCAGGGACGTTTTCTTGTATACCAGAGCTTCGGATTAGGCAGTACAACTTTGCAAGAAAAATATCCTTCTGGTAAAGCAACTCCTCTCTGTTCAAGATATGATTCAAGAATTGAAGCTTGTTTTTTGGTCTCCATCACCTGACATGTAAAAATTTAAAGAACCTGTTGTAAGAACATTCTCATTATCAGCAACATTAAAAAAAACAAAGAAGACAAAAAAGAAAAAGGAAAAAACCCTATTCTCATAGTCATGTCACCTCTAAAACTAAAAGGTTTTTTCAGATATCATAGGACTTATAAGTGTGTTTGGTCTAGAGAGGAGTATCTTGGTAGATTCTCAAGTGTTAGTAACTTAGTTTATATTCAAGTTTGTAAGTCAAGGGCACTTTACCAATTTGTCGTTGTAGAATATGGACCATAGTTATGGGCTGTGTGTCATATTTTTTCCTTGTTGATTGTGAAATGTATCTGTGCAGCTTTAATGCATTTAGCATTTTGGTTCCATTAGTCTTTGTTCAATTGTACTCAAATATTATGGAAGGCATGCATTCCCTATGTGATATTGTTTTAATCACACAGTAACTTGGGGACGCCTAGGAATCAATAATATTGTTTTTAAGCATGGCTTTGGGAAATGGATTAGGGCTCCATCTTGTCCATACTGTTCTAAGACATTTCTTTATCTTCAGGCCCTGTTTGTTATCATAAATGAGATGAGATGAGATAAAAGTTAAAAAAATAATAAACTATTATTGTAATATATTTTTTTAATATTAGTTTTGTATGAGAATTTGAAAAAGTGTAATGATGAGTTTGGGATTTTTGGTTTCATCCCCCAAAACAAACCAACCTCAATTTGTTTCTCTTAGCTTCATTACTTTTTCTGCTACATACACAAAAGAGCTATACAAAAATAAATTTACAAACTGACGTTACTTTATGAGATCCGTTAGATCTACTTTACAATCTAGTGTATCACGTCAAACCACATCAGTTTGTGGTTTACTATTGTGTAATCCTTTTTGTGACTAAAGTATTTTCTTTTTGTTAATCATAGCCCTTTAGTGTTTGAAATTCTTAAGAGTAAACCTTTTGTTTATAATTAGCCTTTTCACAGCTTCAACATGGTTCTCTTTCCAGACTAAAGTCCATATGTTAAAGGAATTTGAGCCATCATCTGCCAGGTTTTGTATTTCATCTCTTCAGTTTTCTGTAGTTGGTTTCACTTTTGACATATTGCATTTTTTATTTATTGAAGAGACATCTCCCCAAACTTATTAATTCATTTTCATCTCCGATAAAATCCATCTTCTGTCAGCCTGTAATATGAACTCAAAAGGTCCCTCGATCAAATATCTACTACATAAAAGAATGATGACATCACTATTTCATTGTATAGCATCTATACTACTTATTTCAAACTAGAAAATAGTTTCTATAGCTCTACCATAACAAAAATGATTGACAGGGTCTACCAAAAGCAATATATCATGTCGACCGCTAATTACTTAATGATAATCAATAAGATTGACACCATTTCTCCTAAATATCAAACAATGAAGCTATACACGGAATTCAAATGATTAAATGAAAATGGGCCGTTAGTTAATAGATATTAGATGCATCCACTAAAGAGAAAGGATCACTGGAAATTAATAGATATTAGATGCATCCACTAATGAGAAAGGATCACCGGAAATCCCAAACAAGTTAGCGCTTAATCATCATCCCTAAACGAGTTACAACATCAAGCTCTGGTGTCCTATATCTGCAAGAAGATTGTGAATTCATCCACCAAGAAAATAGAATTTAAACAGTGACTTACAGGATCAGGAAGACGCTCTGTTTTGTGCTCGCCGCTTTCACAATTCCAGCTGCCATCCGCATTCAAGGATACAAATCCAGATAAATTCTTAACAGATATCACCACTGCCTCCCTGAAATATTTTAAAGATTAAAAATAAAAGAAAGAAATCGAAGCAAACGGAGAAATTATATGCCTAATAATCTCTCTTTTGTTTCACTCCTCCATATATCCAGGGTTTTTTACAACATTTTTTCCTCAGCCAAACATAACATGCAAAATTTAGTAAATTTTGAAGTTCAGAAAGCGAAAATCTTACCCTTCGGTAACAAGAACCATGTCGACATTCTGTCGTGCACCGGTGTCGGCATCTGGTATTCGAAGCCCCACATACACCTTTCCACCATAAAGCTTTTCAAACCTGGACAATGTTTCCAAAAACAAACCTTGAATTACAGGAGCACACTCTTTGTCTGGATCACTAGAAAAAACAGGAAGGCAAGAGAAGATAATAAACAGAAAATATTGAATCCCGTATTTTCTGCTGATTCTTAGCTTGAACAAAAGATCGATTAAAAAAAAAAGCCAGATTGCTTGCTTAAGAAGAAATAAGATGCTTCAATTCAATGAGTTCGTAAACGATGAAGAACTAAAAAAAATCACATATCTACTATCTCTTGCTTGTCTCGCACTTTCACAGCAACAATACAGATTATATGATCGAGAAAAATAAATTTTTTGAAGGAAAAAAAAAACAGTAAATACCGATTTGCGACTACGAAAAGAGCAGTAGAATCAGAGGTTTCCATCTCCAAAACATCGTCATCGTAAAACAAACGCTTGATCAATTTGTAAATGAACAGGCAACAGAAGATCTCTATCCACATGGTCTTGCCGCTCCTGTTTAGCTCCTAACAATTTTGGCTTGGCTTTGAAATATGCAAATGCAATGACACAATGTGGAGCAATTTAAGTAGATATATCTTCCTTCCATTACTTTTCTCGGGAAAAAAGTTTTCCTGACGTCGGCAACGTGTGGGCGCGTTGACGCGCGTTCGGTTGTTTTCAACCGTTCGATTTAAGTCCGCGAATTTTAGAATTTAAAATAAAAGGAATAGATGTACGAATTACATCTTAATAATAAAAGAAAAATACTTTTATTATCAAAATAAATTTATAAATTAACGTAATGTAATATAGGACAAATGTGTATCCCAAGACCCAAATATGCAAATTAGGACAAACGATTTTTTTAATTTCCTTATATTTTCTAAGCTTTATTAAAACATTTTTAATCATTAAAAAAAATATATATATATAAATATAAAATCACTAATAGTCATCTCTTTAACTAGTAAAAAGTAAAATAAACAAAAATATATGTGTGAGCATATTTAGTGCACATATTTGAAAGTCATACCATTATTTTTATGTAATATAATATGTTTATTTTAATTATAAAATAAATATAATATATTATATAAAATCATGTTATATTATAAATTTATTTTTATATAATTTCTCTGTAACTGTATTACTTCTCAAAAATAGTAATAAAAAACTATTTGTAGAACTTTAGGGTTTATAATCCTCAAACTCTTTTTAAAAGAAATAAGTAAATTTAAAATGTAAATGAACAAATCCATTTTTTTAATGGTAAAATCTACTCTCTTTTTTTATTATTAAAAAAGTGCTTGAAGATAATACACTTTATAATTATATCTAACATTAGCTATTAGTTATTGAATATTGTTGTTATTTTGTAAGTTTATTTGCATACCCCTAAATGTTATATGACAAACTTCTATGTCTAGTTTTATTTAAATTTAAAATTTACAATTTGGATAAGAACTTTAAAAAAATCTTAATCCTTTGCATGCTTTAAATGCATAATAAAATATAACTACATGCTACTAATGGTCGTTAATAAATAAAACCATTCCACAAGTTGCTTAAGATTGATTTGTCAAATTTGAATTCAGCTCATTTATGAATACAATTTTTTTAAAATTAATTATTAATATATTATTTCTATATTTATAATGAAAGTATTTGTTATATTTAAAGATATTAAAAGAAATCATATTCTAATTCTAAATATAGTACAGGAATCCTTATGAATATATACATTGATTTATGATATCTATAAATATATAAAGATATTGAGAAAAAGTCATAGTTTGTTTACCAATGTTTGTAAAAAAAAAATTATATAATACAAAACAATAACCTATTTTACCAAAATAAAGAACAAGTTTGAACTCGCTCAAATATTAATTTAGTTATTCATGAATATAAAATGCAACTTGATAAAAAGTTCAAACTCGAGTCATGTTTAGACAAAAATGAAACGCATATGCATGCTTGAGGTTAAAGATAAAGACGCAAAATTTCTCTCATTTTATCTTATTTTAAAATATAATTTTTAAATATAAAACTTTAAGATTGTTTTGAACTTTCTAATAAAGTATAAAAAAAAAAATCTATCTTTACCAAGTTTTTAAACAAAAATTATATTATGAAATGTATTATTACAATATCTTAATTTTATAATATTTTTTATTTAACTTTTTCTTTCTCATTTTAAAAATATAAAAAATATTCAACTCAAATTATTTTATTACTATTCACAAACTATCTTACTATTATTCACAAAATTATCATCTAATTTCACTCCCTAAGAGCATTAACATTAGACTCATCAAAATAATTTTTTTAAATTTGATAGAAAATACAAGTTTGATGAAAAGATAACACCTAAAATAATCCTATATTGAACTCATCAAAAGACTTTTGTCATATTTGATGGAAAATGAGAAAAAGAAAATCTGGAGAATAAAATATAAGTACTTTTAATTTAATTTTTGAACAGTAATCATTAATCTTTAATGAATCCAAAGATTTGACAATGCTAATGTTCTAAACATATCTTAAAATTTGATGAATCCAATGCTAATGCTCTAAGTATATCCTAAGATTTGACACCTCATTACTTTTGAATGCGGCTCGTTTATATTGATAAACTGTTAGTTCTATAAAATGATGCATCTGAAAAGATATTTGGGAAATCATATGAGATGAGAGTTTTATAAATAATGATAAGATGCTTTATAAATAATAGTGAAATAATTTGAGTTAAGTATTTATCAGGATTAAAAAAAAAACTCAAGATTCCTAGAAGCTCTCAATTTCTCTCTTTAGCCCATCTTGCCACCAACCTTTAACTCCCAAACACAACATACAACTCACATTTATAGGATTGTAAATGAACTAGTTCACTCAATTGTTCATTCGATACTCGCTCAGCTAAATTCGAATTGAGCTCGACCCATTAAAAGAAAACTTCGATCGTAAAAGCAGAAACTCAATCGATTAGTAAAATATACATACTTGATTAAATTTAACTTAATTCGATGAAAACTCGTTAAGACTCGTTCGTTCATGCTCAACTCGACTCGTTAACTTGACTCGATTAGAACTCATCCATAAATCATGAATATATATAATTTATTTCTATATATTAGTATTCTTACAAACAAACAAACACACAAATATATGTTTCTATACATATTAAATTTAATAATATAAGCATATTATGCAACCTACTTATTGATTTCTAGTCATTTATACATATATATTGAATATAGTTCATAATGATATGTTAGTTATTTAAATACTTGAGTGAATAATTATAGTATAGGTATAATGTGTAATAGTTAGTATATAATACTTGGTGGTTTCATTATATACTACAATGTGTAACTGTGATGTCTCCAACTCCCGCATACGAAAGTATGAGAATCGAGACGTCGGGATGCTGACAATTTGGATCACACACCCCAACGAGAATTACTAAGTGTGTGTAAAAAACGATGGTGTAAAATTAAAACGCACGGCAAATAAATTAAGTCAATTACTAAATACCAGAATTTTAAAATAATACAAATTTTCAAAATAAAAAGCCTTTAAAAGATATACAGTTATCCAATATAAAAACTACAAACAAAAGTATAATAATCAAAAGTGAAGCATAAATCTCATCTCACGAGAAAATGTACCCAATTACTCCTCTAGCAGAACCGCATCCCCGAGTTTTGCATCCCCAACTGCATCAAAAACTACAATACCAAAAATGGTAGCGCAGGTAAATAAACTATAAACAAATCATAAGAATAAAAATATATTTAGGCGACAACAAAATACATGAACGTGACACCATATGCATGAAACTCAAAAACAACATTTCTAGAATAGATTTCCACGATCGCCAAAATCTCATTTTGGCCTAAAGTAAATCCATTAAAACAACCACAATTTTTCCAGAAAATGGTTCAAATAAAATCAATAATCGACCCACAAAACCAAACGACACTATAGGCGAGAATCGCAGGCAGGACTCTACCACCATCCCTGCTTACCACAATCCCTACCGCGTGCACCGTAGATAGGAATCATAGGCAGAACTCTACCACCGTCCTTGCTAACCACCATCCCTACCGCGTGCACTGTAAGCAGGAATCACAGGCGGGACTTTACCACCGTCTCTAGTTACCCTCATATTCATGTCAGTCATACGGGCGTTATATATCATCATTCCCGTTATGACGTACACACTCTGATTATAACGGGTATTACGCCTCGCCGTCCCCGTTATGATAAACACACTCTAATCATATCAGGCGTTACGTATCATTGTCCCCGATATGACATACAGACACATCAATCATAGCGGACGTTACATATCACCGTCCCCGTTATGATTCATCAAAAACCATTAAAATTCACAAATCCAATAATACTGTAGACATGAATCACATTCTCCCCTCCTTAAAATAAATTCCGTCCTCAAAATTAGCTTGACTACAACTAATAGGAACTCTGATAGCTCACCTACCACATAGCTCAATACTCACTCCATACAATTATACAATCACCTATTTTTCTCAAATACAAGTAGATGTTATTCCATTAACCGTATGGTCTCCGAATAACATTTCATCTCCGACACTCCTAAGGTAGCAAAGTAGTCTGAAATCTTCATATTCACAAGAATCTTATAATTCTTAATGTTCATTATCCCCATACGACTAATCGCGTCATTTTCAATTGACTTTTAAGCTTAACTTTCATACTTATATCTTATTCTCTACTTTAATAACTTATCAAATACCTCTCAGGTCAACCATCAATAACCATAACTCATACCTAACAAATCAATTCTCAAGGAAATATAGCCTCCAGATCTCATGTCACCCTACCAATCTATTAAGATCAGCCTAAGGTTTGAACATCATACTACTAAACTTCTTTCAAAATTTAACAAAACTAAGTTTTCAAACAATACCTCTCGTCTAATGCCACCTAGCAAGCATTGATTTCAAATCTCTAAACCATTAAATACTACTACATCACACTTCCAAATCTTAAGGTTTTATTATCTCATAATTCCGATTATACCACTATGGTTGAAGCTTAAACTCCAACATACATCACATAAAAGCCCTAGTAATTCTATTCAAATTAATTAGCAAGATAATCACGATATAGACAATTATCTCAATTGAACCTTCAATATTCAAGGGATGAAATAGTCTCAAATATTTAAATTCCTATATGACCTCAAGTCACAACTAATTTCTTAAAATACCACAACAAAAGTTGGTAACCATTAAATTCACCAAATATCATGCTTAAGTTGCCCACCCCAATCAACTCGCCTAAAAGTTCAAAGTTTAGATCTCTTAAATTTAATACCATCACATCAAATCCATATCCATCACTTAACAAAATAAATTCTCTCAAGCCAAACATAAAACAAAGACAAGTACTCTCTAAAATTTACACACACAACTATTACACATCAATCTCTAAGCATCTACAAACAAAATCAAAATTTCACCGAAGAAATAAATGATTGCCTACTATCATGAGTATTCCTAAAACAGATTTCATAACATATCAATAGGCAAAATTCCACACTTATAAGAAGAGTCCACTTAGAGTACAATTCCAACAATCTCTTAGAAATAACATTAGAACTAAAAAGAAAACTCGACCATTCAATGATACCCAAGCAATACACATAAATAACATATAAAATATCAATAAAGAACACAACCACATAAATACTAAAAATTTATCAAAATAAAATCGCCTTCGCAAAGATATAATAATATACTTAGACACTAAGTGAAACCCAAATAATTCACATAAACATTATATAAAAACAGAAAGGGGGAAAATTTCAAATAAACAAGTAAATAAAAGGATACTAAAAAAAATTCAAATCCATCTTGTTGGAACCTCATGCAACGAAATTAAAATAAAATAAAATAAACAAATCCATATGATAAATGCACAAAAGTTTAATAAAACAAAATAACCCATAAGAAAAATAATAAACTTTAAAATAAGGGATTCCATAATACATTTATTTAAAATAAAGAATTCAATAAAATAAATGATATAAAATAATAACCTAATCCAAAAGACCCAAATTTCAATTTAAACAAAGTAAAGGCATATATAAAAATAAATGCTCAACATCTTAACTAAATAAAATCAATCAATTAAAATCTTAACTACTACCCAGAAATCACATTAGTGAACAAATATTATAATGAAATAAAGCAAAACAAACCAACCAATCAGAACTAAGATAACTCTGAAAATAATAAACAAAAAGCATATTATAATAAAAAAACACAACACAACAAAACAAATACCTAAAATCTTACAATGTAACTTAGTAGGAAAAACTTAGACAACAATTAGAATAATAAAATAAAATAAAATAGCCAAACAATGAAACAAACAAATTTTGTAGAATCTAAGATTTCAAGTCTCGTATCTACGTATAGATTTTGATGATAACAAATAAATTTAAAACTCAAGTTCAAGTTGTCTACGCATGAATAGAGCTAAGCACATCAAGAAATTAAGTATGAGTAAAAATAAGAACAAGTCTACAAATGAAACTTATAGAGTAATTTTGTACATCTTTTAAATTTTGAAATTGGATTAAAACTCAAAATTAATATTTTCTCATAAAGTATCAAATTGCATTTTTTACATTTGTATAACTTTATTAAAATATTTAATTTAATTTTTTTTTCACATATGCATAAAAATTTAAATTTGTAGGATGATTGATTGTCATCTTTAACATGTGCATGTGTTGTTTGAAAATCTTGAATGGTAGTTATGTGTTTGTATGACAAATGTAAAAACTAGATGATTTTGTTTGAAAATCTTGAAGGGTGATTATATATATATATATATTTTATAGATGATTTTATTTGAAAATCTTAAAGGGTGATTCTGTGTTTTTTTGACATATGCGAAAAGAAAATGATTTGGTTTGAAAAATAAAACATGCTTATTTTGTCATGTATGAAAAGTAAAAGATTACGTTCGATTTTCTTGAAAAATGAATGGAGTTGTCTTTGACAAATATAAAAATGAGATTTTTTTTATTTGAATCTTTTGAAAAGTGAATAGTGCTCTTATTTGACATGTGAACCTTTTTAAATTTGAATATGAATACTCATTTGCCTATAAATGGCTCACTTGAGTTTTGTAAAAATCACAACATGAGTTTATACATCAATTACTAAGTTTTGTATCATTATTTCAAAGCGTTCATTCTCTCTTCTCTAAATTTTGTGCCTTAATCCTTATTCATTTTGAAATAGATATAAGTTGTGCTGTATTATTCTTATTTTATTCGTTGAGGAGTGTACTCTAATAATCTACTCACTATCAATTCTTATATTTGTAAGAGGGTGCGTACAACCCTTGTGTGTGTAGAAGGTGTTCTATACAGGAAATAGTTGAATCACTAAGTGTGAGGTGATTGCAAGTGTAGAGGGTGTTCTACATGGATTTTTTGTAGCGGTGTTGCTCAAAAGTATAATAGGTTTTTATCCCCATCTAAATAAGATTGAATGGTGAATTTGGGATTCTCAAGGGATAGCTTGAGGCGATAACGTAGGCAGTGGAGCTGAATCTCGTTAAAATACTGAGTTTGCTTTTTTTTGCACTTACTCTTCATATTTTCTACTACTTTGTATTTTATTTATATTTTATATTGTGTATTTGATTTATAAGTGTTAATTTTTTTTTATAACCCAATTCATCACCCTCTTGTGTTAGTCATATGGGCAACAATTGGTATCAGAGTAAGAGCTTTATTATAAGATTAATTATCTGTTGTGTTAAGATCATATGACTAACATTACAGCTACATTTGCTAAAAGTCAATCTAATAGTCGACCTCCGCTATTTTGTGGAGACAATTATATTTTCTTAAAAGCTAAAATGAAAATATTTTTTCAGTCTCAAAGTTGAGAAATTTAGAAATATATTATAAATAGACCTTATATTCCAACAAAAATTGTTGGTGGAGTAAAGATCAATAAGGAAAAAGAAGAGTTTGATCGTGAAAATGATAGACTTTATACAGTAAATGTAATGGTTATGAATTTATTATATAATACTTTTAATAAAAATGAATTTAATAGAATAATGACTTGTAAGACAGCAAAGGAAATTTGGGATAACTTGAAAGTAATTTATGAAGGAATTTCGCAAGTCAAAAAATCAAAAATTTATATTTTTACGCATGAATATGAAATATTTAAAATGATTGATGATGAATCTATCTCCATTATGTATACTCGTTTTACTAACATTATAAATAGTTTGACAGATCCTAGAAAAGTTTATTTTAGCTTGGAAATAATAAGAAAAATTCTCAACTCTCTGCCAAAATATTGAGAGTCAAAAGTGGAGGTGATTTTTGAAGATATGAATCTTAAAAAAATCGAAATAAATGAACTCATTGAGTCACTTATTACTCATGAGTACACATTGAAAAGAGGAGGAGAAGAAGAAGGAAAGCAAAAGAAGAGTTTTACACTCAAAGTTGTTCCTCATAAAAATGAAAGCAATGAAAATAAGGAAAGCGATAATAAAGATGAAGAAATTACAATGATCACAAGAAAATTTCAGAGATTCTCAAAGAAAAATAAAGCTCATCTAAGGAAATCTTTTAAAAGATTTTCCAACAAAGATACAAGTAAAAGCGACTCCTTAACTTGTTATAAATGTAAAAAGTTTGGACATATCAAAACAGATTGTCCCCTGCTAAAGAAATATTGATACAAATGTAAGAAAGTAATGAAAGTTATATGAGATAATGATTTAAGTAGATCAGACAGCGATACATGTAATGAAGAATCAACAAATTTTTGTCTCATGGCTAAAAATGATATTGAGATAACAATTTCTAAAAATATTAAAAAACAAATTATGAAGAGTTGCAAAATGTTTTGGAAGAGGTATATGAGAAATTTGAAAATTTGGGTATCAAGTATACCGCTTTGAAAAAAAAAAATTGTTCTTTAACAAATGAAATTGATATTTTAAGAAAAAAAAACATAGTTTCAAAAGATGAAATGATGAGGTGAAAAAGAAAGTGACTGATTTATAAAAAATTATTGAAAACTTTACAAACGAAAAAAAAAATTTGAAAAACTTTTTAGTAGTCAAAAATATGTTTTTGATAAGGTAGGTTTGTGATACATGCAAAAAAAAAACTCAAATCCTATAAAAATTTCTTTGATAAACCGACTAAATCAAAATTAGATTTTCAAATTATTTTCATAAAAATAACTTTTTTAAAGAAAAATATTATCACTCAAAATTTTTAAATATGTCACATGTTATTTGTAATTTTTGCATTAGAAATGGTCATAATTATCATACTTGTCTTATTAGAAAAAGACATATAATGACTATTAGGGTCATATGAATACCAAAAAATCTTATTTTTCTAATACTAATAAATAAAGGACCCAAATAATTTGGGTAGCAAGAAAAATTATTTTAATTGTTTTTACAAGTATGCATGAAGTTCTCCATAGGTAAAAATAAATGGTTTTTTTACAGCGGATACTCAAAACACATGATAGGAGATAAAATTAAATTCATTAACCTTACTTCTAAAGAAAAAGGACATGTGATATTTAGAAACAATTCAAAAGGAAATATCATGAGAATCGGTAAAGTTGGTAAGAAGTCTTTTCTCATAATTGAAGATGTTCTATTTGTTAATGGTCTAAAGCACAATCTTTTAAGTATAAGTCAATTATGTGATAAAAAATTTACAGTTATTTTCAAAAAGGATAAGTGCATTATTTTGAATAATTATGATTTCAATATTTGTTTTATTACTCTTAGAAACAATAATATATATACAATCGAATTTGAAAAAATTGTCTCACAAAATGCTATTTGTTTATTAGTTCAACATGAAAATAGTTGGTTATGGCATAGAAGGTTAGGTCATGCAAACATGAAACTTATTTCCAAATTTTAAAAAATGATCTTGTGAGAGGTTTGCCAAAAGTGAATTTTTTTAAAAACAAAATCTGTGATACATGCCAGTTTAATAAAAAAAAATTCTTTTAAAGCCAAGAAACATATTTCTACTACTAGACCATTGCAACTAATACACATGGATCTTTTTGGACCAAACAGAGTTGCGAGTTTAGGAGGAAAATATTACACATTTGTTATTGTTGATGATTTCTCTAGATATACTTGGGTCATCTTTCTAATTCATAAAAATGAGGTGCATAATACATTTACCAAGCTATGCAAGAAAATTCAAAATTAAAAGGCTTATACTATTTCAAACATCCGAAGTGACAAGGGGAAAGAATTTGTCAATAAAGATATTGAGTATTTTTGTGATGAAAATGATTTTCTACATAATTTCTCTACTCTTCGAATTCCTCAATAAAATATATAGTAGAGAGGAAGAATAGATCTCTTCAAGAAGTGACAAGAACAATACTTAATGAAAATAGTTTACCTAGTCGAAGCAGTAAGTACTACATGTCATGTTATAAATAGAGTTATGTTAAGATCTAAATTAGATAAAACCTCTTATAAGTTTTGGAATGAGAAAAAACCTAACATTGATTACTTTCATGTATTTTGATGCAAATATTTTATACTCAATGACAGAGATAATTTATGAAAGTTTGATGTAAAATTTAATGAAGGTATCTTTCTTGGATATTCAACAAATAATAAAACTTATACAGTATTCAATGAAAATATTTTGACTGTACAAGAATCTATGCATGTAGTATTTGATAAATTTAACATTTTACTCTTCAAAAAATCTATTGATGAAGAATCAAAAGGTACAAATAACACAAGGATGACGCTGGGGGCTAGTTAGGCTGCCCCCAGCCAAAAACAGCCCTTTTTAAAACACAATAAAAAATTTTTAAAAATATAATAAAAAATATAATAAAATAAAAAACACAAAAAAATATAATAAAAATAAAAATATAATAAAAAACACAATAAAAAATAAAATGAAGATGAATTTAAGAAAGGATTCGACCTCATCCCAGACGGCGTTGGCACCGCTAGCGGTGGGCGACACCGCTCATCCCATCGTGGGGCACATTAGAGGTCGCCGGGGGTCGAAGGCTACGTGGGGCACACCAGAGGTCGCCAGAGGTCGCCATTGCAGGGGTGGGGTTGCTGGACGTCGGCGGTCACGATGGGATAGGCGGTATCGCCCATCGTCGGCGGAGACTCCAGCATCTGTTTTTCAAGGGGATTGGATAGACCGATCTTCAGATATTCCCATAACACAAATAGTCTCAATCTCAACAAATAGTCAAACATGGAGATATCAGAAAAGATCATCAAAACTTAGTACAAGATGCAACCAAACAGTAGAAACATGTGAAAGATTATCCAGTGGAACAAATTTTAGGAGAACCTTCACGAGGTGTAATAATTCGATCATCTTTTAGAAATATTTGCAAACACACTACTTTTCTATTTTTAAGCTCAAAAAAGTATTATATGGATTTAAACAAATTCCTAGAGTTTGGTATGAAAGGTTTAGTGGTTTTTTATTGATAAAGATTTTTCAAGAATAAAGATCGATACAACTCTTTTTATCAAATATGAACAAGATGATATTATTTTAATTCAAATTTATATAGATGATATAATATTTAATGCTATTAATGAGATTATGTGCCAAGATTTTGCAAAGAGTATGCAGGAAGAATTTGAAATGAGCATGATGGGAGAACTTAATTTCTTTCTCGGATTGCAAATCAATCAAGTAAAAAGTTGAACATTTATTAATCAATCAAAATATATCAAAGAGTTACTCAAAGAATTTGAGATGGAAGGTGCGAAGATAATTGGAACACTAATGAGTCCAACCACCAAACTTGATAAAGATGAAAGCGGTAAATCAGTTGACTCAAAGGTATATCGAGGTATGATTAGTAGTTTATTATATTTGACAGCTAGTAGACCTGATATTATGTTCAGTGTATGTTTATATGCACGTTTTTAATCATCTCCAAAACAATCTCATTTGATTGCAGTCAAGCGTATTTTTAGATATCTTGCCAGTATCATTAACCTAGAGTTATGGTATCCTAAGTATACTTCTTTCGATCTTATCAGTTATTCAAATGCAGATTATGCTGGTTGCAAAATTAATCGAAAAAGTAATAGTGGAACATGTTATTTTTTAGGTTATACACTCGTTTCATGGTTTAGTAAAAAGTAAAATTTTGTTGTATTATTTACTGCTGAGGCAAAATATATTGTTGCAGGTAGTTTTTGTACTCAAATTCTTTATATGAAACAACAGTTTGAGGATTTTAAACTTATGTACAATCACATTCCAATCAAATGTGATAATATAAGTATTATAAATCTTTCAAAAAACCTAATACAACATTTTACGACTAAGCATATTGAAATTAGATATTATTTTCTTAGAGATCATATACAGAAATGTGATATTGTACTAGAATTCACAAGCACACATGTCAATTGGCAGACATTTTCACAAAACCCCCACCAGAAAATAGATTATACATTATTAGAAGAGAAATAGAAATGCTGCATGTCATAAATATTTGTTAAATATTTTTATTCCATTATCTCAAATGACTTACAAAAACTTAAGATTTCTAGCCTCATCTTTTAACTGCATTTGCTCTTCATAGATCGATATGTTATTCTCATCTAAAGGATTAGGCAGTCGAAATAAAGAAGCAAGTAAGAAGTTTAAATCTTTATTTTGTTATTTTAACTATATTAGTTTTCTATTTGACTCATAAATAAGTCGTTGAAGTACAGAGACAGCCTCGCTAAACTTCTCAATTTCGCGAGTTTTAGACTGCAACCGAGCAGAAAAAGCAACAATGGATTATGAGTATCAAGTTTCGAGACCCACAAGATCATAAATGATGTCATGATCTGATTTATTATCTAAATTAGTCTCTTGTTGCTTTATGACACCTACGTTAGAAGCAGAAATAGATTGATCACGAGAAGTATTGGAGGGAAATTGACGAGCCATTAAAAATTTGTAGAATGAGAATGCAGGCAAATTGTAAAGATGAGAAGAAAATTTTATGCAGATTTAGATAAAGTTAAGAATTGTTTTTATAAAAACGGAAATAAGAATAAGACACACTATCATCTTTTCAAATCTTACTTAATCAAACTTATAAGATATGGTGGATGAGACGGGAGAGATGAATGATTGAGACGGTTCTTGGATCAAATCCGGAAGATTACCAAAAAAAATTTTCTTCATCATTCTGTCGTTTTAGATAAACAGATACTTGATTAATGAGGACTGAGAGATTTTTTTTGTGAGCATTCGATGGGTAAAAATGATCATTTAAACAGAAATAGAAAGTTTTCAAATATCTACAAAATCTCGTTTGTCAACAAAGTCAAGCGGATTTAAATTTTCTTCCACACCGAATTGCCAGAGTTAGGCCTGCAACTTTTGCAGTCTTTGTTGGACACGGATGACTCCACTTATTCAACTTTAAATCTCTGCAACATCTAATTCATCAACAACATAAAACGGATTTAAATCTCTAATTCATCTAATTTAGATCTCAGCCTTTACAGTTTTTGTCAGACAAGGACAGAGGAAGAAATTTTACTAAAACTAATTGCAGTTCCTTTTTAATGATGTCAAAAGAGGGAAAACTCTTATACTAGTATTATACTACCATGTTATATATACTAGAATCATGTTTATATTTTACTTAAAAAACTAACGCATATTTTCAGGGGGAGCTTAAGTATTATTACAAGTCGCAGATTTGTACTAAATATTTGTCATCATCAAAAATTGAGAGATTGTAGAATCCAAAGTTTCAAGTCTTGTATCTACGTATAGATTTTGATGATAACAAATAAATTTAAGATTCAAACTCAAGTTATTTACGCATGAAGAGAGTTAAGCATATCAAGAAATCAAGTATGAGCAAAAAGAAGAACAAGTCTACAAATAAAACTCATTGAGTAATTTGGTACATCTCTTAAAATTTGAAATTGGATTAAGGTTCAAAATTAATATTTTCTCAAAAAATATCAAATTGCATTTTTTACATTTGCATAACTTTATTAATATATTTAATTTCGAAAATTATTTTTTTGCACATATGCATAAAGATTTGAATTTGTAAAATGATTGATTGTCATCTTTAACATGTGCATGTGTTGTTTAAAAATTTTGAAAGGTGGTTATGTGTTTTTTTAACAAATGCAAAAGATAGATAATTTTGTTTGAAAATCTTGAAAGGTGGTTGTGTGTTTTTTTTTACAAATGCAAAAGATAGATATTTTGTTTGAAAATCTTGAAGGGTGGTTGTGTATTTTTTTGACATATGCAAAAAGAAAATGATTTGGTTTAAAAAATAAATCATACTCATTTTGTCATGTATGAAAAGTAAAAGATTATATTTGTTTTCTTTGAAAAATGAATGGAGTTATCTTTGACAAATATAAAAATGAGATGTTTTTATTTGAATATTTTGAAAAGTGAATAATAATCTTATTTGACAAGTGAACATTTTCAAATTTGAATATGAAGACTTATTTGCCTATAAATAGCCTACTGGAGTTTTATAAAAATCATAATAAGAGCTTACACATCAATTGCTAAGTTTTGTATCATTAAATTTTGCCCTATGTTGTTCTTATTTCACTCATTGGGGAGTGTATTCTAATAATCTACCCACTATCAACTCTTGTATTTGTAAGAGAGTGCGTATAACCCTTGTGTGTGTAGAATGTGTTATACACGAAAAATAGTTGAATCACCAAGTGTGAAGTGATTGTAAGTGTAGAGGGTGTTCTACATGGATTATTTGTAGAGATGTTGCTTAAAGATATAATAGGTTTTTATCTCTACCTGAAAGAGATTGAATAGTGAATTTAGGATCCTCAAGGGGTAGCTTGAGGCGAGGACGTAGGCAATAGGGCTGAACCTCGTTAAAATACTGAGTTTGCTTCTTTTTGCCCTTACTCTTTTATGTTTCCTGCTGCTTCGTATTTTATTTATATTTTATATTGTGTATTAGATTTATAAGTGTTAATTTTTTTTAAAACCCAATTCACCCCCATCTTGTGTTAGTCATCTGGACAACAAATTTAAAACAACAAATTTTTCTGGTACAATTCTTAGGTAACGTGCGGATTTACTCAGAGCCGAACTGTTCTGATACCACTTGTAACGTCCTCAACTCTCGCATATGAAAGCACAAGAACGGAGACGTCGAGATGCTGATAACTCAGATCACACACCCCAACGACAAGTACTAAATGTGTGTACAAAACGATAGTGTAAAATTAAAACACATAACGAATAAGTTAAGTCAATTACTAAGTACCAGAATTTTAAAATATACCAACTTTCAAAATAAAAAGTCTTTAAAAGATATACAGTTATCCAATATAAATATACTACAAACCAAAGTATAATAATCAAAAGCGAAGCATAAATCTTATCTCATGAGAAAGGGATCCTCGATCACTCCTCCAGCAGAAACGCATCCTCAAGCTCTGCATCCCCAATTGCATAAAAAACTACGATACAAAAAATGGTACCGCAGGTAAGTAAAATCCAAACAAGCCACAAGAATAAAAATATATTAATGCCACAACAAAACATATGAACGTGACACCATATGCATGAAACTCAAAAACAACATTTCTCAAAATGAATAGATTTCCACGCTTGCCAAAATTTCATTTTAGTCTAAAGTAAATTCATTAAAGCAACCATCATTTTTCCAGAAAACAGTTCACATAAAAATCAATAATCAAATCCGCTATTTTCCTAGAAAATGACCCACAAAACCAAAAGACACTGTAGGCGGGAATCGCAAGCGGGACTCTACCACCATCCTTACTTATCACCATCTCTATCGCGTGCACCATAGGTGGAAATTACAGGCGGGACTCTACCACTATTCCTACTTACCTCCATATTCATGTCAGTCATACGGGCGTTTACGTATCGTCGTCCCCGTTATGATTTACACATTCTGATCATAGAGGGCATTACGTCTCGTCGTCTCCATTATGACTTACACACTTTGATCATAGTGGGCGTTACATCTCGCCGTCTCCGTTATGACAAACACACTCTAATCATATTGGACGTTACGTATCGTCGTCTCCGATATGGCATACACACACAAATCATAGCGGGCATTATGTATCATCATCCCCGTTATGATTCATCCAAAACAGTTAAAATCCACAAATCCAATAATACTATAAGTGAGAATCACAGTAACCAAATAAAAAAATGTATTCATAAAGATATTATTTTATAGTTCAATCAATTCATTCAAAAAATATATATGAGTACAAATAAAACTCGAGTAATAATTTGGCTTGGCTTAGCTCGACTCAAACTCGTTAAAAAGTACGAACAAAGATCGATAAATAATTCAACTCACTTGAGACCACGTTTGATCAATTTAAACTCGGCTCAGCAAGCTCTCAACTCGAGTTCAGATTTAAACTCGAGTTATTTGATTAAGCTCGACCCAGTAACCTAAAAGCTCAATTCAATTAATTCCAAATCAATTCACAAAAGAATATTGCTTGACAGAGGGGTTTCCGTTTCTTTCTTTTTTATGGATATGAAATTTACTCTAGGCTCCGTTTAGATTCGGAGATGAGATGAGTTGAGATGAGTTTAGTTTATATTTTAATAATATTATTATTTTAGGATTTGAAAAATATATATTAGAATTTAAAATATGTGTATTAGTATTTAAAAAATATGTATAAGAATTTATATTTTATATAAAAAAATTAAAAAAATATAATAATAAAATAAAAATAAATTGATATGAATCTCAAATACAAACGAAAACTTAATCTATTTGTAAATCTCACACCCCGCAAATTTGATATGACAAATCCGGCCACTTGACGTCCGGTCCACTAAAACGGAATTCGTTCCCTCCCGTGTGCCTTTCCCTCCCTCTGATTTCTCACTCTTGTAAACTTGTTTAGGGTAATTGTCGGGATTTCCCATTCCCATCGATCGTCGCTCCTTTTGGTTTTAATAAAAGTATGATCTTTATAGAGGGAAAAAGCCACCTTCTTTGATGGTACAAGTGCATTTGCAGTTGAACTCCCTCTTGGAGCATTTTTTTTTAATTATTAGTACTGAAAGGAAAGAAGTGGTGGACTCGCGGTAAGTTTCTGCTAAGTATATATAGCCAACCCTCCTATCGGTTTGAAATTGAATTGACGATGCATAAAAAGTTGTGCAATAGGCAGTAAAGTTCTCCAAGGCTCCACGCCATCAAGCAGAAAAAGAAAACACATTATCGCGTTATATATGAATAAAAATAATGAATAATATATTTTTTTTTTTACGACAAAATAAGATTATCGTTATAAAAAATAAAAGCTTGCAGAGTTTAGAGTCTTAACGAAAAAATAATTACAAAAATAAGGTGAGAGTTTTCCGCTATAACAGTGGTTGGAAATTCCCATTGTATTAGACATACATTGATTTTGAGATGGATGAATTATTTTCACCAACCATTGATCAAAAGAGTTAAGAGTAGATATTTTGCATCATAAATTATACCTTATATTTCCCAGTTAGTTGTTAAAAAATTTGTTGAGAGAGCACTGATTACTTGTTAAGAGTCACTTTCAATTTGTAATTTCAGCAGATTTCGAAAAAGAAGCTTCTTGGATGCCATTGAATACTGATGTTGCTTCTCCTAGTGAGGAGTTGGTACTTTTGATCATGCTAGTGTGGACAAATATAGTAGAACCATCACTGCAGCGGTAGATTGAAGCTTGTAGTGTTTTCGTTTTTTACTGATTGCCACATCGCATTGAAGAAAGAACAAGTGATCCTGAATTGAGGCACAACTTGCTTTTGGGAGGATCTAACTTGCTTGCCCAATCTGTTTGGTGTTCAGAGTGTTGGACTTGACACTTGACAGAGGTCAAAAGATATGTTGGGGAGGATTTAATGCCTTTATAGACAACCTTATTACGTAGGAACCAAATATTATCATTACCAAAGAAGCAAAAAGCTAGAAAGATTAAAGTCTTATTTAAAGATGGTAAGTGTGTTACTACTTTTAAAATGGCATTGGTCTTTAGTAGCATAGGGACATACAAAGAATAAATGGTGGACCATGGAGGGTTTCTTCATGAGTTTCACAAAGCAGATAGAGAGCTTGATCTTCATTGGGATGAGTGACTTTTTCGGGATTAATCTTGTGGGAAGGTATAGAGAGTTAGTTTTTAGAGGACTTTGAGCCTATCTTTGAATTTTTTATTTCTACAAGTTTTTTCAAGAAAAAATTATAAATAATAGTGAATAATAATAAAGTAGTCTCAAACACAGCCTAACTTTTTACATATCATGTTCGTATTATTTGCTTGCCTAATAATTATTATATAACAGAAATATGTTTATTTTTAAAAAAGAATAAAATATATAAATATATAGGCCACAATTGCAAATAATAATTATATATGAGGGTGTTTTAGGAAATTTGACTGGAATATGATTCCATACGCCATTGGAATACATGTTGAAAGATCTATTCCACCATTACTACCAAACCCACAAACAGTAATAGCTATTAAAACGAGTCCACACCTTGCTGTCAATATCATGCATCTAACACTTGTTTTCTGTGAATCTGTAGGCTTAGATAAGGATTGATCATAATCTAGCAGCAAAGCTTTAAAAAAATTCTATTTGCAGTTCCAAGTAGAAGACATCGTGTGTAAACTCATTGATAATATAGGGGCAAAAGGAAAAAAACATAATTTTGAGAAAGATATTATTGTAATTAAAAAAAAAAATTAGAAGATAACTGTATGGATTTGCACGATCACTGTATGTTGACTAACTCTATTCCACCATAGATTTCTTCATTTCTAATCACAAATGTTGATATGACACAGGAGACGTTGTTCTTATCTCTTAAGGATAGAGGATTCACTTTGCCTTCTTTCCCACACAACTGACACAGTTTCTCTTCATATTTTAAACCATTCCTTCGATTTGTGCAAGGTTGAAACTTCCCAACAATTTGAGCCTGTCATATTCATACCCAAGCCAGTTCTGAACTTAAGATATTTTGCATTTGCATAGTTGGCAGTGGATCAAGGAAACATTTTGGAACTCTTGCAATAACATTTTTTTATAAGCTCTTTGCAACGATTAACAGCATTATGCATATACATTAAGAATAGAGAAGAGGTGGCAGCGGATGCAGATAAAATTTCAAGATTAAAACTCCTTTCAATAAAATCTGGAGAAGAAGGGCAATGAACACAAAATGAAAAAAAGAAATAGAATCTTCATCACATACAAGATACTGTCCCACATGGTGAATCACATTGAGGAAAAAAAAATAGAAAGAAAAAACTAAAGATATTACAAGCATCTTCTTTTCTTTAACCTATACTGTTCTTTGGAAGCAAAAACAAAGAAGCAAACACATTTAAGTGCAAAATAATACCAAAATATACTTGCCTGCTAGTAGGGCAGAAGTCAGGTCAAACTGGTCTGTTTCTCTACTTGCTGGTGCCCTTCTTTTTAAGCAGGCTTCCAAACTTTCCAAGCAACGCCTTCTTCTTCTTCTTCTGTTGTTGCAGCTTTGTTGGTGAGCTTCCACCATCATCATTGTTTTCTGTAGACGATACCCCATTTATCTGATCAAAGCTCTCACGACCCTCCACCCTTGAGTCGACTTCCTCTTCAAATGATTCCTGCTCCACTTCTCTCTCAGGAGAAAACTCTTTCTTTTCAATTTTGCAACTCTCCCACATCTTAAACTCAACTTGCACCGAGTCATCTTCTTTTTCCTCCTCCAGTTTTCCATTCCCATTCTCAATTTTGGCAGAAACCATTTTTTCAGACTCCTTGTTCAAGAAATTCTTTTCTTCCTGTAAGTTTTCTTTTCCAGGTTCGTCACATTGATGACTTGGAAACTCCATTTTAGGCTTCTCTTCTTTTGCATGTCCGTTCTCTTCAGAGAATTCAACCACCTTTGGAAGCAAATCATAGTCCTTTTCACTGTCAGTTAGATCACCATTTTCTTCTATCTGCTTTTTGGCCATAGCTTCTTCAAGTAACTTCGATAATTCATCAACATTCTGAAGAGAGGTAGCTTCCCTAGTTCGGAGTTCCTCATTTTCTTGAATTATACTCTGCAATTCATTTTCTTTGTCCAACACACTTTCTTTCAATTTTATGTTTTCAGCCTTTTCTTTCCCAAGAGTTTCCTGCAAATGAATTACCTCGGCTTCAACTTCCTGTAGGCTTTCTTTCAACTGAGCTTCTTCCTCCTTGTTGGCACAAGCTTCTTCCTCGGCTAACTTGAGCAAATTCACCAGCCTATTTATTTCTTTTTCCAGAGAAGAGTTCTCTTCTTCAGATTGCTTAACACAATCCACCAAATGAAGTTCCTTTTGCTCCCACTCAGCCTTGGAGATTTCAAGTTCATTCTTGGACTGTCGAGCTGTATCCGTAAGAAGAAAAATTTCACGTTTTGCATCATCAATCATGCTTTTGTACTTATCATTCGTTGCACTCAAGACCAGCTTTAGATCTTCTATCTGGGTCTCATAGTTTTCATGCTCACCTTGAGTGGATAACAGCTTTTCTTTTGCTTCTCTTGCTTCTGCTGATACCTCATGCAAGGCTGAAGCTAACCTTTCCATTGCCTTCTTGCTCTTCTCTTCTTCACTCCTGGAATTCTCGAATTTATTAATTAGTTCAACTTTCTCATCTAATAAGGCCTGAACATTAGAAGCAGCAAGCTTCTCATTATTCAAAGCCTGGGCTTTCTCCTCCTTCAGAGTGTCAAGCTCGGATTTCAGAGATTCAACCTTTTTGACCATCTCCAAACCTTCTTCCTTGGCCATATCAAGTTGTCGTTCTGAATCCTTGAGATCCCCTTTCTGTCTTCCAATTGTAATCTCCAACAACCCCACCTTCTCTTTTAGAGAAGAAATTTCAAATTCTGCATCATGCAGTAATTCATTGTTTCCCTCTAGTTGTTTCATGACTGAATTCAAAGACTCTGTTGCAGATCTTTCCAACTTATTTGCTTCCTTGACCTGCGTCTCCAACTCCTCAACCCTGTTTTTCCACTCCTCCACTAGACTACGAGCATAAGATTCAGCCATCTTTGCAGCTTCTAGTTCAACATTAAGTTGTTCAATGGAAGCCTCTTTTTCTATCAACTTCTTCTCGATACCTTTCACTTTCTCAAGCTCTTGTTTCAAAGATTCTATCTCTGATTTAAGCTTCAACACCACCTTGTTGTTTTCAGTGGCCTCAGTTTCAAGCTTTGAATCAAGCAAGGCCTTCAACCGGGTCAACTCAGTTGAGAGAATCTCCACTTTCTGAGCGTGAATCTCAGCAATCTTTGTCGCATCATCGGCATGGCTAAGTGCCTCGTTCTTTGCATCGCATGTCCTGGTCAGCTCATGCTTTACTTTTTGAAGCTCCTGAGTGGTAGAGAGAAGAGACGCCACATCCATAGCATGTTGGTTCCTGACAGCTTCAAGTTCTTTCTGCCATTCCTCTTCCTTTTTCTGGACTACCTCGATTCCTGCCTGCTCCAGCTCAACAGCCCGGAACTTATCAATTTCAGAATTCTCCTCAGCTCGCTTTTGAGCCACCAAAGCTTCCCTGAGTTTCTCATTCGCTTCTTCGGCAGCTTTTTGTGCTTCTTTTAATTCATCAATGGCTTTTGTCTTCTCCTTCTCAACCAAAGCTATCTGTTCCTTTGCTTTCTTTAGATCTTCCTGAACAACATTCAATTGCACCTGTAACTCTGATCCCTTTGCAATCCGTGTAGGTTGCTTCTGAAAACTCAAGACAATGATGCATATCAATATACAGATTGCTCGTCCCAAAGGGCATACAAAGGGAGAATCTCTTCCTATTTCAAGAAATAAACGAACTAAAAATGAAATGAGAGTCACACTTGGGTCAATTTACGAAACTAACTCTTAAGCAGTTCATTCCAGAACATTACAAAGGAATTTTCCCGGATATTTCATTATGTCTAAGAAGAGTGAAGAAATCAACTGTGATGGTCTTCTGTTCTCATCTCAAAGCTTTTAGAATTCAAAATCCCAACTTTTGAAATGGAAAAACATGCTGCGAATAAATGGAAATTAATATACATTTGAAATGTGATTGTAAGTCTTACTTCAGGTGGGATAACGGTGGCGGCTCTTGATGATCGACGCTCAGTGGTGGGTTTGGAAGTAACTGATCGCGGGGACCGATCAGATGAAAGGCGTGGATTCTGCAAAGGAGAGGCTGAGTCAGATTCTGATTTGGCTACTCCCCTGCTTGGTCTACTAACTTTTGGAGTTGCCGGTGATGCTTTGTGAGGAGTTGAGGATAAAGTAGACCTGTCAAGTGCAAAGTCACATAAATATAGAGCCGTATTCAGAATGCTTTGAATTGGATAGGAAATGGGAGATGTACAACCATAATCATGTTCAAGAACGCAACTGGAAACTTAAAAAAGTACAGATGGATCTAAGCCAAAAATGGGAACTTTACACAGAAACTCGCCATCAGAAAAAAAAAACATCAAATATAACTCAAACTGAAAAATAGAAGCACTGAAACACAAAGCAGGATCAAATACAAATTATATTTGATGTTCTGGAAATAGATTGTTCAAGGTCAGATCCAAGTAAATATGTATAGAATTCACCAGAAAAAATAAAATAAAAAAGTCCATTGACCTTGGATCAAGATTAAGAACCAGGAAATGAAGAAACCCCATTTAAAAGAAAAAAACCCAGAATTGCGAAAGACGATAGAAAGAGGCAGTCACCTAAAATTGATGCAAAGATGCATAAGAATCTCAAAAGAGATTATAAACAACAGATCCAACCAATTAATCTTCCAAATACAGGAAAAAAAAAACTCGAATTGATTTCATCCACTGATCTTCTAAAATAGAAAAGACAAACCAGCGAATAAAACAACATAAAGATACAACCCCAGATCTCCAAAAAGTGACATAAAAGAAGACAGTTATTGATTGAGAAAATTTAAGAGAGATGAAGGGTCGAGTGAAGTTACTTGGATTTGGATGACATGGTTGTGGAGATGTCGAAATTGATTATTGTAGCAGATAAATTGAGACAGAGGCGAGTTCCCTTGAACACTGGGCTGCTAAAATGCTGACATTGTAAGAGAATGTCCAAGATGTTTCAGATCAGTACACCATATGTCAACGTCTTCTTCCCTTATTTCAGAAACCGCATATGAAAGAAGAAGAAGAAGAAGAGATGAAGTGGGGCAAGCGGAAGAAAGAACTAGAAAGAAAGAAGAGTAGAAAAGAATTTACAGAACAGAAACCAAATTATTTCGGGTTGGGTTTGCTGTCTCTTATTAAAAGTGTCCACACAGAGACTAGACAGCAGAAACTCAACACTCTCAACACACACTCTCTCTCTCTCTCTCTCTCTCTTCCCTCTTCTTTTTTTGTTTTTTTTTTTTTGGGTAACCATTCTCTCTCTTCTGGGAGTGGATGGAATTGGATGTATTTTCAGGTGACACTCGTTTACGAAAGTACCCCTGCCGGTTCTCTTTAACCTGTCAAAGGTATTCGTAACTTTTCCAGAGGCAAGCCAAAGGGACCTGCTTTTCAGGAAACAAGATAATTCAGTCCTCGGGATTTTTAACTCTTTAAAAAAATAAATAAATAAAAGAGTTTATTAATTTTCAGAAAATTAAAATAACTATAAATGTTTTTTTTAGCTTATTTTACATATTTATATTATTCTAAGTTTTGAGAAAAACATGAAATATCTAAATTTGAACTCTATTTTTTTGAGTAAATCTTATAACCAGTAACGTCCAACATTTCCAAAATAATAGCCCTATAATATAACTTCCATCCCACGACCATGCTCCGCAGCAACAGCAACAGCAACAGCACAGCCAAAACTTCCATTTCTTCATCTCCTAATAGCAAGTTCTATTGCTGCCTTCATAACACGGGTTGTTTTCCCAATAAGTCCTAACTCGAGCCCTTATTTCTACGTGAGGCAGGGCATTCTTGAGATCTCTGTCGTTTTACGGCAAATCCCTCAAATATCTCCAACTCAGCTCATTTTTCCTGGCAGTTTTGATCTCTAAGAGAAAGGATCTTTATCCACAAATGCCTCAGGCTCAACTCAACGAGAGATGTAAGCTGGAGTCTCGCCATATCAAGTTCCAAAAGGCTTGATATCTTGAATTCTTGATCATTAATGGGTTTCCTAGGTGGGTATGCTTTTATCATTAACCCGAGCAAGCATTTCTAATTTCTTGATGACGTCTTTTTATCATCCTGCTTTTGTGAGATACAATAATACAGTGTGTTGAGGCTATTAATGTTATATTGGTGAAATTTCTGATGCGGCAGAATCATAGAGTTGGGTTGTTTTAAGCCCACAATTTCAATTGGAACGCTTCAAATTAAGTGGAACTGATTCCTTTTACGTCGAGCAATAACTCTGTTTCAATAGACAAATTCATTAATTACAGTACTCCAAATGAGATATAATATTTGAATCTGCAAATCTCGTATATATATATATATATATTAAAGTTATTAGGTATGAAATTCATATAAAAAATTAGTTTTTTAATAATAAACTGCCAATTCTACTTTTTTTTTTTTTAAAATTATAAAATATGCGACACTTTCACATTGTAAGAATATATATAATATTACTCATTTTTCATTCCTAATATCCAAACTCTTCTTTAATCAATAATTCAAGAATATAATAATGATCACAAAAGATAATTGAATTGTTCAAGACAAAAAAATATTTATTACAATTGTTAAGATCTTTTAGATCAGATAGAATAAAGATTGATCTCTAAATCAAAAAACTAAGTTTGAATCCTCCCACTCCCTTATAAAAAAAAAACAACATTTCTAACTATTAATTTGGTTAGAAAAATGGGTAAATAATCTTAGGATAATTTTAGGGTTGTCGGTGCAGGCTGGTCGTTTAACGATAATCTCCCGCTCCTTATTAGATAGTAGATACGGTTGGATCTGTGAATACGACAGCTTGGTCCACGTAGTGGTGGTGGGAAGTGGTATAGGTGCGGTTCACGTGGTGATTTTCTACGTAATAAACGTTTCATGCATCTTTCTTAATTTAATTTGTTGAATAAATATGGCTACAAACACATTTTCAATAGTTTTATATTTTTCCCACAAAAAAATTACATTTTTCATGGTGGAAAATATATATATTTGTAATTTTGTGCTCTTTTTATTTTTTAATAATACGATAAATAACCACCAGAATTATTATTCTCACAACCAGTCGAATCTATACACTCTTGTGAGGAAAAAATAACCCAAAGAAATATGGCATGCATTTATAAATTCAAATATGAAGCTATATGGATCACTTGCTCGGTGTTCTACATAATTGCTCAAATAAAAAAAAAAAACTAATTAGCCAGACACTGCAAGGACACGTGGTGACTAATTAGTGTCTTAAACATTATCCTCGAAATCTTTTTCCTTCTTTGGGATTGGGAGAGGCCGAAGTATGTTGAAAACTACTTCAAACTATGTTCTCATACATTTTCTCATTTTAGTTAGCTGGACAAGAATCTTCTATAATTAATGACTTCTAAGTGATCAGAGAAATACACATTATAAGTAAAAAGGGTATTTGTGATAATTTTTCTCTACAAAAAAGAATTATTTATAATAAAAATATACTCATTTTAATTAAAAATAATTATTTTATTAAAAATAATTAATCATAAATAAATATTTTTTTTCTAATAAGATATATGAAGTGATCATCGCTTCATGATTTGCTGCTCATTTATATAATGATAATAAATATTGTACATATGATCTGTTTCATGTATCTATATCTCTTCTACTTAAAACTCTCAAAATCAAAATGACTTAAATACCTATTAATGATCAATAATTCTATAATATACACGCATACATACACACACACACACACACATATATATATATAACATCCTTTTCAAAATCAATTTGATAAGGTAATTTACCATACAAATGTATGAAGTGATGAAGGGGAAACTTTTTTCCATCAAACCTAGCTAATTGCTAATATATATATATATATATGGAAAAGTAATTAGGAAGGTTCATTTTAGATTGGACATGGCAAAGGAGAGAAGGTTTTGTATGGTGGGAAGCTGACAAGCAACCAACAAGCAAGCCCTTAATATTCCTTGCAGGTGTCGCAAATGATTGAAATGATGAGGTAATATATTAGGTGGGGGCTTTCCCTTAAGATATCTTTTAACAAGTTTATGGGAACTACTTCATGAAGGAGGAGACGAGAAATTGAGATGGTTGGTCCTTTTTTGGTAAGATTAGATTAGGGTGCTTAGATTCATGCACCACTAGGATGGATTATTTGCATATCAAGCATGTATTGAACAATTCAACTCTAGGAAAATGCTAATGTGTTCTATGAATTTGTCATCGACTACTCATATATTTTAATCTTTTTATTTTTTACTTAATGGTTAAGAAAGAGCATATTGATATTTATTGACGTATTTTTTATTTTTATTTTTAAAAACATTTAAAGATGTTTAAAAAATGTACGGCGGAAAAAACTGCTGGACGAAAGACTGACATTACCCTTGAACTCTATCTTATGCAAGCCTTCCTAACCAATGATCTATTTTGGGTACGTCTGCCTAACCAATCTTAACAAAAGAACTTACCCCAACCAAGACAATCATAAGGTTGAACCTACAAAAATATATAGAATAGAAAAGAAAATAAAATAAAATAAAGAGAAGAAAATAGAATATCTTGTACTTGGAGATAAAAGTAAAAGAATGAAAAAAGGAAAGTAAAGTTTATTTGAGCAAAGAGAAAAGAGGAAAGTTCATCAAAACGAGTTCAAGGATTTCATCTTGTAATCCATCTCTGTCTTAAAGCCCGTTTGAGGTTGTGTTTAAAATTTTTAAAAATACTTTTAAATAGTTAAAAGTATTTTTAAAGAAAAATGATGTATTTGATAAATTTATAAAAACTATTTTAACCAGTTAAAAAATTAAAAATTAATTTTTTCAAAAAATATCAAATCAGGATAACTGTAATTTCAAAAAATTACTGTAACTAACTTTAAAAACTTTTTAGATACATATTTATTAAATAGTAAATAGTTTTTGATATATAGAGTTTATTATTTAAATTATAAATTATAAAACTACAAGTTACATTTCTTATCATAATCCCAAACATATATACACTTATAATGGATTTGTCCTTTCTAACGGCTTGTTGACATGGTTTCTAATTCTAATGTTAAACCACACACATCTCTATCTATTTATTTCCTTTGATCTTCCATCAGATATAATATGATTCTCATTCTCGTGCCATGCATCTTCAGACCATCCAACCACCATTATGTGACACGTTAAAAAATTATATAAAAAATAGTCAATATCTAAATCATGTTGCACAAATTGTTGGCAAAGTATCATGACATCCTCAAAGCCTCCAGACGATCCTATGCACCACACCTAATCCATACATTCAACAAACTATCTTATTTTTATGAATTATTCTATATTTATATATATTCAAGCAGGCTGTAGAGCATATAATTCATGTCATTTAAATTATGGTAATATTTGATTTATAAACACTCTCTTTCAAATCATGTCATTTTTAAAATCTCTCTTTCAAATCAAATTATAGCATGTAAACACTCAACTAGCTACATAAGTTAGCTTATGAATAGATTTTTTCTATCTTTATTAAACTACCCATAAATCCACTTCTCTGATCAACCCAACCCATCAACATTGACTCATGGATCCACAAGATTTTCTTGCCATATTGGATAAAGGAAAATGCACACTAAAAATAAAAAAAGCATATGTGATAAATTATTTACAATCAAGATAATTATTTGTGATAAAAATATATTCATTTTGACAAGAAATAATTATTTTGACAAGAAATAACTAGTCATAAATAAATAGTTTTCTTATAGTAATAGTAATATGTCTTATGAGTTTGTCTCCTCATTTTGATTGCTTATATATTTTTATTTTTATTTTTTTATTTAATAATTAAAGAAGTGATTTTTAATATCGTGATATATGTTTTTATATTTTTTTAAAAATATTTAAAAGTATTTTTAAAATTATAAAAAAATAAAAAATTGTACTAGTGAGGATGTCCAACGGTCAAAACATGAGGACAGCACATTGCATTACTCATCGGATAAACCATAAGGTAAAGTGTAAACCATTATTAAAGTTAACAATAGTCCACAAACTACGGATTGTCCATTAATTAGTCAATAAAGTACTTTTTTGATAGATTTTTTTTTTCCAAGCAATCAAAATATAGTAGCCATTTGACCTACTTTCGACCCCCTTCCAACAATAGAGAATGTAATATTGGCTAAAAGGTCAAAAAAGAAGTCTTGATGCACATCTCTCTCGGCCTCCCATCCCTCTCTAATCAATCTGATCTTCATACTCTCTATCTCCTTCACTCTCCTCGTTTTCTCTTACTCCCCTTACTTTCTTCTCCAAGTTTTGTGAGTGCTGCACATGAATGTTATAGATGCATGTAAGGCCAACCCATCTCACCACGAAAAAATTTGTCTTGTATCCTCCTTCTGAGAAGCATGTCTCAATACTCTTATTACCCTTTATATAAATGACGTATTCTACATCACCAACTATACAGATGACCTGTAAGAATAAATGAGCAACTATTGTCTTGAAGGCACTATGATGCTAAAATCAATATATCAATATGAGAATAAGCGTATGCCGAAATGAGATAAATCATTTGTTTCCTCTTACATGTTATTTATAGAAGACAAATATATGATGGTAACCGTCGTTGGTTACCCTTCTCGATTACATATCCTTCGCGACTCCTAGATAGTAGGAAGGATGGTTTCTACTATTTAAGAGTTATCTTGCTTGAGATGACTCTTTTATTTGTAGGAGTTGCTTGAGCGAGATGGTGGCTACACTTATTGTCATTTATCTCCAACTCCCTAAGAGGTTATTTGCCATGTGACTATGATTGCAGGCCTTTAGGCATTCATCCTTTATCATTTCGGGCCCAGGGTACCAATCATTCAAATTGGTTCCTTAGTCGTAGGCTGGGCTACTAGAAGCTCAAATATCCTTTCTAATATATATATATATATACATATATTTGGGATGTAATTCTTTTTAGCTTACAAAAATACATGTGAGAACATTTCTTACAATTATAAGGTCTTCTAAGAAATCATTAAAAAAAATCAGTCCACCCTTTTCTTAGTCAAATTAGGCTAATTAAGAAATTATATATGTGATCAAACCATTTACTTTTTAGTATAATTTAATTCCCCATATTATTTTTGATCTTTTCATATGTGGTATATCTTTTCTATTAATATTAATAATATTATATTATTTAAGAAAAATGTAGCATACTACTTAACTTTTAAGATCAAGAAGAACAAAAAAATTGAAAAGGACTTCCCATGCATGTATCCAGATGATTGGAACCGGTCATCTATAAAACAATTAACTCATTATAATCCCTGATTTCCTACATGATCATGCATCACATATGATTTTTTATTTATTTTTTATTTCTAAATGTGTGGTGTATGGATGACAAGTAAAAAAAATTCTTTAATTTAATAAAAATAAAAGAAAATAAAAATCAATTAGCGTGGTATGTGCCGAATGTAAAAATGATGAATAGTAGAAAAGTATTCTTTTCTTTTCTAAGCAAGCAGATTCATTAAATTAAAAGTATGATACATGAGGAGGGGGTAAGGTTCCTTGACAATCGTTTAAATCAACGAATAACAGTACATAAGAAGTGAAAAAGAAGAAGAAGAAAAAGTGGGTTTATTTGAGACCAATTTCTTAGTCCCAACCCATGTTCTACTAGAAGATCTCACTTTTTCAACTCTGGCCAGAGGAGGTAAAGCAAATTAAATGCGTTGTTGTGTTTTCAACTATAGCCGCACTCTGTCTGTATGTTGTTTTTTCCGTTTTATTTATGTTTTGTATGTTAGTTTCGGATTTGTGTTGAGCTCGTTTTGTTGGTGTTGTTGTTAGTTAGGTTTTAATAATAAAAGGAAGATTACTTTTATTTAGTTATCCCACTTTTTTTAGAAGATGTTAGATTTGTCCCTCTTCTCTTTTAAAAGATGAGAATTTTGCTCTCATTTTTCTCTTTAGAAGAATGGGGTTTGATTACCTCTATTTTAACATAGTGTTTTACTCTCAAATAAATTAAAATGATTTTGTCACAAGAGAGTATATAGAAATTAAAATAATAGAATAATGTTATATACAATCGTGAGGTATGTAAATGTCGCATAATCACTTTGAAAATAAGTGAGGTCTACTATTTAATTTTTTTTTTTAATATGGGTCTCATATATTTTTTTTAAATAGTTATACGATAGTTACTTAATTCATAATTACATAAATCTTTTCTCAAAATAATATCTATTTTAAATTTTATTTGTACGTAGGATACTCCAAACAATTTCATAATTTGATTTAATCTAGACTTTTTTTTTTAATTTCATTTACAGCTGTAATTTTAAGTTATTGGATATAATGAAATTTTTTCTTAAAAAATAATATAAAATATCCGCATATTGAAAGTGTATGTAGCCAGAACCGTAGGTACAAATTATTGAAAGCAAACTGTAGGTACTGCTAATTTGTAAGAACTGCATGGATGCCAGGAGAGCGTGATACCTTGACGGTTGACCTGATCATGATCAATAATATTCAATATTAATGGTGATCACCGGTACTACTTCACCAATACTACATCCATGTGCAATTAACAAGGATAAGAAAGGGTGAGGACTCTTGAAATAGAATAAGGTCCCTTTTTCTCTCCTCGAGCGAAGTCTAGGTTTTTCAGTGCCGTAGTCGTCGGATCTCACGGCCTAGTCTCATGTGGTTGAGTTCTATCCTTAGCAGTGGAATCTGGTATGGAGGACGACCTCACGAAGAGATGGGAAAGACTCAACCTTTACACGGAAGAAACGTCCATTGTGAAAGTTAACGCGGTAGAAAATGGGAGCACTATGAAGAAAGGAAAAGCAATTGGATAGATTCTATTAGAAAAAGGGAAAAGCACGAAAGCATTTAGGTCGACAATGTCTTAGCTATGGCGCCTTTCGGGTTGGGTACAATTTAAGGATTTGATTGAACTTGTCTTTCTAATCAAATTCCAACTGAGAGAAGATAAAGAAAGGGTCTTAAGAGGGTGACCTTGGTTCTTTGATAGGAGCTTAGTAACACTGCAGAAAATAGATGAGTCAATATCCATAACTGCAGTCCAGTTTCGTTTTGAACCTATATGGCTCCAATGCCATAATTTCCTACTAGCGGCTATGAACGAAGAGATGGGGGGAAAATTTGGGGAATCCTTCGGACATGTGATTTGAGTGAACGCTGAGTCCGATGGGTAGGCCTAGGGAAGATGTCTTAGGATTCAAATGGCAGTAAATTTGCACAAACCTTTTCTGAGGGGGAAATGGTTTGAGTTTGATCGATAGAGATACTGGATCTCTTTCAAGTATGAACATCTTCAAAACTTTTTCTTCCACTATGGGGTGATGTACCACAATGTGAAAACGTGTATGTGGACGAGGTTCGAACAACAAACAGAGGAAAGAAAGAATTTGCCTTTGGTCCATGGCTACGTGCACAACCGATGAATACTTCGATATTCGATCATCGTCCATATAGGGGAAAGAACACAAGGGAACCACAAGCCAAGAGTCTTCAACTAAGGCAGAACAAGAAAAACAAAAAAGACATAATAAAGATAATGAGAAAGTTCATGAATCAGGGAAAGTAGAGTTGGATAACAGCGATAGTCAAGAAGTTAGAGGAAGGAATCCTAGAGTGATGCATCCTCAGGAGAGTCCTACTGCACCGACCACCAAATTGGTCTTCTCAGAGACCATTTTGGAAGACTTTGGTATTAAAAGTAAGATGGATTTAGATCCTGTCACAGTGGTAGAGCTTGTAACACTTGGCTCAATGACACAAAATTTTGAAAAATTGAAACAAACAGTTGCTGAGAAAGTGGAAAGTCCAAGTCAGCCCATACCCAGGGATAGTAAAACAAAATTAGCTGGTAAGACTAGTAGCTGGAAAATGAAGGCTAGAGACAGGGCTGTTCTGGAAAAAACCATTAACTGATATCACTATGCAACCTAGTCTTGGAGGAAACAAAAGGAGTGCTTTCCAAGTAGAGCAGCATGCAAACCCAGAGCAAAAGAAACAAAAGGCCGTGAGTGACACGTTAACAATAAAGGAATCTGTGGCACTTGCTGGTTTCCAGCCCTGACACTTTCAATGAATATTCTCACATGGAATTTCCGAGGTCTTGGGTCCCCTCAGGCAATTCGTGTCCTTAGTAAATTAACTAAGGAAAAAAAACCCCATTTAGTTTTCCTAGTGGAAACTAAGTGCAATCAAGTTAGAATAGAAATGATTAGGTGACTTTTGAAGATAAAAAGCTGTTTTGTAGTGGACAGCTACGGTATTAGAAGAGGGATTGCCATGTTATAGAATAGGGACTACCAAGTCAATGTTGTAAATTATACCAGTTGGCATGTGACAACAACAATTCAACTAGTAGAAAGGGGCAAACAGTGGCAGTGTATAGGGTTTTATAGGCACCCAAAGACAGGAAAAAGGAAAGGTAGTTGGAAGTTACTCAAAAAATTGAAACCCTCCAGCCCAATCACTTGGTTGTGTGCATGCAATTACAACGAGATTTTACACCAAAATGAGAAAGTTGGTGGTGCACGCAAGCCTTACAAACAAGTAGAAAATTTTAGAGCAGCAGTAGAGGCCTGTGGGCTATGAGATATGGAGTATAAAGGGGCAAGCTCCACTTGGTCTAATGGAAGACACGACTAGGATTTCACCAAGGAGAGAATAGACAGGGCAATGGCAAACAAGTATTGGTTCAAAAAGTTCAAAATAGCTTCGTATGAGGTATAGGCAGCGGTGAGTTCAGACCACTGCCCACTCAACATTCAGACTTGCAACACACAGACCAAAGAAAACAAAAGGCAACCTCTATTCAGATATGAAATGGCATGGGAAATCATAGGAGACCACGAGGAAGTAGTCAGGCAGGCTTGGAGTAGGGCGGTCACAAGGGATAGCCTTATTAGAATCGTGAGGACCAGGCTAGAGCACTATCAGTTGGGCCTCACAGCTTGGAGGAAAAAGACCCAAGTGGAAGGTTCCATGAAGGAGGATCTAGACAGGATTAGAAGCCTCTAAGATAAAGGCATAGCCGAGCAGCTTGACCAGCTAAAGCACCTGTAACAGAGAGTAGAGAGTATCATTGCTGAACAAGACCTTAAATAGTGTCAGAGGGCAAAACAGCACTGGCTGAGGGATGGTGATAAGAACACATAGTTCTTCCACAAGCAAGCATCCCAGCTGAGACAAACAAACACCATCAAGTCAATTACGGATGCCTCGGGACAACTAGTTCACACTTAAGAACAAATTGGAGCTACATTCACAGGTTTCTTTTCTGAACTTTTTACAACTTCTACCCCCATCACATGTTAATGCATGCCTAGAACATGTTGAGAATAAATTCAATCCTAAAATGATAAAGTTACTCACAAAACCTTTTGATAAAGAAGAAGTCAGATAAGCTATTTTCCTCATGAACCCTCTCAGGTCACCCGGGCCTAATGGTTTTCTGGCCCAATTTTACCAAAAGAATTAGTACAAAGTTGGGGATAGTGTTACGGATGTAGTACTTAATGCTATCAATCAAGGATAGCCACTTGAAGAGATAAATGACACATTTATCTCACTGATACCAAAAGTTAAGAACCTAACTCAAGTGGTCGACTTTAGGCCCATAAGTTTGTGTAACGTGCTCTACAAAATTATCTCCAAAACCATTGCCAACCGACTCAAGGGTATCCTCACTCTCCTTATATCAAATAATCAAAGTGCTTTTGTCCTCGGTAGATTAATATCTGACAATACCCAGATAGCATATGAAGCGTTAAATTCCATGTCCTCTAAAATGAAAGGAAGAAAGTGTTATATGACCCTGGAGATCGACATGAGTAAAGTCTACGACAGAGTAGAATGGGGGTTTGTGGAAGCGGTAATGAAGAAGTTGGGTTTCCCTAGCCATTGGACAGATCTGGTCCAACTATGCATTAGATCAGTATCTTATTCAATCTTTGTTAATGGCACACCCCAGCCCTCTTTTAGGGCTACCAAGAGACTTCGACAAAGGGATCCACTATCTCTTTATATTTTCATCTTGTGTGTGGAGGTACTCACAGGGATGTTGAACAAAGTTGAAAAATCAGGGGATATCACTAGTGTACTGAGCGGAAGAGGGCCAATCCGGGTTAATCATCTCTTTTTTGCAGACAGCAGTCTACTTTTTTGTCAAGCCAATCCTTCTAAGTTGACCAAGATGTTCAACATTCTTTGGCTATATGAGAAAGGCTTGGACAAATGATTAATAAATCTAGGTCATCAATTTTCTTCAGCAAGAACACCAAAGAAGAGATCCGAAGCCAACTACTAAAACTCTCAGGAATTAGCTCCATGGCAATATGGAAAAATACTTAGGAGTGCCAGCCATACTCGGGAGGGTCAAAGTCAGCGCCTTTCATTCCTTAATAGAAAAAATCTGGGCAAGGGTAGTAAACTAGAGTACTAAGCAACTTTCAATGGCTAGAAAGGAAATCCTCCTAAAAGCCGTCCTTCAAGTCATCCCAACATACTCAATGAGTCTATTCCTGTTACCCCAGCCCATCGCTACTAAACTTAACAAGTTATTTAGGAAGTGTTGAACTCAAGGTTTCAAGTTTCGTGTAAATCTACACATAGATTTTGATGATAATAAATAAATTCAAAGAATAAAGGAGTCTCAAGCTCAAGTTGTCCACATAATAGAATCAAGCACATCAAGGAAGCAAGAATGAGTAAGAAGGGAACAAGTTCACATTAAAATCATAGAGCAATTTTGTAAATATTTTAAAATTTTGAAATTAGGATTAAGGATCAAAATTAATATTTTATCATAAAGTATTAAAATACATTTTCCACATGTGCATGAATATTTTGAAAATTAAATTTGAAAATTTTGAAAGATGATTGATTGTCATCTTTTACATGTGCATGGCATGATTAAATGTTTGAATTTTGAAAATATTAAGATGATTGATTGTCATCTTTCACATGTGCATGATATGATTAAAGGTTTGAATTTTGAAAATATTAAGATGATTGATTGTCATCTTTCACCATGTTTTATTTGAATATTTTCAAAAGTGGTGGATGCTTTTCTTGACTTATGCAAAAGGTAGATGTCTTTGTTTGAAAATTTTGAAAAGTAAATTGTGTTCCTTTTGTCATATGCAAAAAGTAAAATATTAGATTTGAAATTTTTGAAAAGTAAAGTGTGCTCCTTTTGTCACATGCAAAAAGTAAAAAGATTAGGTTTGAAATTTTTAAAAAGTGAATGATGATGTCTTTGACATGTGAATCTTTTTAAATTTGAATATGAAGTCTCATATGCCTATAAATAGATCATTTGAGAGCTTCACATTTACAACACCAAGAGCATACAACATTCATTCAAAGTTTTCATTCTCTCTTTTCTAAGCATTGAGCCTTAACCCTTGTTTATTTTGAGAAATATAGTTTGTGCTGTATTGTTTTTATTTCACTCATTAAGGAGTGTTTTCTGATAGCCTACCCACTATCAATTCTTGTATCAGTAAAAGGGTGTGTATAACCCTTGTGTATGTAGAAGATGTTCTACAAGGGGAATAGTTAAATCACCAAGTGTGAGGTGATTGGAAGTGTAGAAGGTGTTCTATATGGGGAATAGTTAAATCACCAAGTGTGAGGTAATTGGAAGTGTAGAGGGTGTTCTACACGGATTCTTTAGAGCGGTGCTCTCAAAGGTGTAATAGGTTTCTATCTCCACCTAAAGAAGATTGAATAGTGGATTTGAGGATCCTCAAGGGGTAGCTTGAGACGAGGACATAGGCAGTGGGGCCGAACCTCGTTAACATACTGAGTTTGCTTCTCTTTTACCTTTACTCTTTATATTTATTACTGTTTCATATTTTGTTTATATTTTATATTGTATACTTGATTTATAATTGTTAATTTTTTTAATACAACTCAATTCACCCCCCCTCTTGTGTTAGTCATCTGGGCAACAATTGGTATCAGAGCTAGAGCTCTGTTATAAGATTAACTATCTTTTGAGTTAAGATCTTATGGCTAATATTGCAGCTTCATTTGGTGAAAGTCAATCTAGCAGTCGGCCTCCACTCTTTTGCGGAGACAATTACTCATTCTGGAAAGTTAGAATGAGAATATTCCTTCAGGCTCAAGGTCGAGAAAGTAGTTGATGGAGTAAAGGTCAAAAAGGAAGAAGAAGAGTTTGATCGTGAAGACGCTAGACTTTATACTTTGAATTTAACTGCTATGAATTTATTATATAATGCTCTCAATGGTAATGAATTTAATAGAGTAATGACTTGTGCTACAGCAAAAGAAATTTGGGATAACTTGGAAGTTACTTATGAAGGAACTTCTCAAGTCAAGGAATCAAAAATTTATATTCTTACTTATGAATATGAAATGTTTAAGATGAATGATGATGAATCTATTTCTAGTATGCACACTCGTTTTACTAACATCATAAACAGTTTGACAGCTCTTGGCAAAGTTTATTCTAAAGTGGAAATAGTAAGAAAAATTCTCAACTCTCTACCAAAACGTTGGGAATCAAAAGTGACAGCGATTCTTGAAGCTAGAGACCTCAAGAAGCTCGAAGTGAATGAACTCATCGGGTCACTTATCACCCATGAGTACACATTGAAAAGAGGAGAAGAAGAAGAAAAGTCAAAGAAGAGCTTGGCACTTAAAACTGTTCCACATGAAAGTGAAAGTGATGAAGATAAGGAAAATGAAGACAAAGATGAAGAAGTTGTGATGATAACAAGAAGAATTCAGAGGTTCTTAAAGAAAAATAAAACTCCTCCAAGGAAATCTTTTAAAAAGTTTTCCAAGAAAGATTCAGGTAAAAATGACACTTTAATTTGTTATAAATGCAATAAACCTGATCATATCAAGTCAGATTGTCCTCTGCTAAAGAAAGATCGAAATAAAGGTAAAAAAGTAATGAAAGCTACATGGGATGATGATTCAAGTAGCTCAGATAGTGAAGCAAGCAATGGAGAATCAGCAAATCTTTGTCTTATGGCTAAAGATGATATTGAGGTAACAAATCTTGATAATATTGAAAATCCTTCATATGAAGAATTACAAAATATTTTAGAAGAGGTATATGAGAAATTTGAAAAATTGGATATCAAGTATACTGTTTTGAAAAAGAAAAATTCTTCTTTAACAAACGAAATTGATATTTTAAGAAAAGAAAATATTGTTTTGAAAGATGAAAATTTTGAGTTGAAGAAAAAGAAAACTGATTTAGAAAATATTATTGAAAACTTTACGAATGGAAAAAGAAATTTTGAAAAATTTCTTGGTAGTCAAAGATGTGTTTTTGATAAGGCAGGCTTGGGATATATGCCAAAACAAAAATACAAACCTTATAAAAACTTCTTTGATAATCCTTCTACATCAAAGTCCAATATTCAAAATTCTTTTCATAAAAATAATTTTGTTAAAAAAGGATATTATTATAATCACTCAAGTTCTTCATTTATGTCACATGCTATTTGCAATTTTTGTAATAGAAATGGTCATAATTATTTTACTTGTCCTATTAGAAGAAAACATACAATGACTATTAGAGCTATATGGGTACCCAAAAATCTTGTTTCTTCTAATACTAATAAATAAAGGACCCAAAGAACTTGGGTACCAAAAAAAATTATTTTAATTGTTTTTATAGGTGTGCATGAAGTCTTCCACGAACAAAAATAAATGGTTTTTAGATAGTGGATGTTCAAGACACATGACGGGAGACAAGACTAAGTTCTTTGATCTTAGATCTAAAAAAGAAGGATACGTAACATTTGGAGACAACTCAAAAGGGAAGATCGTGGGAATAGGTAAAATTGGTAATGAGTCTTCTCTCATAATTGAAGATGTTCTACTTGTTGAAAGTTTATAATATAATCTTTTAAGCATAAGTCAATTATGTGATAAAGGATTTACAGTTTTTTCAAAATGGATAAGTGCATTATTTTGAATGATTATGATTGTAATATTTGTTTTATTGCTTTTAGAAGTAATAATATTTATACAATTGATTTTGAAGAAATTATCTCACAAGATGCCATTTGTTTTTCAGCTCAAAATGAAACTAATTGGTTATGGCATAGAAGACTAGGTCATGCCAACATGGAACTTATTTCCAAACTTTCAAAAAAATGATCTTGTGAGAGGTTTACCAAAGGCAAATTTTCTTAAAGACAAAATTTGTGATGCATGTCAATTTGGTAAACAAACAAAAACTTCTTTTAAAACTAAGAAACATATTTCCACTACTAGACCACTGTAACTGATACACATGGATCTTTTTGGACCAAATAGAGTTGCAAGTTTAGGAGGAAAATATTATGCATTTGTTATTGTTGATGATTTCTCTAGATATACTTGGGTCATCTTTCTTGCTCATAAAGATGAGGCACATAATGCTTTTACCAAGTTATGCAAGAGAATTCAAAATGAAAAGGGTTATACTATTTCAAGTATCCGAAGTGATAGGGGAAAAGAGTTTGTTAATAAAAATATTGAAACATTTTGTGATGAAAATGGTTTTGTGCATAATTTTTCTACTCCTCGAACTCCTCAACAAAATGGGGTAGTAGAGAGGAAAAATAGATCTATTCAAGAGATGGTAAGAACAATGCTCAATGAGAACAACTTGCCTAGTTATTTTTGGCTGAAGAGGTAAGTACTGCATGTTATGTTATAAATAGAGTTATACTAAGGTCCAAATTAGATAAAACCCTATATGAGCTTTGGAATGAGAAAAAGCCCAACATTGGTTACTTTCATGTATTTGGATGCAAATGTTTTATTTTAAATGACAGGGATAATTTAGTTAAGTTTGGTGCAAAATCTGATGAAGGTATCTTTCTCGGGTATTCGACTAATAGTAAAGCTTATAGAGTATTCAATAAAAAGACTTTGACTGTACAAGAATCTATGCATGTAGTATTTGATGAATCTAATTCTCTACTCTCCAAGAAATCTATTGATGAAGAAACAGGAGGTATAAATAATACGGAAAGTCTCAATCTCAACAAAGAGAACACAATACAGGAAGTCCAACATAGAGATATCAGGAAAGATCATCAAAATTTAATACAAGATGTAACCAAACAGTGAAAATTTGTGAAAGATCATCCAGTGGAACAAATTCTGGGGGAACCTTCACGAGGTGTAATCACTCGATCATCTCTTAGAAATATTTGCAATCATACTGCTTTTCTATCTCAGATTGAACCTAAAAATATTGATGAAACACTTCTTGATGAATCTTGGATTCTAGCTATGCAAGAAGAGCTTAATCAATTTGAAAGAAATGATGTTTGGACACTTGTTCCTAAACCCAAAAATCATACTATTATTGGAACAAATTGGGTTTTTAGAAACAAGAAAGATGAGTCCGGAGTCATTACTAGAAATAAGGATCGACTTGTAGCCCAAGTTTCAATCAAGAAGTAGGAATCGATTATGATGAGACATATGCACCAGTCGCAAGATTAGAAGTTATTCGAATGCTACTTGCATATGCTTGTTATAAAGATTTCAAACTTTTTCAAATGGATGTTAAAAGTGCTTTCTTAAATGGTTTTATAAATGAAGAGGCATATGTTGAGCAACCTCCAGCTTTTGAAAATCATATTTCTCCAAATCATGTTTTCAAACTCACAAAAGCACTATATGGACTCAAACAAGCTCCTAGAGCGTGGTACGAGAGACTTAGTGGTTTCTTAATTGAAAAAGGCTTTTCAAGAGAAAAAATTGATACAACTCTTTTCATTAAATACAAAAATGATGATATTCTTTTGATTCAGATTTATGTTGATGATATAATATTCGGTGCTACTAATGAAAATATGTGTCAAGTTTTTGCTAAGACTATACACGAATAATTTGAAATGAGCATGATGGGAGAGCTTACATTTTTTCTTGGATTGCAAATTAAGCAAGCAAAAAGTGGGACATTCATCAATCAATCGAAATATATTAAGGAATTGCTGAAGAAGTTTGGGATGGAAGGTGCTAAGGAAACTGGAACACCAATGAGCCCATCCACTAAACTTGATAAAGATGAAACCAGTAAACCAGTTGATTCGAAGGTATATCGAGGTATGATTGGTAGCTTATTATATTTGACAGCCAATAGACCAAATATTATGTTTAGTGTGTGCTTATGTGCACGCTTTCAATCATCTCCAAAAGAATCACATTTAATTGCAGTTAAACGCATTTTTAGATATCTTAGTGGTACAATTAACTTAGAGTTATGGTACCCTAAGCACACATCTTTTAATCTAATCAGCTACACAGATGCAGATTATGCTGGCTGTAAAATAGATCGAAAAAGCACTAGTGGAGTATGTTACTTCTTAGGTCGTGCACTAGTTTCTTGGTTTAGTAAAAAAAATAAAATTTTGTTGCACTATCTACTGCTGAGGCAGAATATACTGCTGCGGGTAGTTGTTGTGCTCAAGTTCTTTACATGAAGCAACAACTTGAAGATTTTAAACTCATATATAATCACATTCCAATCAAATGTGATAATACAAGTGCTATAAATCTTTCAAAAAACCCAATACAACATTCTAGAATTAAGCATATTGAAATAAGATATTATTTTTTTCGAGATCATGTGCAAAAAGGCGATATAGTACTAGAGTTCACAAACACACACGATCAGTTAGCAGATATATTTACAAAACCTTTACCAGAAGATAGATTATGTATGATTAGAAGAGAAATATGTATGATGCATGTTATGAATATCTCTTGAAAGATAGATCAGAGTTCATAAAAATAGAGAAATATTTTTTTAAATACTTTTACATAAACTTGAGGTTCTTAGCCTCATGTTTGAGACGCTCATTCTCTTCATACAATATCATGTCATTCCTATCCATGAGAACTAGCAAGCGGAATGAAGAATCCAATAGAGATTTCAACTGTTTATTCTTCTGCCGAAGGATTCCTTCCCTTATGTGAGACTCTTGAACAATTCGTTGAAGTACAACAATTTGTTTTTTAAGATTTTCAACCTCATGATTTTTGACTTGTAGCCGCTGGGAAAAAGCAACAATAGAAGATGAGTAGCGAGTCCCGAGACTCACCAAGTCGTAGGTAGCATCGGAGTCTGACTTATTAGCCAAACTATTATTTTCTTGCTGGAACCTGGTGTCAATGGTAGCTGTAGAAAGGACATGAGATTGAGGTGTAGAATACCTCATAGATGGATCTAGAGGAATGTTAGAAGAATGAGCCATTGAGAAAAAAATTGAAAACTTAAAGCGAGAATATTGAAGGAATGCAGATGAGTTATAGAGATTCGATGCAAATCGAATGAACTTTAAAACTGATTTTGTAGAGATAGCATAAAGAACAAGACAAACTATTGTCTCTTCAAATCTTATTTAGTCAAAAGAAATACAAGATATGCTAGACACACGTTGTCAAAAGTTTTCTTACTAGAAAAACGGTTCTCTGCTCCTATCATGACATTGACGGCCTCAGGAGAGAAGATTGATGGTTGATGCGTCAAGGGTTCCTGATTCAAGTCTGGAACATTAGTGGAAGAGAATTGTTCGGCCATTCTATTGTTATGGAAAAATAGAATTTAGGTCAAGAAGTGATTTTTTTTTATCCGATAGGTGAAAATGATCATTTTTTTTTATAAAAACTCAGAGCCTTCAATCCCGTTTGTCAACAACATCAGTCGATTGTTTAAATCTTTAGCCGCACTAAAATCATAGAGCTAGACCTCCAACCTTTGCAGGTTTTGTCAGACACGCATGGCTCTGTACCGAATTGCCAGAGTTAGACTTCCAACATTTGCAGGTTTTGTCGGACATGCATGACTCAGCACCGCATTGCCGAGCTAGGCCTGCAGCTTTTGCTGTCTTTGTCAGACACGAATAATTTTAATTATTCAACTTCAAATTTCTAGAACATCTAATTCGTCAATAACATCAAGCGGATTTAAATCTTCTTCCGCACCGAGATGATAAAATTCGGCTTCAACCTTTGCAGGTTCTGTCGGACACGGGTGGTTCTAACTTCTACAGTCTCTACTAACGCAGCGTTTTATTTGTCTATTGGTTATTGTAGGAATATATCTTATTGAGCTAATTATGATTCCTTTTTAATGATGTCAAAAGGGGGAGAAGTTTTAGACTAGAATATTAACATTGTTTAAATTGCTAAACTTGTTATATATGCTTGGAATTATATTTATATTTTTGCTTGAAAAACTAATGCACATTCTCAGGGGGAGCTTAAGTATTCATACAGGTTTCAAGTTCTATCAAGCATTTGTCATCATCAAAAAGGGGGAGATTGTTGAACTCAAGTTTCAAGTTTCGTGTAAATCTACACATAGATTTTGATGATAACAAATGAATTCAAAGAATAAAGGAGTCTCAAGCTCAAGTTGTCCACACAATAGAATCAAACACATCAAGGAAGCAAGCATGAGTAAGAAGGGAACAAGTTCACATTAAAATCATAGAGTAATTTTGTAAATCTCTTAAAAATTTGAAATTAGGATTAAGGCTCAAAATTAATATTTTATCATAAAACATTAAAATACATTTTCCACATGTGCATGAATATTTTGAAAATTAAATTTGAAAATTTTGAAAGATGATTGATTGTCATCTTTCACATGTGCATGACATGATTAAAGGTTTGAACTTTGAAAATTTTGAAAGATGATTGATTGTCATCTTTCACATGTGCATGACATGATTAAAGGTTTGAATTTGAAAATATTAAGATGATTGATTGTCATCTTTCACATGTGCATGATATGATTAAAGGTTTGAATTTTGAAAATATTAAGATGATTGATTGTCATCTTTCACGTGTGCATGTTTTATTTGAATATTTTCAAAAGTGGTGGATGCTTTTCTTGACTTATGCAAAAGGTAGATGTCTTTGTTTAAAAATTTTGAAAAGTAAATTGTGATCCTTTTGTCATATGCAAAAAGTAAAAGATTAGATTTGAAATTTTTGAAAAATAAAGTGTGCTCCTTTTGTCACATGCAAAAAGTAAAAAGATTAGGTTTGAAATTTTTAAAAAGTGAATGATGATGTCTTTGACATGTGAATCTTTTTAAATTTGAATATGAAGTCTCATATGCCTATAAATAGATCATTTGAGAGCTTCACATTTACAACACCAAGAGCATACAACATTCATTCAAAGTTGTCATTCTCTCTTCTCTAAGCATTGAGCCTTAACCCTTGTTTATTTTGAGAAATATAGTTTGTGCTGTATTGTTTTTATTTCACTCATTGAGGAGTGTTTTCTGATAGCCTACCCACTATCAATTCTTGTATCAGTAAAAGGGTGTGTATAACCCTTGTGTATGTAGAAGGTGTTCTACATGGGGAATAGTTAAATCACCAAGTGTGAGGTGATTGGAAGTGTAGAAGGTGTTCTACACGGAGAATAGTTAAATCACCAAGTGTGAGGTGATTGGAAGTGTAGAGAGTGTTCTACACGGATTCTTTGGAGCAGTGCTGCTCAAAGGTGTAATAGGTTTCTATTTCCACCTAAAGGAGATTGAATAGTGGATTTGGAGATTCTCAAGAGGTAGCTTGAGATGAGGACGTAGGCAATGGGGCCGAACCTCGTTAACATACTGAGTTTGCTTCTCTTTTACCTTTACTCTTTATATTTATTACTATTTCATATTTTGTTTATATTTTATATTGTATACTTGATTTATAATTGTTAATTTTTTTAATACAACTCAATTCATCCCCCCTCTTGTATTAGTCATCTGGACAACAGGAAGTTTTGGTGGGAATATAATGAGGATCATACAAAAGTACAGTAGATTCCCTTAGATCAAATCAATGCAGCCAAGGAGGAAGGTGGGCTCGATTTTAGGGATTTCAAGTGTTTCAACTTGGCTATCCTAGCAAAACAAGGATGGAGGATCCTTCAAAATCCATCCTCATTGGCAGCAAAGGTTCTAAAACAGAATTATTTCAACACCAGTGGATTGCTTGAAGCAAAACTAGGTTCGGGACCTTCCTTTGCATGGAGGAGTATTTTTGCCTCCCTAAATCTTTTGAAGTCAGGCTTAATGTGGCGTGTGGGGGATGGTAAATAAATTAATATTTGGGTAGATAAATGGATCCCTTCACTCCCTTTTTATTTAGGTTGGTTTAGTGAAAGACCCCGTTTGCTGGTGCATGCAAGTGTAGGATCTAATAGACCCTGTGCAAAGAAGTTGGAGATTCGACCTTCTAACAGAGATGTTCTCAGATTTGGAGGTAGATGCCATCAGATTAATTCCTATCAGTTATGGGGGAAGATGTGATAAGCTGGTCTAGAAATGCACAACAAATGGGATTTACTCCGTGAAAAGTGGCTACAATCAACAAAGGAAGATAGAATCAGACTCAAAGGGTGAAGCATTGAATAAAAGAGCTGATTCCAGCCGGTGGAAAGCCACTTGGGAATTAAAGATAGCCCCGGTAGTGAAAACATTTCTATGGAGAGCGTGTAAGGAAGCTTTACCGACCCTTGCAAACCTGAAAAAAAGGAAAATTGTAGAAGATAACACTTGCATAATATGTCATAGGGAACCTGAAACCACTGGCCACATTCTATGGGGATGTAGTTCCACAGCTGATATTTGGAGTTTTAGTGGGGTTAAAATCTAATAAATGCCTCACAATAATGATTCCTTCACGAATATTTGGGCAGGTTGTATAAAAAAACTGGACCAATCGGAGATCGAGGAAGCGGCTGTCACTCTCAAAGAAATCTGGTTTAGATGCAATGACCTCATTCACGGAAAGGGTTTCATCACATTTGAGAAGGTTGCACAAAAATCCAAGTCAGCCATCAATTATTATAGAGAAACAATTATGAAACGGGAGCCTCCTATAGCTTACAACTCGAGAACTATCCCATGGAAACCACCAGATCATAATAGACTAAAAGCCAACTGGGATGTGGCCATTGATCAAGAGTTAGGTAGGATTGGGGAATAAGGGATCACAAAGGCCAAGTTATTAGGACTCTAAGAGCCAACCAACCGATGGAAGGAACCATTTTTTATTGTGAAGCCCTAGGCCTTCTAATGATAGCCATCTTCTGTGAGGAACTAAACCTACAACATATACAAATGGAGGGAGACTCAAAACTGGTGATAGAACAATATAATAGCACTCCTCCAAACTGAATGGGGGGACTACTAATAGAGAATACTAAAGATTGTTTAGCTGGTCATTGCGTATGGGAAGCTTCACATGCTTATAGAGAGGCAAACCAAGCGGCTCATAAACTTGCTAAATTTTTGCACTCCATTTCAAAAAATTTGTATGATTTTGAAGAATGTCTTTCATATATTCTCTTCATTGTAAGCTTTGATATTGGTTAATGAAGTTTTGGAACCTGGTTTCCATTTAAAAAAAAAAAAACTGCATCTATGTATACAGTTACTGATCATCAGTACTCATTGTCCTGCAAGGTTCTGCTCGAAAGCCTTGCTAACTACCTAGCTTGATGTCATGTCTTTGTTTGGCTTAGGGACAAAACAATTAACCTACGTTTGAAAATTATTTTTATTTTATATTATTATTATCTCATCTAAGTTTATCTTATTTTCTTTTCATACACCATTCAAACATAAAAAATCTCAAACTAATCAAAATTTGAAAATCCGGATATTGAAAAACAATTTTAATTATATAATTTTTAAAAAAAAAATTGATGAGACAAGTTATCTTTATATTAAAATAAAATTTTAAAATATTTTGGAAGGGCAGGTGACCCTCTAAAAATATTGATATTGATCTCATTAAAATAAATCATCAAATTTATACTTTTTATACACTTCTAAAAAAAATTAACTATATTTGATCAAAAGTGTGGAGAATAATTATGGAAAAATGTAAAAAATTGTTTTTTGTCTTCAAAAATGAGTAAATTCATCAAAAGTTCCTTTACATTCTTTTCACTTTTGATCAAATATGATCAATTTCTTTTAGAAAGTATGTAAAAAGTATAAATTTGATAATTTATTTTGGTGAAATCAATGCTAATGCTCTAAGGGATCATATATATCGGCCCCTCATTATAACTTTTTTTAATTAATGTATCTAATTTTTTTAATTCAAATGAAAATTATATTAAAACATTAATTTTAGACATTTAATTTTCTTATTTGACTTTTAACTTAAAAAACTAATTCTATTTTATTTAATGATTTCTTTTGGGTTGTAAAAAAGAAAAAAGAAAAAAGAAAAAAAGAAACTTCATTTGGTACCTGGTTGCATTGAGTTTTTCATCGCGAGTGAGAATGTGGTAAAAAGTTATATAAAAACATATTTGACAAGAAATATTGTATTACAATTTATGAAAAAAATAGATAAATTTAAAACTTATTTGAATATAATTTTTTAATATTTTATTTTGAAGTTTGTAAAAAATTTATTATTTTTGTGTGTGAATAATGATTAGATAAAAAAAAATTGAACATTTGAAATCAAAAAAATATTTTTTTTTTGAATAAGGTTTGAGAATGAAATAAAAATAAAAAATAAAAAATTCTCTTTTTTGCGGAAGATGCCCTAATTAACTGATCTGTTGATATTATTTGTTTTTCTTGGAAGACGTACGTGATAATCTTCGTCCATATTCCTTTCTTCTTTCTTCTCTCTTTTATCTGAGCATATTTAAAACAAGAGCCCTAATAAAAAGATACTTATAAAGGTATTTATTAAAGGTCGTTAGTATACATCACAATAAAAAGAAAATAGATATATAACACTAATTGGGTATATATAACTAATTTAACCTTTTTTGTAATTCATATTTGGTGAACTATATTACAAGTCTAATTAAAACGCTCATATTTAATGAATAAATAAAATTAATTTTTTAATTTTTTAGAATTTCTACTTTGTAAATAAGAATATTATAGTTAATTTTATTCTAAAATTAAATTTTTTATTGTTGAACTCAAGATTTCAAGTTTCGTATAAATCTACACATGGATTTTGATAATAACAAATGAATTCAAAAAATAAAGGAGTCTCAAGCTTAAGTTGTCCACACAATAGAATCAAGCACATCAAGAAAGTAAGCATGAGCAAGAAGGGAACAAATTCACATTAAAATCATAGAGTACTTTTGTAAATCTCTTAAAAGTTCTAAATTAGGATTAAGGTTCAAAATTAATATTTTATCATAAAGCATTAAAATACATTTTCCACATGTGCATGAATATTTTGAAAATTAAATTTGAAAATTTTGAAAGATGATTGATTGTCATCTTTTACATGTGCATGACATGATTAAATGTTTGAATTTTGAAAATTTTGAAAGATGATTGATTGTCATTTTTCACATGTGCATGGCATGATTAAATGTTTGAATTTTGAAAATATTAAAATACTTGATTGTCATCTTTCACATGTGCATGACATGATTAAATGTTTGAATTTTGAAAATATTAAGATAATTGATTATCTTTCACATGTGCATGTTTTATTTGAATATTTTCAAAAATGATGGATGCTTTTCTTGACTTATGCAAAACGTAGATATCTTTGTTTGAAAATTTTGAAAAGTAAAGTGTGCTCCTTTTGTCATATGTAAAAAGTAAAAGATTAGATTTGAAATTTTTGAAAAGTAAAGTGTGCTCCTTTTGTCACATGCAAAAAGTAAAAAGATTTGATTTGAAATTTTTGAAAAATGAATGATGATGTCTTTGACATGTGAATCTTTTTAAATTTGAATATGAAGTCTCATATGCCTATAAATAGATCATTTGAGAGCTTCACATTCACAACATTAAGAGCATATAACATTCATTCAAAACTTTTATTCTCTCTTCTCTAAGTTTTGAGCATTAACCCTTATTCATTTTGAGAGATATAGTTTGCGCTGTATTGTTTCTATCTCACTCATTGAGGAGTGTATTTTGATAGTCTACCCACTATCAACTCTTGTATTTGTAAGAGGGTGCGTATAACCCTTGTGTGTGTAGAATGTGTTCTACATGGGGAATAGTTAAATCACCAAGTGTAAGGTGATTGGAAGTGTAGAAGATGTTCTTCACTGAAAATAGTTAAATCATCAAGTGTGAGGTGATTGGAAGTGTAGAGGGTGTTCTACACGGATTTTTTGGAGCGGTGCTGTTTAAAGGTATAATAGTTTTTATCTCCACCTAAAGGAGATTGAATAGTGGATTTGGGGATCCTCAAGGGGTAGATTGAGGCGAGGACGTAGGCAATGTGGTCGAATCTCGTTAACATACTGAGTTTGCTTCTCTCTTATCCTTACTCTTTATATTTATTGTTGTTTCATATTTTATTTATATTTTATATTATATATTTGATTTATAATTGTTATTTTTTTAAATATAACTCAATTCACCCCCCTTTTATGTTAGTCATCTGGACAACATTTATATTTGTCCATTGCTTGGATTGTAAATGAGTACATAAAAATGGACTATATGTACCATTGTCCATAACTAATTAACTGCAATCAAAATAAATATTTACAAATAAAATAAACTATTGTCATCACAAATAATTATTTTAGTTATAATTAATTGATTATATATAGCAATTTTTCTTGTAGTGCATGAAGTGTTGATCTAATTTACAAAATGAGAATAATAATTTTATAATTTTATAATTTTTTTAACAATTCTATATGATCAAATTGAAGTCAATAGATAATTACGTAAAACTTAAATTATATAAATAAATAATACTTACAATTCTATCGATTAATTGTAAAATATTTATAAAAAATTGTAAGTATATTATTATCCATACAATAACTTGATGATCATATGGCAAGGCAACATTAAATGAATTTGTACAACCCACATGACATGTTTAATACAATTGTCAATTGGCAATAACTTATATCCTAATCCTATTTTTCTCCATTTATTTGGTTATTCATAATCATTATTTTTTATGGTTATTGCTGTTGTTATGGTCATCATCCTTAAATGACAATAAAATTATATGTGTGGAGACAAAAGCTTCAAGCTCCAAAATTTCTAATCAATCATGTAAATAAGAAATGAAGAGTAATATTAGGCACAAATTTTAAATAGGTGAGCTCTAAACTATTTGTAAAAAATTGGATCTCACTAATAAATAATATTTCTTTTTACACTTTTTTTTTTATAGTGTCTACTTTTTTCACAATACTTTGTATGGTGGGAATAATATCATGGAAATGATTGGACTACTGAGGATGGGTCTCGAGACTTTTTTTTTTTTTTTAACTTAGTTATTAAGAAAGTATTTTTTAATGATATTGTCAATTTTTCAAATACTTAAAAATATAAAATATAAATAAAAATAAAAAGACTAAATAACTTTATAGGGATCCATTCTTAAGCTACCCCCTAGGTGGGTGTAATACTAGTCGAATACTGACATTAGATTAACTAAAATTTTACTTTAAATAAGTATAAATTAATACATATATCAAAAAATTTGGGTCTAATTAGATTAATAATGGGGAGAAAAAAAAGTAGAAAATTGAAATAAAAGTATTCTTATTTTAAAGAAATGAACAATAAATTCAAAATTATCTTTAAATTATTCAATGCCAATACTCTCATAATATCATAGTAGAAATTACACAAAAAAGAAAATTCCATATACTTGAATAATAATAATAATAATAATAATTGAACTAAATCCATTGAAAAAGATTACAGATTTTCTTTTTCAGTAAAATATGATGTTTTAATATTAACAATCATAACGTGACCATGTCTAAAACCATAAATATATCTACACATATATACACATACATACAGTGCAGGCTTTAGTAATTACTGAAAAAAAAAAAGAAAAAAAAAAAGGTAGGGTCCCAAATCTTAATGGAAAGTTAATGACAACTGTCATCCACATGGAAATTGGGATCAAAGTAGGCAAAAAGTAGCGGAGGTGCAGAGAAAGTTGAGGAAGGTCAAATAAATAAAGAAAATGAACCACATGTCCTAAGTTGGACGCATTTTATTATTTATTTCTTTTATTGGTACGTTTGAAGTTAATTATTATAATATAGAGAATGCACAGGTCTTTCACAAGAAGTTTCTTAAAAATAAACTTCGAATAATTTTTAAAAAATCGTTTCTGATCCAAAAACTAATGTGAAAACAGAAGTTTGAACCCAGATATTCGTTTCATGGAGATTTTGCCCATATGTAAGCAGATCTTGTTGTACTAAGGGTTGGGTGTTCACTTATTTCTTTTCTTGGGGCCACTTGATGGGTCAAGGTTAGCTTAATCCTCATGTTAAGCCCATTTATATTTCTTATGCCCATGATATTCTCTTTATAAATGCAATAATTTTCTATACTATATTTAAATTTTATTTATTTTTATATAAATATAAATTTATTAAGTTTGGATTGATGATCTTATCTCATCTTATCATTATAATTTTTTCAAATTTTTATACAAAATATAATAAATAATTTAACTTTTTCAAAATCTCAAGACAAAAATAATATTAAAAAGTAAAAAATTTAATAATATTTTATTCAATTTTTAATTTTTAACTTTCATTTCAATATATATTTATCTCAACTCACTATTCAAATAACACCTACATTAGTCACAGATAGCGCTGCAAACGATCCAATCAAAGTCGAGTTTGAGTCGAGCTGAATTTAAATAACTCGAGTTCGAGTTCAAGTCGAGTTGAGAGTTATCCGAGTTAAGCCGATCGTAGAAGAGCTCGAGTCAAATCGAATTATTTATCGATTTTTTTTTTTACTTTCTAATGATCCTCCCGAACCAAGCCGAACTCATTCGAGTAACTACTCGAGTTGCTCACTCTTCATAAAATATTTGACTCAATATTTTTTTTGTGAACTTAATATATTATTATTGTAGAGAAATAAAATATTACTTCTACATAAAATAACAAATATACAAAAATATTAAAAATAATATATATAACACATAAAATATATACAATAAAAACATATATATAAGAATATATGTAAAGTGTATATATGTATATAAAAATATTACGAGTATTGTTACGAGCCTAAAACGAGTCGAGTCGAGTTTATACGAATTTTATTCATGAACCTAAACCGAGTCGAGTTGCAATTATACGAGTTTAGCTCATTTAATATTCGAACCAATATTAATGGTCACGAACAACTCATTTATTAAATGAATCGAGTTTGAATCGAATTTATACGAGTCAATCTCAAATTGTTCACGAGCAGCTCTGTTTATTGGAGTCCTAGTCACAGATTGAGGTGAAACATAAGGGAGAGAAATTTCAATCATCATCATAAGACAAGTGGAAACTAGTGGTACAGCCAGAAGCCTCAGGGTCCTCGGCCCCACAACAGTCATAGAACTTAGCAGCATAGGGTGGATCATTGGGTCCCAATTCATAGTACCTACATACAAGAAAAGAGAAGAAAGGATCAACCACACTATTTGGTTCCTGGAAAGAAACAAACAATGGCAGCCAAGGTACTCTAGTTCAATGGCAATCAATAGAGCTCTTGGTTCGATGCATTATCTTTACAAAAAAACAGAAAGTGACAGGACAGAGCAAACAGAGAACAATCTAAACCTAAAATTATAGTTTCATAACAACAATTTCTCTGGGAACAAAACAGCAAGTTGGACTCGACCCACTCAGAACATTATCCAGTCCAAATTTCATCCAAAATAGACCAACTTCATTTGCTTTGGTTGAGAAGAGGATGGACCTCTTTGACCAACAGAAGAACTGTCAACCATAAAGACCTTTCATGGTTTGAGACTTGTGAGGACAGGCCAATCTTATTTGAAAGATTGAAATGTGAGTCTTTCACTATATTAGGATATGAATGCAAGAGATGCTCAATCCTTTTTTTGATTGACACTAGGTGTCTAGAATAGTGTCCCGACTAATTCTAGGAGTGTACAGAATCTCGACAAGTACACCCCCCTTGGTAATTCAAGGAACCCCCCCCCCCCCCCCCCCCCAAAAAAAAAAAAAGTCCAATGGTCCATAGAGATTGTTTGCACCTAAAGGAATTTGAACCTTGGACCTAGGAGGAATATACGCCCAACCCAATGTCTTTACCACTTGAGCCAACCCCTAGAAGTTACAAGAGATGCTCATTCCTAGAACCATCAACTACATATTTTAGCAGTACAAGAGCATCAATTCAACACAATTATCATTCATGGAGATAGGCATGGAGATAGGCAAAACCTTTTTTGCGGAGAAAATTGAGAATTAGTTGCCCCATTACCACCTTACTGGCTCATAATCTCCTCTTTCAATTAAATATCAATCAAAACTCTGCAGCTAGCCCAGCACAGCTCATGATCTGGCTTCTTATATTTTCAACTTTCCCCAAAGAACAGGGTTCCATTTGGAGATCGTCAGGACTGAAGTCACGGCTACAAACACAATACTTTCACTTTTTCTCTATAAAATGCCATTAGAACTAGAACTCAATGATGGCATGATTAAACCAACCAAATCCTCCAGCACATCCACCATTATAGTAGAATTCAACTCTGCTTCTGTTGTACAAATTTCATCTCCCAGTATCAATTCAGTAACATATTAACTCAGTATCTTCAATAGGTCTCTGCCAGGACATAATATTTTAAATCGTCTACCTCTCTCATGTGGAGAACTTGACACATACTGGACGTTTTCTTGTTTGAGTTAAAGCAATTTTCCTTTTCCTTTTCACCAAAGTAGACCTACCAACATACGTAAACAACTAATGTTTGATAAGGCTTATCATGGGAAACACGGATATGAATTATTTAAGGAACTGCCTAGCACTTGATACAAATTGGAATAGTTCTTGCCCGAGTTAAAGCGATTTTCATTTCCATTCATTTTTTCCCCACCAAAGAAGACCTACAAACATATGAAAACATTTTTTTTTTTGATAAGTACAGACATATGAAAACAACTAAAATCCGATCAAAGGTTGACAAGGAAAACACGGATATGGAGTATTAAGGAGCACTTGAAAACTTGTAGATAAGATAAGTTTTCATAATTCTGTGCATTGCACATATTGCAGTTCAATTATCTATATGTCGTATGCCTTAAGGAAGAAAAATTCCAGCATAGCCCATTCCAAGTACCAATTGTAAATCTCACGTTCCTTTAGGAGGCCATTAGCAAGAGGGACAAAAAAGAAATAAAAAATAGGTATGGCCGAATTTACATGCTGTAATTTTATTCTATAACATAAATTGCAAATAGCAGATAAATACAGTAATCAGGTAATGGATATCTGATAGATAGAGAAATTATAAATTTACAGGTGGCTATAACTTGTGCTGAGAAGATCTTCGAAAGTTGAAACTACAGGTAATTGAAGACTTTACCCTTGTTCCTGACTTCGAGTAAGGGTGAAAAAAATTCTCAATTTATAAGAAACTTGCATACAACTGCATCTAGAACACAAATACCCAAAATTTAAATGGACCAAAGCCTCAAGTTCTCAGTCATATATCCAACAGATATTCCAAATAAGCAAATGGGTATTGGAAAAAATAGAAAATCTCAACTTCCCAGTTCGTATATCCAAAAAAACATTAAAATTTCAACAGAGTGAAAGGCACACGATTATCCTGAAGAAAAGCCACATAAATACCTACGCATATGCATATTTCAGGATGGCCAGACGGGAGGAAGGGTACCTTTTTTGGTCGTCATGGCGGCGACAGACAAAGAAAGAAGTATGGAAGCGGCATGAGGAAGGGGTATTAGATGAAGGAGTGTAGGTTTGATTGCATCTCCTGCATAGTTTCTTCTCCTGCTGTGTCTCGCTCTCTTTCTCCATTGCTCTTCGTATGTGTGCGGACGTTCCCACCTCTATGTAGTTTTTGCACTCTTTTTTTAAAGTAGTTTAAAAAATAAAAATAAAAACAGTCTTATTATTTTAGAATATTATTTTTAATTTTTAAATAAAATATAATAAATAATTTATTTTTTTTTTAATTTTTAATTCAATTTTTTTAAATTTTAATATAATAATATTTTTTTAAATTTTAAAATTCATCTAAATTTATTTTATTTGACCTTTTAATCCAATCCATGTTCTCATTTTCCTGAAAAAGAGAGAGAACAAAATGCATTTCTCTTATAATTATTATGAGATTATATGGGAACCGATTGATCTTTATCTCAAATACAGTTCTTCACTAATTTATTGCCACATAAACATTTCAACTTGCTCATTTTTAGAAAAATGATAAATTTATAATAATTTGTACAATATATTATATAATGTGTTATAAAGTAAAAATATTTTTATAAAATAATATTAATTTTATAAAATAATTTATAAAAATATCCTTACTTTATAATTTATATTATGTAAATGTTGTAAAATATGTTATGTATATATCAATTCCCTATTTTTATACCGTGATTCTCAATTTCAACTTATAGGCCTCTCGTCTCTCATCTCTCTACAATTTTCATATTATTTCATTTTTCTGATAGATAAACTCCTCTCTCTCTCTCTCTCTCTCTCTCTCTCTCTCTCTCTCTCTCAATAGTCGCCGCCACAAATCGTGAAATCCAAATTGCCAAACGATGTAATCTTGGAGAACCCGTGCCAAATTGCAGGGATTCAAGCTTGATACGAATATAGACCAGAAGTATCATGCGATGGTGAGTGAGAACGGGTACGACAAAGAGCATAAGTTAGTGCATGACCCCAAGGGCGTAGGTCGGGAGGAAATCGAAGTCTTTTAACTTCTCTTATTCTTCTTCTTCTTCATTTTTTCTTTATTCTACAAACTTTTTGCAATATATTTTGAGAAATACTAAACCCATAGACCAGGGATCCAAACTGGGGTTTTAGAATTTTTATATATTTTTAATTTAATGATTGAAGATGTGTTTATAATGATATTTTAATTTTTTTTTAAATTTAAAAATATTAAAATAATAGATGAAAAAAAAAAATTAACACAGACAAAATTCTCAAGAAACCCTAATCTATAAGTGTAGAAGTACTCATATATGTTATGAGAGAGTTTTCTTCTCCCATTTTATCTCATATCCCCATGGATATGAAAAAATTGAGATTGTATTACTCTTTTTTTTTTTTAAGTTGGAGTCAACGAGGAGGAAGAAGAAAAGGGATGTGAGAGGAAGGTGGTCATGAGAGCAATGGCTTCGATGGATGCAAGTTTGTGATTCGGAAGGGAGGGTTGAGTGGAATGAGGGGCTGTGTGATGGAAATGAATTCTGGTTCAAACAAGAGATGTGATTCGGTGTGACCTTACCTACAATGTTTTTGTCGTAATAGTTGATGTGGTCGCTTATTATTAGATGACTATTTTTTAAGTCTACCAGTCAGATCGGTCTACAACATCACCCAATTATTATTTAGACTCGTTAAGTAAATAGAATAAAGAGTTTTACTACATACAAGTGGGTTGGCACACCAACTCGAGTACTGATAGAGATGGAGACAAATTGTAAATTCTTCTAAGAAACTTTTAGAAGATACGTTGGCAATCACCGGTATATGAGTTGTCAAGTGTTGTAAATGGGTTGTTAAGTGCTATATATAGGTTGTCAAATGCTGTAAATGAACTGTCAGATACTATAAATTTGAATGGTCAGGCATAACCACCTCTCAATATGTCTATATATAGAACTTTCTCTAGTTTATTGATGTGTGTGTGAGCTATATTTTCAGCACAAGTGAAGATTTTTAAGATAGAGTTTGTTGTTGTTGTGAGAGAGTTTGTTACATCTGGGTAACTCTTTTGTATAACTCATCTTTGTACTCCTCTCTTTTATAGAAAATTTGTGAAATTTTTTTAGTGAAGTCTTTGTATCTAAGTTTTGCTATTTTCTAATTATTCTGGACAACTATATCCCTAACAATTGGTATTAGAGCACACTAGGTAATAGCAAAACTGTATAGAGTTCTTGAATCTCTCAACAGTAAATGAATTCAATAGCAGCTGAGTTGCAACTGTGTCAACGATGGTAGAAGATGAAAAAATCAAGCTCGAAAAATTCAGTGGTTCAACTTTGGATTGTGGAAGATGCAAATAGAATATTATCTCTGCTAGAAGGATCTTTACCTTCCTCTTGGAGGAACGTCAAAAATGCTAATGAATATGAAGAAGGAAGATTGGGAATTACTCAACCGTAAAGCTTTGGGTACCATACGGCTTACTCATGCTGCATCTGCTGCTTTCAATTTCATAAATGAAAAGATAACATAAAGTTTGATAGCTTCTCTATCACGTATGTATGAGAAGCTCTCTATCACAAATAAAGTCAACCTCATGAAGAAGCTGCTCAACTTGAAGATGTCCAAGGGAGGAGTTGTGATAGAGCATATCAACGATTTCAATTCACTTATAAGTCAATTGCAATAAGTTCTTATCTCATTCACGATGAGGTTAAAGCATTGTCACTATTATCAAGTCTTCCAGAGAGCTAGAATCCTTTGGTTGTGGTAGTAAGCAATTCCACGAGTTCGGAAAAATTGAAACCAGACCATGTTCTAGATTTGGTTCTTAGCGAAAATACTCATAGAAATGATGGTAAAGAAACCTTAGACTCTGTGTTAACAACAGACAATAGAGATAAAAAGTCAAATAGAGGCGGCAACCATAGGTGGAATACAAGTTGATCAACAAATGACCGATCACAATCTCGACCAAAGTTCAAAGACCGATGTTGGAACTGTGAAAAATCTGGTCACACGAAGTAAAATTGTAGAGTACCAAAGAAGCAAGAGAACAACCAAGGTGATAAAAATATTGCTAATATTTCACAAGAAGAAAATTCTGATGCATTATTGTTAGCTTTAGATGCTCATAGAGAATCATGGGTATTGATTTAGGTGCATCGTTCCATGCTACTTCGTGCATGGAGCTACTCAATAACTATGTACTAGGCAATCTCGACAAGGTGTATCTTGGAGATAATGAAATTTGCAACATAGTTGGTAAAGGTGATGTTCAGATGATAAATGAACCTAACGAAACAGTCCTAAGAATCAAGGATGTCAAACACGTGTCATGTTTGCAGAAGAATTTAATTTTAGTGGGTTAGATGTATTGCAACCGCATTTGTTTGTAATACTTGGAAGATGACCACAGGAGCTATGGTGATAGCTCGTGGCAAAAAAAAAGGTACTCTTTATGTTACGTTTGGTTCTCATAGTTTCTTCACCATTACATCATCAAAAGTTGAGGCAAGCATGTGGCATTGTAGACTTGAACTTATGAGCGAGAAATGGATGAAAGTTCTGATGTCGAAAGGGAAACTACTAGGTTTGAGTATCTAGACTTAGATTTCTGTGAAGATTGTATCATTGGAAAGCAGAAAATGGTTAGTTTCACAAAAATTCAAAGAGCACGCAAATCTGAATATTGAAGTTGGTGCATAGAAACATATGGGGACCATCACAGGTAGCATTTCTTGGTGGCTCTAATTACTTTGTTACTTTCATTGATGAAGTTACTAGGAAATTAAGGGTGTACTTTATAAAGAACAAATTTGATTTATTTAAGGTCTTCAAAAAGTGGAAAGTCCTAGTTGAGAATGAGATAGGTTTAAAGTTGACATGTCTCAAGTCAGACAATAGATGAAAGTACATAGATGGTCGAATGAAGAAGTATTGTGTAGAAAATAGAATTCGACAAGTACTAATGATTACAAGGAAACCACAATAGAATGGCGTTGCAGAACACATTAACAGAACAATCATGGAATGTGCTAGAAGCATGAGGATTAATTCTAGGTTGCCAAAGCATATTTGGGCAGATGCAGTAAGCACAACTGCTTATCTGATCAACCGAGGTCCTTCAGTTTCCTTGAATTGCAAAATCCCACAGGAGTCATGGATTGGAAAAAGGTGAACTTATCACATTTAAGAATATTTGGTTGCGTCTCTTATGTTCACATTGAGCCTGAGAATAGGAATAAGTTTGATCTTAAGTTTCGAAAATGCATCTTTATTGGTTATGGCTCCAATAATTATGGTTATCAATTTTGGAATTATGAAAACCGAAAACTAAATAGGAGCATGGATGTGGTATTCAATGGGTCTGTCATGTACAAAGACATACTTGATGATAAGGCTAAGGAACCTGAGACAATGGAGCTTGAGGCGATCTCTAGTAGAGATGTGTGAAAACCTCAAGACACGAATGTCTAGTTGACACCGCCTACGAAGTTGCAAACCTCTATTCTTGTGAGGAGGTCTACAAGAACTATTAAGCCTATAGATCGTTATACACCTACCTTGTAATTTTATTATTAACTAATAATGGTGAGCCTGAGTATTATGATGAAGCATCACTAGTTGAGACAAGGGACAAGGGGAGCTGGAAATGAATGATGAGATGGAGTCTCTCTCGACAAATCAGACGTGGGAATTGATTCTATTGCCTGAAGAAAATCTACTTTACACAATAAGTGGGTTTTTCATTTAAAAGAAGAACCTGATGGCACCAAACAATACAATGCCAAATTGATTGTAAAAAGCTTCCAACAGAAAGCCGGTATCAATTACATTGAGCTTTTCTCTCCTATTGTTAAAATTTCTACTATCATAATTGTACTTAGCATTGTGGAGGTTAAGGATTTACAATTCGAGCAATTAGATGATAAAACTGCATTCCTTCATAGTGATTTGTAGGTGGATATTTATATGCATCAACTCTAGGATTATGTGGAAGTAGGGAAAGAGAGAGTATGGCATGTAAACTCAAGAAAAGTTTGTATGGACAGAAACATGTGCTAGATAGTGGTAGAGGAAATTTGATAACTTCATGCCTTCCATTGTATTTCATACTTCTCTTATACGTAGATGATATGTTTGGCTCAAGCATGGATGGAATTACTAAACTCAAGATGCAGTTGTCTAAAGAATTCGCAATGAAGAATTTGGGTGTTGCAAACCAAATTCTTGGGATGTGAATTAGCTGAGATAGGGAGAACAAGAGACTGAAGATATTACATTCTGAATGTGTTGGTAAAGTCCTCAATAGATTCAACATGAAGGGTGCTAAGCTTGTTATCACTCCAATAGTAAGTCACTTCAAATTGACAAAGGAACAAGGAGCAACGACACACGAAGAGAAAGAGTACATGGCTAAGGTCTCTTATAACTCAATTGTTGGCAGCTTGATGTACGTTATGATTGTACGAGACTAGATATTGTTCATGTACTGAGAGTTATCAATAGATTCATGAATAGTCCAGGCAAAGAGCATTAGGATCTAACTCCTTGCCATATGAATAGATTCATCAATATATTTTGAAGGGTACTCGGGATATGGTTCTGTGCTATGGTGGCTCAAAGATAGGCTTGCACAGATATATTGATTCTGGTTTTGCAGGAAAAATTGACAACAAGAAGAGTACAACTGGCTATGTATTTAGTCTTAGAAGTGCTACAATTAGCTGGGTCTCTTCGTTATAAGAAATTATAACCATTTCTACCACAGATGCGAATTATATAACAATGACAGAAGCTTGCAAGGAAATGGCATAGTTTCAAAATTTCTTGAGTAAATTGGGCAAGAATCTTGATGATTGCAAGTTGTATAGTAACAACCAAAGTGTTATACATCTTGCAAACAATTCTATGTTTCACTCAAGAACGAAACATGTTGACATTAATTACCATTTTGTTCATTCACTTTTTGAAAATGGTAAAATCAGTTTGGAGAAGATCCACACCACAGAAAATCTTGAAAATATGTTAACCAAAGTAGTTACTATTGAGAATCTAAAGTTCTGCTTAGCTTCAATTGGTCTTAGTCTTTGGGGATGGAGGTAGAGTTATGGTATTTGTCTCCAAGTGGGAGATTGATAGAGGTGGAGATATTGTAAATTCTTTTTAGAAACCTTTAGAAAATAAGTTGGCAGCCACCTGTAAATGGGTTGTTAAGTGCTGTAAATGGGCTGTCAAGTGTTGTAAATAGATTGTCAAATGTAGGGCTATAAATGAACCAGGCTACTCGACAACCTGCTCAGTACTTGCTCGGTTAAACTCGAATCGAACTCGACTCGTGGAAGAAAAAAAAGTTCTTTCGTGAAAGCAGATACTCGCTCAATTAATAGATGATACATACCCGACAAAACTCAACTCGACTAAAATTCGCTTATTTATACTCGAATCGATTCGTTAGCTCGACTCGATTAAAGTTCATTAATATATTGAAAAATATATGCACATATATATGTTATATATATGTATTGATAATAATATAAGTATAACACTTTTATAATTAAATATATAATATGTAATTTAATTACTAATATCTATATAATGAATATATTTCATAATTATATTTTATAATTTATACAATAATTAATATATAAAATTTAACAATTTTATATATTAGTATGTGAAAACCATGTATGAAATACATATATGCTATCATATTATGTGTATTTATTAATAATATATATAAGCATATAATATATTGTTATGATAAATAAATTTCAACTAGTTAAATATTAAGTATTAATTTTTAGTAGATTTTTATTTATGTATTTATTTATATTCAAATTTTATTTAATTTTTTTATTAAAATCGAGATCGAGCTCAGCTCGACTCGAGTTCGTTTGTAAGACGAGCTCAAACAAAGAATAAATAAAAATCTCGAGTTAGAATGTTTTGAGTCAAGTTGAGTCGAGTTCGGCAAGTTAAAACTCGGCTTGACTCGGTTTGATTACAGCCATAGTCAAGTGCTATAAATGGGCTGTTAAGTGATGTCAATTTGAATGGCTAGCCATAATCACCTCTTAATATGTCTATATATAGAACTTCCTCTAATTTATTGATGTATGTGTGTGAGATCTATTTTAATGTGCTTAAAATAGAATTTCAAGTGAGAATTTTTAAGATAGAGTTTGTTGTTATTGTGAGAGAGTTTATTACATCTAACTCTTTTGTGTAACTCATCGTTGTACTCCTATATTTTATAGAAAAAGCCTTATAATTCTTTGAGTGAAGTCTTTGTGTTCAAGTTTTGCTATCTTTTAATTATCATAGGCAACTATATCCCCAACACGTATCTATTGTTATTTTAATATCAATTTGTCAGATATTAGATCTAATAAAATAAAGGAAAAAAAGGGAAAAACACAATAAAAAGAGAAGTAAACACAAATGAAATTCCCTTTTTATCCCTGTATGATCAAATATATCTAACAATTTTCACAATCAAATTTGTTAGATATTAATCATGTAAATATTCATAAATATGCAATAAATAAATTACCAAACATAACATAACAATTGATTACGAATGGAAACCATTTGAACAACTTTTCAAAAGTAAAATCTTACAGGGCAACCAAACTCAGGAAAGTCATTTTTATCGATTGAAAATCAGTTTACAAATAAACTATTCAATTACAAAATTTTTGTCAATCGACTCCCTTTCTTGACTGGACAAACGATCCGTTTATTCCTACCGCTGTAGCAGCCAAAACTTCTGGCGATTTTCAATGTATGCGTTTTCTACTGAAACCTCCATGGTTGATCACATACACCAATTAATGATCTTCTCAAACTTTTAGTAAGATCACACTTGCAAGTGTATAAAAATCATAAGAAAAATTCTCCACATAATTTTCCTTCAAGAAAGCTCTCCAATATCTCAAGATATGTGCTTTGGCCAAAAATCCCTTCTAGGGTTACAATATTTAAATAAACAATTTAAAAAGTGTTGCTGAAATGTGTTTGCTAACAAGTCATCTTTCATCAGAATCCATCTGCTGACAGGTTGCTAATAGGTTTTGAAATTTACTGCTGCAATTTAAATTTCGAATTTGCCTTCTGGTTTTATCATTTCAGATCTCAAAATTCATCTTTTCAGACTCTTTAACAGACTCCCTAGACTTCTAAATAGACTCAAAATACTATATATAAATCTCATAATTTAAATTACATTCATTCAAAAAGTAAAACTTTAATAATAAGATAAAATCTTATCTTGTTTGAATTCAAACTCAATGTTCCAAATTATAGCTTTAGAGATAAGATGAAATTTTATCTTATTTGAATTCAGATACTTCAACACTGATCCAAGTTAACAAAATCTACATTAAAAATCTCCCCTTTTAGCTGATTGCTGACAAAACATTTTTTATGAATGTATATTTTCTGTGATCATGAAAAACAATAATCAATTTAAAACCATATAAGATTGTTGAGCTATTATTGATCATGGGAAGTCCACACTTTTTCTGGATATGTTGAATAATTGATTTCAACCAAATACACTCTCGACTTGCTTCATGAATAACAATGATTTCTGAGTGATTTGAAGAAGTAGCAGATAGTGTCTGCTTAATAGATCTCCATGATATGGCAGTATCTCCATAAGTAAATAAATATCCAGTTTGAGATCCACCTCTGTGTGGGTCTGAAAGATAACCTACATCTGCATACCCAATCAATTCTGGACTTGAACCACGTTGATAAAATAATCACATATCAATCGTACCATGAAGGTAACGAAAGATATGTTTAATGCCATTCCAATGCCTTCGAGTTGGTGCAGAACTATATCTTGGAAACAGATTAACTGAGAATGTAATATCTGGTCGAGTGCAATTTGCAAGATACATCAAAACTCCAATTGCACTGAGATATGGTACTTCAGGACCAAGAATTTCTTCATCGTCATCAAAAGGATGGAATGGATTTTTCTTCACATCAAGTGTTTGCACAATCATTGGAGTACTCAGGGGATGAGATTTGTCCATATAAAAATGTTTTAGGACTTTCTCAGTATACATGGATTGATGAATAAAAATTCCATTTGGCAAGTGCTCAAGCTGCAGGCCGAGACAAAATTTTGTTTTGCCAAGATCTTTCATTTCAAATTCATTCTTTAAATATATAGCGGTTTTTGAGATCTCTTCAGGAGTTCCCACAATATTTAAATCATCAACATAAACCGCAATAATGACAAATCCGGTATCTGATTTCTTAATAAAAATACATGGGCATATAAAATTATTCTCAAATCCTTCTTTCAATAGATATTCGCTTAAGCGATTATACCACATGCGTCCGGATTGCTTCAACCCGTATAAAGATCTTTGTAGTCTAATTGAGTACATATTTTTAGATTTGTAGATGCTTCAGGCATCTTATATCCTTCAGGAATTTTCATATATATGTCATGGTCTAAGGATCCATATAAATATGCAGTGACCACATCCATCAACCGCATTTCCAATCCTTTTGTAACAACCAGACTAATCAAAAATCTAAATGTGATTGCATCCATAACGGGAGAGTATGTTTCTTCATAATCAATCCCGAGTTTCTGCAGGAAACCTTGTGCGACAAGCCGTGCTTTGTATCGCACAATTTGATTTTTCTCATTACGTTTTCGTACAAATAGCCACTTATATCCAACAGGCATCACACCCTTTGGTGTTTGGATAACAGGTCCAAATACTTCTCGTTTTGCTAGCGAATTTAATTCAGTTTCAATAGTTGTTTTCCATTTTGGCCAATCATTTCTACGTCGACATTCTTCGACGCTTTTTGGCTCACTTTTTTTTATTACTTCTGGTAATGTCAAGGGCCATTTTATATGAAAATATGTTGTCGACAACAGTTTTATTTCTATCCAGAATTTCTCCAGTTTTCATGAAATGTATTGAGATCTCATTATTTTCAGGTACCTGTTCCTCTTTAGGGGAAAACATTTCATGACATACCTCTTCAGGAGGTCCCTTTTTAGGAGATTTATACTCTTCAGGAGTTTCCTCTTCAGGAGGTTCTAGAATAGAAGATTTGAACTCTTTAGGAGCACCAATTATATTTATGGCCTGTATTGTGGGTACGTGTTCTTCAGGAACATAAAATTCATTTTGTATTCTTTTCCTTCTGGGAATTTTGTCTTTTGCACCAATAGGTCTTCCACGCTTCAGGCGTATTTTAGATTCACCTATTGCTGCTTTGACAATTTGTCCTTCAGGGACTTCAATCCTTGCTGGAGTATTAACAGCAGGAATATAAGATTTTACTACACCTTTAGTGTCAGTAAATACATCCGGTAACTGATTTGTAACATTTTGCAAATGAATAATCCTTTGAACTTCCCGTTTACATTCATTTGTAGGAGGATCAAAATGAGACAGGGTCATATTATCCGAAGTAATATCTTGTCGTGCTTCAGGTACCGACTTTTCTTTACCCATTAATGGAAAATTTGATTCGTCAAAATGACAATTTTCAAAACGTGCTTTAAACATATCCCCTGTAAGGGGTTCAAGGTATCTAATAATGGATGGAGAATCAAAACCAACATATATCCCAAGTCTACATTGAGAGCCCATTTTTGTACGTTGTGGAGGTACAATTGGAATATATACAACACATCCAAAAGTACGAAGATGAGAAATATTTGGTTGTTGACCAAATGCAAGCTGTAATAGAGAATATTTATGATATGCAGATGGTCTAATGGGAATTAGAGATGCTGCATGAAGTATAGCATGTCCCCAAACAGAAATGGGTAGTCTTGATTTCATAAGTAAAGGTCTAGCGATTAGTTGAAGCCTTTTTATCAAAAACTCAGCTAAACCGTTTTGTGTGTGTGTATGGGTAACAGGATGTTCAACATCTATTCCTATTGACATGCAATAATCATAAAAAACTTGAGATGAAAATTTACCTGCATTATCCAATCGAATGGTCTTAATTAGATACTCAGGAAATTGTGCTCGTAGTTTAATTATCTGAGCAAGAAGTCTAGCAAATGCAACATTTCTAGTGGAAAGAAGACAAATATGTGACCATCGACTAGATGCATCAATTAGAACCATAAAATATTTAAATGGTCCACTTGATGGATGAATGGGCCCACATATATCTCCGTGAATCCTTTGTAAAAAGGATGGAGATTCAACAATGACTTTTGAGGGAGATGGTCTAATAATTAACTTACTTTGAGAAGATGCAGAGCACGGAGATTCATTGGGTAGAAATATCTTTTGATTCTTTAAGGGATGCCCATGCGAATTTTCAATAATTCGTCTCATCATTATAGAACCCAGATGTCCAAGGTGATCATGCCAAGTCATAAATACTTTAGGGTCAATGCACTTCTGGTGCATTACTACATATGATTCAATTGTTCTTATTTTTGTATAATACAATCCAGAACATAGAGCAGACAGTTTTTCTAATACGAGCTTCTGGCCCGATATTGTTTTAGTAATAAGAAAATGTTCTTTACTGCCTTCATTGGTCGTTTCAATATGGTAATCATTACGACGTAAATCTTTAAAACTCAATAAATTTCTTCTGGATTGTGAAGAGAATAGAGCATCATCAATACAAAATTTGGTGCCATTAGGCAACACAATATAAGCTCTTCCGGAACCCTCAATTAAATCCGATGAACCTGATATGGTATGGACATACGCTTTACTTAGTGTTAGATTTTGAAAATATTTCTTTTCTTTGAGAATTGTGTGAGTTGTAGCACTGTCAGCCAGACATATATCTTTATCTTTATCTTTATCATTCTCCATTACAGCTTGCATTTGGTCAACAACCAAATATTTCTCACCTTCGTACTTTTGGATGTGCTGTATATGTTCCAATTGCACCTCCACAACGTACAAAAATGGGCCCTCAACGTAGACTTGGGATATATGTTGGTTTTGATTCTCCATCCATTATTAGATACCTTGAACCCCTTACAAGGGATATGTTTAAAGCACGTTTTGAAAATTGTCATTTTGACGAATCAAATTTTCCATTAATGGGTAAAGAAAAGTCGGTGCCTAAAGCACGACAAGATATTACTTGGGATAATAAGACCCTGTCTCATTTTGATCCTCCTACAAATGAATGTAAACGGGAAGTTCAAAAGATTATTCATTTGCAAAATATTACAAATCAGTTACCAGATGTATTTACTGACACTAAAGGTGTAGTAAAATCTTATATTCTTGCTGTTAATATTCCAGCAAGGATTGAAGTCCCTGAATGACAAATTGTCAAAGCAGCAATAGGTGAATCTAAAATACGCCTGAAGTATGGAAGACCTATTGGTGCAAAAGACAAAATTTCCAGAAGGAAAAGAATACAAAATGAATTTGGTGTTCCTGAAGAACACGTACCCACATACAGGCCATAAATATAATTGGTGCTCCTAAAGAGCTCAAATCTTCTATTACAGAACCTCCTGAAGAGGAAACTCTTGAAGAGTATAAATCTGCTAAAAAGGTACCTCTTGAAGAGGTGTGTCATGAATTGTTTTCCCCTGAAGAGGAACAGGTACCTGAAAATAATGAGATCTCAATACATTTCATGAAAACTGGAGAAATTCTGGATAGAAATAAAACTGTTGTCGACAACATATTTTCATATAAAATGGCCCTTGACATTACCAGAAGTAATGAAGAAAGTGAGCCAAAAAAGCATCAAAGAATATCGACGTAGAAATGATTGGCCAAAATGGAAAACAGCTATTAAAGCTGAATTAAATTCGCTAGCAAAACGAGAAGTATTTGGACCTGTTGTTCAAACACCAAAGGGTGTGATGCCTGTTGGATATAAGTGGGTATTTGTACGAAAACGTAATGAGAAAAATGAAATTGTGCGATACAAAGCACGGCTTGTCGCACAAAATTTCCTGCAGAAACCCGGGATTGATTATGAAGAAACATACTCTCCCGTTATGGATACAATCACATTTAGATTTTTGATTAGTCTAGTTGTTACAAAAGGATTGGAAATGCGGTTGATGGATGTGGTCACTGCATATTTATATGGATCCTTAGACCATGACATATATATGAAAATCCCTGAAGGATATAAGATACCTGAAGCATCTACGAGTACATCTAGAAATATGTACTCAATCAGACTACAAAGATCTTTATATGGGTTGAAGCAATCCGGACGCATGTGGTATAATCGCTTAAGCGAATATCTATTGAAAAAAAGATTTGAGAATAATCTTATATGCGCATGTGTTTTTATTAAGAAATCAGAATTCGGATTTGTCATTATTGCGATTTATGTTGATGATTTAAATATTGTGGGAACTCCTGAAGAGATCTCAAAAACCGTTATATATTTTAAGAATGAATTTGAAATGAAAGATCTTGGCAAAACAAAACTTTGTCTCGGACTGCAGCTGGAGCACTTGCCAAATAGAATTTTTATTCATCAGTTCATGTATACTGAGAAAGTCCTAAAGCATTTTTATATGGACAAATCTCATCCCCTGAGTACTCTAATGATTGTTTGAACACTTGATGTGAAAAAAGATCCATTCCGTCCTTGTGATGACGATGAAGAAATTCTTAGTCCTGAAGTACCATATCTCAGTGCAATTGGAGTTTTGATGTATCTTGCAAATTGCACTTGACCAGATATTACATTCTCAGTTAATCTGCTTGCAAGATATAGTTCTGCACCAACTCGAAGGCATTGGAATGGCATTAAACATTTAGTTTACCATATCACATTACATTTAGTTTACCATAGTGTTCATCGTTCATATATATCAACATATCAAGTATTGTTCCAAAAAATAATGAAACTACTATCAAAATAGACTTTTCTAAATTCATATTTTACAAAAAAAAAAAAAAAGATCAGCAGCTAGTTCAGCTCGCAAGTCCTGCTCTGGTTTTTCCCCCTTCATCAATGCTCCCCCCTTAGTTTGTGTTGTCGCTCCCCCTTACTCTTCACTTTTCTCCCCTTTTTTGTCATCAATTTAGCCAAATTAATGCCATGTAGAAACTAAAAGTGCAATCTCACTTGAGGAATCAGGTGAGGTAGGATTTCGCTTTTCCTTAGTTCTCATTTGAGCACACACAACTAAAAGGTTAGAAAAAACAAACATAAATTAGTTTCATAGGAGAACCTAAGAATGAAGCATGTAAAAAAATATTATAAGAAATTAGCAATATTCTTTGGCATTGAGAAAATATTTACATGTACATCTCACAACCAGATAGTCAGAGTATATGGACTTCAAACAAAGATCAAGCAAGTGGCCAATAAGCATGAGAAGTTGGCTTAGGCAATTTATCAACCACTTGGTGTGCAATGTGAATAACCTGAAGTGCAAAATTTTGCAACCCATAATCTTCAGCCTTAATATATTCACAAATCACTACCAAATCACTCAATATACAACAACCAACTCATCCAAACCAAGATTCAAGCCCAACTTACTCAATTTCCACAAAAATCACAACTCATTTCATGCATGTAAAGACCAAAACCCAGAAATGGAAAGATGCTGATTTGAGTTAAGGATACTTACCGCGGTGCCGAAAGATAGACAAAGATGAGTAAGTTTAAGCAAAATCATAGAGAAACCAAGTGAGATTGCAAAATAAATTGTAATTAGAGTAGGATGTGGAATGGTGCCATGAGGATAAGTAAGAGGTAATATTGCGAGATGGGGTTATCGGGGTGCTATCTCATGGGGCTTCAAATGACATAAGTCATCTAAATTAAGTGTCATGCATGGCATATGCCTATTATGACCCAATGTGAAACAACTTGACTTACCTAAAGCACTCGCGTAGTGTCCCCTTAAGACTTAAACACAATATAAACTCATTAAGAGCACATTCTTTGTGTCTCACTGGTAAATAGCCACTTTACGTTGAACCTCAAGAAGCCATAAAACAATGCCTCACATGCACTTGCAAAACCAAAAATTGATCCATTTTTGTTTTTAAAATAAATTAGTCCAAAAATAAATTGCCAAAAAAATATGTTTATAAGCAGATTAAAAAAAAAAAAACAACTGCAGTGAGACAAGTAGCATAAATAGATGCATGTCGGTTTAATCTAAGTGCTACTCACAAAATAAAATCAAGATCATACATCCTCTTGATTGCAATACCCATAATGGATTTTCACTCCTCATAAAATCATCAAAGTCAAAATTCATTTGAGTGTGTGAGTGAGAAACCTATGAAAGGTAACAACTTTTTTTTTGATGATTTTATTCTTTATATATATTTGTTTTCATGAATGCATTTTTCTTTTGATCATCTTTTTTAATAGGAATTTTATTTTAAAAGATGCTCCCAAGAAGTTGTTACTCACCTTAAGGAAAATTTTATGCTAGAGCCTAAATATATAAATGTCTTCTTCAAACACTTTACTTGCATAACCCATTTTTGGTTCATTTTTATTATTATTATTTTTTTTTTCGCAATAATAGGAGCAATGGTTTTTTCTATAAAAAATTCCAAGATTAGATCCGTGTGGGGTGTGAGTTTTTTTCCGCAATATGTGAAACTTGTGTGGATGCACTTTTGTTTGATAAGTGGTGTTTGGCGAGATGAGACCTTTTTAATAGTTGTACTAGATTCAACTAGTATTAGTCAATTTAAGATTTAGATTTGCTTTATGCTGAGCATCTCAATAGACTCATCCAGCCCATTTTTTTCTTTTTATCAAACAAAAGTGCATCCACACAAGTTTCTCATATTGCATTAAAAGTAAACATTTACTGTGACGATTCATAGGGTTAGAATGCACAAGGTGGGATACTCAACAAAGAAGAAATGCATAAGTTCTAGAATTTATTAAGTGAGTATCAACATGTTCAAGAACTTTAAGACACCATCCATTATGCACTCTACATCATTGGGTCGAATACACATTTTTTTTTATATATATAAAAAATAAACTAGAACAATGTAAACCAACCAAAAAATAGGCAGTTTCTTTTTTCTTCTTCCTCTTTTTTAAAATAAAAATAAAAAAATAAACATAAAATAAAACAAAAATAAAAATGCATGTCTTAAACTAATGATATGCAAAAAAACAAGAACATGTATGTGTTCCTATAAACTAATGTGACACGACATCATTTTTGACTACCCACTTTGTTTTGAAATTTGCCTTATCCTTTCCATTATTTTGAATACATAGCCTTTTGAGTGGTCAGCTTTCGGCATGGGATGATTGTTGTGCTTTTTTTTTTTACTTTTCCTTCACAAACACAATATCTTTAGAGTTCGATGCAGTGGATAATGATATTTATTTTCCTTCCCCTTTAAAAGCCACATATCCTAAACATGTCCTATCATTGCTTGGTTTTTAAAATCTTAACATTTCATTCAATTTTTGGGTTGTTAAATTTTGTTCACATTCTTGAAAATTTTCCAATTTTTGCTATAGTACAACCTCTTGATCTTTCAGTCTCAACACTTCAACCTCATAAATTTTTAAAGTTTCAACCAAAATATTTTTCTCATTTTTTACTACTGTAAGGTTTTTATATAACCTTTTAGTGAGGTTTTTCAGCTTGACTACCTTTTCGCACACTTCATTATAGGCATCTTGAACACACAATTCTTAGTCGGCATCAACTAGAACAATGCCCAAATCACTAGAAGTACAACTACTTTCAAATTTTGTAAGCGAATTTTTAGACAAGTTATTCACAATAGTAGAAAAAGTCATAAAATATTTTTCATTATCTGAAAATGAGTTTTCACTTTCAGAATTCGAAGTATTATTAAAAGACACATTTGATACTTCTCCTTTATATCTCTTGAAGTTAGGACACTTACTTCTAATATGATCAAAACTTAAGCATTCATAACATTTAACTTTCTCATTTTTTGCAATTTTTTTCTTTATTCTAATTTTCTAATTCATTTTTTTTTTGTTAGAAATTCTTTTACTCTCTTTTGTTTTTCATTAGTCTTTTTTTTAAACATAAATTTTCTGAATTTCCTAACAATAAGAGTTATATCCTCATGCTCTTCTTTCACAATTTTCAAAGTAATAGATTTACCTTTTCTCTTTTGGGGAAGAGAGAATTCATACGTTTGTAAGGACCCAATCAGCTCTTCAACTTTGATTGTATCCAAGCTTTTGCTTTTCTCAATGGTTGTGACTTTAGATCGAGACCTCTCTGGTAGTGACCTCAAGATTTTTCTTACGACTCTTGAGTTTTCAAACTTCTCTCCAAGATTAAACCTGGAATTCACAAGACCGTTTAGTTTAACATAAAAATCATTAAAGCATTCATTTTTAAGCATTTTAATTTCTTCAAATCTAGATGCTAATAATTCTAATTTAAGGTTCTTCACAGTCTTCGTTCCCTTATGTGTGACTTCCAATATCTTCTGTCTCTTTAATTATCTCACACATAAAAAAATTTTTGAACTCTTCTTGAGATATCGCCATGAACATGAAGTTCAATCCTTTGCTATTAAAGTTGCTACCACTCAACTCTTCGTTTGGCCAAGCTTCGATACCGGTCTTGGGTTTTTTTCAGCTTTATTCAACAACATCACATACTAGTTCATCCAATGACTTTAGGAATGCTCTCATACGTATTTTCCAATATGCATAGTTTTCATCATCGAAATATGGTAGCACATATAACGACGTCATAATCTTACAAAGGTACGGAATACACTTAGATGAGTGAACCACGCTCTGATGCCAATTAAAATTCTCTTTTTACCCCTTAATAGTCAAATATATCTAACAACTTTTACAATCAAATTTATTAGATATCAATCGTATGAATATTCATAAATATGCAATAAATAAATTACCAAGCATAATATAACGATTAGTTACGAAGGAAAATATTTTGAAAAACTCTTCAAAAGTAAAACCTTACAGGGCAACCAAACCCAGAAAAATCATTTTTATTAATGAAAATCAGTTTACAAGTAAGTTATTCAATTACAAAGTTTTTGTTAATTGACTCCCCTGACCGGACGAACAGCCTGTTTATCCCTACCGCAGTAGCAGCCAAAACCTCTGGTGATCTTCAATCTATGCATTTCCTATTAGAATCTCCAGTAGTTGATCACATACACCAATCAACGATCTTTTCAAACTTTAAGTAAGATTACACTCGCAAGTGTATAAAAATCACAAGAAACATTTTCCACACAATTTTTCTTCAAGAAGGCTCTCCAATATCTCTAGATATGTGCCCTGCCCAAAAACCCATTCTAGGATTACAACATGACTTAATTTAAATAAACAACCTAAAAAGCACTGCTGAAATGCGTCTGCTGACAGGTCGTTCTTTATCAAAATCCATATATTGACAGGTTATTAACTGGCTTCTAGATTTACTGCTGCAATTTGAATTTTGAATTTGCCTTCTGATTTTATCCTTCTAGATCTCGAAATCCAACTTTTAAGCTTCTTTAACAGACTTCCTAGACTCATAAATGGACTCAAAATATTATGGATAAACTCAATATTTTAAATTACATTTATTCAAAAATCAAAACTTTAATGAAAAGGTAAAATCTTATCTTGTTTGAATTTAAACTTAATAATCCAAAATTATAGTTTTAGAGATAATATGAAATCTTATCCTATTTGAATTCAAATACTTTAACACTAATCCAAGTCAACAAAATCTACATTAACAACAAAGATTCATAATAGAACCAAACGGGTGCTTTATCTCCCCGTCTTTCTCTATTTGTGGTGTAGGGAAGGAGATGGCCACAGTACTAGAGCCGTTGATATGGGAGATGGTAAAGAAGAACAACTCATTCCTGGTGAAGGAATTCATGAGAAAAACGACGAGTGTGCAGTTCAGCAATGAGAGCAACAATCTCTACAACCTCAACTCCTTCAAGCACTCTGCTCTGGCAAACAATAAAACAGTTCAGAAGGCAAAGACCGATCAGTGTTGCTAGCTATAACCAAGACCAAGAAGCAGGACAAGCCAGTTACTATCTTTGTTTTCACACACTTGTCCAATTGAATTTTTAGGCATAACGTCCTCGACCATTATTATAATGGAAACATAGAGATCTAAAGTTAAAAAAAAAACAAAAAACAAAAATGATAAAATAGATGAAAGAGGTGAGAATCAAGAACTTAGAAAAACTCAAAAAATTGAAAAAAATGCAATCTTTATTTTCAAGTTTCGAACTCATTTTGGAGGAGAAAAACCAACTGATTTTGTGTTTCATTTTAACTCTAAAATAAAAAATTCCATTTTAGATGATAAGCACAAAACCAAAATCAAATCTTCTTAATCGGATTTTTCTTTCGTGCCTATCACTCTTCTCCTCCACAATTCTTTTCTTTGACCATTTACTCTCTCTCTCTCTCTCTCTCTCTCTCTCTCTAACTTACTAGGTTCCTTTCTTCTTCATCTTCTCCTCCTTCCTCTCCATAAAAGTCCATGTTTTTCTCATCCATTGTCTGCAATCCTCCAACTTACTTTGCTTCCAACAATTGCAAATATTTGTCCTTCTTCTCCGTTGTCTTCATTGCAGAATATGGTGGTTTCAACTGCATCTTCCTCCTCTAGAGTTCCCGATGAGATTTTGTGGATTCTGAAGTTAAAAATAAAAGATAAAGCAGACGAGAGACGTGAACTTGAAAATACTTGGGAAGAAAAACTTGGAATTTGGAAAATTTTGGAAAATTTGTATTTTATTTTGTGCGTTCTATGTTTGTCTGACAGGTGCGTAATGTTGCTTGTAACTAGAATTTTCTATGGAGTAAGAGTCAATGGTAAATGAGTTCTTTCACTTCAAAGAAATGATAGTTGCCATATTAAATGTCTAACTGTCACATAAATATTTTAAAAAATAGCTAAAAACGAGATTCACATGAAACTAATGAGTTTTTTAAAACTAAACTCTACTATTTTTTATAATGACTATACGATTTGCACATTTCTCTATTATATTTAAAATCACTCTTCATTTGTATCATAATTTATATATAGAGAACGGTAGTTGACACAAGAGATTACATAAGAACAGACGTACAAATTGACTTGATTTATGGAATCTATTAGATCTAGTACTTTACAATAGAAATATTTTTTTTTTATAATATGACATATCACAAGTCACATCAGTTTGTTATTTATTTTTATGTAATCTTTTTGTAACTAAAATATTTTATAAAAAATATCTGGTCGTGTATTACATCAAGTTATGTCGATTTGTGCGTGAAACCTTTTTATAGAACATTTCTATTTGGCACGATATTGGAGAGTTGTTAAACTGAGAACACAATCATAAAACAAATTTCCAGTCCAAAAAAGTACGGTGTGGCGCTAGAAAATACCCAATAAGGACCAGTCATTGTTAGAGCTCCCCAATGTCGCTTATGTAGTTTAATTCCATCTAGTATACAACTAATGTGGCACTTGTGCTTATCTATACAACTTCTTCACAAATCCACACCATGATTACATGCTTCATGCTGATTATCGAACTGTAACACTCTGTACCTGCAGGGTTGGGATAACCACCTATTCGATATAACCTTTTATGAATACAAGCAAAGTCTCCAAGGATTTTCTTAAAATAAACAAATAATTCTCATTTCTAAATCCAACATAAGCTTATCCACAAATTCATAATTTAAAGTATCACCATAACAAAGGGTCCATAATCTCCCAATAATTCCAACATAATGAGCTACTAACACTTGAATCTAATAATACTGAAAACGTAACATCAATTCAATGCCTACAATCTTCACATCAACAATAGTACTCTAATATCTTAGTCTTGTTCACAAATACTATTCTTGTTCCTCAACTAAGACATCCACATCATTTGAAAATATATACATATATATATATATAAGGAGGTGAGTTTAACTATAATTCAGTAAGCGGAGGACTTATACAAGCGTGTAAACATGAGCGTTTACCAAGTAATAGAGTGCAGAACAAAAGCATATTTATACGTAAAGGAGCAAATGATTTTCAAAACAAATAAAACATGAAGTACTTTGGCATAACAAAACTGAGCATCATCACTATATCAAACAGAGCATCTCGCAAAGCAAAAACCATGTTTTACCTCTGTAATAGGGTTGTGCTAACCCCAGTGGCCAAACCAGGCAGAGACAGACGTGAAACTTTCCTTTATTCATACTCGGAGTCTCGAATGTGCACATAGGAAAGTTCACAAATAACTATTTTGTTTCCAAAATAGGTGCACTTAGAGACAGAGAAGTTGGTACCAACCCAAACAGAGCAAAGACAGAGCAGAGCAGAGTAGAGACAGTCAGATACAAACCAGAATACCATGCCAAAGATTTTTAGAGTCATAATAAAAAAACAATTCCAAAACATTTTCAAAGATATGCTTATATAAATAAAATAGAGTCAAAGCAATCAAAGCATAACTTTTCAGATAGACAAAAATGCTCATTTTCACATTTTCAGTAACAACATGATAAAAAATAAGCTCATGTCTACACAATGCATGTCAATAATATTTTCTTTCATTAATATAAACTTCATGGATAATGTAAATAACTGACTGAGGTTGGTTTTTTTCAAGTTCTCGTTTGATAACCAAATGTGCACAGATTTTCAAAAATGTCAACCTTAGCCCTCATTTGGTATAAAACTGAGCATACGAACCACGCTTACCTGACTCTTGTAGCGACATATCAAAACTCTGAGTCCGACCTCTAAAAGTCTCACCACCTATTTATAAAATAAAGAATACCCAGAATTACTGACCAGCAATGCCATTTAAAAATTAAAAGATTATAAACCAAAACCTCCAAGCTGAGTTTTAGCAATCTCCCTCTCATAAAATCTGTCCTAAGTCTAAAATACCACATCCTCCAGTCAAAAAACATTTACATTTTTATAAACTGACCAGCCAAAAATCCATGTCTATGATGCTACAATTATATAGAATGTACAATACAATTTTCGAAACCAAATAACCAAATAACCCAATTCCAACAGCCACCAGCATCTATTCTATCATAGGCGTAAATCTCTTCCAAATAACCCAACCTGGATAGTCACTTACATCCAACAAAACTTTTACACACCCACAAAATTTTATCTAGCAGCAAAATGATATCTCCAACAAATCCATTATTTCAGCCCCTTTCAAAACATCTCTAACTATTATGTATTAACCCCAAAACACTCCCAACCAACAAGTAGAGCAATCCAAAAAAAAGAAAAGTTAGGAATAAGTTAACATAACCCTAAAATTTCACCAATAATTCCTCTAGAAAGACCCAATAATATGATAAAATTATTAGACCCTATCACGTATGTTAAGCATCCACGCAATATCCGAGAATCTTACCTGAAAATGGAGGACGACCCGAGGAGAAAGAGGCTACGAAAATTAGATCCTTGATCTGCTATGCCTACCTACACCCACTGATACGCAGACAACAGAAAAATCAGCAATGAAAAATCCCAAAATCACATCCCTTTAATGATGGAAAATTGAAAGAAGTGAAAGGTTTAGAAGATTTACCAGTGAGAATCACCAGCGGACAAAAACAAAGGGGGAATCGGAGAAAACAAGGGTCCCAAACTGAGAATGAGTGTCATAGAGAGAGAGAGAGAGAGAGAGAGAGCGAAACTTGTGAGAGTAACTGCGACATCTGAGTAACTTGAAGTGAGTGAGGAATTAATCCTCATCTTGGAGTGAAAACCACCGAAAACATGGAGTCTGGTGAGCGAAAAATGGAGGCCAACAGAGGAGAAATAACCGTCGGGGAAAGCAGAGGAAAGAAAGGAAAAGAAAAGAGAGGAAAGAAGAGAAAGCAACAAACCTAAAGGCCAAACGACACCGTTTTTGGGTTCAAAGGGCTGGGCTGAAGCAAACTCGGGCCTGGGCCGGGCTTGGTTTGAGGGCTTGGGTCTTAACCGGGTGTTACACAAACTCTTTGGAAATGGAACGATGATTAATATATGTTTTACAATTAATAGTTATAAGTCACACGAGGCTTCAATTACATTGGGAATGTTAGAGCTAGTGCTTCTGTAGCATAAAAAGTGTGTGACTCTTATCTCTTATGGGTTTAATCGTCAAATGATTAATTAATTTTACATGCAACTTTGAGATACAGCATGCACGCTGAGCTATTCTTGCGGCTCTTGGTACTGTAGTGTTAGAAATATTAGGGGACTTTCACTTCGTTGAGCCTATAAATCCCATTTTCATTTGATTGAGGTAATGAAAATTCTCTAGCCCAGTATTCAAGGCCTGTTGGGGCCTTTTTCATTGCGAAGGAGTCATTGTCGTTGCAATTTGCCAAGCAGTACTCCTGATGGTAAAATTATCTTGCACTCTCATTCTTTTCTTTTCTTTTCTTTTTCAACTCGTCAAGTGAAATCAATATTATCTTCCAAATCCATGCATTATGTATACTTTGTTCCCATATCCCATTTCAATTTGTTCTTTCAAATGTCGAGTGCATATTGAAAAATAATTTTAGTGCATATTAAACACTAATAACAGTACACCAGCAGATTTAGTTTTTTGGTTTTCTTTTAAGGTGTGTTGGTTTTGATTTAGTTGTTTGTTAGTCTGTTTTTCGTGAACGCACTGGTTTTTGTTTCGTATGGGTGGGTCATTTGTAAGTTTATTGAGTTGTATAGGCACAGGTTTTGTTTTTCTCATAAAAAAAAAATTATATCAATTTATAAATTTATTTTCGTATAATCACCTTATGACTAAAATATATTTCTTGAAAAAAAAAATTTGACTCCTATAATTGAATGGGAACCCAAAGCCAAACTCTTGCTGTCTAGATCAACTTTTCTCTTTGATTGTTTTAATTGGATGTTTGCTTTTAAATAATTTAGTTGTTTCCTCTTTTTTAAGTAAGCCTATTAAACTATTTCTCATTCACTTGTCTTAACAGTGGGTTTCAAGGTCGACCCAACAAAGATAGTGATACTTATGCATTTTGGAGAGTCTAATGAAATCATTCTAAAGATCCACAGGATATAATAGATTTTTCTTGCCTTGACAAAAACAATGTGCTTGTATATAGGACCGGAGCAGTTTTACAAACTTTAAGGGACCATAAAATTATTGATGAAAAAGCTAATTTATGTGTATAACCTAAGAGAAGATTAGCCAATTAATGTAAGCCAAGTAATAATTGGTGAACTCATGACTTGTTATATTGTGCAACCTCTTTTCATTTATTACTAGACACGTCATCATATATATGCTGAGAGGGTGGGAACCAATTGACATCATGGGTTAGGCAAGTTTCATTAATGGTGGGGGTCCCCCTTGTCCACCCTATCCTCTATGGCCTTAGATGATGTAGAGTTTTTATGGTGTAGCAAGTGGACCGGAAAGAGAAGCAGAAAGAACAAAATACGGTTGCTAGATAACTCAAAATTCCATAAGATGACATATATAAAACTGTATCTACATATATTATAGAGTAATGCTGAGGATCCCACTATATATAGTGATTGATGGTTACATAAAAATATTGTATTTGGCTAGCTAAAGGATAGGGATCATCAAGAAGCAACTTGACCTCATGTTTGGACTTAGTTTTGTTCTCATTCTTGTCTTGGGAATTGAGTCATATGTATATCACACCAAAATATTATTATTCTGATCTTATTTCCTTGATTTGAGTCATTTGACATCGTTTACCCAGTACTAATTTTATTTTTAATTTTTAAAAATAATTGATATACAAGCATGAGCTTAACTCATATAGGTAAAGATGGAGCTTTTCATGATCAGTTTTATTAATGTTATGAAGGATAAGTTAGTAATGGGATTTATATAATTCCCATGATTTCCATGATTATGTAAATCGGTAAAAGTTTCTTATTAACTTTCTGGGGTCATTTTGATTCATTAAGTGAATATTTACGATTTTGTAATTTATTATAGTATTAATTATCTCTCTCTAAGTTTGACACCAATTTTTAATTCGAATCTGTACGTACGGCCTCTGTCTTTTGTGTTTCATGGATCGTTTATCTAGATGGGGGCAGTCGGCCTGATCTTTAAATAACCTTGACATGATAATTTATAGTCGAAAAACATTCATTAATTGGATTAATGACAAGGAATTTAATTGCTATCGAGACGACAAATTAATATCAGGAACCTAATAACATAAATGAATGCAAGATCGCATTACTATAATCGACTTTGATCATTTGAATATCATTGAGAGAGATATTTTGGCAATACTAACTAATCATGTCATAACTATTCATTTTTTTTTAATGTTGGAAATATTAATAAATTAATAAGTTAATTCGAGTTTTCATATTTAGAGGTTTTTATAAGAATTGAAATTTAGAATATATATATATATAAATAAATTATATTCATCATCTCTATATATACTATATAATGTTTTTTTTTCTCTTACTAAATGAGTGGTACATGCATGGATGATGAATAGAAGAATAAAATTCAATTAAAAAGAATAAAATAAAATAAAATTCAAAAAATATGATGTAATGTATACAAATGATAATTAGCAAATCTCATTTATTAATGATACATTATTTTTTATTTTCTCTCTAATATTAATTTTTACAAAAATATTTTATATACCAATTATAGCTTAACTATTTTATATATAATATCATATTTCTCTTAAAATTAGAGTAAAAACTCGTTTATTATTATTTTTTTAAAGAGTTCGAAATCGAAATACACAAGTTTTCATTCTCACCATTAAAATTGAATCAAATCAATGCCCCCTTGTCGTTTATCCACTAGCAACTACCAACAAAAACCTAATATATTAACACATATATTCCATTTTTTTTATTTTTTATTTTTCGTAGTTTTCCAGTTTTTAGTGATTAAAAAGTGTTTATTTTCAACAAAATACGGCGCGATAGTTGCGTTTTGATGAACAACAAAATGGACGGCTGAGAGCAGCCAAAAGGACAATTATTTGGGGTGCCATGTTTATCGTTTGCCGGTATTACAGGTTCTCTGAAGTACACAGTACAGTACAAGTCACATCATCAGAAAACTTCTCACTTACTGCAACAAAAAAAGTCTGTAGGACTCCACCTGTACTTTTTTTATAAGATTAAAAAAAAAAAATCTATACAACAAGATATTTTATTTTATTTGATGTATTATTTGAGATAAGAAATAAAAATGTTGATTCGATATCTTCATCTTTTTAACACAATAACTTGAATTATTTGTTGAATATTTAAAATACCTTAATGCTATAACTTTAGGAGTTATTTTTTGTTTTTTTTTTTGAGAAATAATGCGATAATTATAAAAAATAATGAAAAAATAACTTATGTTAATTTCTCAACCAATCGATGGTGGTTGAACCGTTGAAGACATCATGTGATAAATGTCACATAGAATTCTTATAATTAACAAAAAATGTTTTCGCTTAAAAATAGAAAAGAAAAGAAAGATAACATGTGATAGTCCAATTCGATTACATAAAAGAAGCTCAATTTTACACCATATATGCTATATATAAAACTGATCAATTTATGAATTTATGATTTTCCTCACACTTACTATTGGGTTCAATATCTAAATGTATCCGCCAAAAAAAAATGCTTTCTAGGATAAGTAAGATGCCACAGCAAAAAAATAAATGATTATTTATGATTATTTATTTATGATAAAAATAACTATTCATAACAATACATAATCATTTTAATAAAAAATATTTAGTTTTACAAAAAATAACTGACTATAAATAAATATTTTTTTTATAATATATATACAGAGAGATCAAAATGATATTCTTAATATCAAGCATCTATATTTGTCATTTTATTTATTAATTTTCACAATACAAACACACTACAAATTACATGTATATACATATATATATATATATATATACATTTAATTTGGGACACGACCTACATATATATCGTCTATATTCCATGCTATATATGTATGCATGGTTTCGATATCATCCAAACATTTTTTTTCTTGCATTTTCCTTTTTAATTTCCCTCTTTCTAAACATTATTTAGTTCATACCTATGCATCTAAACATAGATCAGATATGACTTGTAACACCGGCCTCCATGGACAAAGGCTCAGATGTTATATAAATATATATATATATATATCTAATTAAAGCAGTGGCATTGTGATGTTTTTGCCTATACTAGTACTAGAGATTGTTAAGTACTAAAAGACTACTATATTTCTTAGTATTGTAAAACAAGGCCTCCCATTGGAGATCTATGGGGAACTCCCTTCCTTCTCTTTGCACTTCTGTAATTCCCGGACGTCGGAGGTGGCGTCGATGGTGTAAAACTGTGAGCTTTGCTTTTCATATACCCAATATTACTGCTAATGCCATTCAGTGATCCTTCAGTGTCATACCCTTCATCATCACTAGTATCCATACACATTTTCTTTTTCCTGAAATTCTTTGATGTCCCAACAATCTGAAATAACAGTTCGAAAAAACAAAGGACAGAAATTAATGAAGGGTCTGTCTTGTCTTTCTCAGATTCACTTTCCTACCTACTAAACACATCATGAATAAATGTAAAATATAGTTATTCATCATTTATTTATTTTTTATTATTATCCTCCCTACTATTTGTAAAATGAAGAAATATATTATTGTATTCTGATATAATTACCTTACAACCAAGTGAGCAGAAAATGAAGGAATGAAGCAGGCTACGATCACAGACTTGGCAGGTATTGGTGACACCTTTGCCAGGCCTAGGCTGAGGCCTCTCATTCAAGAACACAATCCTCGCACTGTTAATAATATATGTCTGCACACTTGTTACATCCACATACTTCTGAATCTCAGACACCCTTATCACATCATGATATGACGACCTTCTTATCTGCTCAACACACCAATATTATAAAATATCCATCACAGTACAAGATCATCAGCTTCCCCATAAAATACCTCCCCCATAAAATAAATATTAATCGTCACATAAATTTTTTTTTTTAAATGATACTTAATTTGCAATCAGAAATAGAACCAGTTGCAGAATCTATTTTATACGTAGGAAACACAAACTAACCTGAATAGCTCGGTGATCTCTATGAGAGGCGAGGCAAAGAGAACAAAGGGCTCCATTCATGCAGTCCAAGCAGTACATATTGCATTCACTCTTGTGACAATCTGCGTGAACCTTGCACTGAACAAAGAAGCTTGTTTGAAGAAGCGGCTTCAGCCATGGCGGCCACTTGTTTTCCTCATCATCATCATCTAAACCTTCTCCTCCCTTCACCAAAACAAGACCAAATAAAACACACATAATAAAAAGAAAATACGCAAACAGAGAGGAATATTAATTAATGAGAATAAAGTCATTTATATATCATGGAGAGCTAACCATCATGATTCTTCTGGTTTTGGGTTTGATATGTCTTATGGTGGGTTCTTGGTCATCGATAGCCATTTTTGGTGGTAGAAAAGAGAGCTTTTATCTGTATACTTTCAGAAAGAAAAAGAGAGGAGAGAGGAGATAAAAAAGAGTTGGGATAGTTTTGTAGTGGTGGGTGGTGGATGGTGGATGGGTTGGGAATGGAGAAGTAGGAGTGCTGATTCTCCTCGGCTTAAAAGTCCACAACCGAAGCTCTCTCCGAACCAAAACCAAATTGGATTTTTATATTTTTTTTTTCCTTCTTTTTATTTTTTTTTCTTTGTAATGATTGCCTCAAATATACAGTAAATTTTTTTTTTTCCATTTTCTTCACCCTTTTTCTATCATCTATTAAGAGAAATATTCTAAAAAAAATTATTTAAAATCGTAAATTATATTACTATTACGTAAATATTTTTCAAAAAATAAATAAATATGAAATCTATATAAAAGAAATTAATTTTCTAATAATAATCTTCACTATTTAAAAAAAAATTATACGATATTTATGTATATGTAATATTACTTAAAAAATAAGGAAAAGAATTATATGTAATTCTTTTATTTTTTTTAGGGTGCATATATTATATGTTTTATAACAAGGTTGTGCGGGATTGAACTTCAATTTATAAGTATAGGAACCTCATCATTCCTATAGAGAACGGAGGAAAGTGCCATCAAATCAAAGAGCCCGACGCCAAAGGAAATCCACTTTTTATATTGAATACATGAGATTCTTGATCAGCTCATTATTACTCATTTTTCTTATAAATGTTATTTCTTGTGATCAATTTTCTATGGCTAAAAAGAAAACATCGACATCGGAAAAAAAAAATTAAAGGCCCAAAAAAAGGGTTCCATTAAATACACAAAAGATCAAAGACTCCAACGCAAACCAAACCCACTAGGCTACTAGCAAAGCTGCATGCACTTCCCTTTTTCCATCGTTTTGGCCATCTTTCTGATGATAGAATCAGCCGATATTTTACGAGTAAAAAAGTCGAATATCTGGAGCACTTACTTTCGTTGCTTGATTTCCTTCACCTCCATATCCATCCACGCTACTTTAGGGTTATTATTGGACAGGCCTACTGTTATCTTTTATGATGTCAATCTCTGTTAGTTATATAATACATCTTTTAATCTTAATTTTTACTTTAATTTAATTGGATGCATGGCTGAAGCTTATATATTGTTAAGGTATGTGTTAGGATCTAACAATGTCAAACAATGTCATTATTTGTCTTATTTGATATTTGTTTTATAGCCAAATGGAATCTGGATAAGTGGCTATGCACGGCTTGCTGAAGACTCATCTGATGAGATGAGGTGTGTGCTGGTCAAGTGAGGTTAAAGAAGCAGATATTTGTGCTGTGAAGTGTTTTAGTCTGATGGGTCAACTGGATGTGTCATCATCATCTCATATATATATATATATATATATATATATAAATGTAATAGTGAGATGGATTTTTACGATCTGAGAGGTCATTTTTGCTATTTTGAATATTAACAGCTATCAAGAGAAGAGAAATAGAGCGATTGTGAGAAACAGAGGAGAGGAGAATTAGGGTTTTGTTTCAAGTGAAAGAGAGAGAGGGTTTCTTGTATTCTTGTGCTTAAAGTTTAAGAATACTTGTGTACAAAACTCTATGGCTTTATAGATTCATCAATAAGATCTATCTCTGAGACTGTTCTTACTGTGGATATAGGCTATTAGGACTGAACCACGTAATCGGTGTGTTCTTTCTCATTTACTTTATTGTTTTTATATTCATGTTGTTTAATCTTGTTATCTTTAATTTCTTGGTCTTGGATCTGTTAAATGTGAGACTTGCGAAACCCTAGGTTTATTTTTCTTGTCAAATCCTGGAATATTTCTTGTTAAACATTAAGGAAAATCGTCTTATAATTTAACAATTGGTATCTAGAGCTTAGGTTTCGAATGGGAACCACTAAATTTGATATAGAAAAATTCACGGGGGATAATGAATTTGGCCTTTGGAGAATAAAAATGAGGGTCCTGTTTGTCCAACAGGGCTTGTAGGATACCCTCATGGGACAAAAGAAGAAGGGTTCATCCTTTTTTGAAGCTGGTAATGAGGAAGTCTCTAAAGACATCCTTCAAAAGGCACATAGTACCCTAATATTGTCTCTTCGGGACAAGGTCCTAAGAGAAGTAGCTAATGAAGAATCAACTGTAGGCATTTGGCTAAAATTGGAAATTTTATATATGACTAAGTCTTTGGCTAACAGACTGCATAAAAAAACTCGCCTCTACACTTTCAAGATGACCCCTGGGACTACCATGAGGCAACATCTTGATGATTTTAACAAGATCATTTTAGATCTTGCTAACATATATATTAAAGTTGAGGATGATGATTAAGTCATCCTACTGCTGAACTCTTTTGATTCTTCTTACCTTAGTTTAAAAGAGACAATGATGTATGGTAGGGATACTCTTTACTTAGAAGAAGTTCAGTCTGTCCTACACACTAAAGAACTTCAAAATAAGGTAGAAACCAAACAAGAACAAGGTGAATGGGCTTTCTATTAAGGGAATAATAGAAAAGAGGAGCAAGAAGGGCAAGGGAGAAAATAAAATAAATAGGTCTAAATCTGAAAGAAAGCAATTGAAATGCTTCCTGTGCTATAAAGAAGGGCATTTCAAGAGGGACTACCCTAATAAGAAATCTAGTCAAAGGAATAAAGTAAAAGAGGAAGGGGATGCCTTTGTGGTACTGGAGGGAAATGAAAGTGCTGAGGTATTAAATGTATCCGAAATAGATTTAAGTAATGATTGGATTTTGGATTCTAGGCGCTTATTCCACATGTGTCCTATTAAGGAGTGAATTGAAACCCTGTCTAAGGTCGAGGGAGGTTATGTAATTCTAGGTAATAATAAGTCCTGCAAAATCATGGGAATAAGGTTTATTAGGCTGGAATTATATTATGGTATGATCAGACTACTAGAAGAAGTCAAGTTTATACCTGAACTGAAGAGGAATTTGATTTCTCTAAGTATGCTTGATCTGTCAGACTATGCCTTTAAGTCTGAGGCAGGGAAAATTAGAATTACTAAAAGCTCTCTTACTGTCATGATAAGGGTAGTAAAAAATGGGGTATCTACCTTAGTTGGTTAGACCATAACTGGGGAGGTATCCTCTATTCAGAATATTATTGATAATAAATATGTGCTTTGGTACAGAAGACTCGGGAACATTAGTCAAAAAGGTCTCATTCAACTGAAAAATCAAGGTCAGTTAAAGGATACAAATCTATATAATTTGCCTTTTTGTGAATATTGCATCTATAGAAAGGCAAAGAGAATGTTTTAAGAGGGCAACCTACTTGACTAAACAGCCTCTGGATTATGTACATTCTAACCTATGGGGGCCTTCTAGAGTAGTCTCACAAGGTGGAGGAAGCTATTTTCTCTCCATCATTGATGACTACTTAAGAAAGGTATGGATTTACATTCTTAAACTTAAAAGTGATACATTTGAAAATTTTAAGGAATGGAAATCTCTTGCTGAACATTAGATAGGAAGAAAACTTAAAATCTCAAGGACTGATAATGAGTTAGAGTTCCTATCAACTGAATTTAATAATTTTTGTAGTAAGGAGGGGATTCTTAGGCACAAAATTGTGAGGGAAACCATTTAATAAAATGGTTTGGCTTAGAGGATGAATAAGACCATTTTGGAGATGGTGAGGTGCATGTTGTCTAATGTTAGTTTAGAAAAATCCTTTTGGGCAGAGGCTGCCACCCAGTAGTACATTTAATTAATAAATATCATTTCTCTGCAATAGGGTTCAAAATCCCTCACCAATTGTGATTTAGAAAACCTCCCAACTATGATTATCTAAAAATTTTTGATTGTGTTGCTTATGCACACTCCAGAATAGATAAATTAGACCCTAGGGCTCCAAAATGTATTTTTGTGGGGTACCCTGAAAGGGTTATGGGGTATAAATTATGGGTTGATGTACCAGATAGGTAGAAATGCATTATAAGTAAGGATGTGACCTTTAATGAATCCCAAATGACTAAAACATAGAAATTAGATTCAGACCAAACCTAGGTAAAGCCTTTAGGTGGTGTCTAGTTTGAGGTGGAGCAAATAAATCCTACTCTAGAACCTCAATCTAGTCTAGACAGAAACTCTAAGGCTATAACCTCAAAGGTATTAGACCAGGAAGAACCTACCTCTTATAATTTGTTAAGAGATAGGAAGAAAATGACTATTAACACTAAAACAATGTTGGCCTATTACGGCAATTTTAAAAATGCCCCAAAGAAATATCCGCATTTGGTTCGCTCTTAAGACGATTTTTAGATCGTCACAGCATGAATTTGGTTTTGAATTAACTCGATATTGTGCCTGTTTGTTGCAGCGACTGGGTGGTTATTATGTCGATTGCGTCCGTCGTAATTTTCCCCCCTCTAGCGTCTACTTTTAATTTGTTGGTAGTGAATATATTATAGTGACAGAGTACAGATAGATAGCTAGGCACAAAATGTGTAAAACTCCCACATTATTCCTCCATGTAGTTCATCTCCTCTCTTCAGTATCCCTAATTTTCTGAATTAATCACCATAGATCTTTCGAAAAGCCTCCCCATCTGAATATTTGTGCGCACGCCCAACCTTTCCCTTCCATTCACGTCTATCTGTTTGACCTCGATGCACCACAACCCTCCTCCATGGACAGAACTCCCTGGATCGAAGAGGCCTATGCTAGATGTGCCATCGCCGACTAAATAGGTCAGTTCCCTCAACTTCCCATCAATTTCCTTTCCATTTTCTGTAAATTTCAAAACTAGTGACGAAGCCATTTGTATGTTTTCCCTCCTCGATCGACAGACTTAAAGGTTCACCAAGTAGAATGCTACCAGTTGCGGTGAATAGGAGACTGCTATTAGGTTTCTCAGTGGGTCTAGGAATAATGAGTAGTTTGTCTAGATCCATCTCCTTTTTGATAAGCCAACTCAACTCATCGGGTTTTGATTTGCACGTAGTCAAATAATCCAGAATTTGCACCCCGGTTTCTTTAGGCAGTTTAGGAATTAGAACCCTGTTCTTGTTTAACAAAGCTAGGTTGGGTAATTGGTTATGGCATTAGGCCAATGTAGAGAAAAGGCTTTCTAGTGATTCTCTTTGGAAGCTAAATATGATAGGACGCAGGGAGAATGGTCTTCATATACAATAAGTGGGGCTTTTGGGATTGGGGTGTGGAGAAACATTAGGAGGGATAGAGAAATTACTTTACTTGTGTTAGCTGCAAGTTCCCTTGCTAGGAAAACAACATGGAACAAAACATTCAAATAAATGCTCCCTCCTTTCCTCCTTATATCCCAACACAAATGCCCCGCAATTTATGCTAAAATTGGCATGTTTCGCTTTTTGCAAAGCAATCTTAGCAAGCATCCATGTCTAACAAGATATTGGTATGGTACTTATAGTACAAGGCTTAGCTTCGATGAAGAGATCAAGTAATATTTTCAACTTTTCAAATTGATGTCCTGCATTCAAGTTATTAAGATCAAATTGACATGATGTGCTGCGTGAGGATCGGCCTTTGAGATGGCTTGCTATAAGGAGGCTTCATTAGCAAAACATTTGCATATCTTTAATAAATATATATATATACATACATCTATACAGATTCCAATGGAATGTTACCTTCATTAAATCAACACTTGATTGGGAGGCAGAGTTGATCTCTTCGTTCTTTGATTATTTGTACTCTTAGGTTGAGACAAGGCAGTAATGGTAAATTTGTTGGCAACCTAGAAATTAGACATTACTGAAAAGGTGTTCATGGAATGCAGTTCTTTAGATGAATATAGAGATTCCAAAAGGTATTCATGGAATGTGTTGCAACCCATGTTTGCATTATAGATGCCTTTCATTTTATTTTAATTATTTTCCATCCACATGAATTACAATAATTCAATTCATTTCACAGGCTCTTATGTACCCTCTTCTAGTAGCTTGTAAATCAATAAGTACTTTACGTAAAGTTGCAGCACAAGAAGTGGTTGACAAAGTTTAGCAGCATAGTGGTGTACTTGTCGATCAGGTGAAATGACTTATTAATTATAATTTTGTTATTTTTCTTTTCTTCTTTTCTTTTTTATTAAAATTAGGAATTTATAAATAGATGCTTATCTACAGGTAGAACTTGTATCAAATGAATTAATCCATGTTGCAATGGGGTCCCAATTGCGCATGGATTTCCACCGGATTCAACCTTTGGCAAGCTAGCTCGTTGAAGTATCGCCCCATCTATATTAATTTGGAGATTCCTCCCCAATCGACGTCACGGTGGGTGGTAGTTTTGCTGCCCTAAAAGGTAACAACTGCACCCTTTTGAAAAAGCTCTTCCCTTCACCCTCGTAATTCTCAAAATAAGATGAAAGAGATTCTGTGAAAATTTGATATTATGCTTGGCTCTTGAATCTTTGCCATTTCCTTGTTGATTTTGGGGTTCTGTTTTAGGCTAAATTGAAAAGTACAAATTGAATGCTAGCTAGCAGCTCTGTTAAGAAACTATAAAATTTGCATGCAGAAACCTACTCAATGTTATAAATCTTACAATCTTTGCCATACCCTTGAAGTCTCAATCCCAATCCTAGAAATCTTCGCCTGGAAAAGTCAGCAAAACAGAAATGATGATTGTGATTGAATTAAGAAAATGAAATTATCACTAAAGAATTACTAGCATTTAAGATCATGTACTTGTATTATATATATATATATATCTAACCATGAATTGTATGGAAAATTTTATCACTCACAGTATAAAAGCTACTGCTGACAACTTCAGCACCCTTCCTGAAGAATACAAGTAACCTCGTACATGACATTCTTCTGCAACCCACTTATCATATCGAATCATTAATTTAGACTCTTAATAAGTAATTGGCATGCATGTATCACGTCATTGAAAATAGTTGTAAAGCCAGCTAGTTTTTTAGTTAAGTTATGAATAATAGTATTTTATGAGTACTAATTATATTGAGATTAACTTTTTAAGGTTAAAATGTAAGAAGTAGGCCGTTAAGATGAGTTTCATTTTTTTTTTAATATATGAAGTTGAAAAAGTAGTATTGAATTATTCCTCTTCAACTGTAAGTGACCATGCTGGCATGCCATATGCAATTGACAATGTACTAATTGTTCCTAAAACTATAATACATTGTGGGACTGACTGTGCTTCAAGTTAAAAGGTTTGCAGAATTCATTTTTTCTTGGTTCAATTGCATAATGCTTATGGCTACTTTTGTGCATCCAATTAATTAAAGTGTTAGTTTTAGATGTATTTTATTGGCCTATGTGCATTATAAGGAGCAAACTAATTGTGTAAACGTTAAAAATGTAAAATTGCCTTGTATTGTAGTAAAAAAAATGACATTAGAGTTAGTTTGAAATATATGTTAGAGATGTGATAACCATGCCATTCACAAGAATAGGACGCTAAGCACTAGTATCTGTGAGCACACAATGATGGATGAAATACCGAAAATGACTTTTTCGATTCTTCTTGAATGCTCTGCACTTTTGAAATGTTGAACCCTTTTCGCGAGTTCACCATCGCTCCCGACTGATTCCACTCGATTTTCCACTCCCGAATCCAACAATCCACCACTTCTTGCATATTAATGTTGGATTTGTTTCTCAAATCTCACTATTTTGGGAATTTTGGTAGGTTCTTTTACTCGCACATATATTATGCAGCTCATCTATAAGATTATGCCTCTTTTTTTTTTTGTCTTGATCAAAGGATCCCACCATTGACGACCTACAAAGGGGAGCTCCATTTCACAAAGATTGACCACACTGAACAATACAAATTCTGGGACTGGACAAGGTATTTTTTCATGTGGTGCCAGTTCTAATGGTTTGAAAATAAAGAATGCAACTAGGGCCAATTTGGTGAGCTGGACACTGATTTATCATTTTTTTAAAATGAAATCTTTATTGATTTCATTTCATTACAAACTTACAGAGTGTTACCCCAATTCCCTTTTTTGCTATATTCACTGAAGTAGAAAATAGTCTATTGACGTAGTATCTTCATTTGGTGGTGACCATTTCCTCTAGTAATCAATCTATGGTCGGGTGTTTTTTTATCTTTTATATTTTTCATGTATTTTCCATTTATGTTAGATCGTATATGCTGATTCTTTATTAAATAGGAAGTTAAGAGGTAGATTGAAATGCCTAAGACCTTTTCTACTTTGTCTTTCCTATAAATAGTTCCCATTTGTGGAAGCATATTTCACTTAAGTGTTTCAATGTTAATTGCCAATTTGAAACTTTACCAATTTTCTCACATTTGATCCACAATGTTGGAGCTTTAGTATAATGGAATAAGTAAATGCAAATAGTGGTTCCCATGATAATGTTGGGTTCTAACCATGTCCCCATTATCCAGCTTATTCTTGTTTCAACTACTTAAAAACTGAACATTGGCTGAATAATAAAAGTATTTAGGGAAAGCTAATTAATATAAAACCACAAGCTCGTTTGATTGGCATTATAGTTTTTTGATACTTATTTGATTTAATAATATCTCCTCCCCTACATCCACACATGTATCTTACTGAATTGGGTTGCTACCTTGTTTAATTACTTAGCATGGTCCTAGAGGATGAGTAATGGAGGGTTATAATAGCTAAAAATTATGGTGTTTGTGGTAATGCATCAGTGGTAAAAAATTTCCTGCAAAAGTAATTTATGCATTGTGTGGGTTTTTATTCAACATACACCTCCATAAGTATCAATCATAAATAGGAGAATTTCCAAAAGCACAAGCATGAGCTGCCATATAATGGTGTTCACATTTTCTGCTTGATTTTCTCGAGGCAGTCCTGCCTGCCAAATTTCAGTAATTACTGAATTTGCACATGTAGGTTGCAAATACATTGGACTTGGTTTTCAAAATATAAAATTCAGTATATTACATGCATATGGATTGAAAGAAGACTTTGCTATACAAGAGTTAAAGAATAGGTTTTAGGAAATAAGGCAGTCCTTCGAACTAGAAGGCACCAACCATAAGGATACATTTCAGATTTGTGAGGATGCTGATGCTACAATGGCAGCAACTATAATATTTATTTTGCAAAGTGTTGGGCCTCCTCATGTAAGTATCTATATATAATATGTTTTTGTTTAAGTATTAATGTCTATCACATGATGTTTGTATTAACTAGAGTGTTTCTATCATAGGTATAAAGGGCGAAAGTTGGGATTGGTTGCTGTGTTGGTTGCCATATAGATGGACATGCTGATCAACTTCTACAAGTACATGGCGACATGGATAAATCTTGTTAGTTTTCAGATTGGATGTTAAAGATTTTTCATTAATTAGGTAAATATCATTTCACAGAGATAGCAATTTGCTAGAATACAGAGATCTTGGCCTTAATTTTACAAACCCATTAAATGCATTACCCATTAACTAAATGGTAGGGTATATAATCTAGCATGGTTTTCTAGGTTTTACCAGTATTGAACATTGTTGTATATTCAGTTTTTATCAATTTCTGATGCTGAAATGGGTGGTTCAGTGTGGCTACTAATTATAAAGCCTTGATGGTTCACTCAATTAACACTTATAAAACTGAATTTTGTGTGTCTGATGTTGGGTCTATTAAACATGGACTGTATTTAATACTAACTAATGACCATATTGATATTAGGACTGAAATGTTGCACCTAGGTGGAACGTCTAAGGATGGTATAGAGGTGCTCTCCATAGATTCAGTGTATTGAAGGTGTGTGACCGACACCTGCTTCCCAACAAGCCAAACTTGAAGTTAAGGTTTACCCTTAACTAATTCAGAAAACATGACAAGTGTATATATTGGTCTACATATGATGACAAAGAATGTAGTCATTTATGTACTGAAGCATGACTGGGTGATTGCACCAGCATATATATAACATATGCACATGTTATTATCACATGTTTTTGTAATGGTATGTAGAAACTAGTTGCTTGTATCTGGGTGGTTGCTGCCATGTGAATGTATTTAACTTTATAATAGCTACATCTGGAGTTGGGGGTTAGCTGAATGAATCGAGTAGAATATGTAAACATGTGTCACCATGTTGATGGATAATATTGGTTCTATTGGATGATTTTTTTTTTTGGTGATGAATTGATCGAGCAGAATATGCAAATAGTGGCATCCAACGTGCGACGGGGCTAAAATCAATGGTAATAGGCATCTGTGACGATTTCTAGCACTTTTTGCAACCAATTGAACTGTTGGAAATAGCAAGCACATGTTGCAAATAGGGAAACATTGCAAATAGAAACGTTTCAGTGAAATAATATACATTAATGCGACAAAATAATTTGATGCAAATGATATTGGCGACGATAACTGATTGAATAGGTTTCATATGATTTGTAGTGAGTCCATCATGTCATTGCAAGGAATATAATGTGTTGAAATAAGTATTAATGACGACGAAAATGGGGAATAGATGCTACTGTGCAATTCAGACATTTCTTTCACATCCAACATGCGTCGACTGCAAAATCTTCGGCTTTGGCTTATTTCAGCAAATCTGGTTGTCTATTCTAGCTAATTAAATTGCTGGGAAATCCTAACTTTGTTGTAGTGGTATAAACTACCTCAACGGTATAGTCAAGTTGAGCTTACAGCTTTTGCTTTCACTATAGCTGATGAGGTGGTTTACCTGGAACCAAGGACCTATTAGGAGGCTATTTCTAGCAAGGAGGCATCCAAATGGATACTTGCTATGCATGAGGAAATGGAGTCTCTTAAGAAAAATAAAACTTGAAAATGAGTTACAAAACCAAAATGAGTTAAATTAGTTGGATCCAAATGGATTTATAAAAGAAAAGAAGGCATATGGGTAGAAGGTACTAGATATAAGGCTAGGCTAGTAGCTAAGGGCTTTATCCAAAGAGAGGGAATTGATTTTAATGAGATTTTATCTCCTGTAGTAGAGCACAGTTCCATTAGGTTGCTGGTTTCATTCACTGCTTCTGAAGACTTGCATTTAGAGCAATTAGATGTTAAGACATCATTTTTACATGGTGAACTTGAAGAAACTATTCATATGCAGCCCCCTGAGGATTTTACAAAAGAAATTGAATCAGATCAAATATGTTTACTTAAAAAATATGTCTATGGTTTAAAACAGTCACCTAGACAATAGTATAAAAGGTTTGATTCTCACATGCTTAAAAATGGTTTTAAAGAAGTTGTTATAATAGTTGTGTCTACTATAAAGATGTAGAAGGAATATTAATATATCGCTTGTTGTATGTAGATGATATGTTAATAGCTTGTAAGAATTCTAGTCTAATAAAACAAGTTAAGTGCATGTTAAAATCAGAAATTGATATGAAGGAACTAAGACCTGCAAGTAGGATTTTAGGAATGGATATAATAAAGGACAGGTCAAAAAAATGTTTGTACCCATCCTAGAAAACATAAATTTCTAAAGTCCTTAAAAGGTTTGGTATGGAACCCACTAAAACTGTAAATACACATTTGGGCCAATACTGCAAATTGTCAGTTACCCAGACACCTAGTTATACAGTATATACAACAAATCTCCTATGCTAGCATGGTGGGAAACATTATGTATGTAATGGTCTATACAAGACCAGACCTTACATATGCGGTTAGTGTTATGAGCAGATTTATGGGCAATCCTGAAAAGCCTCATTGGCAGGCTATTAAATAGGTGTTGAGGTACCTTAATGGACAAATCTGGGTCTGAGGTATAGTAAGAATGTTGAAAAAGGGTGTGAAATAAAAGATTTGTAGACTCCGATTATACTAGTAATATAGATACCAGGAAATCCCTAACAGGGTATGTGTTTACTACTTTTGGGGGGATTATTAGTTAGAAATCAAATTTACAACTAGATATAGGTTTGTCCACAACTGAGACTGAATATATAGCTATGACAAAGGCAATAAAGGAGGCCATATGGATACAAGGAATTGTAAAAGAGTTAAGTATTTTTGGTGGAAATATCACTGTTTATTGTGATAGTCAAAGCACTATACACTTAGCTAAAAACCAGGTATTCCATGAAAGGTTTAAGCCTATAAATGTTAAGCTTCATTTTGTAAGGGAAATTATAGCGTCTGGGAAAATTGGAGTAGAAAAGATTTCCACTAAATTTAAACATTGTCTGAATTTAATTAGTATAAGCACTGTTGGGGGTCCCTACTAGAGGGATAATTGTAGGAACAATCAATATGATGTTAGGAAAACTTGGTAAACTTTGTTTGCTAAGGTGGAGATTGTTAGGATCTAATAATGTCAAACAATGTTATTATTTGTCTTTTTTGATATTTGTTTTATAGCCAAATGGAATCTGGACAAGTGGCTATGCACAACTTGCTGAAGACTCATCTGATGAGATGGGGTGTGTGCTGGTCATGTGAGGTTAAAGAAAAAGATATTTGTGCTGTGAAGTGTTTTAGTCCGTTGGATCAACTGCACGTGTCATCATCATCTCACACACACACATATATATATATAAATGTAATAGTGAGATGGATTATTACAATCTGAGAGGTCATTTTTGCTATTCTGAATATTAGCAGCTATCAAGAGAACAGAAATAGAGCAATTGTGAGAAACAGAGGATAGGAGAGTTAGGGTTTTGTTTTAAGTGAAAGAGAGAGAGGTTTTCTTATATTCTTGTGCTTGAAGCTTAAGAATACTCGTGTACAAACTCTGTGGCTTTACAGATTCATCAATAAGATCTATCTCTGAGGCTATTCCTATCGTGGATGTAGGCCACTAGGGCCGAACCATATAACCAGTGTGTTCTTTCTCATTTACTTTACTGTTTTTATATTTCTATTGTTAAATCTTGTTATCTTTAATTTCTTGGTCCTGGATCTGTTAAATTTGAGACTTACAAAACCCTAGGTTTATTTTTCTTGTCAAATCTTGGAATATTTCTTGTTAAACATTAACGGAAATCGTCTTATAGTTTAACAGTATGAAATAATAAAATCCTTAACAGTATGAAATAATAAAATCTATTTCTTTCCATCAATCAGCTTAAATTTATGGAAAAAGTTGTGATTTTATATGGTATCAGAACAGAAGTTCTGAGTTCGAATCTTGACTCTACACTTTACCTCATTTAAATAATCCACTTATTGAGTTTATTAATTGAAGGAAAGTTTGACTTACAAGTAAGAGAAGTGTTAAGATATAAAATAATAAAATCTATTCCTTCCAAGATATTAGCTTAAATTTTTTATATAAGTAATGATTTCACATACATCATATCTTTAATTTTCTTTTAATTACCAGTACTTTAATTGGTTACATGATTATAATAATTAGCCTTGCTAATTTCCCGATCAGAAATATTCAGAGGGTAATGACCGTATTTCTTGCCCTTGAAAAGTGTGAGGATTGAGTGGTGCTTGTGGCAATCCATGGAATATTTAAGAGATTCTAAAATAACACATATTTGATGAGAGAAGCCATGCGCATGGACATTATTGTAGGGTGTACTTAATAAAGATGTTGTTCATAATTTAGACACTATTGTTATTATGTCGTGTAGGTGTAGATATCCTGGCAGACATAGCAGTAACCTACGCGAAAACATCCAAATGTGGACGTGGGCCCACAAAGATGATCGAATTTGATAAACTACGTAAACATGAGAATGTGCCATTAAAAATAAATCTTAGAAAGACAGCATCATGTTGTGAGAATGTAGAAATGTTTACTACAAAGAATATAACATGGATGGTTAAATGGTATTGCGATATGAGTTATCCACAATAGAGTGATGTACCCCAAGCACACAAAGATAAGTTAATTGACCAGGTTAAGGATGAGGATGCATAATCCACCAGGCACTAGATATCCTCTGTTCCAAACACACTTCTTGGTATCCATCTTTTACTTGTGATATTGGCATATCCATCTCTTGAGATTAGGATTGTATTGTTATTGTTCATCAAGATGTTTGTTCTTTTATTTTATTGCCAAAATTATTACAGAGTCGGTTCAATAGGTTAGAGGGTCTAAGACTAAAATTTTGATTACGGTTTGTTTTTTTTTTTAAAGTAAAACTAAATAAATTAATTTTAATTTTTACATTAGATTTTTATTTAAAAATAATTCTTATTATTTGTCAAGTAAATTACTACTTAAGATTTTATATTACATTTTTAACTAATATTTTTAATTAATAATGACATATATAATATTTATTTGATACTTTTGATGTTCTTAAAATGAGCTAATTTATATTTTTAATTAGATTTAAAAATAATTTACTTTAAACTTTTTTTAAGGAGGCCTTCTTCCATTGGGGAGCCTTAGGTGTGATACCCCATATGAGAATGATAAGATAGGTGGTGTATGGGATCCCATATTGCTTGGGAAGGAGAAGTTCTAGCTCTTTATAAGGTTCCAATGGGGCTCCAATTGTATCATTGACTAGTCCTTTTGGAGTATAGGTCATGTGGTTTGGGCCTTCCATTGGGGTGTTACAAATGGTATCAGAGCCTATCCCAACTAGAAATGTGGGACTTGAGCCGTGCCACCTACAATAGACAGACCCGACGAGGACGTCGGGCATTTAAGGGGGGTAGATTGTGATACCCCATATGAGAATGATAAGATAGGTGGTATATGGGATCCCACATTGCTTGGGAAGGAGAAGTTCTAGCTCTTTATAAGGTTCCAATGGGGCTCCAATTGTATCATTGACTAGTCCTTTTGGAGTATAGGCCATATGGTTTGGGCCTTCCATTGGGGCGTTACATTAGGCAATTGCTTAAGTGGCCTAATGGAAGAGCTGACCCTAAATTATTATTACCTGCATGTGGGCACAGTCAAACAGATGAAACCCTGTTTCTTATGGCTAGTTTGTTTCTTGTAGAGGACCATCTTTTACTTACAGTATTGGCATCATTTTCCTTATGTTAAGACTTGATCCAATATTCTAGTTCTAGTTTTTATTATCCTAGTTTTAATTGTATCTGATTTTTTTTTTCACAATCCATTAGTGAACTATGACTGTACACTTCCAAAACAATTTTTCCACGAATTACCAGGCTGAAGATAGATTAAGATTGTTTAGACTTTAATTTTTCTGGATTTAAGATTCAAAATTAATGACCTTGGGACTCTTAAATATTTCCTTAGCTTGGAATTAGCTAGGAATTCAAATGGCATCCAATTATGCCGAAGAAAATATGCCGTCGACATCTTGCCTGATGTTAGTTTATGTGGTTGCAAGCCCAATCTAATTCCCATGGATCTGAATCTTAAATTGAGCAAAGAAGATGGTAAACTTCTACATGATCCCTTTGAGTTCAGAAGATTGATTGGATGGCTTTTTTATTTAAGCATCACTGGTCCAGATTTATCATTCTCAATTAATTTGCTTATAAACTCCTACGCTATGTTAAGAAGTCTCCTGGTCAGGGCTTATTTTTTCCCTTCTCTTCACCTTACAAGCTTACTTCATTTTGTGATTCTAATTGGGCTTTATGCCTTGATACATGAAGGTCAACCACGGGTTTCTGTGTTTTTCTTGACAAGTCTCTTATATCATGGAAATGCAAAAAGCAAACAACCTATATCTCGTAGCTCTGCTGAAGCTGAGTATCGTTCCATGGCTGCTACCTCATGTGAACTTGTTTGGTTGAAATATTTACTCCATGATCTCATAGTTTCTCATCCTCAACTTGTCATACTTCACTGTGATAGCAAGTTTGTGCTCCATATTGCTTCCAATCCTGTTTTTCTTAAGAGAATCAAACACATTAAATTAGATTATCATCTAATTCGAGATAAAATTCAAGCGGGCCTCATTTCTACATGATCATACACACCATCCACTTCACAATTGCCTAACATCCTCACTAAGATTCTCCATTCTCCATTATTTCATTCTCTCTTATTCAATATGAGAGTGATAGATATATCCTTTCCATCTTGCGGGGGGATGTTAGAGACCACTCAGAATCCATCACAACAATCTAGCTCATCCACTCAAGCCACGACTTCCTACAGCTCAGCAAAGATTGATCAGCAGTATAAAGATGATTCCAGAAACAATGCATTGTGATTCTGTTGCGCTGTCTGTACAAATTAGTTATGTAATGATTCTTTATTCATCTCTGTAATCAATATAAATAACTAGTCCTGTACGTTGTAAAGTGAAATCAATACACATGGAAATCAATTTCAGCAGCACAATTTCTCTCCGTTCCTTGCTTCGTCTTCTTCATTTCTCTGCAAGTCATTTTTCTGTTTTTTACCAAAACTGTTACAACCCTTAGTTCTGAAGAATAATTCATTTTGTTGTTTTCTCCATTTGCAGCTCAGCAACTATTGTTCTTTCGAGGGGGTCCTATACTACATGCCTCATTATGATTGATGATCAACTCTTCAAGCGAACGGGTAGCCTGGACAAGAGCTTCAAGGGTAAATACATAAGATGTATTTGTTTTTCAATACATTAAATAATTGTCCCCAGGCAAGCAGTACAACAAATGCATTAATATCTAGTTAGTATATATGGAATTAATAGCTATCCCCATGCAAGCACTTTTTTTTTTTAATGCATGCAATTAATAAATTCATCCATATGTGGTGTCATGTACTCAATGACTCATGGAGATCACTAGTACTACACCATATTCTCACTCTGTTATAGAATTTATGACTATATATGTTGTTACTGCTATATAGAAAGTATTCTCACTATATCCTTAGAATTTATTCAGCCAATATGTTGTTAAAATTTGATAAAAAGATAACATATTGGTTCTTCGTATCTTATGTTTTTTACGCAGAGTTGATCAATGTTGGACAATGTTTGCAAGATGCATTGCAAACACTTCATGACCTGTTCACCTTAAGGAGACAAAGATAAGGGCAGCACGCGCTAGATAGGAGCTCAACCGAGGAGCTCATTGTATATGATTTTTACCTGGAGAGAAATGAGAAGATAAAGTGATCATAATGCATCCATGTATTTTCGTAACTCAAATATCTAAGTCTTGAATGATTGTAATAAACCTTAGTTGCTCTCCTATGAAAATTTCAATTGCCTCCATCTATGCACCCATGCCTATGTACGGACTACAGAAATGAACTGAATCTGTTGCAAACAAAGATGATTGATTATGTACACTTACTACGCTTGATTGGTTGAGTTAGATGAAATTATCAATATTCAATGATTGATAGTTTTGGTTTAGCATAACAAAATTTTTAGTGTTTGTGAATAACGATGAGTTTTTATATATATACAACCAGGGGCGGAACTGCCCCTGCTCTAGCCCCCCCAAACTTAAAAAAAAATGATATATAGGATATAAATATATATAGTTTTTTTTATATAATTAAAATTTTCACATTAATTTATTAAAAAATAAAAAATTTGCCCCCCCAAATTCTTGGACCTCTAAAAATTTTACTAAAATTATTTTTTCAAATTTTAATACTTACCTAATCTCATTATAAATTTTTATTTACACCCAAATTATCTTTCCCACTTTAGCTTAATGTGTTGATGCAACTAAATTTTTAAGATATGTTTAGATTATCTAAACTATGTAGATGACTAGAAATATGAATTTTTTACATATCATTTCCTAATTTATATTGAGAAATTATTGTCAATAATTTCACTTTAGAAATGATAATAGATGAATTTTATTTCATGAAAGATCATTATCGAGTTTAATTTGTAAGAGAAATCTTAAGTTCATTTTTTTTTTGTAATGGGATCTAACAAATTGCAAAAATTAAAAAAAATGATTTATAAACATGTATTTTTATATATAATTTTATAATCATGCGCAAATAAAAAACTTATATTCACATATATTACATATTTTGTCAATCGCCCCCCCCCAAATAACAAATTCTAGTTCCGCCCCTGTATACAACCACAGGAAACTTCAAGAAAATGTATTATATATGCTGCCTTCTGAGGCAAGATCCCAAATTGCAAAGATTTTTTTGCAGCAATTTTTTATTCGCTAAAAAAATTTGTCTGGTGTTAATTTTAGACAAATTTTTTTAGCGCTGATTGTTTTCTACTGTAAGTAACATGACTTACAGTGTTACGTATCGCCACTAAAATTTTTGCAGCGATTTTCATGCGCTGGAGTAGTTCGTATCAACTACATGACTCACTGCGGCGACCACACATTCGCTGCAAATATTACTAGTTACAACGATTACACTCGCCGGAAATGTGTTACGTAAAATCCACAACATCATTATTACGGCGATTTTTATTTCCTCTGCAGCGATCCCTTTCGTCGTAATAGTGTTATTCCAGCGAATTATTGGGCAAGGGTGGGTTTTATTCATGGCGTTAGTAACACTTATTTGCAGCGATTAATTTTGCTGCGTTAGTAACACTTACTAATTTTGCACATTCGCTACATAAAAGACTGGCATTTTGATAGCATTGAACAAGCGGTGCAACATTAATCACTGAGATAAATTGATTCCAACGATTTTATGGGTTAATTTTGACAACAATGCACCCCGAGAAAAACCTTTTTTGGTTGTAGTGGCACCATGCACGCATGCAGTACGATAACATTCTCTAAGCTCTTGCCTTTGGTCCTAAACAGTATACATTTTTTTTTTTAATAAATGAAGTAAAGTAGACATACTTAAGGCCCTTAGGGATATATACTACAACAAAACAGGCTTTTTGTGATGCTAGAATTCGCTACAAATTAAAGTCCCTAAATTTGTCGAAATAACTCATTTCCCGCGATTTACGTTACGTCACATGTTAGGCACTATTAAAAAGCCCATTAGTGAAAAAAAAATTTCAATTGCAGCAAATAAAATCCCTGCAAATAAGTGAAAAAATAATGCAATTGACTGATTGAGTCCCAATTTTATGCAAAAATCGCTGAAAAAACCTTTTGCAGCAATACTTAACTGCTACAAATACCTTAAATTTTGTTGTAATAGCTCTAATTTGCAATGAATTAGTTGTCTAAATTTTGCGTCAATTATTATTTGTGGCGAAAGTAAATCACCGCAATAGATTTTTTTGACAAAAATTCTTTATTTTTGATGAATTGGGGTCGCCGCAAATAGTCATATACTAAAAAAAATCCTGCAATTTTACTAGTAATTTGTTACAATACAATATTTCCAACCAAAAACTTTTGCAGCTTCTATTAAGGCATCAAAATAGATGGATATGTGCCTCTAAGAATGGAGAGTGCAACACAATTTGTATGTACCAGTGTCTTCAAGTATACAAGTGGATGCATATTTCAGTTCAAATTCTTGATTACTTCAATAAGCATAAGTACATAAAATAAATGACAAACTAATATGCATCCAACCAAGAACAACCAGCATCAACATCCTCCTCCTCCAGCAAGATAAGAGCAAATTTACACATGGTGCCTAAGCTGAAAAATATTAACAAAAACCCTTCACAAAGTTAATGATGTACATGTAATTTACACAACAAAAATACTCACAATAACATCAGCTTCATTGTCAGATAGTTTATCAAAGTCTGTAAGGAAAGAGTCAATCAAAGTTGCCTACAATCAACCATCAATAAGTAAAAGATTGAAACTAAAAATAACAATTCTAGGTATCTGAGATTAAAACTCATAATTTTTAAAAGAAGGAAAAATTATTCAAGTTCAAGGAGTTCCTTGTGTATATATATATATATATATATGAGATTCTATGATAAAAATCCAGAATAAAGAGATCATCAATAATCATTTCACTCCAGAAAAACTATTCAAGTTCGAGGAGTCCCCTGGACATTACCGTATCAACAGCACCATAAAAGAAAAGAGGAAAAAAAAAACCCAAACCATGAAAGAAAAATTACACTACAAGAAATATTAAAGGGTTTAAAACGGCACTTTTGAGAGTGTCACTACTAAATTCGCCGGTTGAAGTGGTTTATAGCGGCATCCGCAATTTACTAGCTGCGTTTCGATGGTAAGTGGGCGAATTTATTTTTTGCGGCGCTTAAAGCTTTCCATTAAACCACATTATTAAAACCCCCGACCCCGATATTCGAAGAACCCCAAAACCTAATACCGCTCTCTCTCTGTCGCGCATTCGAACCCCAAATCTAATCTCTCTCTCTCTCTCTCTCTCTCTCTCTCTCTCTCCCGCGATACCGCCGACGGCCACGAGGAACCCAAAACCTAATCTCTCTCTCTCTCTCTCTCTCTCTCTCGCTCTCTCTCTCGCTCTCTCTCTGTGATTGCGCCACCCCTTCGTCGATACCGTGTCGTCGCCGTCTTCCTCTCGGTTCGTCTCTCACCCTCTCGTGCTCTCTCCTTTCCAAAGGGTGGAACTCTAGGCTATATCTCCTCAAAGAGGGGTTAAACAAACATGGGTAAGCTTCCAATTTTTGGTTTTCATTTTTGGATATTTTACTTCTACACGAAATCACCTAGGTCATGTTTCGGTAAAATAGATCCTTAACTATGTTTGCTAGGTCATGTTTCGGTAAAATATATTGTTCTTGATCATCACTTAGTTTACCAAGGATTTATTAATGAAGAAGCAAATTACAGTGGGTTGAAAAAGTTTTTTATTTCTTAGTTGTCTTCGTGCGTGGGACTGTAGCCGAGCACTATAAAAAACAGAGTGGTCGGTGGCTAATTAAACCGAAATAATTACTGGCACATTTTTATGATTTTCATCTGTTAATTAGATCGGATTGTAGGTGGTATTGGCTATTGTATAGGGGCTTCTTTGGTGTCGAGTATTGGCTGTCTTTCCTCATGTTGTAGTGCAGTAATTTATATTTTTGCCTTCATACTGCACGCAAGTTTAAGGTCTCTGTGTGCGTGGTTACCAATATATTTTGGGTAAATGTTGTGGGGTTGCTTTATAATCTGGAAAAATGCATGTGGATGTCTTTATGATTGTTGTTTATGTTTTGTTTATGTTTTTGATTTTTCTGTGGGGGAAGGGGCTGCTTGAAATTAATACGAGAGAGGATTATTCAAGTTTGTTACCATTCTGTTTGACTGTTTGATCGAGTCATTTCGGTTCTGACTGAGCTTACCAGTATAATATTGGCACATTGAGATGAAAAGTCTAGACCAAAAAATACTAGTCATACTGAGCTAGAAAAAGGGCACAAGCATATAGGATATTGGTATACGAAAATGCATTGCTGTATAATGATGTTCAATATATTATGGGGCTGCTTAGTAATTGGGAAAACTAGAGTTTCTTATGTGCACTTGTGGGGCTCCTTACTACCTTATAAGTGTGTTTGTTGAACATAAGAAAATAATTAGGATAATATTTACTGCACTAAATATAAATTTGTAGGGCAGCAGTAAGCATGTTTGACATGCTTACATCATTTTAAATTGTATGCATTGCTATTCTAGGCTTGCTAGCTGTCTCTGAAATTATATAACAAAGTTTTACTCTTGACTTCAAGTAAAACAAAAAGTTCCCATAGTACACAGTTATTCATGGTTATAGGTAGTGAGCAGCACGCATATTCCAAGTTAGTTGTGTGCATTCCTTATCTGTTTAATTTTGTAAGTAGTGTGTTGTAAGCAGCACACAGTTTTTTGTATACCTGGGATATTGTGTATATATTATCATGTCTACATATGTATTTCCAGCAGGATCTGATTTAGGATATTGGTAAGATAATTATGTTGTTCAAGTGTTCCTTCTATGCGGGTAAGTTGTTATTTCTCAATTGGTTTTGCCTATTAATTTGGATACTTGATGGTTAATTAACCAGAGGGTGTGATCACAGATACAAGAATGAAGACAGTTGGAAGTGGGTTTGAGGAGCTGTTCCATGCACGCTAGTTTTTTTATGCACAAGTTGATTGAATGAAAAAATAAATAAACTCCATGTTGATGCAAAATATTTTCAGATTTCATTTGGGCATTTCACAGCTGGGCAGAGTAGGTAAGTTTCATTAAGACATATGTACACCTTTCCAGTTTTACCCTGACTATGCTTCACATATTAAGGTTGAACTAAATGGATAGTCATTCTTTGTTGATTTTGAGATATTGGGTTTTGTATATTATATCTGAGTGTCCTTTTCCAGTCAAAATAATTTTGTGGGGCGACAAAATATGGGGTCTAATAAACTCAGCTCATATGTGCATTTAATGATTTCAATGCTAGATAGGGGTTGTGATCAAAAGCCTTAGAACTAATGTACCTACGTTTTCCCCTACATGGGAGATTAAGTAAGGATAGGATGCTTTGCATTGTGGTTGTCGCTGCTCGATTATAGCAAAATTGTTGAAGTTAATTGTTAAGTTTTGAGCCTGTGCACATGATTGCAAGTTGTATTTAAGTTCCCATCATATCTTCATATTACTATTTTTTTATTTGTGAAATGGCACAATGCAGGAAACACTTCTTAACTTGTTGCTTCGCAACTACCTTCATTACAACTTATTTGATCAAGTAGAGAAGCTTAGGTCAAAGGCACCTTGATTTGAAGCCCATTCAAACCAGCAGGTAAAATTTCAATGGTCTTTACTGTGTAGATAATTTAATATTCCTACTTGGAAACTCTTGCATTATGATTGAACTGCCATATTGTTTTGTTTAATCTAGATAACTTTTCTATAAAGTCATAGTCTTGTTTATATTGTAGGAACACTTTTTTTTTTTTTACTAAATTTGATTATTGTGTTTGTATGCATGTGCACCTCGTGGACTGGAGTGTCATGAGGGGAAGAACATTTTAGGTAAATTTTGAATAACACATAGGTTTTCACATGTTTTTATTTAAATGCACTAGGGTGCAATGAGGTTTAATTTGAGCTGCAGTTTTTTGGGTAGATCCCAAAATGATACATGTTATCATATATACGTTTATGCATATGCTAGAGTACTCTACTGACTCTTGGTATGCTAGATTGTTTGTGTTTGTTTTCTTGAAAGATTGCATGAGAGAAAGTGGAATGTGTAGATTACTATTTATTTTTTACATGCTGGATCTCTTTTGATTACCTTTAAAAAAAAAAACATGATCTTCCCCCTATTTTTCCTAGAATGGCATTAATGGCTCTTATCTTGGCATTGTTATACTTATCTGTTTTATAAGTTTGTGGGGATTTCCTCAAAACAGCAACTTAGAATGGATACCCCTTGTTGGATCTAATAATATATAGTTCTGTACATTTCAGATCCTGGATTAGTGTAGGAGAATATATGCTTAACTTTCATGACTCTTTTTTTTGACATTTCAGATAAGCTTATTTTCCAACTTTTTGTGGTGTAGGGAAACTGGGGTCTCAAGTTTCTTGTCTACTGCATCAGCTAATTCAGTAGAGTCATGATATCTGTTAACACTTAATGTATACTTATTCTAGTGCATGAAACTGTGTACTTAATGTATCTATATATTCTGTAGTTGCCATTTCCAACAATGTACATTATTCTATTGTTATTTATTTCCAACATGCAAGCTTATTGAATACTTTGAGGTAAGCTATAAAGTAACAACTTTGTATATAATTCTACTTTGCAAATCTTTCCTTTGCATGGTACTGCTGTTTGGCTAAATATTTTTCAGGTACTGCTGTTTTTATTTTTGGAGTGATGTAGAAATTATGTTTCTGATATTGGTGCATACACTGCAGTAAATATTACGTGTGAGCTTATAAATTTATAGTTGGCTGAAGTTATATATCTATATATTGGACACTGTTTGTTGATATACCAAACGTTGTGCAAATGTATCAAACTAGCTTATATTATTGAAGTGGTAGGATATGTGAGATGAGAGATGAATGAATGTTATTACATCATTCTAGCTTTTAATTTTCTGCTTAATTAGAGGGTTCTTCAACTATATTACAAATAATTAGATGATCATAAAGGGTTTATATATACAGGAAAATAAACCAAACCAGTATTTTTTATACTTAGTCATAACTCAATACTCATTTTTGGAAGCTGGTACAGATTATACATACAGGAATATTGTTGCAGGATGTTTGTTACTAAGAGGGTTAGTGCATCCTATCCAAACCTCATCATTTTTATTTGATTAGTTTGACCTTCTCTCATCCAATCCTAATTTGTTTGGGAAAAATATTGTGTTTGAGAGACCGAAATGATCAGAGTTTAAGATAATGTATTTTAACAAAATACTATTTGAGTCAGGCGAAGCTGGTTCATTAGTAATTTTTTATTGTTGTATTTGTGTAGAACATTATTTGCGACGAATTTAACTCGCCGCAAATAGGGTAGAAACTCGCCGCAAATGCTCTGGCAACTAACATCTAACCATGGCTAACATGCTATTTGCCGCGATTTTTATATAATTTTTGCGGCGACAAAAATTCGCCGCAAAAATGTTACAGCATCAGCGCTCGCTTATCTGGCAGGGAGAGAGTTGTAGCCGCTTGATTATTTGCGGCACGCCTCCGGCGCTACATAAAACGCCAGTCTTGCTTATTAGCCGCGATTTTAAGGCTTTTTCAGTCACCGCAAAAAGTCTTATTTCTTGTAGTGAATTAACATGCCATGCAATTGAAACAATGAACCTTTTATATACGTAAAACAAAATTTTATTAACATTAAAAGATGCCCAGGACGTATACAAAGAATACAAACTAATTAACAACTAGGAACTACAAATGGATACAAGTAAACTATGAAAACTAGTCCATTAAGTAGAAAACACATTTACAAATAAATAAGAGGAAACATACTATAATAATGATATAAATAAATAAGAGAATGAAAACAATAGACATAAACCATCTTAAACAAAAAGATCCCTGAATAAAACAAAACCAAGACAGACAACAAATTCACAAATATCCCCAGCTCTGCGTACGTACATTCTTGCTTGTCTGCAAACTTTGCTCAAAAACGGACATCACCAAAGGTTCCTAGGATATTGGGAAAGAGACCCCATTTCAAATCTTGCAGCAAATTGTTTCGTGGGAAAAAATCATTAAATCGCTGCAAAAAATCATTTTCAAAACTTGATGTTAAAATTCCACGGCGACATCAAAATTGCCAAAATTGATAACTTATTGTGACAGTTTTATTTTTAATGATATAATAATCACCACAAAAGATCATTTTTCTTGTAGTGAGAATAATAACATTCTCAAAGGCATTGGATGGGAGCTGCTAGCTAGGAGCTGCCAGGAGGTATAGATTATAAACATGTCAGCTTCAACGTTATTGTTTAAAAGCGATTTGGAAGTCATGGTTGTAAATGGGTGCAAAAATCTGGCCATGGTTGATCTCATGATCTCCATGATCTAATAATATTGCCTATATATGTGTATATATATGGTTATTGTGTTGGTTAAAAGTTTCCCCTTATACAAAAGTGTTTGAATTTGAAGAAGAAAATGATTAATTTTGTGCACACTCCAAATGTACAAGTGGATATATATGTTCTTAAAAATAGGACCAATTACATATATTATATGTAATTAATTAGTCCTATATTATTACCATGGAGATCATGCATGCAATTCCATGGCCGGCCGCACCACATGGTTTTGTATGTGTCTTTTTTATTTCCTAGTTAAAAAAATTGATCGGCTTTTTGCAAAAAATAAAAAATGGGCATGACAAACGTCCCTTAAATAGAATTTCCATTTTTACTATTCCAAATTTTTACTAATAGAATTTCCATTTTGAGAAGTTCAATTCCTATTCCAAATTTTTACTAATAGAATTTCCATTAATGCGCATGACAAACGTCCCTTAAATACAATAATATATCTGTTTACGGTTATATTTAGTTGCTAAAGGAATACGCACCAGGTTATCCTTAAAATTAAGTTGTGTTGATCATTTAATTAATACCTCAGAAAATTATTAAAAGACATCATGTGGACGTTTTTATCGGTAAGTTTAGCACGGTTTTTGTGGCCGCGTTGATGAAGATTTAGTACTTTTTCTAACCATTAAACTATTAATGTTCATGGTATGAGGGATATCCCAGATACTGTGCAATGCAATATTTATATGTTGCTTATAAAGTGCGGCCTTTTATATGCTGGCAGATGAGCTTATATATATATATATATATATATATAGGGTAAAGCTGTGGTCTGGATTGGTGCAAAAGGGGATTAATTTGCACCATTCCAATTATAAACAGCTTCGTCACCTTTTTATGTTAGGAAAGCATGGACCTCACTTCAACTGTTGATAAGCCCTCAACAACACTTCATATCTTCTCTCTTTTCTCTCAACAATAAACTCTTTTTTACAGAATCACCTGCCAAGGGGAAGTTTCGGCTCCTTCCCCTTCTCTCCCACCCTTTCCTCTCCCTCTCCCCCTCCTTTGCCTTACTCTCTTATTCATTTTTTTTCTTTTCTTTTCTTTTTTTCTTGGTTTGCTAGTTTTCTCTTCTCTTTGTTTCTCCTTCCTACCCCCTTCCTTCTCCTTTGTGTCTTCTTCTTTTTGCAAGAGTACTGGGGACAACCTTTTGGTCCCTAGGGTTGTAGGCGAAAGTTTGGGCTTGGATTTTCAGGATGCGATTGGTGTTTTGCTTGAAGCCACTACAACAATTTGCACTTTTTGCGGTGGTTTTACCATAGCTGAAATAAAATTTGCAGCAATTGGACTGTTATTGGAGTGACTTAATTGTTGTTGGGCGTATTTGACAGAAATGTTATTTTTCCGTTTATAACATTGGGGGCTTTAAGTATTGCGTCGTTATATGAAGATGTTTCAGCTATGGTATCTGTTGCAATAAAGATAAAAGTAATTGGGTCGATAGTATTAGACATAATAAAAATAAAAGTAATTGGGTCGATTACAAACGACGGAAAACTGGAATAACAACAAATTAATTATTATATGATTAGACATGACTCAAACGCACTTTTAAAACTACAAACCTCCTAAACACTCGATCGGAGCCATCACACGTTCCAAAAGAAGCTTTTTCCCCTAACCCAAAGAACAACCAGCCTAACCCTTTTCTCCTCTTGACAGCGCTTTCCCCATTGATTTCTTCTCCCTTCTCTAGTTGATTCTCCTCTTAATTCAAACCTTCACCATCTTCCTTTCGCATCGCTTTTCCTTTGCATGTGTGGATTCCATTCCCTCACTCCACACAAACACTGGAGTTCTGTGGAAAATATACTCAAGTTTCGATTCCTTGCCTAACATCCATCCAATTTGGGCCTCCCCTACAACGTCTTCTGTGGCTAGTGCGCAACCCCTAGTTGGCTCTGCAACTGAACGAAAGGCCCGACCTTTTAGTAACCGACAGGTAACTCTGTTAGTCGATCGATGGATTTCAGCTCCCCCTCACTCTTTCAGTCCTCTATATTGCATTGTATTACCATATATATTGGTATTTGATACTTAATTAAGTTCTAAAATATAAGTCTTGCATCCTAGGGTTTTGTAGTTTGGCACCGATTAGTCGCATTTCATAGTTTGGAATAAAGTCACTTTACACAATCTGTTCCCTTTTACTAATTAAATTTTGGCTTATGAACATAGAGAATAGGATTTGTATGGCAGATACTTTCATTTGTCTTTTTATTTTAGCATACGATTTGAGTTAAATTTTGGCTTATGGATGCGAATTTGACACATGGCCTTTTGGTTTTTGTTAAAGCATGGGACTTTGCCTATAATTAAAATCGGCTCGATGTTTGATTTTTTCTTATTCTATATATTGATCTTTTTGGTTTTTTTTTTTTGTGTGTTGGATTGGAGTTAGATCTTGCTCTGTTTGGTTGCTGAGAAAATTTTATGGGAAATGTATTTGAGGGAAAACAAGGGAATTTGGGTGGTTCAAATTCCCCACTTTTAATCAAGTTTGTTGATCCAATTATCACAGATTTGCGGTGACTTTCCTTTTATTTGGGGTATTGATTTGATGAATCTGATTTATGTTTTTGGTAAATTATGAATTTTGATCTATCTCGCCTTTGGGATTATAAGCATATATGTAGATGTTATGGGGTTTTCCTTCGTGATCGTCTAACTAATTCTTGCAGAGCACTTTAATTAATAGTGCCTCAATTCCCAGGTTGTTTGCCTATAAAATTTGGTAGAGAGCATAAAAATTGAAACATAATTAACGCTAGCTTATGATATGTATATATATTTGGCATGTTATACATGCTATATGAGAATCCTCCATCTTAGATATGTGATTCTATTTGGCATGCTTAAAGGAAAGTTTCTTGGATCCAAATTTTGGGAACGAAAAATAAGAAGATATTAAAAATTAATAATAAATTTGTATTCTCCCTTTGATGTTAAGAGATTTTTTTCCCCTTATCTCATTTCTTTCCAATACATATTTGAATTTCTGGGTCTCATGGTCTTATGCGTTTTTGGATTTGATTGTAAGTATATACGAGTATAGGAGATGTAGAGCATCTATAGATATTTACTTGAGGAGGATTAATCCTCTGGACATATAAAGAGCCCAGAATTGCTCTTAAGGGATCACAAATCGACACCTTGATTTAGGCTTGACCACCAAAGGGTTGGGTATTTCTTGGAGTTGGTATGGACTGGAGTTGCTCTATGAATTTTTATTTACTTTTGTGAACATTCATATATGGGAATTGTTAGACTATGCATTTAATATTTTTTCAACATCTTCTCATTCCAAGTTCACTGAGTATGACACAAGTCCCTGAGGTTGACTCTGATCTATGATATCACCATTTGGGATTGAAGAGCTTTTAACATTTTGTCATTAATTTTTTGTCTTTTTGGTTGACAATTTTGTGTATAATTATTGCTAATTGATCTGAGGTTTTTTTATTTTTATTTTTATTTTTGGAATGCATTTGGATTGATCTAAGTTTAGATGCTGATTTTTTTTTTCTTTTTAGTCATATTTTGCAAATGACAAGTATTCAATGGCTTGGGGATGGACGGCCTTAGCTGGTTGCCTAGTCACTTGAATGTGAACGAGATTTTTTTTTGGGGGGGAGGATTTTTTTGGGAGAGAAACAACAAGGGATGTGGGTTTTCTCACTTCTCAAATGCATGATTCTCTGAAGGCAAGTTCATGATTTCCTATTATAGAAGGGTGATGTGGCAGCTTATTATTGGATTGCTGCAAAATCCCCTTTTGCACCAATTTGGACCACGCTTTACTCAAATACATATAAAAAAAAAAGCTCCAGGTTGGATAGGTGCAAAAATGTGTTTTTCCCACCGGCCGATAATAACACGCCACATAGGCATTCCATGAGAAAGCGAGGTAAGGGTTCATGCACCGAAGCATTAACGTATTATCCCTCCTTCTCCATCTCTCTCTCTCTCTCTCTCTCTCTCTCTCTCTCTCTCTCTCTCTCGCCCTCAACCTCTCCCTCTCCCTAGTCGTTTTGAGCCCTAGCCCAGCCCCCTACCCATTGGAGAACCATGTGCCGACCTTCCACTTGATAGTCCCATCAATCTTGGTCTTCAAAGCACCGCACCAACATTCTAGTCCTGCTGCAAATTCACCATTAATTCTAGCCACATTTGCACTAAGTTCCCGTACAATAAAGGCAACCACAGAGAAACCTCCTTGTGGCCCTAGTATGTCAGAGGAAGAAGGGTCAGGATTAGATCCTAACCCAATCCATGTGGTTTTTGGAGGATACGGTCACCTGCATGCTAATGGAGATGGTGAACAAAGGAGAGGTAGAGACATTGAAGCCATAAACGGTGGTGTACTAAAGGATGAAGTAGGTGGGGGTTAAGCTAGAGCTCGAAATGATTGGGGAGGGGGAGGGGGGGGGATACCCAGTATGCAATTAAGTGCACAAACCCTTCTCACTTTCTCATGAAACACCTACGTGGCATACTACTATTGGCCAATGGGAAACACATTTTTGCACCCATCTATCCTGGAGCGCCACTTTCTCTCTCTCTCTCTCTCTCTCTCTCTCTCTCTCTCTATATATATATATATATACATACACAGACACTACAATGAAGAGATTTACAACTGTTTATATTTCTTTGCTAATAATACTCTTTTTGCAACGAGTGTTTTTTTTTTGTGCGCAAATAATTACAATTGCAATGAAATATTTTCTGTTTAAAATTAGTGTTGCAGTTAATCTTCTCCAATGATCGTAATTATATATAAACAATGAATATGTTTGCCGCACAAAACACCCATATATGATCAATTGATTCAATCCCTTAATTAATTAGCAACGACTTATTTTCGTTGCAAAAAATACACACTCAATTAGCAACAACATTAAGCTTCTGTTGCAAAACAAAGAGAATAACTTACACAGAATAATTCTAAAACATCCTTTTTCTACACAAAGAGAATAACTTTAGATAAGCCTGTGTACACGGGTTCCGGATCCGGAAATCCAGGTTTCCGGATCCGGAACCGGATTTTAAATTCGGGCCGGAACCCATATGAATCTGGATTTTAAAAATCCGGATTTCGAGTTCCGGATTTGAAACCGGGTTTCGGCAACTCTTGCTCGTCGAGCAATTTCCAAACATTGCCGGTTCCATTATTTCTTTCAGAGTTGATTTTGATATCATTTCCTTATATGGGAAAGAACCATTTGAAACCAAAGCTGAAGTTGGTGAAGATGGGAAACTCCATGTTATTGTGTGAAAAGCAACTTCTTCTCGCTCATAAATCTTCTCGCGACGATCTCACGGGCCTAATTCCGGCCTTTCACTCAGTCCTCGGCCATCTAATTTGACCAATGCCAAGATTTACTCGCTCCAATCATCAAGAAATCCAACCCCTAGAGATTCCAGTTTCAACCACGCTGATTTGTACTCCATGGTGAACAGTAAGAACTTGAGCAGTGTTAGCCCGAGGTAGTCCAATTTCGGTGATATAAGTTTCGACGAGGAGAGCGAGGTAGGAGTGATCGGGAATCCGACGAGTGCATGTATTTTCTCGCCGATCGGGAGGAAGAAGGCGAATGAGTTTGGCGATGAAGGAGTAAGGATCTTCACATGTTTGTTTGGAGCTCAAGTGCTTCACTAGTTTCTGAAGCTGGGATCCATGCTTTCAGGGGTGAATGAGAATATAGGAACGAGCTTGGCAGGATTTATCACCAAAAAGATTTAAACAGTAAACTTTAAAAAATAAAAAAATCACGTTTTAGGAAAGAAATAAACTAAACAAATTAGAGAAAAAATATGAAAAATTTTTAGAAGAAAAAAATTGAAAAGCGACATTATTTCTAAAAAAATCGGATATGGATTTTAAAAAGTAAGTTTTGGATTAAAGCGAGTATCTGGCCCATATTTATCCAGTTTATAAAAAATGAATTTTTGACTCGTATTTATGTAATCTGGAAATTGGATTTAAAATCCAAATATCCGGTTACTAATCCAGACCAAATAAAATTCGGCTCATATGAACACCCTTAACTTTAGATAGGGTCGATCTATTTTTTTCCATATAATAGATGGGAATAAGAACACGCCACGTAGGCCTATCCTCAATTTATTGTGCAACGTGATGCAGGAGAACAAAATTTTTCTCCCGTTGCAACCTCCGCTTCCCCCAATCCCCATTTTCATTCAGAAAAAATTTATTCATCCTTCTACTATTTACACAATCTCTACACATCACACATTGTTTAATTTTATTTTTAATTAAATATTTAATATATAAATAATTAATAAAAAAAATTAATTTAATTTAAAAGGAAAAAATTATAAAAAATTAAAAAATTAAATAAAAAAATCGCTTTTTTCACCCCCCCCCCCCCCCCAACGCAGATTGTGGGCGAAGCCATACGAGGCGGTTTCAATGTGGGACGACAAACCAGAAGAGTTCGGTTCGTACGCCGACGGAATTATCCCGGGAGATAAGTGCTCTATCAGGAAGGCCGTTATGTTGAAGTGCAGAACTGAGAAGATCGAGCCTGGAAAGTTCATCAAGAAGTGCGAGAAAACCGAACAGGTTCTCAAGGATTGCTTCGGCAAGTCCGTTTCTATCTCTACACACCTCTTTTGGTTGTTTCTAATTATCATTAATGGCCAAGGGAGCTGATATTTCTTTTCTAGTTTATGGGTGGGTGATGGTTGAGGTCGACGACGGGAGTGGATACTGGATAGGGCTGCACGGGAAGGAGTGGATCTCGCGTGATCTATCAAATGTTATTGTGTGTGCACGTATAGAATAAATTTATGTGAGATGCGGATGTGGCAATGTTTTATTGGTTTCTATTAAACTCCATAGAATGGATTGGTCCCATCTAAAGATGCTCGCTTACAAAAATTAGCAACGGTTTTCATTTAATTCGTTGCAAAAAGCAAATATATATTTATATAATTACCAACGATATAACGATCCTTGATTGCTAGTACTCTTTATAAACCAATAATTTCTTTCCGAATTTGAAGAGATTTTCTCCAATCATGTTTTTCTTTTTTAAATTATAACTTCAAATTTCATGACCGGTCATTATCATTATATCTTAATGAAGGTCGAAGAGTATCAGCCTTTTATAGGTTTTGGGTGTAACATCCTTACAAGTTTAAAGGTGCAAAATGTATTTTCCTCAAAAAAAAAAAAAAAAAAAAACAGAGGAACATAGAAAGTAGGCAAAAATACCATGCTCGAAATCATCAGGAGAAATATACGACAGCATACCTACAAATCTTCACAAAATAGAAGTTGAGTACCCTGTTGGGTAGATTTGGGACTTTCCTAATTATCAGTCTTCATATTCTTAGTAATTTCTTATGATCATTTTCCATTTTCAACTTTCAGGCCTATGAAAACACTCTTTTATTGTTCAATATCATAATTCATACCTATGAAACCAAACTTCTGTACGTTGAGTTTGAGACTGCTCCAAAGGATAGCACTCCCACCGGCCAATCTGTCAAAATTATCAAAACTCCGATTCATTAATGTGATCCATAATGATCTTAAAAATGCAAACTGGATCAGATTTTTCATTTTCAAGTACATATAGAAACCGGATGTGAATATTGATGACTCTATTTAGCTTTTCTTTAATATTGTAGCTCTGGAAGTAACAACATGGATAGAACTATCAGATACTTATACCAGTGTGTCACAATTATTAATTCAGAAGGAAATGAAATTTTTGAAAATGGATAGCAAGTCCAAACCTTATTTATCATTTAAGTCATTGGTTTCTGTCAGCTGTAGTGTCTTGCATTGGTATATAGAAATTATAAATAATGAAAAAAGTTACAACAGCTGGTTAAATTAACATTGCCAGCCAGTTCTGCTGAATCCAGTTAGATCATATTCAAGTCGTTTAGCGGGATCACTCAAAACTGCAAAAGAAATCAATGGAGGTCACTTCATGTAACCTGTAGAATAATATAAGTGCATGATATTAAAACCAAAGAAGTTCTAAAAAAACATGTAAACTGCCTTCCACCAGCTTAAAAAGTGATGAATTATTGAGGAAAAAAATTCGTATTTGTTCTTTTTTTTTTTTTTTTTTTTGAACTTACAGAAATACATCCATGATGCTGATCAAAGCAAATCTATGGATGTTAAACTTCATTGCAGACAATGAGATGTTGGACAACAGAACATCCTAGTTAAAGATCTTGAACTCTGAAAGAATACTAGTCATGAACCTTAGTCTGGATTCCTCAAATATTTTTGTCAATCTCTTGAAGACAGCAATGATGCAAGATCAAGCTGATATCCAAAGGTTGAAAATACTATAAGTGGGTCATTACCTTAGCTTTCTTTAAAGAAAAATCATAATAAAATCATTTGCAACAAGAATGGAAACTTCAGACTTGTATGCCTAAGTACATGTTTGGCAGCAGATTGTTTGGAATCAACTGTAGAGTATTTTCACTCTGCAGGAAAAGTTTTTTCCCGACTTCTTTTCAAACATAGAAACTTCTTGTCTCGACGTATTTTCATTTCTACAATAAAAATATATTAAAAAAAAAAACTGAATGGGGGTGGCGACCACACAAAAGCCACCCATCAGTTTTTTTAAATGAATTATTATTAACTTAAATAATAATTATTTAAAAAATAATTCTCATAAATTCATTATTTAAACATATTTTTAAGGTGAGACCCACAACTTCCATAAAACCCTATAAACTCTCTCTACTTCATTTCTTCACAATTCATCAAAAACTTCCCAAGTTTTTGGATCCAAATATCACCAAGTGATTATTACCTTCGTAAGCCGCATTATCGATCTCTTGGAACTTTACAGTAGCAGCACTTTTGCCCTTTTGCTTATCAGGATGCCATTTCTATATGGTCCACACAATCATGTTGATTTCTCGGTCAATGTCTCGATATTGAATTTAATGACAAGAACTTGACAATGAAGCAAAGAAAAACACACCATTCAAGGAGCTATAAGAAAAGATCAGATGCTAACCAGTGCAAGCCTTGGGTAATTTAATCTGATATTTTCCTCAGTTGCATCATAATCAACCTCCAAAATTTTGTAGTAGTCCTTCAAATAAATAAATACCTACATCATATATATATATATATATAAACACATACTACTTCTAGTGTTTGAGCTTAGTTCTACACAAAACTTTGGGAAACAACTAATGTGAAGTTGTGTCACAAACAAGTCACGTGAAGTTATGAAGTGCACAACTGAACTCAAGATTTATGTTGAGTAATATTCAAAGAGAAGTCAGTTATGAAAACATCAGTTGCTGGATGTTCAATGAAAATGTCTAGACCTACACCAAGAAAGCTACTTACTCTACCTTGACCGCAATATAATTTAAATGGCTAAACCACTCCAACCTGCTTTAATGCTTTTCTAAAAGGACAAAGTATCTCACCCTTCACCCTTGGGGAGCAAAATTGGATGGTAGAATATCTATAAACAAGACATCCTTGATTGAAATTACCTTAGGAAGAAAAACAATCAAACTGGTAATTGAAGTAAGGCAGGCCATCTCAGTCTAGTTCCATCAACCCGTTTGTAAATGCTCTTCAGTATAGCTTGTTAAATACCCCTTGATAGTTCATCAAAACAGAGATGGAGTATATCCCACTTCACAGTTTAGTTACCAGCTATAAAAACCAACAGAAACAAATAACTACAGCTTTTACGTCCCATTTCAGGCAGTCTCCCTTGCAGTAAATTTCACTTAGTGTTCGATTTGCTCTTGTCCTAAGAAGTTTGAAGAACGCATAGTGGATATTTTGACAGATTCGTTCGAGTTGCAAATTCTTCATCTGAGATAATCCAGCCATATCTGGCACAGTACATTTTCTAAAATTATTGAATCCATAACATTTTTCCTTTTTTTACTTCAAATTGAGTGTTGATGAACGTTGTTGTCATGTAAACTGCAAATTAGTCTCTTTTTTCCTATTACTAATCAACACCATTGTGCATCAACTTACCCAACTAAATCCTATCGAATGTCTACAAATTTCATCCATTCCACGTCTATACCGAAACTGTAATAAAACCCAACTCGGTAATAGACACAAGACAATGAAACAAAAGTCCTTTGGTTGGTTACTCAGAAAGCTGTAGAAATGAAGAACATATACAAACACCCGTACTGAATATTCAACGACCGTAATCTCTCTTTCTTCACATGTCTTATCTTTTCTAAACTACCAAACAGAGACACAACAACAATAACAAAAAAAAATAAAAAAAAAATCCAAGAAAATTTTGATACCTTTTGGATAGAATTATGATTGCCTTCCAACTGCGGGGTTTGTACTTGAAGATTTGTCAATCAATTTCATTTGAGAAGTGAGAAAGCTCTTAGCTTGTGTTAGTTGAAGATATAAATACCCTTCGGAAATCAATTGGAATTCATTTGAATAAGTTTGGAAAGAAAATTCAGGAGGAGTTGGGCTTTTTGTGGTGGAATTTTGATGGGGAAAAAGAGACGAGTGGAGCTCTGAATGCCACAATTCCATGAGATTATTTTCTTCTACTTCCATGCCACAATTCTAAATTTCTATTTCCATGCATTGTCGCGGTTTTTTCTTTAATCCAAAGTATGTTCCATGTTTCCTCATTCTTTCATGAGAAAAAAACACTGGGGAATAATAATTATTCTAAGATAAGATTAGATGATTAGGTGGTTGTGTTTGAATAGATTTAAAAGATAAGATGATTTTATCTTATTTTTGAGTTTAAATTTTGAATGAATATAAATTATTTATTGAGTTTTTCCATAAAAATATTAGTCTATTTAAGAGTCATAATGGTCAATTAAATATGTTACTGGTGTGATTCTCGGATATGCAATTATCCAAAATAAAAGCTGAACAAAATTTAAAGTGTTGCAAAGATTATCGCAAGATGTCGGCAAACTGTTAAGGGAATATTTTGCAATTAACTCGATCCGTCAGCAGAATGTCATCCTAACTAGGACTCTTTCTAGACTCTCTATTTAAAGTAACTCATTTAATAACCTTAGTTAGGGTTTTTGGCCAGAGAGCAATTCTAGAGATATTATTGTGTCGTGTGAGAGAAAATTTACTAAAGAATTTTTCTTATGTTTCTATACACTTGTGAGTGTGATTGTGCTCATAATTAAGAGAATCAATTAGATTTCAACCACTAAAGGTTCAAGGAGAAAAGTCCAAAGTCGATATTTGAAAATCATCAAAGGTTCTTTCTGCTACTGAGGTAGAAGATAAATAGATTGTTTATCTGGTCAAGTAAGAGAGTTAATTAACAAAAATTTTATAATTGAGAATTTACTTATAATTGGAATATTTTCAAATAATAAAATTGATTTTTTTAAAATTGGTTGCTCCATAGGATTTTACTGTTGATGAGTTCTTCAAAATGATTCCTTTCATTATCAATCGTTGTGTTATACAAATTTATTGGTTTATTTCAAATATTTGATTGATTAAATAATCACACAATTGAGAATTAACTAATTTTATGTTTAAGTGAAGTGGTAAACAATTTCGGTGATACACAGAAGTACATGGAAAATTTTAAATATATTATGACAAGATGAGAGTATTTCAACGAATTTCTTGGATGATGATATATAACTTCTTTTTTTCTTGAGAAAGGTCGTCTTAAGCTTTTTAGTTATTATCCTTTCGTAAATTTCTCGTGAGATGTAAAATAATTAAATTTTTAATTTTATTACATTAAATTTTTCATGAGATCTATACATCATTTCATGTCTAATATAACAATATGTTCTCTCTTTCATTATATTGAGATGATAACAAATGGGATTGAATTGATTGTACAAATTGAGTTGGCGTGGTAAAATACTCTCGGCAGCTTGTTTGGGAAGTGTTTCTCATTCTATCTCTTCTCATTATATCATTTCAAAATTTTTCATAATTTTATTTTTATATATTAATTAAATATAAATATTTTTTAATTTCAAAATTTTTAATATTTTTTTATATAATTATTATGATTTTCACACTTCCAGATAAAATAAAATAAACTCATACAATTTTTTTAAAATTTTACAATAAAAATTATGATAAGAATTTATATTTTAATTATATTTTAATTTTATAATATTTTTATTTAATTTTTCTTCTCTCACTTTTCAAAACCCAATAAAAAAATCCTAACTCAAATTGTTTAATTATTATTAACAGATTTATCGTTTCATGTCAACGTTGATGGATTGATTGCAGTATTAAAATTTGCCAACTCTAGCGGACAAGTTGTGCTGATGAAAAGATGCTTTTCCTCGGCGGCATGGCGTGCATTTTAAAGGGTTGAATAAGACCTTCCTTAGTCTGCTATCCCTAGATTAGTTAGTCTACGCTACTAACTTCCGGTTCTGTAAAGTTTTTTTTTTTTTTCTTTTTTTTTTTAATGAAAACTCATTCGGTTAGATTAGATCAAATGCGAAATACGAGGACTATGCTCCAAAGTTGCAAGCATTTCATAAATAGAAAGCGAGTGTTTTGCTAGCAAATGTGCAAAAACATTACCATTTCTCCTAATAAGAGAAATATCTCACTCAACAAAATTTAAAAATAAAACTTGAGCTTCTGAGATGAACATGCTGGATGAGGATTTGCTGCTTGAGGTTGTTTGGAGCGCCTTGACCACCTGCAAAGAATCGCCCTTGATAATAACATGAGATAGCCTTAGCTCTAGCCCAAATTGGATGCACTTAAGAGCTCCATAAGCTTCACCAAGAAAAGAATCATGAAAGAGCTTATTCTTGGAACGCATGGTGGCAATGAGAAGGCCTGCACTGTCTTTAACAATGACACATATTCCAATCTGGCGTCGGGATTTGTCAATGGATCAGTCCCAATTTAATTTAAAACAGGTAGGGGGAGGGGGCTACCAAACATCAGTCAAAAGGCATAAAGGCCTCGGGGAGGGAATGTTCAATGCTTCCCCGTTGAGAGTGTTTGATATAGCTCTAGCTTCAATGAGTATGGAGTTCGAATGGTTAAGTATTCCCTTGAAAATATAATTGTTCCTTCTAAGCCAAATCTTTCAAGCTACCATCGAGAATTCTTGAACAAGAGGAGCATCCAATTGAGCCAGCAAAGCGCCAAAGAGAGGAAGCATGGCTGAATGAGGCAAGGAGCACTTTTGGAAACTTTTAGAACATTGAGCCCAGACATCCTTTGCAACGGCACATGTCCAGATGTCATGAACTATATCCTCCTCTACCTAACCACAGATATGACATACAGGGTTATCAACAATTCTTCTCTTGTAGAGATTAGCTTAGGTTGGAAGCAATTCGAGACAAGCTCGCCAAAGAAAATTCCTCTCAACTGGTAGAATTTGTAGATGCCATAATTGTTGTCATACTAGTTTGAATGGGTGGTAACTAAAAGCTATACTTGAGCCTGAAGAGTTTAGTTCATTCTCCAAGTGATATGCACTGCAAACAGAGAAGTCCTCATTCTTGGTGTCCTTCCAAATTAATTTATCCCTAGAACACATGTTGCTAATGGGGGTACTTAAAACAGTTGCAGCTTCATCTGCCAGGAGAATCTCTTTAACCAGATCAGACTTCCAAGATTTGGTGAGTGGATCAACGAGGCAAGAAACTGTAGCATCAGGAGGTAGCAAGCTGACTGGGCTATAAACTTTGCTGGGATGAGGAAGTACTAACTACTTATCCTACCATAATTTGGTTTCCAAGCCATTGCCAATTAGCCAATATGAACCCGAGTGCACTAAGGGTCTAGCATTTAGGATACTCTTCCAAATGAAGAAGGGTTTCGATCCTAACTTAGATTCTTGCATGGAATTCCTAGGGAAATACTTGGCTTTCATCACTTGGGATACTAGAGAGTTCAGTTGCTGCAACATTCTCCAATATTGTTTAGCCAACAAGGCTTTGTTGAACGCTTCAAGATCTCTAAACCCCATGCCCCCTACATTCTTCGGTGTAACCATTTTCTTCCAAGAGACCCGATGGGTTCTATGTTCATTGGCTTGCTGTCCCCACCAAAACCTGTGTATGGAGCTATTAATATCTTTGAGCAGGGAGAAGAGTGACAGTTTAAATATCGGCATAATGAATGTGGGAAGTGCTTGCAGAATTGCTTTTATATAAATTTCTTTTCCCACTTGAGAGAGCATTTTGACTCGAGGATTACTAACCAGCTATCTGATAGAATCCAGAATTTTTTTGAAGAAATTGTGGCGGTGAGCACCAACCATTGAGGGGAGGCTGAGGTAAGTTTCGTAGGGCATGGCGCAGCGAAGTCTAGCAATTGATAAATAAGTTTCTGAGCTAATTTTGGGGTATTTTGCTGAAGATAATGGAGGTCTTCTCTAAGTTCAACCTTTGTCCCGAGGCTCTTTCATATAACTTGAGTAGGCTGAAAAGTTTTCCCCATTCCAAGCCATTTGCTTTGCAAAACAACAAGCTGTCGTTGGCAAAGAAGAGATGAGATATCCTTAACTGATTCTTGGCCACAGGAACACCTTGAATATGACCCTGAGCTCCCGCACTTGTGATCAAGTTGCTTAATGCCTCAGCACACATGATAAATAGGTATGGTGAGAGAGGATCACCTTGCCTAATATCTCGGGTAAGTTTGAAGGACTCTTGAGGACAGCCATTGACAAGCACAGAGAATGAAACCGTTTCGATACATCTCATTATAAGATCAATCCACAGAGGGCAAAAATCCATCTTTGTGCAAACTGCTCGTATGAATCCTCATTCAAGCCTATTATAGGCTTTGCTCATATCCAACTTGAGAGCCATGTATCCTTCTCGCCCCTTCATTTTGCTCCTCATTGTATGTAATGCCTCAAAAGCCACCACGATATTATCGGAGATAAGCCTATTTGGTATGAACGCTAACTGAGACCTGGAGATAAGCGGGGGCAGAATACTCTTAAGCCTGTTGGCCACTATTTTTTAGATGAGTTTGTATAACACATTACATAGAGCAATAGGTCTAAAATCAATGACCTTAGTAGAGCTTTTCTTTTTCGACACCAGAATGATAAAGGTGTGGTTAATGCTAGCTACACTGCAATTACAATTAAGAACAAAAAGGATACCTGAGCTTACTTGATTTCCAATGATGGGCCATTGTTTCTAATAAAATATGGTTGGAAAGCCATCAGGACTGAGGGAGCTTAATCCTTCCATTTGAAACAAAGCTTCTTCAATCTCTTGTTTGGTATACAGTTTGGTGAGATAATCATTTTGTGCCGCTGTCACTCTTGCATTCATAGGCCCAAGACACTCAGGTAAGTCCTCAGGATAGGAAGAGGTGAAAATTCCATGGAAGTATTCCTAAAAAAGGGAACATATTCCTGCTGAGGACTAGACAGGTATACCATTGGAGTCCTTTAGAAACTTTACATAGTTTTTCTTCCTTCTTTGGGAAGTACATTGATGGAAGAATTTAGAATTTCTATCTCCCTCTTTGAACCACACTTGCTTGGCTCTTTGCTACCACCTCAAGTTATCCTTGTCTAGCAACCGATTGATGACCCTTTGAGTCAATTTAATAGCATCCGTGAGGTGGCCTTTGTTCTCTTTCTACAATGCGGATAGATGGGACAAGTTAGACTCAAGTAGAGAATTGGAATTGCCCCGACCTTCTTTGCTCCTTTGCAATGTTTTCTGTTGGCAAGCCTTGAGTTCCTCATTGATATAGTCGAGCTTGTTATTCGCCATTCTTGGTGCGGACCAAACTTCCTTCCTCAAACTAGAGAAATCATCATCAAGCTGCTAGCTAGCTTCGAATCGAAAAGGTTTATCAACCTACTGAGGAATTTGCTTTTGCCTTTCAAGGTTTATCAGTAGTGGGTAATGATCCGAGCTAAGAGCTAGAAGCACTAACACTCTAGAGTTAGGAAACTGCTCTCCCAACGAGCATTGGAGAGAGCTCTATCAAGCCTTTATTTGGTTAAAGCCTCCCCCTACCTTCCATTTGTTCATGTAAGCTTATTGCCTACATACCCCAGGTCTGAGAGTCCACACTCCTCAATTGCATCCCTAAAGGCTCTAACCTGTCTATAAGGTCATATCCCCCCCCCCCCTTCCCCCTTCATTTCTCACCAAATCATAGTATCTCATTAGAATCCCCTAGACATAATCCTTTTGTCAGTGAGCCTGGATTGATAGCTTGGAGTAGATGCCAACTTTTCTGTCTCCTGGTCGTTGTAGGGTCGCCATAAAAGCCAAAGAGTATCCAATTACCTCTTTCTTCTTGTCCCTTGATATCAAGTGAAATGTGATGGTGAGAGTAGGAGTGCACCTCGGCCTCCATGTCATCAGACCATAGGAAAGCTAATCCCCCGCTCAAGCCCCTGCTGTCTATCACAAAACTTCGATTGAAATTCAGCTTCCTTCTATAGCTTCTACTTTTATTCTATTACACTTGGTTTTCATGAGAAACACAAGGGTGGGACACTTCTTCTTCACCATGAGGTGGAGATCATGAATTGTAGCGAGGTTCCCAAGCCCCTTACAATTCCAGTTGAGGCATGTCATTGGGCTTGGTGGGGCTGTAGCACAGCCACCACCTGATCTGGGGAAGGAGACTCATCAGAGCCAACTTCTGAGTTTTTGCTAGGCCTTTGACTACGGCATGAGACCATACGCCCATCATCCTCCAATTTTAGGAACTTAGGCACTACTGGAAAGAAATCTAATTGGGCTTTATCTGCCCCTCTCTTGTTTCCTTCCTGGATATTCTCTTTGTCTGCATCTTGGACCATTAGCAGAGTAGAAAAAGATTTGTCACGGGCTTGTCATTTCCACCGTGCTTGGTTTTTGGATTTATCCAGGGCTTGGTCTTGAAAGGATAAGAAGAGGTCTATGTTCTCCACCTAGGCCTTTATGTCCAGACTAGTATCCAAGCCCATTTTCTAGTTGTTCCCAGAGAAAGCTCCTGATTTCGGGGCTTGACATATTGTTGGCTCATGGATGTCAACTTCACTCATCTGAGCATCCCTGTTCTGGTTGACTTGCCTTTCTAAGATATCTTTCGGTGGGGTCCTCAAGGTTTTCTTAACACCAATTGGGGGGTCCTCTTCTGGCAGAGGAAGAAATGTTTGTTTTCCCTTGACCAGGTTGGTCTCAAAATCGTCACTTTTGGTGTGTCTCGTATACTGACTAGCCACAGAAGTGTTAGGGGAATTTAATGGGGTGTCATCCCCCTCCTTGCCCCTTGGAATCCATGCCTGGACCTATAGAGTTTCTGAGCAGGAGCCACTACCATACTTTTTCCTAACAACCTCAGTGTCCCTAGCAGCTAAAGCCCGAAGCCATAGGCCATACTGTGGTTTTTTGGAAGGACCATAAGGAGCATGGCAGCCTTCCTGTGAGTGTTTAATTATACTGCATTTAAAGCAAAAATTAGGCAAACGCTCGTATTTAATAGGAACCCATACCTTTTTATTATCAATTATGAGGAAAAGACCCCTTTGCGATGTCAAGAAGCACTCTGGTTCGCAAGCACTGACCCCAGCATAGTCATCGATCATTTGCCTATACTTTAATCACCCCAGCAGAGAACTCAATTCAGCTCTGTACTCTCCACACTTTCGCCATTGTCGTCTTGAAGGCTTCCCAATTAACTAGCCGATCAGAGATAACCATTGGTAGCAGCACATTAGGGTTCAAGACCTTGCCTTTGTTCAAAACCTCAGAAGATAGTCTGATCTCATGACCTTCCTGCTTCATGAGGGATAACCGCTTCCATTGATCCGTAATATCTTCCATCATACTTTCTCTACAAGCTAGTCGAAACCCTAGCTTTAGAGACAAAACTCTATAGAGAAACAAACCTCACCCTGCAAACAGAAAGGACCTCATTTAGACTTCTTCCGGTCCTGTAAAGTTTAATCATGTTTGCAAGATTTTAAGAGTGGTATTGAATATTCTGTACTTTTTAAAATCAGCTCAATATTAAAATTATACAGTGAAAATGTCACTGATGATAATATATAAAAGAAGACATTATTTTTCATACCTCGAACGTGCTCCTGCAGTAGCAATATCGAAAGTGAAAGTTCAACAAATATTCTGAACTTTTGTTTTGTCTTCCAGTGATTGAGCTAAATAATGAGTTTTTGTTACACCAGTTACGTCCTATTAATGATATCGAATTTACACAATTCCCAGAAGTGAACGGGAACTAAGGGCGTAGACGTGGTAGAAAAATTATAGAAGTGTTGGTCCCAAAAGCGACAACACTAAAGATGATAAAAATATATCGTATCACCAGAAGTGATCAAACTCAGAGAAGGGTAAAAGTCCTCAGAATAATTCTTCATAAAAAGATGAAGATGTTTGTCATAGATGTAATATGACTAAACAGTTGTCACGTACCTATTGTACGGCCAAACACTTGATTTACTTATACTAAGTTTTTATATATAAGCTTATTAATATTTCATCATGTTTTGAAATAATGAAATATCGGTACCTGAAGCACGACAAGAAATTACTTGGGATAATAAATCCCTATTTAAATTTGATCCTCTTACAAATAAATGTGAACCAGAAGTTCAGAGGATTATTTATCTGCAAAGTGTTGCAAATCAATTACATGATGTATTTACTGACACTAAAGGTGTTGTAAAATCATATATTACTGCTGTTAATGCTTAAGCAAGAATTAAAATCCCTGAAGGACGAGTTGTTAAAATAGCAATAAATGAGTCTAAGATACACCTGAAGCGTTGAAGACCTATTGGTGCACAAGAAAAATAAAAATCGGTGCTCATGAAGAGACCGTATTTTCTGTATAAAATATAATCCTCCTGAAGAGTGTAACTCCTGAAGAGTATAACTCCTGAAGAGAAAACTCCTGAAGAGTATAAACCTCCTGAAGAGGAACCTCCTGTAGAGGTGTTTTATGAAATGTTTTCCCCTGGAGAGGAACAATGAGATCTCAATACATTTCATGAGTACTGGAAAATTTATGGATAGAAATAAAACTGTTGTCGACAACATATATGATAACACTTGATATTACCAGAAGTAATGAAAAAAATGAGCCAAAAATCGTCGAAGAATGTCGACGTAGAAATGATTGGCCAAAATGGAAAGCAGTTATTAAAACTGAACTAAAATCACTAGTGAAGTGAGATGCATTTGGACCTGTTGTCCAAACACCAAAGGGTGTAATATTTGTCAGATATAAGTGAGTATTTATATGAAAGCGTAATGCGAAATAAAATTATGCGGTATAATTTGTCGCACAAGGTTTCCAGTAGAAACCCGAGCAATTATGAGGAAACATATTTCCTTGGTATGAATGCAATCACATTCATATTTTTAATTGAGTTAGTTATTACAAAAGGATTAGATATGCAGTTAATGAATGTGGTCACTGCACATTTATAAGCATCATTAGATTATTACGATACTTGAAGCATCTAATCCAAGTACATTTAGGATTATGTACTTTATAAAGTTTCAAAGATCTTTATATGGGTTAAAGCAATCCGGACGCATGTGGTATAATTGAATCAACAAATATCTATTGAAAGAAGGATTTAAGAATAATCCTATATGTCCATGTGTTTTATCAAAATTCGGATTTGCCATTATTACAGTTTACGATGATGATTTACCTTGTTAGAACTCTTGAAAAGATCACAAGGGTTGCTATAAATTTAAGGAATGCATTTGAAAAGGAAAGATCTTATTATTCAATTCATAGATGAGTTACAAGAATTTGAGACTTCTAGCCTCATCTCTCAAATGCATTTGCTTTTCATAAAGCAACATACCATCCTTATCTAAAGGATTAGGCAATCGAAATGAAGAGGCAAATAAGGATTTTAAATCCTTATTTTCTTGCTTTAAGTCTGCAATTTTTCTGTCAGACTCTTGAACGAGTCGTTGAAGTACAGAAACCTTCTCGTTAAGCTCCTCAATCTCACGATTTTTGGATTGTAATCGGTTGGAAAATCCAACAATAGAGAAAGAGTATCAGGTGCCGAGAGTCACCAGCTCATAAACAGCTTCACGATCTGACTTATTAGGTAGATCATTTGCTTGCTGTAACATTGCACCTGCGGAAGATGCAGGATCAACTTGTAATTGAGGTGAAGGATACCTCATATGTTGATTGTGAGAAATAGTAAAAGGAAATTGATGAGCCATTAGAAATTTGTAGAATAAGAATACAAATACAGATGAATTATAGATATGAGAAGAAGATTTGATGCGTACTAAATGAAGCTAAAGACGGTTCTTATAGAAATGGAAATAAGAACAAGACAAATCATCATCTCTTCAAATCTCACTTTACAAGATATGCTAGATGCATAATTTCAAAAGCCAGCGAGATTAATTACAGCTATTCCTATTTTCTTGTAAACGCTGAACCTCTGCCGTTAGCTGCTGTTGTTGACTTTGTATCTGAGCTCTTTCTCATTCCAGCTCTTCTACTCGTGTTTTCAGGTCACGAGAATACCAGTCTACAAGTTTCTTCAGCTCCTTATGTTCTTGTTTTAAATTTTTATTTTTTCTATCTTTAGTTGCAAGCGTTTGATGCAACTCAGATATTTGATTTTTAAGATGATCAACCTCACTCGTTCTCGCCAATAGTCTCTGTGACATGGTTGTAAGAGAAGCAGCATATTGAGCACTGAGGGTTCTTGATGCTGTAACAATTTTAGGATCAGATTTACTATATAGATATATCTCTGCTCCTATCATGGTGTTTACAGCCTCAGGAGAAAATATAAGTGGTTGAGGTATAAAAGGTTCATGGTTTAAATCTGGGACATTAGAATTTCTATCAGACATAATATCGTTCTGGATGAATAACAACTGAATCTATGAGGAATGCGAAATCTTTTTGCTGGAATAAGCCAATGGTAAAATTGGTTATATTTAAACAACAACCCGAAACCTTCAAATCTCTTCAAGATCTCGTTTGTCCACAATGTCAAGTGGATTTGATTTTCCGCCGAACCGATAATATTAAATCTCAAAGTTTTTACAGCTTTTATCATACATAAATGGTTTACAATGTTATTTCCGCCGTATATAAACAAGTTCTTCCTAATAACGCCGAATGAGGGGGAGAAAATTTTAGATGAAAATATTATTATACTATCTCTAATGCATTATTTAGTTGGAGATCGTGTTTGAATTCTTAACTTGTTATATATACTGAAATCATATTTGCTTATTACTTGAAACACTAACGCATATTATCAGGACGAGTTTAAGTATAACTGCAGGTATCAGATTTCTATTAAGTTTGTCAACCAGATATTATTTTTCATCTTCAAATCACTCAGAGATTATTGCAATTCATGAAACAAGTCGATAGTATATTTGGCTGAGATCAATGACTCAACATATCCAAGAAAAGTGTGGTATTTTAATAGCTCAACAATTTTATACGAAGATAATGCTGCTTGTATCACTCAAATCAAAGGAGGATATATCAAATATACGATCAAGTGATAATCTGGCAGATTTATTCACGAAGATATCACCAACTGCGACATTTAAGAAAATTGTGCAGAATATTAAAATGTGAAGACTCAAAAACTATTGTCATGCACTTTCCAGGGGGAGTAAAAGTCCTGAAGACTTGTGCTGATTGTACTCTTTTTCCTTCGCTAAGGTTTTATCCCATTGGGTTTTCCTTTGCAAGGTTTTAATGAGGCAATCTTAAAGCACTTGTGGATACATAAAGAGAATGTACTATTTTTCCTTCGCCATTGGTTTTTCTTCCCACTGGATTTTTCCTTGGCAAGGTTTTAACGAGGCAGATTCTTTATGGGTAGTCATTCAAGGGGGAGTGTTATGAAGAGTCGGCAGCCGCCCCCCTGTCCTACCACTAAAAATTATGTGAATGATTCCACCACTATTATTTTAAAATCTGCATAGTGACTTGCATAGTAACTTGCATAGTAATTTCAACGCCTATAAATATGGGTTTCAGTTGTAATGAAATTCATAAGAAAATATAGAGAAAGAAGAAAGTTTCAGAGAGTTTCTTTTACATTTCTCTTACAATAGTAGTATTTTTTTTTTTAGTTTTATAACACATTATTTATTTATCTATTTATTTATTATTATTATATTATTATTATAAATATTATTGTTATTATTAGGACTAGTATCCAACGGTCAAATTAGACATCTTTTATTGACTTACAGCCACCGTTCAGCCATGGCACCTGGCAAACTGCAAACTTCATGCATGTGGCCGTCAAATAGATGATGCTGATCTGCATACGAATTCTATATATATATATATATATATATATATATAAGGAAAATGCTATTCACCCCTATGGGTATTGTCCCGATCCCATCCCGATTTCTTTGTTTTTTTTGTTTTGAGTTTTTTTATATATGATTTTGAAATAAATATTTTTAAATAAAATTATGATTTTTTTTATATTTTTTAAAAATATTTTAATATGTTTAAAAAATCATGTAAAAAAATATAATAAAAAAACATTTTTTTTTAAATGATTTTTTAACATTTTAAAATATTTTTTAAAAATATAAAAAAATCATAATATTATTTTAAAATATTTACTTAAAACTTATATATAAAAACTCAAAAAAAAAATTGAATGAGATCGGGACACTTACCATCAGGGTGAATAACACTCCCCGACATATAATTATAGCCACAGATCAGCATATATCATTTCTGTGTATATATATATATATATATATATCATCAATCAAGCTTTCCTTTCAACTTCTCTCTCTCTCACTCTCTCTGGTCCATTCCTCGGTTATTAGTACTAGTCTCTGCAAGGCTCGAAACCAGCTCGCCTTCAGTAGCTAAGCGTCTTTCCCTTTTTATTCCCCCATCAAACTCAAGGTAGATCATTGGATGCGTTGTGTTCGTCTCTATTTTATTTTTTGAGATTTCGGGGGTCATCTTGATTGGAATATTGTTGATTTTAATCTCTCTGTTTTCTCCCTTTTTTTATTATGTTGTGATTTGATGACCCTCGATCGAAATAATTAATCGTTGGTGGGTCTCATTTGTCGGCAATTGAAGCAAATTAAATATAAAAAAAAAAATTGAAGCTGTGCAAGTGTGCTGCATTTTGTTGAGAGTGAGTTTGTCCGAATGGGCACATCCTCCGTATTTAGCATTACCTTTTGAAAAGACTAGTATGGCTCTCTAATAATAAGAATTATAATTATAATTATAATTACTATGTTGACCCTATTAAATCATGCAAATGGCAGCGATGCGTTACTTTTTTTTTATGATTTTGGCATGCATTTATTTTATAATTTCGGTACGTACCTAGACTTTTAATTGCACAATCGTTGCATCAGCCTTTCTAGCGGTAGGACAAATTCAAAAGGTGTTTAACTAAGGTAGGCATGTAGATATTATTGTACGTTTAAATTACTCCCATTAATTCAAAAGTTGACAATTGATGATCATCGATGGTGCTTAGATCTTGCAAGTTGGATGTAGACTTGTAATTGACTTTGGTTATCCCATTTAATCCTTACAATAATCTTATTTTAATTTAATCCAATTCAATCGAATGATAGGTCAATTTGGATTACCAGACTATGCCGAAGAGCCACTCACATGTCGTTACTTGCAAAGGTATGCCTAATATTAATCTTAAATAATTTTTTTAATTATAAATAAATTATATAAAAATAATTTCACAAATTAATATAATTTTATTTAGCTCATCAGATTGTAAAATTATTTGTATTATTAAACAAAACTAACAAAGCATATTTTCATAATCATTGGGGCAGCGGCGGTGTGTTGGGGAGTTGGGGAAGTGCTGAAGGTGGAAGAGATACAAGTGGAGCCTCCACAAAGATCTGAAGTTCGTGTGAAAGTCCTGTATTCTAGTTTGTGCCACACTGACATCTTGCTTGGCAAAGGGATTACAATTGTTCGTATCCATCCCACCTCCTTTTTTTCTGAGTAATTTTTGTTTTGTGTACTTCCGTCCGGCCGGCCGGCCTGCATACATGTATCCTATAATTTTCCTATTTTCACTACTTATAAGTCGATTAATTTATAAACATACCAATTATATAAGATCGAATTAATAAAAACTCAAAACACTAATATTTTAAACATAATAATTTATAAATTGATGTGATTTGATATAATATATTAGATGATAAAGTTTCTTTTATTAAAAGGAGGTTTGATATATAACATGAAATTACGTTAGTTTACACTTATCATGTGAATTAAATCTCTTTTTGACTCAACACTTCTAAAAGAAAGAATAAAAATGTAGAGGATTCAAGAATATTGCCCTTTGTTTGTAAATAATATTCATGAGATACCCCTTGATTTTAGGAGATGTTTATAGGTGATAGTTTCCATAATTAGTTGCACAATATACGCCTATAAATCTTTCTATACTTGTACATTGTCAACTTATTTTTCTATAAATGAAAACATCACCACCAAAGCCAAGCACGGTGGTTTCACAAAACCTTCCCATGATATCAAAGACCTCTCTGGATTAATCTCCATTGATCCAATGGCTTCCAACTCTTCTCTCCCTTTTCAAACGATGGTTCATATGATCGCCATCAAGCTTTCTTTTACCAACTACCATCTCTGGCTTAACCAAGTTTTTCCCCTTCTTGCCTCTCAAAATCTCCTTGGCTACATCGATGGTTCTCTTCCTAAACCTCTAGAAACCATTATATATGGTTCCTCCTCTGTTCCAAATCCTAAGCATGCTACTCAGAAATCTGAGGACTAGAGTCTTCTTATTCTTCTTCTTTCCTCTCTCACAAAGGAAGCTATGGCAAAAGTCCTTGGTCTCTCTACTTCTTAGGCTGTTTGGATTGTGCTGGAGTCCTCATTCAGTCATTGAAGACTCGTGAGATTCGTCTCAAGGATGATCTTTAACTTCTGAAACAAGGTACTCGCAGTGTCACTGCGTACTCTCACTCCTTCAAAGCGTTGTGCAATCAATTGGCTGCCATGGGTCGCCCTATTGACGACACTAACAAGGTCCACTAGTATCTTCGTGGTCTTGGTCCCGAGTTTGTCAATTTTTCAACTACCCAGCTCTCTATTTCTCCTCTACCACTCTTTCGTGATCTAGTTCCCAAGGCCGAAAGCTCTAAAATTCAAAAGTCTCTTGAAGCACCTACTGCTCCATCAGGTACTTTCATTGACACTAAAGACTCCTACAGTGCATCTTGTGGTGTTAGGAAACGCAAATCACGTGGCAAAGGTGGCTCCTCCAATGCTAGTCATGGCAAGGGTTGTGGGAATTATTCTCCTCGCTGCCAAATTTGGAGGGCACACTGCAGAACGTTGTCGCGATCAATATGCCCAAGCTGAGTCTCACGCTCAACTTGCTGAAGCCTTTTCTCAATGCTCTCTTGAGGGTCCCAATGCTGCCAAGTACACGGACATTGGAGCCTCTGCACACATGACTCTCGATTCCTCTCAGTTGGATAAGGCTGAGCACTTCAATGGTAATGATTGTGTAATAGTTGGTAATGGAGCTTTTTTACCAATCACCCATACTGATACTCTTTCCCCATCCAAAAATATAACTCTTCTGGATGTTTTAGTTGTTCCTCAACTCACCAAAAACTTGTTATCCATCAGTAAATTAACCTCTGATTATCCGATTTCCATTACATTCATTGACATGTCGTTTATCACACAGAATCGCACAACAGGAAAGGTGGTGGCAACCAGTCATCGTGAAGATGGTCTCTATGTGCTTGAGCGTAGTCATTCCGCAGTTATTTATGTCCTTTATAATAATTCCCGTAATGCTCCCTATGATCTTTGGCATGCACGTTTGGGTCATGTTACTCATTGTGTTATTTCTCTATTAAATAAAAAGGGCATCTTTCTATTACATCTTTATTGCCTTCTCCTAATTTGTGTGTTGGTTGTCAAATTGCTAAGAGTCACAAATTATCTTTCACCTCAAATGATCGGCCCTCTTCACATGTTTTGGATCTCATTCATTACGATATTTGGGGCCCCACTCCCATTATGTCTTTTTCTCATTATCGCTATTATATTATTTTTATTGATGACTACTCCCACTTCACGTGGTTTTATCCCATGAGGTTAAAATCTCATGCCTTTAATATTTTTCTACAATTTCAAACCTTTGTTGAAGTTCAATTCTCATGCAAAATCAAAACTTTCCAAACTGACGGGGGGCTGAATTTACGAGTCATAAACTTCAATCTCATCTCATTGCTTCCGACATCCATCATCAAATGTCTTGCCCTTATACCCCATCTCAAAACAGTCGAGCTGAACGCAAACATCGACATGTTATTGAAACTGGTCTTGCCATGTTATTTCAGTCTCATGTGCCTTTAGCTCACTGGGTTGATGCATTCAGCATTGCTGTCTACACCATCAATCGATTGCTCACACCTATTCTTGATGGACTTTCTCCTTATTAGGTATTATATGGAGCCGCCTACCTATGAAAATTTTCATCTTTTTGACTGTCATGTTTTTCCTTATCTACGAGATTATGCTTCTCATAAATTTTCTCCTCGTAGTAGTGCTTGTATTTTTCTTGGTTATAGCATGTCTCACAAGGGATTCCGATGCCTTGATCCCAGTTTTCAACGCATTTATATTACATGGCATGCTAGATTTGATGAATAACATTTTCCTCTTGCTGGCTTATCTTCTTCACAATTTTCACAAACTTTGGACATCTTTGTTTTTTGTGAGCCTGTCTTAGACTCTATTTCACCTGTCACTACATCTTTTGTTCCATTATCCTCCGTTGCACCTTACTTATCATTGACATGTGTTTCTTGTACTGCTGATGCTTCTGGTGTTTCTGTGCAACGTCCACCAGCTAATTTCTTGGCACCCATGTCTCCTTCTCTAGTCCTTGTCTCTCCCATTACACTACCATCGCCTCCATCTAATGCCTCTGCTTCTAATTCTCCCCACGACGAGCCTGCTCCAGCTGAATCTAACCACCACTCGATGGTTACACAAGCTAAGGTTGGTGTCTTCAAGCATAAACAACATTCTTATGTTTGTTCCTTGCCTGCTTCTTCCCTGTTCTATTCACTTATGGCTACAAAGGACCCAAAGGCTTTAAGTCTATTGCTAAGGATTTAGGATGGGTTACTACAATGGATGAGTAAGTTCATCCCTTTCTTCCAATCACACTTGGGATTTGGTTCCTCGTCCCTCTAACACCAATATCGTTATTTCCAAGTGGGTCTTTCATGTCAAATACTTGGCTAATGGCACCATTGATCACCTCGAGGCTTGCCTCATTTTTAAAGGTTATTCCCAGCTCCCTGGCCTTAACTTTACAGACACCTTTAGTCCTGTTGTTAAGGTGTCCACTGTACATGTGGTTCTCTCTCTTGTTGTTTCAAATCGGTGGCCGTTACATCAATTAGATGTCAAGAATGTTTTTCTTAATGGCTTCTTGCAAGAAGATGTCTACATGGACCAACCTTCGGGTTATGTCAATTCAAGATTTCCCAACCATGTTTGTAAGCTAAAGAAGGCACTTTATGACTTGAAGCAAGCCCCTCGTGACTGCTTTCATCGCTTCAGTTCCTTCTTGCTTCACCTTGGCTTTCTCTGCAATCATGCTAACACATCCCTTTTTGTTTTCACTTGCTCGGGCAGCATTATCTATTTATTGATTTACGTCAATGATATTGTTGTTACTGGCAATAATGTTGCTTTACTTTGGGATTTTATTCAGCGCCTCCACCGTGAATTTGCTACCAAAAACTTGGGCTCATTGAGTTATTTTCTTGGCCTTCAATTGTCCTCCTTTGACACTGAACTATTCTTAAGCCAAGCAAAATATGCTCACGATATTCTTGCTCATACTCAGCTCCTTGACAACAAGCCGGTATCCACCCCCATGGTTGTTTCTCAACGACTCTCTAGTGATGGTGATCCATTCTTTGATCCCACCTTTTATCGCTCTATGGTGGGTGCATTGTAGTATTTGACCATTACTCGTCTTGATCTTGCCCATGCTATAAATTCTGTCAGCCAATATAAGCAATCTCCTAATGTTGATCATTTTCAAGCAGCCAAGCGCATCTTTCGTTATGTCAAGTGCACCCTTCATTATGGGTTGTCTTTCTCTTCTTCTCCACCCACGGGTCTCCTTGCCTACTCTGATGCCGATTGAGCTGTTGCCTTGACACCCGTCGCTCCACTTCCGGCTATACGGTCTTCCTTGGTGAGAATCTTGTCTCGTGGAGTGCTAAGAAACAACCAACTATTTCTCGTTCAAGTTGTGAATCTGAGTATAGAGCATTGGCTTTCATGGCTATCTCATCTCCTTCGGGATCTCAAGGTCTCTTTGAAACACAGACCTTTCCTCCTCTATCATAACAAGAGTGCAATTTTCCTGACTCTCAATCATGTCTCTCACAACAGACTAAGCACATTGATCTTGACTATCACTTTGTTCATGAGCTCGCTGCTGCTGGTGCCATTCAGCCTCAATATGTGCCGTCCCATTTGCAAGTTGCTGATGTGTTTACAAAGAGCCTCTTCCGTCCTCTCTTCACCTTCTTTCGTTCCAAACTTCGCATTCGGGTTAATCTCACACTTAGCTTGCAGGGGGTGTAGAGGATTCAAGAATATTGCCCTTTGATTGTAAATAATATTCATGAGATACCCATTGATTTTAGGAGATGTTTCTAGGTGATAGTTTCCATAGTTAGTTGCATGTAAATCTTTCTATACTTGTACATTGTCAACATATTTTTCTATAAATGAAAACATCACCACCAAAGCCAAGCATGGTGGTTTCACAGAACCTTCTAAAAAAAATGAAATTCCTTTGGGCAAAGGTGTTTGACATTAATATTCTTTCTTGTTCTACAGCCTATTTTCCCTCGAGTTTTGGGACATGAAGGTGTTGGGTAAGCTCTCATTTTAACTTAATTACCATGATAAGTACTACAACAAACAAATTAGTTGAGTAAACGGCCTTTAATCGTCTAGCACTTTCTTCTTGTTCTCGAAAGAAAATCCCCACTTTCATTTAAAATAATTTTTTTGTATTATCTAAATATGCAGTGTGGTAGAGAGTGTTGGCGAGGAAGTAAGAGATCTGAAAGAAGGAGATCTTGTCATTCCAACCTACATCGGAGAATGCAAAGAATGTGAAAATTGTTTGTCCGGGAAGACCAACTTGTGCCACAAATTCCCACTACCCATAAGTGGTCTGATGCGCGATGACACTTCGAGGATGTCTATAAGAGGCCAGAAACTGTACCACGCATTTAGTTGCTCCACATGGTCGGAGTACACGGTTGTTGATACTAATTATGTTATCAAGATTGACCCAACCATACCTCTACCACATGCTAGCCTTTTATCATGTGGTTTCTCCACTGGATTTGGGGCTGCATGGAAGGCTGGGGTTGAAAAAGGATCGAGTACTGTTGCTGTTATTGGTCTTGGTGCTGTTGGATTAGGGGTACGTATGACTTTTGTTTTTGCTCCATCCAGATAAATACACTTTACATTAATTCAAACTATTAAGGGAGAGACACATTGCATAATATTCAAAGCTACTATATATCAAGTAATTTCTATAAAGATGGTGATCTAGTTTTCATTAATTTCAACTTTCATAATTGAGTTAGTTACAAGATGTGTCAAATCACCATTTGTCCCAAAAGTTCAAATTGATATTAAGAGGTGCATTTTAATTATTATTTATTTTATATTTTAACACTCTCACTCATGTATAGTCTAGACTATTCTTCAATGGGTAGTTCAACATATAAAATCTTTAATCAAATAGGATACAGTGTTGAAGCAAGTTCAAACTGAAGACTTCTGTTTTGATATTATGTAAAATCATCACTATTTCAAAAAGTTAAACTGATAAAAAGAGCTAGATTTTTAATTAATTATTTTATATCTTAACAAGTGCAATATGTCACTTTTGATAGTTTGTACGTCATTACAAGAAACTATTTATTTGTGGCCAACTATTTCTAATTAAATTAATGACTATTTTCTACCAAAATGAATTTGTATTTTGATCACAAATAGTCATTATAACCACAAATAATCAATTATAAATACTCAATTTTCTTGTAGTGTGTAGTGAGCATGTAAAACTAGTGATGATATAATTTAAGAGTGAAAATGAACTTTTTAATTCATTTCTGTTTTTAGAGTTAATTATGAAAAATGATTAATGTACAACTATCTTACAACTGTTTTACAATTAAATACTAAATGAAAGATAATTGATATTTATTATTAATGAAGTTCCATGCTTATAAGAGAGTTGTAAATCGCAGGCCATTGAGGGGGCAAGAACACGGGGGGCAACAAAGATAATTGGAATTGACAAAAATGAGAGAAAGAAAAGAAAGGGAGAAGCTTTTGGAATGACCGATTTTATTAATCCTGAAAAATATGATCATAAATCTGTCTCGAAGTTGGTGAAAGAAATAACAGGCGGAATGGGTGTGGACTATTGCTTTGAGTGCACAGGAGTGGCACCCTTGGCCAATGAAGCCCTCCTTTCCACAAAAATGGTAAGAATTTAATAAAAATAAATATTGAATTTTTATATATTTTTTTATCTATTTTATGATTATTTAATTTTTAAACCTTTTTTTATGTTGGTGATTTGTGAAAAGGGAAAAGGACAAACAATGATAATTGGTGCAGGAACTCATGCAACTATGGAGATCAATTGCCTTGCCCTCTTGCTAGGTGGAACTTTGAAGGGTTCCATTCTTGGAGGTCTCAAAGCCAAAACTGACCTACCAGTTATTCTCAACAAATGCAAAAACAAAGTGAATTCTTATTAACAAAGAGTTGGTGATTAATTAAATAAGAATTTATAAAGATTTTTTGTTTATATATTTATCCAAATATTCAAACATCTTTTAATTGAGAGTCGCATAATATTCAAGAAATGGCATACAATAATACTAATAAATAATAATATATCTTTCTTATATTCATTTAGTTTTCAATTTGTAAAAACCTAAATTAAATATAGAAAATGAACATAAAATTAAGACTTAGTTTGGCTAACAGAGTATTATCAAAATACTCAATTATTATTCATTATCTTATTAATACTTTTTACTTATTTTTATTACTATTCATTACTTTTTAGTGTTATTTAATATTCTATTATTATTTTTTCACTATTATTCACAGAATATCTGAAATCACTCCACTATCCAAATACAACTACTTCTTCATATTTTATCTTTTTCCATTTATTTCAAATATATATATATTTGTTTTTTCTTGATAAGTAAAACTCATGTTAAACAACAGAAAAATAGAGAAAATGAAAAATTTTTAGGAGATCACTTAAAATGGTGCTATGTACTTTACTACAGGAAATCCAACTTGATGAACTTTTGAGTCACGAAGTTGCACTGCAAGATATAGATAAAGCATTTGAGCTAATGCACAATCCCGATTGTGTGAAGGTCCTTATCAAGCTTTGATTGATCTCATTGACAACAAGATATATCATCATGCACCTAAAGAGACATTATTATTATTAGAGTTGGGATTCGTTCAATGAATAATAATAAGTGTTGTATTAAAAAAATAAACGGACGATATCTCATTATTTATAGCACTCAATAATCATGTTATTCATTTCTTCAATGCGGATTTAATTATTATTTTGGATGTAAGTTATTGTCTCATTTGAGTTCTTGCTAAGTTAAATATTTTCTTAAGGCCGAAATGAGCTCAGGAACCACAAGCGCATCCAGTAGCTATCAAAATCACAACCACCAACCCAATAAGGGTTTAATGAAATAACGGATAGCAAGATAAATTAGATTGATAGCCATCCACCATGATACTCAGCCGCCATACTTATCCTATAGCATGATATTCACCCACAATACTTATGCTCCAACATAGCGCTCTCCATCCCATATAGGCAAAATCATGGCCTTAATAGCCTACATTCTATGACTAAAGGGATTCAAATTGAAAGACAAGTCCTACCAAACAAGAACAATTGACCCATATAAATAGGGATCGTCGTACGTACCAAATGGATGACTAAAAAATACAAAGCAATAGGACATACACTCTACTATCACTTAGACACTTAGGCATCGAAGGTGTCCCTCATGACACCAAACCATTTTTAATTCTCTGGTTGTCAGTTGCTAAGTATTCTTGTGGCAAATATGAAACACATCCAAGTTGGCACTGTTTGTGGGGTCTCTGTTGATTCAACATGCTTTTTCATATGCTTACAACGACACGTTCTCAAGCAACCTACAATCAAGAAGCAACGGCGACAAGTGAACAGGCAAAAGTCAGGATGGAGGGAAGGTTCATAGAAGTGAAAGAAAGACTAAGGAGGATGACTCTAGAGATGGAGAGCCCAACTCAAAAATGAAGCTCTGAGGCGAAAAAGTGCCAATTACATCAAAGATGCTACGCCAAGCCACAAAAAGTACAAGAGGAAAATGCATGACGACCTACACAACCTCATGGACAAATACAAGGAATGGACAAGAGGATAGGCATGACCTTGCCTATTGATCGCCTATTCAACAACGCAGTGAAAATGGTGGTGTCATTGTTGCCTAAATTCAAAGTTTCGTAAATTGAATTATATGACGGATCTAAAAATTCCGTCAAACACTTGGAGACACTTAAAACTCACATGACCCTCCACGGATTTCTCAGGAAAATCATGTGTCGAGGTTTTCCCTTAACCCCAAAGGAAATAACGAGAGGATGTCAAGCAATAGGAGGATGAAAGCTTGAAGGCATCAAGGGACAATAAAGAGAATATGACAATAAATGACCAAGACAAAAAAAACTCATGCTAGAAGCACAACAATTTATGGATAAAGTATATGACTTCATCAACCCCGAGGATACTCTCAAGGCCTTGATTAAGACAAAAATGTTTGAGTTGGAACAAGTAAAGAGTAGGTCGAAAGGAGCAAGTGGCAAGAAAATTAAGGAGAATGAGCATAAGGCCTGAGGAAATGCGAGTACAATAAAAAAATGGATGGAGTGCACCCTCTAGGAACTAGAATTCGTCGTCGATCCATTCGGGTTTGAATGTGCAGATGGGGATCGAGGAATTTGCGCAAAATAATGGCAACCGTAGGAGAACTTGCCATTGGCCCACTACTACACCTTCCACAACACAGAAGGGCACCAAATGAAATATTTTCACTCCCTAAAATATGATAGAGAAAATGTGAAAGAATAAAGAGTTAAAGACCGATTCCAAACATTCTTCACCTTTGAAACAAAAGTTTGATAGAGGGCGAGAACAGACCCAGAGACTCAGAGAAGCAAAAGCCCAAAGTGAAGACGGACAATACGAGGAGACCATGAAGGTGCTCCTCACCAAAAACCCAACAAAAACAATGCACCCATTAGCAAGATTTGAACAACAGTGAGAGAATTTGTAAGAGATAATTCAATGTGCTCCAATAGGAAGGGCATGCTCGAAATTTACTTAAGCCGATTATACTTGTTGCCCATGTTACTAAAAGGCTTCTCGAGGGAAATAGTTTAACATGAAGGGATCATAACCCTATCCATGCCGATAGGGCCTTGTACAGCCACTACTATGACTAACCTTTTGGTAGTCAAGGCCCTTTCCTCATACTATGACTGACATTTTAGTGGCCAAGGCCCCTAAGCAACTTGAAGGACATTACTTCCACCTACCACTTGAATAAGAAGTTCTCGAGGAAGGTGGGTGTATGAGAAGTATGTGGCGAATATGTGTTGACACAAAGATGCTATGTACATGTCAAATATGAGGGAAGGACTGGAGTTGCAAATAAAAACTGTTTAGGATTTAGTGAAGCATCACTATCGCTTGAGCTGCTTGAACATAGGGTCAAAACACAAAACTAACATAATTTGAGGTAGGTCGGGGTCGATGAACCCTTGGAGCTTGTAACCCTCGATCCAGATCGCCTCAAAGCAACGACAAGAATCAGAACTAGAATGGGGTTTGAAGTAAGTCAATAATTAAAGCAACGCCTAATCGAACACAAGGACATGTTTGCTTGGAACAATAAGACATACTTGAAATTGACAACATTGAACATTGTCTTTATGTAAATCGCAAGGCCAAAAGAATCTGACAAAAAGGAAGGAGCTTTAGTACATAAAAGTATGCAACAATGGTAGAACAAGTGGAACACCTCATGGCTGCGGGGTTTAATAGGGAAGCTTATTACCCAAAGTGACTCACCAACGTGGTATTGATATAAAAAAAAGTCAAACGCTAAGTGGAGAACGTGTCTTGATTTTATTGACTTAAATAAAGTGTACCCAAAGGATAGTTTTCGACTACCAGGTATCAACCTCATAATAGACTTTACAGTAGGCCATTGAATGCTGAGCTTCATGGATGCATATTCCATGTATGAGCAAATTTGGATGAGCCAAGATGATCAAGAAAAGACATCCTTCATAACAGAAAGTCAATTGTATTACTACCGGGTAATGGCCTTCAGATTGAAGAATGTCGGGGCCACATAATATAGGCTAGTAAACCTTATATTCGAAAAAAACTTAACCGAATATGGATTATCTATTCATAAAGAGCAAAGAACTCGCACACCACATAGTAGATCCACATGAAACTTTCATCATCCTGCGTCAATACAAGATGAAGCTCAACTCGAGGAAATTTACCTTCAGCATGGATTAAAAAGAACCAACTTGGTCCACGATTAGTCTGGCCAACAGGGCCTCGTACTCGGTTTCGTTATTGGTGACTTTGAAGGCGAGCTTTATAGCGCATTTGTGCTTTTTTCCGCTGCTGGTTAGGATATGCACCCCTGCGCCCCTTTCGACCTTGCAGGCCAATCTGTCAACATAGATTGTCCAGGGCTTTTCTTGGAGTGCGTGAGGGACTTCGTTCGAGAAGTTGGTGAATTCAGGGACGAAATTAACTAGTGCTTATGTTTTAATAGTCGTTCAAGGGACATATTCAAGGTTGAACTCGCTGAGCTCAATTGACCACTTTGCTAACCTCCCAGAGGTATCCGGCTTCTACAATATGACCTTTATTGGTTGGTTCGTAAGTACCCAAATACTATGGGCTTGGAAGTAGGGTCGAAGTTGTCTTGTCGTGATGACCAAGGCGAAGACCAGCATCTCGGTCCACGAGTACCTAGCCTCGCCTCACAAAAAGCTTAGCTAACATAGTACACGGGCCGTTGACCTTCTACAATTTCCCTGACCAATACTACCGACACCGTGTTCGGGAAAAGTATCAAGTAGACAATCAGCACTTCGCCTGGCTTTGTCTGGCTGAGCAAGGGAGGATGGGTCAGGTACTTCTTCAGCTCATGGAAAGCCTCATCGCAGGCCGCATCCCACCCTTAAGCCTTCCTCAATACCTTAAAGATGGGCAGACAATGGTCGATTGAACAGGTGATGAAGCAATTGAAGGCGGGCTACCCTTCTAGCCTCCAGCCAATTATTGCACCTCGTGGTGGTTCCGTAAGGCAACTATTCGGATGATAACTTCCACCTTCTTCAGATTCACCTCAATCACCCTCTCCAAGACTATGTACACCAGCAATTTGCTTGACTTTACCTCGAAGGCTCAATTGGTCGAGTTAAGCTTCATCTTATACTGGTGAAGGACGACGAAGGCTTCCCACAGGTCACCCAAATGCTGCTCGAATTACCTACTCTTAACTAGGAGTTCGTCTAAGTAAACCTCCATGTTTCACCCGATTTGGTGTCTAAACACTCAGTTCACCAACCGTTGGTAGGTTGCCCTATCATTTTTAGCCCAATCGGTTATGAAGGTCATCTTCTCTTCATCATCCAAGTTCATCTTTATTTGGTTGTATTTAGAGTAGGCATCTATGACGCTGAGTGGGTGCCGCGCAGTTGAGTCAACAATCAGGTCAATGCAGGGCTGGGGGAAGCTGTCTTTAATGCATTCCTTGTTAAAGTCGGTGAAATTGACGCACATCCGTCATTTGCCGCTCACATTTTTCACCAGCACCACGTTGGACAGCCACTCGAGATAGTAGACTTTCTGGATGAATCTGGCTGCCAGGAGGCGATCGACCTCTTCCGTTATCATTGTGTACTGCTCGACGCAAAAGTTTTGCCTCTTCTGCTTAACCTTTTGTGCCCTAGGGTCAACACTCAGTCGGTGCTCGGCTACGGAGTTGTCTATACCTGGCATGTCTTCGTGAGTCCAGATGAAGACGTCTTGGTACTCAACGAGAAGCTACTTTAGGCCCATATTAGTTCTGGGGCCAATCTGGTACCTATCTGTACCCTCTGCTTAGGCCTGGGTCGACGGTGACAAGTTCCAACGGTTCATTGGGCTCGGCCTGTCTAAGGGTTTGCTCATCTCACACCACTTCATCCCAATCAATCGAGGGAGTGGGAGAAAGCAACTCAGCCCGCCCGCTGTTACCACTTGGCACTTGGGCCTTAATTCACGAATGTAGCATTCTCATGCCAAGCTTTGTTCACCCCTGATCTTGCCAGTTCCCTCGCTGGTTGGAAACTCTATCTTCAAGTGGAAGGTGGAGGTGACCACCCTCAAGCAATTTAAGGTGGGGCGCTCCAATCTCACGTTGTATGAAGATGGGCCTTGACCACCAGGAAGTCGGTCATGACCATTGTTATCCTTTGGGTCGTCCTGGCCAGCACCGGTTGAGTGACAAGCCACACAGATTGGATCACGTCGCTGGTAAAACCTTTGTAGGGGGTTGGGGCCAGCCGTAACCTCTTGTGCCTGATGCCCATTCAGGTGAAGACTTTCCAATAAAGGATTTCTGCAGAGCTACTGTTGTCAACCAGGATCCTTCTTGTGGTGAAGTTGGCAACCCTTACGTGGGTACTTTGCAAGGTGAACACTCTGTCGTAGCAGGCTTCCCTGATGTACGCCCTTCTAGACAAGGAAGTCGTCCCGCCCTCGGGAAACTTCGCCAATTGTTCGAATCTCGCCCAAGGGTTCTCTTTCCCTGGGTAGGTTCCTGCGTTTAGCGTGCCTTGATTGGTATCTTCACAAACTTGTGCTACGTCGGGCCGCTGAGCACCCCCTCTTTCGTCAAGCACCCTGCCGCTCTTCCTCTTTCCTTATCTTTTTAAAGGCGTAGCAATTCTGGGTGTTGTGACAGTCAGTCCGATGGTACTCATAATATATCCCCATGGGCAATTGCTGGGCTTAATCTTAGCTCGTTCCCAGTTCTCGGTCACTTTCGACCACCAAGCTAGCATAGAGTCGGGGCCATTGGTTGTTTCGGTCCTGCCTTCCCCTAATGACGATACCCCCTTCTTCCTGCCATCCCAACGGGGCCTTCCTGCTAGTTTGCAACCTTTCTATCTGCTTGTTCCATTTCCTCTTGGAGGGGCGCAGTCAAAGCCTGGAGGGTATGAACTTTGCAAGAGTAGCTGAGGTCCTTTTGCAGCTCGCTAAGAACTGTACCAGGAAAAGGTGGCCTAAGCAGTCAAAGTTGTTGATTGTTCCCATGGGGATGGTCCTGAAGCATCCTCTAGCTGCCCCTTTTAAGGTGAGCGGAAATGCCCTGCACGTAGGAATGTCAAAACGTGTCATCGTGTCATGTTCGTGTCATGTCAAAGCATATATATTACACTTAAAGAGTCAACAAGAACACGAACCGTTAAGGATTTTGTGTCAAAAATCTCAACACTAACATGACCCTTTAAGATTTCGTATTGACACGACACAACACATTAAGACACGTTAGTCGATATAATAAATTATACAACATGACACGACACGACACGATCTGACACGTTTCAATCCGTTAACACGTTTGACATGGTTTGATCTGTTTGCTGAGTAATTTATTTTATACAAGTATTAAAATATTAATGATAGCTAAATCCAATTAAAATATTAAAATACACCACAGATATGATCCACAGCCACAAGTGACACAGCCACACCATAGTCCCAAATATTAAAATATTAAAATTACATTCCAAATATAAATTATAATAAACAAATCATTGTAAACATATTAATTTTACAATCCAAAATATGATGAGAACACAAATTTAAACAAATTTAGAACTTGCAGATTAAGATGGAGCATCGTCACTGCTATTGTTGATGTTCAACTCCCTTACTTTTTTGGTTATCTCATCTAATTCAGAATCTTCTTGTATTTCTAAATAAAAAGGTATCAATAAACAAAATTATTAAGTATTTCTCTACAAGTTGACAATACAAAAAAAAAAAATGTGTAGGTAACTAAATTATTCAACCAATATTAGTAAGTAGTTTTATCTATGTAGATGGGATCGATATCACTAGTTATCTCATGTTTAGTTATCACCAGTCTGAGTCCAAAATTAAGAATACAGCCAGCTAGCACTATGTTCATAATTAACTTCCATTCGATTCAACAATGGCCAAATCTTGATGGTTGAAAATTATGCCGCCACACACATAACAATATAATAATTAACTTCATTACATATAAGCTAGGGTGCCTATTTTGACAAAAAATATGGAAGAAATTTGATGCATATATGATAAACACATGACAAAGTAGCATAGGACAACCATATGGGAGCAAATCAAATTATGCCATATATGCTTTCAGATCACTACAACAAAGCAGCACGTGCACTTTTCCTGCATTGTCAAAGCACGGCATTCCTCTTGCTAATTTACATGTGCAAGAAATTGTAGAAAAGCAGTCACAGAATAACAACTTAACCAGGGAAGACTTGTTACCACCCATACTTACACAAATAAACTCTAATATCCCCATATGTTAGACCAAGCACGCATTTCTCTATTACATATACCTGCCACCTAGTTACATAGAAGCCTTCAGGAAGGAGATGATTTTGGACGGCGGAAGGACCAGGTAATATGAAAGGAATACCAAGTGTTATGACGCCTCTCACCCTTTCTGGCTGGACAGCTGCCACTAGGTAAGCCGGCATACCTCCAAAATCCTTCCCAACAATAAAAGCCTGCCACCATAACACAATCATTATAAAAAAAAATGAGTATTTGTATTGTTGCAAAAAAAATAATTATTTACAATAAAAACAGACTCATATTAGTAAGAAATTAACATTTTGACAGAAAATAACTAATCACAAATAAACAATTATTTTGTAGTGTTAATCCATCGGTCCTCACTTTTTTCCGTTTATTCTTTTTTTTAATATTTTTATAGTTATTTTTTTCAACTTTATATTTTAAATAGAGGAAGATTGTATAAGATTTAGAATTGAAATAAAGAAAAAGTTCAATTTTTTTAATGCTTAATAATATAATTTGAGTGAAATTTTGTAGAATATTTTATTAATAAAGTTAATTACACGCATTGCATTAATTAGACCATAAGTTATATTGTACACAATTTATATATCAAGGAGATTAATGAATAGTAGCTAGATATAACTTTCAAATCCTTATAATTTATAGATTTATTTTTAGAAGACTATGACACCTAAATCTTTTATGAAAATCCCTCACTTATAGTAAAGGAATATTGCAATTACGTTACAATGTTCATTAAAGCCTAAGTTAAGATGCAAAAACCAATTTAAATTGTAGGAAGGCAGTCACAAATAACAACTTAACCAGGGAAGACTTGTTACCACCCATACTTACACAAATAAACTCTAATATCCCCATATGTTAGACCAAGCATGCATTTCTCTATTAATCTATAATATAACCAACTATAAAACCAACTATTTCTTTATTAGTGTAAAACCAACTATAAAAAAACAAGTAACATATAATTTCAAAATCTTACCTTACCCATCACCATATAACCAATCTCTTGTACAGACTAATGCTTCAGCAATCAACAAGAACAAATGAGTCATATAAAGTACAAATAAACTGTTGTGACTAAAATTTTTTTAAGAAATCAACATAGTACCAAGAATTCTTTGAAAGCAAAAGGCACAAAAAAAAAGCTTTCATTTACAGAGAAAAACAAAAAAATGGGACTAAAAGAAATAGAATCTATTGCTTTCTTAAGAAACTAAAGACATTTTATAAATAAAAAAGAACTCAAGAGAGAACTCCATTGAAAGCAATTAATTAACAAAGAGGCCAAAGTGAAGGAGCTTCTAGATAGTGACAATAGAAGCTTCTAGATTGCGAGAAGGTACATAATAGCTACATCAGGTGATAAGGGAGGTGGAGCAAGTTGCTTGCCAGCACCTTCTAGACGTCAAAGTTAACAAATTGTGTATAATTCTCTTGGAGACCTGATATATGGTTTTGGTAGGACAATGTTGTGTAAATTGTGCAATTGTGAGATTGTAGCAAATTACTTTCTTGACTATTACCGGCTCTTGAGAACAAAAAAAGCAATATGAGCCAAAAACAAAATGAGTATAGCACAAGATACAACATTGGTGATGACGATAAATAAAGGAAAATGATATAATATTACTTTCTTCATTTACAAAATCTGAAAATGATCAGACAGCAGCAAAAGTTAAATGCCTCACAACTAGACTAAATAATTTACATCCTCTACAGGAAACTAAATGAACTATCTAGATTAATAACTCGGCACGTCCATACTTACATAAATGCATCATGAATTTTATGTGCTAGAACTATCCCTGTTGAAGGGCTTCAAGATATGTTTTGCAATGAGAGGTAATTTGCTCTTGTCAACAAAAACTCTACATCAATAGAAACTCTGTTTTCATTAAAAAAATCATTATCTTTGTCACTTCAATAGTAACCTAATGATGAAAATTTCCTCTTGTCATACTTAAATACAACAAATCCAAACCATCACTAAAGAAATACAAAATATAAATATCGATATAAAGAACAACTCAGTCAAATAAAATATGAAGAACAACTCACACAGTCAAACCAAACGTGCTCTAGAAAAATAAAATATAAATAGTAAATAATAAAAACTAAACCCTAACCCTAACAAAGTTACAAAATCAAACCTCATTTTCAAATCAACAAAGTTACCTTTAGGGTTTGTGTGAAGAGGTACGGCATGAGAAGAGGAGGGGCCGTGCGTAGGTGAGCGATGCCGCAAAGAGAGAAGTGATTGGTTTGCTCACAGGGAAGGCGTGAGTCGTGACCGCGTGAGAAGAAGAGAGACCGTTGTGTGGGCTGCCAATAGCGAAGAGGATCGGAGTACTAGTGACTGTGAGAAGGCGAGAAGGAAGGAGCCAAAGCCTCAAAGGACTAGATTTGGAAGCCGGAGGAACTCTATCTAGGACTAGGAGGGAAAACGAAAATAAATTGTAGGGGGCGACGTGCGTGGGTATATTAGAAGATATAATATCATATTAGGGTTGTTTGAAATTATGTGAAGGTTTAAAAAATTAAAATAAGTTATATATAATATTGTGTCTTAGCAAATCATAACGGGTTTGACCCATTATCAAATCGTGTCTTAACAGGTTGACACGATTTGACACGAAACTCATTAAAACTAAACATTAAACCATTTTTAGCGTGTCGTATTCGTTTTGTGTTAATGTATTGTGTCACATATTGCCACCCATACCTGCACGCCAATTCTCACGAGTAGTCATGTAGACTCATGTGTGTTCTGAACATCTCCAGGTGCTCAAATGGGGTTCCTTTGCCTTGTCATAGAGTTCCATTTGTGGCACTTTGAATTTTGGCGGGAGTAGGATAACCATGACGTTGGCACTATAAGATGTGCCCAAGCTGTTGCGCAACTAGCCAGTTATGGAAAGTGCCTCTATCTGTGTGGCCATCTCCGCATACTTGTCCTCAAGCTCCCTAAGCTCAAGGTATAACTTGCGTCACTCTTCTTCGGCCTGGTCAAGTTCCTCTTCCCGGCGTGAGATCGGTGCTTGTTGGTGGTCGGCTCATGATGAGTAGTGTGCTCCTCGTTACTCTTCCGCAACATCTCGTTTTCCTTAGTTAACTTCCAGATTCTCTCTTCCATTGTTGCGTGTCTAACTTCCATGGTGTTGACTTGGCGTTCTTCTCGACGAGTTGTTTGGGATAACGTCGCAGCCGGCATGTAAAGTACACATTATGCTATCCCACAGACGGTGCCACTGTTGATGTCATGTTCCATAGTTTGGACTACTTGGCAATGTCTAAATAATCAGTTCCTACACAAAGGAAGAAATGGTTGAGGCGATGGTCGACCTGAGACCACTTCGATGCCAAAGTCAGTAAGTTTGTAGAGAGAATGCTGAGGGTGAATATAAGAGTGGAGATAGATAGCTTAACTTGTAAACCATGGAGTCTCTGGCTATTTATAGGAGTTGGTTTTGCACTGAGTGTATTCCCAGAGGACATTATCGTTGTCTTGTCAATCCTTCAATCCATCATTCCCTTTGTCGTGTCCAGGTGGATCTCCCTGCCACATTCTAAACCGATAACAAGTTGTCCCTCTCTCCATACCGTGTCAGTCCCCATTTTGTCCAAGAGGCATGCTTGAACTTCTAACCCGCATTTAATGTGGTGAGGGGTCCTTGCTGCAAATTTAATGCGCCAGGGAGTTATGCATACTATCGCTTGGCCCGCATTTAATGCGGCGTGGTCTTGGCAGGCATTCACACTTAATGTGGCGTGGCCTTTGCCGACTCTTGCATTTAATGTACTGAGAGGCGTATCTGTCATTCTCTGACTTAGCTCTCCTATCGTATGGCTCGTCTTGCAGGCGCCCTTACGCCCGGTCCGCCTCGGGGTCGCCTACCATCTAGAGTCTTGAGCCACTCGCCATGAGAGAGGGGACGAAGTTGGGCTGACTCCAAGACTAGACCTACCTTTGTCTTGTGATGGGCCCAGGACCCGGCTCATCCCGAATAGGCCTCCCTTCAAAGTGTCATTTAATTAATTAGAGTGTGAAAGTCTTTAGTTGTATAGTTGATCAAGTTTTAAATCCATTTTAATAGGGACGTTTGGGATTTTAGCACCATTGGAAGGATGCTTGGATATTAATGTTTCAATTCTTGGTTTAATTGTGATGTGTTGTAGTCTTGTAGATAAGCATTAATTAGATTAGTTTTTTGTCATGTTGTAATCTGCACAGTTTGAGTTGGGTATAAAAATTATTATTTTTGGTCAGTTTTGTACAGCTTTTTGGGCTGTGATGTAATGTGTAAATAAGTCACGAGTAGAAGATTAGTTATAATGTGTACACTTGTTGGTTAATGTCTACTCTTTTATTATGCTGTGAATATTGGTTTATTTAATTTTTTTCTGTTTTAAAAAGAAGTGTTTTGTTATATATAATTATTTTTTTACTGATTTGATTAATCAAAATAATTATTTTATATTCAAAAAGATTAACACAATCAATTATATTAATGAAATGTATAAAAAAATGTATAAAAGTTGAAAATAAACGCAAGGTAGTGCTATCATTAATATCCGTAAATAATTAATTATCATTCTTTGTTCATTGGTTGCCAATGTGCCATTGACCAGGAGAGGGGCTTCTCTCATTCATTCAATGGTTGCCATTTAACAAGCAGTGATCCGAATTAGACCAGCGACTTCTTTTATTATTAGGAATAGTATTCAAAGGTCAAATTAGACATCCGAACTAGACCAGGACAGGGGCGCTTTTATAGCCACAGTTGAAACGAATGGCAGCTGGCAAACCGCATAAAAGTGGCCGGCAAATCCACCAGTGTACGAAAATTATGATTCCCCTCTTCATGAAAAAAAAAAATTTATTCAATTTTTTACAATTCAGATAATTTTTATATATTATATTTTATTATATTATATTATATTATATTTTTAATTAAATATTTAATATATAATAAAAAATAAAAAATTTAAATTAATTTAAAAAGAAAATATTAAATATTAAATAAATAAATAAATAATAAATAATTATAATATGTGAAAAATAAAAAATTGTGTAGAAGTCCTCATAAAAAAATCTTTTCTTTCTCTCATTTACAAATGTTCTTAGAGCATCTTCATTAATATTATCTTTTTTATCATTAAAAGTTTAAAAAAAATACATTTTTACATATATATTAAAAAAATATCATTATATTCAATCAAAAAATTTGATGATTTATTATTCAAATATTAAAGAAAAAGTACTTTTATATTATTTCTCACACTTTTTTTTTCATCATATTTAATTAAATATGATGAAATTTTTTTAATATGTGCGTAAAAGTATACATTTTATCAATTTTTTATAATATAAAAATATGAGACTAATGTAAATACTCTTAAATCTACAAATCTGCCTTATTATTCTACCCTTTTTTTTTCTTACCATTGAAACAAGAAAATGAAAAATAAAAACCTCCAAAATAATGATATTATAAATCAAAAAAATCAACAACTTGATAGACTTGACAATAGATGGAGGAGGAGAAGTATACTCGTAGAATGGAAAGTAGTCGTGTAGGCTAGTAGGGATGGGATTAATTTTATGAGATTAATTTTATGCAACATTATAATTTCTTGAGATTAATTTTATATATATATATATATATATAGTTGTACCCGTAGATCTGAAAGTAAAGTCAAACCTATAGCCACTCTTGGAAGATCCCATTCGTCCAGGAAAAATATTTTTTCATTTCATTTTTTTAGCCAGATTTTATAAACATAAATTTACAATATTATTAAAAAAAAATTACTTAATCGTTAAATAAAAATAAGAAAAATATTTGTTTAATAGGATATAATTTTTATATGTGACTTTAGCATTTCTCATTTTTACAAAGACAATACTACTCAGATCAAGAAAGCGGACAGAGAGAATATTGGATGATAAAGGTAAGTTCTTTTTTCATCTTTTTTTTTATATGTCTTGGAATATTTTTTTGAAAAATAAAAAATATAAATTTATTAATAATTTCCTTTCTTAATCATTAAATAAAATAAAATAAAATAACAAATACAATATATCAAGATTGTGGATCACAATCATTGGTTCAAGTAGCATTTTTTAATATGAGATTGTCCTGCTGTCTTGGATGTATGGATTGAACCTGATAGCTATGCATTAAAATTAAACAAACTTTATAGAGTTTTGGAGAAAACTAAGGCAAATGGAATTAAAAAATAAGATAAGTTTAGATGAATTTAATTTATTTTTTAATATTATTATTATTATAGAATTCAAAAATATTAAATTAGGATTTGAAAAATATGTATTAGAATTTAAAAAATATGTATAGTAATTTGTATTTTGTATAAAAAATTAAAAATATATAAAAATAAATTGAGATGAATTGATGAGAATTTTAAATCCAAACCGAGTTTAATAATTCAAAAGAGTTATCGATAATTTTTGGCAACATTGTTGATAATGTTAGATTGCGTCTAGTGGACAAAGTCAACAAAAAAAGTCAGAAAATGTGTATAAAGAAGCTAATTTAATATAAATTTTCTATAAATTAAGATTGTGGATTGAGGATGGTCCAATAAAAACACTGAATGATATATAGCAGGAAAAAATATTATAATAACCGATATGGTTTTGATACAGAAGCTTTCCTATACTTTTCAAAAGAAAAAAGAAAAGCATTTTTTCTATATGTGTATATAAATATATATATCATCAATCAAGCTTTCCTTTCGAAACTCTCTCTCTCTCTCTCTCTCTCTCTCTCTCTCTCTCTCTCTCTCTCTCTCTCTCTCTCTCTCTCTCCCCTTGGTTATTAGTACTACTCTCTGCAAGGCTCAAAACCAGCAGGCCTTCAGTAAGTCGCACAGACCGCACTAATTAAGCCCGCGGCTGCATCTGTCTTGCCGTTTTTATTCCTCCATCAGGACGTTTCAAGGTAGATAATTGGATCCGTTGTGTTCGTCACTGCTTGTTTTTTTTGGAGGTGTTCTTGATTGGAATATTGTTGATTTTAATCTCTCTATTTTCCCATTTCTTTCTTTTTCTCTTTGGAGAATTGATGAACTTCGATCGAAATAATCAATCATTGTGGCCTGTGCAAGTATACTGGATTTTGTTGGAGTTGGTTTGTCGGAAAGGCCACATGATCCATTTTTGAAAATGCTCGCGTGGCTCTCTAATAATAATAATAATATTAATTAACATTATTATTATTATTATTATTATTATAACTACTCTGTTGAACCTATTACATCATGCAAATGGCAGCGTTGCGTTATCTTTTAAGATTTTGGCATGCATTTATTTGATAATTTTCTAGACTTTTAATTGCATAATCGTTACATAAGCCTTTCAAGCGGTAGCTAGGCCAAATTCAGAAGGTGTTTAACTAAGGTAGGCATAGATATTATTGCACGTTTAAACTCCCATTAATTCAAAATTTGACAATTGACGATCATCGTGCTTAAATCATGCAATTGGTTGTAGACTTGTAGTACTTGACATTGGTATTCCAATTAATCCTTACAATAATCTTATTTTAAATTAATCAAATTTGATCTATTTATAGGTTGGATTACCAGACGATGCCGAAGAGCCACTCACATGTCATTACTTGCAAAGGTATATGCCTAATATTAATCTTAGAGAAATACTTTAATTACAAATGGATTATACAAAAGTAGTCTCACAAATTAATATGACTTTATGTAATTATTAGATTGTGAAATTACTTTTATTGTTAAGTAAATTTAATGGACCAATATATGAAATTACGTCAATTTGTAAAATTAGTTTTATGACTATAGCGGTCCTCTTAATCTTAAGTAAAAGTCTCAAAAGATGGCGACCAATAGGACTACTGTATATCTAAATTAATACTTATTGATATAACATATTTTAGTGGTCAGATTGATTTTATGTGTCTATTATTTCATTAGATAGTCGTTTAAAATGTGCCTAGATCTCTTTTACTCCATATTTTCATCATCATCGTGGCAGCGGCGGTGTGTTGGGGAGTTGGGGAAGCGGTGAAGGTGGAAGAGATACAAGTAGAGCCTCCAAAAAGATCCGAAGTTCGAGTGAAAGTCCTGTATGCTAGTATGTGCCACACTGACATCTTATTCGGCAAAGGGAATCCAATTGTCAGTATCCATCCCACCTTCTTTCTTGCTGAGTAATTTTTGTTTTGTCTGCTTCCGACTAGCCAGCTGGCCTGCATATATTTATCCTATCATTTTCCCATTTTCACTACTTATAAGTCGATTAATATATAAACATACCAATCATCGATCGAGTAAAGAAGTCAAAACACTAATTTTTTTTCTATGATGCAAGTTGATCATGATGAAGGTTTCCACATCAACAGTGTATTGAGTATCATGTTAATAAGCAAACTAGTAAATATAGTTTTTTTTTAAAATCCTCATTTGATAAAAAAATATTTTCCCCCAAAATCTTTCACACAAATAATTTCATAAATTGATGTGATTTAATATAGTATGTTAGACTATAAACTAGATTTAATATATCACATAAAATTACATCAGATTACAAGTTTACTTTTGTGAAATCTCTTTTGACTCTAACACTTCTAAAAGAAAGAAAAAAAATGAAATTCCTTGGAATGCAAAGGTGTTTCACATTAATGTTCCTTCTTGTTCTACAGCCTATTTTCCCTCGAGTTTTCGGACATGAAGGTGTTGGGTAAGCTCTCATTTTAGATTCATTATGCCAATAACTACAACAAACAAATTGAATAAAAGGCCTTTGATTGTCTAAAATCTCACTCACATTCAAAATAAACATTTGTGTTGGTTTGAATGCTCCATCCAGCGTGGTAGAGAGTGTTGGCGAGGAAGTAGGAGATCTCAAAGAAGGAGATCTTGTTATTCCAACCTACATCGGAGAGTGCAAAGAATGTGAGAATTGTTTGTCCGAGAAGACCAACTTGTGCCACAAATTCCCACTACCCATAAGTGGTCTGATGCGCGATGACACTTCGAGAATGTCTGTAAAAGGCCAGAAACTGTACCATGCATTTAGCTGCTCAACATGGTCGGAGTACACGGTTGTAGATACTAATTATATTGTCAAGATTGACCAAACCATACCTCTACCGCATGCTAGCTTCTTATCATGTGGTTTCTCCACTGGATTTGGGGCTGCATGGAAGGCTGGGGTTGAAAAAGGATCGAGTACTGTTGCTGTTCTCGGTCTTGGTGCTGTTGGATTAGGGGTACGTATGACTTTTGCTTTTGCTCCATTCCGATAAATACACTTTTCATTAATTCAAACTATTAAGGCAGAGACACATTGCATAATAATCAAAGCTAGTATACATCAAGTAATTTTATAAAGATGATGATCTAGTTTTCATTAATTCCAACTGTTATAATTGGGTTACTTACAGAATGTGTGAAATCACAACTTTTCTAAAAAGTTTAAACTAACAATAAGAGGTGGATTTTAATTATTATTTATTTTATATTTTAACACTCTCCCTTACGCATGGTCCAGACTATTCCTCAATGGGTGGTTCAACATATAAAATCTTTAATCGAATAGGGTAGAGTGTTGAAACAAGTTCAAACTGATCAAGACCTCTACTCTGATATTATGTGAAATCATCAATTGTCCCAAAAATTTAAATTGATAAAAAGAGATAGGTTTTTAATTATTTATTTTATATCTTAACAGGTGCAATGTGTCACTTTTGATAGTTTGTATGTCTTTACAAAAAAACTTTTTATTTGTGGCCAGCTATTTCTAGTTAAATTAATGACTATTTTCTATCAAAATAAGTTTGAGTTTTGGTCACAAATGGTCATCATAACCACAAATAATCCGTTATAAATACTTATTTTTTGTAGTGTGTGGTGTAGCATGTAAAACAAGTGATGATATAATTTAAGAGTGAAAAATGAACTTTTTAATTCCCTTCTTTTTAGAATTAATTATGAAAAATGATTAACGTACAACTATCTTACAACTATTTTACAATTCGATATTAAATTAAAGATAATCGATATTTATTATTAATGAAGTTGCATGTTTATAAGAGAGTTGCAAATCACAGGCCATAGAGGGGGCAAGAACACAGGGGGCAACAAAGATAATTGGAATTGACAAAAATGGAAGAAAGAAAAGAACGGGAGAAGCTTTTGGAATGACCGATTTTATAAACCCTGACGAATATGATCATAAATCTGTCTCGGAATTGGTAAAAGAATTAACAGGCGGAATGGGTGTGGACTATTGCTTCGAGTGTACAGGAGTGGCACCCTTGACCAATGAAGCCCTCCTTTCCACAAAAATGGTAAAAATTTAATAAAAATAAATATTGAATTTATATATTTTTTTTTATCTATTTTACGAATATTTAATTTTTAAACCTTTTTTTGATGGTGGTGATTTGTGAAAAGGGAAAAGGACAAACAATGGTAATTGGTGCAGGAACTCATGCAACTGTGGAGATCAATTGCCTTGCCCTCTTGCTAGGTGGGACTTTGAGGGGTTCCATTTTTGGAGGTCTCAAAGCCAAAACTGACCTACCTGTTATACTCGACAAATGCAAAAACAAGGTGAATTCTTACTAACAAAGAGTTACTAATTAAATACGCATTTATAAAGATTTTTTATTTATATATTTATCCTAATATTCAAACATCTTTTAATTGAGAACTGCATAAAACTCAGGAAATGGCATACAATAATATTAATAAATATTAATATATCTTTCTTATATTCATTTAGTTTTCAGTTTCTAAAAACCTAAATTAAATATAGAAAATGAACATGAAATTAAGACTTGGTTCGGCTAACAGGGTAGTCTCAAAATATTCCATTACTATTCATTACTTCATTATTATTTTTTACTTACTTTTCACTAATATTCATTACTTTTCAATGTTATTCAATATTCTATTATTACCTTTTTACTACTTCACAAAATATATGAGATTATCCCACTATCCAAAGGCAACTATTTCTTCATATTTTATCTTTTTCCATTTATTTCAAATATATATCTATATACATTTGTTTTTCTTGATAAGAAAAACTCATGTCAAACAACACTAGAAAATAGTGAAAATGAAAATTGTTTAGGAGATCACTCAAAATGGTGTCATGTGCTTTACTGCAGGAAATCCAACTTGACAAACTTTTGAGTCACGAAGTTCCATTGCAAGATATAGATAAAGCATTTGAGCTAATGCACAATCCTGATTGTGTGAAGGTCCTTATCAAGCTTTGACTGTTCCCATTGACAACAAGATATATCATCATGCACCTAAGGAGACATTATTATTATTAGAGTTGGAATTCATTCAATGAATAATAGTAAGTGTTGTATTTTAAAAAACAAAATGGACGATATCATGTTATTCATTTCTTCAATGTGGATTTAATTTTTATTTTGGATGTAAGCTATTGAATAATGTATTTTTTCCACTCGATTGTCTCATTTGAGTTCCTACTAAGTCAAATATTTCCTTAAGGCCGGAATGGGCTCAGGAACCACAAGTCCATCTAGTAGCTATCAAAATCGCAATCACCAACCCAGTAAGGGTTTAATGAAATAACGGATAGCAAGATAAATTAGATTAATAGTGATCCACCATGATACTCACCTGCCATACTTATCCTATAGCCCGATATTCATCCACAATACTTATGCTCCAACATAGTGCTTGCCCACATACGTGAAATAAAGGCCTTAATAGCCTACATTCTATCAAGGACTAAAGGGATTCAAACTGAAAGACAAGTCCTACCAAACAAGAACGACCGACTCATATAAATAGGGATTGTAATACGTACCAAAACAATGACTAAAAAATACAAAGCAACAGGATATACACTTTGCTATCACTTAGACACTTACTTAGACATTGAAGGTGTCCCTCACGACACCAAACCATTTTTAATTCACTGGTTGCCAGTTGCTAAGTATTCTTGTGGGAAATATGAAATAGATCTAAGTTGGCACTGTCTGTAGAATCTCTGTTGATTCAACATGCTTTTTCAAATGCTTACAATGGCATGTTCTCAAGAAACCTGTGATCCAGATGAAACGACGACAAGTGAACAAGCAAAAGTCAAGATAGAGGGAGGGTTCACGGAAGTTGAAGAAAGACTGAGGAGGATGACTCTAGAGATGGAGAGTCCAACTCCAAAATGAAGCTATAAGGTGAAAAAGTGCCAGTTATGACGAAGATGCTACACCAAGCCACAAAAAATAAAAGAGGAAAACGCACCACAACCTACACAACCTCATGGGTAAATACAAGGAATGGACAAGTGGATAGGCACGACCTTGCCTGTTGACTGCCTATTCAACAGTGTAGAAATAATGGTGGTGCCACTCTTGCCTAAATTCAAAGTTTTGTAAACTAAAATATACATTAGATCTCAAAATTCCATCGAACACTTGGAGACACTCAAAACTCGCATAACCCTCCACGATTTTCTCAGGAAAACCACATGTCGAGGTTTTCCCTTAACCCCAAAGGCAATAGCAAGAGGATGGTTTGGAGCTTTACAGCTAGGCTGCATAAATAGTTTTGAGGAGTTGGAAATGTAATTTTTTATTCAGTTAATGTCCAACAAACATTTAAAGTGGCTCGTTGCATGCTTCTTGACTATCAAGCAACCGGAGGATGAAAGTTTGAAGGTGTTAAGGGTCAATAAAGAGAGTATGACAGTAAATGACCCAAACGAAAAACTCACGCTGTAAACACAATGTTACAACAGGTTATGGATAAAGTAAATGATTTCATCAGCCTCGAGGATACTCTCAAGGTCTTGATTAACCCAAGAAAGATTGAGTTTGAGCAAACAAAGAATAGGTCGAAAGGAGCAAGGAACGAGTAAGTTTAGGGGACTGAGCCGAAAACCTGAGGAAAGGCCAATACAATAAAATAAGGATGGAGCGTGCACTCTATGAACTAGAATTCGAGGTCGATCCATTCAAGTTTGAATGTGCAGATGGGGGCCAGGGAACATACACGAAATAATGGCAACCATGAGACTTTGCCCCTGGCCCACTACTGCACCTTTTACAACATGGAAGGGCACCAAACGAAAGATTGCCACTCCCTAAAATAGGATAGAGACAATATGAGAGAATAGGGAGCTTGAAATAGGATAGCCCCTAGCCCACTACTGCACCTAGAGTCTTAGAAAAGCAAAATCTCAAGCGAAGAAGGACAATACGAGGAAACCCAATAGAAACAATGCCCCCATTAGCAAGATCTGAACAACAGCGAGAGAATTTGTAGGAGGCGGTTCAATGTTCTTCGGCAAGAAGGGCACGCTCAAAAGGCCAAATATAGAGAATTGTTTGCTGTGGAAAGATCACTTAAGCAAACAAAGAACCAAAAGATAATCACCATATCCTATGGCAACGTAAGCTACGAATGAGCCCAAAATGATAATGTACTAGTAATGATGTTGTTAGTTGCCAATTACATCACCGAGAGAATCCTAATTGATAATGGGAGTTCTATTGACGTCCTCTTTTGGGAAGCTTTTACAAAGATGGGAATTTACCTATGTCGATTGTGTTTGTTACCCACACTACTAAAAGGCTTCTCGAGGGAAATAGTTTAACATGTAGGTGTCATCACCCTATCCATGTCGATAGGACTTTGTACAGCCACTACTATGACTAACTTTTTGGTAGTCAAGGCCCTTCCTCATACTATGACTAATGTTTTGGGGGCCAAGGCCCTTAAGCAATTTAAAGGTCGTTACTTCTTTCTACCACTTGAATATGAAGTTCTCGAGAGAGGTGGGCATATGAGAAGTATGTGGCGAATATGTATTGATACAAAAATGCTATGTACATGTAAAGAATGGGGGAATGACTAGAGATGCATGTAAAAATGTTTAGGATTTAGCAAAGCGTCACCACCGCTTGAGCTCATTGAACATAGGGTCAAAACACAAAACTAACAAAATTTAAGGTAGGGCGAGGTCAATGAACACTTAGAGCTTGTAGCCCTGGATCTAGGTCGTCTCGAAGCAACGACAAGAATCAGAACTAGAATAGGGTTTGAAGCGAGGCAACAATTAAGGCAACAATCGAACGCAAAACATGTTCTCTTGGAACCATAAGACATGGTTGAAATTGACAACATCTATTGTTTTGTTCCGTGTAATGCGTTGTTCCATTACATCTACTATTTTGCTTCTCTTTTTTTCTTCATCTCTTCTTTTTACCTTCATGTCCAAAACTTATTTTTTACTACTCTTATAAGAAAAATAAATATCTCAACACTAATACAAATATAAAAAATAACACTACTAATACAAATATAAAAATTAATACTACATAGTTGTGATAATGTTTTATTTTATCTAGCAATTATGCACAATTCAACTATTATCACACTCCCCAATCAGCTTATTGCTAATCTTGAGATTCTGTTGAACCCAATAATAGATGAGCTGCATATATATGAGCTTTCTCTCGGTCAAAAAGTGTCAAGCCAAGTTCATGATTCTTGGGAATAAGACCCCCATAAAGCTCAAATTGTGGACCCTCGGCAATTCTTGGGCTGAATCTCACTTTGTTAGCTTCCATGGGCTCATTCATAGCTGCCAAATTAAATCGCAACCACCAATACATATAAATGCGAAATTCAAACCCAGTCCTCATTAATGAGGGTTTAATGATGTAGCAAACAGCAATGAAATACTGGATTTTGGTACCAGCTCTTGGTAGACAATTTTTTTAAATATTTTAAAGTGATTTTGTAAGTATGTTGCATTTTTTTTTCTTTTGTATATATAAAAATTATATTTTATTTGTATGAACGACAAAATATAAAGTTATTTCATCTTTTTGTAGTTTATATGTGTATATATATAATTTATTTATATAAAAACTATTTCGAAATCGCACACAAAATAATATTAATATCGAAATATTTCGTTTCAATATCTTGACTAATATTACCTCCAATATAGTATTCAAAATATTGAATTTGAAGGGTTCCTCACCACACCGAGCCTGCACTTGCAATTCTCTGGTTACATGAAGTTGCTAAGGATTCGTGTAGGAAATATGAAACATGCATGTCCACAAGAAGTTCAGTTCTTATTGCAACCAAATTTATAAGATGAGATGCATATGTCCCGTATGCCCAATTCATTTTGGAATCGGACCCAAGCCATTTATTCATTAGAGATTGGATATTTCTCCCTAAGAAATGCTTTATATAACAACAAAAATATCCCACAAATGGAGATCAGCTACAAATTGATTTGGCTTGATTTGGTATGTTAAATTGTAAAACAAATTTTATTATAATTAAATTACACGTGCCATATGAAATTATATCAATTTATAGGTATACTTTTGTGTGATTAATTCTTTGTAGCTATAGTAGTACTTCTCTTTCTCACATGTTCTATATATAACCCAGATCAGGACCGGCCACCATACGTCCTTTTTGTAGTTGGTTGGTTCGTTTAGCTAGTTTATAAGTTACTTTGTTGATTTTCAATTAGCTAGTTTGCGTTAGTCGTCTACTTCCCCTCATTTATATAAGCAAAAGTATCTAATATCTTCCGCTAGCATATTTTCAGTAATACATATTATATATAATTACTACATGTTTATACCTATGTATCTAGCTAGCTAGAATGATCAATATCTAAGGAAGTAGCTAGCTAATAAAGACCCTTTGATTGAGTATTGTTCTTTCTTTCCTTGGTTGTTCATAATTGAATTGAACTCAACTCATATCTTATGGTTCCGTTGATCTGTTTCGAGGGATCTTTATGTATTTAGTTCAAAACTAATTGAATAAATAAACGAGCTAATCATGTCTCGACCTTATTTGATTTGTTTAAAATTTATAAAATATTAAAAAATATTGTATCATGAGTCTTATTATAATTGGATCATAACAAGGCAAAGGTTATACAAAAGTATTATATTTTTCAATTGAGAACTTAATTTCCAGTGAAAGAATCTTATGTTGTCATGAACGAATCTTTTTATTATAATCTTTTTTTTTTTGGGGTTAATTGGGTTACTCTAATCTTATTATTATGCGTCGGATTTTGGAGTCATATAAAAAACCAGTAGCCCTAAAATCTGTGGGTATCAAAAATTCGATCGAACATTTAATGCTCTATGAAAAAAACAGATTGATAACAATAAATGTTGTCGGATTAGTACTCTTTTAATCATATATCTATCTCTCGTCCTTAAAATCCATCTTCAAATTCATTACAAGAAAAATTGTTATTCGTGACCAGCTATTTTTTATTAAAATAAATTTGTATTCACAATAAATAATCATCTTCTGTCATTGTTTTTCTTCTAATAAAATTCGTATTCAAACTTGAGTGCCAGATCATTTTCCTTTACAAAGATTTTATATATATATACAACTAAATGATAGAGATATTGAGAAAAAAACTAAAAAATAGACTTATTCAAATAATAATAAGCTGCGTACATGATTTCACAAAAAATGCGTCGAGAAAAATGCATGCATGCATTTCAAAAGAAAGTACAAAAGTTTATATATCGAAATTTCGTCCAATAAAATGAAAGTATATAAATCTCCAAAATAATAGATCAATAAGAATATTCAAGAGAGTAAAAATGTTAGGGATAAACATCAGAGATAAATGTTGGACAAACGCCAATTGATAACTTGTAGTATTTGGTGCCTGCGATGTAATGCACAATATCTATGAGTTGGAGAATGAAGAAATGGATCTAAAGTTGAAGGAAATGAAAATAGTATATTTTATTTAACATGTCATATTAATTGACGTTTGTATCTGACGTTTATCCCTAATATTGTTTATGAGAGAAAGAGAAAGAGGTGGAGTTTAATGGTGGGCCAAAATAAGCCTATTAATTACAAATATGTAGGGTTTCTTGGCTGCCTGGTGATCGACAGCAACGCCAACAAAGACAGCGACAATAACAAAGAGGGTGATTAGGATGATGATTATATTCCCGATCCATTGAAGGGATTCTTCATCTGTAACGTCTTCATCCAAAAATTCCATAATTAATTTGGAGTAGTACTTTGTAATTAAGAACTTGAGGAAGATGATGATCATAAGTAGATCGCGAATGGGAAAGTACTCCTCTAGCTTATATATTCTGAAAGCTATTTGCTTCTTTGTATCTCCTCTTTTATGCATGCGTACATCCAGCAACTGATCTGATCCTATTTATATTACATATAACTATTTTCAGAAAATTAAAAGCTGTCACTAACAGCCATTTACTTGCTCCATAACTAAAGCCTTGAAACAAATCGTGTAGTTTCGTTAATTTTTTGTTTTTTTGTTTCGTGCAAGAACATCGTTTTTAGTAAAATTTTCAAAGCAATTAATAAACCATAAGTCAATATGTTATTAATGTACATTAATTGTTAAGTACGGCACCCACTCGCGTAGTTATCTACCTAACTAAGAGTCGATTTGTTTTGGAAGCAGAAATCAAAAATTTCAAACTCATATCAAATTTTTTTTTTTATATATATAAAATATAATAAAAAATTCAATTTTTTTAAATTCAAAATTACTTTTTCAAATTTTCATATTAAATTAATATTAAAAAAATATATTATAATAATTTTTTATTAATTTTTATTTTTATCTTATTTTATCCCATCTCTTAAAATAAATAAGACAAATCACTGTATATATAACATATTGTATCTTAGATGACGTCAATGTGAATCGTTAAAAAGATATGAGTTCAAGAGATCAAACGAGAGCACTAATTAGCTGATAAGTTGAGTCAAAAGCTTATGCGTCGGGTTAGCCCTACTTTAAATAGGCATAGGCATATTCTTTATCTATGATTATCTTATAAGAATAACGCAAATGGATTCGTATCTTTGATGGATGGTCATTTAGGTTCTATTTAAATAATAAAAGTGTTTCATCTCATTTTATTATAATAATTTTTTAAAATTTTTATTTAAAATATAATAAATAATTTAATTTTTTTTAATTCTTAAATAATAATAATAACAATAATAATTATTTTTTTAAAAATAACTTTTTGATCAACTTTTATCATAACTCGTCTCTTCTCAACTTCCAATCCAAACTGCACTCTAGTTTCACATCTTGGAATCCTTATTAATACATGTGAGTTTTTAGAAGTTTAATCAAATTCATATAATAAACTCAAATGTTATGATCATTGTTAATAAAAAAGAATCTCCTTTTTTTCAAATATAAATACTTTAGATAGGAGAGATAAATGCATAAGAGCAATGCTACGGACAAACGCCAGAGATAAATGGTGAACAAATACTAACTAATGTGGTATGATAAACAAAGCGTACCGTGTTTATTTCTTTCAATTTTTGATCTATTTTCTCATTACTACACTTGCAAATATTAAGCAACACACAATAGGTACCAAACACCACAGGTTATCAATTGACATTTATCTATCATTTGTCTTTGACATTTGTCCCTAACATTTTTTAATGCATAAAGTACATCTCAAATTCCAAAAATATCAAAGACAAACGATAGACAAACGTCAACTGATAATTTATAGTGTTTGGTATCTGTTGTATGCTACACAATATCTTTGAGTTGAAAAATAAATATGAAACTAAAATTGATGGAAATAAAATTGATATATTTTGTTTATCATATTATATTAGTTGATATTTATCTTTCATTTATTCTTAACATTGTTCCTCAAATGAGCAATGCTATAGAGTTCAAGCTCTCCCAACTCCTTAATCATCAATAGACTGATGTACACAGAGAAGATCAAGAAGCACAATTATTTTTATTTTCTTTATTTTTTTATTCATTATTTTATATCCTTTAATATTTTTAAAAGAAAAAAAATATTCACAACATCATCAATCCTTAATCACTAAACAAAAATAACTTAAAAAATTTTTTGTATGGAGAGATTTAATCAAAAAGATTTTATAAAGTGATTTAGTTATTTATCAATGAGCTAAACACTTTTCAAGAGATCTCCTTTAAGATTATATTTTTTATTTTATTTTTTTTAAGTTCTAGATATATTACGATGAATTTTAGGCTGCTCTGTTAGGCACTTTGTAAACTTCCACTCCAGAACCCCAGATCAGAGTACTAGTGGATTACTTCGGCTTATTCTTCCTATGCAAAGTACCTCTCCAGAACAAGCAAAAAGATTTACGATATTTACGGAGAGAAAAAGATTTACGATAAAGCAGGTTGATGGAAAAATAAAATGACACTCTGTACTTAATTTAATTTATCGTATTCAACCTTTTATTATTCACATAATTTTTATATATTATATATTATTTTTATTTTATTTTTAATTAAATATTTAATATATAAATAAGTAATAAAAAAATTAATTTAATTTAATTTAAGAAGAACAAATTTTAAAAAAAATATTAAATAAATAAATAATAATTATATATAAAAATTAAAAGATTATGATGAAATACTCTCACAAAAAATATCAATAAAAAGTCTAATAGAAACAAAAAGCACAAGTACCATCATTCCCTAAAAGGACCCGATTGTACGTTACAAGATTCTAAGTTGATGGTGACTTTTCCAATAAAACTTGCCACAACCATATTCACCAACAATATCTTTTCCATCACAAATTACAAATACAACTCTCAAGTTACTAACCTTCCATCACAATTATTAAAGCCCATCATCCGGTCTATCGTAAGAATCATGAGGCCAGCCTAACAGAAGACAGAAAATAAGATTATAATTATGAATCCAACCATATCAATAACAAAATTAACTCTAATAAAACACAACATACACATCTATTACCCTTTAGAGTTAAATTAGTGTTATTACCCTGCTAACTAATCGGTTCATGTTGCGATGGCGGCAAAAATTGGATTAGATTATGTGTTAATTGTAACACCAAATGCTTTTTTAATAAAGATAAGTGTAACAAAATATGTAAATAAAACATCAATTAAGGTAATAATCACAATTGGTACCCGATTTCTTTTCTTTCTTACTTTACATTTATTAACAACTTTTTTGCTAGAGAAACCTTACGCTTTGATTGTGGCCTTCCTTTGCTTCTTACCACCAAGGGGCTGTGCACTCTTAATACTTTTGTCTCTAATGCTTCCACACGACATCCTGACACATGCATCCACATAATTATGGATTGGGTCACTGCCACGTCTGCATGGTGTGTTACCTGTATGAACATGGTCGAGTATTAACTTTGCTAGTTGGCCCATTAGCCTCTTGCAACTCTCCTCAATCTCTGAAGCATCTTCTGCTATGTCACAAAATGCCCTTATCAGCATTTCATTCTTACTAGCTTTTGGATTCGACCCTCGATCCTCATAACTATTTTTAATAAGAGTATAATTCCGTTTCAAATCTTTTCTCCTCCGATTAACAATGTATTTTGAGGGCAATGTGCTCTTATCAAACATGGCCGTCAGCCCCCCACATAAAGCATGTCAACTTCTAATACTAACCTTTATTACTCGAAGCCTCCATGCCAACAGATTTAGAAATTGTACTGGCAATTGACACAACCGTTAGCAACTAATTACCACACCTAGACCAGCAATTGTAAGAGTATATATTCTTTAAGCATTGCTCGATCGGATGATTTCAGCTTTAACATTTAAAATTATGTAACATATTCACACCATGATCAACACAGAGATAGGGCTTCTTTCATTAGGAAGCACTGGAAAAAGATAACATATCTATATTATCTGCTCTGAAAGTTCACACCAAAGAAGACAGCGATAATAATAAAGAGGGAGACTGCAAGGATGATTATATTCTCGATCCGTTGAAGGGATTCTTCATCTGTATCTTCTTCATCCCAATATGCCATAATTAATTCGGAGTAGTACGTAGTTTGTAATTAAGGAATTGAGGAAGCTGATGATGATCATGATCATGATGATGAGTACATCATGAATGGCCGGATCAACTCCTCTTATTCTGAAAGCTGCTAGCTGCTTCTTTTTCTCTTCTATTTTATGCATGTAAGCCTGTTAGCGTACTAATTACGTTTCGAATCCTATTTATATTATATATATATATATATAGCTAGTTTCAGAAAATTAAAAGCTTTCAGTGCTAACGGCCTCTTACTTGCTCCATAACCGAAGCCTTAATTACTTACCTCTGACCTAAACAAATCATTAGTTTCCTTTATTTTTTAATTTTTTGTTTTGTGCAAGCACATCATTTTTAGTAAAATATTCAAAGCAATTTATAAACTGTTAGCACATTTGTTATTAATGTACGTCTTTATCTAACTAACTAAATCACCAATTACGTATATGACATAATACTCGTGTATCATGTCATCAAATAGCTAAAAATATGTGAGGTCAAGAGATCGATCGTTATGATTAGCCTTCGTTGAATAGGGCATAGGCGCCCATATATAGACATTTTCCTTCATGTGTATTTTGACTATCCTATAAGAATGGCATATTATCCCGTTTAAACAGGGAATGTGTTTCATCGCTGGTCTTATCTCATTATTACAATTTTCTAAATTTTTATTTAAATTATAATAAACAGTTCAACTTTTTTAAAATAATAATAATATTATAATAATATTTTATTCATCTTTCATCTCAATTTATCTTATATCAACTCACTATCTAAATCGCGCCTTATTTTTTATATTCAGACGCCGAATCCTTATTGATTTATGTGATTTTTTAGAATTTCTAATAAGATTCATATAAACTCACATGTTATAATCAATGTCAATCAAAATAAAAAATAAAAAATCTCCTAATATTTTTTCCAAATTTTAAATAGGTTAAATAGGTGAGACAAATGCATAAAGTATATCTCAAATCTTAATAAAAAAATTTAAGGAGATTGATCCTGTGAAAAGTGTCAAAAGCCCAATACTATTTATATACCCACCTAGCGTTGCCTTTGGAAAGAAAACCCGAAGGTTTTTGTTGAATTAACTCTCAAAACTCATTCAGAAAGTCTTTAAAAGAATATACAATCCACAAAGAATGAAGGCTAGGTCCTCTCAAATCCTTATCCAAAATTCAAGTAGCTTGCACCATATTAGAAACACAATTTTCTCTTATATATTTAAATATTTTAAATATTTCATTATAAAGTTAAGAGCAAAGCTATAAAAAATATGGAAATTATTCTTATTCATGCAAACTTATATAAGCAAATCCGATTTGTATCATTAATATATATTGTGTACACAAACGTAGCCTTATTCATTTTCCACCGTAGATGATACACCCTAATTGATGGTAAGAAATTATATTTAGAGTCCTAAATGTACAAGTCACGCCACTCCTTTTGATAAAATGCATTTAAATCTTTTTTTATTATAGGTAATCATAGAAATTTCATTAATAGAAATAAGCTAAGCCCAGGTAAACAAGTAGTATACGTGTGAAAAACTTAGCTCGTGATTACAAAAGAGAGAAGAAAAAAAATGTAATTAAATCTGAAACTTACTTGAAAAAATATATGTTCTAATAATAGATTTGATTTTTTCAAGAGAGTACACGAGACTTGTATGCCTAAAGACTAGTATTACTCTAAATACGATCGATAGGACCACATCAAATTATCAATTATAGAAGTTAGCCAAAAGACAAAGATCAAATAAATAAATAAATACATAAATAATTGCTATGCCATGCAACAGAGAATACGAAGCTATCATCCAAAATAAACCAATCGTGCATTTTATCCCCAACGCCAAATGCTTTTAAATACTAGTCCAAAAGAGAAACAAAATTTAGATATTAAAAGCCATCAAACGACCTTTATTCAGAACAAAGGGGGGCAAGACCTCAGAATCACATGATCTCCAACTTCAAATGTATATGTCAAGGTTAAAGATTTAAATCTATATTAGTCCAAGTGCTGTTGATTCAAAGATCATATTTTGGTAAATGGGGACAAATCTCACATGGTAGCTTCAACTTCAGGATCACTTTCGACTGGCACCGTAGGCACATTATTGGTACCCCTTAAACGCGAGGATACGTTGTCAATGGCTGAATTGAGTTGGCTTATCTTTGCATTCAAGGTCTGCCGAGTCTTCTAATTGCCCGGAAAAGAAAGACATGAAATCGGAGGATTAAAACTATTCAATTAGCAGAAAACATCGCACACATAGTCGCTGACAAGAATTACGTCCAAACCTTCATCATAAACGAAACTGAATATAAAACTATTTAATTAGCAGAAACTAATAAGTAATTACCTCCAAACCTTCATCATAATACATTGGTCGCCTGGCCTTCCGGAAACCATATTCATCTTCATTCAAAAGGGATCTTCTGATCTGCACAACAAAAAGAGAAAACCAGGACCAAAACCAAACTTAAACTGTAAACCAAAACCCTGAGGCGTTTGACAGACCAAACAAATTTTAAGACCAAAGGAAGCAATGGATAATGCACAGATGTCCAATTTTCTTTGAATATTTAAGAAGATATCCGACAATGGATCATTATTTGAGAAGCAAAGTTGTTTAGCGTAAAGGGATTAAAAGAGCCAAGAGGAAAACTACTACTTGGACAATAATATTTTCTCCATGCAGGGCTGGGGCCACCTTGGATTAAATGCAAACATAATAATCAGCTTGTGGTGAAATGAAGGCAATAAACTTTCCATGAGATAAAGAGAAAAATTGGAGTAGCGTGGATTTGCATGTATCTATAGACATAGAATTGAAATAAATAGACTTCTCATTGCCAAGAAAAAAATCATCAACTTCTCACGGGAAATAATAAATCACATAGAAAGAGAATTGTACAGCAAAAAACTAATAGTAGCATGCAAGACAAGGTCCTTCATACAGTTAGAAAGTAACAAAGATACTCTAAATAATTAAGACGAATCCCTAAGCAGCTGATATATAAAAACTAAAAAACAAGATTTAACATCTCTGCGCTTCATTTTGGACATGCAAGCCTCCACTAAATTGCTATGAGATGCTATTGGTAGTCTATTTACTAATGCACACCCACGACCAACTCATAAACCCCTTCATATTAATTCACAGTGGGTTAACTATTGCATGTGCTTGGTGTTAATCAATAGAATTGTCAAACATATAGTTTATAATTTCCTTAAACCAAAAGGTAGGATATCCATTCACCTGAGGAGCAAAAACATAAGCTAAAGTTCCAAACACGGCACCACCCAGAAGAAAACCAGCAAGAAAATCACCAGCTCCACTTCTGCTATCGTTGCTGCATATAGTTCAGAGAACATAAAAAGAAGGCTGATAAATTATCAGCAGTTTCAATCAAACTCTGTTACACTTGTTTTATGTTTCTTTTTTAATCTAATTAAGTCTTAAAACCAACCTTACACCAAAAATACTCTGGTTAATTGGTCTTGATTTTGACCTGCATTCTATGCAAATCAATCTAAAGAAATCAAGAAATCTACTATCTGTGAGATACCAAAGTACAAACAAGGATTTGCTGACAAGTATATGAATGTGCAGTGATTATAGGACAAAAACATTTGAACAAGCAATCCTGGAGTTCCTTCTTTCTTGATTTTTCTTAATAAACAAAAGCTATGAGGCAAGGTAAAGAATCTAAGATGGCAGCTAACCACAAGCAGAGTCATAGAAGTGAAGCAAGTGCAGGCTAAGAGCAGATATTTAGAAGCATGTTTGATGATGAGAAACAGGAACAACCAAGTTTTCTATGAGTCTCACTTGGTCCTTTGGTTAACCCTCAATAGATTCCTAAGCTGCTGGTAAAAATATACTCTACCACTCATCAAACAATGTACATATAAACACCCCACAAGACTAGACTACCCTTGTCCACACATGGAGAGGAAAACATACAAAAGCTTTATAATATTGTTTTAGGGCACCAGAATGAAACCCTTTTTTTTTATATAGGTAAACTTTCTGTTTTCATAAAAAAGAATGAAACCCATTCTTAGCACCGGCTTTAAATAATATGGCTACAATCTTTCATTACATGCTACTATCTCCACCATCAGATGGGGAAAAAGAGCCAATCTGGTAATAAACATAATTACTTGAAAATGTGCTTTCTTTGTGTCATATCAATTCTGTCCAAAAAGCAATTTTTATACACTGGCAACTAAGAGAAAAGAAACTCCATAGAAGTCGAAATATGAAGAAATAGGTATGCTGTACTTCTCAGTCTAAGGATAAAGACAGGATCAGATGATAGAATAGATATGGTAAATAACACTGGTGAGATTTTGGGTTCGTAAAATGAGAACGGTTTAGTTATTTCACAATATAAGATAAGATAAGGGATCAACTTAGGTAACAAAGTCGATCCCCCCAGGTATTGTGCAGCAAAGTAGAATCAAATCCCAGATAATTATTTTGGAAAGTAACTCTATCAGTTCCATAAATCTTTTTTTTTTTTTTAGTTATAATTAATAAAAGCTTTATTACCATGAATACCTCCTACATTCTAGAAACAACGTCCCTTATAAAAATCCTAACCCACAAAGACAAAGTAGAAAAGAAAAAATTCCGAAGTTCGCCAAGAGAACGCTCTGTCTTCAAAACATCTCCCATTCCTTTCTAGCCAAATGTACCACATTAAACACAAAGAAATCAAATTCTAACAGGCAGCCACTTATTTCCTTCCACCAAGACCTCTCCAACATGCAAGAAGATCTACCACATCCTTTGGCACCACCCAAAATCATTCCTGTCCAACTCAATACCTTAACCCATAAAGACATTGCCACCTCACAATGAAGAAAAAGATGATTTACAGATTCACCATCCCTTTTGCACATGACGCACCAATCAGCAATACACAAGCCACACTTTCTAAGATTATCCGTGGTCAATACTCTCCCTAAAGCAACCACCCAACTGAAAGACGCCGCCTTAGAAGGAACCTTCACTCTCCATATCGCTTTCTAGGGGAAATCACACCCAGGATGACCATCCAGCACCTTATAAAATGAATAGACAGTTCCATAAATCTATTGAATCTTTGAGAAATATTTCTTTTATGAGTTCTTAGTTTTATTTTATTGAGCTATTCAATCAAATCTTAAGCAGCTTTAATGCTTTGTTTTGCTTCCCTTTTTCCCCAGGGTAATTGCTTAAAGTACATGACACTACATGGATACGCCCTTTTTTTCCTAGTTCATTTCTCTGCAAACAGATCTGATTCATTGCCTCTTATGTCTTTCAATTAAAGATATACTATAAATGATTAAATATACCTCTTCACGTCAACTTAAACTTTGAAACAAATGACGATTGCACATAGTATCAAAGCAGAGGTCCTAAGTTTGAATCAAGACTCTATCTCTATCTCATTTAATTAAATATTCCATGTGTTGGCTCACATATTGAAGGAGAGTCTGGCCCATGCGTAAGGGGGAGTGATAAGGATATAAATTTATCTCTTCCAAAAGCTTACTTTTAAAATAAGTGGTGATTTCACACCTATTTTAACATAGCTTCACTATAACTGGCAAGCTAAGTCCTTAACACTCCTTAGCTTGCCAGTTACAGTGAAGCTATGTTAAAAATTAGCTCATAATTTTTCACTGGCAAGCTAAGTCCTTAACACTTTGATTTTTATAAACTTTACCAGTTATAACTTTGGTTTTTAACACAGTTTGAATTGACTCATAATTTTTAACATAGCTTCACTATAACTGGCAAGACATAAAAATCTAAGTTACATAGACTGAAGTCCAGAAAACAGATATACTTGTACTCGGCACAAACAGATAGCCTGGGAGAAATTCCTGCCCGGTTCGGTTTCTTCTGTATTATCAGTTTCGGAGTTTTTCCAAATGAATTTGATTTTGTTGACCAGAGCTCACGCGCATGAAGTTGCGATCCACCTATAAGAAATAAAAGCAATAGTTTGTAAAAGACTTGTGTAAAGAAAACCCACAACGAAACAATCTCAAAAGCCCTTACCAAAACAGCACAAAACCAACAATCATTTAGCATCTTTGACAGTAACACGTTATTGAGCATTCAAAAGGGAAAAACAAGAAAGAAACCCAATATCCTACTGCATAGAACCCAATATTCTTTTTTGCAAAATAATAATACATCGCAGAGGAATAACAATTTTGGAATCAAAATAATTCGGAACGCAAATGAATCTAAGCCACAATTGAAAACAAAACAGTAAAGTCATAGAGAAGTGTAGTCGATGTTCTTTTATTTTGGTTTTCCTGAACCTCCTCCTCTTGTTCTTGTTATTCTCAGCAACATAACAGTTATTTATCAAATGGACAATGAAACCCTGGAAAATTTACCTGAGATAGACACGGGAACGAAGCAGGTCGCCATTAGAGACTGTGAGATCCACAGAGAGAGAACGTCTTTCAACTAAAAGCCTTCGCTTTGCAAGAAGAATTAGAAATACCCACTCTAATTGTTTAAAATAAAATTATATATATATATATAAAAAGATTTATTCTTGGAGTATCAGATCTTTTTAATCATAACTGTCTCATTATATTATTATTTTTTTGGGACAAGAAAATAATATTAAGTGAACTTTTAAGAAACCGTCGTTATATATATTATCATTTTGTTTTAAATTTTGACATTCATCCATAATGTTGCAAGTATTTTAACAAAATGTTTGTTCAAACCCTTTCCTCTTATATATTTTATTATAATATTTGAGTAAATTGCTCTATAAATGAATTGATCATATCAAATTAAAAAATTTAAAGATCTATATAAGTTATACATTCGTTATCATTTTGTAGTTTAATAGTTGCACGTGCTAAAAATATAATATATTTTATAATTCTATTTTGTTTTCTATCCTGTCTTTTTACTTTTGCGATACTTCAAGTTTACTTCTTTTGCTAGATCTCGACTTATCGGTAATGATAATTTTAAATAGGGGGAGCAAACAAGAAAGGGCCTTTAGCCACTTACATTTTACTTGTGCATAACTCCCTCTTTGGCATTAAGTTTGGAGAATTTCAGAAGGGTAGTTTCGGTAGAAAATGATGAATATTAGAAACCACACTGCCCTCGAAGCTTAAGCCCAAAGTCTGCATGGCTTTGATTTTTCCGCCTTATAATTGCAAACAGTTTCGACATCTTTGTCACGAGAGTTAGGACAACAACGACAGCTACACGGAAGAAAATTGTCTTTCCTTGGTATTTTAAAAAGATATATTTATCTTAATTAGGAATATAGGATTATTCGGCACCTTTTTTATTATGGTCCTGCTAATTGTACCATTAAAAATTTTATAATATGAATAATTTTATATATAATCATAAGTATATAATCCTCGTATAACTATTTTAAAAAATAATAAAATTTATTATTAAAAAACTTTTTTTTTCATGAGACTTTTTTTTTAAAACGATTATATAACAATATCTCAATTCACGATTACATATATTCTTTCCAAAAAATTATTGGTATTTTGGGCTGATTATTTGATTTTTTTAACCTTTTTTCAAATATTTATATACATATATATATATATATATATATATTCATTAACACTTCCTTAAACCATTTAAATAGAAAAGAACATCTATAAATCCATTGGGAGGCCAGTTTATTCAGTCCCCCAAGCATTTTCTTTTTATAATTCAACATGTTAACTATATACTGCACCTTTTTATTTCATTTATTAATGATGAGCTAAGGCCTATAGACTCGTATGTAATGCATTTTTCATCATGCGAATGATGTAAATCACTAGTTGAATCCAACGGTTCGAAACTAAGATCAAGAACCATACCAGTTGAGCCAACTCCAGAGGTTCAACCTTTCTTATGTTAAATTTCAACCCTTGAATGCAAACTTGATTGACACCTTGATAAATTACTACAATCAAGGTGTGTGTAAGGTTCGGGAACTGACTCGAGAAAAGTTGGGTTAAATGACATAATGAAAAAGGATGAGGAATGATAGGAAAACCTTTCGATGAACACGTTGATTTGCAAAGTCCTAGTCACATTTCGATAAGTCTGCTGTCTGCCTGCTATCATTCTCTTTTATATACAGATAGTCGTAGGTATCCACTCCCAATAAAAACAGACAAGAAATTAACCAAGATGAAAACAAAAAATGGTAAATCCTGTATGGGTATGCACATATGGAAAGTAGGTTTCACCTATGATGGATGCCCCGGGAGATCAGCGTGCACGATCCAGTAAACATTCACCCCACCCATGTGGGGCACTCTAATGTACATAATGCTAACATTGCCGCTCTTCTATTTGTCCCGGAAGCCCCCAAAAAGCAGCCGCGAGTTACTCAAATTGTTTCTTTCGGGCAGGGGTTGCTTCATTTTCGAAACAGGTTTTACAGTCGGTTCTTCGTCTTGGAATGGGAACGAGAGAGAAAGGGAGAGAGATGCAGAGACACCATCCTCATCCTGCTCCTTCACCTTATCCGGGGGCTTACCTTGGGTATTTTTGCTGCCTACTTGCCCAACAAAGAAAGGCAGCATTCCTTTACTTGCTGGCTTCGTTTCAGCAGCCCCTAAAGCAAGCTCAAGATTTGGCACCCCATCATGTAATTTGTCGTCATCATCAGGTGAGAGCTTTTCCCAAGGCATTGAAATCGCCCTTGATCGAAAATCCCATGCACGATGTGAATCCACAGGAAAAAAGTACCTTTCATGACTTCCCAAATCCTCTAGAATAACTTTCTCGTCACAAGCTTCGTCACATTTCTTCTTGATATAGGAACAGGGACCAGGATCAATTGTTTGAGATGTAAATTTATCATTCCCAGAATTTCTACCCCTAGAAATTTCATGTCCAAACATAATACCAAAATCTGTCTTCAGCCTTTTATCACCGCTTTCTCCGTCAACCATCATTCTACTTGCTTCATTCCAGGACATGCTCTGACTCATGCCAGAAGTCTGGGGAGGAGTCTCTGGAAGATCCGAGCAGGGGCGTTTCCGGTGATTGGTCATGTCTCTCTCCATAGCTGCCTCCCTATCCACATAACCAACATCTCCCACCAAATTCCTCTCAAATTTAACTTGATCCTGGATTCCATTCATTCTATCCTGAACATTCCCCAAGACACCTACCTCCTCATGGCTAAGGGGAAGAATTCTCAAAGCTGTCTTATTTTCTGTACGAGGAGAATTGTCCAAATTCATTGCTACCTTGTCACCATTGTTGGAGCCACTCTTTTCTGATACCTGAATTGAGGTTTCAAGCTCTGCCTCCACTCTGTCTGGAAGAATCAGCTCTTTCTGCATTAAGAAAGAACTTTAATATGCATCACAGAAACAAGTGTGCATGACTAAGAGGAGATCTCGTTATTAAAATTAAGTTGAATAAGAGTTAAAGCTACAAATTTAACACAGAAAATAAGGGAATCATTTTCCAGGATTTATTTCCTAATGCATATAATTGACTAGTGTGTCGACCTAAGATAATTATTTCTTCAATCCATTCCCCCCCCCCCCCCCTCCCCCCCCCCCCCCTCCCCCCCTTCTCTTCCTTCTCTCATATGTGGACATACAAGAATTCTCAAATTCTCAGACCATAAGCTTTCAACAAAAAAGAAATTACAAAACAAGCTAAGGGTGTAAATGGTCCGGTCCGGTCCGAGAAATTTGTGGACCGATTTCATTCGGTCCAAAAATTCTCTCACCCTAGACCGGACCGAACAGGAGTTCGGTCCATACCGGTCCGGTCCAATTCGGTCCAGGGGCGGTCCGGTCAGGTCCAGGGGTGCCCCATATGATTTAATGGGCTAAATTTAATATATAATTCTACAATAATCAAATATTTTTTTTGTCCAAATTTAATTACTATAAATTATAATATGTTAATATTATAAAAGTATATATTATATATTAATATGTTAGTATATATTATATATTAAGTATGTTAGTAAATTATAACTAATAGTCTAATAGTCTAATAACACTTTCACATTAGTATATGTTAATAAACTATAACTAATAAGTAATAACATTATTACAATTTACATTAGTATATTATATATTTATATGTTAATAAATAGTGATAAATTATTAATAATATATTAAATAATAATAATACACTTATTATTTATATATTAATATATAAGAGTATATATTATCTATTAATATATATTAATATTAATATTAAAATTTATATATTATTATTTATATATACATATATTTTAAAAAAAAAAAATTTTAAAAAATAGGGATTCGGTCCGGTCCGGTCCGGTCCAGGGGGATGAACTCCCTGGACCGGGACCGGACCGGAATTTTCCGGTCCATATATTTTTTGGACCGGACCGGACCGAACTCCAACCGGTCCGGTCCGGTCCCGGTCCGGGACAACCGGTCCGGTCCGGTCTGCCGGTCCGGTTCGGTCTTTTTACACCCCTAAAACAAGCAATCTGGCTCACATCAATATAAAGTTTAAAACAAGAAGGCTCACTAAACTTTAAGCAATAGCAAGAAAAGCCATAAAGAACGAATCAAGGTTAAAGCCCACTCAAATCCATGAGGAAAAAAATAAACCAAAAGCACTTGTACAAAACGAAGGAAAAAAAGAAAAAACAGATGTAGTAACCAGAGGGGCCACGTAAGGAGGGATGGGATCCCCCCCTCCCCATGGTTTCCAGATCCTGCCCCCTGAAATACACAGGAGGGGAATCTACCCATCTGCAGTTTGAGGGGATCCCCCCCCCCCTCCTCTTTTCCCCTTTTCATCCCATTTTTTTTTTTTTTTTGCTTTTACATTTATCGTGGTTTTTACCCTTTTATTTACACGTGAAAGATGCATTAGACTGAGACATCCACATGACAATACTTCTATTTATGAGGCCTCAAATTTAGGCTAAATTAATGCCACAAATTTATCAAATTGTGAAAGATGCGTTAGACTGAGACATCCACATGACAATACTTCTATTTATGAGGCCTCAAATTTAGGCTAAATTAATGCCACAAATTTATCAAATTAAAAACTGGAATCTCAATGTCAAGTTGCGACTTTTTTTAAGTAGCAATATCTTGAAAAGTAAGAGGGCTTTCTTTTTCAATTAACCAAAGCTAAACGAAGCCTAAAAATGTGAAAGAGCTGCGAGAGGTAACAGAGGAAAAAAAAATGTATGCGTCTTAATATATGAGCAATAGTCTGCATGTGTGTGTGCACTGTGCATGAGAGAGAGGGAGAGAGAGAGAGAGAGAGATCTTTTTTGGAAGTTTGAGAATATGCATGTTCACACCCTTCCATGAATTTGGGAGGAAATCAACGTTACCGAGGATGCACTGCAACGTCTCATTTCAGGGCCTAACTGCACACTGCTTGCTCCTATCTTTGAAATGGATTTGGAGTCAAGTTTACCATCATGCTGCTCCGAATGTTCTTGGTATCCTGAACACACCTGTTCAATGAAAGATATAGGATTATCATAATTCCCACTTACTGTGGCACTACTCTGATTAGGAGCATTGGATGTTATGACCATATTGCAAGATCTGTCACACCCCGGTAATTCTTCATCCATACACCTTGGTGAACATAGCTTCTCAGACATGGTCACAACAGCAGGGGGAACATGTTTGTCCGGTGGTACCACATTCAAAGTGGGAATATGTAACTTCTTTGTTGAATCAGTACAATCCACCCTCTTTCCCCTGAACACACCCCATAGAAAAAACAACATATTCCAACCTGCCAATACCAGAACAAATTTCAGCAGAAATGTCATTCATAGTCATGGTACTAAGTACTCGTGCATAATGAGAAGCAAAGTTACAAAGCCCGAGGAAAGGAAAAGGAAATATTTTCACCCCTAGGCATGTAGACCTCAAGACATACGCTTAAGCTAACTTGATTAATTCAAACCCAATGGAAAATCAAATTTTTGCAAAATTTTTGCCAGAGGGACAATAATCTTAATTGCTCTGAGGCAAAATATAGAACAATAATCTTGCAAGTAAAAAGGATAAGAATGGTACTTGCAAAATTCCAGAGGCTCAACTTATAAAAAAACAAAATCAAGAGGACTGATAAAAAAAAAAAAAAGCAAGATTAAAACTTACAAAAAATAATCAACAAGATTAACAGATGGATTTATTTTTAAGCATACACTATCCTAGGAATATATTTGATTATCAAATTAACTGGACTTAATGTTCTCATTTGCCTTTGTGTGTACCTCTAGCGTTAATCATTCTGGTCAAACATTCTGAATCTTACTGTTTCTAATTTAAGGGTCTCCTAGGAGAATCAGGAGTGCCCGGCAGCATAAATATCAATTTACTATTACACTACAAGGTATATCTCTGTATCTCCTGTCAATATCTATATTTAAGGAGTCACTGTATAGACATCCATATTAGTAACCTGCACCATATCCATTGCTCTGTAGGCGTGGGTGAATATATATTGACATATCATCAACATATATGATTCCACTTGTCCCAAAGTCAAAGAATCATGTATCCATACTGTGTCATAGTCCGTCTTCATAATTGTTATGATGCTAATGGTACAGGCAATGGAACATCAGCAAACTAGTTCTTGAGCCTCAAATTGCCTCAAATTAGCGTAAAACTCAAGTAGTAAACACCAGAAGCCTATCATAGTTATTGTTACAAGATACTACAATGTGTTTATCATCTATTTATTCAATCCTTACGCTGTGACTTCTCAGGAAGTTGGTTGGACGGAAATATTAAAAGTTCAATGCCATCAAAGTTTCCTTTCAGGGCTAAATTGTTCTTGATCATGTTATCCAACAGGCTCTTGTAGTTTCTCTCATAACTGTACCACAAGCAACAGAAAAAAATTTTATCAAATAAGAAACAAGAGACATGCATAAAGGGTACCACTTCAAATAATAATAATTATTATTACATATCCATACCTCTCGTGATCTTTTGCAAAGAAGTATAGAGCAATGTTATCTTCTTTAGCACCACTTTCATAAAACTGGGATGGCCAGGTGCTAAAGCGAGGTACTTCATGTAGGGAAACTTTGTGGGGAAACTTGTTCACCACTTCGAGAACTTTAGGTGATGCACAAGTTGATAGATGTGCTTGAACTCCATCAAATAATTCTAGAGGTTTTCCACCCCTGTGCAATTCAAAACTTCCGCTGCATATGAATCACAAAAGCTTATATAGAAGACCATTTTCGAAAAGCAATATATGAGTGACATAGAAAATGAAAACAAATGATGGTGACAATTGCTTTCTCAGCAACAGGCAGAGACATGATTTACAGAAATGCATATGAATCTTACTGCCAGATAGATTCATATTCAGGAACGATTGACGTCTTCAGGAGAACAGACGTTATAGAAGCTTGACAATAGAAATCTGTTATTGCAGGCTTTCCAACAGGACCAATGGTTGGATATGAGTCCCCCGGTTTGGGGAAAAAAGCATCAGTTTGGTTTGAAGCAAACTGCTTCAAAGTATTGGCGGTAATCTGTTTAGAAGAGTCGGAGATAGAAGTCCCAAGAATAGCTTGCCTCTCATGACTTCCTTCAGACAAGACAATATCCTTAGATTTATTTGAAACCAATAATTGATCCTGAGAAGCTATTTTGTAATTCAAGTCTGAGTTTGACATGGACAAGCCATCAGGTTGATGAAGCACTCCTTTCTTCCTGTAAATTTCAGGCCTTCTCAGCAAAGCAGCATGAATTGCAGCTTTTAACTTATTGCCTCCATGCTTTTCCCCTTTAGAACTTCTTGCAGCAGATGAATCAGTACTAGATGCCTGCAGGATGCTAATTGTGCAGAACTCCGCAGCATGCCCAGTATCTTTACATTTTTTACAGAAAACACTTTTGGAGGGACTTGTAGCAGTAGGCCTTGGGCGAATACTGCCCTCCCTAATTTTCTCATATTGATTTGTTATCTCTTGTGACTGAGGCAAGCCATCTTGCACAGCTCCACCAGCATAAGTGGATGGTCTCCCAGCATTCAAAGAATGAGTGGATAAGGGTTCCTCCTTAATGGTAACTTGATTCAACTTTTGTTCAGCAGCAGAACTGCATATCCCACTAGCAGATGAAGCTCCAACTGCATTAAGCAAACACAAAGATATCATCTTGGCATTACTTGATCAACAAAAGAAAAGTAGAATAAACACATAAAAAAAAATCAGAGAAACAATGAGCGTAAAAGAAATTGATATGGAATTAGCAGAGTCCCTTTAGGAAGAAGGCAAGATCGCACCTGAAGTAACTGGAATTTCTACACCTTTACGACCTAGACTGCTGTAAACTTTTGATAAACTTGATTTCCCATCAGACTGGACAGCCTTTGACTCTCGGTTGTTGCTTAAATATGAAGGCAAACTGGTTTCACCACGAGATGTGAGCTTTTGTTCAACCTTAGGTGTTGAAACAGTGGAATTAGTTGCCGTTGAACTGACCATAGGACGATCCTGTTTACATAAATTTTTTCCTTCAAATGTATTGCATTCTTTTGCTTGTTTCAATCCTTTTAGATCTTGAACATCAGTAAGTTTAGATGAAAGCATTTTAACTTTTGATTCAGCAGCATTTGTACGTCCTGAGTTTGCATATTTAAATGATCTAGATTTGTTTATCCCTTGGGCACGCCCCTCATTCGTCTCAATGGAGGTATGATCTCTAGCAACCTTCTGCTTTTGAGGAAAGTCTTCATCTACAAGTTTAACGTTTGTTTTGTAATTTAAGGTGTTGAATGAATTGGATTTTATGAAAGGACCTGTACATGGAAAAATAACCACTTGTTGCTTAAGATAATAAAGCGTTAAAAAACTCAAGTAAAGGTGGGCATACAATGAGTGACCCATAGCATTTGCACAGGTAATGATATATCATATACAGAAACACAGAGAGAGAGAGAGTGGGGTTGTTCCCACCAGCATAATCTATTTGCTTACCCTTGGGAGTTTGAAGCTGTGGACCAGTCATAAAAGAGCGTGCAGTTTCAAAAGTATCATTACTGGAGTGATTGGAAAAAGACGTTCGATCAGCAGACTTTACTTTTCCCTTATCTAAGCTCTTGGATGATGAAGCTCGAGATAGTTCAACTACTCTGCTGGGACTTGATGGCTTTGGTGATCCTGTAACTATTCTGCTGGGACTTGAGGGCTTTGGTGATCCCATAAAAATTCTGCTGGGGCTTGAGGGCTTTGCTGAAGCCACTTCCATATTCTCCGCATGCCTCTTGCCAGAAATATGTGTAATTGAAATGACTTTGTTCGTTGGCTTTCCCTCAACTTCTGAACATTCAAATTCAAATTCAAATTCAAACTGAGGATAGAGATTATTAAAAAGCATACCGTGTGGGTGTACAAGTTCTCCCCTTTTATTTTCCATTCAATTTGGTTATTTAAGCTTTACCTTGCTTCTGATTTTCAGATTCCTCAGTAGACTTGCATTCTTCACAAAGCCAATCACCTTCAGGAAGTTTTTGGAGCATCTCTCGCATGCAATAGCTGATTGACATCACAGTGTTCAGAATCATGCTTATCACAAACTTATATATCAAAACAGTACAAGCAACTAACAAAAAAGGTCAACAAAGAGGGTTTATAGGTTTTTTATGCTTACGTGTGCTCTGCACCATCACTGCACCTACTACATATCGCAAGTAAATTCTCACGACCTTCATCGCCACAAATATCACATACCTTTACCTGTTTCCAACATATTAAATCAGCAAGATGTCCATTTGCTAGCTAAAACAATGGTTTCAACAGTAAGAGCAAATATCAAAGAGTATTGGGGGGTTCTTCCATCAAAGGGAAAAAAAAAATGCAACAGCCAAAAAAAGTGGGGAAGGAAAGGGGGGAAGAGAGTGAGAGAGAGAGAGTACAAGGAGCAGGTAAGCCCCAACTTCTCTTAAGAAAATATCATGTACCATATTAGCCCATTTAGGGTCCAAGGCCAATACCTAACCGTAACCTTTAGAAAAACCCCTTCTTTTCTTCAACATAAGGTAAATAATTCCTAGGAGTTGTTTTCTATTTTATTCATTTCACAAAAAGGAGATCCATTTCCATAACATCAATCACATTTGAGATACCAACTTCAAGGAGAGTATGATTTCTAATCATAGCACCGTTTGAAATTAATAAAAGTACTACCGTATTCACATCCATGGGAATCACAACATAAGCTGCACTCTTGTCACAGTAAGTAATCAATAAAATGCACACATGCAATGATATTTATCTGAATACCAGTTTCAAACTATCTAGAAAAACACCTAAGGATAGCCAGGATGCATTGTGCAAAAAAGGGCAAGGGGACCCACAGGTAAAGTCAAATGATTATAAACAAAAAACAGAAAAAAAGAAACCAAATTAGGAAGAAAAAAGGGAGGGAGAGAAGACAAAAATAAAACTCACATCTTGCTCCACAATGTCAGACTCATCACTTCCATCCCCAGAAATAGATTTCAAAGGAGGCTCATGCATGTCAGGTAAGTCATCCAATTCCATGGACCTGACATTGTGCTTATCCTCACCTAAAGTTTTCAAAGTTTCTTCTGGTGAGTCCGCTCTATCCATCTCAGTCTCTGCTTCGGACTTCAGAAATTTTTTCATGGAAACCTCAGAACTGCCACAAATAAGGCTACCTTTATTTGCAAAAGATTTCTGGACAGAAACAATGTCGGATGCCGCCTCTTTAATTAATGACAAATCGATATGTTCCATAGAGCACTCCAGAACTTTATCCTGAATATGAGAGGGTGGATTCTTTTCTAAATCCATAAAACTTGTACTGCAAGAAAAAGATATACCACTATGAGAATGGGAGTATGGACTGCGCACCTTCGGTGTACTGCTGCTAGCATCTGCATCTTTCGAAATAGGGAGCTCTAATGAGCTAAACTTGTTGAATTGAGTTGCCTTGCATGATCCCTCTGGACCTAAAGTACCAACTAAAGATTTACTACTGATATTCCTGTTGTGATTTCTAATCGCTACATTAGCATCATTCGCTCCACTCACACATGAAATGTTATCATCATGACCTTCTGATTTAATTTCCTCATACTTATTTGAGAAGTTTCTCTCATCCAAAACACACTGTGCTTTGGAAAAAATATGATCATCTGAGCTACTTCCTCCAGAAGCCAGCTTTGGCAGCATCTCGAGATCTTCTAAGGCATCAGATATTACAGAAGACCTTAAGGTTGTTTTACTATCAGCATTTTCACAGAAAGAATCATGACTGGAATTAACACCGTGTATGTTACTGGTTTCAGTGGGGGTATGCTGTAAGCAATCAGATTCCTTAGTCTTAATTGAAGATAAGGGACCACTCTCACTAAGAGAATATTGACTAGTAGCATTTACACGACAGCTTTCATCAGAAAACTCCTCGGTCTTTGACACCATCAGAGCTCGGTTCAGATGCAGACAAGATGAGCAAGGAGCGAAGCACACATTACAAGTCCCAGACTCGCCTCTCATATGACCCCTGTTAGGCATGGTACACTTCCCAATTTTTGTTTCAGGTAGAGAAGATGCCTGATAAAAACCAAAGCAATAACTGAGGAAGAAAGAAAGAGAAAAAAAAAAAGAAAACCACAAAATGTTGACTTTGGTTCTACCATCCAAAAACAATATACATCACATAAACATTCTAAGGCCTAGTAGCTCATGCACCAATTAGATACCTGTTGGTTCAGCTAACTTACATGGAACTCAAGCCCCAATTAGATGACATGGCATACCATAGATAAAATATATAAGTTGTAAAAAAAGTTAAATATAAGTTATGTTTGACTTGGTAATTGCGATTCGTTTACACATGTTCCTGGATTGGGCATTGTGTATGCTTAGGGTTTCACCATTTAGTACTTGTTTTAAAAATAAAAAAGTCATTTATCCAAATAGTCACACTTGTTTTAAAAATAAATAAGTCATTTATCCAAATAGTCACAAAGTCGAAATGCTAATTCATCTTCTCCCCGTCAACAGCAAGATAAAGTGAAACACAACACAACATAAAACAAGTTTATTAGTTCATGAAGTTAATTACATACTTGATAATAGGTGCATGGAAGAGCAACAGAACATTAAGCTTTTCAGGATTTGGTAACATTACACAAACATTCAAAGCCACTTCACCTGATTCCTTATGCACTATAGAATATTATTGAACGCAATCAATTCTCTTCAAGCTAATCCTAGAGTCTATGCACATGCTTGGATTTACTTTTCAATATTTTTCAAAAATTTTCCGAGAAATTTTCATCTACAATCTAAACGTCTTCGAAACCCCAAAATTTTGGAATCCCATAATATCTGTATTTCTTGAAATATAAAATAACTCCAAAAATATTTTATCTGAACAACTTTTCAAATCTCCCTACCCACTTTTACAAATCCCAATGCAAAGCATATCTCAAATTCTTTTCCAAACAACTTCTCATTTTTCTTATATGACAATTAAAAATTTCACTAACTAAACATGCCCACATAACTGGAAAAATAGCATACCTAAATGTTGAAAACCTAATATATATACATAGCCACACTCCTCGTTTTTCTTTTCTGACAATAAGAAAAGACATTTAAAAATTCTTTTTCAAGAATTCTAACAAATTCTCAAAATTTCACTAATGAAACATGCCCACAGAACTGGAAAAAATAGCATACCTAGATATTGAAAACCTAAGAAATACATAACCACACTTTTTTCATAAGTAAAAATACATAACTACACTCATCCACAACTTTTTTTTTTTATCTGTAATACTCATCTCCACATGCACAAGTAACTTATTGTCTAAAGAAATTCTAGAAGAGTGAAGCACCACACATTATACAAAATAATAACTCTATTTGTTACTTTGAAAGAATGAAGATGCATGAAAGAAAAGGATAAAGATAGAAAATCTACCAAGAAAGATTAAGTTCCAAAAATAAAATACAATAAGGACAATCCTTTGACTCTGTATTACCAAATTACGTCAGTGGGCCGGCAAAGACTGTGCAAAGGACATGTAACCGGGAGTGAGCCGGATTTTGAAAAATGGCAAAAGACCCAGATTGGGTACTTTGTTGGCCAAAAGTTGCATTTTCTGATGGTAAAATCCAAAGTGTTGAACAAGACAACTGTCCAAAGTTCCACTAAACAAATCATATACGCTTGTCCAGTAAGGCATATCGCATACATAAAAACTGAAAAACACTTATTTTTACAATGTCGAAATTAAAGCAACTGAAAAGCTTCATCAAAAGGAAAATACAAAGTAGATGATAAAAAATTATTGGGGGTAAGCAAACAGAAGATACTAACAAAAGATATAAAGTAGCCTGTCATCTCACCATGTTCTTTTCAATATCATGATCTTTCTCATCTACAGGCCCTTGCATCCGGTAACTCCCTCTCAAGACTGGTGATATCTAAAAAGCATATCCAAATTACATCAATTGCTATCACCACGAAAAGAGAAAGCTTCCAATGCACCTAATAATTATACCAACGTCTCAACAAAACACTGGTAGCAACCACAAAGAAATTTCATGCCCAAAGAAGCCAAAAACCCGACAGGCAAAAGATGGAAATATAGGGAGATGACAATCACAATTGTCACATATCATCGCCTCAGGCATAATTGCAGCCATACATAGATGTACAAACAAATTGGGCTGGAAAAGAAATGTTTCAAAGTAAAGCAGTATCATGAAATATTAAGGATACCAAATTCAGACAAATTTCCTTATGAACCAAAACCTTAATAAACTAGTATATAACTAAACAAACCGTAAACCAACTAATACACTGCATTGGCGCATGGAAAATTATGTCATTTCAATCCCAGAACAAGGTTGAAAGAAAAAAGAGCTCAAAATCGAAAGCAAAATCAATTAAGACAATTGCAATTAGAAAAACCAAAAACCCCTAATTTTGAATTTTACATGCCTCCACTTCGGCAATCGACTCGGTCGCATTGTACAACTCCTCCACAGTACGTTCTTTCCGCTCAGCCATCGCCGCCACAGCGATCAATCGGCGTACAACCAAACGCGAACTCCGAAGAATCTGTAAATTTCTCTCACGAATTGCAGAGAAACTTTTACTCTGATTACTACCCAGCAAGTTGTTCCAAAATTTTAGGTTCCAGAGAACACAGCCAGATGAGCTTCCTAGTTCCTACTATATATTACTACAGAGGATCTGATACATATCTTGCCATTTATTACGCGTAAATAAGAATAAATACAGATAAAATAAAGAATCGTATACCCTGTTTCTCTCTCTACTTTCTCTCTCTATATGATCCGAAGAAAAATAAAATCGTTGAAATGAGACTCTTAAGAATCAACCTTCGTGTAAGCTTAAAAATTGCTCCCCTCTCTCTCTCTCTCTCTCTCCCAAAATTTGCTCTCTCTAAAATGAGGGAAAACTCTTTTTCTTCTCTCTACTTTTTTATTTCTCGCTCCAAACTAAATTTTTCTTTTTTTTATACATATCCTCTTCTCTCTCTCTCTCTCTCACTAGATTTTCTCTCCGTTCTCTCTCAAGATTTTTTTAGGAAAAATCAGATAAATATTGTATCTTATTCAAAAATATTATTTATAACCGACTTATGTATCTATTATGTATATGTTATATAAAAATATTATTTATCTATATCTTTTCATTTAATTTTTTTAAATATTTTAACTGATATAATATTATTATTATATCATTAATTTTACAAAAAATATACAAAATTATGTATATCTAACATTGCTTTTTATTATTATTATTATTATTATGAAAATAAAAATATTTTTTGTATTTTTTTCTAATTATTATTATTATTAAAAGTTTGTAATCTAATTGACATAATTTCTCATCTCTAAAAATAAAATAAAAATTATGTACAAACTGGTTTGTGTGTATACTACTCATATAAATAATATTTTTATTATTTATATAAATAATAAAAATATTGTTCATAAATGAGTATATAAATAAATTTACTTACATCCAATACTACTCATAAAAAAATAAAAAATAAAAAAAAAATTCTAGAATTCGAAAACCCTTTTCCATATGTATAATTAGAAAAAAAAAATCATTATTTTTGTGTAGAAGGCAGTAATGCTTATTTCCAAATCAAAAGCCCATAATGCTGCGGAGGATACAAGCGAATTGAGCGCGCGTGACAATCTTCTGTACGGTCATTTTTGTCTACGTGAATGCGTAAGAATATGTACCATAAAAACGTACGAGTTGCTGAGGTTTGGGTTGATCGTTGATGTACACGTGGGACCATCCGGGCGGTGGATCTGTGTTTGGTTTATGTAGTCGTGTGGTGATCAAAATCTTCTCTCTACGATCGCTTGTTTGAAAAGCTTTGCTCAATTAGAAAAAATAGCGACACCACCGGCTGTTCGTTGCTTCACGAATAGATGTTCATGTGACAAAAATAAAAATTTATACATTGATATAATTTATTATGACACAATAGATCTATTTTTCTGATAAGAAGAGTTTTACAATTTAATTATTATAAATATAATTGATCCAGTTTGATCTGATTTCTTATACAATTTGGTATTAAACTGTGATATCAATTTTGTATTTTTGAAAATTAGTACTAACAAAATACATCATACAATAATCTACTACGATTCGCAATCGTAGTTTTAGGTCTCGTTTAGATTTAGAATTCTCCTCAACTCATTTCTATTTCATCATTACATTTTTTCAATTTTTTATACAAAATAAAAATTATTATACATATTTTTTAAGTCTCAATACATATTTTTCAAATCTTAATTCAACTTTTTCAAATTTCAAAATAATAATAATATTAAAAAATAAACGAAATCCATCTCAACTTATCTCATCTCCAAATCGAAACAGAACCTTATAATTTATTTATAAAACTATACAAAAATTATTTTAGTAGCTTTCCATTTTTGGTAAATGAGTGGGAGCTAAAGTTTTGTCTTTAGATCCCTTTTTCTAATTTTTTTTATATTGCATTAGTATATTTTGAAATAATTATTAAAGGTTCTCACTCCATTCAAGATAGCATCTTAAAATCATTTAGTTTTTTTTTTTATAAAATGCTTGCTTAAAAAAAAAAAGAACATCTAAATAAAAAAATAAAAAATTACAATTATTTTCTCATTTATGACAGGGAGAGGTGAGATGAACATATCTAAACAAATGGTAAGTATACATTAACAAGCAAGCAAAAGCAGCAAGCAACGTGGAAAAACTGGAGGATGATAGCTCAGTTTGGACTTTGGAGTACTAATAATATAGATATATATATATATATAATATTATATATATGCGATATTCTTTCTTTATTCTTTAACTATCAATATATATAAATATTCTTGTAATAAATAAATTTTATAAAAATAATTTTACAAATTAGCATATGACATAAAGTCATGATAATTCTTGAATTTATTTTTATAAATCTTATTTATAACCATAACGTCTATATACTATATATATATATATATAAACATGTCTGTATGTATATATAATATACGAGCTATTAATAGTGGATACCAGCTATCATCCAAAGTAGGATTTTGAATATTGTGCCGGAACAGTAATCCGTACGTAGGGACAGGTAAAATATCGGTTATCTCCGTGCATTTTGGTCAATTCTTACTATTTTTAAAGTATCGGCTAAAATTTTGTATTTTTGTAATTTTTAATATATTTTTATAATTTTTAATAATCAGGACGCTGCTCTCCAACATCAATTTTAATAAAGAAAAATTTAATATTATGATTTATGAATTTATTTATTTCAGTGTGAAAAGTGGAATTCATTCCCACATTGATTTTTTTACTTGCTTGTAAGTTTGAAATTGCATTTACGGCTATTAATTAAAAGTGACAAAACAATTTAATTAAGTTTGTCAAAGTGATTGATAAACGACCATGTCTAGTGGTCCTTGAATTGCCTTATTAATTACTTTGTTAATGTTTTTTTGTCTTTTTGTGAGCGATTACATTGTTAAGGGGGCTGCTACATTTCTCAAAAAAAACTAAAGCGGGCTACTATAGCTCTCCGCTATTTGAGATCCATTTTTGGATTTTGTTAGGTATATTTTTAATATTTTTTTCATAATTTTTTTAATATTTTTTTAAAAAATTATAATATTATTAAATAATATTTGTTTAATTATTAAAAAATAAAAAATTAAAACTCATGTTAAAGAATAAATCTCATATTACTTATAAACAAGATTTTGAACATATTTATAAACAATATATAAATCTCTCTTGTTGAACTGATTTTATGATATGAGTTAGACTCATAAATTTTTACATGATATCAGAATCTGCCACAAGACGAATGAGAACTTACACTACTTATCTTGTGATAAGAATTAAAAAAATTACTGACCTGTACATTAAGAAATATATTGAATAATAAATTTCACATTGCCTATAAATAAGATTTTAAACATACTTATAAATAATATGTAAACATTTCTTATTGAACCAATTTTATGAAATGAATTAAACCCATAATTTTTTACAAAACAGAACTCAATCATCGATATTTTTATCATTTTCCTTTGTTAATGTTTGGGTTTACAACTTAACACCAATGTTGCAATATCTTTGAAGTTGATTTTATTTTTAATCCACACAACTAGCCTTTATTTTAGTCATAATTCATATTCTCGCCCTAATAATATATTATTCGAATCTTTACAAAAATCTTATATTAGATGTTATAGAAAATCACATGAGCTGTTTATTTCTTTTGAAAATTGAACAAAATCCAATTCAGCTAGATGCAAAGCATCTCTATTTCTTCATCCCTTGTTTTCAGTCATTTTTTCTCGCATTTTATAAAGAGATTATCACGAGTGCTGTTAAGGACGTATATGACCACCGAAGAACTCAAGTAATTTGCACGAGAGTTGTAAAAGTTATCTCGAATCAGTAGTCAATGCAAGTTATATGGACGCTTAGTTGACCAATAAGAATCATATAATTGCATGCAAAAATGATATTTGTACATAATTTATATATCTTTTACGTACACATTATATATAAATATAATTTTTGCACATTTTCTAATTTAACCATTTGTATTTTTTTAATCATATTTTTATCTTTTTTTTATTAATACTTTAATTAATGTGGCATTATTGTCACGTCATCGATTTTATAAAAGACACATAAGGTCGTGTCCCTTTAACATTACTCAATTGCATGATCTTCTCTGATAATTTTAAATGTTTTGAATTTCATTTCTTCAAAAACCACAAAAGGAAATGTCACCATGGGTCCGATCTCTATATTTTTTAGAATAAATTTATTTATTATTTATTATTTTATGATGTAGCATTAGATAATAAATTGATAAGTAAAATATAATAAATAATTTTTAATCGTCTAACATCATATAATAAAATAATAAAAATCTTTTTTGAGTAGGATTTTTTTTTTTTTTTTTGAAAGGTTTGAAAATTTCTCGACGGCTACACAATTAATCCGCAGTTAATAGGATTCCTTTTTTTATGGACGATATCTTCACGAGGTTATATGATGTGGCCCCTTATTCCTCATTTGCTGGGCTTGTGGTATTGTGTTGCGTTTATGGGCTTTGTAAGATGGATCAGGCCTCGTCCGACTGGGGAAGATCTCTGTCCCTCCAAGTGATTTCATAATTGTTTTGATATTTACATGACAATTGAAAAGCACTATTCTAAAAGCCTCCATTTTCTATTTTCTACATTTAAAAAATTTAGAAAAAATACACATAAAAGCCCTCAAATTATTGTACAATTTAGGCTCATAGTCTAAATTATCAATTTTGACAATCTCCCTCCCAAATTACCAAAAAGGTCGCAATGAATTCCCTTTTTCCAAATTATTCCTAACAATTTTGAAAAGAAAAGAAGATTCTAATTTCAAAAGTTTGGATGGAACAAAAATAAAACGTTACTCGAAAGATTAAAAAAAAATATCATTTTTTTTATAATTTTTTATGTATTCTTTAAATCTTAAATTAAGGGTATTTATGTTAAGTTTTATATTGAGATATATTGAGTTTTTTTTTTTTTTAATTTTGGGGAGTGATTATCGATATTGATAAACTAAGGAGATGAGTGCAACATGTTCAATAGTTTGAGGGAATTACACAACTGTTTTCAAAAACTTAAGTTGGATATGAAAAAAGGATCTTCAACTTCAACTTCAACTTCGACTTCAACTTCAACTTAGATATTGTTGTCATGGGAATTTAGTATCAATGCTTATTGTAGTTTCAACTTCAACTTGTCCACTTTAATCCATAAATATTTGAATGTTTTCACTAGAAATTTTATGTGAATGGGATTGTGTTTACCCTCCTGATTATGGGTACACATCCAGATTAGATTTTTTTTTTTCAATCTAATTTGAAACCCAAAAATTTAGATGAATCTCGTCCAGATTGGACTGGTTACAGATGTTATTCAACTGATTATCTATAGCTGAGTGTTTTTTGTTTCAAAATGATATCGTTTTTGTAAATGCAAAACGATGTCATTTTGCATGTACAAAAACTAGAATCTAAAAAATAGAATTAAAAAAACTGTAATTAAAATTAAATACCGGTTATAATTTGGATATCCGGTTCTAAAATTAGATATCAACCTGAATTGTAACTAGTTTTATCTAGATTGGTATTCACCCAGTATTAAAGTCTGGGTATTGGTCCAAATATTCTTGGATATCTAGATTCATATCCAGATGCACAATCCTACTCGTCATATAATAATTATTAAAATTTATAATATTTATAAAATTTTATAAAATATTGGGTCATATTTTGGGTTTAAGTTAAGATGTTTATTGAGTTCTAAAAAATGAGAGGAAATTTTGAATAAAAATATTATAATTAACTAAAATTTAATAAATTGTATTAATTTTTGTATTTTGTTCGAAAATTTGTGACAATGATAATAATTAGATAAAAAGTTAAAATTTTGAAATTAAAAAACGTTGTATTTGAGTGATATTGGCAGGAAATTATAAATAGTTTTATGAAGAGATAAGACTATGGATATGTTTTCAACTCATCTCACTGCCGAAACATGTCTAAATGATTAAATTCCTGGATGTTTTTATCCAAATTATAGAGTTTTTAGCTAGAGATAAGAGTCATAACACTACATTTTCTTGCACTATATCATATGGGTTCAGAATGCTTGTAGAGATCTATTGTACTCTTCTACTTATTAACTTGTGTTTCTAAATATAATAGAGATATAACTCCTTTATACCTTTCTACAAGTCTGCTTTAAATGGTTGTAAGGATGATATATGATAACATCATTCCTTCTATTGGTAAGGATGGATATATAATAACATCGAATATGATCATAAGAATTGTTGGATGAAAATCGAACATGATCATTTAGAAAAAGATGGGAAGTGAGTGATCAAAGGCAAGACAAGAATTGTTGCTGTTTCATTCAACACAACCACAATGTTCTGGATTTGGCAGTTCCTTCTTATTCATAGCTTGAGCTTGTAAACATAGTTTTACACAAACAGTCTTGCAGAAAACCCACAACCATAGAGCTACCAAGGAGAATGAAAAATTTCAAGGGAGTCTTTGGGAATTGCTCGGGTCAACTGGCTACAACTTGTCTGGCCTTGAATGGTACATCTACAGAAGATTACAAACCATGATCCTCTCAGTTATCTGCAACACAAGTTCAAAATAAGAGTTCAGAATAGATGGAAATATGCAGGAAACATTCTCCTCAATCGAAACTCACCATGCGGAGATTGAGAACTTGTTCCAGAGAAGTCAGAAGTGGCCATTGGAATGGATATCGAGAGCTGTGTCGTGGAGAATGAAGTCTGGTTGGATCTCTCATCCTCAAGACCAGACCAAGAGTCCCGGGTTTTTGGCCACTCGTCAAAGAAAGGTCGAAGAGACTGACCCTCCTGTTTCACAGGCTCTCCAGAGGCGAAACCACTATTGAAAAAAGAGTGCTGGGGATAATCATTCTGCAACATGGAATTGTCACTCGATTTCGATATGGGAAATGAGGCAACTCGGGACGGCAACAGAGGCCATGTATTGTCTATAGGTGAGTCCATCTGGAGATTCCTATTACTTCCCAATGCATCGGAGAAAAGACTATGCTCGCTGCCCACCTCAGGTTTAAGTCCCTGAAGGTACCTGTACGTTCTCATTTATAAACAGACAGATTTATTGATCTAATAAATTCTCCCTAGAATTTCTTGAAAACTAATAGGAAACCTAGAAAGTAAAAACCAATACATTCTGAGGGAGCAGTATAAAATCAGAAAAAGAGCGAAAAATACTCCTAGATCGAGTGCCTATGATTTAAAGTGGCAATGAAATTTAACCTTGTGGATCCATACTGGGTTCTTTTATTCAACATTGAATCTATAAACGCAGCCTTACATTAGGTCCAAGACAAGAAATGAGGACTCATGGTAATTAGGTTCCTCTCTGCATTACTGCATCAGTGACTCTGATGAGTTCTCAAGCTAAGAATTGATAGAAAGCATGACAATATAGATCAAAAGGGCTCAGATGGCAGAAAGGAGGAGGAGGCACTGCAGCACAGAAACTATCAAAAGGTGCAAAGGGTAATATTTCTGGCCCTTTGAAGATACAATCTTATGGAGCAATGGTCTCGAACAAGCTCCACACATGAAGGAAAAGAGAAGTTCCATTTTGTATTGCATAACTTCTCCATAAATATAAACCAAATAATTTGTTTTATCAACGAAATGAGAAGAAAATACAATAAAAAGAATAAGGATAAATGATCTAACCCAACAAAACTTTTACAAGGTCAAAAGGAATATGGATTAGATCAGAGATGTAATATGCTGTAGCCGTTTATAAAGTTGAACATTAAGATAGAAAGTAATTTTTGTAGGTACAGACCAAAGTTCTGAAAACAAACAGTATGGCAAAGTTTATGACCAAAAGGATGAAAGAGTCACTTCCCTTTTTCAACTGTAACCTATATATCCTTTTAACATAAAATCTCTGCAAAATCCCTGAGCCCACCCTTCCCATATTTCTTTTTTGATGGAGACTGCAGAGAGTGAATATTATGCCACTAATTGGCAGGCACTGGACAATTTCAGAATGCTTGTCAGATTTCTGCAATTAAGCTAACAGAGAAAAACAGTAAGCAAGAAAGCAGACCAAAAGGATTATTGCTGAAAAACAAAACACCAAAAAAAAAAGAAAAAGATTTTAAGAGAGCATCCTTATGGTCATGAACATCAGGGCCCAGATGCCTGAGCCTCAACAGAAAATCATAAGGTTTATGCAACATATCCATACCAGATGGCAGAAAGATTTCGATCTTACTCCTGCCACACAACGTAATGAATGGGGCCAACATAAACAAGACCCAACAGCAATTTTAATGGTAAAAGCTCTCCCAAGCTGATCTTTTTTGTGAATTAAAGAAGGAAGATAGGCAACAGTAGATAGATTTATCACGTAGAGGAATAAAACATAAGCTTGAACATATAGGCTGACTGATATATGGCAGGCACTAAATTGAAAGGGAGACTACTTTTACAAATAGGAAAAATCTTCTCCCAGAAAAAAGTTCATTTAATCATCAGTGGACCCCACTACTTTCACAAGAACCTGAAAAAAACTACAACCACTTTTTTTTCTTTCTTTCTGAAAGTAAATAAATGAACACTTTAAGTGGACCCCCACCACTTTCAAAAACACAAAAAACACACCACTCTCTCGAACGCAAAGCATAGCTCAAATTTTTTTTTTTTCATGTAATCATGCTCAAAAGTTTTAAACTCTCTATAACATCCTTAAATAGCCAAAATTCATGAAAGGACTCAAAGCATTCCTTCAACATGTATGAGGCAATATTCCGACAGAACAATTCTGCAAAACCAGTAAGCCTATCATTTCCGTCATTTTCTTTACAAAATAACTGAAGATTGCAGAATTTTTCCAGATATAGGAATGCTGAGAACCATTTCGAATGGTTGTCTGACCTCTAGAATAAAGTTTACAGAAAAAACAGAAAACAAAGACCCAGACCAAAAAAAACACTGTCAAGCACCATCTCCCTCTGTAAAAACATAAAAACTCGCTAGAGATAGATCCTTATAAACATATGGGCCCAGAACCCTGGATCTGACACAAAATTCAGAAGTGTCTGTACATCTTCATTACCCGGATGGCAGAAGTCCCCAGTTTTATTCCCACCACTCAGTTTCCACAATATGGGCCCAAATAAGACTAGGATCAAGTCATTGTTCTAACAGCTAAGCAATTCCACAATTTTCAGCTCAAAGTAATTGGTCCAAAGACCAACAAAGAGTACCAATACAGATATTTCAAACATAAGGCAGAAACAACTACAATTAGTTGCACTAGAACTTAAACAAAAGGAAATAGTCAAAAATATGCATAAAGCCTTAGAACTTCCTCTCTCATGTAATTAATGAATTGAAAACTCTTAATTTATTTACTTTTCTTACATTTTTTAAGCAACCAAAGAAAAAGTAGAATTGCAGAGAATATGATACCTGAAATCTTTGTTTGGGATTCCATATGGAATGGAGTCGAGATGATACTGGGACTGGTTGGTTCCAGAACTGGCAGCTTGGGGATTACTGAAGGCACTCAATGGTAGGCTCTGGAAGCTCCTGTTTCCGGTGCTGCTTCCAGTTACAGTCAGTGATGTCACAGTAGACGATGATGACTGTGTCATGGTTTGTGATTCCACAGGCTTTCTTGAACGGTTGCGGCCACGGTGCATGTGGCGCTCACAGTACTTAGAGTCCAGGTAGGCATCTTTGGAGCACCTCCACTTCTTGCCATCAGTCCTCCTGCATCGTCCCGGCTCCGGATCCACTTTCTTCCCATGGAAGGAGCAATAACCCACTGAAAAATATACTCAAGCATTATACATGCTATCTATCAATAGCATTAACCAGATTTTGAAAATTCATAGAAATATGTAAAAAAACATCGGCTTACAATAACACATTATGTTAAAGTGACATAACACTTCATTACCATACCTGGATATTATGAGGAGAGTGATTAAAAATTTTCGGACCATAGGGGATAGCAGTAGCCAGAAATATGTTCTGATATAAACAACATTAAAAGCAAAAGAACATGATAGAGAAAGCAGGACAAATTAATGCCGTCGGAAATAATATATTTTCATAGCAACAATCACAACCAAAATCACTAGGAAAATTTAAGATTAACAGTGAAAAGCTGAAATCAAACTAAAGAACCTCTGAAAACAATTTGCAATGACCTCAGCTAGATATCTTTTCTTCTGATGATTTAACTACAAAACCATATGAAACGAAACAATATTTTTTTTTTCAAAAAAAGAAAGATAAGGAAAGCTTCCACTCATGAGTTGATTGATCAAGACATAATCGAAGAACCCCAACTTAATTTTAAAATCAATGAATGTCATGGTTGCACGGGTTTTTCTTCATCTGCCACATGGGAATGAAAACTAACGAAAATATCCATTTCCGGTTATTTATACTTCAAAAAAGAGGAAATAAAATAGATTGTAAAACCTTTAAGAAACACAACAATACCCTGCACATCAAAGATCACTTCAACCAATGAACTATCAGAAACAACTTTATTTTTATTCGAGAAAAAAAAAATCCTCTAAATGATTCTCTTTACTTCTCAACACAAGCATAAAAAAAAAAAGGAATGAAAGCAACGCAAAGCACCTGTTTTTAAGGTTAAAGGGAAAAAAAGATTCCTCAATTTAGATCAAAGACCTGGTAACCAAATCAAACCAATAAATCTGGAGAGAGAGAGAGAGAGAGAGAGAGAGAGTTACTGGTGGGGTGGTGGAAGAACCTATGAGAAACGGACTCAAAGCTTTTCTGAATAGGGAGAACAAGATCAGGTGGCACAGGCAACCCAGCCATCAAATACTTGAAGATCAAAGCCTGGTGCTCAAGCTCCTGCCATTGTGACACTGTAAAAGGTGACCTCATCCCTGCCACCATCCCTGTCCCCACCACAGTTCCAGCCCCACCATTTCCACCGCCATCTCCACCACCACCGCCATTCCCACCACTGTTCATCTCCACCACAACTAAATAGCACTAACCCCTATAAAAACACCTTCCCCTTCAGCCCCACAAAGCTTAAAAATGGTCCCTTTTTGAGGCAGTGAAAAGCATCATGGTACAGGGATCAGCCCCTGTGTCAACCATTTGGATTTGCTCTCTCAGTGTGTCGCACTCTGCTGCTAAGTTTGTGTTTGTGTGTCTGAAATCGTGTGTTGGGAAAGGGGAGCAGTGCAGTGACTATGTGGAAGAACCCCAAGGGAAAAAGGTTCGGTCTCATTTTATTGGGTGAGGCATTCCCTCTCTTTCTACTTTACTTACTCTTAACTCTTTGGGTTTAAATTAATTTATGCTTAATTAAAATAATCCAACATCATTTAGTTACTTTCTTTCTCCCATGATATCGGATAAACATTCGATAATATTATAAATCTTTTAAATATGGTATTTATAATTTATAAAATATTTTGATCACAAAAATAACTTTATAAATTGATATAATTTAATATGATTTATTAGAATATAAAATTATTTTTAATATAAAATAAATCTAATAAATTAAATAAAATTATTAATTTATAAAATTATTTTTATATAATTCTTTTATATATGTTAATAGTCCTTAAAAGTTGTATCCTCTATCGTCCACACCATATAACTAACATTGTTTTTTAAATATATGAGTTTAATTTATACTTTTTATGGAAAAAATTGTGGGACTTAAAGAGTTTGTGGGGTTTTTTTTTTATGATTTTTAAGGTAAAATTTAAGACCAATTATGAAATTTAATGGTAGTGAAAATATTTCACACTATTTTTATGTCTAGTGAAAAATGAAGGGCATTTAATAATTGTTGGCGATAATAAAATATAACATTTCTATTAAATGAACTGAAAGCATAATTTTTCTTTTTTATTCTTGGAAATCGAAATGTGAATATATTTCCAAAGCAGGGAATTTTTTGAAGTTAAGGTCTGGTTTTTTTTTCCCTTTATTTCTTCCTGCCATTCATTTAAGAGCTACAAATTGGAGAGAGGTAGACATGAGTAACTTTAGCCTGTTAGTCTTAAATTGCGTTTGAATATTGAGTTGAATTAATTTTTTTTTATAAATAATTATGAGTAAAAATAGTAGAATATTTTGTGGAATTTATTTAAGAGCATTAGTATTGAATTGACTAAAAAATTTCTTTAAAAAATATAAATTTACACACAAAAATTTGAAAAAAAACTTTAAATTTACTGTTTATTTTTAAAGAGTAAAAATACTTTTTTATCATTTTTTCTCTCAACTTTTGATTAAATATAATAAGATTTTTTTAATATATGTGTAAATTTATACTTTTTGAATAAAACTTTTAGACAATCTAATACTAATGCCTTAAGATGAGTTTCTGGGTTTGCTTTTCCAAACAATCCTATCTAATCTCATCTCATTTAATCATTATTACTTTTTCAAATACCTATATAAATTAAATAAAAATTCAATTTTTTTAAATTCTAAAATAAAATTAATATTAAAAAAAATATTATAACAATATTTTATTCAATTTTTAACTTTTATCTCATCTTATTTTATCTTATCTACGAAAACAAATCAGATAATTGTTTAAATGTTAAAATAAGTTAAAATATATTTATGAAAATTTGAAAAATATTGTGAGTTACATGTATAAAGTAGTGTTAAATTAAAAAAGATTGTAAGTTCCACATATAAAAAGATTTTGAGTTGAAATGAGTTTAAAAATTTAAGGTCTCGTTTGGATTCGGAGATGTAATAAGTTGATATGAGATTAGTTTATTTTTTAATATTATTATTATTTTAGAATTTTAAAAAGTTGAATTTGAATTTGAAATATATATATATATTAGAATTTGAAAAAGCTGTATTAAAATTTGTATTTTGTATGATAAATTGAAAAAGTGTAATGATAAAATGAAAATGAGTTGAGATGAGTTGAACTCATCTTTAAATCCAAATCAGGCTAAAGAGTTAGATGTTTAAATATTAGATTTAACTTAAAAGTAAATTAAACTCAGTTAGATTTGGCAACTAAATCTAATGTTGGAGTGCATAGATTTCACATTTTTTTTAAATAAAATAAAATTTCAAAAATAAATAAACATACGAGATTTGCATATCTTTAAATTATACAAATAATTTCTCGAAAAAGATATGATGTAACATTTGTTGTTGTGTATGTAAACTTAACCAACATTAAAAACTTAATAAATAGTGTAAAAAATACTTCACTATCTCGACAATAACTTCACTTTACTTCATGATCAATTATTACCCTTTTTTTTTTCTCTTTTAGTTAACAAACACAACTTGAACAAGAATGTGAAATTCCTGAATCGCTAAAGCCAAATCCTTCCATTAAATAGTGTAAATTGTGTTTATTGTCTTATCTACATCCACAGCTCTTTTTAATGAATATGACAACCCAAAATAAAAGCTTCAAAAGAAAAGGAGGCCTCTCACTTATATACTTGGTCAGAGTTTATGAATGTTATAAGTGGCAGTCAGTAGATACATTATAAAGGAAACTAATTAATCCAAACATAAAAACAGTTATCAATATATTTATTTTTTTGTTAGTTTAAAATATTTTTAGAAAATATAAAAAATACCAATACATTAATAATTACTTCTTTAATTATTAAATAAAAATTAAAAATTAAAAATTAAAAATTAAAAAAAATTAAAAAATATGAAATGTCATAATAAAATATCAAAATAAATGAACATACTAACATTTTTCTTTATTTATTGTATGTATGTATGTGCGTCCGTCCATCCATTATGCGTGTGTTAGTGACTGAATACACGTGTTTATTCCAGTAAATGATTGTGTAGTAAAAATTTTAGTTGTCCCTAATTAGGAAGAAACCATATTAAGTTTTAGTAATGTGATTGTCAAATTTTTATTGGTGTATTCAATCATTATCCAACAAAACCATGAGTTGATTATATTTTCATTCCTCGTGTTATCACCTTATTACGATTTATTCTTTTAAGATATGGTTTGAATAGTGAGTTGAGATGATATGAGATGAATTTTAAAAATTAAATAAAATAGTATTAAAATAATTCTTTTAATATTATTATTGTTTTAAAATTTGAAAATGTTAAATTATTTATTATATTTTATATAAAAATTTAAAAAATTGTAATAATAATATGAGATAAGTTTTAAATCCAAGCAAAATCCAAATTTTAACTCAGGTATAATCATCCTTTAAACTTAAGAGATTTTTTCACCCGCAATATGACATAAAATTAAGAAATGTTTTATTCATAAAAAAGATTTTATAAAAATAAATATACAAGTTGACATAACTTGATATGGTACGTTAAATTGTAAAGTTATTTTTATTATAAAGTATATATGAAAACTATGTAAGAAATTATCAATTTGTTTTTTATAATTGTTTTTTTTTTTTTTGTAACTATATCACTTCTAAAAAGTTTCTGGAAAGGTATTTGATCTGTTATAGTGAGGATGCAATTCGATAAGTTAGGTAGCTAGTTGATTAGAAATTTCCAGCCAAAGTTGATACCTCCATTTAAATTGAAGATGGTAAATAACAAAGATACTTGAATTTAGGAGCACGTTATATCGACTTCAAAGTTCAACAGCTCATTGAAGATATATGGGATTGTGTCGGCCAAGTTTATAGATTTTCTTAATAAAGATAACTACTATATTTATAAAGAGTTCTCACAAAAAAAATATTTATAAACTGATATGATTTAAATATAATATATTATATTAAAAAATAATATTTGTAATTTTAAAATGTGTAAATTTCATGCACTCATTTTAAAAAATTGTTAAAATTTAAAGTTTTTTAATTTTTTTTAATAATAGATTCTATTTTAAAAAATAAAGCCAAAATTTTGAAGAGGAAAGCCATAAGATGTATAAAAACTTGTGTATAACAAAAATTAAAATATTACTAAAAAATGTGCATAAGTATACAGGGAGTTTCAACTTTAAATGTAAAATAAAAAAATAAAAATAAAAATTCTTAATTTGCCAATTTATCTCAATATTCTTTCAACAAATAAAGACATTCGTTAGAAATGAACTGATGCCAAACAAGAAATTGCCAAACCAATGTCCAGCACACCATTCTTCTAGATATTGGCCACCCAACGACAAGTACGGGGTCGTTTAGCCATAAAAGTCAAGATTTCGCCTTGATATGCAATAAATATCATTCAATGTTTGTTTGAAGGAATTAAGTTGGAAGGAATTAAGTTTGATCATCATACATAAAAAAAAATAAAAAATAAAAATCAGTTTTTTTTATAATCTTCTCCATTTTCATTTGGCTTTCAACTTAGAATTGGGTGTTGAGTTTAATTATTATTATTATTTGTATCATTGGATTTTCTAGAAGTAGTATATATGATCATGTTAGATAATTAAGAAGTTACTCAAGTCTTCCCGAGTATTAAAAACTAGACAAGCCAAAAAAGGTCCTATTTTATTTCCTCAAGTAGTCAAAAAATTATTAGAAACTTCGAGAGTACTTGATAAATTAATCCAACAATGAGATGCCATTTGAATAGTGAAATGATATGAGATGATTTTAGATGAAAGTTGATAAAATATTATTAGAATATTATTTTATATAAAAATTTAAAAAAATTATAATAATAATTATTATTGCTTCTCGAGGGATAGAATAGCACCTTGTCCAAATGGGACTCACTTTCACATTGCCCAACTAATATTACTTAAGAGCCATGGAATACCATTCGATGGGTTTATTCTTAGAAGTAGAGGTGACTTGAAAATGGAAGGAGGTTTATAGAACAAAGAGAGCAATAGTTTGATCATGTAATTTTGTCTGAAATATTTCAAGTTCTTTATTCTTTTTATTAAAAACAAAACCTTAATAATTACTGAAGCCAAAAAAGAGAAGAAACAAAGTTCAAACTGCTGGGACCAACAATCTGGCTCCACCTAGGATGCCCACATCATTCATTCCTATGCAACAACATCAAGTAGCCTTAGCAGAACCACTCAAACCCTAATTATTTGTCCCCTCAACCACCTACTGCTACCTCTTTACCTGACAGCAACCACTCATGATGGGCTGGTTTGAGACCATCCCCAAAGGCCCAATACCGCCAATAACCGGTAAACCAAAAAGAAACCAACCGGTTGCCTGCCGGAATGCAGGTGACATCTGTGACGTTTTATTTTTGGGTTTTTTGGGGGGGGGGGGGGGGGGGGGGTGATCACAGTTTGGCAGATGCAGAGTGGGGAAGAAAATAAAGCAAAAAAGCCAAAGGTAAAAGTGGGTCCAATACTTTCACTCCTTTCGGGTCTCTCTATCATTGTATTTGTGGGACTGTATCTTAGGGTATGGCCATTCATTCATAATCCCTAGGACCACAAATCTTGAATTTAGCACCACCTCTATACCTACCTTTATTCATATCTTCTTGCAATTTTTGGATTTTTTTTTTTAAAGAACTTTAGCAAAGCCACATGTCCCACATCTAAAGGGTCTAGTTTGGATAAGAACTATTTCTATTTAGTTAGCTATTAATATACTTTTTTATCTGTAAAAAGTACAAAGAAGATGGATTGCTCTGAAAATAAAAAATGAGTTACTTTTGGCCGAATATTAGTGTAACGAGAATAACTGAATCGTAAGATTGCGTTCAAATATCGAGATGATCTAAATTGAATTGAATAAAATATTATTAAAATATTATTTTTTAATATTATAAGTGTTTTAAGATTTGAAAAAATTAAATTATTTATTATATTTTATATGAGAATTAAAAAAAAATTATGAAAATTTAAAAAATTTATAATAATGAGAATAATGAGATGATGTAAATTGAGATAAATTTAGAAATCAAACTAAACGTCCTAAGTGCATCTTTGGCATCTTAAAGACTGTAGATGTACTCTATAATTTTGGGAATTTTTGGTATGATCTGTAAAGGTCATGGACTAATGGGAGACAAACTTTGTGGTGCAAGTTATGCCACAAATTAGGGTTTGTAATTTTAGGTACAAGATTTGATTTGTCTTTTCGATCAATACAGCATCAAACATTACACATACACACATAAAGTTCTAAAATCCTAAACATAGAAAATTCTAACCCAGATGGTAATGAAAAGCCAAAGCCTGTCATTTATTCTTCTGATCTCATATGGATTTATCTTTTGAGTACAATCTCCTGAGAGCACAAAAAGAGTTTCCAATCTTTAAGATTTTTTTTTTAACCTCCTGAAAACCCCACAAGCATAAACGCACAGATTCTCCACTATTTCACAATGAAGAGCTTCTTCTATTCTATCTTAAATGACATGTTCTTTCCAACCCAAGTTGTGTGCAAGTTGTGTGGGGGGAAGAGTAAGACAGTCTAAGACAAGAGTGAATTGACCTTTCACCAACCATGACTAGTGGGCATTAGCCACCCAAAACTAGTACAGCTAGCTAAAGTGAAAAATGAAACCCACTTTTATAATTTTGAGAGAAAAATAAATAACTACAAATAATGCATGCTTATCTCGTTTTAGGAGTGAGAGTACGTGTATATCCAGACTCAAGATTTAATTGCTATCACGATGAAAATAATACAATAAACCCCTTGGCTTGATGGCACATGTAGGCTTCTCCAAAATGGAGAAGCCAACTTGGATCCCCATTCTCCCAACCCTTGTATCAAAAAAGAGAAATAGAGTGATACTTCTGTCCCCTTGCCCCGAATCAAAAAATATCAAAAAAGAACTGATCATCAAATTAGCAGAAGATGGTTTTTAACTTTTTTTCCTTTTCTATTTTGGTATAATGGACAAATTGATTACATAAAATTAAACTCACAAATTGACAAAGTTTGATATACTAATACATCAAATTATAAAATTACTTTTATTCTAAAATAGGTCTAACAAATCTTATGAAACTATATCTGTTTGTGGGTTTTTTTCTATGTAATTTTTTTTGTGTATGTAGCATTTTTTGTATATGTAGTCGTTCTCTTTTTATAAAGTAGTGTTTGAGCAATAAAATGATCAAGCTAGCTCCATGTGCAAGGGTAAGTGGACCCAGTATCACATGTTCTTGGCGGTGTGGTGATGAGGAAGATAGGTTTTTGAAATGGGGACAAAGCTGTCCAGCTGGGGGGGGGAGACCTGCATGCATGGAGACATGGTAAATTGCCCATCTAACTACTAGGGTTTTATTTGATCACTGCTTATAAAATGAAGGTTTCTTTTCTGGTGAATAGACACTATAAGACTATTTGCCATGAAAAAAATATTCATTTTGATAGTAAATAGCTAGTTACAAAATAAATAATTTTTTTATAGTGAGAAAATTAATTTTGGAAGTGATATAACTATAAAAGAAATTTTATAAAATAAACGTAAGATATACTTTAAAATAAAAGTAAATTTACAATTTCAAACTCAGAAACTCAATATGATGGAAAAAGAAAATATTCTTATGATGAATAGGATCATAGCATTAATTAAAAAACAGAGATATTGGTATATGAGTACTTCCATTTGAAGCGCTATTTGGGTCCATACAATATTTTCGGATATCTTCAATGAAGCATTTTGAAAGGATATGCATTAGAACTCTATCTTATGGACCAACCGCACACAAAAACTAAATAAACAAAAGATCTTATGGACCACCCTATTGGAAAATTTGTCATCATATATATCCGATATCTAGTGATGTTGGATTGTACACACACGCGCGCGCGTATGTTTGAGGAATTTTCATATAACTTAAAGAGTTTTATTTGTTTATTATCCTTATTTAGATATTTGAATCCTAATCAAGACATTCGATTTAGAGATTTGTCAAGACGTGAGTTATGGTATAGCAAAATCGAGGAATGCTACAAAGAAGCCTGGAATATGACTTGGTTTAGATTATAAATTCATCGTTACACTTTTTTAAATTCTAATACAAAATATAAATTCAAATACTATTTTTTCAATTTTTAATATAAATTTTTTAAATTCTAATACAATTTTTTTAAATTTTAATTCAATTTTTTAAATTTTAAAATAATAATAATAATTTATTCAACTTTTAAAACTCATATCAATTTATCTTATTTCAATTTTGAATTTAAATGAGATTTATATCAAAATTTTTTAAGTATAAAATAAAAAAATAAAAAAAATTACATTGGAAGATGTACATGCTTCGGTTTAGAATTTTTTGAGCAGAACGTCTAATTTCCTGTTTATTCTTTCAATATCTCGATAGCAACCAAGAAATTAAAGGGTCTATCACCCTATTACAGTAGAGAGACAGATCTTTCGAGGCTATGTCAATAATGCAAGTTGTCCAAGGCTACTCTCTTTCAATTGAAGGTCAAGAAAAAAGACGACCAATTTAGGGAAATGATGTTCCCACAGTTAAAAGTCACATCAAAAGTTACCAATTGGCCTTTTGATTTTTTCTAATTTAGTTTAAGTTAATAGTTAATGAAATATTTTTTAATGATTTTATATTTTTATTTTATTTGTAAAAAAAAAAGTTTAAAGAGTTTGAAAAAATGTTTTAAAAAAATAAAAATAAAATAATTAGCCTTATGGATAAAGATTCTCGATGGAGAGTCTCTGTGAATGTAACATCACCCGACCAACTAATTGGTAGGCCAACATAGATCAATGGCATTGAAGTTAGTCACATCTCTGATATCATTTCATAAAACTCTCTCTTCAATCTAATTTCACGTTCTCACATGAAGAAAGCAAGAAAATGGGAGGTGAGAGGATGGCATAATTGAGGAAGAATGAATGAGTAAAGGTCATGGGGTTGGCTTAGCTGTTTCTCACTTCTCACTCCTACCCTTTTCACACTCATTAGCCCATTTTAGCTGTACCATACTACCCAAAAATAAATAAATAAATAAAACTCAACCCAATCATGTCTGCCTAAACCACAACATTCCATCCTCTTAACGCAACCATCATTGCTATTTGCTTGCTTGCACCACAAATAGACATCTTTTTTTCAGTAAAACTCAAATGTTCCAAATTCCAGTTGCTCCCAAAAGAGACATCTTTGATTCTCTCAACAAGATCCAGCCTTCATTTGTGAAAGCAAAGCCCACCAAAGCATGGGCTTCCTAAACATCACCTTGGGTCACATCACTTCACAACCCCACAAAGATTGTGTCTTTTTATTTTTTCAGTAATTTATCTTACAAGAGACGAGTAATACGTATAATTATAAACTATAATCATTTTAAAATCATACAATTATAAACTATAATTATAAACTTTATAAAAATGGTATAATCACTTTAAAACAGAGTAGAATCTATTATTAGAAAATGAACAATGCTAGGGATCCCCCTACTTGTCCTAATTTTGGTTTTTTTTTTGTTTTTTTTACATGATTTTTATATAAGTCTTTTCAAATAATGTTGTGATTTTTTTTATATTTTTTTAAAAATATTTGAAGATGTTAAAAAAATCATGTAAATAAAATATAATGTATAAAAAGGCCAAAAAAAAACAAAAAAAAAAACAAAAGGACAAGTAGGGATCCATAACATTTTTCTTAAAAAAATTAATTTTTTTTCATGTAGGTTTCTTATTTTATTCATTTTTCTTTTAAAATTGATTACGCTACATTTACATAATTTACAATTATAAATATCATTTTTTAAAACTTAAATGAGTGAGAGACATCTCACAATTGTCCATATGAGTTTTTAAGACGATGTTAAAAAACTTCAATATATATTGGGATATTTTTTTATATGTTTATCACTCATAAGAACTTTAAAGTCCCATTTAGATACAAGAAAAGTTTTATCTCATCGCATCTCATTTTATAATTATAATTTTTTTAAATTTTTATACAAAATATAATAACTAATTTAAAATTTTCAAATTTTAAAACAATAATAATATTAAAAAATATATTTTAATAATAGTTTATTTGACTTTTAACTTTCATTTCATCTCATCTTATTTTATCTCACTATCCAAACCACACTTAAGAATTCTAAATCTAGTTGGAACTTGAGAGCCAATCTACTGTCCTTTTGGATGGGACATATGTTTTTATCTTCCACTTTAGATCAATCACTTTAAAGGATTTTGATCTAATTACTATATGTCTACAAGTTCAAACTCTAAACTTTGAAGAAGCTTTATAAACATACCAAAAGGATACAATAGTTTAATTCAATTTTGTCATAAAGGGGTGTCCATAATAGGCACCCATTGTTCTTCATGTGTCCAACCATTATGGTTGACATATGAACTAGCTTAATAGCCACTTTTTGGATCTTGATAATTGGCCTTTTATAGCTAGTTGGAAGTTATAGTTTGAGGTTTATTCTTAACATAAATTAGAAAATCTCTCAGGTTTAGTTCTTTGTAGTTTCGATAATTAGAATATAAAGTATGTGGTATTGTTTTGGTCTTACGACACTTCACCATTGACAATGATGATTCCAAACGAACAACACTTGTAAAAAAAAAATGTGGAACAACCATAGTACTAGATTCAAGATTTACCACTCAAGCTAACAACTCTTCAACTATGTGTTTGATTAGTATTTCAAACATTGGCATTAGAGTTTAAATCGGTTTTTCCATTTTCATTTTTTTGTTGACCAATTTCTCTTGAGATGCTCCGTTGGTGTATGTTAGAATTTTTCTTCTTCCGTTGGTGTTGCTTCGTCGAGCTGCATGGTAGTATTGGCTGGTATTTTATTGTTTATTTGTCGATCACTAGTGCCATATAATGCAAAGTTACTCACCATTACTGCAACGCCACATGGAGGTGCAGTGCAATAAGAGTGTTATGCACAATTGTGCACACACCCTAGAGAGTGTAGTGACACTATAATGAGTATCACATGTAGTAGGGGTGACAATATATGATACAACTCATGACTCTAACACGAACATGACACAAAATTAGTGAATTTGAATTTGATATAAATGGGTTTGGATCAAAACGGTTTAACCTGTTAAAATACGATTAATAAACAAGTCAACCCACTTAACCCGGGACCAACCCGCAATAGCCAGTTTCAATTTTATTTCAAAACTACAATTAATATATTTTATTGTAACACTTCTTATTATGTTTATATTTTTATTGTTGGAATTGTGATTTTGGACCTATGCTCATTTTTTGTTAGCAGGTATTATATTGTTTTTCTTAAGATATTGTGGCTATTAATCAGTATAAACTTTTAACTTTTATGCGAGATTATATTAAGCAGGTCCAATAAACCATGTGGGTTAATTCTACCCATTTACATAAAAATGATTGAAATAGGTTGTATCTTGTTGATCTATTTTTAATTAAATATTAAACGGCCTTATCAGGTTATCCAATATTTAAATAGATAATGTTAGGATTTGAAAGTCTAACATGTCTAGTTCAATGGATTGTATTTAGGTTGACTTGTATGGTTGAATGTCGATGACTTGACGTGATACGAACACAAATTGCCACCCTTAGCACGCAATATCATCTGCTTATGGTAAAGGTACACAACAACCTTAAAAAGTGAAGGCCATGATACACTTGAGGCATTGTGGTGCTCAACCTATATTAAAAAAAATAAACTCAATTTCTTATTAAACGTTGAACCATTTTTTGTGGTACAACAAAGGGGCCCATAATACACTTGCAGACAATGAACTTGTTAGCAAGTATGTTTAGACTAAAGGATCGCAACCTAGTGTGCTGGCTGGCACACAGACCATCCAATTTTCGTGTTCTCTTTGGGTCTAATAGGGGCAAAAGTGGTGGATAATATTTTGAACTCAATACTGAATATACAATGTCCATGAGCTCAATTATTGGCTTAGTTTTTAGAGCATTTTCATTGGATTAGACATTTGTAAATGCAAATTTTTAAAATCTTCTATTATTTTGCATTTGCCTATTCAACTTATAACTTATTCTCACATTGGACTAGTTATCTTTTAGTCAAAATATTAATAAAGTATTATCAATTTAATAATATTTTTTTTCCAAAACTTATATTATCAATTTAGTTCATTAATCTCTTATATGAAGGAGAAACAAATCTGTATGCTATTGACTTTTTTATATTATTAACAAAAATGCATGTATGTAATAATTTATATTATTCTATTAAAAAATGCATACTTTACAAAAGACTGCTTTAAAATAAAGATTTAAAAATCAACAGCAACTAATGTTCCATTACAAAACTGCTAACCAACCGCAAGTAAAAATTGCAATAAACTTATATAAAATTGCTAACCAAACTTGTTAAAATTCTTAATAGTTGAGATCAAATTATGTCCATTACAGCAACTAATATCCCATTACAAAATATTTCCAGTACAACCCGATATCAGCTAAAATCAATTTCTAATTCTATTACAGCAACTAACTAACAACAACTAATATTTCCAGTACCAAATATTATCACTAATATTCCTAACATTTCAACTATCACAAAAAACTATCCCATCACAAAAAATAATTGCTACCCAGCCACATGTATTTCCATGTGGCTAGACAACAACTAAAATCAGACAAAATATCAATTAAATTTATACTACTACTAACTACAACATCAAAATAGGCTAAATAAATACTTAGACACCTCCAAACAGTGTGGATGGGTCCTTAGATGGTGATATGATTGTATACTTATTCATTGAAATTTCAAAAATTCCATCTTGAAGATGTTAAGAATAAATTTGCTACTTTGTGTTCATGCCAATAAGATCTAGTTGCATTATGCTAGTTTCATATTTCTTCTTCTCAAGTATAAAGTATTCATTGCTTTTCTACTCTACTTTGCTCATAAATTCTCTTCTTTCTACCATGTTAATTTTTAACCAAGCTGAAATAAGGAGAGTATCCTCGTCTATGTTGAAAGATACACCTTGTTAAGACTTTTTAGTGTGTGACCTTTGTTCACCTTCATCTTGTGATGGTTGGACTACCACATTATTATGTATGCTATTGAATGGAATGTTACTTTTCCCTTATTCACCACTTTGCAAGAGAGTGGTCAAAGATAAAGGATCCGCATCAAATGAAGGCTCAATCCTTGAACAATTTTAAAATTCATTATAAAACTGCTACTAGATTGAACCAACTAATAGTTCATTATAAAAGAGATGCTCATAGGAAATACGTTTCAAAAGCAAGTCAAACAGCCCATTTAAAAACAAAGAAACGTTCAACAGTAAATCAAACAGACCCTATAAGAATAAAGAAACTTTCAAAAGCAAGTCAAACTTTCTAAGGCTTATTCTTAACACCTAAGAATAATACTAATCAAACACAACAAACAGATGAATCAGAATGGCATTGATGAATCTATAGGTTACTTTGATATTTTCTCACAATTGTAAGTGCCTTAAATCTATAGGTTACTTATGTTAAAATGGCAAGAGAATGCCTTAAATATTTCCAATTGGGATGGCAAGAAAACTACATAAGAGCCATGGCAGACAAACTACCTCACAAGGTGGTTTCTTCTAGAAGGTTTTCCAAATGCTTTTAAAAGTTTTTAGAAGGAGATGCAAAACATGTGGTTTCCTCCACAAGAATGCAAGAATAGAAAATGGTTCATGTCAAGAGAATAGCTCACCAAGCAGCTCATTGTCTAGCAAAAGTGCTACAAGTTTAACTGTAGATTTAGTTAATCTAGAATCAATTCCTGTACATATTCAATTCATGGTGGTTGATGATTGTAATTCAATTTGATCGATGAAGCTAATTCATTGATTTGTTTTAGCTAGGAATAGACAATAAGGAATATCACTATTGTCAAAGACTTTTCAAATTGCAAGGAACCAATTACAGAGTTTGATCAATCGATTACAAATAACCAATATTGCCACAACAACAAACATGAGCTAACTTTCAAACACATTCACTAACTCACAATTCATAATCAAGACAGAAAACACAATTCACAATTCATAACTCTAGTATAATATATTGTGTTTCTTGTTATTCGAAGGAAACCAGAGTAGAGTAGCAAGGTTTTTGTTTGATTCAAACCATTATCAAATCAGAGTAGTAGAGTTTTTATAATCCCTGACTTCAATGAATATATTCAAACCGGATTGCAATTTTCTGAACTATGTCATTTGTTTGTTTGATTCAAACCATATTCAAACCAGATTGAGAAAAAGAAAAGGGTAATTTATTTGTTTGATTCAAAACGAACTTCGAAATGTTGAGTGGTTGAAAAACAAAATCTTATAACCACCAACTACTAGAAACAATGAGTTTTATGGCAACAACAAAGGGAGAGAATAATATTTCGTGAGAATACCTTAAGCTAAGGCTCTGTGATGATGCAATCGTGAATGATGCAATGAAGACGAAGCTCTACGATGAAACTCGTTGACGTCCGGTACCACTCTTAAGTCAGGAAGTTAGGATTCTTGGAGATGCACTATGGTTAACGATCGCAAGAGAGGCTGGAAGGAGAAGCTAGAGTTTTTGAGAAAGGAGGCTACAGGGTAAGGAATTCACAAGAGAGAAAGAGGGAAGAAATGATGGTAAAAGGTAGCGGGAGAAATAGGAAAAATGGAGAGAGAAATGACTTTTTATTACTTTATAAATCCTATAGTAACAGGCAAATTTGACACTGATAGTTCATTTTACTGTAGCTCATAATCATCTTATTTGCCTTTGCCTAATCCAATGTAAAGAATTATTAGGTTCAAATATGCAAACACCTCATTAGATTTACAAATGTCTAATCCAATGAGAGTGCTCTTAGTTTGAATGACTTGCTTTATTTTTTTATATTTTTAATGCATTCAGCTAATAATTATGCAACATATAAATTTTTGATTTTGTAAATGCTTTTTTCATGTGAATATGTAAGCTAGAAGATAGGACTGTAATTGAGATGAAAGGAATCGATAGGGAGAAGCCTTTGGAATTTATAATTGAGGAAGAACAAGTGATCTCTGTTGCAGTAAAGCATGATAAGTGAAGTAATTTTTTACATTTTTAAAATTATGAAATGCCAAATAGAGTTGGACCTGGAGAGGTGAGTGGGGAATTAATGTCTAAGGGAGCATCCTTTTGTGATTATGGAAACACACGAGTTTGGAAATAGATAGAAAGTAAATCTTTGACAAGTAACATGATGCAAATCATAAAGGCTCAAGTGGGCCCAAAGAGCCTTGAGGTTGCAATATCATTGAAGCTATTAAAGGTGCAAAATGAAATTTGTCCAGACATGATTGGTCTTATTACAGATCTTGTAATCTCTCTTAATAGTCACTTTCAATACTTTGTGAACTGGCTTCATGGGGATGTGAGGTAGCATAACTCCAACACTAACTCTCACTCCCTTACTTGGAATTGTAGGGGTAAGAAGATTTTTGCATCTTATCTATTTGTTGTATTGTCACTTAAAGGGATTTTTGCACCCTTTGATCGAGGACGAGAAATAAATCTAATAGATTGTACTATTGGTATCATGGTCTTTGAATAAGAGTACTTGAGTGGGCTAAGATTTTTGAGTTGCTGCTATCCTAGAAATTCTGTGCAAGTAGTAAGGAAGTTGTTCAAACACTTGCAACATTATTCTAGACCTTGAGGACAAGGTTTTTTAAGGGGAGAAGATTGTTATGATTCTGCTGGAATGCGACATCGTTTGATGGGAGTGTTTTGGCATGCAACGCAGTGTTTGGAGTAGCTGAAGCGCACCATTTCATTAAATCTTTTACCTTGTATTCTTTCAGTGTTATAAATGTAGTAGACGGTTTCCACTTTATTTTCGTTAGTGTCCAATTATCATTTTCTTGTTTACTTTACATGTGTTGCAAGTTTATTAGATTATTTAGTTATCCCTGCATGGATATAAAGGGAAGTAGAGCACTAGGAAAGGCATGGATGAATGTTTTGAAAGATTTTACTAAATTTTTCATGGAGGTTAGGTCTCTCGAAGAACCTGTAAGAATATACCAATGGATTTATTGAGCTTTTTATCAAATACTTTCCTTGCATGCTCATTTATTCTTTATACATATACTTTTACCATTTTCATTACACTACATTATCACATCTCCATTTCTCTGCATTTATACATCCATTTCATTACATTCAACAATGTCATTTTAGGTTAATAACAAATGATATTAGAGTCGCCCCATCTCTAAAGCTATGTTGCGATGGTTGCAATCGTGTGGCACGAGGGTGATATTGGCATAACAATGTTAGTTTGGAGCTAAGAAAGACCTAGTGCACAACTAGCCCGTGGTGGTTGTTATGATCCCACATTAACTAAATATGAGATTAGTTGATAGTTTATAAGTCCCTACGCACCCTCTCCTTATAAGTCATGGTGAGTTTTACCTAATGGGTTCATAACAGTTAATAAAAAGCTTGTTATAAAAATAACTACAAAATTTATAAAGATGGATTAAAAATGGATAACTTAATGCAATCTTCAATAAATATTTGTTAGAAAATGCATATTCCAAGTGTTTTGATAGTTAAAAAGAAGTATAATGTGTCAATTTTAATGCTTGAAGTTTAGAATAAAAAATAAAAATCAGAGAAATATTTTAGGCATATAAATATTACATAAAATAAATTCATAAATGTAGTTTAATATGGTATATCAAATTATAAAATTATTTTTATTATAAAATAGATCTAACAAATTTCATAAAATCACATCAGTTTATGATTTATTTTTATATAATATTTTTTTGTGTGTAGAATTTCTCTAAAAATAATGAGCTTATAACCCATGCGATACGCAAACCGTTATTTATGCTAAATTTTATAAATTTAAATAATTCATTAAATATAATCACTACCACACTATTAAAAAATGTATAATATATATATATATATATATAATGGATGATGCATATATAAAAGAGTTCACGTTATCAATAAATATTTTATGGTCAGTTTACAATATGAAAAATGTAATATATAAAATGGATGATGCATATATAAAAGAGTTCGCTTTATCAATAAATATTTCATGGTCAGTTTACAATATAAAAAATGTAATATATATATATGATTGTTCAATTTAAAATAATGTAAAATAGATAAAATTACTATAAGACACTATTGTATATTTAAAATTTACATATATAAAAATTATATTTTGTAATACTATATCAATCTACTATTTTTTTTGGAATGCTTAAGATTTATGATTATCTTCTTTTGTATTTGAGTCGATATCAATATCGATGTGTACATTAATTTCTTAAAATAAAATTAATATCATTAAATAAATATCTATATATCTTACATATAATAAGCGCCAATAAGTACATAGGTGTGGAATAAGAATTTTTTTCATTTTTGTCCCTACTTTTGAAACTGTTTTCTCTTTCTATTCCTTAATTTTATTTTCCTATTTTTAACCCTTCTTTTGAAACTATTTTCCCTTTAGTTTCCTTAATTTTATTTCCAAAATTGCACCTACTTTTATATCTGTTTTTCCTTTCTTCCATATTTTTATTTTTATTTTCTTGTCCCTCTATTTTCACCGAGTTGTTACATTTGTAGTAATTATATCATTAATTTATTTTTCTTAATAATGTATTTCCTAAGTTCAAAATGAACACGTTATCTATTTCTTTTGGAGGTAATAAATATACGACATATAAAATCGGCTATAATTATTAAAATTACCAGTAGTAGTTTTATTAATGTAATTATAAATCTTCGTAAAGTAAGAAAATATATTTTTTTTAAATAATTTAAAAAGATCGATATATTTATTAAATCACTTTTTTAATACACTGTTACTTAATGTAATTTATTAATAAACAAGTTCAGTATTTTCAAAATTCAATGTTAATTGCTGAATTTTAATTTTTATATTATTACCATATGTCATATTGATAATAATATTAATATTATTGTTAATAAGACTATTTCTACATGTCTAAACAAGTTCGTAAAGGGTTTGAGTAAGAAAGGCTCGACTGATACAAAATGGGCGAGAGAGGATTTGAACTTCATTTATTTTTATTTTTATTTTTATTAATATATAATATAATGAACATAAAATAAGAAAATATATTTTATTCACAATTTAGATATATTTATCTATTTATTAAATCACTTACTATGCTAATTAATATAGTCTTATATAATATAATTTATTAACGAACAAGTTGAATAGTTAAGAAAGTATTATTTACATTAATCAATATAAAAGAAACAAAGTTAACAAAAAAATTCACATATAATTACACTATATGTAATAAAAATAAGAAAATGTTTTTTATTAATTAATTAAAATCCACGTGCCCAGGCACGTGGTCCCTACTAGTATATATATATAAAGATCTACTGTTTTGACCCTATGCATTTAGAGCTATTATTCATTAATAAGACAGAAGACTTACTTCCTATTGAGAAACAAAGTTTTAGAGCATCTTTTCATTTTTTTTTAATTCGTAATTTTTTTTATCTTTCAATTTTCCGTCTGGTGTCCGCATTCATTTGGTTTTTCCTGAAAATTGATTTGCATTCACAATATAGAGAGTGCTCCCTCAAATTTCTTAGTGCAGGTTTGGATGTCCGAAGTTCTTCATGAATTTTGGATGATTTTCGTACGGTTGAAAATATTTTATTCTCAAACACACAAAATAATCTATTTCCTGATTTTCTTGTTATTTAAAATTTAAAATTTAAAATTTAAAATATTATTTTATTATTATTTTTCTTTTTATATTACAGGGATTTCAACTTGTGCCAACTACATATTAACATTTGACCTACCGCTGGCGACCAATGATGACACCGTTAGCATTATCGAATTCCTCTTGCGCCGACGAACCGCTCTAGACGATCCCACTATCGAAAAGTTTGCCGTCATAAGTCGTGCGTGACTCCAACGCCGAAAATGGGTTTCGGCATTTATTGGTTTTGTTCTACCCACCGCCGATAATCACTGGCGACACTACCCTTTCATCGGATTCCACTAACGCTGATGAACAACCCCCTAAAATATTAGATCCGGAAAGGCCGGCCCCACCTCCCATGAGCACCTACAAGCCACCGTAGAATTTGGGTTTCGGCGTTTGTCAAAACGTTTCCAACCCTTTTTTTTTTTCTTCAAAATAAAATATTAATATTTTAAAATATTATGTATTAATAGGACTCATAGTTTTTATAATATTATCTATTTCAAAATATTTTTAAAATATTTTACACATCAAAAAAACTTAAAACAATTTTAGTAGAACTCATAAAATTTTTTCATTCCCTACCCATACTATTTACAAATATTATGAAACATTCTCAAAATTTTTTAACATCAAAATATAGCCTTATTCTTCAGAATTACAATTGAAATAAAGTGTAAACAAACGGGCCCATGATGGCATTTGCTCTGCAGCCCATGTCTCTTCCCTTCTGGCCCACTTGAGCCCATACCTTTAATTATCTAGGTTCTACTTCATCATCTTACGGTTTCCCGAGCTTTTGCTTACTCCAGTTCTTAATAGTTAATTCTCATACCATAGAGTATAGACCCCCCATGACCCAACCTATCGGTGATGGCCTGTAGAGTTACCGGCTAGCAGGTGATGGAAACCAACTAAAGCGCAGCGTCAAAGGGTTCGAGCCAGATCAGATTTTCGTCTCTCTCCGCCCATTACGACCCCGTCTGGATCTTCTGGATCACAGCCCACAGGTTCCCTCCCCTTCCTTTGAATTTCCAACTTTTACTTTTTTTTTTTTTTACTATTCTTTTATTTATGGAATAAATGCCACTAGACATCTTTAACTCGGCTTTTTATATAATTAAATTATATATATAATAAATTATATAAATTATTATAATAATCCCTTGAATTCAGGTGACTGTTTTCTTAGCTACAAGCCTACTAATTTGTGGGCAGCTTAATTGTAAATTCACGAGCAAACCATGGGCATGGGCTTTAGCTGATTATTTTACTACAGATTTGTGTAAAACCGTGTCTCTTTGCGTCACAGCTCAATCCTCGCTTTTACACTCGTCCCTCTCTCTCCCTCCCTCTCTCTCTCTCTCTCTCGCTGTCGATGCCCCATAAACGGATAAATAGAACAGGGTAGAATTCTCTTGGACCACATTTTCCTAGAAAATCCAAGAAATATAAACAGATTCGGGTTGTTTTTCCTCTTCAAGATCTCGCATTTTCGATCTTTAGGTACTCTCTCCTTAAATTCTGTTGTTCTTTGCGTATCCATTGTGTTTAGGTTTTAGTTTTGCTATATTTTCTCTGTTTGCAGTTGGTTAATTATATATCTGGTGTTCTCCATCATTGGCTTCCGTGGTTAAGATTCGATATTTACTTAATTCAATTTTTTGCAATGCAAATCACTGAAAACTAAAGAGAATACTTCTGAAAGTTCATTGATTTCTTGTTAATTGGAACTCGAAAAACTAAGGTTGAGTGCAATTGACACGGATTCGATAATTGGGTACCAAAGAAAAGAGTACCTTTCTTCCTATTTATTGTTGCTTCAAATTTCCATAACATTTTTCGCTTCATTGTTTTCCCGAAAGGTTGAATTGTTTTGTTATTCTGAACAGTGGGGGTAACATTGTTCATTTTTCTGCTGAGATGAGTTTGAGTAACGGGAACGTTCACTCCGTGACTTGTAATGGAGGAGATGTGAACAAGCCCTTCAAGATCTTCGTGGGTTATGATCCACGCGAGGATCTTGCCTATGAGGTGTGTCGGCATTCGATCTTGAAGCGGTCCTCAATCCCTGTTGAGATCATACCTATAATACAATCGGATCTAAGAAAAAGCGGTTTATATTGGCGAGAACGAGGCAAGTTTGAGAGCACTGAGTTCTCATTTTCTCGATTCTTGACTCCATACTTGGCCAATTATGAGGGTTGGGCAATGTTTGTGGACTGCGATTTTCTGTACTTGACAGACATTAAGCAGTTGAGGGATTTGATCGATGACAAATATGCAATTATGTGTGTTCAGCATGACTATGCCCCAAAGGAATCGACCAAAATGGATGGGGCAGTACAAACAGTGTATCCAAGGAAGAATTGGTCTTCTATGGTGCTGTACAATTGTGGACATCCCAAGAACCGGGTTTTGACCCCCGAGGTAGTGAATACACAAACGGGTGCGTTTCTTCATAGGTTTCAGTGGCTTGAAGATGACGAAATTGGATCGATACCATTTGTTTGGAATTTTCTTGAGGGCCATAACAAGGTTGTTGAGAATGATTCCACCACTTTCCCCAAGGCAATACACTATACTCGTGGAGGACCATGGTTTGAGGCTTGGAAGGATTGTGAGTTTGCAGACCTGTGGTTGAATGAAATGGAGGAGTATATGAAGGAAGCCAAGAAGAAAGTTGAAGAGTAGAATGAATCAGACCTTTGTCATGTTGTATTCTTTATATTGAATGTGTTAGCTGATAAAGATTTCTTGGAGAGTAGAACCATAGGCATTGCTGGCATATATGTAGTGCTTTGTGGGCCTATGCACCGCCGGGATTTGTCGGGACGCTGTTCCGAACATCCAGTGGCAATAAAAAAAAGATATGTAATGCTTTGTGGCATTCTTACCATTCTCTACAATAGATACTGCAGGCATATATACACAATACACTTAGTATGTATTGGATGCTTACTTGTTTTACCATCCATTCAGATGTAATTTTCAGATACTTATGCAATAGAATTAATTATTTTAATGAAATTTATGGTACCTTTGCAATGGGTTTTTCTTTTCAGCAATGTGAAAGCACATTTCACTGCTAGCTGTTTTGAATGACTTTTGGCCTTAGATTTATATGTTGTAAGTTGCTGTCTGTATAGCTGTCCAGCTCTAGTTTTTGAGAGACAACTACAGTGAAGAATGACATACACTGGCTAACCATTCTGAATGATGACTTCTGCTGCCCCTTTCATAATTATAGTTCAAACTGAAATGGAAGTTGGACAGAGTGGTTCTTTTAAGAAAATCAAGAATCTACTGAAATTACCTTCAAATGCCATAAGGACGGATGATTTTAACATAATTTTCCTCGAAAGTGGACATGTTAATTTTAATTGAATTGCTTCACATGCATGCTCACATGTAATGCCAGCTTTGCATTTGATTGTTTCTAGACAAGTTGGCAGGGTTTTATTATGGAACTCGGCTCTTGGCTACAGAAGAAAACTGCTGCTGGTCCTTCTGGTTTTTGGAGTCCCTTCCTGTTATAAGTCGTTTACTGGGTTCATAATCAAGAGTTCGATTAAGTTTTGTTTTTGAGCAACTCCTCCACTGATGTTTGGATATGCTGTATGCAAATCCTGTGCTCCCTTTGAAAAATAAAAAGAGTAAAGTATCATACTTATTTTTTTAAAAGAAGTAGGTATTATTTAGATATAGTTTAGATAATAAAATTGAGATAAGATGAGTTAAAATGAATTTTGAAAGTTAAATAAAATATTATTAAAATAATATTTTTTAATATTATTATTATTTTAAATTAAAAAAATAAATTGTTTATGTTATGATTAAAAATTATAATAATAAAGATGAGATGGCTTCAGATAATTTTGAATCCAATACAGACAAAATAAAAATGTTAAATGGTTCATCTGTCCAATATCATTGAGTCATTGTCTCTAGAATGATACATATCGGTACTCCACTCACTTGTCATGTTAGAACCAATCACATGACGGCATGATTCAGAAATTTAAAATTGTAATTGTATTTCTTTTTTCCAAAAAGTTGTGGATTTCTGATATGCGCTGCCACAGGATGATTGGTTCTTGTGATAAGGGAGTGTTAGGTCAAGTTTTTATTTTTTATTTTTATATATATCATTATTTTTATATATATCAAAAAAGAAACAAATACCAAATATTAAATAGGGAAACACTTTCAAATGAGTTGCTTACATGATGCTGACTAGCCACATGCAGGTTCGAATCTAGGTTGGGGAATCACTTATTTTGGTAAAAAGTCATACCTCAATGAGAATTGATACCGTTCTATATATTTAAATTCTACTTATCATTCTTTACATAATAAATAATATATAATTTGTTATTTTTATCATTTTATTTAAATAGATTACAAAAATAACAAATAATATGTTGGTATATAATGTGGAGATGATGAGAAGTATTTATTTTAAAAAAGAAGAATTTTACTTATAGTGTGTAATGTGGAAATAATGAGTAGAATTTTTTCTATTTTTAATAAAATAATGTACTTTCATTTCTTCAGCCCGTGCATATGTCTTCTACTATTTCCTCTATGCTTCCTTCAAAATACCTAACAGCATGTCTTATAGCGAGCCATTTGGTTGGCTGCATCCAATAACTCTCACTATGGGTAGAGGTGAGGAATGGCTAGAGATGTCCCGCCTTCTTCTTTTGGCCATTCGGCGTGGTGGTCAAAATTGGTTTGCATCATGCAAGGGAGGTGGTGGACAATAGATAGGCATGAGGTAAAAGGAATGTAAAAATGAACATTTCTTTTTGTCAGTAATCAAAGGGATTTCATTAATAAAAAGGCTAAGTCTAGGTACACTGGAAGTATACTTGAGTAAACTTATCTAGTGGTTACAAAGAAAAAAGAAGATCATGGACATTATGTCCATTACAAGAAATAGATCTCGTCCATGAAAGCAAAATCCCATAGAAGAAGATTTTCAATTCCTCCAATGACCTCTCACAATCATCAAAGTTTCTTGCATTTCTTTTTTTTCCAAATGCACCAACACATACAAATAGGAACTATACGCCATATAGTCACCACCTGTAAATTAGCCCGGAGACCTCTCCAACTAACTAGAAAGTCCACCAAATGAAGATGCATGACCCATGATAAACCAAACCTTGTGAAAAACTAATCTCACATCTTCTTGGCCACCTCGTAGCAGAGGAGTAAATGATTTACTAATTTTTTGTATTTTTTGCACATACAGCACCAGTCTATTACAACTATACGACATTTTCTCATGTTGTCTATTGTAAGAATCTTGTCTAGAGTAGCTGTTCACACAAAAATAAACCACTCTCGATGGAGCTTTCGTCTACCAAATACTCTTCCATGAAAATTTGAATAATTCGAGGCTAGAAAGGATTTAGTAGAATAATCTGACTGAGAAGATACATTTATCAAAATGTCTCAATAGAAACTTATCCCTCGTGCCGCCGGAGATGTTGAAAGAGTATAGTGTCACAAAAAATTCCAAAATAATCTTTATCTCCTAATCTTGGGCATCTCTTACAAACTTAATATTCCATTGGGGGTTGCCATTTAAAAGGACTACAAGATCTGTAATCGATGCATCATTTCCTCTTGCGAGGTAAAAAAGAGTGGGAAATGAGTTTTTGAGGCCAGTGGTGCCTCCACTCCAATTATCATACCAAAATCTAACTTGTGAACTGTCCTTTATCAAAAGATATTTCTAACCTCTGAAGGACTCCCAATGTTTCCTTATGAACTTCCACAAATTCACACCATGTATGCCTTGAACCTCATTCGAACACCAATCACCCTAGGACACTTTATATTTTGAATCTATAACCGACTTCCAAAGCACCTCCTCTTTGTTTTGGTATCTTCACAACTATTTGCCCAACAAAACTTGGTTGAATTTTACCAAGTGATGAATCTCCAAGCCTCCCCTAAATATTGGAGTTCACACTATTGGCCAATTGATCAAATGAAATTTGAACTTCTCCCCCATTCCACTCCATAGGAAGTCTCTTTGTATCTTCTCAATTCGATTAGCTACCTTTATGAGAAGCAGGAATAAAGACAAAAAGTAGGTGAGAAGGTTTGAGAGGGTGCTTTTAATTAGCGTCAATTTTCCTCCTTTAGATAAATATAACATCTTCCAAGTGATCAATCTGCGCTCTACCTTTTCAATCACTCCATTCCAAATTCTTTTAGATTTGGAGGAGACTCCCAACAATAAACCAAGATAGGTAAGGAGTAGAGAGGATACCTGACAACCTAAGAAAGAAGTCAAAAACTCTACATCCTAAACAACCATCACTGGCACTAATGTAGATTTAAAGAGATTGACTCTCTGACCTGATGCGGCTTCGAAGCAAAGAAGAAGCCTCCTCAAGGCTTAAATTTGTCTGAGATGTGCACCACAAATATGAGAGTGTTATCAGCAAATAATATATGAGAAATGGAAGGAACACCATTCCTAATCGGAAAGCCATGAAGTAACTCTGCATCTACTAATCTCTCAATCATCTTACTTAGAGCTTCCATAATAAAAAGGAAGAGAAGCGGAGATAAAGGGCCTCCTTATCTCAAACCACGGGCGGAAGTAAAGAATCTCATCGACGAGTCATTTACCAAGATAGAAAATTGAGTTTGATAAGATACAAAATTGGACCCATCTTTGCCATTTCTCCCCGAAGCCAAATCTTAAGAGGAGATCTAATTAGAAGCACCAATTGACATGATCATAAACTTTCTCCATGTATAATTTGAAAATCAAATCAGGTTCACGAGATTTGAGGCGTCCATCCAAAATCTCATTAGCAATGAGGACTGAATCTAGGATTTGTCTACCTTTGACAAAGGCATTTTGGGGCTTTGAAATTAGCTTTTCCACCATCATACTTAATCGTTTTGCAAGCACTTTTGATAAAATTTTGTACACCCCATTCACAAAACTAATGGAGTAATAGTCCCTAGACTCCAAAGATCCCATCTTTTTAGTAATGTGGGCTAAAAATGTGATATTAATGCTCTTTTCAAACCTAGAATTGGTGTGAAAGTCATGAAAGACTTGCATGAGATTCTCTTTGATCACCTCCCAACAAGTTTGAAAAAAACCCATAGAAAAAACGTCTGGGCCCGAGGCCTTGTTGCTAATCATACCTCTAATTACTTTGCACACCTCTTTTTCAATAAAAGACCTTTCTAACCAATTTGCAGTATGAGGATCTGATGATGCGAAATATAAGTCATCCACCTTTGGGCGCTAACTGTACTCTTTAGATAAGAGTTGTTGATAATACTGTTCCAAATGATTTTTAATAGCCGACTGATCCATTGTAACTACCTTACTACCATCAAAGTGTCTAGGGTGTTGTACCTCCAATGAGAATTAGCCACTCTATGGAAGAATTTTGTGTACTTATCTCTCTTCTTAAACCAGAGTGCCCTTGATTTCTAAGTCTATGAGATCTCCTTCAATAGAGTAGCTCGTTCTAGTTCAGCAACAACCTGATTCTTGCGAGTTGTCTCTATTACAGAAATCTAACTTCCTCTTCACCCTCCATTGCTTGAAGTTCCTCCACAAGAGATCGTCTCTGCTGATACACATTGCCAAAGACTTGTTCCTTCCATTGTTTCAAATCTTGCTTTAGAGCTTTTAGTTTCTTTGACATAATGTAGTTAGGATGCCCTTCAAAGTTATAGGAGGTCCACCATGCTCTAACTTTGTCAAAAAAACTATCAGATTTAAGTCACATATTTTTAAATTTAAAATACCTTATACCACGTTGGATCCCTCTGCAATCAAGAATGATAGGAAAGTGGTTAGAGCATAAGTGGGGCAATCTTTATTGCACTACCTCCGAAAAGTGTGATTCCCACTCAGGGGAAATCGGAAACCTGTCAATACACAACCAAGCAGGGTGTTCACAATTATTAGACCACGTGAAAGTACCTCCTATTAGAGGGATGTCCATAAGTTTTTGTTTTGCAACGAAGTCAAAGAACTCCCTCATAGGCGTAGAGATGTTAAAGGCACCCGACCTTTCACTTAGAAAATGAGTTACATTAAAGTCACCCCCAATGTAACATGGTAGCTCCTATCAAGTTAGAAAATCAGCCAACTCGTCCCACAAAAGCCTTCTTTCCATGTCTATATTTGGCCCATAGACACTAGCAAAAGCCCACTTAAATCTGTCTACTAAGTTCACAAAGGAACATGCGACAATAAAATCATCCACACACACCTTTACCCTTGTGTCAAACATTATTAATACGCTCCCAGAGGCACTTCTTGCGGGGAGGTAAGACCACCTAACATGTTGTCTTTTCCATAGATTATGAACTAGTTGGGTAGTAATAGTTTCTAGCTTGGTTTCCTATAAACAAATAACATCTCCCTTCCATTGTTTAAGTAGATTCCTTACATGGAGCCGCTTGTTAGGGTTGTGCAACTCCCTTACATTCCATGATATAATTTTTGGCTTCATTGACCAATTGTCTTACCCCTTCCTTTAACATGCTCCCGAGTATAGCTCTTGTCTCCCTCTTCATTATTTATGTCCCAAGTAAGTCTCTTGAGTTCATGATCCTTCTTTTTTGTCGAGTGAATAGACTATTTAGATTTGGACTGTGTATATATAGCCTTAGCAGCAATGAGGAGTGCCATGAATTTTGCTTCAAAGCCCGTATAGGAAATACCAATGATATTTTTTATGCTCCACGCTGTCTGGATAACCCAACTAGATTTCTTAAGGTTGAGAGAATCAAGTGGAATGGGGTTATCGGGCTCAAATAAAACCAGAGCCCTTTCCCCACTTTCAGTCACATTGCCCAGACTAGAGGTCGAACCAGAGATCAGTTCATAAGTCATTGTCGCACCAGGGCCCACTCTAGAGGCCACTTGCATTGCTGTGAAAGCAGGATCGCCTTGAAATAGAGTTTTCGATGCTTCAATCTACTCACTGACATGTTCCGGCATTTCTGGCGGCAAGAGAATGGCACCAGAGACTTCAATAGCTTCCATTGGCATTATCTTTGCATTTGCCAGTGAGTCAACCTGGCACTTTTTGGCAATTTCTGAACTCGCTGTACTTTTTGGCATTAAAGGCAGTATGATTTCTTCAACCTCCTTCTCCTACGATGACGACAACAGTGTAACTATCACTGGAAAACTCTGGCCCACCATCGACGAAGCTATCTCCGATTGTTGTGTCACCGAAGGCCCATCGCTGCAAACCCCAGCCTCTTGTGCGAAGCTAGGCTCGACTGCGAGATTAGGGTTCAACATTGACTAAGAATTGGGCTCAAGCACAAAAACCCACATCATACCCATCTCAGCCCAGATCCACTCCCTTGCCTTTCTCATGGGCCATGTCAGGCCCTTTTCGGCCCCTTAATACCTCCTTAGGCCCCGAAATTACTTCATTTCTCTTCCCCATGATATTAGATTGGACCCTCGCCTCCCCTTAGCCCAGACCCATACTCGTTTCCTTTTCATTTAAACCCTCAACGCAGCGTTTCAGCCAAACTAAGTTGTGATTCACAAGGTTCAACTGATTTTTCATCTCAACAATTAACCCTACGATCATTTCCTTATTAAGTCCAACAAGACTGAACTCGTTTTCTCTAAGCACAATAGACCACGTCCTTTCCCTCCATTCAACGCCTCCCAAAGTTACAGGTTTCCTTCAAGCATCATTTGCCTGTTGCAACGCCTCCTTGTATGACCGCGATGAAGGTTCTAACACCTGTACCGAAGGAGAAGGTAGCCTTGTGACCCTGTTGCTCATCTGTGTTCCTCCTGAAATAAAGGATGCTATTACTGCCATAAGGGTTTCAGTGAAGTTTCTCCACCTTACACCTAGCCTCCCTTCCGGTATTATAGTACCCTGATGTCTTTCAGGGCTAAACTTTGAAAGGGAGAAGAACCTCCCATATGAGTTATGACGCCTTTGCAACACCAAAACAATAGTTTTTCTTCTACACGACCTAATGAAATCTGGGACACACACAAAGGCAATGCCCTCCTTCACAAATGCATCCAGCTATGCTAGAGCTTCAAGATCGTTGAAAACATGTTTCACAAGACGAGTGCTACTTTCTATGAGCGTCCACCCTTTATTCCTCTTCCTTTTAAACTCGAAAATTTTTGGTCAATAACAACATTTCTGGTTGAACCCATCGCTAACCACCTAATCAATGAATCAGGGAAATAGCTGGACTAACCTGCTAATCTCACCAATTAAAAACTGGAAATCGACAATAAAGAAGTGAGAACATGGTTTTTGTTGTGTATGGAGAGAAAATACTCTTAAGCAATCACTCTTTTTTATAAGTAACATCCAGTTTCATTTTTAGATAAGCAACAGTTAAACTAGCATAATCTCACACAACATAGGAATGTTAGCAGCTCCACCGGAAAGAAAAGCTTTTAATAAGACAGACACAACTACACTATGCATATGTGAAATTTAAGGGTACTTTAAAAATGGACTTTTATTACTTGTAAAAAGGGTTTACGGTAACAACAATGGAAAGATGACGTGTCTACATCTTATTTGTGAGAGTAAAACTTCACATTAATACCATCTCCGATTCGAAGGATCTCTCTCATCATTTATATCTTAATTAGATAAATAAGTGAAGTGCGAGTAAATGATCGGAGATCAAAGTTTTTGTTTAATTTTTATTCAAATGTGATTTGGGTTTAAACCTATTAATATTTAATAATTTATAGTTTATTTATTTTTGAGCAACTTCAAGCTTGTTTAAATAAAATTACTCAATTTTGACAAAGTAAATTAAATGTTTGTAAATTCTTTTTATAGTTCTAAAATTCATATATTATCTGAAATTATCTTTAAGATATCATACAACATGTACAGTATTAGAAATATGATTTGTTGTTATTGTTTTAAATATTTAAAACTTTCTCATTATTAGAACCTATACGAGCATATATGATACGAGTTGACCTGAACTTTGAATAAGTTATTTCATTTAATAATTAATTATGATTTTGTATATTCCAAGAACCGGATCCAAGTTTGATTGAGAAGATGATTTGTTGAAGGAAAATAATTCCTACATAACATTTTCACAATGCTTTGTATAATTCTGCTTTAAATGATGCAATATTATTTATAAAATATCTTATAAAAGTAATATCGTTTAATTAAATAGAAATGCTATTTCCACCGAAAATTTGTACTGAATGCATCTTTTTTTAAAAAGATTTTATTGGTGATTAAGAAAGTATTTTTTTTAATAATATTGTGAATTTTTTTCTTTAAAAAAAAAATATTTAAAGACACCAAAAAATGAATGAAAATAACTCTAAAATTTAAAAAAAAAAAAAAAAAAAAATCTATTTTGTCTATTTGAGACAAATTCGGTATATGTAGGCTGTAGCAATACTCTTAATTCAAATATCCGCATCCTACATCATAGTTATGAAATGTATTGCGAAAATGTGTTATTTATTTTTTTGTGGTTTGAATACTCCTTTATTCATTTTTATTGCATCTATGTGATTAATATAAATTTTAACTTAGATTTAATATAAGTTTGACAGTATTTATATATTTGTTTCTAAGAATTTCGTATGTTATTATTCCTTTTTTTTAATTGTAATATTTATAACTTTAAAAATCTAATTAATTTTTCTTTTCTAATTTTATCTACGTGGGTGCACTGCTCAAATGACACATGTTGAACTATCAATAGTAGTGAGCCCTAAAAAAAATAAAGCGAGTGAAGTTAAATATTTTCTTTTTTTAAAAAAAATCTAATTATAAATGATTCCGCACACTCATCCAGTGTGATTGGTCAAAAATTTATATTTTAATAAAAATACGACGTGAATTTAATTTTTTAAATGAAAACAACGGTATTGATACACATCAATCCACAAATTCACTTACTCGCATTAGCGGAACTACAAAGGGGCGTGAAAGGGAGGGGCGTGCCCTTATGATTTTGAAAAAAAAAAAATTATATATATTAATTTTGTAATTTATATATGTATATATTAAATTATGTATATATATATTATTTATATATTATTTTTTATGATTTAATAGGATGATATTACTTATCTTATATTAGCTTCCTCTCTACAAAATTATCTTGTTCCCTTATTTACAAAATTATTTTGATTTTATAGATTAAATACTTACAAGTCCAATTTAAACATAAAATAAATAAAATATATTGCACATCAAATAAATGATTTAATAACACGATGACACATTAAAAATTATTAAAACAAGACTTTACAACAAAATTAAAGATGAATTTCTATCAAATAATTTAATTATCTATATTAAAAGAGAATTAATTAAGAATTTTAATTTAAATTCAATACTTGATAATTTTGTTTCTTTAAAAACACGTAAGTTACATTTTTTAAATATTATATATTTCTTTTATTTGATATATTTGTATGAGTATTTTTATGTTGTTTCAATAATATATTATTTTTTACATATCATATATTTTTTAATACATATGTTTTATTAAATATATTTTATTTTTATTTTATATCTTACTATCAGATTGTTTTAATTTTATACCACAGGAAAATTTTTATAAAAATAAAACAAAAATATTTTATTATAATTCTAATTTTGCTTAATCCTTTGAAACAAATTTTGCTTATACATAGCAAACACCTTATTGATAATGATTTACCAAGGCAGGAAACAGTCAATTTGATATTTCCTGAAATCACAAAAATTAAAAATACTAATTATAAAATACATGGAGTAATTTAATTTTAAAACAAACCACGTGAAAACTTTTTTTTTTTCGAATTTTAACTCAATACCTTTCGTTCATAAATTACATGTCTATGATTCCAAATTTATTTCTCTATTATTTATTTATTTATAGATATTTGTTTTACAAGGAAAAGTCTTGCCCTCTTATTTCTTTTTTCATAATTCTTGAATGTGTATTATAGAAGTTTAAAATAAATGAGTTGCCTTTTTAGATTTTTTTTTTTTGGGGGTGCAATTTACAACGTTTAGTTAATACTCATTTGAATACTAAAAATATTTCAAAACATCTGTAAATATTAGTAAAAAATGATTTGTGAATGATAGTGAAATATTTTGAGTTAAGATATTTTATTTAGTCTTGAAAAAGTAAAAAAAAAATAAAAATAAAAATATTATGAATTTAATTTTTTTTAAAAATTAATTTCTAATAATAATTTTATTTTTCTAAAAACATCACAATTTTTTTGTGCTTTATTTATAAATTAGAGAAAATTATAATTATTAATAATGATTAAATACTATGTACTATAAAAAATTAATTTCTTTTATATAGATCCTAAATTTGCATTGAAAAAAATAAGAAGAATAAGATACTTATACATACAAAAACTGTAATTATCGTTTGTCTTTTGTAACTTAGATCTATCATTCTCTTAAAACAAAAATATCAGCATATGGTTAAAAATTCAGTACAGCGCTACCATTTTACTTTTCAGGCTCAATTACTTGCTACAGAACATTGGCTATTTAAGAATATGCATTATGTGTATAAAGTGATTTAAATAAATTAATCAACTTATTTTTAAATAAATTGATCTGTTTAAAGAAAAATTGATGAAATTATTTAAATTATTTTATTTGTATTCTAAATTATTTTAAATAATAATTGATCTCAATTTTTTTTAAAATAAAATAAAATAAAATTTAAGAGTTGGAAGAGAAAGTACGATAATGAAATGTTTTTCTAGCAATGATATACATATTATTAATTTATAATAAATTTATAATTTATTAGTATATTTTAATTTTTAAATTTTTAAATTTTTTATTATTTTATTTTAAATATTTTTTTAAACATTTTTAATCATTAAGAAAAAAAAGATATTAATATTCACTTTTTTAATCATTAAATAAAATTAAAAATAAATTAAATATAAAAATAAATTATAAAATAATAGTATACGTATCATTTCTCTTTCTCATAACGGAAAATCGATTTTGTGGCAACCAAAAGCCGCCATTTCATGAAGTGAAAACCCTGCCTCATTCCTGGAAAAAAAAAAAAAAAAAAAAACCCACCCTCACTCGCAAGCTCAACCTCTTCCTTTTGCCTCTGGTTCTTTACTTTGTATTTCAGGTAGAGAGAGGGAGAGATAGAAGGGGTGAAGACGACGAAGTTTCTCAGTAGAGAAAAGTCGGACAGACAGAGAGCATCACAAACCCTAATTTTTCATTGAATGAGGTCCGTTTCTTTCCGTGCTTTTATAAACCTGTTCGTGTTTTTGCGTTCCAATGGTTGATGCATGTTCTGATTCTCCTTCGTCTCTAATTTTAAATATATGATTATTACTATGATTTTTTTGGTTTTAGGTTTTGATGCAAGCACTTGAATCGTGGAACTTTTTTCTTCTTCTTCTATTTATTTATTTATTTTAATTTTATTGGATTGCGTGCGATTTCCTCTGTGTTTTCTTTTGTTTTTCTTTGTGCAGGGAGTATGAGATTTAGTTCAAAAGTAGAGTATAATTCGTTGGTTTTCGTTCGATGAAGTGCCTCAAAAAAATCTGCCATGCCTAGCGGCTAGCTTCAATAGGACACATAATTATAGATATGTATGTCTGCGTGAGGATATATTCTTTAGATGAATGAAACAATGTATAGTTGAAGAGGTGAGATAACTATGATGAACTAAATATCTGCGTGAGACTAAATTTGCATTTACACTATATGTGTGTGTGTGTGTGTAAATGCGCTTTGCACTCAATATATATAAAGAAGAAATGAGCTCATACTTTGATGATTTGGAATTTTGGTGCATTGTCAATGTAGGTCATCTTTTGAAGATTCTGAATTCTTCCCTCCAAATGAAACCAAAGCCAGATGGGGCATCTAGAATTCATAAGTCAGGAAATTTTCAGGGTGAAAGGCCAAATTGGATTCTCATTGCTGCCGGTGCCTTGTTAAGTACATTGTCAATCCGCCTTGGTTACAGGCTGAAGCAGGCACTCAACACGAAGCAGCAAGAAAATGCTAGAATTTGTTCAAAAGGTCGTGTTATATATATAGGAATTGCAATTTGTCCTTTGATATAAGCTTGCTCCTTACCGTGAAAGTTGTTTACTATTCAGAAAATGGGAAACCCTCCAATCGAAGGAAGCCTGGCTCCCATATGCACTCAAATGTGTATTCCTTTACACGAGAAGATGATGACTGCTTCAATTGCATTTCAGGTGCGATTTAGTTTTATTTTCAACTTTATGAATATTATAGATAAGTTTAAGTTTGACATGAAACTTATGTTAGTGGTCATAATCTGCCGATTGCCTGCATTTTGATTTGCAGCTGGATAAGGTCTAATTATAATGTCCTGGTATCTGCATATAGAATAATGGTGGTAGCTTACCTGGTGTGATTCTGGTATCAATGTTGTTTGGCCCAATTGATGCCATGAGTTGGGGTGGAGGAAAACATCACCTTTTTTTCTCTTCATCTGTTACCCTTCTTCTAGTCCTACATTGCCAAATTCACTTATCTGGACAGTTTGAGAGTAAAGTCACACATTCTAATGGAATTTGTAAAATTCTAAGCTTAGAATCTTGTTTATTTGACAGGAGCTGAAGGCATGATGAAGATAAAGTGCCCACCCAATGGCCAGATGCTCAGTGAATCTGATGGAGCTCTTCCTTTGGTCACACTTCCTAGTCCCGAATTTAACAAGGATAATGGTGTTATTTGGTCATCTTCTCCTGATCGTCTTGAAATGCGTCCAAAGCCTTTCCACCATTCAAACTGCTCAGACTCTCCAGGCGTCTCGGAATCTGGCTCTGATATCTTCAGCAAGCGGGACGTAATACAAAAATTGAGACAGCAGTTGAAGAGAAGAGATGATATGATACTGGAGATGCAGGACCAGATTATGGAGTTGCAGAATTCACTGAATGCTCAGCTAGCACATTCTACACATTTGCAGTCACAGCTTGATGCCACAAACGGAGACTTGTTTGATTCTGAGAGAGAAATCCAGAAGCTGAGGAAGGCAATTGCAGATCATTGTGTGGCACGTGTGGGCCCCAATGACAAGCCCTGCACAATAACAACTTGGCCATCTGAGACAATAAATGGCCATGCAAATGGGTATATTGATAGGGAGAAAAATTTTGACGAGCCAGAGAGAGGAAGAGGAGGCGGGGAGAGGATTGAGATGCTCAAGAGGGAAGTGGGAGAATTGAAGGAAGTAATTGAAGGAAAGGAATATTTGGTTCAGAGCTACAAGGAGCAGAAGACCGAGCTTTCCATGAAGATGAAGGAGTTGCAGCAGAGATTGGATTCTCAGGTTCCCAATATTTTGTAGGTACTTAGTTTGTTTATTCTAGCCTTTTAAGCTTTCATCATTCCAGGCTCCAAAAAATTTGAAAGCTTTGATCTCTCTCTCTCTCTCTCACCAAATCTAGTTTAGATAAATTTTTTGGTTTTGTATTTATTGTGATGCACGTGTGCAAGTGGATGATTGAGATTGGACCATCTGTTTCTTGAGAAATGTTTGCTCTATGTAGATAACACTTTATTTTCCTTGAAGAGTTGTGTCAGAATTGACTACCAGCTGCTATTAAATAACATCATTCATTCATGGTTTTGATTGATGATAATGCTTCTACCATAGTTTAATAGGGTGCGCAAACTGTATTTGGTTTTGTATCAAATTACCATTAAGAAATTATACTTTGATGTAGAAGACATGGGGGATTGAGATTTCCCAACATTTTACTATGGCAATGGTCAGTGACGGGGAGGGAGGATTTGCGTACACGTGCGTGTTGTGGAGAAATATTATTTGTATATGATTTGAATATCTTTTACGTACACGTTATGCATAAATGCTATTTTTACGCATCTTGACATGTAACTATTCATATTTTTTATAAAAAAATTTTGTTTCATCATGTTTTTATATGTTCTTAATAATTTTTATAATATTTTGGTTAACATGACATTATTACCACGATATCGATTCTATAAAAGGTATAGGAATAAGTTAATGGATGAATAGATAATGTCACGTCTTTTTTTTGTTTTTTTATTTAGAAGAGACACGTTCAAGAGTGATTTCGGCATATCACATCTTTCTTTCTCCATCGCTTAAAGAAGGTAACAAACTTCTGAAAATAACTTGATGCGCTTCCAACTAAAGATCAGCCGAAAAGAGAAAAGGAAGAGCTAATGAACATCCCGCATCATCCTCTAAAAGATCATCAAATAACGAGACCTGCTCGAACCAAATCTCTATCAAGAGCTCTAGAGTCTTTGGTTAAAGGTTGGTCCGTGCCCATTCATTATATTTTTTAAGTCGTGAAAAATAAATGAGCATTGTGCAAGTCATTTCATTTACAAAGACTACGATATTAATTGTATCCTGGAAATTGATTGTGGCTTGGTTTTGCATTCCAAAATGAGTAATGCTACATCTAAAAAAAAAAATTATACAAATTAATCATTTTATTTGATTTGTTAAATTTACTTAGAAAAATAACTTCATAATCTAATAAATCACATCAATTGTGAGATTGCTTTTGTATATCCTCTTTGTGACTAAAGTATTTCACTTCTAGAGATGTATGTGTGGGTCCCTCCTCGGAATTGCTGAGGGAATTCCCCCATAAGGAAAGAAATACTCTTTACCTGCATGGAGATGGTTTCAGTAATGAATTTTAGATATGGGTGCTTTTGCTGAACAAATCTCAACTCTGTTTAATTGCAACCTACAAGTCGTTTTGTCAACAGAAGATAAAAATAGGAACCAAAAAAAAAAAAAAAAAAATCACAAATCACATAGTACCAAAGTGTGGCACCATGATTTAGCTTCTTACTAGACCTACCCATAAATGCGATCATCTTCCAACCTATTCAGATCAACATCATCTTACACAGCAACCTTTCTTTGCGGCCCCCCTCTCTCCTTTCTCCTTTCTGTGAGTAGCAGCAGATTTCAATGTTGCATTCCCCTGAATATATCACCATATATCAACTACCATGATTGAGCAGAGACTTCAAGCCCAAGTAATTTTACTTATAGCGGTGGATACACTTCTCCTTCAAAGTTTAATGCATGTTGCAGTGATTTCCACTGCTACCCAGTCAAGGTTCATCTAGCATTCAAATCAAATTCCCCAACTTCTCTCCACCCATCCTGCATGCCACCTTCTCCATTTTCTGTCTCTTCATCGTTCAAGAAATCTTCAGATGGTTCCTTCTCATCCCTCTGATTATTGTTTCCCCATCCATTTATCATCTCATCTACATTACCACCTTGCTCATGCTCCCCCATGTCATGTCCAATTGCGGCGTCACTGCCCTGGGACCCAAGTGCACTTGCTCGTATTGCACCTCGAGCCATCATTTCTGCATGAGCCTGTGATTCAGCTCGAGCTTGCTCTGCCTGAACCATGGCTGCCATTCGCAATTTAGCTTCATGAGCCTCACGACCTGCCTTCTCTCTAGATTCTATCTCTGCTTTTACTTCCAGGATGGCTCGCTTCTCCTCTTGGAGAAGAGCCTGCTCAATCATCAATCTCTCCTCAGATCGAAATTCCCCCAAAGCTCGTTTACGGGATATTATGTTGAAGGCAAGGGCTTGCTTCTCAAATGTTGCTGTGAACTCTGCAACTTTGGCAGCAATGTTATGATCCCACTGTTGGGATCGAGAGGGCATCTGGCCTGTGGTGTCAGAATCGAGGATCTTGTCATCCTCTTCTGCTTCATAGTCTGCCACCACATGATAAGGCAGCAATCTGCATATATTTTAAGAAAGCTGGGAATAAGATTATCCTGTGGAGTTAACAAATTCAAACGATCATTTTTCAAATAGTTAAAAAAAGCCTCGATATCCAGATTATAACTTGCTCATTTGGAATGACTCATATGAGAAGCACGCCCCATCTTTTTTGGGCCATGTGAGGATGGAACACGAACAATGACAAAAACAAGAGCTTCAATTACAAGACTGACATAGACTTTAGACATTAACTGGACCACTCAGTGTATCTTAATCCTGCATCTCTTCAGCTTTGCAAAAAGAGACTTAAGTTATTGCCTCGTCCCCCTTTAAAGTTCATTTATATGCCCATCCAAAGCAAAATAGTTTAAGAAAGTATCTTCTTGAGACATGACTGCAACATATCATGAGAAACCAAAAGGAAGAAATGGAATATATACAATTAGATTGTAGAGGAGGTGCTTATGTTCTTCAGGCAAGCAGATATACGTCCAGAAAACAAAATATGTGGCTGTCTAAGTTGCTAATACGATGTGCACTTTTAACACCATCTACCAAAAAGCACGTAAAATACATTAACCTACACAATGGACTTAAGCAGGCAATGTCTAGTTTTTTGCAATCTCCTCATAACTATTAATAAAATGAAAGCATGCTTATGATGTTTGATGCAGTATTTATGTGGTGAAAATACCATATATATGCATCTGATAAGATGTTCTTTTCCATTAATTGAACAAAATATGACTAAAATGGCACCAAATGAGTCTGGACAACTTACATTTTAAAAAGAAAACCACTCAGTTATTTATATGATATAGCAACAAGGACAGCGGTCTTGTAGCGCATTAGCCTTGCCACATAGCTTTCTATGTTTTTTGCAATAACGATATATTTTTTCCAAACATTGGTTTCTCCTTAAGTATCTACCTCAAGCTACCTAATTATCATAAAAAACCAAGGCCACAGAATGATCATTGCCACTTTCAGTAGAGCAACTAGAAACACCATGGGTAGGAATGGAAGATGAAGGAGGATATATTTAATTGACCGATGAAGCACCCACAGTTTTTTTTTTCCCCCAGCACAAATTGCTAATATATGGAAATTCAGACTAACAATGACAGATATGTCTAGTCTCTCATCTATACTTCTACTAACTATCAGCGTTCAAGTAATGAACAACCATAGCTTCAATTTAGAATAAATTAAAATAAAATTGCCCCAGAGACGTGTACAGCTTTTGATAGTAGAAACCCTTTCGAAAGTTGACATGCATGAAAATATAAAATTCACATTAGTATGTCATGAATCCTCTATTTGGATTCTGGAAGTATATAGCACGACATGTGAAATAATCATGAACAACCTTACAATGCCCAAAGCCATGATTAAACCTAATTAAAACGAAAAACTCTTTTTTATTTTTCTCTATACTCAAAAAAAAAAACCCCGAAAAACTCTTATACCCATGAAGAAAATGGTGCATTCAAACATGAGCCTTTACACTAGATGCATCTACAATTGCAAAAAATACTGTGGAAGTCTCATTGAGAGAGATTACACACACACACACACACACACATATATATATATATACATATATGTATGTAACAACCATGCAAAGGGTCACATAAAATCTTCCCAATAAAATCAAACGAAATATGCTCAAAGGGGGAAAACCAGGCCCCTGAATTGAGTTAGAGGGAAAACCATATCGAGTAAGGGCATTTGACATGCTACTCCAGAACTAAACACATTAATTGTACAGCATTTACAATCTTTCAAATGTGTTACCACATAATTATCATATCATTCAGCCACTTTACAAGCACAACATCATGTAGAGCAAAATTAGTACAAATGTCAAAAGTTAATAACTTTAGTCCATTCAAAATTGAAGAAAGAAAAATCACCAAATCTGCCAACAGTGATATAGACTGAAAAAAGGGAAAACACAAACATTCATGCACATTCTTTAGAGGAAAAGAAACAAGAAGCATTCTTCAGTTCACTTTATAACAGGAAATCAATGCTGTTGTTGACATTGTTATATGCATTATTTGGCACAAGTTTGTCACACCAATGCGCACATGTTAGCTGTAAACTATTAATTCCAGCTGGACCACCAAGTGTTCCAAATTAAAACTTAAGAAAACTAATCCCACTTTCCCAATTCAAGCAACAAAATGCAATTGCTTTTTGCATTTTCTGCTTTACTTTTTCTTTTTGCTTGGTCATAGTTACAAATCAAACCAACACATATATCATATAGGAGTATAGATGACAAGGTTGTGCAGTCCAAAACATAACAAACAGTTCAACACCATATGACACATTTCTCCAGGCACCAAAATTATAATTCAGTTTGTATCTAAATTTTCCTCACACATTTGGACAACCACGTTCACAAAGCCTTCCAATTCTCATTCTGCCAGATGTATCAACATGAAATTGAAGCAAGCCACACTCACTCTTTATTCATACTAATGCAGCCTATATCAGATGATATGAATTTTATTTCGTCCTCATATATGCAAATTGTTTTACTCACCGACCCAAAAATGGGAAACATAATATCTTGGCTACTTTACTCAAAATGCAACTACTCTGTTTGTCTCTATTATGGAAACAATAGATCTACTTATCAGAAAAGAATGGAAGCAACATATCTCCGGCTATTCACCATATAGAAAATCCAACAACAGAGTGAATTCCCTAACTGCAAGATACACTGAAATCTACAGCAACCCATTTAAATCATGCCAGGGAAAACATTCAGCAGACCCAATGCTCACATGTCAAGATAAGTCCAAAGTACCATTTAATACCTTCAGAGCATGGATGGCGTGATAACTAAATTCCTTACATAAGTCCCAATTTTAATGGACATTGCATTCTGTGATAGAAGGAAGTACCACGTGTCCGTAATTTGGGGCAATCAAATAATTAGTCAGTACCAGGAATCTACTACAAGAAGCATTCCGACAAATTCGCACGTATCACTTCACAAAACAATCAAGTTTGTATGTAGGTATGTATATCTTTCAGCCAGAAATCGTTCATTAGTGTGCAAACTACTCTAATTCTCTTCCACCATCCGGAATGGGAGTACACAACAAAAGCACCCAATTGTGGCAAAAAATATTAACACACTTAAACAAAGAATATGGAGCAATTAAAATTCTCTCCAAGTAAATGCAAAACCCAGTTAATTCATTCTCACAAAATCCGAAGCAACACAAAGAAAGTCGCACAATTTCACATTTCACAAACCAATTAACCGAAAGCACATAGACCTTTCAAAAAAAAAAATAAACCTTTCGCAGGCGTCTTCGAGTGAAGCGAAGGGGCGCTTGAAGTCCGGGTGGCACACTCTCCAGGCGTCCTGGTACGCCATTTGGAACTCCGTCTGGTTTACGGGTGGCCTGATCGCCCTATTTTGCTGCTGCTGCGGCTGTTGCTGCTGTTGCTGCTGCTGAGGGCCCGAATTGTTAGGGTTTTGTTGCAAATTAGGGATATTGTTGATGGGGGCGTTAGGAATGTTGGGATTTGGTGCGAGATTGGTGGGTCGGATCGGACGCAGGTGCACGTCGATGTTTGACGGGAAACGAGAAATGGCCGCCGCTTGTTGTTGTTGCTGCTGCTGTTTTTGAAGCTGTTGGTAAAGCAGGAATTTCTGTTGCTGCTGCTGCTGGTGTTGCAACATCATTTGTTGTTGTTGCTGCTGCTGCTGCTGCTGTTGGTGTTGTTGAGCCAACGCCTTTGCCTCCTCCATCTCTTCTACTCTCAGACAAACAATAACAATAGTAACAAATCGTGCAGTCTTTGCCTAAATTTCCCTTTACAAAACCTGAATTTTTCCTCCTCTATCTACGGACAAATTTGTAGAATAAGATCTGCGGCTTTCTGTCTCTTTCTCTCTCTATCTGTATACAAAACAAGCTCATGTATACCGTATAGTGATGAGGAAAAAAAGAGCTCATTTATAGTGTGTTGCGTGCTGTGCATCTTTTTGGAACTACGTGGAGCAATCCACCCAGAGGTTTGCATACAGCAGCCCGGCTGCCACGGAACTCTCTCACATAAACAGTAAAGGCACTGGGAATCGATCCGACTGTCCCAACATTTAAAGTAATCTAACGTTAATTGAATTGTTTTATGATAAAAAATACATTAAAATAAAATAAAAAATATATATAAAAAATAAAAAAAATGAAGATTAAAAATATAATAAAAAAATAAAATGAACAAAATATAATAAAAAACACAATAAAAAATACAATAAAAACATAAAACATAATAAAAAAATAAAATGAAGATGAATTTAAGAGAATTCAGTCATGGAGAAAATGGAGCCGCCGCTGGTGGCGGTGGGCGACACCGCCCATGCAATCGGGACCGGCGGACTCAGGACGAGTCTGAAACGGGTTGAAGGCTGCCAAGGGCGTACCGGAGCTCGCCGGAGCTTGCCGTCGTAGGGGTGAGGTCCCCTGAATCCGCCGGTTCCGATTGCGTGGACGGTGTCGCCCACCGCCACCGGAGACGGCGGGGGCTGTTTTGGTAGGGGGCAGCCCGTTTGCTCCCCAAGATTTCTCTTATATAAACAGTAAAATTGTTAGAGATTTGCACAGCAGCTAGGCTGCTGCCTATCTTTTTTTTCATCCACCCAAGATCACACCTCAAGGCTTAATAATCATTTCAAAAAAAAAATTAAAGTATAATAATAGTGAAAAAAAAGTAGATTTATTTGGGACTAAAAATTTGATCTTACTTTTATTTTATTAGAGGATGTTGTCTTATTTAAAAATGAAAATAAAATATTTGCATAAATGCAAACCATATAATCACCATGCCAAACGGTGGTTCTTCTACATGAAAAAAAGAAGGTGGCAGATGCACTATTATTTGATGTGTTGAAATGCTTGTTGGAAAAGTCTACAATCCTTCTAGAGTGATGCTAGAGAGTAGCCAACATCCACTTCATCCATCTCACATGAACAGTACTGTGAACAGTGCACAGCACTGTTTATGTGAAATGGATGCAGTGGATGTTGGCTACTCCCACTTATTTTCCATACTTCTATCAAAAGATTACTGATTAGGAAAAAGTAACATAAGACAAAAAATCAAAATTTGTACCAGGTAGCTGACAGAGGATCAACAATAGCAGTAGTGGCGTGTACAATACACGCGTTATTGGAAATGATGAACTAACAGCTAGATTCGAGAGATCTGAGATAGCTAAAGTCGTGAGATTTGTGCATGGCCTCCAAAACCGCTTCAGGTTGCCGTTGCATGTGAGCGACACGCACGACCATGATCGCACTTGTAGCGAGTGCACCTAGCGGAAATGCGAAGTGGCCGCTCTCCTGACTTGAGGATTGGCATTTGTAAAAGTGAGGGAGCCGGCACATGTAGGGCAAGAAATCGACAAGAAGTGGATCGAAAGATTTGAATGGAAAAAGGACCAAAACAAATACGACAAAAGGACCAAATAAAATGAAATGGAATGGAAAAAATGAATAAGATGGTTCAAGCTTAGGCTGCTACCAAACCCCACGTGGGGATAGGATCTTTGTCCTTGGGAGTCGTCGGAAATCGCACCTCAAAGCTCAACTAGTATGACGTTCTTTATTTTGATATTTAATTCTTTTATTTAATAATTAAAAAAATGACTTGGGATTATTTGAATAGATATGAGATAATTTTAAATAAAAATAAAAATTTAAATAAAATATTATTAAAATATTATTTTTAATATTATTATTATTTTAGAATTAAAAAAAAGTTGAATTATTTATTATATTTCGTATAAAAATTTAAAAATATTATAATGATGATATGAAATGAATTGAGATAATTTAGGTATCCAGGCAATACTTAATATATTGATATATATTTTATATCTTCTAAGAATATTTAAGGATGTTTAATATATATATATATATAATGAGAAAAAATTAAAATGTAAAATTTGTGTTAATAGGCATGCCTAGTAGTCAGAGGTGGGCGGCACACTAGCACTAATCCCTCAACACCGCCCCTCGTTTGAATTTCAATGAATCAAGTGATTGTTAATTTAAGGCCCCATTTTAACTTGGATTGAACCAATATTTAAATACATAATTATTAAATTATTACTAAATTCTATTTAAATCAAAATTTTTTTACAGGTAGAATTTACAATCTTTTTTAATTAAATATCTCTTTACAAGCGGCACCTATAGCATTTTTCAACTTTTTATAAATACATATAAATTTATATTAACATATAAATATATTTAAACTCATCTTAGTTAGATTTTATAAAATTTACTCTATCACCTCAACTTATTACTATTCTCATAAATAACTCAACTTATTTCAATATCCAAATAATATCTAAAGCATTAAAATTATCGATCGGGTGTCTAGAGCACAATCAATTCATTTAATTTTATTTATAAGATCAATTTTAGTTTTTATAAATTAAATATTATAATCTTTTGATCAATAAATCTTATATATAAATAATATATTCTACATTTAAATAGAATAAATCTTACAATAATTTTATACAAGGCTTGAAAAAACGATTTGATTCAAATCGATTTAGCTGATTCAAATTGAATTGATAAGAAACTGAACGGATTTTAGTGATCAATCTATACTTCTCGAATTCCATTTTTTCCTGCCGCATTCCAATTCTTTCCCAACAGCTGAAGATTGATATGAGATCTTGAACTACAAAAATATGATAGAGTTAAATATACATTAGCTTCTTTATAATTGTATTCAATAAAAACTGCAAGATAAAACATGTAGTTCTTTATTTTTTTTAGTTGAACAAAAAATTAAGGAGATGAATGAATATTTTATATTTGTAATGAAACGAACGAAGCAAATTAAATACAACGGCATTCTCCTCCTGTCCCACCACTAAAATTATGTGAATGATTCCACTACTATTATTTTAAATCCGGCATAGTGACTTGCATAGTAACTTATATAGTAATTTCAAAACCTATAAATATGGGCTTTAGTTGTAATGAAATTCATAAAAAAATATATAAAGAGAAAGAAAGTTTCAGTTCTTAAGAATTTCAGAGAGAGTTTATTATATATTTCTGTTTTGCAATAGTAGTTTCTGTCTTTAGTTTTATAACACGTTATCAACACGATGGTTCTACCAATTTTGAAACTAGTGGCATTATTCCTCTGTAAGTTTTTCAATATATTATTTGTAGTCTTTAATATATTTTATTGATGATTATCTATATGAATTTATAAATATATTTTCTGAGATACACATATTTATTTCATTATTTATATGTGTAGAAAATGACAAATCTTACAAAATTGAAATTTGTTGCTCTTGACATATCTGGAAAAAATTATTTATTCTGGATACTTAATGCTGAAATTCATCTTGATGCAATGAACCTGGGAGAAACTATTAAAGAAGGAAATCAAGCGTCCCTGCAGGACCGTGCTAAAGCAATGATTTTCCTTCGCTACCATTTTCATGAAGAATTAAAAACTGAATATTTTACAATAAAAAATCCCTATATTTTGTGAAACAGTTTAAGGGAGAGGTATGAACACCAGAAGACTGTCATCATCCTAAGAGCTCGTTTTCAATAGTTGCACCTGAAGTTGCAAGATTATAAAAGTGTTAGTGAGTATAATTCCACACTTTTTAAAATAAGCTCAATATTAAAAATTATGCAGTGAGAAAATCACCGATGATGATATGCTAGAGAAGACTTATACTACATTTCATGCCTCGAATGTGCTCCTGCAGAAGTAATATCGAGAGAGAAAGTTCAAGAAATATTCTGAACTTATATCATGTCTTCTAGTAGCTGAGCAGAATAATGAGCTCTTATTAGAAAACCACCAGTCACGCCCTACTGGCTCAATATCATTTCCTGAAATGAATGGTAATAGGTTTGCATCATTCCTAAAAGTGAATGGTGCATCCTTTAGAAGAAATTGGGAGCGTAGACGTGGTAGGAGAAATTATAGAAATGTTAGTCCTAGAAGTGACAACATTAAAAGGGATAATAATATACCGTATTACCAGAAGTGGTACAATTCAGAAAGGTTTAAAAATCCCTACAATAATTTTTTAAAGAAAAGTGAAGAGGTGTGCCATAGATGTGGAATGACTGGACATTTGTCACGTACCTGTCGTACGGTCAGGCACTTAGCTGATTTATATCAAGCTTCTATTAAAGGAAAGAATAAAGTGCATGAAACAAATTTAGTAGAACCATCAGATGATTTATTAGATTTAGTAGATATAGACGTTACTCATTTTGATGTCTCTGATTTCTTTAATCATCCTAAAGGTAGTATTGAACACTTAATTAGAGATGGAAGTGTTCCACTCAACTAATGTATTTTCTTTCTATTTGTAATAAAAATTTTGTATATTTTACAGAATCATGGATCACATTGATGAGCTTTTTATCTCTGAGTTGAATGATAAAGATATATATCTGGCTGACAGTGCTACAACTCACACAATTTTCAAAGAAAAGAAATATTTTCAAAATCTAACACTAAGTAAAGCATATATCCATACCATATTAGGTTCATCAGATTTAATTGAGGGCTCCGAAAGAGCTTATATTGTGTTGCCTAATGACACCAAATTTTGTATTGATGATACTCTATTCTCTTCACAATTCAGAAGAAATTTTTTGAGTTTCAAAAATATACATCGTAATGACTATCATATTGAAAAAACCAATGAAAGCAGTAAAGAGCATCTACTTATTACTAAAATAATATCGGGCCAAAAGCTCATATAAGAAAAACTATCTACTCTATGTTCTGGATTGTATTACACAAAGATGAGAACAATTGAATCATATGTGGTAATGCACCAGAAGTGCATTGACCCCAAAGTATTTATGATTTGGCATGATCGCCTTGGACACCCGGGATCTATAATGATGAGACGAATTATTGAAAATTCACATGGGCATCCCTTAAAGAATCAAAAGATATTTCTACCCAATGAATCTCCGTTCTCTGCATATTCTTAAGGTAAGTTGATTATCAGACCATCTTCCTCAAAAGTCATTGTTGAATCTCCATCCTTTTTACAAAGGATTCACGGAGATATTTGTGGGTCTATTCATCCATCAAGTGGACCATTTAGATATTTTATAGTTCTGATTGATGTATCTAGTCGATGATCACATGTTTGTCTGCTTTCCACTAGAGATGTTGCATTTGCTAGACTTCTTGCTCAGATAATTAAATTACGAGCACAATTTCCTGAGTATTCAATTAAGACCATTCGATTGGATGATGCAGGTGAATTTTCATCTTAAACTTTTGATGATTATTACATGTCAATAGGAATAGATGTTGAACATCCTGTTGCCCATACACACATACAAAACGGTTTAGCTGAGTTTTTAATCAAAAGGCTTCAATTAATCGCTAGACCTTTACTTATGAAATCAAGACTACCTGTTTCTGCTTGGGGACATGCTATACTTCATGCAGCATTTCTAATTCTCATTAGGCCATCTGCATATCATAAATATTCTCCATTACAGCTTGCATTTGGTCAACAAACAAATATTTCTCATCTTCGTATTTTTGGATGTGCTGTATATATTCCAATTGCACTTCCACAACGTACAAAAATGAACCCTCAACGTAGACTTGGGATATATGTTGGTTTTGATTCTCCATCGATTATTAGATACCTTGAACCCCTTACAGGGGATATGTTTAAAGCACGTTTTGATAATTTTCATTTTGACGAATCTAATTTTCCATTAATGGGTAAAGAAAATTCGGCGCCTGAAGTACGACAAGATATTACTTGGAATAATAAGACCATGTCTCAATTTGATCCTCCTTCCAATGAATGTAAACGGGAAGTTCAGAGGATTATTCATTTGCAAAATGTTGCAAATCAATTACCAGATGTATTACTGATACTAAAAGTGTAGTAAAATCTTATATTCCTACTGTTAATGCTCCAGCAAGGATTGAAGTCTCTGAAAGACAAATTGTCAAAATAACAATAGGTGAATATAAAACATACCTGAACCGTAGAAGACCTATTGGTGCAAAAAACAAAATTCCTAGAAGGAAAAGAATACAAAATGAATTTGGTGCTCCTGAAAAATACATACCCACAATACAGGCTACAAATATAATTGGTGCTCCTAAAGAGCTCAAATCTTCTATTCCAGAACCTCCTGAAGAGGAAATTCCTGAAGAGTATAAATCTCCTGAAAATGGACTTCCTGAAGAGGTGTGTCATGAAATGTTTTCCCCTGAAAAGGAATAGGTACTTGAAAATAATGAGATCTCAATACATTTCATGAAAACTGGAGAAATTTTGGATAGAAATAAAACTGTTATTGACAACATATTTTCATATAAAATAGCCCTTGACATTACTAGAAGTAATGAAGAAAGTGAGTAAAAAACCGTCGAAGAATGTCGACGTAGAAATAATTGGCCAAAATGGAAAGTAGCTATTGAAGCTGAATTAAATTCGCTAGCAAAACGAGAAATATTTGGACCTGTTATCCAAACACCAAAGGGTGTAATGCCTGTTGGATATAAGTGGGTATTTGTACGAAAACGTAATGAGAAAAATGAAATTGTGCGGTACAAAGCACGGCTTGTCGCACAAGGTTTCCTGCAGAAATCTGTGATTGATTATGAAGAAACATATTCTCCCGTTATGGATGCAATCACATTTAGATTTTTGATTAGTCTGGTTGTTACAAAAGGATTAGAAATGCAGTTGATGGATGTGGTCATTACATATTTATATGGATCTTTAGATCATGACATATATATGAAAATCCCTGAAGGATATAAAATGCCTGAAGCATCTATAAGTACATCCAGAAATATGTACTCAATCAGACTATAAAGATCTTTATATGGGTTGAAGCAATCTGGACGCATGTGGTATAATCGCTTAAGCGAATATCTATTGAAAGAAGGATTTGAGAATAATCTTGTATGCCTATGTGTTTTTATTAAGAAATCAGAATCCGGATTTGTCACTATTGCGGTTTATGTTGATGATTTAAATATTGTGGGAACTCCTGAAAAGATCTCAAAAACCGCTATATATTTAAAAAATGAATTTGAAATGAAAGATCTTGGCAAAAAAAAAACTTTGTCTCGGCCTGCAGCTCGAGTACTTGCCAAATGAAATTTTTATTCATCAGTCCATGTATACTGAGAAAGTTCTAAAACATTTTTATATGGACAAATCTCATCCCCTAAGTACTCTAATGATTGTTCGAACACTTGATGTGAAGAATGATCCATTCCATCCGTGTGATGACGATGACGAAATTATTGGTCCTGAAGTACCATATCTCAGTGCAATTGAAGTTTTGATGTATCTTGCAAATTGCACTCGACCAGATATTACATTCTTAGTTAATCTGCTTGCAAGATATAGTTCTGCACCAACTCGAAGACATTGGAATGGCATTAAACATGTCCTTCGTTACCTTCATGGTAAGGTTGATATGAGATTATTTTATCAACGTGGTTTAAGTCCAGAATTGATTGGGTATGCAGATGCAGGTTATCTTTCAGACCCACACAAAGGTAGATCTCAAACTGGATATTTATTTACTTATGGAGATACTGTCATATTATGGAGATCTGTTAAACAGACACTATCTGCTACTTCTTTAAATCACTCAAAGATCATTGCTATTCATGAAGCAAGTCGAGAGTGTATTTGGCTGAGATCAGTTATTCAACATATCCAGGAAAAGTGTGGACTTCCTATGATCAATAATAGCCCAATAATCTTATATGAAGATAATACTGCTTGTATCACTCAAATCAGAGTAGGATATATCAAAGGTGACAGAACCAAACATATTTCACCTAAATTCTTTTATACTCATGAACTTTAAGAGAAAAGTGAAATTGATGTCAAGTAGATACGATCTAGTGATAATCTGACAGATTTATTCACAAAGGCGTTACCAACTTCCACATTCAAGAAAATTGTGCATAACATTGGAATATGAAAATTCAAAGATCTTTTGTCATGCACTTTTCAGGGGGAGTAAATGTGTTGATTGTACTCTTTTTCCTTTGCTGAGGTTTTGTCCCACTGGGTTTTCCTCTGCAAGGTTTTAATGAGGCAATCTTAAAGCACTTGTGGATACATAAGAAGACTGTATTCTTTTTCCTTCGCCATTAGTTTTTCTTCCCATTGGGTTTTTTCTTGGCAAGGTTTTAACGAAACAGATTTCTTATAGGTGGTCATTCAAGGGAGAGTGTAATGAAACGAACGAAGCAAATTAAATGCGACGGCAGCCGCCCCCTGCCCCACCACTAAAATTATGTGAATGACCCCACTACTATTATTTTAAATCTTGTATAGTGACTTGTATAGTAATTTCAAAGCTTATAAATAGGAGCTTCATTTGTAATAAAATTCATAAAGAAAATATAGAGAGAGAAAGAAAGTTTCAGTTCTTAAAAGTTTCAGAGAGAGTTTCTTATATATTTTTATTTTGTAATAGTAGTTTCTGTCTTTAGTTTTATAACAATATTAAATTTATGATTGTACATAAAATACTACATTTTCCATGTGTTCATAACTTAATGGTATTTATCATTTTCATACATGAGACAAAAAAATGTCGGCAATTGAGTTTGGAAACATAAATTATATATTGAGATTATTTTTTATTGATGCTAGTCAAGGAATCTTTATTTTATACTTTTTTATACATGATAAAACATGCTTGAATTATATCAAATATGATTTTGAATACTTTTAATTAATTAATATTGAGATATCTGATTTAAAATTGTTATGAATCATCCGATTTAATTAGTTGAATCACCCAATTTAATAAATCAGTCTTTTTTTGATTCCGAATCCAATTGTAATTTTTGAACCTTGATTTTTTTTTCATGCAAATTCCTCGTAATAATATGTTTATTACGAGGAATTTGAATGGAAAAAACTTAATAATATGTTATTATTTATATATGTTTAAATTTTATACAAAAGGAAAAATAGAACCAAGCTATTAATTAAATTAATAATATCATGTAAACATAGTGTTAAATATGACGGTTCGGCCGCTACATATAGAGCCCATCGCAAAAATCACCTACTCTAATCAGCCTTGTCGATTGTGGGTCCTGAAAGATAAAAGTTAAAAAGAAAAAAATAATGCAAAAGATATTAGTGTTAAGCGGAGAGACAGATACGAGATTAAATTGAAACTGAAGGATAAAATAGACATTTATTAGAGTTATGGTTTCAATTAGAACACATGTGCCGACTCCTTCAATAGAAATGGTATTTCCATTTGGGAGCCGAACCAAGTGAGGGGGAGGGGGTATGAAACTCGGTGAAGGTGGCTCGGTCGTGGCACATATGGGCAGTGGTGTCATTGTCCACGACCCAGTCACTGCGGCTATCAAATGAGGGAGGAGAGGTTGACACATTACCGATAAAATTAGCCAAGGAGGGATTCTTGGACGCAGACTGTTTTCCATACAAGGGTCCATGAGACCACTGTGCTCGATCAATATTTGAAACTTTAGTGGGCCAGGACTTAATTTGAGGATCAATTGGGTCTTTTAGGACTGAAGCTTGGGTTGCTCTTTATTAAGGCAGCCAGCAACTAAGATGACACTACTGCAATATCATTGCCTCACAAAGAGAAGATATGTACACATAAGACTCCAGGCTACTAGCTTCTAGAAAATAAATTCTCAATTGACAAATAGAGCAAAAATACACCTATTATTTTTTCAAAATATTCTCTGTAATAGAATAGTGGAATTGTAGCCGTAGGATCTAAACTTCATCTGTGGAAAAACTGTATAAATAGGACACTATTGCTGTAATAGAATGATATGATATAGAATACAAATTCAGTATACAATCTTCTCTGTCTACTTTCCTCGAGCATTTGGTGCATTCTTTATTCCTTTGTTTCATGTGATTTAGTATGGTATCAAAGAGCCTCTAAGTACCAACGTCCAATGCCATGTTTGGTTATAATTCCTCTGTTTTTATTTCTTTTCCCCCTCATTCTTTTACTCCCACCTTCATCACCACATCTTCTCATTTTGTTACAATCAAATTAACTACCGAGAACTATCTCTTGTGGAAGGCTCAAATTGTACCTTACCTCAAGGGGCATCGTCTCTTCAGATATGTTGACGAACAATTCCTCCACCACCGGCTACGATTAATGATCTCCCAAACCTAGATTACACAAACTGGTGTTTGGAGGATCAAATTATTGTTTCTGCCATTAATGCTTCCTTATCGGAAACCATTCTTGCGCAGGTCCTCTCTTGTTCTACTTCGACTGAAGTTTGGACCACCCTTCACACCATGTTTTCTACCCAGTCCTCTGCCCATCTCCTACATACCCACTATCAGCTTGCTACCTTGAATAAAGGGGCGGATTCCATCACTACATATTTCCACAAAGCTACGGCTCTCGCTTCTTCCTTATCTGCCGCCAATTAGCCTCTTCCACCTTCTGAGTTTGTGATTTATCTCTTGGCTACTCTCAACAGTGACTATGAGTCACTGGTGATCTCATTGACAACTCGTCCCGACTCACTCTCCACTCACCAGGTCTTCAACTACCTCCTCAACCATGAATCACAACTTGCCCATCAAACTTCCTCTTTACTTTTGGGCTCCTTTATCACTGCTAATAATACCACTAAAAATCCTTCCCCTGATCCAACCCGAGGTCGTGGTTCCTTCACTCGTGGTCGCCAAGGTCGAGGTCCATTTCAGGGTCATTTTAATAATTCCCCAAATCACTCTCGAGGTAGACCTGTGTGCCAGGTTTATCAAAAACCTGGTCACACTGTTGCTGCGTGTTATTATCGTTATGACCATAGCTATCCTGCACCACCCCCACCTTTTTTCATTGCCAACAACACCATTATCCCTACCCATCCACCAAACACTGCTTCTTGGTTTCTTGATACTGCGGCTATGAATCATTTTACTGCAAATTTTGCTAACTTAAATTTGGATGCAGCGACTTCTCGAGGATCAGACCAAGTTAGCATCAGAAATGGTTCTACGCTCCCTATTCAGCACATAGGCTCTGCCCAATTTCATGCTCCTTCTAGCAATTTCTTGCTTCATAAACTCTTACATGTTCCTTTAATTACTCGCAAATTACTTTTTGTTCGTTAGGTTTGTCTTGATAATTCGGTTTTCTTTGAATTTCATTCCAATTCTTTTTTTGTGAAGGACTTGCATACCCGACACACACTCCTCCAGGGCAACGTTAATAATGGTCTTTATGAGCTTCCTCTTGTGTCTCACCCAAGAAGCTATCAGCACCTTTACATTCCACTCCGCAAGCTATGCTATGAAAAAGAACATCTATTTAGAATTGGCATTCCAGACTCGGTCACTGCTGTCCTCGCACCACAAAGTTCACCATCAAGAAATTTAATCTTCCTGTTAATACTACCACTCACCTATCTCCATGGCTCTCGTGTCCACAAGCCAAGTCGCGCTCCTTACCCCATCCCCCTAGCTCATCTAGGTCTCTTACTCCATTTCTTCTTTTGTTTTTAGACATATGGGGACCGGTGCCTGTGCCTTCCACCAATGGATGCGGATATTTCTTATCTGTAGTAGATGACTATACTAAATATATTTGGGTTTTCCTATTCAAGCAAAGTCTGATGTCTCCTCTATTTTTCTTGCTTTTCATAACTATGTTCATACTTTTTTCTCATCTAAAATTATTTCTATACAAACTGATGGTGGAGGAGAATTTCAGCCTCTCCATCAGATTTTTCATAAAATTGGAATTAATTATCGTATTACATGTCCTTACTTTCATGAGCAAAATGATACTGTGGAAAGAAGACATAGACATATAATTGAAACTGGACTCTCTCTTTTAACCCATTCCTCTATGCCTCATAAATTTTGGGCCGAAGTTGTTCTCACAGCTGTTTTATTAATTAGTCAAATGCCTACTTCTCTTTTGGGCCAAAAATCTCCTTATCAACTTCTTTTTTCAAAAATTCCAGACTACACATTTTTAAGGACTTTTGGTTTTTTTGTTTGCCCAATTTACGACCCTTTAATAAGCACAAAATTAATTTTAGATCCAAACCTTGTGTTTTTATAGGCTACAGCCCAGACCACAAAAGCTATCTCTGCCTTCATGTTCCCATGGGTAGAACATACGTTTTACAGGATGTCCAATTTTTTGAACATATTTTTCCGTTTGTTTCATCTACCAGAGATAAGAATCGGTCCATTCTTCCCCATCACTTGTTTCCATCCCAAATCCCACCCTTGGCCCACTCTCACCTTCCCATACAACTCTTTCACGACCAACTTATGCTAGACAGCCCATGTCTCAATCCCAACCCACACATTTAGATACTCGGCTTGTCTCCTCTATTCCTCTTCAATCTAGTGCTTTACACCCGATGCCTTCTTCTTCCTCTAGGGTTTCTTCTGCAACATCTTCTTCTCCGGAGTTGCTGCAAACCTTTGTACCACTGGCCACTCTTCCTTCGACCTCTCACCCTATGGTCACACGATCTAAGAACCATATCTCTCATCCCCTATGTTGAATCGACGGTACCATCCCTTACCCTGTCCCATGACCGTCAGCTAATCTGACCCTTTCTCTATCTATCAACACTCCAGAAGAACCCTCTTTGTTTACTGAGGCTTTAAAATACCCTGAATGAAGGGCAACCATGGCCTCTAAATTTGAAGCATTGCTCAACAACCACACCTGGGATCTCATTCCGTATTCCTCCAATCTTAATATTCTCGATTGTAAGTGGGTCCTCATGACTAAACATCTTGCTGATGGATCTCTTGAATGCCACAAAGCCCGATTAGTGGCCAAAGGGTTCCATCAGCAAGCTGTAATTGATTTCACCGAGACTTACAGCTCAGTAGTGAAACCGGTAACCATTCGCATGATTCCTTCCATTGCTGTCAGTTCTTTTGGCCTTTACATCAACTAGACGTCCAGAATATATTTTTACACGGAGACTTGGAGGAAGATGTCTACATGAAACAACCGTCGGGCTTTGCAAATCTGGACTTTCCTCATCATATTTGTAAGTTTCGTAAATCTTTATACGGACTCAAACAAGCTCCCAGGGCTTGGTTTTCGAAATTGAGCACCAAATTGTTTTCTCTTGGCTTTGTTGCATCTAAATTTAACTCTTCTTTGTTTTGTTTTAGAAATAATTCTGATTCTTTGTTTGTGTTGATTTACATAGATGATATTGTTCTCACATGTTCAAGTCCCTCTTTGATCTCTACTTTTATTCCTTCTCTGTGTGAATCATTTCCCATAAAAGATTTGGGTTCATTACATTATTTTTTAGGAATTCAGGTCTTTTGTAACTCTCAAGGTCTCTTTCTATCTCAGACCAAATACATCACGAATTTACTCAGGAAAACTAATATGCATAACTCTAAACCAATCTCAACTCCCATGGCTACTGCGGTTAAACTCATTGCTTTAGATGGACCCTCATTTGAGGATCCTCAATTTTACCTTAGTGTTGTCGGGAGTCTCCAATATCTCTCATTCACTGGCCCGGATATTTCGTTTGCAGTAAATAAGGTTTGTCAATTCATGCATTGCCCTAAAAATTCTCATTGGCAAGCTGTTAAATGCATCTTTCGGTATTTACGTCTTACTACTCATTTCGGTCTTCATTTTTTTGCCTCCTATTTATATACTTTATCTGCCTTTTCAAATGCTGACTGTCTAGATTCCCTGATGACCGCAAGTCCACTGGTGGCTTCTGTGTGTATTTTGGTTCACACCTAGTATCTTGGGGCTCAAAGAAGCAACCCACCATTGCCTGATCTTCCACCGAAGCTGAGTAGAAAGCTGTAGCTAACACTACTTGTGAGGTACTTTGGTTGCAATTTTTGCTTGGAGAACTTGGTATTTTTTTGACTGACCCCCCTACTTTGTGGTGTGATAATTTGGAAACCACTTACTTGTCTGTGAATCCGGTTCTACACTCTCGCAAGAAGCATGTAGAACTTAATTATCACTTTGTATATGAAAGAGTTGATGCCAAAACTCTCAAAGTTTCCTTCATTTCAAGTAAAGATTAGTTGATTAACATTTTTAGGAAACCTCTGTCCATTGCTTGTTTTGAATTACTTCGATCAAGCCTCACTATTTCACTAGTGCCGCTTGATTTGGGGGGGGGGGGGGGCTATTAAGGCAGCCAGCAACCAAGATGACACTGTTGCAATATCATTGCCTCACAAAGAAAAGACATGTACACAGAAGACTCCAGGCTACTAGCTTCTAGAAGATAAATCCTCAATTGACAAATAGAGCAAAAATACACTGTTATTTTTTCAAAATATTCTGTGTAACAGAATAATATAATTGTAGCCATAGGATCTAAACTTTCATCTATGGAAAAACTGTATAAATAGGACACTATTGCTGTAATAGAATGATATGATATAAAATACAAATTCAGTATACAATCTTCTCTGTCTACTTTCCTCAAGCACTTGGTGCGTTCTTTATTCCTCTGTTTCATATGATTTAGTACTCTTGAAGGATGGGTTGGAGAAAAAGACTGGCTAGCCGAGACTTAAGTTGAAGATCAAGTGGGTCTATCAGGATTAAAGCTTGGGCTTCTTTTGAAGGATAGGCTGGAGAAAAAGACTAGCCAGGCCCAGCCTTTGACCTTTGACTTTGCAACGCTTTAAACTCCCATGATAGATTCCTGAATCTTGCACCACTAAGATGCCCATGCTTTCGAATTCAATGAGGAGGGGAATGTGAACTGCTGTAAGGCAGATTCAACTAGGTTGCTCTAGAGTAGCTGTGTAGTCGTCAGTTTTGGGATGGGACTCTCTTTATTGACAGTTGGTTCAGGTTGGGTGGAAAGGCTTTAAGGCTTGGAGTAAATGGGACTTCATCGGTTGGTGTGGATTCTTTAAGAATTGAACAGTGCTCAACCGTAAAGGGGAATACCGCAGCCCTTGATTGCTTCGATGGTTAGCTTCGATGAACGTCTTCGATGAAGGTTGAGGAGGACTGTGAAGTAGAGAGGCCATAACCCTCATGAATTAGTAGATTGATCTCCTTAAATGTATAATCCCTTTTTCCCAAGTTTAGATTTTCTCCAATGCTAGGTTTGAATCAATTCGTCATGGGGTTGATATTAGTTAGTAGATCTTGAGCTGAATGGACCCAAGTTGGTGTTGATGAGAGGGGCAAAGCTTTAAAGCTTACTAGAGAGTCTTCAGGGGAAATTGTCATCCAGTCTTTTGCATCTCCTGTGGAGATTCCTCTATCATTTTTGTTTTCCCTTTATCCACTTTGATAAGGCATAAGTTTTCACTAAGATGATTACCTTGTATGGCTTGGGTAGAAAAAAGTTGGGATCAAATTCTTTAGGTTTCCTAAATAATCTATATGCAGTGATAGTGGCAGAATTAGAGATGAACTTTCCATCTTAGTCTTTGGATTTTGCTTCGGATTGTCATGGTAGGTTTCGTTTTCATTAATAGTATCAGTAGGGTGTCTCTGTACCATGCTTTGAACAGATTGAGAGAAAATCATAGAACTATCGATAGGAGATTTGGCTCTAAGCTAGGGGCCAAAAAGTAGATGCTCAAGGATGACGTTGAGAAAGATACAATAAACTTGAGCATGTCCAATTCAGCCACACGTGTATTAGAAGTCAAATAATCGTTCATACTTGAACGATACCCATGAATTGATGTTTAGGCTATGTTTGGTGTGCAAGATATTTTCAAATATTTTTAAAATATTTTATTACTACTTATTATTTTATTATTACTTTTCACATACTTTTATTATTATTAATTATTTTTTATTATTTTTCAATATTTTATTAATACTTTTCACCTACTTTTTATTATTATTCACAATTCTTCTCAACACTTTTTAACATCCAAACCTAACCTTAGGGAACCAAAAACCCTGTTTCAATGGTTGAGTAATATCCATTTCCACTTTAATTTTGAGGATTTTTTTGCATGCTAAACCAAATATAAGATCTACATCAACCTCCATAAAAATACCAAGAGATTGTCCTATATTAAAAGATTTTTTTTCTGTCCTATGATTTTTGGTTAAACCATGGATTTGAACCTGGAAGATGGAGGTGTTGAGATTTATCTCTTGCCATGTTGTTCCTGCAAGCTAGTTCTTAAGAATGAGCAGATGACTCTTGAGATTTCATGGAGCTTGATTAAGAATCCTTTATTTCTCACTATAAGACTGAAATGTGAATAAGAATAGATTGGTATCCAAGTCTTCGATGTAAATTTTTTTGATGAAACTCCAAGCAGCTCTAAAGGTGGCATGAAGGGATATAGTACGGTTTAAGGGCCTGGTTGCTACAATTCTTTCAATCCAAGCAATTTCTTGATTTTCTATTGCAGATTCAAGAGCTGGAGTGAGGTGTAAATCATCCCATGAAAGGGCCTCAGTTTGATGGATGAGATTATCCATATCCATGTTAAAGACAGTTAAGTAAGCTCTACACAAAAGATATCACTAAGAAGCAGGAGGAGCACTGGAAAGGTCAAACAACAATGTTCTATTTTTAGAAACAAGAACAAAAAGAATATTGAGTGATGAAAGTGAAAGATGAGGAGGGTAGTTTGTTTGTGCAGGATAAAAGGAGAAAAGTGGCGGTTATGTAATAGGGTTTAGAAAGGGAAAGTTTCAATCTTTACTGTAAGGATCCAGAAAGAGGAGGACACTACAGGGGGCTCATTGAGAGAAACTCATTGGGAGAGCTCTAAGAAGTAACTTGGGATTGTTTGAACAGAGATGGGATGGTTTTAATTAAAATTAAAAGTTAAATAAAATATTATTTTTAAATATTGTTATTATTTTAGAATTTAAAAAAATTAGATTATTTATTATATATCGTACAAGAATTTTAAAAAAATGATAACGCTGAAATAAGATAAGTTGAAATAATTTTGGTATCCAAACAAGGCCTAATGTGTTGATATATATTTTGGGTTATGCTAGGGATAAACCACACTCAGCACACTCTATCTCACATGTCATTGTTCATATTGACATGTGAGATAGAGTGTGCTGAGTGTGGTTTATCCAAATCATTTTTCATATATTTTATATTTTTTAAGAATATTATAAGATCAATTTTAGATTTTATAAATTAGATTTTGGTATTCAAATAAGGCCTAATCTAGAGCACCATTAGTTCATTTGATTTAATTTATAAGATCAATTTTAAATTTTATAAATTAAATATTATAATTTTTTAATAAGTAAATCTTATATGTAAATAATATATTCTATATTTGAATAGAATAACTCTTACAAAATTTTTTATACAAGACTTGAAAAAACAATTTGATTCAAATTGATTTAGCCGATTCAAATTGAATCAATTGAATCGATAAGAAACTGAACCGATTTTAGTGACCATTTTATACTTCTGGAATTCCATTTTTTCTACATTGAGATCTTGAACTACAAAAATATGATAGAGTTAAATCCATATTAAATTCTTCATTATTGTATTCACTAAAATTGGAAAGATAAAACATGTAGGTTTCGTTTGGATTCGGAGTTAGGATTAGATGAGTTTTAAAAGTTGAATAAAATATTATTATTATTAATTTAAAATTAAAAAAAATTAAATTGAGATTTAAAAAAGTTATATTGATATTTAAAAAAACTGTATGGAAATTTATATTTTATATGAAAATTTTAAACAAAGTATAATAATGAGTTTGAGATAAGATGAGTTTGCAATCTAAATCGAATCATAATTCTTTATTTTTTTAGTTGAACAAAAATTAAGTAGATGAATGAATATTTTATATTAAATTTATGGTTGAACATAAAATATTATATTTCCCATGTGGTTATAACCTAATGGTATTTATCATTTTCATACATAAGACAAAAAAATATCGGCAATTCAGGTTGAATACATAAACTATATATTGAGATTATTTTTATTGAAGCTAGTGAAGGAATCTAGTTCTTTATCTTTTTTAGTTGAACAAAAATTAAGAAGATGAATGAGTATTTCATATTACATCAAATATGATTTTGAATACTTTTGATTAATTTATATTAAGATATCCGATTTAAATTGTCATGAATCACCCTATTTAATAAGGTGAATTTTCTTTTTTAAAGAATTAAAATCACATATCTAATAATAACTTATCTTCAAATTTATTAATACACTCTGAAAGAATCACCTAATTTATTAAATCAATCTTTATTGGATTTTGAACCCGATTATGATTTTTGAACCAGCTTGATTTTATTTGTCCATGCAAATTCATCGTAATTCTTTGTGAAAATTACATATATACTACAACCTTTTCATTCTATTCACACAACTTAATAATATGTCATTATTTATATATGTTTAAATTTTATATAAAAAGAAAACAAGAATCAAGCTATTACTTAAATGGATAATATTGCGTAAACATAGTGTTAAAAATATAAAATAAGGAAGTTATAAATGCTAGATAAGATTATAATTTTTTTTGTTTTGTAGAATTTGTTTAAATGATGAGATGAATTTAGAACTTGTTTAAATGATGAGATGAATTGAGATAATTTATACATAATTATAAAATTATTATTAATTAAAATGAGATAAAATAAGATAATAATCATCATTCTTATATCCTTTTACAAGAAACAACCTATTGTTATTGGATGTTCCCTTCGATCATAATATCCTATAAATCTTACATGATATCCCTTCGATCGTAATATGCTTTGTATGTGTTTACTATTTTCTTTTTCTTTTTCAATACAAAGAATTTTGTTTAAAAAAAGAGAATATAAAAGCACATGGAAGTAAAGATTGTTGTTTCTATGGGTGATCCCCGCCCTACCGGGGGCGGGGTTCCCCTATTACCGCCCCTGCCCCCGCCTGGGCGAGGGGTCACCTTTTAAAACCGCACCCCGCCCCCGTATAGGCGGGGCGGGGCACCCTATCCTGTAATGGGGCCAGCGGGGGAGGCTCCATCCACCTGCCCCCTGCCACCGCGCCCTATTGAGCCTGACCATGTTGACAGTTTTGGGCCTTTTCAACCCAGATCAAATTTCTAGGCCATTTTTTATCCAGAAAATTATCAAACCTGATTTAATTTTACAATAATAAATATCATTCTATTAAATACTAAGTATTTATCATTACTAAAGTTTAAAATGACAAAGTCATTAAAAAAAATATCACTAAAAATCTAAAAGTCTAAAACAGTAAAAGTTAAAATTTAAAAATAAAGATTACTAAAAGTCTAAACTAGTTATTAAACTATTACAATTTACAAATTTACAATAATACAAATTAATACTACAAAATACAAAATTACAAATTGTGCTATTAACTATTAGCATTACACAATTACAAATTTACAATTTACAATATCATAAGAAATAAGTTTGATAACATTGGTCGTTGGACATTGATGATTGGACTTTGTTACTTTAAAAGAGTCGTAATACAAACTTGGATGGAGACTGTGGGGTTGTTGGGCCTGAATCTTAACCTGCAATAATAAGTTAAAAAATAATTAGAGTACAAATATAAAGTTATAAGTTATAAACATGAAAAAAAATAATTTATTAAAAATACTAAGTTACTAACCAAGATTAAATTGTGTTATTAACTTGGAAGATGTGTTGACAATTGACATACAAAATGATACTGTCATAGAAAATGTCAAAACTCATAAACAATAATTACAAAATAATTAGATACTAACATTACAAATATTATAAAATTATAAATGTAAACAACAATTAAGAAAATAAATTATGTAAAATGCAAACCATGGTGAATTGGTGATGGATAGGGACTGGTAGATGAGGTAGGTCATACTGCAGTGGAGGTAGCAGTTGATGGTGTCCCAGGTGTTGGCGTCACAGTCGCTACAAGTTACAACAATTAAATGTAAAATCTGTGTAACATTAAATTTAATTAAATAAATATAAAATAATGTAATATTTATTCAAGTGACAATTTACCAGATCCAGACTGATCAGTAATCTCGTCCTCGGCCTCAACTGGATCATAATCAAGAATATCTGGAATATGAATTTCAGCATCCGTAATCCAATTCTGTGTGCAAATCATAGACTCAACAGTGATAGGATCTAATGAGTTCCGGAAATGATTAAATACGTGCCCTCCAGTGCTAAAGGCCGACTCTGAGGCTACTGTACTGATCGGGATCGCCAAGATACTGCAAGCAACCTTTGAAAGTACGGGGTATTTAGGGACATTCATCTTCCACCAAGCTAATATATCAAAATCTCGTACAAATGGATGGAGATTCAATGCCAAATATCTGTCTACCTCTGACTGGGCATCTGTAGTGGAACCCATAAAATCCAAGGGGGTCGACTCCATCTTGTCACCCTAGTCCATTTTACGTTTTTTTCCATGCTTAGCATCTGAACCTAATGGGGGGGGGGGTACTTGTGGTTGTAGGTGCTGCAATACTACCACCTCCCACGATAGTGAACTCATCAAATAATCTAACAAGCGTTTCCTGAGCTCGAGATGCAAGCCGACGCACAATCCTTGTCAATTGCATCAGTTAACCCAAATACCATGCCTTTCACCTTAAACCGTGGGTCAAGGACGTATGTAATATATAACAAGATTGATCCCCCCAATACTTGTCAAATTTCTCCATCATGGTCCTAGACATCTCCTGCAATTTAGTGTTACTACCCGCTGCAATATCAGTTAATTTTTCTTTCACCTTGGCTATTTATTGACAAAATTGATGTGCCGTGGGATACAAAGAACCGGATAAAACCTTGGTAACATCGTAAAAAACCCTCAGAAACTCTACAAAAATAGATACAATCTCCCAATCATTAGACAAAGGGTGCCCTAACTTTTCATCAAAATACTTGACATATTGTATGTCTTCATTACCCAATGTATCAAATGCCAACTTATACTCCTGAGTCGCCTCCAACATAAAAAAGGTTGAGTTCCACCTTGTAGACAAATCAGTGCAAAGACATTTTTTACATGTTATACCCACAGTAGTTGCAGCAACTTTGAACCTAGCCAATCTAGCAAGAGAAAATCTAACCCATCTCACAGCAGTCCTGACCCGAGCAACCGAGTCACTAAGCTTATCCAAGCCATCACCCACAATTAAATTAAGAATATGTGCTGCACATCACACATGCAAATAATTCCCACCCAAAATCGTTCTACTCGCATTATTCATGAGAGTCTTAAGATATCTTATTTCAACATCGTTAGCTTTGGCATTACCAACCGTGCAAGTACAAACCCGAGTCAACCTCCATTCTCTTAGAGCGGCCTCTAAGGCCTTCCCTATTGTCTTACCTTTGTGATCAGTGATTTGACAAAATTTAAGGATCTTTTTATGCAATGTCCAACCCCCATCAACCCAATGTACAGTCATACACATAAAATTAAGATTATTACAGGAAGTCTAACAATCAATGGTGAGACAAACATTCTCTCCCGCCAATAAACCCCTCAACTTCTCTTTTTCTGACTGATAAAGTTTTCTAACATCTCTTGCCACTGTGTGGCGAGAAGGAATATTGAATCTTGGTTCCAAGTATTTAGAATAGGTTTGAAACCCTTTGCCATCAACCACTTGGAAATGCATCTCATTTATAACGATTATGTGAGTTAGGTGTGTCCTAGCCTCGTTAGGATTGTACTTTGTGTACCCCTTTAATGCCAACTCTCCACTCTTCCCCTCACCCATTTTTTTAAAGCCAATTTCAAACCTAGATTGGCTCTTCTCTACCAAAAATTTCAAAATTGGAGATTTCTTGCATTGTTTCTCCAAGTGCAATTTTATTTGAGAAGTGTTGTGTCTCTTGTAGTGGCACCCATAGATTTTTCCACAATAGTTGCATTTGGCTTTTGGGTCATTGGGGTCATCACCCTCTATCTTGGTGACATGAGCCCAAATTATGGATGGGGCTTTCTTGCTAGGCTGATTGGGGGCGGGGCAAGTGGTAGGGGTAGGGGTAGGGCCATGGGTCTCAACTGGAAGGGGAGTACTAGTAGAGTCAGAGGTAGTGGTAGTAGTAGTGGTAGTAGTAGTGGTCAAGATAGGGTTAGGGTTAGGGCCGGAGGTACCCAAGGTCCCCTCTGGGGAGTTTGCACTAGAATTTTCTGGACTTTCCATTTACAACAAATATAAAATTATATTAAATGCAACACAAATGGTCATACAAAATATAGTACGCTCAAATCTCAATTCAAAATTAGACTCAATTAGTCCAACTTTCACCTAATGCATCAAACTATATTAATTTATATCACTTATTTTGCCTATTAATTTAACATGACATCACAAATATATATGTGTGTGTATTTTTCCATTTCGAGATGTATAGTTAACATGTATGGTTAGTAGTATTTTATTTTTCCATTTATATTACTATCATTGATGTGTATATTACTTTATTTTGATATGTATAGTTGTTATGACAATATTGAGATTGTTTTTGTAAAGTATTATTGTTTTTATAAGGTATTTACAAAATCAACTTGCCTTTTAAAATATTGTTTTATAAAATATGATAAAAAAAGTGATGTGTACTTATTATTTTTCTTAAAATACCTTCTTTTTATTTCAAGGAACAATCGAAACTTTATTTAATTTCAAATTCATTTCCTTTACATCAAATTCATTTTAAGAAAAATATTAAAAATCAAAACTTAGAAACTTATAACAGCTATCAAAAATTAGGGAAAAAAACCACAAAATAATTTGTAGAATCGTATGAAATAAATAATTTCCTTAACATAAACAAAGTCAAATATTTACTAAACACTAAATTGTTATGTCTATTGACCAGTGCATTTTGCATAGGCATAAACCTAGCCATAATAAAATTAGTATCATTTTCAACCACATTAATCAATTGGAAGTCTGGAAGACATGATCACTGTCACCATTCACCAAGACCAAGACCAAGAGTCCAAGATATATATTTCATATATTAAATAATATTACTTAATGTGTCTTTGCATTTACATATTACAATAAAATAAACCGGGTGTGTATTATATAATTGGTGTGCACTGTGGACTCCAGGATGTGTTCGGCAATGATGGAATCGGGTGTCTCATAAAAATAATTGTAATCACACAATCAAATAATTGTAATTATAATAAAATAAACTCAAATTAACAATTTAAATTTTAATAGATTCAATACAATCACATAATCCAACATTCATCACAATTTATAGTTCAAACACATGCACAATCAACTCCACAGCACACAGTTCACAAACAGCAAATCCATCCTCCATCAACTTTTTCATCTTCATATATTTTCAAAAATCAAAACGAAAGAAATCTTAAAATTAGGGTTTAGGTGAAACGGAATCATTTAACTTCGTGGAGATTGGAGGAATATCAGAGAGGGAAAACTGGAGAAATTCGGGGATGAATGAGAAAGATTCTTGCCGAGGGTGGCGTGGGGATGCGACGGCGGAGTGGAGCTGCAATGGCATGGGGCTGTGGTGCGATTTTAGGGGCTAGGGTTTACCGATTTTAGAGAGAGAGTGAGAGGGAGACAAGAGAGAGAATCAGAGATGAGGCCGGAAACTTAGGGGTTAATAAAGGATGTTGTTTTACATAAAACAACACCGTTTTATATAAAACGGCTTCGTTTTATGTAAGGAAATTAAAAAAAAATTCAGATGAAAAAACAACGCCGTTTTAAGTCATTTGGGGTTTTTTTTTTTAAATATATAATATATATAATATTTAATATATACGGAGGCGGGGACGGGGACGATGTATTGCGGGGACGGGGGTCATGTCTATATTGCCCCCGCCCCCGCCCCTGTCCCTACCTAAATACCGGGCGGATGTTATCCCGCCCATCGTCGCCGGGGGGAGTAACCCGCCCCCGCCGTGCGGGATGGGGCAGAAAACGGGTGGGGCAACGGGTGCGGATATCAGCTACCCACCCCTAGTTGTTTCCGATGAGATCAAATGCGTAGTAGGTACTGACATAGATATATAGCTATATATCATGAGTTCATCCAACAATCAAACAAACAGACAAACAGAAATTACTAACTTAAAAAAAAAAGACCGAAATTACAAACAAACAAACTTCCTTAGTTCCCGATTGGCCTTTAATTAATCATAATAATAATATAAAATAATTTAATGAATAATATTACATATAATTGTTGAGCGTACAAAGAGCAATGCTATAAATCTATTCTTTGGGAGTCCTACTTTGTTCCTGATTTTGATTTTTTTTTTTAGTTTTTTTATATGATTTTTATATAAGTATTTTTAAATAGTGTTATAATTTTTTTATATTTTTAAAAAACATTTTAAGATGTTAAAAAAATATGTAAATAAAATATATTATTTTATCTACATGATTTTGTTAACATTATATTTTATTTATATGATTTCTTTAACATCTTAAAATAATTTTTTTTAAAATATAAAAAAATCACACCATTATTTAAAAATACTTATATAAAAATCATGTAAAAAAAAGTAAAATTGAAAATAAAATAGAGATCTTAAAATAGAGATTCCTAGCCTTTTTTGCGTACAAATATCACACAAACATTTAGAAAAAAAATGAAATTCATTATTAAAAAATAATAATTTTAGGAGGAGTCGGTTTTAGGGAGTTGAGAGGGAGTCGGCTTTAGTTTTAAATTTTTTTCCTCATTTTCAACCTTATTTTCGTGGATCTAATGAATTCTATTGGTTTAATTTTAGTATAGGAATTGAAAACAAGATTGAAAATAACAAATTGCTTTTTTCTTCATTGTCAATCTTGTTTTCAACATTTTTTTCTTCATCTTCATTTTCAACGTTGTTTTTAGTTTAATTTTTTTTTCTCATTTTCAACCTTATTTTTATGGATCTAATAAATTCTATTGGTTTGTTTTTAGTATAGGAATTGAAAACAAAGTTGAAAATAAGAAAAAAAAATTAAACTAAAATCGACTCCCTATTGAATCTCTAAAACCGACTATCCCTAGAATTACTCTTAAAAAATTTATTATTTTCATATAAATCTTATATTTATTAATTTTTTTTTAAAAATATTTACACGATATTTACCTAATCCACTACCAGCATCCTTTCTCTAATCAAAACCTTGGAGATAGATGGGCTTTCAATGGATGTTTCATCCCTGTTGTGAATTCTTCTTTCTCAGAGAAATCAACCTTGTCTGCATCAACAGCTTTCCAGTCAAATTTCCATACCAAATTGGCCACAAATACTCTAGATGAAGCATTGCCAAACCATAACCAAGACAAATCCTCCTCCCTGCCCCAAACGGCATCATCTTAATCTCTTTACTTCCCGTTATATCAAACACTACTTCCCCTACTACTCCGCCATTATTGCCGCTCAAGAATCTCTCCGGCTTGAACGCCATGGGATCTTTCTAAACCTTGGGGTCCCAACCTATTTCAGCAATCATGAAATTCACATTTGCATTCTTGGGCACGAAATACCCCTCCAAAACGACATCCTCCGCCACCGCATGCGGCAACACAGCATGCGCAGGCGGGTGCCTACTTAAACCTTCCAAAACCACGACCTTCAAATAAGACATCTTCTTCAAATCCTCCTCCTTCACCTTCTTCATCTCACCAATAACACCTTTAATCTCTTTGAAAAGCCTCTCTTGGACATGCGGGTATTTCACCATATTTGTCATAATCCACTGCAACGTCGTGGACGTTGTATCTGTGCCGGCGTTGAGAAACTCCGAGCACAAGCTGACTATTTCGCCCATGTGAACTTTCTTTTTTCCTCCGAAAACTCCTCCAAGTCTAGCAACGTATCCACATACGATACCATGAACTCGTCGTCATCATCTTTTTGTTGGGAAATAAATCTAAACAGCGGAAAAATTATCTCCCACTTTGTGTGAACCTATTAGGAAGTAATTGAGTAGATAACAATACAAATAAAATCACACACACAGAAAACCAATTTTTTACATGGAAAACCCTTCAATGCAAAGGGAAAAACCACGGGACCTAATCCAGTTAAAACTTTCACTATTAAGAATGTTTGAGTACACAAATATTTTCTCTAGATAATACTAGAGGCATACAATCAACAACGATTTCAAGAAATACTTTCTTTGCAACCAAACAATGTGATTAGGAAAGAGCTCACCAAAACGTATTACTGTTCACGAACTCGAGCACCAGAAATTCTGCTCAAAATCTGATCTCCACCGTTCAGATTGTAGAGCCTTGAGTTGTGAACGTTCCTACAAAATTTCAGCTCAATTGGACCACAGAAGACTTTGATCGGAAGTGTTACTGTTTGCAATCTCGAGCACCAAGACGCAGTACTGTTCACGAACTCGAACACCAGAAATACTGCTCCAAATCTGATCTTCACCGTTCAGATTGTAGAGCCTTGAGTTGTGAACGTTCCTGCAAAATCTCAGCTCAATCGAACCACAGATGACTTAGATCGGAGCTTTCGATTCAAACTGGACGAGAGTTTCTTTCTCTCCCCGTTTTTCTTTTCTCTTCTTTTTGCTCTCTACGTCTCTCTGTCCGCTCTCTTCTGTTCTCTACATATTTTTGACCAAAAAAAACATATGCTAATATGAGTTGGCTTCCTCCTCACATGGAGGAACCCACAACACTTTTCCGTCTGCCAGAACTTTTGCCGGCGGCCTGCTTAGTCTTTCTTGCTTCAGTCTCTTCCTCACTTCTATCAAAGGCATTAGTATGGCCTCCTGATCTCTACGAATCTTGAACAACTCGTCCCAAATCTTACGGAACAATATCATTCCAATACTTGGAAAGATATTGAGTAGTTTATACCTATTGAATCTCAGAAGCAGGCGATGCTGGACATCTTCGATTTCTTTAATCTGGGTCTCACTGAGCTTGTCCCCGAAACACATAAGAACTAACAGGCAAAACATGGCGTATTGAACATGGTCGACCACCTTACCGGAATATCCATTGATAGAGTAAGGCATAAGCCGGTCGAGGAGGATGTCCAAGACCCACGAGCGTGCACGAGAGTATGACTTGATGCGCGAAGGGCGAAGGATCTCGGAGGTAGTGTTGCGGCGGAGGAGACGCCATCTCTGGCCATAGAAGGCGGTGCTAATGCTGCGTTGGTTGCTGGAAAGATCTTGTTGGTGGGGAAACCAGGCGGGCGGTCAGCGAAGACTGCGCCTTTCTGAACAAGGGCTTGGTGGGCGATCGAACCGTCGGCGACAAAGATGTTGGGTCGTCCAAAGCCGACATGGAGAGTGACGATGGGGCCATACTTGGCGTAGAGGTTGCGAAGGATGGGCTTGAACTCCGAGAAGGACTTTCGGAGCCATAATAAGTTAATAAAGACAGGAATGGTGAGGGGTCCTGGAGGAAGATGCTGTTGCCGGCCGTTTTCAGAGACTTTCCTGAAGATTAGATGGCAGAGGAGTGTGGAAAAGAGAGAGACGAGGATGATGTTGAACCAGGTCTCCATTTTTGGGTCAAATATGTGGAGGAAGGAATGGACTATAAAGGTGGGCACACATGAGCATATCATTTAAAGAAGTTAAAGTCACCATTTTCAAACAATTGAAATATATTTGCAAATTGCAATCCTAATACAAAGAATAAGTAGGTAGTGTATTTATATAAAATACAAAGAATAATAGTGCGTGCTATTATTTCTTTTGTATTTTTATTTTATTAAATAGGTGGTGCTTGGGGGCAAACGAATAGAATTATTTATAAATAATTTGAATTCAATTTGTATAAATTCAAAAAGAATTCTATTAATTTGTTCCTGACCATTAATATTGGTTCGAATATTTAACGAGTTAAACTCGTATAATTTTGACTCGATTCGATTTAAATTCGGGAAAAGAATTCGTATAAACTTGACTTAATTTATTTTGAGCTCGTAATAATATCCATAATATTTATATTTATATATATATATTCTTTTATTATATATATATATATTTTATATGTTATATATATATTTTTTTAATACTTTATATAAATAATATATTTTGTTATTTTATGTATAAGTAACATATTTTGTTACTTTATAATAATAATGTATTTAGTCTACAAAAAAATTATTAAATTAAATATTTATAAAGAGTAAAAAATTCGAATAATTACTCGACTTAATTTGACTCGATTCGTGTGAATTATTAAAGATTAAAGATAAAAATCGATAAAAATAATTCGATTCGACTTAAACTCTTTAATTAGCTCGAATTCGAATTCTCAACTTGACAAATTCTCAACTTGACTTGATCTTAAATTTAAACTCGAGTTATTTGAGTCTAATTTAATTTTATTGGACTTAAATTTGTCTTTGATTAGGTCGTTTGCCGTCCTAGATAGTATCTAAATATAGAAATAAGAAATTAATAATAAATAAAGTTTGTATGTATAGAGATGGGAACAAAAAAGCTAGTTCTATCATTTGTGAGGACAACTGATCTTCGGTCGTAGTCACTGTTGGTGTACAACTTAGACAAGCGACGTCTGGTGAAAGAAAAACACGACGTTGCTGCCACATGTCAATAACTCTTTTTTTTTTTTAAGTTTCAATGACTAAAAAAAAAATTGAATTTATTATTTATTGTCTGATGGGTCTTTTCTTCTAAATTAATATGATGGGTAAACTCAAACCATGTGAAACTTTGGAGGAAATTTTGTGGTATGACCAATTTGATGTGGACAGCCCTCGGATGTTAGTTGCTGAAAGAATATATATATATATATAGATTAAATTTCCTTGGCAGAAATGTTATCATGTACTAATTTCAACAGTCCATTTCTTACTAAAAAATGGGATTAAAAATAGTATTCACAAAAAATAGTACTCACAAAAAGTATTTTTTTTAAAAGAGCATAATTCCTATTCAAATTACTTCTTTGCCTTTGGTTTATGGTAAGTACTTTTAGAAAATCTTTTCTTCCTAAAATATTGCACTAGCACAAGATTTTCTTCAAGTTCTTTCAAAGGCGGGCGTTGATTAGCTTATGTTATCATTTTTTCATTATTTTATGATATGACATTAGATGATAGACTAATAAATAAAATATAATAAATTATTTTCAATCATTTAATATCATATCATAAGATGATAAGAAGATGATTAAAAATAAAATGATAAATAATATTGCTCTTCCTCATATATTTATTACAGCTCTCAACTTCTGAATTGAGCCATCTTTATAGCTCTCAACTTCTGAATTTGTACCTTTCAATAGCAAGTCTAGAAGCACTAAATGTTGTATTAATGTATTTGGTCTATTTTGTACAAAAATTAATTTTAATAATAAAAAATAATTTTTATTATTGAGAAAGAAGAAAAAGAAGAAGAAGAAGAAGAAGAAGTAAGTTAATGATCTAGTACAACTAGCTATGAAAGAAACTCTAGTAAATTTGAATTGATTCATTCTAAGAAAAGAAATAGACTATAGCTTAAACTCTTAGGCTCCATTGTTAGAGTGTAATTAATATACTTTATTTTAAATTCATTTCATCATCTAAATACACAATTTTAACTTACCTTAAAAAGATTTTAGTGTTCTGCAATAACTACAATACCATGGATCCCACAAAGTAGTTTTTTCACTTTTGATTACTAACAATCTCTCTCTTTCTGAGTGTCCGAACTCGGAGTAATAAAAGTATTTACTGTATTTCGCAAATGACGCGTACGTAGGGGATAAACCCAAATTATAAGTTTTACAAATTCACATTTTTCTATAAATTAAAGAGATGAATGAGAATTTTATATTTCATACATAATGTGGTAATTGAGGTGGAAAACATTAATTATATTTGAGATTATTTTTATTGAAGCTAGTCAAGGAATCTTTATTTTATACTTTTTTTTTTTTATACATGATATAACATGCTTGAATTATATCAAACATCAAATATATCAAATGGAAGTCTTTTTATCTAAAAAGAATTATATCAGATATGATTTTGTATACTTTTGATTAATTAATATTGAGATATCCAATTTAAAATTGTCATGAAACACCCAATTTAATTAGTTGAATCACCGAATTTATTGAATCGGTCTTTTTTCAATTTCGAACTTGATTCTGATTTTTGAACCTTGACATTATTTGTCCATGCAAATTCCCAGTAGTTCTTTGTGAAAGTTACATAGTACAACCTTTCATTCTATTCACACAACTTAATAATATGTCATTATTCATATATGATTAAATTTTATATAAAAGGAAAACAAGAATCAAGCTATTAATTAAACATGATATCCCTTCGATCGTAATATGCTTTCTGTTTACTATTTTCTTTTTCTTTTTCAATACAAAGAATATTGTTTAAAAAAAGAGAATATAAAATCACATGGAAATAAAGATTGTTGTTAACTTGTTTCCAATAAGGTCAAATGCATAGTAGGTTCTGACAGAGAGAGCCATATAATGTATAGTAAATTATCATGAGTTCATCCAATAAATAATGATACAAACTAACAGACTGAAATTACAAAAAGCAAACGACCTTATATAAAATTATGTAATCTGAGCCGGCAATTAATTAATCATGTCGATGATATAAGATAATCCAACTAATCAAAACGTCAGAAATAGATGGGCTTTCAATGAATGTTACATCACTGCTGTGAACTCTTCTTTCTCTGAAAAATCAACGTATTCACACACAACTTAATAATTATTATAAAATTAAAGAAAAATTTATTATTATAAGAAAAAAATATATAAAAAATTCTTTTCAAACTTTCTGAAACTTTCTTCTCTCTCTATATTTTCTTATTAATTTCAAAACAATTAAAATCCATATTTATAAGTCTTGAAATTACTATGCAAGTTATTATACAAGTTGCTATGCAAGATTTAAAATAATAGTAGTGAGGTCATTCATATAATTTTGAAAAGAATCAAGCTAAGGAGTGATATGGCTTATATATGTTTTGGCGATTTTAACAAGATAACATCAAAATGAAAAGATAGGAGTTGCTCAAAAGCCTTACCAACAAATGGAGAATTTTAAATAATTCCTTGATGATTGTAATTTGAGTGATCATATGAAAGGTTGAAATATACCTGGTGCAATAAAAGGGAAGGAAACCAATTTACAAAGGAAATGCTTGATAGGGTGCTACGGAACTTGAAATGGACAAATTTGTTCTAGCTCCTTTAGTTTTGGAAACTTAGCTACTCTTTTTTTAGACCATGGTCTCATTTTGATGAAATGGTGTAAAGGTGGAGCTAGAACTTCATCAAGAGAAGGTGATAGGCCCAAAGATAGAATTTTAAGATTTGAGGATCGGTGGAATTTGCAAGAGGATTGCAGAAACATTATTAAGGATAGTTGGGATAAACTTGGAATTGATCAGTAGTCTGTGGTCCTATCTGTCTAAGATACTAATTAATTACAAACATTTGTTAGAGTAATGGGATAAGTTGGTCATTAAAAAAGAGAAGAATAAAATTTAAGATAGGATGCAGAAACTAGTTGATCTTCAGAAGGTGAACTAGGCAATAACAATGAAGAAATCAGAGATCTTAAGAGATGTAAAGAGCACTCTCTGGTGAAAGAAGACATAAAATGGCAACAGAGATCAAAGCAAGAATTGTTAAAGCAGTAGTGGAGACAAAAATACTAAATATTATCACAGCTTTACCAACCAAAGGAAAAGGAATAATGAGATCAAGCATATACTCAAAGAGGATGGGACTGAAACCTCAAACAAGCAGAAGATCACAAAGGTATTTAAAACGTTTATGAATCTCTTTTTACTTCTGAACAACCTACTCATATTGATGAATGTCTTGATAATTTTCATCCTAAAATCATGGAGGAGATGAATAGAGTCTTAAACTATCCATATTTTGTAGAGGGAATTAGAGAAGCCCTCTTTCAAATGAAATCCATGGGATCTCCTTGCCCAGATGGATTTTCTCATATTTTCTATCAGAAACATTGGGATATAGTTGGTAATGACATTGTTAAAGTTGTAGCTAATATCCTAAATCATGGTGGTAATGTGAGTGCTATCAATGATACTTTTATTGCTCTAATACCAAAGATCAAAACACCCAAGACAGTTTCTAATTACAGGCCCATTTCTCTTTGCAATGTCACTTATAAAATTGTTCTAAGGTTAGAAATATTCTGCCCGATATTATATCTAAGTCCCAATGTGCTTTCATTCCAAGTAGAATGATTCAGGATAATGTTATAATTGCATTTGAAGTTCTCCACTCTATGACTACTAGAAAAAGTAGTAAATAAGATCATATCATATGACTGTTAAACTCGATATGAGTAAGGCTTATAACGGTGTGACGACCCTAATTTACGTTCATAATTCAAAGCAAATTGAAGTGTCAGGATAAGTAACGCTAGGCTACTCACCCCCGTACTTATCGAAATTTAATGCAAATCGCAATGGAAAAGTTTTGAATAAAAATTTTCTAATAATCATATGGTAAAATAAAAGCACAATATCCACATCATTCATTCTTATAATAACATTGTATTCTTACATGTATAATCTAGTTAGTTTTATCTGTCATATACCTAACTTATTCTTAAAACCTAGACTAACTTCATGACCATCCAGACTCGTCTGAGTTTTCTTAAGTCATCAGGCCTTCCATTTTCTCAGTCATCAATCATGCCATATAATTTTACTTTTTCAAAAATAGAAATATCCAAGAGTGGGATTTTTTTGAAAATCTCAGTAAGTACACACGTAATTTAATAAAAATATTGATATCGTAAAATAATCACATACAAGTCAGACAGTCAGAGTATGCATTTATGGCATGCTTCATGTAACTCATGCATGACTGAGATTTATGTTCTTCATGGACCCACTCTATCATACTTAAACTCTTATTTCTTTTCTTTCATAACATTATGAGTCTTACCTGCTTCGTATCATCTACAGACATCCCAAATGAATATTACTTATTTCGTATTTTCGACAGGCTTAGATTCCTGTCAGATTTTGTATCGTCGACAAATTTAGGTCCCTGTCGGCACGTCAGTCATACGGGCATATAGCTGGTCCCCGTCATGACGTGACTGACTTATTAATATTTCCATTTGTAAAGTTTTTTTAACGTACTTTCTTAAATTAGACTTTATGATTTATGACGACACATATATGTGACGTAATGCAACATATGCATAAATTTAAACTTGTGACATGCATTTGTATAAACTTAGACTTATGACATGCATATTTTATGTCCATATGAGCCTTATAACATGTGAGAATATTTCACAATAGCATACATCACATGCACATACATTTATGTCACATCAATTCATAAAGTCAATGCCTACTATGATAAACTTAGTTCTAACTTCAATTCTGATTTCATCCTTGGTTATATCCTTATATCTTAAAGTTAAAAAATAAAAGTTGTATATATTTATCTTATATTTTCATAGTTTCTTGAATCAGTTAAATCCAACATCAAATGAACAAGTTATGTCTAATTTACCAAAATGTGTCAAATGTGCCAATAATAATCCTTATAAGGCCGAAATTCACTAGAGTTTTTTTTTTCCATAGCAAAACCTCATGTTTTCACATAATTATCTTCATATAATATTATAAAATATATTTCTAAAGTTTCATAATTTTTCTAGTATTTTTCCATAGCAAAAATCACTCCAAAATTTAATATGTTTCAATTTAACACATAAACAAAGACTAAACTCAAATAAATATCAAACATAATCAAATTATCAAACCATTTATTCTATGCCAAGATTAAGTTAATATATGCACTTACAAATTTTTTCTAAGCTTGATAGAGTGTTTGGAGTAGGCTTTGTAAAAATCTCCTTCAAAACTCTCAACCACTCTCTTTTAGGTTTAAGGTGAAACAAGTATGATTTAGATGAAATTTTTATTGCTTCTTTTCCTTAATTTGTGGTGTATGTCCACTAAAAAAGACCTTGAGGTAATTCTTACACTTATATATATATAATGAGTGGCATATGCATGGGTTAGAGGTAAGAGTGCATGAAGCACTCGGATGCTTATCATCACCAAATAGGTGAGCTGCTTTCCCCCTCCCTTTAGGCATCATCATCCCCCTAATATTAGGCTTAGTTGTTCATATATCCATCCAAGGGTTATATTTGATCCACTTGCAACCTTATCTTAATCAAGGGCTCAAATGATTCCAGCACATGGGGTTAGAAACAACATATCATGATGCTATCTTTTAATGGAGTGCATCCGGCCACTTCCATCCCAAATAAGTCCTGGATAAAATTCGATTATCCAAAAACTCACAACATGAAAGTTCTATATCATCCTCTTAAGATTATATATGATTTTGAATCATCTTATTACAAAATTAAATTAGAGAGATATGATTAATTCACTGAAACACGTCAAAACCACCCAAGAATACCCACTCCGAGTTCACCATTTGTTTCATTTTGTTTTCTTGCCAACCAAGGCTTCTATATGAATTCTATCCTTTTGCCACATACCCCTTACACCTGTTAATATGTAAAAAAAGAATAATAATCCATCAAAATTTTCGTCACATGGCCAAGATCAATGCACTTTACTTAAGTCGGTTACCAGTTGACTGCTATTCTTGTCTGTCTACTTCATACCAGATTTAGTCCTTGATCCGATCCTTATTTTCAAAAACCTAAAACATAAAAGTTCTATATCTCCCTATTAAGGTTATATAAGAACTAGAATCACTTCATTATAAGCTCATATGACAAAATTATGATTATTCTACTGAAAGTTGCTAACTTAGTCCGAGAATACCAATCTGGACATACCAAGTATTTGATAGATATTCCTTCTTATTTCATACAAAATTTCATAGATAAAATCTCCTTATTTGTCATATATCTACACACTTATAAATATTTTAGGATAATTGAGAAAATAATCCAAAGACTTAATTTTATTCAAAATCCTTAGTCAACTTCAAAGTCAATGCCTATATATCCAAATTCGGTTATGCTACTTCAATCTCAGTTTCGTATTTGATTGAGTCCATATTTCTAGAAACGCAAAACATAAAAGTTATAAATATATATATCTTAGGGTTATATGGGAATTAAAATCACCTTATTTAGAGATCAGATGAAAGAGTTATGACTAATTTACCGAAAGATGTTGAAACTGCTCGGAACAGACCAATTCGATTTCACCATGTGTTTCCACTTGATTTCTCCTTCAATTTCCTATTTCAAATTTTACTCTTGACTTTTCAAAGGCTATATCACCTAAATTGTTCTTTTTATTAAGCTATATAAAAAAAATAGAATAAGATAAAATAATAACAATAACACTATAAAGGAATTTCTATAGTTTTTGTTCCACTTTCCAATATTAAAGAAATCCATATATGTGTAACAAATATATTTCTATTATAAAATTAATAAAAAAAATCAGATTCTTACAGACAGGGTGGAGTGCATGTTTTTTTGGAAAGTCCTAGAGAAGATGGGTTTTAGTGCCTCTTGGATAAACTTGGTAATGAGCTGTGTGATCACTACCTCTTACTCTCGTTATAAAATCAGTAGAGGCAGCTTGAGTATCAACCATTTATTTTATGCTGATGACAGCTTATTGTTTTGTCGAGCTACTGCTATTGAATGGGCCAACATTAACAATATCCTTAATCTTTATGAAGCTGCCTCAGGTCAGAAAGTTAACAAGAATAAAACCTCTAATTTTTTCAGTCCAAACACTAAGAGGGATACTAGGGATTATATCCTTAATATTGCAATGGTTAATGCGAATAACTCTTATAAAAACTATCTTGGTTTACCTACTTTAGTAAGTAGATCAAAGCATAAGGCTTTTAAAAATATCCTGGATAGAATTAAAGGTAGAATGAGCAATTGGAAGTCCAAATTTCTCTCTCAGGCAGGAAATTAAATTTTTCTCAAATTTGTAGTGCAAGCTCTTCCTACTTATACAATGAGAGTTTTTAAACCTCCCAAAAACCTCGTTAATGAGATGAACAGCCTCATGAGTAAATTCTGGTGGAATTTTATAGAGAAAGAGAGGAAAACTCATTGGATACCGTGAAAACAGATGGGTAAATCTAAAATGGATAGAGGACTCAGATTTAGAGATTTTGAAAACTTTAACATAGCTTTATTGGTAAAGCAAGGATGGAGAGTTATTCACAACCCTGAGTCTATGTTAGGAAAGATTATGAAACTTAAATATTTTCCCCATTCTGATTTCCTAAATGCCAAAATAGGGGCTAGACCCTCATTAATTTAGAGGAGCCTTTGTGCAGCCAGAAATCTGATTGTGAAAGGGTTTATGTGGAGAGTGGGTAATGACCGGGATATCAAAGTATGGCAGAGCCTATGGATTCCTAAACCATCTAGTTATAAAGTGCAATCCCCTATGTAGATTATGGACTCAAAAGCCATAATTAATGAACTAATTAATGGAGAAACAAACAAATGGGATGTGAAACTGCTTCAGTCTGTTTTTAAAGAGGAAGAATATAGGATTATCTCCAGGATTCCTATCAAAATGCAAAATGTTCAAGACAAATTGATTTGGATTGGAAACGAAATTGGCCTGTTCTTGGTAAAGAATGCCTACCATAGGCAGATGGAATTCCCGAAAACTAACAAGGGGAAATCATCTAGCTCCTCTAAAAATAAAACTATATGGGACAAAATTTGGAAGTTGCAAATCTCTAATGTCACCAAAGTTTTTATATGGCGTGCATGCCTAGAGGGTCTCCCTATGAGGTTGAATTTGTACAACAGGAAAATTATGATTCCCCCTATGCCCCATTTGCAAAAAAGAGGAAAAAATGGTGCTGCACATTCTTTGGAATTGTTCCTTAGCAAGGGACGTGTGGTGTCAGGGTCCTAGTTATATCCAAAAAAGATCTGAAATGATAGGTAGCTTCAAAGAGTTATTTGATAGAATGTCTATAACTATAATAACAGCGTGCTTGAAGACTTCTATGTCATAGTCAAGGCCATATGAATCAGAATTCAATAAATTTATTTTTGAAGACCTTTTCACTTATCCTAACTAGGTGCTTCGAACTGCTAGCTAGGGTCTTGAAGACTTCAAAATGTCTCAGGCAGTTAGCCGCCAGAGCAGTCCTAATAGAATAATCATGAGATCTTCCTGGATTCCCCCCTGCATGTAAGGTAAAGATCAACTGGGATACCAGTTTGTGTAAAAAGCTCAACAAAATTGGCATTGGCATTATAGTTAGAGACCAAGGCAAGGCCATTGCTATGAAGAAAATATCGAAGATATCCTTCATGGATCATCTCATGGCAGAAGTGTTAGGAACAAGAGAAGCTGCTCTCTTGGCAAGGGATCCAACTTATCATAGATAATAGTAGAAGGAGATTGTCTTCAAGTAATCATGGAGCTTAATAGTCACAATGGCAGACCTGATAGCATAGGACTTCTTATTCAATATATTAAAATGTTGTTATCTTCAATGTGTTGGCAAGTTCTATTTGTAAAAAGAAGTGGAAACGTGGACACCCACTATCTAACAAAATTAGCAAATTTACTAGCTTAAGATGAGATAAAACTCGTCTATACACCATATTTATAGTCTCTCTTCTTTTCTTCTTTCTAATGAAAGTTGGGTTCTCCCTTTCCAAAAAAAAACTCCTTTTGTTCTGCCTTGACTTCCTATATATACATATTTAGCATGCATACCTTCAATTGAATATGATCATCATTGACCCTTGTGGCCTTTTGCAAGAAGCAACTTATTGTTATTGGATGTTCCCTTAACTCTAGGCTTCGTTTGTTTTAATATAGTATCTCATCTATCTTATTTTATCTTAAATTTAAAGTTACACTTTTTAAAATTTTTATACAAAATAAAATAAATAATTTAATTTTTTTTAAATCTCAAAATAAAATTTATATTAAAAAATATTTTATAATAAGATTTTCTTTTAACTTTTATTTTATCTTATTTATTAAAATAAATAAGACCAACCTTAGCATACGATCCCTTCAATCCTAACATGCTTAATGTTTACTACTCTCTTTTCCTTTTCCAATACAAACTAATATGCTTTATATTTACTATTCTCTTTTCCTTTTTCAATATAAAAATTGTGTTATAGAATTAAAAAAAATTATTATTACAAAATAATTTATAAAAAAATATATTTAAAACTTTTAAAAATTAAACCTTTTTCATTTTATATAAATTTTTGTATATATTATAGATCGATCAAAACTTATATATATAAGCTTTGAAGATGGTATAAATTATTGTAAAAAATCTTAAAAGTCGTGATAGAGAGTCGTTCACAAAAAAACTAATTGAGAGAGAGAGAGAGAGAGAAAGAGAGGGAGAGAGGGGCGGCTGCCCCTTTTATTGACTTATAACAGACTGTTAAAAAGAAAATAGAGAAAATATAAAAGCACATGAAAATAAAAGATTGTTGTTTCCAACTAGAAATGCGCAGTACCGACAGAGATAGCTACGTAATATAGTTCAGTGCATCCAATATTATAATGATATACGCAAACAGACAGAAATTACGAACAAGCAAATTGGCCATCCACTGAGTCGGCGATTAATTAACCATGACGATAATATATTAAAAGATAATCCAAACCAATCAAAACCTCGGAGATAGATGGGCTTTTAATGGATGTTTCATCATTGTTGTGAACTCTTCTTTCTCTGACAAATCAACCTCGTCTCCATCCACAGCTTTCCACTCAAATTTCCATACCAAATTGGCCACAAAATACTCCAAATGAAGCATTGCCAAACCAGAAGCAGGACAAATCCTCCTCCCTGCCCCAAACGGCATCATCTTAATCTCTCTACTTCCCGTTATATCAAACACTACTTCCCCCACAACTCCATCATTATTGCCGCTCAAGAATCTCTCCGGCTTGAACGCCATGGGATCTTCCCAAACCTTGGGGTCCCAACCCATTTCAGCAACCATGAAATTCAAATTGGCATTCTTGGGCACGAAATACCCCTCCAAAACAACATCCTCTGTCACCGCATGCGGCAACACAGCATGCGCAGGTGGGTGTCGCCTTAAACCTTCCAAAACCACGGCCTTCAAATACGACATCTTCTGCAAATCCTCCTCTTTCACCTTCTTCATTTCCCCAACAACGCCTTTAATCTCTGTGTAAAGCCTCTCTTGGACATGCGGGTATTTCACCATATTTGCCATAATCCACTCCAACGCTGTGGATGTTGTATCTGTGCCGGCGTTGAGAAACTCCGAGCACAAGCTGACTATTTCGCCCATGTCAAGCTTTCTTTTTTCCTCCGGCAACTCCTCCAAGTCCAGCAACGTATCCACGTACGATATCACGAACTCGTCATCTTCATATTTGCCGGCGGTCTGAACTTTCGCCGGCGGCCTACTTTTTCTTTCTTGCTTCAATCTCTTCCTCACTTCTATCAATGGCATTAATATGGCCTCCTGATCTCTACGAATCTTGAACAACTCGTCCCAACTCTTCCGGAACAATATCATTCCAATCCTCGGAAATATATTGAGTAGTCTATACCTGTCGAAGCTCAGAAGCAGGCGACGCTGGACAGCTTCAATTTCTTTAATCTGTATCTCGCCGATCTTGTCCCCGAAACACATGAGAACCAATAGACAAAACATGGCGTATTGAAAATGGTCGACAACGAAGACAAGGTTGTCGGACACCTTACCGGAATATTCATTGACAGAGTAAGGAATAAGGCGGTCGAGGAGGATGTCCAAGACCCAAGAGCGTGCACGAGAGTAAGACTTGACGCGCGAAGGGTGGAGGATCTCGGAGGTAAGATTGCGGCGGAGGAAGCGCCATGACTGACCATAGAAGGCAGTGTTGATGCTGCGCTGATTGCTGGAAAAGATCTTGTTGGTGGGGTAAACGGGCGGGCGGTCAGCGAAGACTGCGCCTTTCTGAACAAGGGCTTGGTGGGCGATCGAACGGTCGGCGACAAAGATGTTGGGTCGGAAGCCGATACGGAGAGTGACGATGGGGCCATACTTGGCGTGAAGGTTGCGAAGAATGGGCTCAAGCTCGGAGAAGGACTTTCGGAGCCATAATAAGTTGCCAAAGACAGGGATGATGAGGGGTGCTGGAGGAAGATGATGCTGCTGATGCTGCTGGCCGTTTTCAGAGATTTTCTTGAAGATTAGATGGCAGAGGAGAGTGGAAAAGAGGGAGACGAGGATGATGATGAACCAGGTCTCCATTTTTGGGGCAAATACATATGGAGGAAGGAATGGACCATTAAGGTGAGCACCCATCACTTATGCTTAGGGGTAAGAAAAAATCGAAAATTCGGTAAATCCAATTTGACCGGACTAAATAAGTAGAATCGGTCTGATTTATGATATGGGTTGTGATTAGTGGCAACTATTGTGTTGTTCTATATTCTCCTTACATTATTATTATTATTATTATTATTACTATTTTCACTTTAAATGGTTGGTATGCATGGCGGTTTGGAATCAATTTTTATAATATTAAAATTGGTAGGTATTGATTCTATTTCGGTTATTAATTTTTTAGAATTAGACAAAATCGGTTTAATATAATATATATATATATATTAATATGATACGTAATATAAAATTTTTTTTAATTATATATAATAAGTTATACATTAGTATATAATATAAATTAATTATAATTTATATTTTGTAGCCTAATACTAATAATAAATAATAATATACTTTAAGTCTATATAAATTATTATATTAAATAATTACATAATAAATAATAATATGGTAATAATAATACAATTATTTTAAGCTAATATTAATACTATTAGTTATAACTATCATTGATATAATTATAAAAAAATTAAACTTATTATAACAAATACTAATATATAATTATTTCAATCATTATAAATAATACTAATATATATATTAATAATCTAATAAACTAATATGAACTAATTTAAAACTGAAAAATCAAAGGACTAAACTAGACTGAAATCGATAAAGCCAGTACTATTAATTTTGAGAGTAAACAGTACGTAATCGGTTTTAAAAAATAGAAAATCGATAGTATTGGTTCGGTTCTAGATTTTATCCAAAATCAAACTTAACTAGACCAGTTATACCTCTACTCATGAGCATATCATTTAGAAAAAGTTATAGTCAGCATTCCGATTGCATATAATATTTAATTTTTTTCTATTTTTTCTCTTATTAAATAGGTATTGTATAAATTTAAAACTAAAAAAAAAATTCAAAATTCAAACGACCTTTAAACAGGCCACATTGGTGAAAGAAAATACACAACGTTGCAGCCACACCGTCAATAACCTAATACGGTAGAATACGTTTTAGTTTCAATGATTTAAAAAAAAAAAAAATTGGATTTATTCTTTATCATCTGATGGGTCTTTTCTTCTAAGTTAATATGATGGCTAAAGTGCGCCAAACCATGTGAAACTTTGGAGGAAATTTTGTGCTATGACCAATATTGAGCAATTTATTATTTGATGTGGACAGCCGTCATAATATTAATATTGGACTTATTAAAATTTAATAAAAAATATAATTTAATAAAAAGAAAGCACTTAAAAAAATATTATATTAAATTCATAAAAAAAATTCATCATATTTGATGAAAAAAAGAAAAAGAATGTGAGGAAAATAAAATACAAATAATTTTAGTTTGACTTTTGAATAGTAATACTTCAAAGAGATTTTTGATGAGAGCATTCCTATTAGTCTCATTAAAATAAATTATTAAAATTTAATAAAAAGTATAAATTTACATATATATAGAAAAAATCATCATATTTGATCAAAAATTAGAAAAATAAAATGTAGAAAATAGCCTAAAAATACTTTTTGATTGACTTGAATAGCAAATCATTAAATTTGATCTGTGCAAATTTGTATTTTTCATCAAATTTTAATAATTTATTTTGATGAGACCAATAAGAATGCTCTAGGTCCAATATATAATTTTTTTAGGTGTTGTCTTTTTATCAAATTTGTACTTATTATCAAATTTAAAAAATAAAAAATAAAAAATAATGAGTCTAATATTAGTGCTCCTAGTTGCAAAAAGAACATAAATAAATTTGTACATATATGGCAGCCCTCGGTTGTAATTTATTGGCAGAAATTTTATGTACTAATGTCGAGTGTTTATATTACGAAAAATGCTATATGGAGCCATAAGTACGAAAGTATTCTTATTAAAAAAATATGAATAAATATAGGATTCATAAAAAATATTTAAAAAAGTATATATTTATTATCTTTTTTATGATCATCATTTTCTCAACGTCTCTTATGTAGTATTAAAGAATTAATTCACAAATATAATATAATAAAATTTTCTAATTATTTAATACCATATTATGGATCAAAATATTAAGAGGGTGATGATAAAAGAGATGATAAGTAGTATTACTTCTTTTTAATAATAAATTTTATTCTTTTTCAAATCAAGGTATGAAATTTCATGACTACGGAATATTGAATTTTTCATTATATAATTATATATATCATTACTCATTTGTTGTTTCGTAAACTTAGAGAAAACATGCCACCAATATCAAAGCTAATACCACACGAGACAACCCCTAAGATTCATCACCACTTACTTTGATCGTGTCTTAAGCCCATTGTTAGATTGGATCAAAGCCGGTGATGATCGTGGGAAATGTGTTGAGGGATGTGAATGAACTAATGTTGCATTTTCAGAGTTGTTCTATTAAGCATGTCAGTAGAAATTTTAATGAGTGTGCTTATCAATTAGCAAGATTTGCTCATTAGCATGTGGGGGATTTATGTATTTGGGAGGGTTCTATCCCCCAGTTTAGTGAATCCATTTTATGGGTTGATAAATAGTCTTTATAATATTTTTTTGATCAATGAATGAGATGTTTGTTATAAAAAGAAAAAAAAAGATCATTATATCAAAGAATGATAGTAAATATGGACTTTCCAAACAATGGTAATGTCTATATTGTAAATAAACAGAATAAGTAGACTCCATTGTAGATAAAGTTGGGGTCTATATCGTCCACTGATAATATTGTAATATTGTGAAGTCCACAAATTGTGTTTCTTTTTAGGAAAATATTGTCACACATCGTTATACCATTCCCGACTTTGGTTTATATTGCCATTCCAATTATTTAGAAATAATTTGCTTCGTCAACTTTTCCATTGATTAAGGTTGTGTTTGTATGTCGAGCTAAACTAATTCAACTGAATTTTTAATGAATAGTAATAAGTTGAGATAACTGGATGAGTTTTGTAAGACTCACTTATATGAGTTTAAAATATACTTGAAAATTAAGATGAGTTTAAATATACTTTTATAAAAATTTGTAAAACTAATGGGACTCAAATAATAGACTGATCGGATTTGCACTCTTGTCGCCCAATGTGCCTACATCATTAAGAGAAAAAGTTAATTCATGTGTAAAAGTTGTACGGGCAAGTGTAGAGAGAGAGAGGGAGACGTGTGGGGGTCATGTGTCATTAATGCGTTCACACATCTAGTTCACATTTGTTTAGGCCTCTAATGCTGTTAGGAAATATGTGGGGGTCACTTGAGCACACATTTGAACTTAGGCTCCGTTTGTATTCAGAAGTGAACTCAGCTCATCTCAACTCATTTCAACTCATCTTTATTTTATTATTATATTTTTATAATTTTTTATATAAAACACAAATTCCTATACACATTTTTCAATTTCCAATACACATTTTTCAATTTCCAATACACATTTTTTAATTTCCAATATACCTTTTTCAAATCCCAAAATAATAATAATATTAAAAAATAAACTAAACTCATCTCAGCTCATCTCAACTCATCTCAACTCATTTTCATTTTATTATTAGTTGAAGTGCATTAATGCCGGGCTTTGGATGCCAAACCCATTCTAAAATGAGAGTAACTAAGCTGTGTTTGACATCCAATACAAGAAACACATATATAGCCCAATCAAAAATTGCCATGCAACATCTATAATTGATGACCTTGATGTCAACAATTTGTAATTTGAGGATATATTTGTAATTTGAGCTAATCTGATCCGTGTTGTATCTAACGGCCAATGCAATGGCCATGTGTATTATTTTAGTGTCATTTGGATGACTGTAATCGTGTGGTTATTTTTTTAAAAGACCACGTGTATTAATCCTAGTTTATCTAGGGTTGCCTTTGTGCTGGGATATATATAAATTATGATGTACAGTAGACAACAGATGAGAAAAACACGATCTGATGTGCTTGAGAGAATTTTCGACAGGCAAATCTAGGGTTTAAGAGAAGCTTGTGAAATCTTAGTGATTGAGAGAGTTAAGGTCTCAATACTGAGACCTGAATCTTGTACCCGTACCTCTGTTGCGTTTTGAAGATTAAATGGCAAGATCTCTAGCCAGTTCCCCCTCTGGACGTAGACCTGAAAGAATCGAACCACGTTAAATCTCGTGTTCTTGGTATTATCCTTCTATCTAATTTCTTGTTTGTTTTTTTTTTGTGATTTTGTGACTATTTTCTTGAATCAATCTTGGTGTTGTTACGTATTTTGGAGTTAATCTTAAACCCTAAAATACAACAATAATCTTAAAACAAAAAATTCAAAGTTTTTTTTAACAAAAATTGATTTTAATAATAAAAAACAATTTTAATTATTGACAAAAAAGAAGAAGAATATATACACCATCAGTGTTGGTTGCCACCAAGTTGACCACAACCAGCCGACCTTCGTGGTGGAGGCCCCGCTTGAGCCACCACATGGCTGTTGAGGTGGTGCCCCAGCCTGCGATTGCAGATAGATGCATAAGTTAATGCTATGGTATAACTAGCTGTGAAAAAAATGGAGTAAATTTGAGTTGATTCATTCTAAGAAAAGAAATAGACTATAGCTTAATTAACTCTTAAATGATTTTCTTTGTTGAGTATAACTTGATGCTTTGAGAGGAGTAGATTTTTTTAATTATTAACATTTTCACTTAGGTATGAGCTTTATTTTGGTAGAAACATTAAAAAGGTAAAAAAATGTTGTGGATCTCATAAACATTGAAAGCATTAGCTTGATTGAAGAACCATATCTCGTTGAATTTAGAGGATGGTGTCACTCTTTCTGATAATAGTGGTGGTGATGAAGATCATGATAATGTATTGATCAATATATCTGATTTTGATCATTATTGCTTTCTGGATGATAAGTAATAGATGTTATGTCATATGATCTATAATCTGGTTTTCAATTATGTATCAGCTTTTCATGAGACTTAGATTGAGGGGCATCAAGGAAGAATTTAATTCCTTCATTTTGTTCTTAGTTCATGTGTGTTTATCTTGACTAATCATTTATTTTGCAAGACGTGTTACAAGAATGACCTTTCATGCAGGATCTTCGTTCAAATCACGTCTCCTACACAAGCATCATGTGATTGATATCCATAAGCAAAGCATACGTATCATGTGATCTCAGATTTCGATGGACTGTAACTTGGAAACATCATGCCCATGTTTTTTTCGTCTCATATATAGGAGCAAATGTTACCGAATATTTAAAGATGGATTTAGTGGTTAAGAAATCTACCTTATGATGGGAAGATCTGTACTGGTCTAACACGTATCTTAATAAATGTGGGGAGAGTTAGAATTCGAAATCAATACATTTGTTTGATACTATGTCAATCCCTACTTATCTTGTAAGTTTAAGTTGGTAGAAAAAGAGATTAATTATTTATATTATATTGTTAACAAATCCACCAAAATACTAATGATTAGGTTGAATCTTGTTAACAAATCCACAAAAAGACGAGTTCGTCTTAACTCATTTCAAACTTATCATTACATTTTTTCATATTTTTATATAAAATACAAATTTTAATACAGTTTTTTTAAATCCCATTACATTTTTTTAATTCTTAAATCGATTTTTTGAATTCCGAGATAATAATAATATTAAAAATAAAGAAAATGCTAGTCAAACCTATAAGTTTGACAGACGAATTTGACTGATTGAGTGTTTTTATTTTGTTTTTATTTTTTAATTTTATTTATTGATTAAGAAAGTAAATATGAATAAATTGATATTTTTTATGATTTTTTAAAAATATATACAACTGTGTAAAACATGATTAAAATAAAAGACGAAAAAAATTTTAAAAAAATATTACACCATATCGGTTCATTTTCTTGGTATTCTATCGGTTTCAATGGTACTGTCCTAAAAATAAACTCAAATCAACTCATCTCGTTTTATCTTCGAATCCAAACGAAATGAGGTAACAGGCATGTCTCATTTCATGCTCTTTATTTCACATTGTCTAAAGATTCGTTCTTCTTGTGTAGAAAGTTACTACGTTTTAGTCCTGGATTTGGATTTCAGATCATCAGGTACATATATAGGATGACCAATAAATTATTGGCAAAACCGTGCACACTGCCTGTATTATCAAACATCATGAACATTGCAATTACCTTTGTAACTTTGCATCAGCTCCTTCAATACCTAAGAGTCTTAAAATGTTTCCCAGTCAAAACAGTACCATGGAGTGGTTTTGGGAAACTTTTGGTTTCAAATATTGCCAACTAAAAATGACTTATCTTAATAACTAATGGAAAAAAAATCAAAATCAAAATCAAAATTAAAGGTGTAAGAAACTGTGGCTTCAGCTCCTGATAATGAGCAATAAATATGTTTAAGCTTCCAGAACCAATTTTATCATACTTGTTGGTCCACCGACACGAGTGAACTTCAAGCAATGATTTGTGTTTCGAGATACTTTAAATATATACCAGATCAGTGGTCAGCCCACTTAAACAACCTTGATCCATTTAAACAACCTTCAGTAAATCTACAGGTAATAACATATACTAGAACATTTTGCTAGGAAATATATAATTAAAAAAAAATACATGCTTCTAAAACCTTCGACTTTACCAAGTTCAGACCTTCTACAAATAACCCCACTTCTTACTTGTCAACATAATGGATTAACCAAAATAATAGATATTCTTTGCTGTGCTTAATAGGGGTAAAAGGTGCAAAAATAAGACAATGATTAGAATAATTAATATATGATAATGGACTTTAGGGGGGAAAATGAAGTTACAGGCGTGGTCAACAATATACATAAATGCTTAAATTTATCTTTAAAAAAGGGAAAGAAAAAGAAGAAATTGCTTTCTACAAAGAAAGAAGCTGAAGGCTTTCAGGAATGGAATCTCCGCTTTCGCTTTAGCTCATAGCAGAATATACAAACTTTATTGTAGGGGCCGGCTCTGGTCAGTAAATATCAACTCGATAAGAAAAAATATTCTGAAATTTATGTTATAAAACTAAAAAAAGGAATTATTATTGTAAAAGAGAAATAAGAAATTTTCTCTGAAATTCTTAAAAACTGAAACTTTCTTTCTCTGTTTATATTTTCTTATGAATTTCATTACAACTGAAACCCCTATTTATAGGCTTTGAAATTACTATGCAAGTTACTATGCAAGTCACTATACAAATTACTATGCATAATTTAATATAATAGTGATGGAGTCATTCACATAATTTTAGTGATGGGACAGGGGGCGGCTGCCGTTTCGTTCGTTCATTACACTCCCCCTTGAATGACCACTAATAAGGAATCTGCCTCGTTAAAATTTTGCCAAGTAAAAACCCAGTGGGAAGAAAAACCAATGGTGAAGGAAAAAGAGTACAGTCTTCTTATGTATGCACAAGTGCTTTAAGATTGCCTCATTAAAACCTTGCAGAGGAAAACCCAGTGGGACAAAACTTCAGCGAAGGAAAAAGAATACAATCAGCACATTTACTCCCCCTAAAAAGTGCATGACAAAAGATCTTTGAGTTTTCGCATTCCAATGTTATGCACAATCTTCTTGAATGTGGAAGTTGGTAATGCCTTTGTGAATAAATCTGCCAAATTATCACTAGATCGTATCTGCTTGACATTAATTTCACCTTTCTCTTGAAATTCATGAGTATAAAAGAATTTAGGTGAAATATGTTTGGTTATGTCACCTTTGATATATCCTCCTCTGATTTAAGTGATACAAGCAGTATTATCTTCATATAAAATTGTTAGGCTATTATTGATCATAGGAAGTCCATACTTTTTCTGGATATATTGAATAACTGATCTCAACCAAATACACTCTCGACTTGCTTCATGAATAACAATGATCTCTGAGTGATTTGAAGAAGTAGTAGATAGTGTCTGCTTAACAGATCTCCATGATATGGCAGTATCTCCATAAGTAAATAAATATCCAGTTTGAAATCTACCTCTGTGTGGGTATGAAAGATAACCTACATCTGCATACCCAATCAATTCTGGACTTGAACCACGTTGATAAAATAATCACATATCAACCGTACCATGAAGGTAACGAAGGACATGTTTAATGCCATTCCAATGCTTTCGAGTTGGTGCAGAACTATATCTTGCAAGCAGATTATCTGAGAATGTAATATCTGGTCGAGTGCAATTTGCAAGATACATCAAAACTCCAATTGCACTGAGATATGGTACTTAAGGACCAAAAATTTCTTCATTGTCATCACAAGGACGGAATGGATCTTTCTTCACATCAAGTGTTCGAACAATCATTGGAGTACTCAGGAGATAAGATTTGTCCATATAAAAATGCTTTAGGACTTTCTCAGTATACATGGACTGATGAATAAAAATTCCATTTAGCAAGTGCTCAAGCTGCAGGCCGAGACAAAATTTTGTTTTGCCAAGATCTTTCATTTCAAATTCATTCTTTAAATATATAGCGGTTTTTGAGATCTCTTCAGGAGTTCCCACAATATTTAAATCATCAACATAAACTGCAATAATGACAAATCTGGATTCTGATTTCTTAATAAAAACACATGGGCATATAGGATTATTCTCAAATCCTTCTTTCAATAGATATTCGCTTAAGCGATTATACCATATGCGTCCGGATTGCTTCAACCCATATAAAGATCTTTGTAGTCTGATTGAGTACATATTTCTAGATGTACTTGTAGATGCTTCAGGCATTTTATATCCTTCAGGGATTTTCATATATATGTCATGGTCTAAGGATCCATATAAATATTTAGTGACCACATCCACCAACCGCATTTCCAATCCTTTTGTAACAACCAGACTAATCAAAAATCTAAATGTGATTGCATCCATAACGGGAGAGTATGTTTCTTCATAATCAATCCCGGGTTTCTACAGGAAACCTTGTGCGACAAGCCGTGCTTTGTATCGTACAATTTTATTTTTCTCATTACGTTTTCGTACAAATACCCACTTATATCCAACAGGCATTACACTCTTTGGTGTTTGGACAACAGGTCCAAATACTTCTCGTTTTGCTAGCGAATTTAATTCAGCTTCAATAGCTGTTTTCCATTTTGGCCAATCATTTCTACGTCGACATTCTTCGACGCTTTTTGACTCACTTTCTTCATTACTTCTGGTAATGTTAAGGGCCATTTTATATGAAAATATGTTGTCGACAACAGTTTTATTTCTATCCAGAATGTCTCCAGTTTTCATGAAATGTATTGAGATCTCATTATTTTCAAGTACATGTTCCTCTTTAGGGGAAAACATTTCATGACACACATTTTCAGGATATCCCTTTTTAGGAAATTTATACTGTTCAGAAGTTTCCTCTTCAGGAGGTTCTAGAATAGAAGATTTGAGCTCTTTAGGAGCACCAATTATATTTGTAGCCTGTATTGTGGGTACGTGTTCTTCAGGAACACCAAATTCATTTTGTATTCTTTTCCTTCTGGAAATTTTGTCTTTTGCACCAATAGGTCTTCCATGCTTCGGGCGTATTTTAGATTCACCTATTGCTGCTTTGACAATTTGTCCTTCAGGGACTTCAATCATTGCTGGAGTATTAACAGCAGGAATATAAAATTTTACTACACATTTAGTGTCAGTAAATACATCCGGTGACTGATTTGCAACATTTTGCAAATGAATAATCCTTTGAACTTCTCGTTTACATTCATTTGTAGGAGGATCAAAATGAGACAGGGTCTTATTATCCCAAGTAATACCTTGTCGTGCTTCAGGCACCGACTTTTCTTTACCCATTAACGGAAAATTTGATTCGTCAAAATGACAATCCTCAAAACGTGCTTTAAATATATCTCCTATAAGGGGTTCAAGGTATCTAATAATGGATGTAGAATCAAAACCAACATATATCCCAAGTCTACGTTGAGGGCCCATTTTTGTACGTTGTGGAGGTGCAATTGGAACATATACAGCACATCCAAAAGTACGAAGATGAGAAATATTTGGTTGTTGACCAAATGCAAGCTGTAATGGAGAATATTTATGATATGCAGATGGTCTAATACTAATTAGAGATACTGCATGAAGTATAGCATATCCCCAAGCAGAAATAGGTAGTCTTGATTTCATAAGTAAAGGTCTAGCGATTAGTTGAAACCTTTTGATCAAAAATTCAGCTAAACCGTTTTGTGTGTGTGTGCATGGGCAACAGGATGTTCAACATCTATTCTTATTGACATGCAATAATCATAAAAAAATTGAGATGAAAATTCACCTGCATTATCCAATCGAATGGTCTTAATTGGATATTCAGGAAATTGTGCTCGTAGTTTAATTATCTGAGCCAGAAGTCTAGCAAATGCAACATTTCTAGTGGAAAGAAGACAAACATGTGACCATCGACTAGATGCATCAATTAGAACCATAAAATATCTAAATGGTCCACTTGATGGATGAATAGGCCCACATATATCTCCGTGAATCTTTTGTAAAAAGGCTGGAGATTCAACAATGACTTTTGAGGGAGATGGTCTAATAATTAACTTACCTTGAGAACATGCAGAGCACGAAAATTCATTGGGTAGAAATATCTTTTGATTCTTTAAGGGATGCCCATGCGAATTTTCAATAATTCGTCTCATCATTATAGAACCCGGATGTCCAAGACGATCATGCCAAGTCATAAATACTTTAAGATCAATGCACTTCTGGTGCATTACCACATATGATTCAATTGTTCTCATTTTTGTATAATACAATCCAGAACATAGAGCAGGCAGTTTTTCTAATACGAGCTTCTAGCCCGATATTGTTTTAGTAATAAGAAGATGCTCTTTACTGCCTTCATTGGTCGTTTCAATATGGTAATCATTACGACGTATATCTTTGAAACTCAATAAATTTCTTCTAGATTGTGAAGAGAATAGAGCATCATCAATACAAAATTTGGTGCCATTAGGCAACACAATATAAGCTCTTCCGGAGCCCTCAATTAAATCCGATGAACCTGATATGGTATGGACATAGGCTTTACTTAGTGTTAGATTTTGAAAATATTTCTTTTCTTTGAGAATTGTGTGAGTTGTAACACTGTCAGCCAGACATATATCTTTATCATTCAACTCAGAGATAAAAAGCTCATCAATGTGATCCATGATTCTACTAAAAATACAAAACTTTTATTACTGATAGAAAGAAAATACATTAATTGAGTGGAACACTTCCATCTTCAATTAGGTATTCAATACTACCTTCAAGATGATTAAAGAAATCAGATACATCAAGATAAATAATGTCTACATCTATTGAATCTAATAAATCATCTGATGGTTCTACTAAATTTGTTTCATGCACTTTATTCTTTCCTTTAATAGAAGCTTGATATAAATCAGCTAAGTGCCTGGCCGTACGACAGGTACGTGACCAATGTCCAGTCATTCCATATCTATGGCACATTCTTTGAAGAATTATTCTAAGAATTTTTACCCCTTTCTGAATTGTATCACTTCTGGTGATATGGTATATTATTATCCATTTTAATGTTGTCATTCCTGGGACCAACATTTCTATAATTTCTCCTATCATGTCCACGCCTCCGATTTCTTCTAAAGGATGCACCATTTACTTCTGGAAATGATGCAAACCTATTACCATTCACTTCAGGGAATGATATTGAGCCAGTAGGGTATGACTGGTGGCTTTCTAATAAGAGCTCATTATTCTGCTCAGCTACTAGAAGACATGATATAAGTTCAGAATATTTCTTGAACTTTCTCTCTCGATACTGCTGCAGGAGCACATTCGAGGCATGAAATGTAGTAAAAGTCTTCTCTAGCATATCATTATCGGTGATTTTCTCACCGCATAATTTTAATACTGGGCTTATTTTAAAAAGTGCGGAATTATATTCACTAACACTTTTATAATCTTGCAACTTCAGGTGCAACCATTGAGGACGAGCTCTTGGGAGAATAACAGTCTTCTGGTGTTCAAACCTCTCCCTTAAATTGTTCCACAAAATATAGGGATCTTTTACTGTGAGATATTCAGTTTTCAGTTCTTCATGAAGATGGTGGCGAAGGAAAATTATTGCTTTAGCACGTTCCTATAGAGATGCTTGATTTCCTTCTTTAATAGTTTCTCCCAGGTTCATTGCATCAAGATGTATTTCAGCATCAAGTATCCAGGATAAATAATTTTTCCCAAATATATCAAGAGCAACAAATTCCAATTTTGTAAGATTTGTCATTTTCTACACATAAATAATGAAATAAATATGTGTATCTCAGAAAATCTATTTATAAATTCACACAGATAATCATCAATAAAATATATCAAATATTTCAAATAATATATTAAAAAACTTACAGAGGAATAAGGCCACTAACTTCAGAATTGGTAGAACCGTCATGCTGATAACGTGTTATAAAACTAAAGAAATGAACTACTATTGCAAAAGAGAAATAAGAAATTCTCTCTGAAACTCTTAAGAACTGAAACTTTCTTTCTCTCTATATTTTCTTATGAATTTCATTACAACTGAAACCCCTATTTATAAGTTTTGAAATTACTATATAAGTTACTATGTAAGTTACTATACAAATCACTATACAGAATTTAATATAATAGTAATAGGGTCATTCACATAATTTTAGTGGTGAGACAGGGGATGGCTGCCGTTTCATTCGTTCATTATAATTTATAATTTCTAGAAAAAAAATTGTTAGTATTGTAATTTAAACAGCCATCTCTTCAAAGCATAAAAGTCAAACTTCACATATTATCAATTAGGGGTGTTCATTCATATTTGAATTCAGGTATCTGGTCATAACCAGATCTGAACTGAATTCTTAAAAATGGAAAATGGTTGTTATTCACCCGGATTAGTTCCGGTTTCAATCCGGGCAGATATTCGAGTTAAATCCAGATATCCGAATTGTAACCATATATCCGAAAATCTTGCCATTTTTGTCTTAAATCCGGGTATCCAAGTATACTATAACCAAATTTAAACCAATTTTTTAATAAACCTAGAAGTTTTTTTTAAAATTATTTACTTTTAATAGGACTTTAAAAAAAATGTTTTATACACTTTTTTTTTAATTCTGATATCATCTTTAGATTGTCTAGATTTTTTTTTTAAATTAAACACTTTTTAAAATTATTTAAAAAAATAAATAAAAATACAAAAAAGATAATATTGTTATTACATCACAATGCAAAACATAAATTTATCAAGAATAAAATAAATAATATTAATAATCACAAATAAATTAAACAAATACATAACAATGTAAAATAAATAAAATGGTTGAACATTTTCTAGATCATTCTGACATTTTGGTAAATATTTCTTTAATATTAAGTATTGGGTACTTCTTTCTCAGCACAAGAACTTGGATTAAAAAAAATTGAGAAAAAAGTTAAGGAATAAATAAGAAATCAGACTCAAATTCAAACTGTGAATTTTAATCTAATTCAATATTTAATACAAATCAAACTCAAAATAAACAATCTGAAATGCTTCATTTTGCTGTTTGTTAATGTTGACATGAAAATTTAACAAGATTAGAGCACCTACAAAATTATTGTCAATCAATAATACTTGGCTGAACAGAAAAGTAATGGGAAACTTTAAAATTCTGTCTTAGCTATTACCGAACTAACCAAGAAGACAGAATGATGCTAGCAGAGACAATTATTGCAAACTACATTTCAGCATCTCAACATTTTGTGTTACCTCAACATCCAACAAACTATATCTAGACTGACTTTCCATGATTATGATGATAATTTTGGAAGCACAGAAACAAAATTGCATTCCATTCAGATTAAAGTAAATAAAAATAAAAAATAAGGCCACTTCATTAAGCAGACTTGACATACCATTTCCAAAAGCAGCAGTTTAAAGGAAAGTCTCATTAATATAAAAGAAGAGGACACCAACCTTATTATTAGACCCCCCAAACCATAAGAGAGTAGTATCTCCGAAAAGTTTACGAACCAGAAAAGAAACAAATCCAATATATGAAAGATATTGCCTCTACAACAAACATAGAAATTTTGGACTTTAGAAGTTTGAGCAAAAACTTGAACACCAAATCAAAGGCTCAAGGAGTAGGAACCCTACGGAGCTAGTAATATCATGCCTGCCTAAAATAATGTTAACCTCTTTATGCAACTAGATGATGATTAAAACAAACAATGGTAACCTATTTTCTATCGTACTCAGGCTCTTGGAATCAAATAGAGTTCGAATAGTCAAAGAAAAACAAGCTGCGATAATATAAAAGATTCATGCGTAAATTTCTTGAAAAGAAAGAATACCCAAAAGCAGATCCATAAACCCAAGCAGCAGATCTACAAACACAAAACTCAGATCTACAAACAAATAAACTTACTTAGATCTACAAATCCAAAAAGTAGATCTACAAGTACAACTCAAATCTACAAATACAGAAACTCGGATATCTAATCATAGTTTGCTCCGTTTAGATCTAGCCAAAGTTGGAAACAAGAGATTAAAACAAACAATTGGTCTCACCATCAGCTCGACTATGAGATTCAAATCGAAAAAGTAATGATATACAAACAGAGAGAGAGAGAGAGAGGCAGAAAGTGAAACGGCTTTATGCATTAAATCTCGGTTATATAACCTGATCCGGATTCAATTGGAGCGGATATTATAAGTTTATATTATAAATCTCGGTTATAATCTGGGTGAATATCCTCCTGGTTTGATCCGATTTCGGATTTTTTAACCGAATCTGAAAAAAATGGGGACTGGATGTACACCCCTACAAAATATTAACATTACTTGCTGATGTCTTAAAATGCTTGTTAGAAAAAAAGTCCATAATCTTTTTCTCAAGATCAGCAGTTAAAAAAAATGATTAAATAAGAAAAAAATCAAAATCTATGTCAGGTTATTGGCAGAGAACCAACAATAATGGTGGTCGCACATGCAATACATGCGCCATTGGAAAAGATGAACTAACGGTCAGATCGGATTTGGGGCAGCCGATGTTGTCGGACCTGCACATGGCCTCCAAAGCCGCTTCGGGCCGACGTTGCACGTGAGTGATGTGCAAGACCATAGTTGCATGTGCGTATAGCGAACGCACTCAACGGAAACGCAAAATCTCCCCTCCCCCTGACTTGAAGATCGGCATCTGTAGAAACAATGGAGGCAGCACATGTTGGTTTATGAGTACCGATAGGGGTGAACAAAATTACCGTCAACCCGACCCGACCGACAACCCGAACCGTTTCCGACCCGCAACTTACGTTCCGATTAGGTGTAATCGAAAATGGGGCATTTCGATACCCTCTCGACCCGCTCGTTAACATTCGGCTAATGGCCGATAAGCCGACATTAGGTTAGGTCTCAATTCGTTTCTTCGCCGCTCTCTCGCTTGATTTCACTGGCCGTTTGCTCTTCTCAGTTCGTGATTCTCCGTGTTCGATTTCACTGGCCATTTGCTCTTCTCAGTTCGGTGGTTCTCTGTGTTCGATTTCACTCGCCGGTTGCTCCTCCCATTTCTTCACCAATTTCTCGTTACGGTAGGTCACGCTTTCTTGAGTTTTTGGGTTTTGATGAGCTTTTGTATCTGTCTGATGCATCTATGATAGCTATTAGGGTGCAGAGGAGTATTTATTTGGTTCTATGTCATATAACAAGTTAGGTCATGATTCGGAAATTAACCTTAGCTCAATGCTATTGTATCTGGAACTATAGTGGATTTGGGTCCATACTAGATGAAGCTTATTCGGATCAGATGTTCTTGAGTATTTATATAAAGCATCTTCAAATCTCTATTTATATAGCATATTGTAGCCGGTGTCGTGTAATTAGGAACAGTGCTGTCTATATAATCCAAGCTTGTTAGCTGAGCTCATATGAGACAACCCAAGTTTCTCAAGATGCTCCTCTTGTCCTTTTTGACAAATGGGGTTGGTATCAGTGATCTTTTATTTGTTTATTATTATTTGGGTTTCATATCTTGTGGAGATTCAAGCTTATGTGGTTTTATATACCTGTATGTATGCTTTGGAATGAACATGAAAAAGTTCCTCTTGAAGAATTATCGTAAGTAAATTTTGGAGGGCCATATAATTGTTCATTGCCCTGAATTCATTAAGCAGTTAATTTGACATCAAAATATAGCATGGACATGACATAAAATGAGGAGGTTGATTTTCATTACTTTTTATAGATTATGCTCCTAAGTGCTATTAATTTAAATATCTGTAATGATGGGAGTTTATGGAACTCTTACCACTATCTTAAATGGATAATCTTGAATGCTAGAGCACTTGACTTCAGCTTAGTGGTCTGTCATATATCTCATTATGCAACAACTTTATCTGTTCTGCTAGAATTATCATTCTTGCAATCAATCAAAAGGCACTAGCCATTCCTAATTGCATTAAAATACAACCTAAAGGAGTTTGAGGTGGTAGCTTATATGATTGCTCTGTCATTGTCATTCTTTTTGAACTTTAGATGTTTTCCAATCCTTTTTATTTTTCAATTATAACTTAATGCTTTGATTGGGATCAGCAAAAATAAAACCTAATGCATTAAGCCTAAGAGAGGATTACAATTTACAGGAATAGAATGTTCAAAAACAGGTACATCATCTTCTGCTTTGGGGCACCCATTACCCCGAGGGTTGCACTACTCAAAACTGTCCCTTGAGATGTGTGCTTGCTTATCCTCCACTTCCCGGCGGCGCAACCATCATGAACAATTAGAGTTTTGTGGATATTTATTACTTATTTAATGTTGTCTTACATGAAGAATAATAAATATTGTAAATTTTATTTTATTTATTTCTCACTTAAAGTCTCAAGTTCAAACAACAACTTAATTAAGGAGATTTTTTTTTCTGCTGCTTGATAGCTTGGATTTGGATGATAAGTTCAAACAACAACTTAATAATAAATTTTATTTTATTTATTATTCCTAGAGTTTAATCGTATGGACCCCTTTGTTCATTCCATGCTCATTGCTCTCCATTGTGTCTTGCTATGAACTTTACAGTCGATTACTCGATATATAGTGTTTTAGAGTGAGGCTGGATTCTGTTTTAGATCCTCTATTCATCTTTTTTATATGCCGTGGGAAGTTCTTAGTTCTTTTACTGAGTCATTGTTATACTCTAATGTGTCATTGTTATATTATTACTTTAACTTTGATAGTGATAATGTGGATTAATATATCCAAAAGTAGTGTAAGTCGGTTGTGTTGTTTTACAGTATGAATAATGATAGCTTTATTACTTTTTTTATCATATTTTTATTCTAAACTATACCAAGATAATTTTGTAACCTTTATCTGATGTTAGTTTTTATTTTGGCAGTTGAATCCTATGGAATCTAATGCTGCTATGCATTCATTTGAGTCTGAATCAGTACCTATTCATTTGGATAGCACTCTACCTACAGCTTCGGATAACTCTTTCCAAGCAACTAGTCCTCAAGTTCGCCCTCCTATCTTAAGAAGAAGGAGCAGATCAGATGTATGGCGATACTTTACAAGGAATGATGAGGATCCCAATGAGCCCACAGCCACATGCGATTATTGTGGTAAGGTTTTATTATGCCATCCTAAAAAACAAGGTACTTCATCTTTGAAGTACCATGTTGAAAAATGCAAAGCCTTGCATGCTGCTATTGGGGCTAGAAGGGATAACCCCCAATTAAAAGAGACTTGGGCTAGGAGGACAGGGGTAGATGGTACAACTAGCAGTCCTAATGTTGGACCTGCTAAGTACAATGAACAAAAAATACGGTTAGCAATAGCGAAAATGATAATTAAGGATGAGCTACCGTTTAATTTTGTAGAAAAAGAAGGCTTCCAAGACTTTATGGCCGTAGTTGAGCCTAGATTTCCAATTCCCTCTCGCATTACTGTTATGCGAGATTGTATGAAAGTTTATCTATTAGAAAAAGAGAAGTTGAAGACTATGTTTATAGAATCTGATTATAAGATTTGCATTACAACTGATATGTGGACATCAGTTCAAAATCTTAACTATATGTGCATAACAGCCCATTTTGTTGATGAGGATTGGACATTGCATAAGAGAATAATTCATTTTAAGAAAGCTCCTAATCACAAAGGGATCACAATAGGAAGAGAGATTGAGTCATCCATACTTGAATGGAACATAAAGAAGATTTTTACAATTACAGTTGATAATGCATCTGCTAACAATACGGCCATAGATTATTTGAGAAGAATTGCCAAGTTTAGAGATTGCATGGTATTAGATAAGGAACTTATGCATATAAGATGTTGTGCACATATTTTGAATCTCATCGTCAAAGATGGTTTGACAGAAGTTAGTACATCAGTTGTGAAGATTCGCCATGCAGTTAAATATGTCAAGTCTTCCCCAGCAAGACTTGACAAGTTCAAGTCATGTGTAGATAAACAAAATATTCTTGGTGGTGGACTTCTTTGTCTTGACGTTTCAACTAGGTGGAACTCAACATATCTAATGTTGAGTTCGGCTCTAAAGCATTATGCAGCATTTGAGGTGTTGCAAGATGAAGATGGTGATTTTGTCCCGTATTTATGTGAGGTTGGATGTGAAGTACTAACTTTACAAGATTGGGAAACCATCAAGGTTTTTGTACGATTTTTGAAGATTTTTTATGACATGACTTTGCGGGTTTCAGGCTCAGTTTATGCAACTTCAAATTTATTTATAAGAGAAATATTTGCAATCTATAACCATTTGAAAAAATTTTCAAGAAGTGAGAGCAATATGCTGAAATCCATGTCGGAGAAGATGATGTTGAAATATGACAAGTATTGGGGGGATTTAATTAAATTGAACAAAATGTTGTACATTGCAGCTATGCTTGATCCACGCAACAAATTGGAAGTTTTGGAATTTTGTTTTACAAATGTTATTGGTCATGAGCGAGGATCTGAACTTGTTGGTGGGTTAAAGAGGATGTTGGAGCAGATGTATAAGAAATATTCAAAATCCAGTGTAGATTCAAGTAGGGGCCAATCAAGTGTATGTAGAGGTGAGATCCAAAGTAACACTTTTTGTAATGATGATGATGAGAATATATTAGATATGTTTTTTCAACATAAATCATCAATGGGTGTGGAAGAGTCCAAAACAGAATTGGATAAGTATTTTACGGAGAGTGTTGAACGGATGACACCCGACTTTAATATTCTACTATGGTGGAAGATGAACTCAGCTAGATTTCCAATACTTGCCAAAATAGCTCGAGATGTGTTAGCTATTCCTGTATCTACTGTTGCTTCTGAGTCTGCATTTAGTGCTGGAGGTCGTGTCTTAGATTCATTTCGTAGTTCATTAGCCCCAACAACGGTTGAAGCTCTTATCTGCACACAAAACTGGTTGAAGGCTCCCTCGGTTAATTATGACTCACAAGATGTAATGGAAGATGTTGAAAGCTACAAGTTAGAAACCGGTAAGATTCATATTTGAATAATATTTTATTTTAGACATTTCAATTAATTATATGTTTAACATAATTTTTTTGTTTTATGTAGAGATAACTTTGCAGAATATTTTGAATGAGATTGATTAACCAAAAAGAAGCATGGAATTGTATCGGTAAGGATTTTTTTTTTTTTTTGCATCTAAATATTTTAGTGGCACAAGCAAGGGATCAACTACAGAATTATCAACAAGCTAGGGGTGATTTTCTCTCTTCTAGTTGTAGGAATCAAAATGTGCAACACGTATGGCCAATATATCGTAATCCACCTGAATATATAGTTGGGTTAAAGCTAATTGACTTTGTGGGTGATGCAAAGGTAGTGATGAATTTAGTTAATGGATGTGAAGTGAATTGTAGTACTATATGTATGGCATTTGTTTATTGCTTATTACAGTTACACAAAAATCACAATCTAATATGTGTTTTTTTTTTTTTATATAGAATCTGTTAAGGTTTGGTAAAGGATCATCTTTTTTAAGGTTTTACCTGTTGCTGATTGTGTTTGTGTATTTTTAAGCATAGCGGGGTTAAATACAAAATTAAGCAAATATTCTCAAGTAGTCACAAGGCAGCTGAATATTCTGTCTTTGCATACCTAACCAATGCCTCCTCATGGCACTTGTGCATCTTTTACAATTTATGTGCATGGTGACACGTTTCCTCTTATTTGGTGTATCATACTGGTACAGATGTTGGTGAGTTTACTTATGTTTTTTGGAAGATGTTGCTGAAGGAAAGTTCTGTCATCAAAAGGAACCACCTATTTTGTAGAGAGCCAGAGGTAGGTTGGCAGTGGTAGCAAGGCAATTAGGCATGTCTTCTGGCTAGATGAAAGAGTAGTACCAAAGGATCATGAAGACAGTAATTATAAACTTTTATTTAGAGTTGTTGGCATATTTTGATTTTGCTGTTGTTTGTGATACTTTAGGACAGCATAGTTTGTCTATGACTTTGTTGGCTTGAGTTATTATTGACTTAGGTGCAGGAAAAAAACAAGTGCTGATAGTTGTCATTAAAATTTAGATTAAACTTCAACAAGTGCTTGGTCAAATAGTTGGAACTGATTCATTGTGGTATCATTCCACAGGTACTGCATATGTGTTGCAAACAGTACGTTTCTTTTTCATATCAAGGAGACGTAGAGCTGGCAGGACTAGAGCTGTATGAGCTGAGGATTGGCCTTGAGATTTTGGCAGGACTAGAGCTGTATTATTATTCTCTACTAGCTTTTTTTTGCTTTTCCAGTCACTTTCGCTTTGTAAAGTCCTTCATGCTGTTATTGCTTTTTTTTTTTTTTTTTTTGCTAAGCAAGTTTTCATTTAGAATTTTAGATAAGAAAAAATTATACATGAAGGAGTGAGATTCTCCATCAAACGTTTATTTTAGAATTTTAGAATTGTTTATTTCTCAATTATTTACTTCCAGCTGCTGCTGCTGCATGCTACTGTTTGTCTTCCATGGCCAATCTCAACCTCTTGGGGATCAAGTTGTCAAGCATAAAGAGTAGCAACAGCAACTGCGGGCATGAGGGTTGTTTCTTCCATTGGCTGAGTCTGTTATTCTTACTCGCATTTGCTTGTTTCTTTGTTGCTGGATTGATTAATATTCAAGTACGCGGGAGTAGCTAAAGTGCTTGTGAATTGTGGCGGTTTTTTCACATACACGTTTTAACATATGTATGTATATATACAAAATATTTTTTACAACACATTTTCCAACTAAAATACATTATAAAAAAAACCCTCATCTTACAGTATTATTTATATATTAATCTAATTCTTATTATTTATATATTAATCTAATTCTTACTGTAAAAAAAAAAAAAAAATAACGGTATACCGATTACCCGATTACCCGATAAGGGTATCGGGTTCGGTTAATCGGCCAAACGGGCTAACGGGCTAACGGTGGGCGTTGATATCGGGTCGGGTCGGAAGTGTGCCAGTCGGGTCGGGTCGGGTCGGAAGTTCACCCCTAAGTACCGATAAGTATGAGATCGGCAAGAAATGGCTGGAAAGATTTGAACGAAAAAAAGGATTAAAATAGAAATGAAAAAAGGACTAAGTAGAACAAAATGGAAAAATGAAAGGACTCTCTAACCTCACCTCGAGAGAGGATCTTTGTCCTTGGCAGTCGCCAGAAATCGCACCTCAAGGCTTAACTAGATGTAGTTCTTTATTTTGATCTTTAATTATTTTATTTCATAATTAAAAAAGGTTTGGACAGAGTAGAGATGAGATGATTTTAAAATAAAACTTAAATATTAAAAAAAATCTTATTAAAAATATTTTTACTATTGTTGTGATTTTAGAATTTTAAAAAATGAGATTATTTATTATAATTCATGTGAGAATTTAAAAAACTTATAACGAGAATATGAGATAAATTAAGATGATTTTGATATCTAAATAAGGCCTAATATATTGATATATATATATGTAATAATTTTCAAGAAAATTTAAGGATGTTTAAAATATATATAAAAAAATGAGAAAAATTAAAATGTAAAATTTGTGTTAGTAGGCAGCCTAACAGTCAAAGGTGGACGGCACGCTAGCACTAATCCCTCAACATTGCCTCTAGTTTGAATTTCAATGAATCAAAGTGATTGTTATTTTAAGGCCTCGTTGTAACTTGGATTGAATAGAGTTTTCAGTTCAATTTAATTTTAAATTGAATCTAATATTCAAATAAACGCTATCAAATTATTATTAAAATCTTTTTAATTTAAAATTTTTTTATAGGTAGAATTCACAATATTTTTCAACTAAATATTTCTTTATAAGCGAAACTTACAACTTTTTTCAAGTTTTTATAAATACATATAAATTTATCTTAATATTTAAATTTATTTAAACTCATTTTAGATAAACTTCACGAAACTCACTTTATCATTTCCTTAACTTCTATTCTCATAAATAACTAAAGGCAGTTCAACATCCAAATGAAATCAAAAGTATTACGATTATGGATCGAGTGTCTACAGCACCATCAATTCATTTAATTTTGTTTATAAGATCAATTTTAACTTTTATAAATTAAATCTTATAATATTATAATAAATAAATCTTATATATAAATAATATATTCTACATTTAAATAGAATAAATCTTACAATAATTTTATACAGGGCTTGGAAAAACGATTCGATACAAATCGATATAGCCGATTCATATCGAATTGATAAGAAGCTGAACCGATTTTAGTGACCAATTTATACTTCTGGGATTCCATTTTTTCTTGCCGCGCCCCAAAATTCTTTCCCAGCACTCGAAAAATGATATGAGATCTTGAACTACAAAAATATGATAAAGAGTTAAATATATATTAACTTCTTCAATATTGTATTCACAAAAACCTGAAAGATAAAACATGTAGTTTTTTATTTTTTATTTTTAGTTGAACAAAAATTAAGGAGATGAATGAGTATTTTATAAATTTATGGTTGTACATAAAATACTACATTTCCCTTGTGTTTATAACTTAATGGTATTTATCATTTTCATACATTAGACAAAAAAATGTCGGCAATTGAGGTTGAGTACATAGATTATGTATTGAGATTATATTTATTGAAGCTAGTCAGGGAATCTTTATTTTATTTTATACATGATATAACATGCTTGAATTATATCAAATACCAAATGGAAGCCTTTCTTTAATGGAAGTCTTTTTATCAAAAACAAAAATTATATCAATTATGATTTTGAATACTTTTGATTAATTAATATTGAGATATCCGATTTAAAATTGTCATGAACCACCCAATTTATTTAATCGGTCTATTTTCGATTCCGAACTCAATTTTGATTTTTAAATCATGATTTTACTTGTCCATGCAAATTTCTTGTAGTTCTTTGTGAAAGTACATACTACAAGCTTTCCATTTTATTTACACAACTGAATAAAATTTGCAAATAGAGTAGCTAAGCATGATTTTGAATCCAAGAGCACTTCTAATAGAGTAGCTAAATATGATATTTTTGTAAAATTTAGCTCAAAGTGCTGAAAGACACACTCCATTGAACTCTTTAAAATAAAAATATTATGAAAATATAAACAATATTTACACTATATGTAGCGCAACATTGTTCATCTTTAAATACTTTTATATTATTATTTTTCTTCTCTGCTATAAGTCGTCTTCAACTTCCGTGGCATTCAAATCATGGTTTGACCCACCACCGGCCAAGGTTCGACACACTATCGGCATCATCGGCATTGTCTCATGCCGGCGAGCAACTCTAGACGATTCTATCGTTGACAAGTCCGTCGTCGTCTCTCATGCGCTACTCCAACGCCGAAAATGGGTTTCTATGGGTTTCGTTCGATTCACTGTCGGCCACTAATAGCCACACCGACGGCATCTCCGACATCCCCTCACGCCGGCGACCAATCCACGACGATCCCAGTTCTGGCAACAGCTACATCGACTCCCATGCATAGCTTTTAAGATTCGACAACACTGTTTATGCGTTTGGGATTCAGCCATGTAATAGCCCAATTTTTTTAAGATAAAATATTCTCTTGTGAATTTATTTTAAGGGACTTAATGGAAATATTTTTCATAAAAATAGGATTTTAGGTTTAGATGCATTCTAAGATAAATTTTGGATTGACTTTTGAGATTTGTGAGAATGTATCAACTAGAGAAATTCTATTTGAACCTAGAAAGAAATAAATTTTTGAAATTTGAGAAAGAAATTCAAGAGGAAGTGATAGAACAAAACATCAAACTCTTGATGTGCCAAAATAAATTCTCGGAGTGGGCTGATTCGTCGAGTTTTGATGTAATAATCATAACTCTTTCGTATGGAATCCAAATGAGTTAATTCCAATTCGTATATAACCTTAAGAGATAGATCTAAAACTTTTATATTTTGAATTTTTGAAAATTAGGATCGGATAAATGACTAAATCTGGTGTGAAATGGAGGGACGGGAATGGAAGTCAACTGGTATCTGATTTAGATGAGTTGGCTTATGTTAGGCCATGTGATGAAAATTATGATTGGCAATCAAATTTTTTGAAGTCTTGACATGTGTGGGAACATGTAGTAGGTTGATAAGAATTCATCTGGATGCTTTGGTAAGTAAGAAAACAAATGGAAAACTCGGATTGGATATTCTTGGGTAAGTTTTGACATATTTTGGTTAAATAATCATATCTCTTTCATTCGTCATGAAGTGATTCAAAATCCTATGAATCACTAAAAGGATTATCTAAAACTTTTATATTTTGAGTTTTTAGAGAATCGAAGTGGATCAATAGATTATTTGGGCTGGAATTAGATTGATCTGTGTTGAGCGTAAACTGAAGTCCGAAAATAAATCAAATCACTGACCTACTTTAGGAGCCTCAATTTGATTGGTTCTCTACATTTTTATCTTTTAGACATGTGTAAAAAGGTTTGTATTTGGTGGTGGAAGAGTTTTGAGAAGAAAATTTTGTATATAACCATGGGAGAAGTGGGAGCAATCTGATTGGAAGACAACCAACTAAACTAGCCAAGTTATCCCTCCATTCTCAACCAATAGCCAACCAAGTCTTAAGGGGATTCTTCTAAGATGTTCTAAGAATGTCTAAGAAGGCTGGAACATGTGGCAAAAGGTGGGGGAGATGATCTAAAAATGTGGGAGCTAGATTAAAGCCATGTGACCAGTCTAAGCATATCCTAAATATGCTAGGATTTGTTCCATTTTTTTTTTTTTTACCTGTGTTGTAACAATTTAAACCATTGATCTAGATTATTTTATAAGAGGATTAAGCTCAGCTATGCGATGAAAATTTCAGAAAATCATTAGAGTTTTTGGGGGTGATCATGAGGTCATGCACCTAGGGAGATGACAACTCACCCCATTCAGCCAAGGCATTGCTGAAATGCCCTTCCCCCTTATCAAGCGTCCAACGCCTTCTCATTCATATAAATAGGTACACAAGCTTCTCCTCACTTCTTTTTTGAGATATCATTTGGCCACCTTGAGAGAAAGTTAAGAAAAATACCAAAAATTCCACTCACAACACACATACTTCAAAAGGAAGCTAAGTAGAAGTCTTGGAGAGAAAGGAAGTGCAAGATCCATTCAATACTATTAATTTAGTTTTGGAAAAATTTTTAAGTGAACTATTTAACATAATCTTGGTGTGGTATAAGTGGCTTAATGTTTAGATTTAGCTTGATGTCTATTTGATACTTGTTTAAACCCATGTATTACTTATGAAGTAGCTTGAATGTTCTTGAATTATTAAGTGGTTTTTGTTGTGGAAAAATACTAGGAAAAATTTTAGAACTTTATGCATATGTTTTATGATCATATAATAAGAGAAATATTTGAAAATTGAGGTCTTGATTTGGAAAAAAATGATAGAACAACCCTAGTAACTTTCGGACTTCAAAGGAGTTAAGTAGATATATTTAAAATCTTTCAGTAAAATGGTCATAACTTGTTATTGTGATATCTAAATTGATTGATTCAAAAAGTTATGAAAAGCTAAGACATATATATACAACTTTTATGTTTTAAATTCTAAGATATAAGAACTCTATGAAGGACGAAACCGAAATTAAGTCACAAAACAGAGTAAGTGAATTATTAAAAAATGATGTTTTCCTTCACTTTAAAATTTCTAGTGAATTAATTAAATAATATTTTCAATAAGTATGATAAATTTAAGAATCTTAATATATTAGGAGGATATTTTTAAGAATTATTATCATAAAAAGATAAAATAAAATAATAATAAAATTTTATACATAAGAATAGTTCAAAAAACACTTAAAAATATTAAAGTTATGAAATTAAGCAAACTTGTGAGCTTGAGTTATTGTGTTAAATTGAATAAATAATTAAAAATATTTTCATGAAAATTCGGCCAGCCCTTGATTAAATAAAAACTTAATAGTTTATTTAGTTTCATACGTATTATTTATTAAGGTTGACGTTATGAATTTAGGCGACGTATGTGCATGTAGATTTTGTGTTATGATTTTCTATGTCATATGCTTTATAAAAACATGAAATATGCATGTCATTAGTCTAAATTTGTATGTATGTTGCATTTTGTCACATACGTGTCATCATAAGTCATGACATCCATTTAAAAAAAAAACAATTCATATTACATGTCGTTATGTAAGTGTTGTTACGAGTCAAGAAGAACATTTAAGAAATAAAAAAGAAAACTTTATAGTGGTATGATCCGATCACGGGTAATAATAGTGGTATGGTCCGACCACGAGTAATAATATTGGATATAAATAAAGACTTATAAGAATAAGAATCTTAAGATAAGAATGAAAAATTGTTACCTAGATGACTAACACAAGAGGGGAGGTGAATTGAGTTGTATTTAAAAAAAAAATAACAATTATAAATCAAATATACAATATAAAATATAAACAAAATATGAATCAACAATAAATATAAAGAGTAAGGGTAAGAGAGAAGCAAACTCAGTATGTTAACGAGGTTCGGCCCTACTGCCTACGTCCTCGCCTCAAACTACCCCTTGAGGATCCCCGAATTCACTATTCAATCTCCTTCAAGTGGAGATAGAAACCTATTACACATTTGAACAACACTGCTACAAAGGATTCGTGTAGAACACCCTCTACACTTGCAATCACCTTACACTTAGTGATTCAACTATTCCCTGTGTAGAACATTTTCTATACGCACAAGGGTTATACACACCCTTTTACTAATATTAGAATTGATAGTGGGTAGGTTATCAGAAAACACTCCTCAATGAGTGAAATAAGAACAATACAGCGCAAATTATATCTTTCAAAATGAATAAGGGTTAAGGCTCAATACTTAAAGAAGAAAAAATGAATGTTTTGAATGAATGTTATATGCTCTTAGTGTTGTAAATGTGAAACTCTCAAATGATCTATTTATAGACATATGAGATTTCATATTCAAATTTAAAAAGATTCACATGTCAAAGATATCATCATTCACTTTTCAAAAATTTCAAATCTAATCTTTTTACTTTTTTGCATGTGACAAAAGTAGCACACTTTACTTTTTAAAAATTTCAAATTTAATCTTTTACTTTTTACATTTAACAAAAAGTGCATATTTTACTTTTCAAAATTTTCAAACAAAGACATCTACATTTTGCATAAGTCAAGAAAAGCATCCATCACTTTTGAAAATATTCAAATAAAACATGCACATGTAAAAGATGACAATCAATTATTTTAATATTTTCAAAATTCAAATATTTAATTATATCATGCACATGTGAAAAATGACAATTAATCATCTTTCAAAATTTTCAAATTTAATTTTTAAAATATTCATGCACATGTGGAAAATGTATTTTAATGCTTTATGATAAAATATTAATTTTGAGCTTTAATCCTAATTTTGAATTTTTAAGAGATTTACAATATTATTCTATGACTTTAATGTGAACTTGTTCCCTTCTTGCTCATGCTTGGTTTCTTAATGTACTTGATTCTATTGTGTGGATAACTTGAGTTTGAGATTTCTTTATTTTTTGAATTTATTTGTTATTATCAAAATCTATGTGTAGATTTATAATTACTCGAAACTTGAAACCTTGGGTTCAACAAAAGTCTATGTATGAAATAAATTTGTCAATGTAAGTCCACATAAGAGATAAGTCTAAATCACGCATGAGTCACATGAAACACACTCAGGTTGTCTGGCTTGTATATGATTATTTTATAATATCTATATTTTTATTAAGTTACGTGTGTACTTACTGAGATTTTCCTGAAAATGTCATTATTGTATGTTTCTTTTATTTTGGAAATTGATTTTACTGCAGGGTTGGATAACAGTAATGGACTAAGTCTCAGTTGCTCTAGAGACTCGGAGAAACCCTGAGGAGTCCCCGGAGTACTCTCTCTCTGTAAAAATGTTTGACTAATTGGTAGTAATAAAGACCAGCATTGGCATGAAAAAAGGGTTTCGCGAAGTGAAAAAGAAGTCTAGACAGTCCTAAATTAAAGTTTTAATAAGTTTGTATATGTATTGACAGAGAAAACCAACTGGATTATGCATGTAAAGATATAATGATATTTTTAAGAATAGATAATGTAGATATTGTAGTTTTATTTCACCATGTGATCATTAAAAAATTTTTATTCAGAATTTTTTCGCTGTAATTTCTATTAAATTTCGATAACTATGAGGGTAAGTAGTCTAGTATTACTTATTTTGATACTTCAATTTATGTTGAATTATGGACATAAATTGGAGGCATTATAGGCCATTTTTAGTTTTTTTTTAATTTGTAAAATAAATATAATTAGAATAAAATATGAATATTTTAAAAGATATAAAAAAAATGCTGATACATGATAAAATGTAAAAGTAAGTTTTTACTAGTATATTTAAAAAAAATAAAGAGTCATTGTGAATGCTCTTAATTAAACATTATATGCCTTCGATCGTAATATGCTTTTTGTTTACTATTTTCTCGTTCTTTTTGAATGAAATTGTTTTAAAACAAAAGAGAATATAAAAGCACATGTAAATAAAGTTGGTTGTTTCCAATAAGTACCGAGAGACAAACAGCCAGAAATTAGAAACAAACAAACGACCTTATATAAAATTATTTGATCTGAGTCGATCGGCAATTAATCAATCATGACGATAATATATTAAAAGATAATCCAAACTAATCAAAACCTCGGAGATAGATGGGCTTTCAATGGATGTTTCATCATTGTTGTGAACTCTTCTTTCTCTGACAAATCAACCTCGTCTCCATCCACAGCTTTCCATTCAAATTTCCATACCAAATTGGCCACAAAATACTCCAAATGAAGCATTGCCAAACCAGAAGCAGGACAAATCCTCCTCCCTGCCCCAAACGGCATCATCTTAATCTCTCTACTTCCCGTTATATCAAACACTACTTCCCCCACAACTCCACCATTATTGCCGCTCAAGAATCTCTCCGGCTTGAACGCCATGGGATCTTCCCAAACCTTGGGGTCCCTACCCATTTCAGCAACCATGAAATTCAAATTGGCATTCTTGGGCACCAAATACCCCTCCAAAATGACATCCTCTGTCACCGCATGCGGCAACACAAAATGCCCAGGTGGGTGTCGCCTCAAACCTTCCAAAACCACGGCCTTCAAATACGACATCTTCTGCAAATCCTCCTCCTTCACCTTCTTCATTTCCCCAACAACAACTTTAATCTCTGTGTAAAGCCTCTCTTGGACATGCGGGTATTTCACCATATTTGCCATAATCCACTCCAACGCTGTGGATGTTGTATCTGTGCCGCCGTTGAGAAACTCCGAGCACAAGCTGACTATTTCGCCCATGTCAAGCTTTCTTTTTTCCTCCGGCAACTCCTCCAAGTCCAGCAACGTATCCACGTACGATATCACGAACTCGTCATCATCATATTTGCCGGCGGTCTGAACTTTCGCCGGCGGCCTACTTTGTCTTTCTTGCTTCAATCTCTTCCTCACTTCTATCAAAGGCATTAATATGGCCTCCTGATCTCTACGAATCTTGAACAACTCGTCCCAACTCTTACGGAACAATATCATTCCAATCCTCGGAAATATATTGAGTAGTCTATACCTGTCGAAGCTCAGAAGCAGGCGACGCTGGACAGCTTCAATTTCTTTAATCTGCATCTCGTCGATCTTGTCCCCGAAACACATGAGAACCAATAGACAAAACATGGTGTATTGAAAATGGTCGACAACGAAGACAAAGTCGTCGGACACCTTACCGGAATATTCATTGACAGAGTAAGGAATAAGGCGGTCGAGGAGGATGTCCAAGACCCACGATCGTGCACGAGAGTAAGACTTGACGCGCGAAGGGTGGAGGATCTCGGAGGTAAGATTGCGGCGGAGGAGGCGCCATGACTGGCCATAGAAGGCGCTGTTGATGTTGCGCTGGTTGCTGGAAAAGATCTTGTAGGTGGGGAAACCCGGCGGGCGATCAGCGAAGACTGCGCCTTTCTGAACAAGGGCTTGGTGGGCGATCGAACGGTCGGCGACAAAGATGTTGGGCCGGAAGCCGATACGGAGAGTGACGATGGGGCCATACTTGGCGTGAACGTTGCGAAGTATGGACTCGAGCTCGGAGAAGGACTTTCGGAGCCATAAAAAGTCGCCAAAGACCGGGATGGTGAGGGGTCCTGGAGGAAGATGCTGCTGCTGCTGGCCGTTTTCAGAGATTTTCTCGAAGATTAGATGGCAGAGGAGAGTGGAAAAGAGGGAGACGAGGATGATGATGAACCAGGTCTCCATTTTTGGGTCAAATGCATGTGGAGGAAGGAATGGACTATTAACGGCACATTATATTCATTAAATATAAATTTAATAATTTTTATTCAAAAAAATTTTAGATTGAATCTATCTATTTTTTTAGTGTTTAACTTTAAGTAAAAAAAGTACCAAATCGTGTCGACGGACTATATTCACGTCGTATTAAAAGAGGTATATTATACTATATAGATCAATTCTAACCCGTTAAGTAATCGCGTCGTAACGGATCAAATCGTTTTGACTCAAAACCTATTAAGATTAAATCATAATCTGCTATTATCATGTTATGTTCGTGTAGGTTAACAAGTCGCGAAACATATTGCCTCTCCTAAAGTCTAGAATAAATCTTTTTCATCTTTCATATTTAAAGAATTACTGTTCAAATGTTAAACACATATTTTAAAATATTTTATTTCACTACTTTTATTTCTCTCATTTTTCACCCTTGTTTTATTACCTTAAAGGGGGTTTTGTTTCTCTCCTTTTTTAGTTTGTCAAGCTCAAACTCAACTCAAAATATTTGAACTTGAGTTTTTATCTTTCTTTGTTCGAACTTAACTCGATAGACAAAACTTTGAGTCCGAACTCAAACTCGTTCCACAAACAAACTCGAGTCGAACCGAGTTTGAACTCGATTTTTTTTAATTTTTGGATAAAATTTAAAAATAAATAAATAACTAATAAAAAATAATATTTAATAGTTAACTAGTTAATATTTATTCTTCATAACAATATGTTATATGCTTATATATATTATTAATAAATACACATTATATAATAACATATAAGTATTTCTTATGTTTCTCACGTACTAATATATGAAGTTATTAAATTTTATAAATTAATCATTATACAAATTATAAAACATAATTATGAAGTATATTCATAATATAGATATAAGTAATAAAATTATATATTACATATTTAATTATAAATATTATACTTATATTATTAGCAATACATATGTATAACATATATATTTATCAATATATAAATGAATTTTTATCGACTCGAATTAACAAGTCGATTCGAGCATAAACGAGTGAGTCTTAGCCGAATCGAGTCAAATTTTGTTGGATATGTATCATTTACTAATCGAACGGGTATCCGTTTGCGATGTTTTTTTTATGAGTTGAGTTCGATTCGAATTTAGACGAATGAATATCGAGCAAGCTCTCAAGTAACCCGATTCATTTACAACTTTAACCATGTGAAACTTTATTTGCTTTCTTCCTTTCTTCAACAGGCTTCAGCTCCTCGGCAACATTAAAGGTCTGTGCCAATTTGTTCATCGTTTTTGAGGCTTTTGTTGTTTTTTCTTTGCTTCTTTTTGTTCTGAATTATTTTGCTTTTTTCTTCAAGAAAGAAGACGATCGTTCATATACTGCCCGTGTATAATTAATTATCTTCTTTTGAAAAAGTTGTTTTTGTTTCTCTTATGATGTTCTGGGTTATATGAAATTAATAAATCAAAATGATAGCTTCAGGATTCTGCTTCCGTATTAATTTTGATCATCTGACCATTAAACTATGTCTTGCTTTCCCAGGTTTGATTCCTTTTCCATAGCATTTTTCTTTACTGGGATTTGATTCAATTTTATAAGGTGGGGGGAGATGCTAGTATTCATTCAAGATATATCCAAACCAAGCATATATCCTTGAGGGTGATGTTTGAATATTTTGAGAAGTGAGAAAGGCCATATTTGCTATTTTTATGTTGAAATATGTTATAGGATTTTATAACTTACATAGTAGTATTTGAAGCGTTGGGTGGTGAGTCAAGATATATTGTCTGGACTACAAGCTACATTTAAATATATTACAAAATATTAATATACATATTGTTAGTACAATTACAAAATATGAAAAAAATATTTTAAAATATTTAAATATTTTCTTATTAAAAAAATATTATTATATTATTATTTTGATAAATCTAATGATAAATTTAATGTAGAGTTATAGACTTAAGTCCCGTTTGTATTCGAAGACAAAATGAACTTGTCTCGACTCATATCAAACTTATCATTACATTTTTCATATTTTCATATAAAATATAAATTTCAATATAGTTTTTTCAATTTTCAATACAATTTTTTCAATTTTCAATTCCACTTTCTTGAATTTTAAAACAATAATCATATTAAAAAATAAACTCAACTCAACTCATTTCGTCTCGTTTCGTTTCTAAAACCAAACGAGGTCGAGGTTTGATAAATTCATTAAAACTGTATTTTTCCTCAAATTTTAAAAGAAACTTTAATAGATCCAATTTTAATGGTATAAAGCATTAGCAAGAGATCCATCAAAATTTTCCTTTAAAAAGTATAAGTATACATTTTTTTATGTATCACTATTTAAAAGTTAAACAAAAAGTACTTTTATTTTCTATTCTTTACTTTTTTTTTAATATTTGATCAAATATGACAAAATTTTTTTTATATGTGTAAACTTATACTTTAAAAAAAATTGATGGAGTTATTGCTAATACTCAGCACTGTTGAGCATACCATTTAGAAAAGAGATATGCTTTTTGTATTTAAAAAAAATGATAGATATAAACGTGAATTTGCAAGCGAGATACAGTCACTTTGAACAAAAATAAATATATATAGGACTCATTTGAAAATAGTTAAATTTTTTAATAGTGGATTTCACTTTTTATTAAAGCGAATGTATATCGCTCGTAACCTTACGATAAAATATAACATTATAAAAATTTAAAAAAAAAAAAAGTGTTACAAAGAAACATACGTTAATACGATTAAAACCCACTCAACCCCACACGTGGTAGCTGACAAGAAACGCTGTACCGAAGGGGGGTTTTCGAAGAAAATAATTTGTTTTTTCTTTTTTTCCTCTCATGGCCTAGGCAATCATTTAGATTAATTTGTTGAACTGAGCATATTTAAAAGAGGGTTTTTATTTGTGGAGTTTATCTGAATTAATTTAGACAATTGTGATTCTACAATCACTCCTGCGGGGTTTTATTATAGAAGATGGTTTTTGTTTGTGGTGTTTTATTTATATATATTTTTTGTATTTATTTTCTATATTTATTATTATTGTTATTATTATTTTGATAGGATATATTTTTTATAATTTTAAACACTTATAAAAAAAATTTAAAAATCATAATTTTATAAAACAATATATTTATCATTATTATATAAAAATATAAAATTAAAAAATAAAATAAAAATCCCCTAGTGAAAATTCCCCGACTGGAAACATCGTTTGTGAAATTGGTATTTCTCTTTAGACAATGTTATTGTTGTTATTGTTGGTTTGATCATTGTTAAATTTTAATAACAAATCTCAAAGGGAATTTTCGTCTGTAAAAATTTTCCTTTGTCCCAACTTTTATAAGATGTATTTAATATTGTATTTTTTTTTATGAATTTTTATACATTATTAGTGCTATGAACTTTGTGCATTTTATTTTTATCAAAAACTAATTACCTTTTGGCAGATTGTTGCATTTTTTGTTTTTTTTTAGTTTTTATATATTATTAGTAGTGTGAAAGGTTATTTGTAATTATTTGAAAATTTATGATTTCTTGCTCTATTTAAAATCATTATTAAATATAATAGATTCTTAAAATTGACTCAATTTCCTCCCTATTATTTTTTCTAATAAAAATATAACTAAATCTAATAATTCAATTTTAGCATCATTTATAATATTAGGAAAATTTGAAATGTCATTGTACTGATTTTTTTTTTTCACCAAAATAAAATCTAAAGTTTTACTTAGCTGATTTTTTTTTTTTTTTTTTTTTTTTACCTTCATTACCGTTTCCTTCGCTGAAATGTTTCCAGTGTATTTTATCATTTATTTTTACTTCACTTTGTATTGCACTTTTTACGTCTAAATACTACCGTTTCTTACTTTACCGTTTACCTCTCGTGTTGTACGTTTTTCTGAAGTTTTCTTTATGTACGCGCAGCACTCTTTAGAAAAATTATAGTCAGCATTCTCACATAAAATATTTAATTTTTTATATTTTTTTTCTCTTATTAAATAGGTAGTGTATAGATATAAAACTAAAAAAAAAAAAGCTCAAAATTCAAACGACCTTAAAACAGGCGACATTGGCGAAAGAAAATACACAACGTTGTTGCCACACTGCCAATAACTTAATACGGTAGAATACGTTTTAGTTTCAATGATTGAAAAAAAAATCGAATTTTTAAAAATTGAATATTCTTTATCAGCTGATAGGTCTTTTCTTCTAAGTTAATATGATGGGTAAAGTGACGTCAAACAATGTCAAACTTTGGAGGAAATTTTGGGCTATGACCATTGACCAATTTGTTTGATTAGGAGTGAATAAAAAATTCGAATTTCGGCTCTATTCGATATCTTGACTCGACTCAATATTGTTATTTCGATCCGTTTTGGATAATCTGGTATTACCCATTACCGATTTAACCATTTTCCACATCTCATTTCATCAAGTCCTTTGCTTCAATCTCTCTCTTTCTCTCTCTTCGACCAAGTGCCAACGAGTCCAAAACATCCACACCAAGATCTCCGGTACCCACACCAAGCAAAAGGCTTTCTCCCTTTCTCATCCACACCAAGATCTCTATTGATATTGATCTCCTAGAACACAAAGATCACTGATGTGCCAAAAACCGCTTTTGAGTTTTGAAAGACTTCGTTTTTAGTTAGTGAGAATCTTAATTTTCTTTCGTTGGTGGGAAACTAAAGTAAACATAAAGTTAAAAAATGAAGTTTTTCCATTGTATACATTTTCATGTGATTTTGCTTTTGATCTGTCACTTGTCTGATTGCTGAGAAATAAAAAGAAATACTATATTTGATTGTTGAGAAAGCTAAGGAAAAAGATAGAAATTGAGTTATCAATTTTGTGAGTTTTTGTTTTTAAATTCAAATATACAAGGAAAACGAAGTCATCTAATGAAGTTGGCCAATTGGTTTAGACAATGATGCGAGAATGGTTCCAGTCGTGAAATGGAGAAAATGACGAGAAACCCTAATGATATGCAACTGCGAAATGGAGAAGATGATAGGAAGCCAAACGGCATCGGAATGTTATCGGGTATCGGCAAAACGGAACTGTCTGAAAGCAGATCGAATCGAAAATAGCCTTATTGTGTCGAGTCAGGTGAATAGCCTTAAATCTGATGAAATTTGATGTCGACAGCCTAAGTCTTCAAAACATTTACTCTCCTGAAAAGTGTATAATGATAGATCTTTAAGTCTTCTTATTCTAATGTTCTACATAATTTTCTTGAATTTCGTAGTTGATAATATTTTTGTAAATAAATCTGTCAGATTATCATTTGATCGTATATTTGATACATCATCATCTAGTGATACAAGTATTATTATTTTCGTATAAAATTGTTAGCTATCATTAATTATGGGAAGACTGCACTTTTCTTGACTATATAGAATTACTGATTTCAGTTAAATACACTCTAAACTTGTTTCATGAATTGCAACTATCTCTGAATGATTTGAAGATAGGCTATCATTGATTATCAAAAGGCTCTCTCCCTTTCTCATCCACACCAAATCCTCTGATGATGCTGATCTCTTAGAACACGAGGATCACTAAGGTGCCAAAGACTGCTTTTGAGTTTTGGAAGACTTTGTTTTTAGTTAGTGTGAATCTTAGTTTTCTTTCGTTGGTGGGAAACTTAAGTAAACATAAAGTTAAAAATGAAGTTTTTCGATTGTATGCCTTTTCATGTGATTTTGCTTTTGATCTGTCACTTGTCTGATTATTGAGAAATAAAAAGAAATACTTTATTTGGTTATTGAGAAAGCTAAGGAAAAAGATAGAAATTGAGTTATCGATTTTGTGAGTTTTTGTTTTTAAATTCAAATATACATGGAAAACGAAGTCATCTAGTGAAATTGGCCAATTGATTCAGACAATGATGTGAGAATGGTTCCAATCGTGAAATGGAGAAGACGACAAGAAACCCTAATGATATGCAGCTGCAAAATGGAGAAGATGATAGGAAGCCAAACGGCATCGAAACGTTATAAGGTATCGGTCAAACAGAACTGTCTGAAAGCAGGTCGAATCGAAAATGGTCTTATCATATTGGGTCAGGTGAATAGCCTTAAATTTGATGAAATTTGATGTCGACAACCCTCCGTTGTTAGTTGTTGAAAGAAAATAAATGAATTTGTACATATATGGACAACCCTTGGTTGTAATTTCTTGAAAGAAATGTTATGCACTAATGTGGAGAGTGTTTTTATTACGAAAAATGCTATATGGAGCCATAAGTATGTAAGTATTCTTATTAATAAATATGAATAAATATAGGATCCATAAAAATATTTGATAAAAAATCTATTTATTATCTCTTTCGTGATCATCATTCTTTCAACATTTCTTGATGTAGTATTAAATGATTAATTTACAAATAAAATATAATAATTTTTTTTAATTATTTAATACTATATTATAGAATAATAAGAAGATGATGATAAAAGAGATGATAAGCAGTATTACCTTTTTTTTAATAGTAAAACTTATTCTTTTCCAAATCAACCGTATGAAATTTCACGACAAAAAAATAATGAATTATCCATTATATAATTGTATATATCATTACTCATTTGTTATTTGTTGTTTCATAAACTTAGAGAAAACATGCCACTAATATCAAAGCTAATACCACATGAGACAACCCCTAAGATTCATCACCACCCACTTTGATCGTGTCTTAAGCCCATTTTTAGATTGGATTAAAGCCGGTGACGATCATGGCATGGATTACCTCTACCAAATGCATCACAAATCTTCCAAGCAATGTGAATAGTTCGTATTGGTGCTTTGCTACGAGATGAGAAGGGGCTAGTGTTATTTGGAGCAAGTATGAAGGAGTTACCAGTCAATGATCCAATAAAAATAGAGTTGGTGGCTATTCTTCGAGGTTTGCAACTGTGCTTACATAGAAGAAGTATTCCTAATCTGGAAGTGGAGACAGGTTCGTTGTTATTATAAGTTTACTAGAATTCAAGATTCAACTTAGTTTTCTAATTCTTTTTTGGGAAATGTGTTGAGGGATGTTAATGAACTAATATTGCATTTTCAGAGTTGTTCTATTTAGCATGTTAGTAGATATTCTAATGAGTGTGCTCATCAATTAGCAAGATATGCTAATTATCAGGTGGGGGATTTATGTATTTGGGAGGGTTCTATCCCACGGTTTATTGAATCCATTGTATGGGTTGATATATAGTCTTTATAATAGTTTTTTGACCAATGAATGAGATGTTTGTTATAAAATAAAAAATAAAAAATGAACCATTATATCAAAAAATGATAGTGGATATAGACTTTCCAAACAATGGTAATGTCTATATTGTAAATAAACAGAATAGGTAGACTTCATTGTAGATAAAGTTGGGGTCTATATTGTCCACTAATAATATTGTAATATTGTGAAGTCCACAAATTGTGTTTCTTTTCAGGAACATATGGTCACACATCGTTATACTATACCTGACTTTGGTTTATATTGTCATTCCAATTATTTAGAAATAATTCTCTCAATCAATTTTTTCATCCATTAACATTAAAGTTGCATTTGGATATCGAGTTGAACTCAGTTGATTTGAATTCTTTATGAATATATATAGTAATGAGTTGAGATGGTTGAATAAATTTTATAGGGGATTCACTTAGTTCATGTGCAGAAATTGTACGGAACCGGCAAACAGAAAAAGAGAGAGAGAGAGAGAGAGAGAAGTGTGGGATCATGTGTTATTAATGCGTTGACACCTCTTAATTCACATTTTTTCAAACCATTAATATTGTTTGGAAACATGTGAGGGCTACTTGAGTTCATATTTAAACTCTGATGAAGTGCATTAATGTTGGCCGTTTGGATGCCAAAACCATTCAAAAATGAGAATAACTAAGCTGGGTTTGGCATCCAAACGAGAAACACATATATAGCCCAATCAAAAACTGACATATTATATCTATCATCTTAAAAATAATAAATCAAAGTTTTTAAACAAAAATTGATTTTAATAATGAAAAACAATTTTTATTATTGAGAAAAAAGCAGAATATATACACCATCAGCGGTGGCTGCCACCAAGTTGACCACAACTGGCCGACCTTCATGGTGGGTGGCCCCGTTCGAGCCACCCCATGGCTGTTGAGGTGGTGCACCAGCCTGTGAATGCAGACGGATGCATAAATTAATACTGTAGTACAATTAGTTGTGAAAGAATCTGGAGTAAATTTGAGTTGATTCATTCTAAGAAAAAAAATAAACTATAGTTTAAACACTCAAATGATTTTCTTTGTTGAGTATAGCTTGAAGCTTGGAGAGGAGTAAAATTTTTATTATTATTATTAGCATTTTAACTTGGGTATGAGCTTTATTTTGGTAGAAAGTTAGAAACATTAAAAAGGTAAAAAAATGTTGTGGATCCCATAAACATTGAAAGCATTTGCTTGATTGAAAAAGGAGTAGGTGAAGGATCTTCGTTCAAATCATGGCTCCATCATGTGATTGATAATCATAAGCAAAGCATAAGCATCATTGATCTCAGATTTCGATGAACTGTAACTTGGAAACATCATGCCCATGTTTTTTTCATCTCAGATATAGGAGCAAATGTTACCGAATTAAAGATGGTTTTAGTGGTTAAAAAATTTAGCTTATGATGGGAAGATGTAGACTAATTATGTATTGGTCTAACACAGATAATGTCTTATTAATGTGTGGAGAGTTAGAATTCGAACTTAAGACATTTGTTCTAAAACTATGTTCACAGCCTATCTTGAAAGTAAAATTTAAGCCGATAGAAAGAGAGAATTTAATTATTTGTATTATATTGTTAACAAATCTACCAAAATACTAATGATTAGGTTGAATGTTTACTAAGTTGAGGTAACCAGGCTTGTCTGATTTCATGCTCTTTATTTCACAATGTCTAGGATTGAACATAACAGTAGAATGTGATTATTTATTAATGGATATACTAATGTTGTACATTTATTTATATATAAGTATTATTGTACACTGAAGAAAAAGAAAAGAAGAAAATTGTAAGGGAAAAAATGAAGAACTAAAGATGCGTCCTTCTTGTGTAAAAAGTTACTCCTTTTTAGTCCTGGGTTTGAATTTCAGATCATCAGGTACATAGGATGACCAATAAATTGGCAAAACCGTGCACACTGCCTGTATTATGAGGACAAGAGGAAACCTTGAAAACTGACCTTCTGTAACCCCAACATATGATGCAAGTGCAACGCCAAGGAATCCACTCACTATGAATGCTAGGGCTATAGCAGACATGACAAATGCCATTAGGGATCCTTCACATCCCGGAGGACAGAACCGCGCCATCAGAACGCTGAACGGCAGAATCTTGAAAAAGAAGAGAACCTCCAATAAGCCTGAGAAAATCACAACATAGACGGCATCCGGCACACCCATCATTTTGTAGAACCCCTTCACAAACAACACGTCCGATATCATAAATACGGCCATCAATGCCTGAATAGCTGAAATCAGTTTCCTTGGCGGGACTGTCTTCAAGTGACGATTATAGACAATGCTCCATAGAAGCATCGCTGCCTGACCAAACACCTTAGAGAGACCCAATACTGATGAGTCAATCTTCAAATATTGTGTCTGGTAAAAGAACATGGTGCCTGTTAGTGCTGGAATTATGGCGTAAGATGCTGCAAACCATGTTATTGAGTAGGCAATCTCGGGTTTTCTTAATGCGGCTGAGAGCTGTGAAAGTTGTTTTCTCATCCCAGCATTGACTTTGCTCTTTGGAAGGTTAAGAGAGCTTTCAAGAACAGTAATGGTGATGAAAAACTGGAGACCAAGGAGCAGGCAGAAAAACAGGAACATAGTTTGGGGGGAGAATCGATCGATCACAATGCCACCTAGGAGGTTTCCAAGGACTCCACCAGCAGAGGAAGCCATCCAAACATATGATTGGAGCTCTCCCGAGGAAGACGGTTGAGATGTTTTAGAAGAGGAAGTTGGTTGTTTTCCTACCTCTGCAACAATGGCGTCATTCGCAACTTCTGCTATTGAAGCGCCAAGGTTACTGAGGAGGAGATATACAGTAATGGTGAAGATTGAGATGCTTGACGGGGAGATTAGTGCTATAGCTAGCCATGACACTGCTTGTAATAAAGCTGAACAATGAATTTGTGAGATTAATTAGCAAAAAATAAATTTATATTATATTGGATGGCTCAGATAAAATTATAAATACTAGAAGCAGAACAAAAAAATATAAGGGACCTTCATCCAGAAGTTTAGAACTTGTTACTTCAGAATTATAAGTAATCGCGGTATAAATCAAACCTTTCTTCTACAGGCACAAGAAGAAGGGCAAAAAATATTAAGTTTAGATAATCACTTTCCAAGGTATTGAGATTTTTCTCTTGCAAAAACTCTTTCTCCCAGTATCTAATTTCAACAGTAACTAAAATTAATGAAGATATCAAAGCAGCTCCAAACTCACCAAGTTCTGCTCCAAGCTGAGCAGAATCATATTTTCTCAAAGCTCAAGTCCAAACTAGCTTTGAGTGGGTCACAATTGAACTAAATGAGATCTCTAGAATAACCAAGTTCTCATCTTCCCTTAAAAAGAAAGATTCCCACCACTCAATTCCAAAATAACTTCTCAGTCTCACTCTAGTCAGCCAGTACTTTTGAAACCTATAGACGTAGTGATATTGAACATAAATTTTGAGCTAACAGCACAGGATAAACTATCTTGATGAGATTTGGTGGGAAGATCTGAATAATGCATAGATGTATATGCTGATCATGATGGAAAGAAGTAATGAGATTGCTCCTCTGAAAATTATTTAACAATTAAACACCATGACCATTGCAACCTTTGTAACTTTGTATCAGTTCCTTCAATACCTAAGAGTCTTAAAATGTTTCCCAGTAAAAACAGCACCACGGAGTGGTTTGGGAAACTTTTGCTTTCAAATCTTTGCAAACAACAAAGGACTTATCTCAATAACTAATGAAGAAAAAAAAAACCCTCAAAATTGAAGGTGAAAAAAATTGTGGCTTCAGCTCCCGATGAGAATACTAGCCATAACCATCAATAAATATGTTTAATAGAAATGGAAATAGAATGCTAATTGCCATTCGTCACTACTTTCAAGCTGATATCTACAAAGTGGAAATAGAAATGGACTCTTTGATTGTGGTAAGGTGGATCCAAAAGGTATTTGTGGGCTTTGGTATTTATATGATTTTTGGGAGGAAGTTCAGAATTACCTAGAAAGAATGGAGATTACAATTCGACATGTTTATAGAGAGTGCAATGCGGCAGCTGATTTTCTTGATTGTGTAGGTGCGGAAGGGACTAATAAGAGATGGCACCAGTATAGAGATCTTCCTCACAAGTTGAAAGGTATTTTGAAAGTTGATAAGGTAGGATTACCTTCAATAAGATGCTAAGTTTTTTTCTTGTTCATAAGCATGTTTAGTTTCTTTTCTAGTACATATGATTTAAGCTTGTTTAGATGTTTTATTTATTGGTTTATTGGTTATTGTTTTTAGTTGAATGTTGTTTTTTACGCTTGGGTTTTGGCATTGATTGTAAACCTCCAGGCGAGTATTTTATAACCACGGTATTCCTCCACTAAACGACCTTCAGTAAATCTACAGGTAACAACATATTGAACATTTTGCTAGGAAATTATTAGGAAAATACATGCTTCTAAAACCTTCGATTAAACCAACTTCAGACCTCCTACAAATAACCCCACTTCTTACTTGTCAACATAACGGATTAACCAAAATAATAGATATTCTTTGATGTGCTTAATAAGGGTAAAAGGTGCAAAGCCAAAAACAAGACATTGACTAGAATAATTAATATATGATAATGGATTTTAGGGGAAAAAATGCAGTTACAGGCGTAATAAACAATATACATAAATGCTTGAACTTCACCTCCTAGAAAAGCAAAGAAAAAGAAGAAATTGCTTTCTACAAAGAAAGAAGAAGGCTTTCAGGAATGGAATCTCCGCTACTTTCGCTTTAGCTCAGAGCAGAATATACAAACTTTATAGTGGGGGATCTGATCAATATTTATCAACTTGACAAAAAAAAAAATCCCAAAAATGAAATTTATTTACAGAAAAGCCTCTTAGTATTGTGATTTAAACAGCCCTCTCTTCGAGGCATGAAAATTAAACTTCATAGAACAAAATATTAGCATTACTTCCATTTTCTTTAAAAAAAAAAAAAAAACCTTTTAACTTTGGGTTTCAGAACTAAATTTTCAGTCATACCAGAGGATTCAGAGTACAAAAGAAACTGAATTCTCAACATTTCCAGATAAAAACAAAATTCATTACGTACTCCCATCGATCAAGATTTAGCAACCAGTACAATCAACAGAGAGAGAGAGAGAGAGAGAGAGAGAGAGAGAGAGAGGGAGAGGCATTAACTAAAGTAAGGCAAAGAAAGGCAAAGGCGGCGAGTTCACTTACCACCGACGGCGATGTAGGGAATGCGATGCTGGCCATTGATATAGACAGCGTCAGAAACGATGCCGTAGAGAGGCTTGGCGACCATGGGGAAGTTGATATAGTTAAGGAGGAGCTGGAGCGCGGAGGGATCCACATTGAGGCCGTCCTTGAGAAAGAAGTTTAAAGCCATCAATGGGAAGCACCTGAAGCCCTGAACCCAGAACCCGAACCCCAGAAGCTTTCGGATCGGGTTCGGATCCCTACCATCTGAAGATGACACCATTTGCAGTCGAAGAGTCCAATTCGTTTCTTCTTCTGAGAGCAGAGGGAGTCGGTATTTTCAGTTTGTTTTTTTTTTACTTTTATTTTTCTCAATGGTAGTGATAATTATATAAATTATAAGGAGGCAAGAGAATGTGTGTTGGCGGTGTCAACCAATGACACGTGCCCGCGATGATGTGGCTTCTACTTTTTACTTTGGGGATATGCTCCAAATTTTATGGACACGTGTTTTTTCTTAATTGCAATGGAATGTTAAGTGATTAATTAAATTATAATTCATAAAGAATATTAAATTTTATAAAACATATGACAAAAGAATATAGGTATTAAAATTTATATAAATATATTAGATAAAAATAATGTACAAAGTACGTTTATTTAGTTTAATTTTTAATAAAAATTAGAAAATTATTTATAATTAAATAAATGATAAGTAATTACACGTTTTCATATATTATAAAAAAAACTATTAATAAAAACAATAAAATAGTCTCATAAATAAACATAACTTATAGTTTTATTAAATTTGTTTGACATAATTTTGATTGAAACTTTAATAAAAGATTCGTTCAAAATATTATATTTTTATAATTATAAGATGATGATCTAATATTTACGTCATTTTATACAGCCTCAAAAGAGAAGACATTAAAATACCTATATTTTTAGTTTTTGAATTTTTTTAGATCTACATAAACTTAAATTATCCACAATTTTTTTAGTTATGTGATTATTTTTAAGAAATAATATAATTTAAAAAAAAAATAAATTATGTAGTTTATAATTTATATAAAAGAATGTTATATTATAATTTATAACATGAAATTTTAATCTTAAATATATATTTTAATTAAATATCAAATAATAAATATATAATACATTCATGTTAAAATTATAAAATAATTTTTAAAGAATGAAATTATAAATCATATAATAAGACTAAATTTTTATAAATAAAATTAAATTCTCTAACGTATAAATTAACAAATCTAAGTGAGGATTGTATTGTTATATTATTATGAATGGTTTGTTTATATATATATTGTTATATATTCTATACTATCATTATGTCATTCTATACTATTATTATTATTTTATATTTATTTTACATAAAAAAAGTTTTCAATGAAAAGTTTATCATTATAGAAAATTGAAGTGGTGTAATTAAATTTAATGTAAAGAACATTATTTCGGTGATTAATAGAATTAATGGATTGTATTTAAAATAATATTTCTCATTAAATGCAGTATTTATTTTAACAAAAATGGATGAAAAGTGTTAATTTAAAAAACAAAAAACAAAAGTTTCCGTTCAAACAAGATTTTCCGTTAGATACCAACTTTATATATATATATATATATATATATAAAGATAAATAGAACATAATAATCAAATTTCTTGTTATATATTATTGGCTCAATTGAATGAATAAAAATTAAATTTTCTTTAGAAAATCCATTTTCCACATTATTGGATCAATATATTTCTAACTTTTTTTTTTAATAAGAGAGTAAAGCCCTAGAAAGAAATAGACAATCTACACAAACAGAGAAAAGAAAAAAAGTGTTCTTGATGGGGATATGCAATTACGGGTTCCTAATACTCAATTATGGGTTTCTAATATTTTTAATTAATAATGATATATATAATATTTATTTGATATTTTTGATGTTCTCTTATTGAGTAAATTCATATTTTCAATTGGATTTTTTTTTCTTTTTTTTTCTTAAAAAAATCTACTTTAATTTTTTTTTTTAGAACCTTGTTTCATTAAAAGATATTAGGTAATTGTTTAAATCGCCTAACGAAAGAGTCGACATTGGATTCTGCACAAAGTTGAGTACTTACTAGCACAAGTACTACTGTATTAAGCATTATGACATTCATATTATCAAGAGAGTGAGGATAGAGAGAATGTGTAGCCTATTTATAGTTGAGTTTGCATTTCGAACTATTTACTTAAGGAGATAAGTGTCTTCTTCATAAAGAAAGGCCTTCATATATGCTTTTGATTTCAAGGAAAGAACTAAACTTTGTGGTGGGATATCTAAACTCTGTTTTATGTTCTCATATATTAATTTTGTTAAGAGAAGTGATTGTCTAGGGATATCTTATATCTACTTGTATGAAAACTCTACAAAATATTTGTTAATGTGGGCGTATTTGGAGAAAAATGAGAATCCATTCGCATCTTAATCTTTAATTTAGTAAGTGGAATTTGTCTTAATCCTTGTATATAATTCTTGTTCAAAACTTTTTGTGTTTTGCGGGATCTCTTTTAATCCAATTACTTAAAGTTGCTATTTGGTGTAGAGATTAAATCATTGATGGATATGCTACTAATTTTGTAATTCATATATTGCAATTTTATATATTGTAATATAATGTATGAATAACAAATAATGTAATATATAGTGGATTGCATGTGATGTATGCATAATATGCACTTAGTATTTAGAACACATTATGCGTTCCAACTTGACTTCTTTGAAAAAAAGCCAATAATAAAATAAAGGATTCTATATATATAAGAAAAATAATTATGGTTTGAAATATTTTTAAATAAATATAGGCTTTTACATAAAAAGAATTATGCATTCAAACGGAGATTTCTTGAAAAACTTCTATAAAATATATGTTTTTACTAAATAAGAATTATGTTTTTAAATTTAATTAAATATGAACCTTTGGTTTAGAGAGAGAGAGAGAGAGAGAGAGAGAAACTGGGTAAAACTTAGAACACGAATCCCTGAATTCATTTGGGTTTCAATTTAAGTCATATCTCAAGCCAAAATTCGACAAAGAATTAAAATCCGGATTCTAGACTTGGTTTACTTGATCCAAAACCTCGAATGAGCAATCCACCAATAAATCAATCTTCACCCATCTTTTCTAGCAAACAAAAATATTATGAAAAGAGAAAATGTATATGCAACCGAAAATTAGGACGCCGTTGTGTAACCATTTTAAAAAAATTAATAAAGCACAAGTTCCACTCGAAAAAAATTACTTTTTTAATAAGAGGGGCGCTTTGGTCAGAAGCCTCATATAAATAGAATATCGGAGGCCAATCATGAAATACCACATATGGAAAAATAACAAACAATTGTAAGATGCGTTGCACCGAACCAAACCCCCCTCTGCCTCCCCATTTCATTTTTGCACGATCCCCTCTCCCTCACGATTTCATCTTTGTGTGATTTCATGTCCTCTGATTTCACCACCTACAATTTCATCTCCAATCTTTATCTCTCATCACCCTGCAACTTCGTCTTGTTCTCATTTTTGGGTCTTCATCGACGAGAATTTAGGAGTCTGATTTGATTCAATAGATTTAGAAATTTCTAACAAATTTAAATGTTCTTCATCTTGAATGGATTTTCTTCAACGAGGAGCAACCTCTTGACCCATCCCCTTTCAATTATAAGTTGTTCATGCTGGTTTCTACTTCTGTTGGGAAGATAATGGATTTTGTGTTCGTGGGGATGGATTTTCCTTGGGTCGATTTGTGTTCGACATTTGGTGTCATCACAGCTCATTTGGTGTCTTTCGTGGGGATGGATTCAATGTTCTCGGGGATGTGTTTATCATATCTTTGATTTCGCAGTTCATTGATGCCAGAATCAAATTGGTGGTTTCGTGTAGAAGGCAGATGGAGAAGACGAACACAGATGCGCTCAAGATCTTGTGCTTTCACACGTAAGGTATCATTCGCTGCTCTCCCACATTTATTAGACGTGGATTCGCTGTTTAGATTCTGATAACTTCATTTCATATGAGGGCTCTGGTTCAAAGATTCTCTTTTAATAATAGACTTAACTATTTTTCAAAATAGTTACATGACAATTATATACTCATAATTGTATATATAATTATTTAGCTGAGAATGTGAACTATACAAATAAGTGTTTTGAATTTCGTACTGTACCAAAATAGTGGCCAATACAGAAATAGGATCTATTTCGTACCGACCTAAATACTGACTAGTATTTCAATTGTACCGGCGATATTTTAACCATACCAACCACCTATACCAACCATACTGAATTTCGACTTTTTTTTTCATTTCTTGCCATTTTTTTATTTTAATTCAGACTAGACTATTTACATATATACATATAATTTATGCATATATTAATTATTATTTTGAAATATAATTTATTTATATATATATATGTATATATATTTTTTTATATATAACTTTTTTTTAATGTATAGACTATTCTAAAATGATATACAAAACAATATCAATATCAAAATATTTTATTCTAATACCTTAACCAATACATCCATCAATACAATATTCAAAATATTGATACAAACCCACGTGCATCCGTGGGGGATCTAAATGTTGTGGATCGGAACATACTGTTAAGTACACCGAACATAGGAAATATGCCCCTTCAAAATGTGGTGGCACAGCCGGCAATCCCTGGTGATTTTCAACATTTAATTATGGCTCTAACAGCCTCATTTATTTTTGCAGACGAGATTAAATGTGTCAATTGAAATTAAAAATTAAATATAATATTATTAATTTATTTTTTACTATTTTCAAATTTTAAAAAATTAAATTTTTTATTTTTGTATTTTGTAAAATTTTTAAAAATTATAATAATTTAATAAGATAAGAGGAGTTAAAAAAATTAGAAAACAAACTAGGACCGGGCATAACCCTTTACACCACACCACACCACACCCAAGTTTCTTTTTTCCTTTTGTTCTCTTCCATGTGAAGCAAATAAAGAACCTTACCAAAAGTTCAAGAAAAGGATGACAGATGGTAGATTCCAATTGGCTCACCTGTACATTAGCCGACATCACGCCTTCCCCACATATGAGATTGAGAACCCACATGATTACTTATTGGCAATAGAAAAAGATAGGGAGAAATAAGTACAGGATTCTAATTTCTTCCCTTTCTCTTTACGGCAAAATTGTCAAGAGAATCATCAAAAGACGACATGGGTCGGAAAAAAACAAGACGAATACCAAAACCTGCATATTCATCATCTAGTACGTAAAGGAGTGCCAACGTTCTTTCAAAGCAAGTACTTCTCAACAACAGTCCGCCCAAACTTTTCTTGGACATCCTTTGGAGTTTCAACCTGAAAATCTCACAGTTATGAATAGTTCAGCATGAAAAAAAAAAATCAATTCAAGAGCATCCATAATATGTAAAGATGGGCTGGGCTACTCACCGCGTTGAGAGCTTTGAAGAGAGCCTTCACAGTGTTGTGAGGATTTCTTGAGCCAATGACCTATAAAGAGTTATGGGGGTCAGAACAAATACCAAGATTGCAGCAAACATCCTTCTAACATGGATTCGGTTTTGTAGTTAATTACCTTAGACTTGATATTTTTAAAACCAGCCAAATGCAATATCGTTTGGACAGTTTTCCCTGCTTTCATGCCAGTCCTAGTGGGTGCAGGCCAGAGATACACCTAAAGCAATATGCAGAAATCAAATAAGCCGTAGTTGCACAAAAGAATCCAAGAAAAGAGGGGAAGGAAGAGAACTTCATTCCAAAACATAAATGCAAGGAAAGTCCTTGCAGGTGAATGAATACCTTTGTCTTTTTATAGGATGTTTGTATTGCATGTGCAATTGTATGCTCCTCATGCCGTTCCACATAGTGGAGATTCTGAAAGCATTTCTCATATGCCTGATAACATCATTTTAATACCATAAGGGGCCTACAACCCATATTGCCTCATGGGATTGAAATAAAAAAATCTTCACATACTTTAAGGTTCTAACGGTCAACTCTGATTTTGCAAATGAGAAGAAAATTTAAAACTTTTCAAAAACAAATATCCTCACAGGATTGATTAGTTGCTTTGCCTTCTTAAATAAGAGACTAAGAAACTAACAGCAATTCCTACAGAAAGATGGCAGTCAAGACGCAATGTAGATAAGTGGCAGTCAAGACACAATGTTGAAAAGTAGACTTAGTTGGAATAGAAACAAAGAATGCAAATGGCAACTTAAGAAATATATTATAAACTAATGCATTTCCCAAGAATTTCAAAATCTTGCAGGAAGAACCGAGGGCTGTGAAAGAACATAATAGCTGAAATGGTAAAACTGTGGGAGCTGTATGCAATACAAGTGAACCAAAAGAGAGGCTTTTTTTTTTCTTTTTTGATAAGTCAAAAATATTAATTAATAAGCACAAAAGCACAACCCAAGTACACTAGAAGTATACAAGAGAAACGCTTAACCACCCAGACATTGCATTGGTTGAACATTAGGTGAATAAAACCAACATAAACGATATTTTGGTTACCAAAGCCTAGACCTCGTAATTTTTTCAGATCAGGCTATCCATATAGGGAAATACTTTAGCACAAAGGGATTACACAAAAATAAATTCACAAACCGACATTGTTTGATGTGATACGTTAGATTTAAAGTTACTTTTATTGTAAAGTAGATCTACGTTAGATTTAAAGTTATTTTTATTCTAAAGTAGATCTCACAGATCTCATAAAATCACGTTAGTATGTGGGTTTACTTTTATATAATCTGTTTTATCTCTATAGCAGTTCTCATCCATATATGGTCCACTGACAAATTTTTTCTTTTTTCTTTTTTCTTTTTTTTTTTTTTCAACAAGGAAACTTTTATTAACAAGTTAAAGGTGATCGGCCAAGTTCAAAACGGGTATACGAGAAACGATGGCAGGTATCCACTGGCAAAGAGCATTAAAACAGAAAGCCTTAAGATCCAACATCAACTTTCATTGTCTTTGAAACTGTGGTTGTTCCTTTCTCTTCAAATATACTGCATTAAACAAGGTGGAATCATTTTTCACAAATATCTTGAATGAGGTACGTGGCACATATGCGGTGGGTTTGAGAAAATACATTAGGAGACACTGGGAGATATTCCGAAGGCATCAACATATTGTGGTGGTTAATTTTCAGTAATCATATATAAAATGTTAGAATTTTAATATAGGCGATTATGAATACTAAAGTACTAGATTAGTATCTATTGCATAATCCTCATAAAAGACCTGACTTAATTTTAAGTTCACTAATTTAATTATTTTTTTGTACTAATTGATTTGCTAAAAGAATAAGAGGAAAAAAATGTTCATGGACCGAATCAGACTGATTGGACTGACCAGACTGATGACTAACAGTCTGGTTGGTCTATAGGGGTAATCATCCGGTCCAATCTGGTCCAGCTAAAAAGGGTGGACAGAGATTTTTGGTCCATGGCCTCCCCTCGACCAGACCGATTACACCTCTAAATGAGATAGACAGGAATGGGTAGGGGGAAAGAGAGCTTCTGTTTTATTTTTTGGTACAAATTGTAACCAAAATTTTGATAGAAAGTGCTGTGGGATCAGGAACATGGGATAAAACCAAGCACATCATTTGTTATGTGTTTACACTGTTAAAAAATTTACAGAATTTTGATGAGACTGAAACAGTTTATAAAGTTCAGGCTTAATGATGCTAATTTTCAAGTTCAAGGACCAATAGAAAATGACCCTTAGTTAGACAGTCAACATTTTAGTTTTGCCCAAACTTCATTCAAATCAGTTTCAAATTACATAACTTGGCAGCCTGTAAAAGTTAGAATTTGAATGCAAATCTAACTAGAATAAACATCCTTACATTGAATGTATAATTTCCTAAAAACTCCATATGCACAATTGTTTTAAGTCAAGTTATCCTTATGCTCACATATATCATATTTCTCGTACCTATGATACGAGGTCCTGAGCAAGTTACAAATTGCACAACAAAAACTACATATTGTCCGCATTATATCCTGTATCTGAGTTCTGATCTGATAATATATATTTTTGTAAGTAATTTTTTTATGTCATATTTTTGTAAGTAACTGAGAATTTTATATAACTCAAAAGACATGGCTTAGGGACTTATACAAGAGAACACCAAGCTGGAAGTAGAAAAAGATCACCTACTTCGAAACAGAAAGAGATTGAATCTAATAATAAATAGGTAACCAAACTATGCAACTTGAAACAAAACAAGTTATAAAACAGCAGATAAAACAAACAGAATTCAAAAGAATTCATTAAAAAAGTATAAGACCAAAATAGATACCTTTTGAAGAGCAACAGGAATTGCAGGGCCTTTGGCTTTAGCGAAGCCAACAACACCATGATAGTTTCCACAAGCTAAAATAGCAGTGTATTTGACCACTTGTCCACCCTAGAACATTTTAGATTAAGATATAAACAATGATAACAGAAACATTATTGTCAATAAAGTGAAATTGAAGGGGTCTTCAATACCTTTGTAACTTTACAGGTCCGATTCACATCAATCAATTTCACATCAAAGCCCTGCCATTAAATGTAACCGCTTGAGCTTATGAAGAAAAAATATAGAAAAAAAAACGTAGGTAATCAAAAGATCTGGATGAGAGAAAGCTCAAACTAACTGAACAGAAATGAGAGAAACCAATGCACATTATCTACAATGGAGACAACGGTAAACATAGTCGAACTCGTAAAATATGTTCAAGTAACATGCAGAAAAAATAATCCCAGGAAAATCAGTATAGCACTTACAGTTCAAGGAAATCATTATGCATATTATACAGACATATAACTTCAATTTTCAGGTCAGTGTAGGAGTTTCATACAATTTTATACCATTCAACCCCTCACTGATTTCATCATCAACCAACGGTTTATTCACTTGGATGAGACACTGACATTGAAGCAAGGTAGTCAACTAAAAACTTCCTTTCATCTCTTTATAGTAAAGTAAAACTAATGGTCCATTTTGAAAATATCAATCTAATTGTTGTAGGCTATAGACTCAAGGTCATAATGAAGTTTCAAAGAATCTATTAAAGCAAATAAAGAGCCAGCTATGCATTTATAGCTACTATAAGAAAAAACCTAATGAAAGATTCAAATTTGACTAAAGGTGATTCAAATTGTACACATATAAATAATGAACTGTCATAAATCAATAAATAATGAACTGTCATAAATCAAGATGGCAAGCACAACAATATGATTGGCAAGTGTGTTTTTATTTTTTTCCCCACACACATCATATGTACAATTCAAGTATGTTAATAGTTCTTGTTAATTAAATCACTTTTCATCATTCCAAATGAAACTAAGTACGGTAACATTTAATACTGCAGAATAAACAACCAAGGAAAGCAAGATTAAATCCAACTTCATCTAGACCAAATGAAAATGTGCAAATACGAGAACAAAAGCTACAACGAAAAGAATTGAAAAAACAAAAGCAATAGTAATTGCATGATACTATTAGCAAGATGGAATTAATTGCATGATACTATTAGCAAGATGGAGAAGAAAAGAAAAAGGAACATCACATTGACACGACACATTTTTTCAGTTTATAAGTACATAATTTATCCTTAACCATCTAATAAGATAAATTTTCCTATTAACAAGAAAAAACAAACAGGATGTTGCATGACTTACTTTCCTGTAAAGAGGTCTTCTTTTCTTCTCTGTCAACTCATTTCTCTCCTCGGCAAGATCTCGAATCTCTTCCTCTAGAAGCTTACCCTTCTTTCCAAACGTATGATCCAACTCTGCTAGCTTTTCTTCAAGTTTTTTGTCAATGGCATTAAGCTTCTCCAAAAGTATGTCATCCCTCTCTTTCATGTCATCAAACTCTTCCTCATCATCATCATCACCCAGTATCATTTGCTTCTCCTTCTCAAATCCAGCATGCTCCAAAAGATCAGCATTGGGCCCAACTTGTTCATGCTGAATAACTCCAAAATTGGCAGGATTGTTAGGATCATAAGCTTCCTTCCATTCTATCAGCCTCATAGCTCTATTCAGTTTTTGCTGAAGAATGAATTTATCCTTTCCCTCAGCTACTTTCAAACGGTTCATCAACTCACCAATTACCCGATATTCAGGGCGGAGTTGGAAATGTTTTTGTTCAAATTTGTCTATTTTACTCATCCATTTGAAGGCATCATCAAGTGTTTCTGTTAAAGAACACCAAAAATATAAAAAGCCAGTCCATATAAAAGACCAAACAAATTATGCATAGATATACACAAATTATGGTAAGTACTCATGAAGTCCATGTAACTCAAACCCATAACCTAATCCATCATCCGTTCACATTGGGGGAGTGGAACTGCTGTTTCGCCCAAAGGGCATTGCTACAACAACTGATTACACCAAACAAAGAAAACATATTAAACATGTATTTGTTCTGCTTGGAAAACTGAGGAAAAGGAAAAGAAAATATTTAAAACACATATACCAATATTTTGTTAGGCACGTATACCAATATTCAATTTTTTTTTCACATTTTCAAAGTATATTACTTGAACATATGAAAAAAAAAATGAAAGAAAAGTAAACCACCATAATTGAATATTGAATATTAACTTTAGTTTAAGTGTTGAGAAAATGCATCATGAAAGAGCAGAAAATTTTAATTAATTTACAAACGTTCAATATGGTTCAAATCAAATCCAATTTTCTCAGATTTTGTTTATTTTCCGAGTTACAAAGAAACATCTTACTGCACCACTGAAAATGTAGGATCAGGCTTATTTTGTTCCCAAATTTCCAACCTCCAGTGCTAGCATATAAAACTCAGTGCTCACTGTATATCTAACACAATAGGTTTTAAACATTTAATAATTAAAAAAAAAGTTTTAAACATTCAACTTTCAATTTCATTCCTTTCTTTTTTCCACTTTCGAAGTAACCAAACACATAAACCAACTATATCTACTCAACATTTTGGAAAGTACAATATCTACCCAATATTACAGACATAAAAGGCAAGGTATCAGTCAAAACAAGAAGGAAATAAAACAACATGAAAGGGGATCAGAGCATACACGCCTACCATTCAATTTCCATTTTCCATACTTCTCCCATACTTTCCAAGCGCCCAAACACATCGTCCTAAACTTTTACATTCAACAATACAAAACAAAACAAAGAACAAGCAAAGCTAAACAGCCTAAAGAAACAAAAATAATCAAGGCCGATGCATTTCGTACCAGCATCAGTGAAGTTCTTAAGCAGCTCCTCGTGCCGCTTGAACTTCCTCTCGAATTGATCCCACCTCTTCTTCACGGCCTCAGCGCTAAAACGCTCGTCGTCGTCATCGCTATCGGAGTCCGTAGGTTCTTCGTACTGATTCAAGTCCCCGGTGTCCTTGAGCTTCTCCTTTTCAAGTTTCTCTATCAATGGCATAACCCCCATGTAGTCCTCCTCATCCTCAGCGTCAATGTCTTTGGTGTCCAAGCCAGCCCTTCTCCTCTGATCCCTTTCTCTCTGCTTCTCTTTTTCAACCTCGGCCAGAAGGTCCTGAACCACCCTAGATGTGTTAGTGGAATAATGGGTCTTAGTTAAAAACGAGAAAGTCTGCGTTTGGGAAGTGGGAAACTTTGGGCAACTGGAGATTTGCCGAGCAAAGTGGACTGGGGAATTGGCGGGTCTTTTTAGGACTTGGTAATTAAGGAGGAGGCGCGACCATGAGAAGGGTTGTGATTTGGCGGCCATTGCTGTCGTTATTGGCTCATCGGACTGGACCGAAAAGAAATGCCTGAGATTTGAAAATGAGAGAGTTCTGAATTAGGGGTTAGGGTTTAAGATTCTTTCTTCTTCTTTTTTTTTTTTTTTTCTTGCACTTTTTTAAATATATATATATATATATTTAAGCCACCACATTCGGCCAAATTAGATGAAAACATTCTTGCATTAAATTAATCAAATAATGGTTAAATTTACTGTACTAAAATAAATATATAAAATACTGTTCATTCAGCTAAAAAAATATTATATTGGTTTTCTAATATTTTTTAATTATTATTATTATATTAATAATTCTCCAAATTTTATTATATTTTATAAAACATTACTCATCATTCTTACCTCACTCATCTATTAAAGAAAAAAATAAAAATAGGTTTCTGGTGTAAGAATAATGAGTATAATTGTTTATTTTAAATTGTACAATAATTTGAGTCAGGTAAAAAATTATCAGTAAAAATGCCTTTAGAGAAAGAAGACAAAATATTGACTATAAAATGCCTTTAGATAATAAATTCTTTCAATAAAAAAGTGATTAAAAAAACTAACCCTTGATAAATAAAAAATAAAAATAAAATAAAAATAAAAACTACCCTTAAACTGACTATAAAAAATATGTTATGAAATTTAAAAAAAGAAACTACTATTGCAAAAGAGAAATAAGAAATTCTCTCTGAAACTCTTAAGAACTGAAACTTTCTTTCTCTCTCTATATTTTCTTATGAATTTCATTACAACTGAAACTCCTATTTATAAGTTTTGAAATTACTATGTAAATTACTATACAAGTCACTATGCAAGTCACTATGCAGAATTTAAAATAATAGTGGTGGGATCATTCACATAATTTAGTGGTGGGACAGGGGGCGGCTGATAATTTCGTTCGTTCATTACACTCCCCCTTGAATGACCGCCAATAAGAAATCTGCCTCGTTAAAACCTTGCCAAGTAAAAACCCAGTGGGAAGAAAAACCAATGGCGAAAGAAAAAGAGTACAGTCTTCTTATGTATCCACAAGTGCTTTAAGATTGCCTCATTAAAACTTTGCAGAGGAAAACCCAGTGGGACAAAACCTCAGCGAAGGAAAAAGAGTACAATCAGCACATTTACTCCCCCTGAAAAGTGCATGACAAAAGATTTTTGAGTTTTCGCATTCCAATATTATGCACAATCTTTTTGAATGTGGAAGTTGGTAACGCCTTTGTAAATAAATCTGCCAAATTATCACTAGATCGTATCTGCTTAACATCAATTTCACATTTCTCTTGAAATTCATGAATATAAAAGAATTTAGGTGAAATATGTTTGGTTATGTCACCTTTGATATATCCTCCTCTGATTTGAGTGATACAAGCAGTATTATCTTCATATAAGGTTGTTGGGCTATTATCGATCATGGGAAGTCCACACTTTTCCTGGATATGTTGAATAACTGATCTCAACCAAATACACTTTCGACTTGCTTCATGAATAGCAATGATCTCTGAGTGATTTGAAGAAGTAGCAGATAGTGTCTGCTTAACAGATCTCCATGATATGGCAGTATCTCCATAAGTAAATAAATATCCAGTTTGAGATCTACCTCTGTGTGGGTCTGAAAGATAACCTGCATCTGCATACCCAATCAATTCTGGACTTGAACCACGTTGATAAAATAATCTCATATCAACCGTACCATGAAGGTAACGAATGACATGTTTAATGCCATTCCAATGCCTTCGAGTTGGTGCAGAACTATATCTTGCAAGCAGATTAACTAAGAATGTAATATCTGGTCGAGTGCAATTTGCAAGATACATCAAAGCTCCAATTGCACTGAGATATGGTACTTCAGGACCAAGAATTTCTTCATCGTCATCACAAGGACGGAATGGATCTTTCTTCACATCAAGTGTTCGAACAATCATTGGAGTACTCAGGGGATGAGATTTGTCCATATAAAAATGCTTTAGGACTTTCTCATGGACTGATGAATAAAAATTCCATTTGGCAAGTGCTCAAGCTGCAGGCTGAGACAAAGTTTTGTTTTACCAAGATCTTTCATTTCAAATTCATTCTTTAAATATATAGCGGTTTTTGAAATCTCTTCAAGAGTTCTCACAATATTTAAATCATCAACATAAACCGCAATAATGACAAATCCGGATTCTGATTTCTTAATAAAAACACATGGGCATATAAGATTATTCTCAAATATTTCTTTCAATAGATATTCGCTTAAGCGATTATACCACATGCGTCTGGATTGCTTCAACCCATATAAAGATCTTTGTAGTCTAATTGAGTACATATTTCTAGATGTACTTGTAGATGCTTCAGGCATCTTATATCCTTCAGGGATTTTCATATATATGTCATGGTCTAAGGATCCATATAAATATACAGTGACCACATCCATCAACCGCATTTCTAATCCTTTTGTAACAACTAGACTAATCAAAAATCTAAATGTGATTGCATCCATAACAGGAGAGTATGTTTCTTCATAATCAATCCCGGGTTTCTGCAGGAAACCTTGTGCGACAAGCCGTGCTTTGTATCGCACAATTTCATTTTTCTCATTATGTTTTCGTACAAATACCCACTTATATCCAACAGGCATCACACCCTTTGGTGTTTGGACAACAGGTCCAAATACTTCTCGTTTTGCTAGCGAATTTCAGTTTCAATAGTTGTTTTCCATTTTGGCCAATCATTTCTACGTCGACATTCTTCGACGCTTTTTGGCTCACTTTCTTCATTACTTCTGGTAATGTCAAGGGCCATTTTATATGAAAATATGTTGTCGACAACAGTTTTATTTCTATCCAGAATTTCTCCACTTTTCATGAAATGTATTGAGATCTCATTATTTTCAGGTACCTGTTCCTCTTCAGGGGAAAACATTTCATGACACATCTTTTCAGGAGGTCCCTTTTTAGGAGATTTATACTCTTCAGGAGTTTCCTCTTCAGGAGGTTCTGGAATAGAAGATTTGAGTTCTTTAGGAGCACTAATTATATTTGTAACCTGTATTGTGGATATGTGTTTTTCAGGAACACCAAATTCATTTTGTATTCTTTTCCTTCTGGGAATTTTATCTTTTGCACCAATAGGTCTTCCACGCTTCAGGCGTATTTTAGATTCATCTATTGCTGCTTTGACAATTTGTCCTTCAGGGACTTCAATCCTTACTCGAGTATTAACAGCAGGAATATAAAATTTTACTACACCTTTAGTGTCAGTAAATACATCTGGTAACTGATTTGCAACATTTTGCAAATGAATAATCTTTTGAACTTCCCGTTTACATTCATTTGTAGGAGGATCAAAATGAGACAGGGTCTTATTATCCCAAGTAATATCTTATCGTGCTTCAGGCACCGACTTTTCTTTACCCATTAACGGAAAATTTGATTCGTCAAAATGACAATCTTCAAAATGTGCTTTAAACATATCCCCTGTAAGGGGTTCAAGGTATCTAATAATGGATGGAGAATCAAAACCAACATATATCCCAAGTCTACGTTGAGGGCCCATTTTTGTACGTTGTGGAGGTGCAATTGGAACATATACAGCACATCCAAAAGTACGAAGATGAGAAATATTTGGTTGTTGACCAAATGCAAGCTGTAATGGAAAATATTTATGATATGCAGATGGTCTAATGCGAATTAGAGATGCTGCATGAAGTATAGCATGTCCCCAAACAGAAATAGGTAGTCTTGATTTCATAAGTAAAGGTCTAGCGATTAGTTGAAGCATTTTGATCAAAGACTCAGCTAAACCGTTTTGTGTGTGTGTATGGGCAACAGGATGTTCAACATCTATTCCTATTGACATGCAATAATTATCAAAAACTTGAGATGAAAATTCACCTGCATTATCCAATCGAATGGTCTTAATCGGATACTCAGGAAATTGTACTCGTAGTTTAATTATCTGAGCAAGAAGTCTAGCAAATGCAACATTTCTAGTGGAAAGAAGACAAACATGTGACCATCGACTAGATGCATCAATTAGAACCATAAAATATCTAAATGGTCCACTTGATGATGAATAGGCCCACATATATCTCCGTGAATCCTTTGTAAAAAGGATGGAGATTCAACAATGACCTTTGAGGGAGATGGTCTAATAATTAACTTACCTTGAGAACATGCAGAGTACGGAGATTCATTGGGTAGAAATATCTTTTGATTATTTAAGGGATGCCCATGCGAATTTTCAATAATTCGTCTCATCATTATAGAACCCGGATGTCCAAGGCGATCATGCCAAGTCATAAATACTTTAGGGTCAATGCACTTCTGGTGCATTACCACATATGATTCAATTGTTCTCATTTTTGTATAATACAATCCAGAACATAGAGCAGGTAGTTTTTCTAATACGAGCTTCTGGCCCGATATTGTTTTAGTAATAAGGAGATGCTCTTTACTGCCTTCATTGGTCGTTTCAATATGGTAATCATTACGACGTATATCTTTGAAACTCAATAAATTTCTTCTGGATTGTGAAGAGAATAGAGCATCATCAATACAAAATTTGGTGCCATTAGACAACACAATATAAGCTCTTCTGGAGCCCTCAATTAAATCCGATGAACCTGATATGGTATGGACATAGGCTTTACTTAGTGTTAGATTTTGAAAATATTTCTTTTCTTTGAGAATTGTGTGAGTTGTAGCACTGTCAGCCAGACATATATCTTTATCATTCAACTCAGAGATAAAAAGTTCATCAATGTGATCCATGATTCTACAAAATATACAAAACTTTTATTACAGATAGAAAGAAAATACATTAATTGAGTGGAACACTTCTATCTCCAATTAAGTGTTCAATACTACTTTCAGGATGATTAAAGAAATCAGATACATCAAGATGAGTAACGTCTACATCTACTGAATCTAATAAATCATCTGATGGTTCTACTAAATTTGTTTCATGCACTTTATTCTTTCCTTTAATAGAAGTTTGATATAAATCAGTTAAGTGCCTGGTCGTACGACAGGTACGTGACCAATGTCCAGTCATTCCACATCTATGGCACACCTCTTCACTTTTATTTGAAGAATTATTCTGAGGATTTTTACCCCTTTCTGAATTATACCACTTCTGGTGATATGGTATATTATAATCCCTTTTAATGTTGTCACTCCTGGGACCAACATTTCTATAATTTCTCCTATCACGTCCACGCCTCCGATTTCTTCTAAAGGATGCACCATTCACTTCTGGGAATGATGCAAACCTATTACCATTCACTTCAGGGAATAATATTGAGCCAGTAGGGCGTGACTGGTGGCTTTCTAATAAGAGCACATTATTCTGCTCAGCTACTAGAAGACATGATATAAGTTCAGAATATTTCTTGAACTTTCTCTCTCGATACTGCTGCTGCAGGAGCACATTCGAGGCATGAAATGTAGTAAAAGTCTTCTCTAGCATATCATCATCGGTGTTTTTCTCACCGCATAATTTTAATACTGAGCTTATTTTAAAAAGTGCCGAATTATACTCACTAACACTTTTATAATCTTGCAACCTCAGGTGCATCCATTGAGAACGAGCTCTTGGGAGGATGACAGTCTTCTGGTGTTCATACCTCTCCCTTAAATTGTTCCACAAAATATATGGATCTTTTACAGTGAGATATTCAGTTTTCAATTCTTCATGAAGATGGTGGCGAAGGAAAATTATTGGTTTAGCACGTTCCTGCAGGGATGCTTGATTTCCTTTTTTAATAGTTTCTCCCAAGTTCATTGCATCAAGATGTATTTAAGCATCAAGTATCTAGGATAAATAATTTTTCCCAGATATATCAAGAGCAACAAATTCCAATTTTGTAAGATTTGTCATTTTCTACACATATAAATAATGAAATAAATATGTATATCTCATATTTATAAATTCACATAGATAATCATCAATAAAATATATTAAAGACTTCAAATAATATATTGAAAAACTTACAGAGGAATAAGGCTACTAGTTTCAGAATTGGTAGAACCGTCGTGCTGATAACGTGTTATGAAATTTAAAAAAAGAAACTACTATTGTAAAAGAGAAATAAGAAATTTTTTCTGAAACTCTTAATAACTGAAACTTTCTTTCTCTCTCTCTATATTTTCTTATGAATTTCATTACAACTGAAGCCCCTATTTATAGGTTTTGAAATTACTATGCAAGTCACTATGCAGAATTTAAAATAATAGTAGTGGGATCATTCACATAATTTAGTGGTGGGACAGGGGGCGGCTGATAATTTCGTTCGTTCATTACAAAATAGGATAATAATAGACTTATTATCGTTTTACTATTCTATTGTATTATTTGAAATTTTATTTTTTATTTTATTTTAAATATTTTTTTAACATCTTTAATCGTTAAGAAAAAATTATATATATATATAACTTCCCTAATACTCACTGTTTAAATAATTAAATAAAATTAAAAATTACAAAATTAAAAGTAGTAAAGAGGTGATAGGAGAGCAAGGCTATCATTATTCTAAAATAATTATAGTTGTAAACTTGTGAGCCATCTCAACTCTTCAACCTCAGGTCTCTGTCATCTCTCTGATTTTAACCCTTTCTTTCAATTTTATCAATTGAATATCCATTCTCAAAAAAAAAAAAATATAAGAGTATTGATATTAGATCCATCAAAAAATTTATCAAATGCAAATTTAATAATTTATCTAAAATAATTCTATATTAAACTCATCAAACTTCATCATTTCAAATTTTAAAGTACATTAATTTAAATTCTTCATCTTTAAAAAGTCACTATTCATACTTCAAACTAATTATTTAATATATTTTATTCTCTCCATTTTTATTCTCTTATTTTTCTCTAACCACTTTATTAAAAAAATATTATTATATTATTATTTTGATGAATCAAATAATATATCTAGTGTGGAGTTATGGATATGGAAATATTCGTTTTTCATCAAACTTATACTTTCCATCAAATTTAAAGAAAACTTTAATGAATCCAATGCCAATACTCTAATAACACAAGAAGGATTAAAGCTCATCCAAGAATTTAAGGACATGTAACATTTTTAAATCGAGGAGCTTTCAAAAAACATATGAGAAGCAGCGTCGACTAGACTCCATTGCTAAGAATATCTTAGGTGATTTGAGAAAAATAATAAAATAATTTATGAAAAATAGTAATCAATCTGAGAACAAAAAGAACAGTTATGTTCTCAAACAGGAGTTGCTATGCATGGAATTACTGACCAAATGACAACTTTGTTGCAACTAAAAGTAAGAGAATTACAACTGCAGCGATCAAAATTGGTGAAAGAATTAAGCAGTTGAATTGAAGTAGAAAGAAGCATTGCATCTGAGGAATAGCAGCTGAAGCAGATCCAAGTATGAACTCCATTAATATAATACTCAACACAAGCACCTGCAAGATATAATGCAGTGCTTGAAGAACTTTTGGAACATCCAAACTAGCAAATAATTTCAAGAGATGAGATGGAAATTGAACAAAAAACTTTCCCTCAAGTAACCGAATTGGACAGTTTTGTTTTGATCATAATCAGTTAATCATATTAAAAGGACTAGATCTACAAAGAAATCTCAAAAAAAAAAAAAATACAAACTAATATAATTTTATATGATACGATAAATCTATATTACAATGTACTTAATAATCTAACATATTACATAAAACCACGCCACACTGTAATGGCAGTGTTGTAAGATCTCCTTGTGGATGAAATAATTCTCTAATCATATTGTATTGAAAAGGAGAAAAATAGCTTGTTTTGTAAGACTCTTGTTTTCAGCATTTCATCCTTTTTGGTACTGTTACAATCCCAATCAATAAACAATCAAAGTTACCTGAATTCAGTTTTGAGATTTCTTGCTCATAGTTTGAACTCATTTAAAAATAGTTTGCAGCATTTCTAGAGAAACCACATGTTGCACTTTCAATTTATTTTCTGTTGTTTCAGTATACTCAGTCTCTTAACGAGCAATGCTAGATACCGTTCCCCATTTTGGAGATTGCAATGAAAGCCTAGTTTTAAAAAAAATTGAATTTACAATAATATCCTTTTTAAAATAATATTTTTTTTCTTTTTATCTCCTTTTATCAATGAGACTGCAACGCAATCCCCACTTAAGACTGCAAATAGAATTTTTCTTTGAGGATTGCTAAAAATACAGTAAATTAGTAATTTAATGGTTTTAAGAATGGGCTTATTTTCTACATAAAACATCTGAAAATGTATAAAATCAGCGTTATGAGCAGCTTTTAATGCAATTATAAAGCTATGTCCTCACAAGTTCATGTGGTCTGATATTTGATTAGCACAAGCAAGCCTTACATACCTCTTTAGAAGTTACAACGTACTTATTCCAGCAAAACTGTGGAGATAAAATCCAATAGTAATTTTGATACAACATGCTTTATAATCCCACTCTTGGCATATGCTTCTGTCACATTTGTTAATCAAGCACTTAGCATCAAGCAGCAGAGGAAAATTTGTAAAACTTCAAGCTCAGGATCTATAGCCCAGGTCACTTCTGCATTAATTGAGCTCCATTTGCATTATCACCTTGTGTTAAGAACCGAAAACCAACTCTTTTAGAGATGTGAAAGGTGAGCCATAACCATATACTACGGTATCTTTCCACAGAGTCACTCCTGTTATAATTAGAATTAATATCAGATAAGTTTCCATGTCCACCGTAATCAAGTTTCGAGCAAGAAAAACTTGAGTCATATTTTTTTTTCCTCCTCCCTGCCCGCCCTCTCGAAAAATATGAAGGGTAGTGGGAGGTGAAGGTTATTAGTATATATTATATAAATAACTCTCAAAAGTAAATGACTCGTAGCACTGCAGAGGAAGAGGGACAACCTATCCACAAAAACAAACCAGCTGTTGCTGCAAAGAAGCATTCCCTACCAATAGCGTTGAAACTGTAATCACAATACAATAAAGTGTTTCCAGTTGAGATCCAAATTGCTGCTCAGCATTAAAAATACTAGTGGATACAAGCCGCAAAATTTGGGATTTCTTACCAGTACAAGCATAAAATGTTCCCATATCCATAAAACAAAGTAGCCCAAGTTGAACCAAGGAACCTGTAATCATAGACAAACAAATTTCTACGAATGTGTATAAATGCACAATTGAGCAAAGCATCAAAGAATAGGTTCAACAATAAAAGGCATATCAAACCAGGTTGAGAAACAGTCCTAAAAAAATTATTGTTTCGTGTAATGTGCTGGCATTGTAAGAAAATGTCAATATACATAGTAAAGGAATTCCATCATGCTTCCCATTTCTATCTAAACATGATAAAACAATAAATGCAATTTTGACAAGGACCATAGATTAGAGGCAATCCACTGCAGCACCCCTTCCATTCTCCTCAAAAATGTGAGAGAGAGAACTCAACCCAAAGTGTTGAGGTAGATGACATTCTTTGCAATAATAGTAAGCATTATCCCACATATATATATATATAATAGTAGGCGTTATCATAGGCATTACCGTGGTAGATGACGGACATAATTAGTAATGAGCCGTTTGAAGGAAGCAGTACAAACGTATGCTTAAAGATTTCAAGTGAACAGGGTTAATATTCAGAACATTAGCAAGTTAAAAAGACTTGTAATTAACTGAGATCACAAAGAGCCAGAAGGTACAAGAATGTTACCACATAAAATCACGCATAAAGAGAGCCCGTGGGATCATAAGTCCATTTCCCATCATAGCAAGCAACATTGAGAAAGTTGATAAGCCTTTGATGTTGTCAGGATTTAAGAAATTTGTCCACTGAACAGGTGTAAAAGTTGTCGGTGTAAATAAAAGAGAGTTGCCCTCTTAAATATGTTGCAATTATAGAATATCATGACAAGTCTATTTTACCATCTGTGCAACTGGCATCCACATGAAGAGAAGAGTAGCTGTCCACCCAGATATTGCTCCAACAAACTTCACACCTTTCTCAGAAAGTTTGCCTGTTCGTGCCTGAAAAGCTTAGCAGCTACATGTTAAAAAAGGGGAATCTTAGTTTAAAGAATAAAAGATGTTAAAGCATAAAAAAATTAACATTTATTCAGATGATAAACACTGAGCTATTCATTTTCATTTTAGTAACAATAAACTAATCCTCCAATAAATTTAAGATGAACTTGTCTGGATGAAAATGGAACCAGACCAGACCCTTTGACTTCCATTTGGAAATTTTTGAGAGAGAAATCACAAAAAGGAAAATTTATAGAAGATGAATTTATAGTATTAAATTTTAATGGAAAGAAGACAAGCAAAAATAACTGTAAAAAATAGGATCAATTAAAAGTGTTTTACACTTGAATCACTTGATGAGTCCAATATATTTTTCAAAACGTTTACATCATTGCTTTCACTTCTTATCAAATCTGTCCAAATTGGACAGAAATATGATGGGCATCTATCTTCCCACCATATATTTTCAGTTCACTCCTAAATATCTAAATGTGATTTAAGTTTTGGATGCACTTAACTCCTCTTGCTTCCAATTCTCCCAATCCAAACACACTGAGTTACATAAAACACATGGGATTTGATATCTATGACTGATGTTGCTGTTCAAGGTTAATTTCAAGGCAGATCATAAAAAAAAGGACAATGATTTAAAAAATTAAAAATTAAAAAAAAAAAAATCAGTGTGTTACGGTACTACCCAAATGTTCCAACTGTAGGATATATTGACAACTGCCCTTTACATCCGCATATTACCATTATAACATCCCTTGAGAGCATGGCAATTCCATTGTTTGATCCACATTACTCGGACATAGGCACATAGCAGTTATGCAGACCTTTGGGTGGCTCAGGCAAACACCAAGGGGAAAGACCCCAAAGATCACTTTTAATGCACCAAAACACAAATGTTAAGATCAACTCATGCACCTACATGATATGCTCAGCTGTACCAGATAAGGACAGGTCACATGAGCATGGGCCTGATTAGTCTCACTAAGGAAAGTAAAAAAGAACATGAAATATATCTTTACAATGATTGTATTAATTAAGTCCTTGTTTGTAATTATTATTTGACCAATGACATTGAACAACTTTCTTTTCAATCATGCTACGCATTTTCCTTGAGTTATCTCTTCCATGAGATGAGTACTTGAGAACAACAAGACAAACCCATTTTCTAGTGATTATATATGCATGTGTGGGCACAGTATCCAAAAATTAGGGGGGGGGGAGAGAGAGATTTACTGTAGTTTGGAATTTGACCATTCAATTAAGTTCAGCAATGCAACAATCAAAGTAGATTCTAAACTACTTAACTCAAAAGGCATCTTATAAGAAAGAATTATCGAGTGTCGTGATTCTTTGAATGGAGAGATTCAATCGGCACAAAAACTTTAACCATATTTAAAAACTTGGCACAATTGCTCCTGTCATCTCTAAATACATTGTTTCTTATCGATGTTTTCAATAACCTTAATGAGTATGGATATTAGTTTATCAATAGCACAAAGATAATAAACAAAACTTTATCCACCTAGAGTTAAATGGAGATGCATGCTAACGCTTTCCTCTTGTATTCATGACTTAAAACTCATTAGACTAACTTCAATAAAAGCATCTAAACAACTCATAGATGGTGGAAACTTACCATAATAACGGCCGCCATAGCTATAACAAAAGCTACTGCCCCTGGAAAGATACTATTTGGTATATAAGGGACAAAAGTGGACCACATAATCTGTATTCAAATATGTTCAGAAGGATCAGAGAATGAACTAAGTATATTTTCACTAATCAAGATTGAACCTAAAATTAAGAAATACCACCATTATCTGAAAAACAAAGTAAAATACTAGAATATAGATGTTTCTCTGTGTTTGGGCCTGCAGAAAGAGACAGTGGGGTGATTACTTGGGGAAGTACAGATAGCCCGCCAACGGTAATAAAATCTTCCCAAAGGCGCCAGATTGCAGCATTGAGGCAGTCAAAATAATTCATGAAATTAAATACAAGCCCAGCAGCAACAACAACTGAAGTCGCCACAAAATAAGGCAGAGGCATGGCTTCTGCCAGTGCAAGCTGCGCAAATACCACAAATTGTGATAACACGCCCAATGTTTGCACAATTATCACTTCCTTCTCCCTCTTTTTTGTGAAGTACGAGAGCAGTGAAAGGTTTCCAAGCAAACCAGTAAACATCCCCTGCATTTGCAACATTGTGTCCCTTAGGTTCCAGGGCAATGCCCTATCTGGTTGATAATAAAAACTAGTGAAAAAATTAGTTGGAAGTTTTTTAATCTTATATCCTTCATGAAATAGTAATGAAAGAGAATTCAAACATCATGCAGATAAGTCATGCGTGTGACAAAACTACTTAAAGATCTAGTAATGAGTATCAAAACGAAAACAAAACAAAATAAGAAGACTATGATACTGTAATTTGGCTTTTCTCTGAATGTTCTCTAAGAACCTAAGAAAGGTTTGATTTACCAATATTAACCAAAAGAGTAAAAACATCACTATAAGGAATCAAGAAGATTATGCAATGCTTTACCAGCCATGGGACCGCCAAAAGGGCTGTTTTGTTTCCCGCCAAAAGATTACGTGCATTAAGGATGATCTGAGGAAGTTGCAGTAACAGAAATGGGATACTTGCTGCTCCCGAGAACTTCGCTGTTAATAAATCCCATTGCTCAAAGCTCTTACTGCTCCCATGTTTCACTGATCCCTTTCAAAACTCCCAAACAGAATCCATAGTAAATTGAATTCAGATCAAGGGCTTATAATTCAGATATATAATAAAAAACAATAAATATTGCAACATATAGCAGTACAAATTTTTTAGTTCTCAAAATGTGACCAATAATGAGCTTATGTACACATTAATAAGAAGTCATAGAGTTTCTTAAGAGCCAGAGAAGAAAAGAGTCCAGATGTAAGGCCTCAAAATCATTTTCTACAAACGACAGGACTGATGATTAGTGTTACAGCGACATTTTGAACAACTTATATTACCGACAGGAGAGCATATATAGAACCAAGCCAAAGAGTTGTATTTCAATTATCAAAAGCCCAAGGAACCGAAATCCCTAATTACCAAAGCTTTAATTATTCGCTAACGTATAGATAGCTTTATCATTAGAACCCATTCGTGAAATTGAAACTTTTGGAAACGCGAGATCCAACTCAACTATGTGTCCAAGTCCAACAATTATTTAGCTCAGCTAAGCAAGTTTGATAACGCTTCTCTCAGCCTCACCCATCAAAATGAAAATCTTAATCAGAAATTTTCCAAGGTATTCAATCCTTGAAATAAACAATCAGAGAACAAGAAATGGTTTTTCCACTTCGCCCAATTAGCTAAGGAACGGCAAGAATACAAGAAAGCGAACCTTTCAGAAAGTGAATCCAAGTCAACCAAGTGTGCAATGGTTATCAGCTTAACCTAGTTAAGTTCCGTATTCTGTAACCTATCTATCCCTCAACCATCGAGAAGAAAATCTTAATTAGCCACTCATCTTAATTGAAATTACGAACTAGAGAACGAAAAATGGCAGACCCAGAAACTGGTCATGGGTTTTCTTTCTTTGTTTCGGTAAAGACAATCTATTTTCTCAATTGGTAAACACAGGATCAGTCAAACTCGTAGTAAATGATAAATAATAACATAACATAAAGAGCTCGGATGCGGGAGTACCTCGTGAAGATTATGTGGGACGTCCGAGTCAAGAGCGGCAGGAGCTGGACAAATGATGAATCTTCGATGAAGTAAAGTAGCAACAGAGTTGTATTTCAAAAAGAGAGCGCTTTGAAGTGTCAAAGAGAGGAGTGGCTTCGGCAATGGAAGTGAATGGCAGTAGTTTTGCTGCAAAGAACGACGTTGAAGACCAACCGGAGCCCGACTACGATAGGAAACCACCAGAGACTCGGCCATTGAAGCCGGTTAGGACTGGTTAAAACACGGATAAGCCTCCTTTGCAAAAGAAGAAAAAGAGAGAACGTGATGTGACGGTGGGTCACCGGCACTGTTCGGTGGGAAAATTGTTCACTGCAGAGTGGGGGCGTGAGACAGTGACAGTAAGATGTGGGAAACTTGGATAGGCTCGTCAATGTCATTCAGTATCTGCTGCTCACAATCCAATTGATACTACGTGTTTGTTTGTGATCGAGAGTGACGTCGGGTGGGATATGAACGAGAGAGAGATAGACTGGTCAATGGAGTAGTCTGTACTGCTTTGTCGAATACGAGAAGAAGCCTACCACTAGATCCGAAATCCAATCAAAGACGATGCCCACCGTACACGTTTGTGAGCTATCGTGAAAGTATAAGTATGATGTAATTATTTTAAAAAATAATAAAATTTATTATTATTAAATTAATTTTTTTATATAAATTTTATATTTATTTATTTTAATTAATTCTACGACACTCGCATAATCAACAATTATATTTAATATTACTCTTGAAACAAAATAAAGTTTACAATAAAGTTTATGGGTGACGCTGGGGACCTGTCTGGCTGTCCCCAGCGTCCAAAGCAGCCCAATACTAGTTGGGCTGCTTGATGATGAAAAACACATCAAAATTAAATAAAAATATAATTAAATAAAAAAATGAAGATTAAAAATATATTAAAAAAATAAAATGAACAAAACATAATAAAAAACATAATGAAAAACACAATAAAAAAATAAAATGAAGATGAATTTAATAGGGAATTCGGCCATAAAGCAAACGGAGCCGCCGCCGGTGGCGGTGGGCGACACCGCCCACGCCATCGAGACCGGCGGACGTACGGGTCCGAAACGGGTTGAAGACTGCCGGGGGCACACCGGAGCTCGCCGGAGCTCGCCGTCGAATGGGTGAGCTCGTCTGAATCCGCCGGTCCCGATGGCGGGGGCGGTGTCGCCCACCGCCACCGGGGGCGGCGGGGCTGCTTTTAAGGAGGGGGGCAGACGGTCTGCCCCCCAGGTTCTGTCAAAGTTTATATCCTTACATAGGTGATTACATTTATTTTTTTTGTGATCTCTTTCTCTCTCTAAACAAATAATCTCTCATTTGAAACTCCTTCCCTCTCCTCCAATTGCTGTCTTCCCTCAATATCAAGGAGGACATCACCAAAATATCTATGGATGTCAAGAGATTTGTGGCCATTGTCGAGAGCTATGAACACTTTTTTAAGGTTAAAACTAAGTTTTTATTTTGCTCTGACTTTGTCGTCTTTTAATTTTTGTTTGGCTGCTGAAAAAATGTGGGATCGATTTCTGATTGAGTTTCATGTGGCACCTCCCTTATATTAGTTTGAGTTTCGTCAAGGCTGTTTGAGTTTGACATGTTGTTTGAGTTCAATTTCTGCTAAGAAAAGGCTAGTAGTGGCGCCTCCCCTTATGTTAGTTTGAGTTTGATAAAGGCCCCTATTTCTCCAAGAAACTATAATAAAATTCATTAGTGATTATACTTTATCAAGTTTATCAAGAAACTCCAAATTACTGTTCTACTATTTTCCTTTTTGGTTTCTCATAAAAAAGGATATGATGCGGATTTTTAGCTTGCAAAATTATATACATATGTAATTAATGATCATCTATATTGGCATGTAACTAATCATCTATATTGGCATCTATATTGCAGTTTCTGATTGCATTCATGCGAGCTACCTATTTGGTAATTGTGGACATCTTTCAAGAGTACTTGGTCCTCTCATTAGAGGTAAATCTTCTAATGTTAACTTGTAAAAACCTACTTTGCTGAATTAATGAAAATTTTAGTATAGTACAACTTTCCTTCTTCAACCTGATAGAAATTTGTGGAATGATAGAAAAACTTTTGGAAATATTTCTCTAATTACTTCTAGTTTGAATAAGGAGTGAGATACAAGAAACTATAAAATATATTATATTGGTTTTTCCTCCACAAACACCCGTGAACATATGTATTATACCGAATCACATAAATTATATGTCCATTTATATTTATTTTATTTATTATGGATGTACTTGTCGTCATCATATAGCCAAACTAAAATACCGTTGGAGCTCCAAACGACAACATCAAGGCCCAGATCACCTCAGTAGGTTGAAAATGTCATTTTTTCTCTCTCTAGCCTGTTAAGCGATTTTTATTGCGTTAACACTTTCTATCCAAATACTTTCATGTCTTTACATCTGAACATTAGTAGGAATATTACTTAGTTAAAAGAGGTTCATATCTATCATGATTTTTATGTGAAATGTGGCTCAACTTGAGTCACCTTGAATGTGAATAACATTTAATGGAATGTACATATATCCCACGGGCTGAATTGCAGTGTTAGTTGAATGAGCTGATTTTTTATTTTTCATTTTTTTTGCTTGATTGAACCAAGCGATAAGGCTTATGTAAATCTGAATAGGTTTTTACTCTGAAATAAGTGATAAGTTTTTTTTAATTTGCAGGAATATGCAAGACCAGACCATGTCATAAAATGAAGATTTCGGAATATCGTGGAATTTTCATGTCACGAGATCAGTAATTGGAACTTAACTCTCATTAAGCATTTTAGAACATTCAGTTTATCACTATGGAAAAATAGAACACTCAATTTTGTAGCTAGAAGAATTGGAACATTTAGTTTATCACTATGGTGTATTATATTGTTCCTTGGTTTTTAAACTTCATATTTCTTTTTCTTAAAGGAAATGAATTGAAAGAAAGGAGCCCATCACATTCCCTTGTGGTCGAGAAGCAGAGCAGCAACCAAGTAGCCTAGAGAGGTATGAGCAAACAAGATCTTTTTCTGCTGTCGATGGAAGAGCTCCCCACGACACTGCTGTTGTGGTGGAGGCATCTTGCTAGAGATGTACAGTATCATGAGTGTGTCATAAAATTATTGTCTTATTCTTTATGCATAATTGCAATATATATTATGAGGTCTATATATATATGGATGACATTTTTGTATTTATTCTTCTTCTTTAATGAGAACAGAGCAACGAGTTCTTTCCAATCTCCCTTCATTTCTCTTCATTTCAATATTTAACATAGTATCAAAGAAGGTCTAGTGATCTTTTGTTTTTCATTCCTTCATCTTTCAAAGCTTCTCATCATCTCTCAGAAATTTTCTCAAATACCTTCGATGCATATCGTTTTTATCACTTTGTTTATCATCATTGATGGTAGACACCAATCCCTCTGCTCATAATACTCTCATATCACCTACAGATGATCCAACCAAACCCTTTTATAGTCATCATAGTGACAACACCCATACTGTTGTCATCTCGCCTCGATTCACAGGACCCAACTACATGTCATAGAGTCGTTTCTTCACCTTGGTCATTTCAATAAGAAAAATTAAGTTGGGCTTCATCGATGGAAGTATCCCAACTTAAGAACTTTCTGATCCACTCTACATACCTTGGTTACACTGCAACAATTTAATCCTTTCATGGATTCTCAACTCTATTTCAAAAAACATAGCCTCAAATGTTCTACATTAGCTCTACAAAAGAGGTTTGGGAGAAACTTAAAACACGCTTCTCTCAATCTGATAACATACGAATATACCAATTACACCAGCAGCTTGGAACCATTGTTCAAGAGACAATTTGTTGGCGAATATTTCACCAAACTCAATGCCGTCTAAGAGAAGTTGCATAACTATCGGCCACTGCCATGTTGCTCTTATGGACTCTATGTATGCAAGGCACTTAGCTTTGTTGATGTGGTACAAATCTCAGATTACGTTCTCAAATTTTTAATAGATTTGAATGATTCCTATAAAAGCATCAGGGGACAGATTTTGCTTATGAGTCTCATTCCTTCCTTTGATAAAACTTTCTTTATGATCTTACAAGAAGAAAGGCAAAGGGAGGCTTGCACCTGGTTCTTCCCATGATTGAACCCTCGACATTGGTAATGGTCACCACTCAAGCTAAAAGAAGAGATAAGACTGAGATTACATGCCAAAATTGTGGGAAAGTTGGCCATGCTGAAGATAAATGTTACAGATTTTTTGATTTTCCACCAAACTTCAAATTTACAAAGACCAAACAAGGGTACTCTGGTAGCAATATCTCAACTCCAGGTCACGTATATCATCCTCCAATTCTTCCATTTTTTCAAATTTTAATCATCATTTCTCTAATTCATCTCCTCATTCAACACCTTGGATGGTAAACACTGGCGCCATAGATCATATGATCTGTTCACCTTCATTATTCACAACCATCACTTGTACCACACAAGCTCATGTCCAACTATCCAATGGTACTCAGGTTGCTATCACACACATAGGAACTGTGCAACTCTTGCCTGAAATCATACTCACAAATATTCTATGTGTTCCCTTTTTCACTTTTAATTTACTATCTATTAGCAAACTCACTCACGACTCTCATTTGTGCATTGTATTCTTGCTTGATCATTACTTTATACATGTATTTTTTTCATGGATGACGATTAGACTTGCTAAAAATAGTCATAGTCTTTATTACCTTCCACCCAGCTCTCTTGGATTCAAGCCTTCCAATTCCAACTCTAACTCTCGAATTTTTCATGCAATGAAACAACAAGAAACTGATGTGTGGCATTTTAGACTAGGGCATTTGTCAAATCAAATGATGAATTTAATTCAATCCTCATTTTTTGAGGTAAAGTCTAGTGATCAAAGTCATTGTACTATTTTCCATTTGGCTAAGCAAAAGAGAATTTCATTTCCCACTAGCACCACTTGTTCTACTTCAATATTTGATTTAATACATTGTAATATTTAGGGTCTCTATTCTCAACTATCCTTGTAAGGCCATCAATACTTTCTCACCATTGTTGATTATCATAGTCGAGTAACATTGGTTCATTTAATGAAGTTTAAATTTGAGACTAAACAAATTCCGCAATCCTTCATTAAAATGGTAGGCACTCAATTCAACTTAATGGTTAAACAAGTTAGAACTAACAATAGCATGGAATTTCATATGTCATATGTTTTCAACACTAATAGGGTCCTACACTAAAAAAGTTGTGTTTATACCCCCCACAACAAAATGGTGTTGGGGAGAGAAAGCATCAACACATACTCAATGTGGCTAGAACATTACTTTTTAAGCTAATCTTCCACTAAATTTTTGGGGTGATGCTATATTGACAGTCGCCTATTTAATTAATAAGATCCCCACACCATTTCTGCAAAATAGAACTACATATGAACTTTTGTTTGGTTCTCTACCCTCCTATGCAAATTTGAGAGTTTTTGATTATTTGTGCTATGTGTTTACCCTCAAAACATACAAGAAATAAGTTTGATCTGAGAGCTAAAACATGCATATTCATTGATTATCCAGGTAGAGTAAATGGTTATAAGGTTTATGACTTACACACTCACACTACCTCCATTTCTTTGTGATATGACCTTCTTAGAATCCACTTTTCCATTCCAAAAATCTGATCCTGTTGAACCCAAGTCTTCCACCCCTTCCAATCTCGCATTGCCACCACCTTTTCTAGATATCTCTTTTCTTTCTCTCACATTAGATCATACTCCTTCAAATATTGCAACTCATCCACTCCATCCACTGATGAATTAGTTGAACTCGAGACAACCACTTTCCCATCTCCTCATTCCTCACAAGATTAATTGACACAAGATCCTCTTTCCACTGATTCTCCTCACCCTTCTCCCTAACTTGTTCCAAATTAAGAGCTATGATTGAGTTAAGCATGCTCTATCATATTTGCATGACTACCATTGCACTATTGCATCATCATCACAGGACTCAATATACAATTCTTCCACCATTCATCCCATTGCCTCTCCTCTTCCATACAATCAATTGCCATCTTCTTATAAGTTTTATGCATTATCACTTTCTCTCATTCATGAGCCAAAAGTCTATGATGAAGTTATTGTGTCTAAGCATTGAAAAGAAGTCATTCAATCTAAACTTTTTGCCCTTGAAACTTATGGTACCTGGATTATCACCTCTTTGCCACCTAGACAGAAAAGTATTAGTTGTAGGTAGTGTTTAAGACCAAGTGAAAGTCTAATGGCAGAATTGACAAGCACAAAGCACGTTTAGTAGCTAAAGGATATACTTAAAAGGAAGGATTTGACTATCAAAAGACCTTTAGCCCTGTTGTCAAACTCACTACCATGAGATTATTTCTCTCTTTTGTTGTTGTCCATGCTTGACACTTGCACCAACTTGATGTTCATAGTGCATTCCTCCATGATGATCTTGATGAAAATATATACATGGACATCCTCCTGGTTTTCAGCTTAAAGGGGAGTCTCATACCCAAGGAAAGAAACTTGTATGCAAGTTACACAAATCCCTTGATGACTTGAAGCAAGTCTCTAGGCAATGGAATTCAAAACTTACTCCATCTCTCACTTCCATGGGTTTTCATCAATCGAAATTAGACTATTCATTGTTTACTAGACATGACAAATTTGGTTTTGTGACTCTTCTTGTATATGTGGATGATATCATATTAGGTAGTAGCAACTTAGCAATTATTGACTCCATCAAAAGTCACTACATACTCAGTTCAATATTTGAGACCTAGGAATCCTTAAATACTTTATTGGGTCGGAAGTGGCAAAGTCATCCTCGAGCATTTATGTTTGTCAAAAGAATGCACTATAGAAGTTTTAGAAGATGCTGGATTACTTGGAAGCAAGCCTCCCTCTCTTTCTCCTCTTTCCTCTCTCTCACCGAAAGGCGAAACCCACTGTGACCTCTCTCTCCCTCCAACTCACCATTAATGTATCGACATGGAGAAATTCAGGATTTGTTCAAGAACAATTATGTTGAGAAAGAAATCAAGAAAATTTTAATCTCTCATCTCTCTCATCGAGTCACCATTAATGTATCGACATGGAGAAATTTTAATGTGCTTTAAGATTTTAATTGCTACAAATTAAGTTTTAAAATTTTAACCACTCTAGGAACAATATTAAAAAAAAAAAGAAAACAGATATGAACATTTGTTTAATCTCATGATGGATGAGATAGAACAAAGACAAATATTCGATTCACATGTCCTTGTCTAGCCCTGTTGTGCTTTTAATATGGAGAAATTTCAGGCCCCGCTTGCATTCGGAGATGAGATGAGTTAAGATGAGTTTAGTATATTTTTTAGTATTATTATTATTTTGGGATTTGAAAAAAGTGTATTGGGATTTGAAAAATGTGTATTGGGAATTGAAAAAGATGTATAGGAATTTGTGTTTTATATAAAAAATTATAAAAATATAATGATGAAATGAAGATGAGTTGAGTTGAGGTGAGCTCATCTTCGAATACAAACAGGGCCTTAATGTAAACTAATATTGTTCCATCACCTATAATCTCTCATCTCTCTCACCGACTCACCATTAATGTACTGACATGGAGAAATCCAGGATTTGTTCAAGAATGATTCTGTTGAGAAAGAAATCATGTTGTCGGTTCGTTCGATCAAGGAAAAGATTAGGACACAAGGGGCTAATCAACCTTTCAAGATTGGGATTAAAGGTCAACCTCCAATCATCGATGGGGAGCTATACAAGCCAGCGAAGCAAGAGAGTTTATATTCTGGGGTGGGTCTCGTAGAGGTTTTCGGGGAGAGAGAGAGGTCGCAGCGGGTTTTCGCCTTTCGATGAGAGAGAAATGAGAGAGGGAGATGTGGGGGGAGGGGTTTGAGTCTAGACGCAACTATTCCCCTACAGCAAGGCGCATCAAAAGTGGAGATATAGCCCTTACGTGGCTTTCATTTATTGGTTTTTGCTGAAAGGATTTTATAGGTGATACCGGTCTAAAGATATTCTCTATTACATATGCGGTCAATGTTTTGAATCAATTTGTGGATAAACCTACTTAAGAACATTTGCAACAACCCATAGAGTGCTTAGATACTTGAAATGATCAACTGGGCAAGACATTTTATACTCCTCTATATCAGATGTGCACCTCAAAGCCTATAATGACTTGGATTGGGCAGCTTACCCTGAGACATGAAGACCAGTGACTGATTTTTGTGTATTTCTTAGAGACTCATTAATTAGTTGGAAATCCAAGAAACAACCCACTGTGTCTAGATTATCTGCTAAAACAGAGTACAGAGTATTGACTCACACAAGTTGTAAAATTTTTTGGCTCATTTTCTTGTTGAAAGATCTTGATGTGCATCAAGAAAAACTAGCTACCCTTTACTATGATAGCCAATCGGCAATTCATTTGACTAAAAATCTCATCTTTCATGAGATGAATAAGCATATTAAATTAGATTATCATTTTGTTCAAGAAAAAATCTTGGTTGGAACCATAACCATGGTTCATGTAACTTCAAAATTTTAGTTGGCCGATATCTTCACTAAAGCACTATTAGCTTCCACTTTCCGGTTTCTAATATCCAATATAAGTGTTCTTAATATTATACCCATCATGAGAGGGAGTCTCAAGGAAAATGCATTGAAAGAAAGGAGTCCATCACATTCCCTTGTGGCCGAGAAGCAGAGTAAGAACCAAGTAGTTGAGAGAGCATGAGCAGACAAGGTCTTTGTCTGTAGTCGATAGAGGAGCTCCCCACTACACTGCTGCTCTAGTGAAGGCAACTTTTTAGAAATGTACAATGTCATAAATGTGTTGTAAAATTATTGTCTTATTCTTTATGCTGAATTGCAGTACATATTATGATGCGTGTATATGTATGGATAACATTCTTGTATTTATTATTCTTCTTTATTAAGAACATAGCAACGAGTTCTTTCCATTCTCTCTTCATTTCTTTTCACTTCAATCTTTAGCATTTTTGGCTGGATTGGCTAATGATATGGTTTTAAGCTATTTTTGGTTGACTGCATATATAGTTTGTGTTTGGAATGGTTTTGCACATTTGAAATTTGGACTCTTAGACTTATTGTCGATTTAGATCTTGTAAATGTTTTTGTAGTGGTAGAGCTAATATATAAAAGATGGTGGAGATCAATAATAATAATAATAATAATAATAATAATCGGAGCTAATTTGAAATTTGTGAATTTGGAAGAAGAATAAAGTTATTTTGCCCCTTCATCTTACCCACTCAATTTGATTACTCATAGATTTAATTTTTTTTTTATATTTTTTTTTACTTATTGATTGAGAAAGTAACTATTAGTATATTGATAATGTTTTTTATAATTTTTAAGTTTTGTTTTTAAAAAAAGAAGAAGAATATGAATTTGTACTAGGCGACCTGCTTAGTGGTCAATGTTAAGTGGCATCCTAGCACTACTCTTTGGAAGAATTTTTTTTTTTTTTTGAAACTAAATTACATTGTATTCAACTCTGAAAACATTCAACATTAGAAAGATTTTCCTTCTGGATAGTTCCGGGAAGAAATTAATATTTATGAATTGGAGTTGAGGGAACATTGGTCTGCAACAATTCAAATAGGCTAAATCGGAAAATAAATACAACTTCTCCTTATAGGTCACATTTTAATGCAGCACTAAATAATTTACATTACATTGACTTTAAAAGAATTTAGATTAACTAATAACGCAATAAATAAAACTCAAGATTCAATCAAGATACTTTTGTACTTTTTTATTAGCGATGTAATCGATCTGGTTTGATTCGATTTTGGACAAAATTTAAAACTGAACTAGTATGTACTAGTTTTGCATTTTCAAAAATCGATTATGCACTGGTTATCCTTCTAAATTAGTACTTTCGATTTTACTAATTTTGGTTCGATTCGATTCGATTTTTTGATTTTAATATTAGTATATTAGAGTACTATTTATTTGTATAATATATTAATATTAGTTTTAGTGATTAGAATAAATATATATTAATATTTATATAATGAATTTAAATTTTTATAACTATATCATTGATAATAATAATATTACTATACTAATACTAATAGTATTAATATTACTATATTATTATTTTATATATAATTATTTAGTATAATGATTTATATACTAATTTATATATAAACTTAAAGTACATTAGGTCAGAAAAAGTGAATTGTAATCTATATACATTATATACTAACGTATAAAATCATATATATGAATTACGTACGTGCAATGAAGTACAGCTTTTTTAGATACTTCAGATCAATACACACATATTCATGACTTCGATGGCGCTTATGGCAATTAAATTATAAGTTGATTGTGAAATGCCCTTGGAATCGTAAAGACTCTTGATCGTCAATGTCAGAAAGTTGTTTGAACTCTTGGGGTGTGGGCTTAGCAGGTGCAATTAACTCGGGCTTGTACCTTTGTTCTGTGAATACCAGAGACTCTTGAGTTGGTGCTGCCATGGTTCTTAGAAAGATGGGGAGATTTTGGTCTTTTGACTATAATATGTGTGCATTATGTGCCATAATTTGTTCTTCAAAGTTTTTATTTATATAGAAGAGATGGTACAATTTGTCAAATAAAATAAGATAAAAATTAAATTGAGATAAAAATTAAATATAGATAAAATATTGTTAGCTTATTTATTTAATATTATTTTTATTTTGAGATTTAAAAAAATTGAATTTATTTTATTTTATTTTGTGTAAAATTTTAAAAAAAAATTATAATAATGAAATAAGATAACACGAGACTAATTGTCAAAATGAACGAGACCTTACATCAAACACTATGCTTACTTTTATAACTCATCTCAATTTATTTCATCTAATTATTAAATTTTTAGCATAAAAGAAACAATTTTTTTAAATCATAAAATAAAATATTATCAAAAACATTATTTTATAATATTTTATTTTATTTTTAATTTAAACATTATTTAATTTTACCTCATTTGCAAAATAAAGCGAGGGTAGCTCTCGAATTCACTTTTCTTGATTTTTCATTTTTTTTCTAGAGTCCTAGATACAAGCGTACGGATACAGAGTCCTTGTGCTCTGCGCTAACGTGACTTGTTTTATTGAAAACTTTTTCGTGGCATTTCATCAAATAGTTGTAGAGAAATATTCTCCAACCTTCTCTTCACATCATAACAACCTAAATTTTTTGTTTTCATAAGCAGAAAGGGAGAAAGATTTGGGACTACATTCTTTAGCCAATTAAGTATTACAAAACTACACACTTATCAGATTGGTGAAAAAGAGGCAGAATAAACACGATTTCATCTTCAAAATTAAGAAACTCGATTTGACAACTAAATAATCTAAGAATTGCACAAGGCATGCCGTAAAGATAAGAAAATTGAAAATTGGTATAGAAAAAGTAATAAAATTTATCCTGGGACTAATTAGCTCTCTGAGCCAAATCAATGACAAAGCTGAATGTCTCAATTAGCTCTAGGCCAACAAGGGCCCAAAGTTGGAAACGTAGGCACCCAATCTCATCATGTATATTGCTTCGTTGGAAACATAGGCTCTTCTTCTTTGCCTAGGGATATGAAAGGAAAGCCGTAGGGATAGGAATGGATCTTTGGGCATTACGGATATGATTCATTAATGGGAAGGGGAGAGCCGTATAGAGAGGGGACAAGGGAGGGAAGAGGAGATGAGTGGATGGAGAAGAATAAAGTAGAAACTCAAATGTGAAATGCATCGTTTCAACATTTCGAAGAATCATCGACTTCGTTGTGTTGGAGTAAAACGCCCCATTTTATTTAATTTAAACTATACATTTTACTCCATGTAGGATGTCGTCCACAAGGCCTTCCCCCCATACACTTGTGTCTAGACGTTTCCTTTTTTTTTTTTCTAGAAGGAGCATTTACGACGAGTTGTATGTAAATTCTCTTAGTGGAACATGTCCTACGCATTGTGGTGGCAACAAGTGCCAACAAACTCTATTTGCATCGATTATAATTTATATCGTATTCGAGGGTGATGTTTAATATGTTACCAATATGGTCAAAGCAGATGGAGAGAATTACTTCTGGTTTGGCCCCAATTGATAGAAGACATTAAAATAATGTTTTTAAGAAGACCTGCTAGGCAAGTTACGTTTCAATAAAGAGAGGCTAACTGTGTAGCACACTTTCTGGCCAAACATACATTCAAATTCAATTATGATGATAAACATATATATGGATAGAGTGTATGTTTGGCAGGTTCTTCTGTAATAAATATGTATGTCCAAAGGGACAAAATTGATATAGTTGCTAAATGCAAATGAAGTATGATGTTCTTTTAAAAAAAATATATTAATATTAGTTTTCTATTTTTAAATTAGAAGTTTTATGAGATTAAAAAAAATTCATATCTTTTTCATGTACGTGAATATGTATATATTAGGGAGGAGCAATGTACAAAGCACGTCTTCCTAATTTAGTGAAGTGATTTTTTTATAAAGAAATAACTTCGAACAATAATGTAATGCAAAGCACATCAGCATCGTCACAAATCCAAACCTAAGTTAAAGGAGGTTGTTTCTTGCGCACGAGCTACCTATTTGGTTATTGTACTCATATTTCTAGAGTACAAGGTCCTCTCATTGGAGGTAAATCTTCTATTGTTAACTTGTAGGAACCTACTTTGCTGAATTAATGATGAAAAAACTAATATAGTTGAACTTCCTTCTTCAACCTGAAAGAAATTGGTGGAATGACAAAAAAACTTTGGAAAATATTTCTCTCATTACTTCTAGTTGAATCAGGAGTCATAATTTTCTGCTAACAAAAAGCATCAGAACACTTTCTGTGAGGGGGGAAAACGTCAGGACCCAAGCCTAAGCCTTCAAAACACTAGAAGATGGGATAAAGGGGGATAAAAAGATGTGAGGTTGTCATAAGGAGCATGGGTGCAAGCAAGAAAGCCAAAGAGCATGGGATTGGATGTAAGGGGGATGTGTGTCAAACGAAAAGAGGGGAATGTGATGGAAAGCAAGGGGTAGGGGTGCAATAATGAGGAAAGAGTATGCACGCAACAAAGTGACTTTATAAAAACCTCCCCATGATTAGAAGACCAAATCTCTCCTTCAAATTCTTCTTCTTCTTCTTGAGACGCTCAGTATCTCCTTATAGAGTGATTTTCTTCACGGCGAATGGTGCACAACTTTTGTTGTACAGTGAGATATAAGAGATTGTAAATATGTATTATATCGGATTCTCCTCCCCAAAGGCTTATGGGCATAGACATTATGTCGAACCATGTAAATTGTATGTCCATTTATATTTATTTAATCTATTATGGATGCACGGACCATTATTGTACAACCGCACCAAAACATCGTCTGGGGTTTCAAACAACACTGATCAAGCCCAAATCGCCTTAGTGGGATGTGAATGACTCTTTCTCTCTCTCCAGCTTGTTGAGCGATTTTCACCACATCAACACTTTCTATCAAGATACTTCCAAGTCTTTACATTTAAACATTAACAATAATATTACTTAGTCAGAGGAGGTTCATATCTATCATGCTTTTTATGTGAAATGTGGCTCAACTTGAGCACCTTGAATGGGAATAATATTTAATGGAATGATCTTTTTTTTTTTGTTGCTTGATTGAACCAAGCGATAAGGCTTATGTAAATCTGAATAGGTTTTGTTACTCTAAAATAAGTGAGAAGTTTTTTTTCAGTTTGCAGGAATATGCAAGACTCGACCATGTCATAAAATGAAGATTTCGGAGCATCGTGGAATTTTTATATGTCACAAGATCAGTAATTGGAACTTGACTCTCATTAAATTAGAACATTCAGTTTATCGTTATGGAAAAATAGAATATGCTCGGTCTTGTAGCAAGAAGATTTGGAACATTCAGTTTATCACTATGGTGTATTATATTGTTCCTGTTCTAAACCGCATTTTCAAAAAGGTCAATAACCACCCCACCTAATCACCGCAAATAATGGCAAGTAAGTCGTAATTTGCATAGTCCTCAAGGCCTTATATATATGGGCATATTGTAATCAATATGTACAAGTAAGAACGAGAATTCAGAACTTAGTAAAGAAAGAATTCATTCAGTACTTGAGAAATAATAAAAGTTCTTAATACTTTCTTGCAAATTCTCTTGCAATATTATTTTTCTTTTTCAGTTTTATAACATGTTATTAGCATGATGTTCTGTTAAATCTGAAACTAATAGTCTTCTACTTCAAGTAAGTTTTTCAATATATTATTTACAGTTCTCGAGATAAATATAAAAGGTAATATTGTTGAATATTACTTGATAAAATTTTATTTTTATTTTCATGATTATGTGAATATATTTATTAGATCCACATATTTATTTTCATAATTCATATATGTAGAAAATGTCGAATCTTATAAAATTGAAATTTATTATTATTGACATTTCTGGAAAATATTCTTTATCCTGAATCCTTGATAAGATCCATTTGATATGATGAATTTGAGAGATACAATCAAAAAAGAAAATCATGTGTCCCTGCAGGACATTGCTGTGTATCTCACACTGAAAAATCCTCTTACTTTATGAAATGATTTAAGAGAAAAATATAAGTATCAGAAAATGTAATCTTCCCAAAAGCTTGTTATGACTGATTGTACCTGAAATTGCAAGATTTTAAAAGAGATAGTGAATATAACTCTGCACTTTTTAAAACCAGTTCAGTACTAAAATTATGCAGTAAAAAAATCACTGATGATGATATATTATAGTAGACATATAATATTTTTCATGTTTCAAATGTGTTTCTGCAGCAGCAGCAGTATCGAGAGCGAAAGTTCAACAAATATTCTGAATTTTTATCTTATCTTCTAGTGGTTAAGCTAAATAATGAGTTTTTGTTAATTAAATCATTAGTCACATCCTATTGATTTTACATCATTTCTTGAAGTGAATAGTACTGGATTTATATTATTCTCAGAAGTGAACGGTGTATCTTTTTCGAAAAAATCGGTGGCATGAATGTGGTAGGAAGAACTATATAAGTGTTAGTCCCAAAAATGAAAATATTAAAGGAGATAATAATAAAAATACACCGTATCACCAAAAGTGATCCAACTCAGAAAATGGTAAAGACCCTCTAAATAATTTTTCATAAAAAAATGAATATATATGTCATAGATATGGTATGATTGGACATTGGCCACGTATTTCTTGTATGGCCAAGTACTTGATTCACTTAACTAAGTTTTTATATATTATAGTAAAACTTGTTAATATTTTATCATGTTTTAAAATAATGAAAAGTCGGTACTTGAAGCACTACAATAAATTAATTTGGATAATAAATATCTATCTCAATTTGATCCTCCTACAAATGAATGTAAATTAGAAGTTTAGAAAATTATCCATTTGCAAAACATTGCAAATCAATTACCGGATGTATTTATAAAAGTGTGGTAAAATCATATATTCCTGCTCTTAACGCTCAAACAAAGATTGAAGTCTTTTAAGGACAAATTGTCAAAATAACAATAGATGAGTCTAAAACACGCCTAAAGAGTAGAAGACCTATTGGTGTAAAAGACAAAATTTCTCGAAAGAGAAAGATACGAAATAAATTTGGTATTTCTGAAAAATTCATACACACAATACAGGCCACAAGTATAGTTGCTGCTTCTGAAGAGATCAAATATTTTATTCTAAAATATCCTGAAAATAGACCTCCTGAAGAGATGTTTAATGAAATATTTTCTCTTGAAGAAGAACAAGTGTTCGAAAATAATGAGATCTCGATACATTTCATGAGTACTGGAGAAATTTTGGATAGAAATAAAACTGTTGTTGACAACATCTTTTTATATAAAATAGCTCTTGACATTAATAGAAATAATGAAGAAGTTAAGTCAAGAACCATCGAAAAATATCGACGCATAAATGATTGGCTAAAATGGAAAGTAGCTATTGAAGTTAAATTAAACTCGTTAGCAAATCGAGAGGTATTTGGACTTGTTGTCCAAACACCAAAGGGTGTAATGCTTGTTGGATATAAGTGGGTATTTGTACGAAAACGTAATGAGAAAAATAAAATTGTACAGTACAAATCACGACTTCTCACACAAAGTTTCCTGCAAAAATCTGTGATTGATTATAAGAAAATATATTCTCCCATTATGGATGCAATCATATTTAAATTTTTGATTAGATTAATTGTTACAAAATGATTAGATATATAATTGAGGGATGTAGTCACTACATATTTATATGAATCATTAGATCATAATATATATATATATATGAAAATTCCTGAAGAATATAAAATGTCTGAAGCATCTAACCAAGTACATATAGAATTATGTACTCTATTAAGTTTCAAAATTTTTTATATGAATTAAAGTAATCCGGACGCATATGGTATAATCACTTCAGCGAAAATCTATTGAAAAATGATTTAAAAATAATCTTATATGCCCATATGTTTTTATTAAGAAACCATAATTCAAATTTGCTATAATTGTAATTTATGTTGATGATTTAAATATTGTTATAACTCTTGAAGAAATCACATAAACTTCTATATATTTAAAGAATAAATTTGAAAATAAAAGATCTTGTTATTCGAATACTAGATGACTTACAAAAACTTGAGATTTTTAGCATCATTTTTTAAATTCATTTGATTTTCAAATATCAACATACCATCCTTATCTAAAAGATTAGGCAGTCAAAATAAAGAGGCAAGTAAGAATTTTAAATCTTTATTCTATTATTTTAACTTTACAATTTTTCTTCTGTTAAACTCATGAACAAGCTGTTGAAGTATATCGATATTCTCATTAAACTTTTCAATTTCGCGAGTTTTGGACAACAACTGAGCGAAAAATGAGACAATGGATGATGAGTATCGAGTTCTGAGACTCATTTTCATGCTGCACTGTAGCACCTACAATAGATGTAGAAACAGTTTGGGACGGAGATGTAGAACACCTCGTATTTTGATCATGAAACATATTGAAATGAAACTGATAAGCTACTAAAAATTTGTAAAATGAGAATGCAGATGAATTGCAAAGATGAGAAGAAAATTTTATGCAAATTAGATAAAACTGAAAACTGCTCTTATAGAGATGGAAATAAGAACAAAACAAATAATCATCTCTTCAAATCTCACTTAATTAAAATTATAAGATATGTTGGATGCATATTTTCAAAAGTTATTTAGCTAAGCCAACTAGATTAATTGTAGTTGTCCCTATTTTTCTCATAAACGCTAAAACGCTGCTATTATCTATCAATGTTGACTCTGTATCTGAATTCTCTTTCATTCCAGCTCTTCTATTCGTGGTTTCAGAACATAAGCTAATTTTCTTAATTCCTTAATTTTTTGTCTTAGCATTTTATTCATTCTATCCTTAGTTGCAAGCTTTTCATGTAGTTCAGATATTTGACTATTAAGCCGATCAACCTCACTCACCCTCTCCAGTAACTTTTGAGATATAATTGTAACAGATGCAGCATATTGAGCACTGAGAATTCTTGATCTTACAACAACCTCAGAATCATTCCTATTAGAAAAATGCATCTCTATTTCTATCATGATATTGACAGCTTCAGGAGACAAAATAACGGGTTGAGGTATAAAATGTTCTTGATTCAAATCCGGAAGATTATCAGAAGAAATTTTTTCAGTCATTCTATTGTTTTGGATAAACAGAAACTAGATTAATGAGTAATGTGAGTTTTTTTTTTTTTTTGTAATTATCCGATAGGTGAAAATTTTCATTTAAACAGAAATCAAAAACTTCAAATCTTTACAAATTTTTGTTTGTCAACAATATCAATCGGATTTGAATCTTCTTCTGTAGTGAGTCGACATAGTTAGGCCTCATGTATTTATAGTTTTTGTCAGACATGGGTGCTTCCAATTATTCAGCTCTCTACAGCAAAATTTTGAATACCATACAGATGAGCGTACCGGTAAAGGCACTGGAACGAACTATTTAAATACTGGTATCGTTTCGTGTACCATTTCAAAATAGTCTATATATATATATATAATAAAAAAATTATCTATATAAATACATATATAAATTGTATTTTAAAATAATAGTCAATATATGAATATATTTTACATATAAATACATATATGTAAATAGTCTAGTCTAAATTAAGGTTAAAAAATAACAAGAAATGAAAAAAAAATCAAAATTTGGTACGGTCGAAATGGCCAAAATTTGTAGCGAAACGAAACAACATGTTTTTTGTACCGGTCAACTGGCTGGTACGAAATTTGAAACATTGCACTTAGTTTCTATTAAACACACCGTTTTATTTATCTATTGATTACTGTGGAGAGAAGTGTTATTGAAGCTAATTGTAGTTCATTTTTAATGATAAAAAAAAGGGAGAAGTCTTTTACTAAAATATTAAGAAACCCTCTCCAATGCTTTATTTATATAAAAATGATGTTTGAATTCTTAACTCTGTTATATATGCTAAAATTATATTTATTTATTATTTGAAAAACTAACACATATTTTCAGGGGGGATTTAAGTATTATTGCAGATCTCAAATTTCTACCAAATATTTATCATCAACAAAGTATATATATAGATACGAAATTTAAAATCTTGGATTCAACAGTATTTACTTATGGAGATTTTGTTATATCATGAAGGTCTGTCAAGCAAACATTATCTATCATATTTTCAAATCATTCAGAGATCATTACAAATGCACAAAACAAGTCTAGAGTGTATTTGGCTGAAATCAGTAATTCTACATATTCAAAAAAAGTATGGTCTTCCCGTGATTAATAATAGTCAATAATTTTATATGAAAATAATGCTGCTTGAATCACTCAAATTTGAAAGGTTATATCAAATATACGATCAAGTGATAATCTGACAAATTTATTCACGAAAGTATTACCAACTACAACATTCGAAAATTATGTAGAACATTGAAATGTGAAAACTTAAACATCTATCGTAATGCACTTTTCATGGGGAATAAATGTCTTGAAACTTATGCTGATTGTATTCTTTTTTCTTCGCTAAGGTTTTGTCCCATTGGTTTATTCTTTGCAAAGTTTTAATGAGGCAATCTTAAAGTATCTAACGGCACACATGAATACTGTACTCTTTTTCCTTCGCCATTGATTTTTCTTTCCACTAGATTTTTTTTTACAAGATTTTAACGAGACATATTCTTTATTGGTGGTCATTCAAATGGGAGTTTTGTAAACTGCATTTTCAAAAAGGTGAGTAACCACCCTACCTAATCACCGCAAATTATGGCAAGTCAATCATAATTTGCACAGTCTTCAAGGCCTTATATATATATGGGTATGTTGTAATCAATATGTACAAGAAAGAATGAGAATTTAAAACTTAGTAAAGAAAGAGTTCAATCAGTACTTGAGAAATAATAAAAGTTTTTCATACTCTCTTGAAAATTCTTTTGCAATATTTTTTTTCTTCTTCAGTTTTATAATAGTTCCTTGATTTTTAAACTTGATATTTTTGGCTGGATTTGCTCATGCTTTGGTTTTAAGCTATTTTTGGTTGACTGCATAATTTGTGTTTAGAATGGTTTTACTCATTTGAGATTTGGACTTTTTGACTTATTGTGGATTTAGTTCTTATATATGTTTTGCCGTGGTAGACCTAATATTTAAAAGACAGTGGAGATCAATAATAATAATAATAACAACTGGAACTAATTTGAAGTTTGTGAATTTCGAAGAAGAATAATGTTACTTTGCCTCTTCATTTTGCCCACTCAGTTTGACTGTTCATGGATTATATTTTTATTAAATATTTTTACTTATTAATTAAGAAAGTAAGTATTAGTATATTGATATTTTTATATTTTTTTAAAAATATTTTCAGATAATAAAAAATATGAAATTCTTTTTGAAAAATAAAAAGATGAATTTGTGTTAAATAGCACGTCCATTGATCAATGCTGAGCAACAACCTAGCACTACTCTTTAAAAGAAATTAATATTTATGGATTGGAGTTGAGAGGACATTGGCCTACAACAATCCACATAGGCTGAAGCGGCAAATAAATACAACTTCTCTTGATAAGTCCAGTAAATTCTAATGTAGCATTAAATAATTTACATTATCATTGACTTTGAAAGAATTTAGACTAACTAATAACACAACAAACAAAACTCAAGATGCAATCATGGTATTTTTGTAGTTCTTTTTTATTAGGGATGTAACTAATCTGATTTGGTCTTGTTTTAAAGAAAATTTAGAATTGAACCAATATGTACCGATTTTACATTTATAAAAATCGATTACCTATTGATTATTCTCTAAATCCAGTACTTTCGATTTTACCAATCTAATTCGATCCAATTTTTCAATTATAATATTAGTTTATATTGGTCTATTAGACTATTAATATTCATGCATATATTAGTATTAGTTATAGTGGGTAGAATAACTATATATTATTATTTTTATACGATATATTAGTATACTAATATTTATAATATTAATATTACTATATCATTATTTCTTATGTAATTATTTAGTATAGTAATTTATATACTAATTTATATATAGACTTAAAGTATTTTTTTTCTTTGAATAAAATATATTATTAATAGTAATGTTGTATTAGACTATTAGTATATTAGGCCATAAAAAGCTAATTGTAATTAATATATATTATATACTAATGTATAAAATATTATATATAATATTATAAAAATTATATATAATATTATAAAAATTAATTAAAAATATATATTATATCGAACTGGTCTAGTCCTAAAAAATTTAGAACTAGAGCTAGATAGGTAACGACCAATTTTGACATTACCAAAATCGATTTCGAACTGGACCGATCCCACTAGTTTAGTCTGATTTTCTGGTTTTCTCGCTTTTTCTTACACTCATATTCTTCATTGATTGAAATTTTGCATATTCTATTGTTGCGCATTCAGATGCTATCTTTTCATATCTTCAATGTGCTAATTCTAAAATTTGCTGACAAATGACATGGTCATATGATAGATATACCAAGTTATCGCTGCAAATCCCAAGAAATTATTACAGCGAGGGGTGAACAAAAATCTAGGCCGGCTCTGATTCAAAATTATCTTGATTCATCCTCCTAAGAGGAATTGCCAAAACACTTGACCCTTTATAAAAGATTAGTTAATTAAATAATAGATAGTAAATGAGTCAGTTGGAAAATAAATGAATTGTTAGTTGTAGAATATTATTCTCGTCAGACTTAAACCTAATTAAAATAATATTGGGGTTCAGACAATATTTGTTTTCTTATACCGCAAAAATTAGGAATAAAAAATCTATATCAAAATCGAAGAAAGGTTTAACTTAATTGTTGGAATAACGGTATCCATTGTTATTTGCTTTGATGAGAAATACTAAACTCACATATGGGATTTTTGACTAGAAATCTCAATTGGTTTTTAATTTATTATTATTATTATTTTAACTTAATTATTAAGAATACATTTTTTAATAATATTTTGATTTTTATAGTTTTTAAAAAAATATGTAAAGATGTTAAAAAAAGATTAAATTTTTTTTAGCCTAGCAAGATTCTAATCGGGATCCTAAGTCTAAAGCCACTCTTGCTTTAATATATTATTGTCAATAAAATTAGTGGATTAGGTCAAAGTTGGTATGGAATTAGAGAGATTCAGGGGTGGTTTGTATTTAAAAATAAGTTTTACTATTCACAACTCATTTTAACTTATTTTATCCAAATTTTAATTTTATTATTCATAAGTTATCTAATCTCATTTTCAAATTCAAACGACCAATTCTCTTGATAAATAAAAGTCTACCTAGTAGTTTCAATGTTGCGTCTTGAACCACTCGATCATCTCTCATACATAATGATTAGATTATGGCCCAGATATAAAAGAAAGAGAGTTTTGTTTATGCATTGAACACTATACAACAACCCTACACCGTACTCCTAAGTTTCTCTTTTCTTTTGTCATTTTACCAATTCTCCATGGACCATTCACATACATTTTTTTCTTCTCGGAAGCTCTCCTCTCTACTTTTTCTCTTCTACATAATAATCACGAAATGCTAGCTATTTCATAACCACTACACATTATTTATGGGACATAAAAAAAAGTAAATGCGTGATTTAGAGTGATGTTGAGGAGAAACCAACACTCAGCACACTCTCCTTACATGAATAGTATCATGTACTGTTTATAATATTGTTTATCTAAAATAGAATATATTAAGTATGGTTTCTTTCCTTTATTTTTCACATGACTTATTATATTTTGTATTTATAATAACAAAAAGTATGCATGCACCTTTTAAAAAAAAAGAAAATTAAAAAGAAAAATACGAAACATAAGGCACAAAAACCAAAGAACCAAAACACTTTTATTGGAGAAAGGAAAGTCGTATGATAGTGAGATTTAGGCTCGGTTTAAATTAAAATAGATTTTGTTGTGAAAAGCCCGGTGAGAGGAAGAAAGAGGAAGATGGAAGAAATTTTTGGGAAGTAGAGGCTAAATCTGGAAAATCTCCAAGAAATGATGGACGAGAACGGCCACTATTTGCGAGTTGAGGAGCAAAAACGTAAAATTAAAAATAAAACAAAGACAAACCAAAGGACAAAAAGGATAAACAAATAAAATAAAAGAGTAAAACCGTAAAAGAAAAAACTAGAATATAAAGAAGTACGGATAAAACGGAAAAATAAATATAAAAGAGAGATAAATTTGAAAAAACAGTTAGTAACAGACGAAAAGGACAAAAGAAATTACAATTACATAATAAAAACATAGACAAAATTAGAAAAGAAAAAATAATGAATGAAAAGCAGCTTTATAGCCTCTATTGCTACTTACTAATTTAACAAAAACGAGAAACACAACAAATTTTATAATATCTTACATAATATTATAAAATATATTATATGTATCATTTTTCCTTGTTTAATAGAAACAATTATAGAAGAAAGAGAATTATTGTTTAGAACTTTAGAGCACTCAATCCCATCTCTCAAAATTTTTCTTAAATTTTACCTAAAAATCTCACTCTTTAAAAAATTTCGTAAATTCTATTTATCTTTAAAAGATTTCTTACATTTCATTTCTTATATTTTTTTCTCATTTATTAATATAGCATTTTTCTATTAATTTTTTATTACTTTTTTTTACTACTTATTTTATATCATAATACTATTTTCAATAAAATATAATAAATAAAGGGATAAAAAGTATTTTAGAGAGGAATACTAATCTCCCAAATAAGTTAAAGAAGTTTATTATTATTTATTTTTTGTGCTGGAAAGTAATTAGTTGGAAGAGTGGGTATTTTAAATTTAAATTTTTTTAATTAGCCCAATTAAAAATTATTTTAATTATTATTAAGCCAAATTATTAAAAACTATTTTAATTATTTGTTTATTGAAATTATAGCAATTTCATATTCAGTCTGTTATAGTATTGACATTAGATTAACCAAAATTTTTCTTTTAAAAGTATAATTTTGTATACATATTAAATTTTTTTTGTCATATATAATTAAAAATGTGGAGAAAAAAAATGAGAAAATAGAATAAAAATATTTTTTATCATCAAAAGTAAATAACAATCCTTTAAAACTTTTCATTTTTGAAGAATAAAAATATTATTCTCTTCTCTTACTTTCTTCTCATTCTTAATCAAATATGACAAAAACATTTTAATATGTGTGCAAATATAGACTTTTTGAAAGAAAATTTTGACTAATTCACGCTAATTCATAACCGCTAAATAAGAGCATTCGCATTAAATCGATCATCTTAATCTTAAAAATTTGAAGAATATTTAACTTTTTATCTTTTAATTAATCACTCAAAATATAAAATCTACAATAGATCAGTTATTATATTCTCTGTAATAATAAAATATTATTATTTTATTTTTATATTTCTTTATTTTTTATTTGAATTTTGTTTTGTCATAATTTCTAATAACCTTCAACAATCATATTTATTTTTATTTTCACAATCTAATAAAAAAAAGAATATTATTATATAATTATCAACGAGTGATGAAAATTTTTTAGCTTCAAATTTTAATTTTTTTTAAGCAAATATTAATATTTTTATAAAAAATATTACTATTTCTACAACACAATTTCAAGCGCATAGGGCAATAATTAATTTCATTCTTGAATAAATAAATAAAAATACATAAACGTTGGGGGTAAAATGTAAATATAATTCAAAAAATTTGTGCTTCCTCCTCCTGTACGTCGTCCTCCTGCACAAAAAAATCTTGCTCTTCCTAAACGTGTTCAGAGACTTTCTTCTACTCAAGTTAGACTTTATTGAAGCATATTATTCGGACAAGTAATTTTTTATCCTTTCTTATGGTTTTGGATTTTCGAATTTTGCATTTGATTTTAGTATTTGTGGGGAGGATAGGGTTGCAATTATTGAGTCTTGACATCATGTGTTGGTGGATCCTACAATAAATATGAAGGAGGCCCTTGCGTGCCATTAATAGCATTTTTTTGAGAACTTGTAGAGGTAGATCTGTGAGGGGGTAATTGTAAAAGGGGATAAAGTAGCGGGCGCCCTTCGAAGTGGCGCTCGCCTATCGCCTTTCTTCCAGAGACTTAGGAGGAATGGTAGTCGGTAAAATTCCTTAAGTTGGGTCTTGAGTGTTCCCTACTCAAACTAAACTCCTCCCACATGGACCCTTCTTATGCGAAGACGATAAATCTAGTTAGCCTATTATAGTTATTCCTGACATATTGATAATGTGATAATTGGAGATCCTATAAACATTTAATGTCTGGCAGGGTGGCATGTCGCTTTTAATGCGGGATGATGAGAATATCCCAAAAGATCTATTGATCGATCGGAGGTAATCATATTATAAGAGATATTATTTAGAAAAAACAAAACTAATAAATGATCTCAAGAAATCTAGAATGGGAAGAGGAGTAAAATGTTTTTCGACATTCCCGGATAGTTACACGTGTACTTAATCAGTATTTCAACCCATATAAAAGAAAGAATAGATCACTGAAAACAGGTATGAATATTTTTCTAAGGTTCATTTGATTTATTGTCTGTTTTATCTTTTCTCTCTTCTATCTCTAACTAAACTTTCGGAGAATTATCAGGGTCGGAGAATCCGACCCTCTGCTTTTGTTATTATAGATTAGGATTGGAAGTCACGATCCAACTCAGGAGTACAGAACAGACATAAACAAGATCCAGTTGGTTGGAGATCACGCACAAGCCTAGCAAAGGAAGAATCACTTGTTGGAGGACGACTTGAAAAAGAAAAAATAGTAAATACTGCTTGGAGGGAAAGAATGAGCATGGTCACGAGAAAAAAGATGTTTGGAGGTCGAGCCAAGGAAATAATAAAATATTCGATATAAAAAGTTATAGTTCTTTCTATATAAAAAATGGAAGATGATTTTATTGTAGTTTATGATTTAAATAAATAAAAAAAAGTATGAGAAGTGCTATTCATTCCGTTGATATCCATTTTCATGGGTCCGTTTAGAGGTTTTTTTTTACATAATTTTTAAGTAAATATTTTAAGTAAATATTATAATTTTTTATATTTTAAATAAATATTTTAAATAAATGCATAGATTGTCTGAGTTGTCTCCATTCTAATTTCTAACCACTGCATATTACATCAGAGAAGTAAATGTGTGGCCTATCACAACCCGTGGGGACCGGTGAAAAATACCAATTTTCTTTTGAATTCACCTTTATTTCGAACTACTAATTGCCTACCGACGGCCGGACGTTGATCAGGATGAGCTGGTTTCACAGTTTAGAGGCATTGAAAGTGGATTTCTGGCCACTCTCTGGCATGTTTTTCAGAAAGAAATCCAACTCCTTGACGAATATTTCCATTGCTGGGACTGTCAAGCATAGTCCCACGCCTATTCCTTCCTCTCCTTTACTATTCCTACAAGGAACATATAAGCTTCCCGTTCTTGGAATGCAACTCACAAAACATTCAGCTGGCCCACCATAAGCTGCCACCCCCCACCCAAAGTCCACCTTACTGAGCCCGGCACGTGTCGTATCCGACACAAGGAATGTACCCACCTCCGTGAGGGGTGGTCGGCCTCTGATCACCATTAGATCTGCCACCGACCGCATATAATCCTCGCTCACTCCTTTCTTTGCCTTCCTCACCAATTCCAAAGCATGACCCAAATTAGTGTTCTCGCATAGCTTCCCGCCGTCGTGACTGCTGCTGGGTAGACAAAAACGTTGCCGTAGTAACCGGTTGGTAACGGAGGATTGAACTTGCCACGCGCGTTGACGAGGGACATCATGCGCACCTCCTGGTTGCGGTCGAACTGGAGTGCGACTGTGCGGCATCGCCAAAGGCATGCGACGATCACCTCAAAGGTGGTGGACTGGTTCAGGTGATGCGGCACAAACCTACGGATGGCAGACACCTCGGTACGGCCGAAGAAGAAGGAGCGGATAGCCATGTTCTTGAGCGGGGTCATGGGCCCACCCTTTATGTCGATCACCTCGTCGTACTCGCGGTGCGTGCATGTTAAGCATGCTGGGTCCCTCGCACTTAAGAGATGTCTCTGCCATACGGGTAAGACAGAAGGGGCGCCCGCGCCCCTCGCCACCTCGCTTATTGCTGTTACGAACTGGGCTAGACCAGCAGCATCGCTCATCGTGTGGTTGAGGCGCACTGCAAAGACGAACCCGCCGCATTTGAGTCGCGTCACCTGCATGCAAGTTATGAAGATGCAAAGAAATGATCACACTTTAGGTAGGGAAAAGAAATATTTTAACCGCAAATTATACAAATATATTGTCGATATGGTTTTATATGATTGTCACATTATAAAATAAATCAGTAATGATCACACTGCAAAGGAATTTACAAGTTCCTTAGCAGAATTTGTACCTGAATAAGCAGTAATGGGCAATTAAGAATCCCTCCAGATCCTGGAAGATCGAAAAGCAACTCATCCAAGCACGGGAATGGAGGTCGAAGAGCAACACCAAACTGCTCAAGTGTAACATCTGCATCTGCCTCGATGAAAACGACACCCTCACTCGTGCAGTCTACTACAAGTTTCTTTCCAGGCCCTTCTCTAAGCCGGCCTGCAAATGGATAGTAAAACACAAGTGTTTGAGCAAGTGCCTCTCTGATGACTTTCACAGGATCTCTCCCTTGCATCGAGGGATGGTGTCTATAAAAGTGTATAACGGGGACTTGAAAACGTAAAGACTCTTGATCGTCGATATCAGAAAGTTGTTTGAACTCGTGGGGTGTGGGCTTAGCTGGAGCAATTAACTCCGGCATGCACCTTCGTACTGTGAATACCAGAGACTCATGAGTTGGTACTGCTGCCATGGCAAGAAAATGGACGTTCTCTTGGGAAATTTTGGTTTTTTAATACTGTCGTGTGTCTGCGCTCTGTGCAATAATTCGCTCTTCGGAGTTGTTATTTATATAGAAGAGGGGAATCCACGTTTGTAAGTCTAAAGCCACTTGCTTTAATATATTATTGTCAATAAAATTAGTGAATTAGGTCGGTATGGAATTAGAGAGATTCAGGGTGGTTTGTATTAAAAATAAGTTTTACTATTCACAACTCATTTTAACTTATTTTATTCAATTTTAATTTTATTATTAATAAGTTATATATTCTTATCTTCAAATTCAAACGACTAATTCTCTTGATAAATAAAAGTCTACCTAGTAGTTTTAATGTTGCGTCTTGAACCACTCGATCATCTCTCCTACGTAATGATTAGATTATGGCCCTGATATAAAGTTTTGTTTATGCATTGAACACTATGCAACAACCCTACACTGCACTCCTAAGTTTCTCTTTTCTTTCAACATTTTTCCAATTCTCCATGGACCATTCATGTGCATTTTTTCTTCTCGGAAGCTCTCCACTCTACTTTTTCTCTTCTACGTAATAATCACGAAATACTAGTTATTTCATAACTACTACACATTATTTACAGGACATCAAAAAAGAGTAGTTGTATGACTTAGAGTGATGTTGGAGAGTAACTAACATTCAAAGTACTACCCTTTACATAAATAGTATCATGTACTATTTATCATATTGTTCGTATAAAATATAAAGAATAAATTTTTGAGAAGTAGAGGCTAAATCTGGAAAATCTCTAAGGAATGATGGACGAGAACGGCCACTATTTGCGAGTTGAGGAGCAAAAACGTAAAATTAAAAATAAAACAAAGACAAACCAAAGGACAAAAAGGATAAACAAATAAAATAAAAGAGTAAAACCGTAAAATAAAAAAAATAGAATATAAAGAAGTACGGATAAAACGGAAAAATAAATATAAAAGAGAGATAAAATTTGAAAAAACAGTTAGTAACAGACGAAAAGGACAAAAGAAATTACAATTACATAATAAAAACATAGACAAAATTAGAAAAGAAAAAATAATGAATGAAAAGCAGCTCTATAGCCTCTATTGCTACTTACTAATTTAACAAAAACGAGAAACACACAACAAATTTTATAATATCTTACATAATATTATAAAATATATCATGTGTATCATTTTTCCTTGTTTAATAGAAACAATTATAGAAGAAAGAGAATTATTGTTTAGAACTTTAGAGCACTCAATCCCATCTCTCAAAATTTTTCTTAAATTTTACCTAAAAATCTCACTCTTTAAAAAATTATGTAAATTCTATTTATCTTTAAAAGATTTCTTACATTTCATTTTTTATATATATATATTTTTTTCATTTGTTAATATAGTATTATTCTATTAATTTTTTATTACTTTTTTTACTACTTATTTTATATCATAATACTATTTTTAATAAAATATAATAAATAAAGGGGTGAAAAGTATTTTAGAGAGGAATAGTAATCTCCCAAATAAGTTAAAAAAATTTATTATTATTTATTTTTTGTGCTGGAAAGTAATTAGTTGGAAGAGTGGGTATTTTAAATTTAAAATTTTTTAATTAGCCCAATTAAAAATTTATTTTAATTATTAGTAAGCCAAATTATTAAAAACTATTGTAATTATTTGTTTATTGAAGTTATAGTAATTTCATATTCAGTCTGTTATAGTATTGACATTAGATTAACCAAAATTTTTCTTTTAAAAGTATAATTTTGTATACAATAAACATGAAGGAGGCCTTGCGTGCCATTAATAGCATTTTTTTGAGAACTTGTAGAGGTAGATCCAGTTGGTTGGAGATCACGCACAAGCCTAGCAAAGGACGAATCACTGGTTGGAGGACGACTTGAAAAATAAAAAATAGTAAATACTGCTTGGAGGGAAAGAATGTGCATGGTCACGAGAAGAAAGTTGTTTGGAGGTCGAGCCAAGGAAATAATAAAATATTCGATATAAAAAGTTATATTTCTTTCTATATAAAAAATGTAAGATGATTTTATTGTAGTTTATGATTTAGATATAAAAAAAAAAGTATGAGAAGTGCTATTCATTCCGTTGATATCTATTTTCATGGGTCCGTTTAGAGGTTTTTTTTTTTTTTTTGATTTTTTTTACATAATTTTTAAGTAAATATTTTAAAATAATATTATAATTTTTTATATTTTAAATAACTATTTTTTATCTCATTTTTTATTCTCTTAAAATATTTTTTAAAAATATAAAAAAATTATAATATTATTTAAAAATACTTATTAAGAAAAAATAAATAAAGGAGGATCTATCGGAATGTAAATGAAGAAGAAGCGTCGTATTTTTTAAAAAGTATTTAATTAATTTAATATATATTTAATTTAATAACTTTTTTAAAAAATATAAAAATTAATAATATTTGACTAATTCATAACCACCATCACATAAGTAATGTGATGGGACGGTTTGTCCCATCTCTATCTCTCCCTCCACCGAAGACTACAGTCCTCTAGATAGTAACAATGAAATGTGCGCTAATTCATAACCACCACATAACAAATGCATTGCGTGTCTCCATTCTAATTTCTAACCACTGCATAATTGATGGGACATCAGAAAAGTAAATGCGGGGCCTGTTACAACCCGTGGGGACCGGTGAAAAATACCAATTTTCTTTTGAATTCACCTTTATTTCGAACTACTAATTGCCTTCCGACGGCCGGACGTTGATCAGGATGAGCTGGTTTCACAGTTTAGAGGCACTGAAAGTGGATTTCTGGCCACTCTCTGGCATGTTTTTCAGAAAGAAATCCAACTCCTTGACGAATATTTCCATTGCCGGGGCTGTCAAGCATACTCCCACGCTTATTCCTTCCTCTCCTTTACTATTCTTACAAGGAACATAGAAGCTTCCCGTTCTTGGAATGCAACTCACAAAACATTCAGCTGGCCCACCATAAGCTGCCTCCCCCCACCCAAAGTCCACCTTTCCGAACCCAGCACGTGTTGTATCCGACACAAGGAATGTACCCACCTCCGTGAGGGGTGGTCGGCCTCTGATCACCATTAGATCTGCCACCGACCGCATATAATCCTCGCTCACTTCTTTCTTTGCCTTCCTCACCAATTCCAAAGCATGACCCAAATTAGTGTTCTCGCATAGCTTTCCGGCCGTCGTGACTGCTGCTGGGTAGACAAAAACGTTGCCGTAGTAACCGGTTGGTAACGGAGGATTGAACTTGCCACGCGCGTTGACGAGGGACATCATGCGCACCTCCTGGTTACGGTCGAACTGGAGTGCGACTGTGCGGCATCGCCAAAGGCATGCGATGATCACCTCAAAGGTGGTGGACTGGCTCAAGTGATGCGGCACAAACCTACGGATGGCAGACACCTCGGTACGGCCGAAGAAGAAGGAGCGGATAGCCATGTTCTTGAGCGGGGTCATGGGCCCACCCTTTATGTCGATCACCTCGTCGTACTCGCGGTGCGTGCATGTTAAGCATGCTGGGTCCCTCGCACTTAAGAGATGTCTCTGCCATACGGGTAAGACAGAAGGGGCGCCCGCGCCCCGCGCCACCTCGCTTATTGCTGTTACGAACTGGGCTAGACCAGCAGCATCGCTCATCGTGTGGTTGAGGCGTACTGCAAAGACGAACCCGCCGCATTTGAGTCGCGTCACCTGCATGCAAGTTATGAAGATGCAAAGAAATGATCACACTTTAGGTAGGGAAAAGAAATATTTTAACCGCAAATTATACAAATATATTGTCGATATGGTTTTATATGATTGTCACATTATAAAATAAATCAGTAATGATCACACTGCAAAGGAATTTACAAGTTCCTTAGCAGAATTTGTACCTGAATAAGCAGTAATGGGCAATTAAGAATTCCTCCAGATCCTGGAAGATCGAAAAGCAACTCATCCAAGCACGGGATTGGAGGTCGAAGAGCAACACCAAACTGCTCAAGTGTAACATCTGCATCTGCCTCGATGAAAACGACACCCTCACTCGTGCAGTCTACTACAAGTTTCTTTCCAGGCCCTTCTCTAAGCCGGCCTGCAAATGGATAGTAAAACACAAGTGTTTGAGCAAGTGCCTCTCTGATGACTTTCACAGGATCTCTCCCTTGCATCGAGGGATGGTGTCTATAAAAGTGTATAACGGGGACTTGAAAACGTAAAGACTCTTGATCGTCGATATCAGAAAGTTGTTTGAACTCGTGGGGTGTGGGCTTAGCTGGAGCAATTAACTCCGGCATGCACCTTCGTACTGTGAATACCAGAGACTCATGAGTTGGTACTGCTGCCATGGCAAGAAAATGGACGTTCTCTTGGGAAATTTTGGTTTTTTTAATATTGTCGTGTGTCTGCGCTCTGTGCAATAATTCGCTCTTCGGAGTTGTTATTTATATAGAAGAGGCATTGCCATAGAGCATCTGCCGAATGGGCTAGGTAATTAGTTCTACGTACAAGCAAACCGCGCAACCATTACGTCACTTTGTCTGGGACCCAAATTAAAAGCCGAACAACAAAACGAAGCTCTTCCTCAGATTTTTAACTCTTCCTCAAATGTGACGAGACGTGTTATATATATAGTAACAAAAAATAATAATAGAATATTAAATAATAATAAAATAGATAAACAATAATAATAAAATAATAAATTATATTAAAAAAATTAAAAAATATTTAATTGTCAAATATATTCGAAATGAAATGTTTGACCGAGGAGCTTTTACGAAGAAGTGTATGTGAATGTTCTTAATGGCACGTGTTTTACGCGTTGTGGTGGCTATAGGCCTATAAGTGACAACAAACTAGCTAGGTTTCTCATTTCATTGTCGTTTAACTGTTCTTTTTCTGGACGTGTTTGGCGGTAGCGCGTATATCATCTTTTCATCATGAAACACAAGATACACATGATGTTCGTGTTTCACGGTTGAAAATGGTTGGCGGTTCATGAACGTCTAAAGAGTTACTCGGTAGTCGTCACGCGGATTATCTTCATAAGAAAACTATAATGAAACGAACGAAATTTATCAGTCGTTTTCTATCTCATTATTAAATTATGTGAATGATCCTATCACTATTATTTTAAATTTCGTATAGTGACTTGCATAGTAACTTGTATAGTAATTTCAAAACCTATAAATATGGGTTTCAATTGTAATGAAATTCATAAAAAAATATAGAGAGAGAAAGAAAGTTTCAGTTCTTAAGAGTTTCAGAGAGAATTTCTTATTTCTCTTTTACAATAGTAGTTTCTTTCTTTAAATTTCATAACACGTTATCAGCACGACGGTTCTACCAATTCTGAAGTTAGTGGCCTTATTCCTCTATAAGTTTTTCAATATATTATTTGAAATCTTTGATATATTTTATTGATGATTATCTGTGTGAATTTATAAATATATTTTCTGAGATACACATATTTATTATTTATATGTGTAGAAAATGGCAAATCTTACAAAATTAGAATTTGTTGCTCTTGATATATCTGGGAAAAATTATTTATTCTGGATACTTGATACTGAAATACATCTTGATGCAATGAACCTGGAAGAAACTATTAAAGAAGGAAATCAAGCATCCCTGCAGGAACGTGCTAAAGTAATGATTTTCCTTCACCACCATCTTCATGAAGAATTGAAAACTGAATATCTCACAGTAAAAGATCCCTATATTTTGTGGAACAATTTAAGGGAGAGGTATGAATACCAGAAGATTGTCATCCTCCCAAGAGCTCGTTCTCAATGGATGCACCTGAGGTTGCAAGATTATAAAAGTGTTAGTGAGTATAATTCGGCACTTTTTAAAATAAGTTCAGTATTAAAATTATGCGGTGAGAAAATCACCGATAAAGATATGCTAGAGAAGACTTTTACTACATTTCATGCCTCGAATGTGCTCCTGCAGCAGCAGTATCGAGAGAGAAAGTTCAAGAAATATTATGAACTTATATCATGTCTTCTAGTAGCTGAGCAGAATAATGAGCTCTTATTAGAAATCCATCAGTCACGCCCTACTGGCTCAATATCATTCCCTGAAGTGAATGGTAATAGGTTTGCATCATTCCCAGAAGTGAATGGTGCATATTTTAGAAGAAATAGGAGGCGTGGACGTGGTAGGAGAAATTATAGAAATGTTGATCCCAGGAGTGACAACATTAAAAGGGATTATAATATACCATATCACCAGAAGTGGTACAATTCAGAGAGGGGTAAAAATTCTCAGAATAATTCTTCAAAGAAAAGTGAAGAGGTGTGCCATAGATATGGAATGACTGGACATTGGTCACGTACCTGTCGTACGGCCAGACACTTAACTGATTTATATCAAGCTTCTATTAAAGGAAAGAATAAAGTGCATGAAACAAATTTAGTAGAACCATCAGATGATTTATTAGATTCAGTAGATGTAGACGTTACTCATCTTGATGTATCTGATTTCTTTAATCATCCTGATGGTAGTATTGAACACTTAATTGGAGATGGAAGTGTTCCACTCAATTAATGTATTTTCTTTCTATCAGTAATAAAAGTTTTGTATATTTTGTAGAATCATAGATCACATCGATGAACTTTTTATCTCTGAGTTGAATGATAAAGATATATGTCTGGCTGACAGTGCTACAACTCACACAATTCTCAAAGAAAAGAAATATTTTCAAAATCTAACACTAAGTAAAGTCTATGTCCATACCATATCAGGTTCATCGGATTTAATTGAGGGCTCCGGAAGAGCTTATATTGTGTTGCCTAATGGCACCAAATTTTGTATTGATGATGCTCTATTCTCTTCACAATCCAGAAGAAATTTATTGAGTTTCAAAAATATACGTCGTAATGATTACCATATTGAAACGACCAATGAAGGCAGTAAAGAGTATCTTCTTATTACTAAAACAATATCGGGCCAGAAGCTCGTATTAGAAAAACTGTCTGCTCTATGTTCTGGATTGTATTATACAAAAATGAGAACAATTGAATCATATGTGGTAATGCACCAGAAGTGCATTGACCCTAAAGTATTTATGACTTGGCATGATTGCCTTGGACATCCGGGTTCTATAATGATGAAACGAATTATTGAAAATTCGCATGGGCATCCCTTAAAGAATCAAAAAATATTTCTACCCAATGAATCTCCGTGCTCTGCATGTTCTCAAGGTAAGTTAATTATCAGACCATCTCCCTCAAAAGTCATTATTGAATCTCCATCCTTTTTACAAAGGATTCACGGAGATATATGTGGACCTATTCATCCATCAAGTGGACCATTTAGATATTTTATGGTTCTAATTGATGTATCTAGTCGATGGTCACATGTTTGTCTTCTTTCCACTAGAAATGTTGCATTTGCTAGACTTCTTGCTCATATAATTAAATTACGAGCACAATTTCCTGAATATCTAATTAAGACCATTCGATTGGATAATGCAGGTGAATTTTCATCTCAAGTTTTTTATGATTATTGCATGTCAATAGGAATAGATGTTGAACATCCTGTTACCCATACACACACACAAAACGGTTTAGCTGAGTTTTTGATAAAAAGGCTTCAACTAATCGCTAGACCTTTACTTATGAAATCAAGACTACCTATTTCTGTTTGGGGACATGCTATACTTCATGCAGCATCTCTAATTCGCATTAGACCATCTGCATATCATAAATATTCTCCATTACAGCTTGCATTTGGTCAACAACCAAATATTTCTCATCTTCGTACTTTTGGATGTGCTGTATATGTTCCAATTGCACCTCCACAACGTACAAAAATGGGCCCTCAACGTAGACTTGGGATATATGTTGGTTTGATTATCCATCCATTATTAGATACCTTGAACCCCTTACAGGGGATATGTTTAAAGCACGTTTTGAGGATTGTCATTTTGAAGAATTAAATTTTCCTTTAATGGGTAAAGAAAAGTCGGTGCCTGAAGCACGACAAGATATTACTTGGGATAATAAGACCCTGTCTCATTTTGATCCTCCTACAAATGAATGTAAACGGGAAGTTCAAAAGATTATTCATTTGTAAAATGTTGCAAATCAGTTACCGGATGTATTTACTGACACTAAAGGTGTAGTAAAATCTTATATTCCTACTGTTAATACTCCAGCAAGGATTGAAGTCCCTGAAGGACAAATTGTCAAAGCAGCAATAGGTGAATCTAAAATATGCCTGAAGCGTGGAAGACCTATTGGTGTAAAAGATAAAATTCCCAGAAGGAAAAGAATACAAAATGAATTTGGTGTTCCTGAAGAACATATATCCACAATACAGGCTACAAATATAATTGGTGCTCCTAAAGAGCTCAAATCTTCTATTCCAGAACCTCCTGAAGAGGAAACTCCTGAAGAGTATAAATCTCCTAAAAAGGGACCTCCTGAAGAGGTGTGTCATGAAATGTTTTCCCCTGAAGAGGAACAGGTACCTGAAAATAATGAGATCTCAATACATTTCATGAAAATTGGAGAAATTCTGGATAGAAATAAAACTGTTGTCAACAACATATTTTCATATAAAATGGCCCTTGATATTACCAGAAGTAATGAAGAAAGTGAGCCAAAAAGCGTCGAAGAATGTCGACGTATAAATGATTGGCCAAAATGGAAAACAGCTATTGAAGCTGAATTAAATTCGCTAGCAAAACGAGAAGTATTTGGACTTGTTGTCCAAACACCAAAGGGTGTAATGCCTGTTGGATATAAGTAGGTATTTGTACGAAAACGTAATGAGAAAAATAAAATTGTGCGATACAAAGCACGGCTTGTCGCACAAGGTTTCCTGCAGAAACCCGGGATTGATTATGAAGAAACATACTCTCCCGTTATGGATGCAATCACATTTAGATTTTTGATTAGTCTGGTTGTTACAAAAGGATTAGAAATACGGTTGATGGATGTGGTCACTGCATATTTATATGGATCCTTAGACCATGACATATATATGAAAATCCCTGAAGGATATAAGATGCCTGAAGCATCTACAAGTACATCTAGAAATATGTACTCAATCAGACTACAAAGATCTTTATATGGGTTGAAGCAATCCGGACGCATGTGGTATAATCGCTTAAGCGAATATCTATTGAAAGAAGGATTTGAGAATAATCTTATATGCCCATGTGTTTTTATTAAGAAATCAGAATCCGGATTTGTCATTATTGCGGTTTATGTTGATGATTTAAATATTGTGGGAACTCCTGAAGAGATCTCAAAAACCGCTATATATTTAAAGAATGAATTTGAAATGAAAGATCTTGGCAAAACAAAACTTTGTTTCGGCCTGCAGCTTGAGCACTTGCCAAATGGAATTTTTATTCATCAGTCCATGTATACTGAGAAAGTCCTAAAGCATTTTTATATGGACAAATCTCATCCCCTGAATACTCCAATGATTGTTCGAACACTTGATGTGAAGAAAGATCCATTCCGTCCTTGTGATGACGATGAAGAAATTCTTGGTCTTGAAGTACCATATCTCAGTGCAATTGGAGCTTTGATGTATCTTGCAAATTGCACTCGATCAGATATTACATTCTCAGTTAATCTGCTTGCAAGATATAATTCTGCACCAACTTGAAGGCATTGGAATGACATTAAACATGTCCTTCGTTACCTTCATGGTACGGTTGATATGAGATTATTTTATCAACGTGGTTCAAGTCCAGAATTGATTGGGTATGCAGATGCATGTTATCTTTCAGACCCACACAGAGGTAGATCTCAAACTGGATATTTATTTACTTATGGAGATACTGCCATATCATAGAGACCTGTTAAGTAGACACTATCTGATACCTCTTCAAATCACTCAGAGATCATTGCTATTCATGAAGCAAGTCGAGAGTGTATTTGGTTGAGATCAGTTATTCAACATATCCAGGAAAAGTGTGGACTTCCCATGATCAATAATAGCCCAACAATCTTATATGAAGATAATATTGCTTGTATCACTCAAATCAGAGCAGGATATATCAAAAGTGACAGAACCAAACATATTTTACCGAAATTGTTTTATACTCATGAACTTCAAGAAAAAGGTGAAATTGATGTCAAGCAGATACGATCTAGTGATAATCTGGCAGATTTATTCACAAAGGCGTTACCAACTTCCACATTCAAGAAGATTGTGCATAACATTGGAATGCGAAGACTCAAAGATCTTTTGTCATGCACTTTTCAGGGGGAGTAAATGTGCTGATTGTACTCTTTTTCCTTCGCTGAGGTTTTGTCCCACTGAGTTTTCCTCTGCAAGGTTTTAATTAGGCAATCTTAAAACACTTGTGGATACATAAGAAGACTGTACTCTTTTTCCTTCGCCATTGGTTTTTCTTCCCACTGGGTTTTTACTTGGTAAGGTTTTAACGAGGCAGATTTCTTATTGGCGGTCATTCAAGAGGGAGTATAATGATCGAACGAAGTTTATCAGCCGCCCCCTGTCCCACCACTAAATTATGTGAATGACCCCACCACTATTATTTTAAATTCTACATAGTGACTTGCATAGTGACTTGTATAGTAACTTGCATAGTAATTTCAAAGCCTATAAATAGAGGCTTCAGTTGTAATGAAATTCATAAGAAAATATAAATAGAGAAAGAAAGTTTCAGTTCTTAAGAGTTTCAGAGAGAATTTCTTATTTCTCTTTTGCAATAGTAGTTTCTTTCTTTAAATTTCATAACAAAAACAAGTTTTTTTCTTAATTTTGATTCGAATAATAAAATAAGATGGAATAACTCTAAAAATATATGATCATCAAATGGACTAAATGAGCACAGACCATTGCATCATAGTATATACCTATCCCTTCCCTTGATTTTGAGATTATTATTTTTATAATTATTCTTATATTATTCTATTTTATTATTATAATTTTTTTAAATTTTTATATAAAATAAAATAAAAGGTTAATTTTATTAAATTTTAAAATTAAAATATATTTTAATAATATCTTTTTTCTTTTTTAATTTTTATTTCACCTCATATTTTTATTTATCTACTCAAAATCGTACACAAATTGAATAAGAATTAATTGCATGTGGCGTGCAGAATTGGTTGAAAAGGTTTCCACGACACGTATCCTTGTTGAAGTCTCATTCAAGAAGCAAAAATTTGATTAGAACTTTACCGTTTATAACTTTTTTTTAGATAAGGTCTTCGCCCCTCAATTGCTTTTGATGTTGGATAGATAGATATCCCAATTCGATAATAAATCCTATTGTTGTCCATATGATTAATACAAGAGGAAGATAAATTAGATTATATTAAAAAAAATTAACACTTATAAATTAAATATCTAATATAAAATATAAAATATAAACAGAATATAAAGCAGTAAGAAATATAAAGAGTAGGGTAAGAAGAAGTAAACTCAGTATTTTTATGAGGTTCAACCCCACTGCCTACGTCCTCACCTCAAGTTATCCCTTGAGGATTCCAAATCCACTATTCAATCACTTTTAGGTAGAGATAGAAACCTATTACACCTTTGAGCAGCACTGCTCCAAAGAATCCGTGTAGAACACCCTCTGCGCTTCCAATCACCTCACACTTGGTGATTTAACTATTTCCCGTGTAAAATCCCTTTTATACACACAAAGGTTATACGCACTCTCTTACAAATACAAGAGTTAATAGTGGGTAGACTATCAAAGTACACTCCTCAATAAGTGAAATAAAAACAATACAGCTCAACCTATATATCTCTAAAAAAAAATAAGAATTAAGGCTCAAAATTTTAGAAAAGAGAGAATGAGAGTTTTGAAAGAATGATACAAAACTTAACAATAGATGTGTAAATTCTTGTTGTGATTTTTGCAAAACTCAAGTGAGTTATTTATAGGCAAATGAGTCTTCAATTTCAAATTTGAAAAGATTACCATGTCAAATAAGAGTACTATTTACTTTTCAAAAAATTCAAATAAAAACATTTCATTTTTGCATTTGTCAAAAACAACTCCATTCATTTTTCAAAGAAATCAAATCAAATATTTTATTTTTCATACACGATAAAATGAGTATGATTTATTTTTCAAACCAAATCATCTTCTTTTTGCATATGTCAAAAAAACACACAACCACCCTTTAAGATTCTCAAACAAAATCATCTACATTTTGCATTTGTCAAAAAAATACACCACCTCCCTTCAAGACTTTCAAACAAAATATGCATATGTCAAATATGATAATCAATCATATTATAAATTCAAGTTTTTATAAAAAAAATATAATATTTGAAATTATTTTGTTTGATGATGTTATGCACATGTGAAAAACATAATTTTCAAAACTAAGACATTTAAAAATATCTTGCATATGTGAAAAAAGTAATTTGATATTTTATGAGAAAAAAGAATAATTTGGAGTCTTAATCTAATTTCAAATTTTATCAAGAGATGTACAAAAATAATTTATGAATTTCATTTGTAGACTTGTTCTTTTATGCTTGATGTGTGCTTCGCTCCATTGCGTAAATAATTTGAGTTTGAGACTTGAATTTATTTGTTATCATCAAAATCTACATGTAGATACGAAATTTGAAATCTTGGATTCAACAATCTCCTCATTTTTTATGATGACAAATACTTAGTAGAATTTTGAGACTTGCAGTAATGCTTAAACTCCTCCTGAGAATATGCGTTAGTTTTTCAAGCAATAGATAAACATAATTCCAGCATATATAACAGAGTTAAAAATCTAAATATTTACGTCTAAAACTTCTCCCCCTTTTGGTATCATTAAAAATGAACCGCAATTAGTTTCAGTAAGATTTTTTTTTTCGCAATAAGCGAAACCAAATAAAACGGTGCGTTAGTAGAAACTGTAGAGAGTTAAATAATTGGAACCAGTTGTGCTCGACAAAACCTGCAAAGGCTGGAGGCGTAGCTCTGGCAATTCGGTGCAGATATTTGATCCACTTGATGTTGCTGAAAAATGAGATATTATCAGGATTTGTAAACTTGTCTTGTTCTTATTTTCGTTTCTATAAGAGCAATCCTTAGTTTTATCTATTTCGCATCAAAATTTCTTCTCATCTTTACAATTTGCTTGCATTCTCATTCTATAAATTTTCAATGGCTCGTTGATTTCCCTTCAGTACTTCTCTTGATCAAGATTTGAGGTATTCTTCACCTCAGTCTCAATCTATTTCTACATCTGTCGTGGGTGCCATGAAGTAACAAGAGACTGATTTAGCTAATAAATCAGATCATGATGCCATTTATGAGCTTGTGGGTCTCGAAACTCGATACTCATCATCCATCATCGCGTTTTCTGCTTGGTTGCAGTCCAAAACTCGCGAAATTGAGAAGTTTAGTGAGACTGTTTCTGTACTTCAACGACTTGTTTATAAACAAAAAAATAGTAGAGTTAAACCAACAGAATAAGGATTTGAAATCCTTACTTGCCTCATCATTTCGATTGCCTAATTCTTTAGACAAGGATGGCATGATGATTTTTGAGGAGTAAATGCATTTGAATGATGAGGCTAAACGTCTCAAGTTTCTGTAGGTCATTTGAGATAATGAAATAAAAGTATCTAGCACATATTCATGGCATTCATCATTCCTATTTCTCTTCTAATCATGCATAGTCTATCTTCTAGTAGGGGTTTTGTGAGAATGTCTGCCAATTGATCATGTGTACTAGTGAATTCTAATACAATATCGCCCTTCTATTCATGATCTCTAAGAAAATGATATCTAATTTCAATATGCTTGATCTTAGAATGTTGTATTAGATTTTTTAAAAGATTTATAGCACTAGTATTATCACATTTAATAGGAATATGATTGTATATAAGTTTAAAATCCTCAAGTTGTTGCTTCATATAAAGAATTTGAGCACAACAACTGTTTACAGCAACATATTCTGCCTCAACAGTAGATAATGCAACAGAATTTTGCTTTTTACTAAACCATGAAACAAGTGCATGACCTAAAAAATGACATGTTCCACTAGTACTTTTTCGATCAACTTTACAACCAGCATAATCCGCATCTGAATAACTAATAAAATCGAAAGAAGTATACTTAGGATACCATAACTCTAGGTTAATAGTACCGGCAAGATATTTAAAAATACGCTTGACTGCAATCAAATGAGATTACTTTGGAGATGATTGAAAACGTGCACATAAATATACACTGAATATAATATCAGGTCTACTATATGTTAAATATAATAAACTACCAATCATACCTCGATATACCTTTGAGTCAACTAGCTTACCGTTTTCATCTTTATCAAGTTTGGTGGTTGGATTCATTAGTATTCCAATTACCTTCGCACCTTTCATCTCAAACTTTTTGAGTAACTCTTTGATATATTTTGACTGATTAATGAATGTTTTACTTTTTACTTGCTTGATTTGCAATCCAAGAAAAAAATTAAGTTCCCTCATCATGTTCATTTCAAATTCTTTCTGCATGCTTTTAGCAAAATCTTGACACATATTTTCATTAGTAGCACCAAATATTATATCATCAATATAAATTTGAACTAGAAGAATATCATTTTGTTCATATTTGATAAAAAGAGTTGTATCGATTTTTTCTCTTGAAAAACATTTTTCAATTAAGAAACTATTAAGCCTCTCATACCAAACTCTAGGAGCTTGTTTGAGTCCATATAATACTTTTGCCAGCATAAAAACATGGTTAGGAGAAATATGATTTTCAAAACCTGGAGGTTGCTCAACATATACCTTTTCATTTATAAAACTATTTAAGAAAACACTTTTAACATCCATTTGAAAAAGTTTGAAATTTTTATAACATGCATATGCAAATAACATTCGAATAGTTTCTAATCTTGCGACAGGTGCATACGTTTCATCATAATTGATTTCTTCCTCTTGATTGAAACTTTGGATTACAAGTCGAGTCTTGTTTCTAGTGATAATTCTGGACTCGTCTTTTTTATTTCTAAAAACCCATTTTGTTCCAATAACAGCATGATTTTTGGGTTTAGGAACAAGTGCCTATACATTATTTCTTTCAAATTGATTTAGCTCTTTTTGCATAGCTAGAATCCATGATTCATCAGTAAGTGTTTCATCAATATTTTTGAGTTCAATTTGAGATTAAAAAAGCAGTGTGATTACAAATATTTTTAAGAGATGATCGAATACTTATACCTCGTGAAGGTTCTCCTAGAATTTGTTCCACTGGATGATCTTTCACATGTTTCCACTGTTTGGTTGCATCTTGTACTAAATCTTGATGATCTTTCCAAATGTTTCTATGTTGGACTTCTACTATTATATTCTTTTTGTTGAGATTGAGACCATTTGTGTTATTTGTACCTTCTGATTCTTCATCAATAGATTTCTTGGAGAGTAGAGGGTTAGATTTATCAAATATTACATGCATAGATTTTTGTATAGTTAAAGTCTTTTTATTAAGTACTCTATAAGTTTTACTAATTGTTGAATATCCAAAAAAGATACCTTCATCAGATTTTACATCAAACTTTCCTAAATTATCTTTGTCATTGAGTATAAAGCATTTGCATCCAAATACATGAAAGTAATCAATGTTGGGCTTTTTTTCATTCCAAAACTCATAAGGGGTTTTATCTAATTTAGACTTTAACATAACTCTATTTATAACATAACATGCAGTACTTACCGTTTTGGCTAAAAAATAACTAGGTAAATTATTTTCATTAAGCATTATTCTTACCATTTCTTAAATAAATATATTCTTCCTCTCTACTACCGCATTTTGTTGAAGAGTTCGAGGAGTAGAAAAATTATGCATAAAACCATTTTCATCACAAAAAGACTTAATATCTTTATTGACAAACTCTTTTCTCCTGTCACTTTGAATGTTTGAAATAGTATAACCATTTTTATTTTGAATTCTTTTGCATAACTTGGTAAACGCATTATGTACCTCATCTTTATGAGCGAGAAAGATGACCCAAGTATATCTAGAGAAATTATCAAGAATAACAAATGCATAACATTTCCCTCCCAGACTCGCAACTCTGTTTGGTCCAAAAAGGTCCATGTCTATTAATTGTAAAGGTCTAGTAGTGGAAATATGTTTCTTAATTGTGAAAGAAGTTTTTGTTTGTTTACCAAACTGGCATGCATCACAGATTTTGTCTTTAAAAAAGTTTGCTTTTGGCAAAACTCTCACAAGATCATTTTTTGAAAGTTTGGAAATAAGTTCTATATTTGCATGACATAACCTTTTATACCATAACCAACTATTTTCATATTGAGTTGATAAACAAATAATATCTTGTGAGGCAATTTCTTCAAATTCAATTGTATAAACATTATTGTTTCTAAGAGCAATAAAACAAATATTGCAATCATAATTATTCAAAATAATGCACTTATCTTTTTTTAAGATAACTGTAAATCCTTTATCACATAATTGATTTATACTTAAAATATTATGTTTTAGACTTTCAACAAGTAGAACATCTTCAATTATGAGAAAAAACTTATTATCAACTTTATCTATTCTTACGATCTTCCCTTTTGAATTGTCTCCAAATATTACGTGTCCTTATTATTTAGGAGTTAGATCAATGAATTTAGTTTTATCTCCTGTCATGTGTCTTGAGCATCCGCTATCTAAAAATCATCTTGTTTTACTTACAGAAGACTTCATGCATACTTACAAAAATAATTAAAATAATTTTTCTTGGTACCCATATTCTTTGGGTCCTTTATTTATTAGTATTAGAATAAATAATATTCTTTGGTACCCATATGACCCTAATAGTCATTGTATGTTTTCTTCTAATAGGACAAGCATGATAGTTATGACCATTTCTGTTACAAAAATTACAAATAACATGTAACATACTTGAATAACTTGAGTGATTGTAATAATGTCTTTATTTGACAAATCTATTTTTAGGAAAAAATTTTGAAAGTTTGGTTTTGATTTAATGGGTTTGTCAAATAAATTTTTATAGGGTTTGAGTTTTTTTTTGACATGTATCCCAAGCCTACCTTATCAAAAACACATCTTTGATTACCAATAAATTTTTTAAAATTTTTTTCCATTTGTGAAATTTTTAACAATCTTTTCTAAATCAGCTACTTTCTTTTTCAGTTCATCAATGTCATCTTTTGAAACTATATTTTTTTTTCTTAAAACACCAATTCATTTATTAAAGAAGAAATTTTCTTTTTCAAAACGGTATACTTAATACCCAATTTTTTAAATTTCTCGTATACCTCTTCTAAAACATTTTGCAACTCTTGATAATAAAGATTTTCAATATTTTCAGAATTTATTACCTCAAGATCATTTTTAGCCATGAGACAAAGATTTGCAGATTTTTCATTGCTTGCGTCGCTGTCTGAGCTACTTGAATCATCATTCCATGTAGTTTTCATTACTTTCTTGCCTTTGTATCGATCTTGCTTTAGCAGGGGACAATCTGCTTTGATATGTCCAAACTTTTTTACATTTATAACAAATTAATAAATCATTTTTACCTGTATCTTTGTTGGAAGATTTTTTGAAGGATTTTCTTGGAGGAGCTTTATTTTTCAAGAATCTCTTAAATCTTTTTATGATCATTGCAATCTCTTCGTCATCGCTTTCTTCATTTTCATCGCTTTCACTTTCATGATAAACGGCTTTGAGTGCCAAGTTCTTCTTTTATTTTTTTTCTTCTTCTCCTCTTTTCAATTTATACTCATGGGTAATAAGCGATCTGATAAGTTCATTTACTTCGAATTTTTTAAGATCTCTAGTTTTAAGAATCGCCGTTACTTTTGATTCCCAATGTTTTGACAATGAGTTGAGAATTTTCCTTACTATCTCCAATCTGGAATAAATTTTACCAAGAGATGGCAAATTATTTATAATATTAGTAAAATAAGTATACATAGAAGAGATAGATTCATCATCATTTATTTTAAACAATTCATATTCATGCATAAGAACATAAATTTTTGATTCTTTGACTTGCTAAGTTCCTTCATAGGTTACTTCCAAGCTGTCCTAAATTTTCTTTGCTGTCCTACATGTCATTATCCTGTTAAATTCATTACCATTGAGAGCATTATATAAAAAATTCATAGTTATTACATTCACAGTATAAAGTTTATCGTCTTCGCGATCAAACTCTTCCTATTCCTTTTTGATCTTTACTCTATCAACAGTTGGAATATAAGGCCCATTTACAATACATTTCCAGATTTCACGACTTTGAAACTGAAGGAATATTCTCATTTTAGATTCCAGAAAGTATAATTGTCTCCACAAAATAGCGAAGGCCGACTACTGGATTGACCTTCAGCGAATGTGGCTGCAATGTTAGCCATATAATTTTAACTCAATAGATAATTAATCTTATAATAGAGCTCTTGCTCTAATACCAATTGTTACCCAGATGACTAATACAAGAGGGAGAGTGAATTGAGTTATATTAAAAAAAATTAACACTTATAAATCAAATACCCAATATAAAATATAAACAGAATATAAAGTAGCAAGAAATGTAAACAGTAGGGTAAGAAAAAACAAACTTAGTATTTTTACGAGATTCAGTCCCACTGCCTACATTCTCGCCTCAAGCTACCCCTTGAGGATTCCAAATCTACTATTCAATCTCTTTTAGGTAGAGATAGAAACCTATTACACCTTTGAGCAGCACCGCTCCAAAGAATCCTTATATAGAACACCCTATACACTTCCAATCACCTTAGACTTGGTGATTTAACTATTCATCGTGTAGAACACTTTTTACACACACAAGGGTTATACGCACTCTCTTACAAATACAAGAGTTGATAGTGGGTAGACTATCAAAGTACACTTCTCAATGAGTGAGATAGAAACAATACAGCTCAACTTATATCTCTCTAAAAAAGAATAAGAATTAAGTTTCAAAACTTTATAAAAGAGAGAATGAGAGTTTTGAAAGAATGATACAAAACTTAACAATAGATGTGTAAGCTCTTGTTATGATTTTTACAAAATTCAAGTGAGCTATTTATAGGTAAATGAGTTTTCAATTTCAAATTTGAAAAAATTCCCACGTCACATAAGAGCACTATTCACTTTTTAAAAAATTCAAATAAAAATATTTCATTTTTGCATTTGTCAAAAACAACTCCATTCATTTTTCAAAGAAATCAAATCAAATCTTTTACTTTTCATATATGACACAATGAGTATGATTTAATTTTCAAACCAAATCATCTTCTTTTTGCATATGTCAAAAAAACACATAACCACCCTTTTAGATTTTCAAATAAAATCATCTATTTTTTACATTTGTCAAAAAAACACATAACCACCCTTTAAGATTTTCAAACAAAATCATTTACATTTTGCATTTGTCAAAAAAACACACCACCTTTCTTCAAGACTTTCAAACAAAATATGCACATGTTAAATATGATAATCAATCATCTTATAAATTCAAGTTTTTATAAAAAAAAATATAAATTTCGAAATTATTTTATTTGATGATGTTATGCACATGTAAAAAACATAATTTTCAAAATTAAGACATTTAAAAATGTCTTGCATATGTGAAAAAAGTAATTTGATGTTTTATGAGAAAAAAACGTAATTTGGAACCTTAATCCAATTTCAAATTTTATCAAGAGATGTATAAAAATAATTTATGAGTTTCATTTATAGACTTGTTCTTTTATACTTGATTTGCGCTTCGCTCCATTGTGTAAATAATTTGAGTTTGAGATTTGAATTTATTTATTATCATCAAAATCTACATGTAGATACGAAATTTGAAACCTTAGATTCAATACCTATCAATTGTCTTACTCACGAATGATTTAAATTACTTTTCCCATATCTTGCTAAGCATGTAACAACATTGTTGGGAACATGATTGAATTGACATTAACCTAAAGTTTCACCACTTTGTAAAAGAAAATTTTTACCTACAAGCGTTCATGGACAACCATTGCATACCCATTTGACGTGATAAAGTCAAAAGTCAGCTTCAATTAATGAGATGAATCATGTTTTTTAGTTGTCCATGATTCATCTTCTCCTTCTCCTCCTCCTCCTCCTCCTCCTTCTCCTTCTCCTTCAACTCCTTTCATATTTTTTAGTCGTCCATTTTTCCCATTTTTCAGCATCCATTTTTCAGAGAATTACATTCAAACTTCTCTGCGTCCGTTCTTTAAGCTGACCTACAAATGGGTGGTAAAACGCAAACATTGAAAAAACTATATGGGGGTAAGGGGGGCATGATTTTGAAAATATATATAAAAATTAATTTTGGAAAAAATATATATTAATTTTAAATATATATAAATTATTTTTTAATGATTTAATAGGATGATATTAATCTCATTTTGTATTGTTCTCCTCTCTAAAAAATTATTTTGGCACCTTCTCTACAAAATTATTTTGATCTTATACATTAATTACTTATAAGTTCAACTTAAAAAATCTAATCCAATTTAAAAATAAAATAAATAAAATACATCTTACATAGAATAAAATGATTTAATAACATGATGACACGTTGAAAATTGTTAAAATAAGACTTTATAACAAAATTAAAGATGAGTTTGTAGCAAATAATTTAGTTGTCTATATTGAAAGATAAATAGCTAAAAATTTTGATTTAGATTCAACACTTATTTATTTTTTTAAAAGAACGTAAATTATAATTTTGTGTTTTTTTTATTTGATATATTTATACAAATATTTTTATGTTATTTCAATGATGAGCAATACTAAAGACAAATATTAGAGACAAATATAGAACAAATGCCAATTGATATAACATGATAAACAAAACGAATCATTTCCGTTTTCTTCAATTTCGAATTCATTTATTCATTCATCAACTAATAGATATTGTATAGCACACACCAGACATCAAGTAACACTACAAAAAAAAAAAAAGGTATTTCTGACAATTTTATAATCGCCGCTAAAGAATTCGCTACGTATTTGACATGTTTGCAGCGAATATTAAATCGCTGTCAATTTATTACATATATTTGGCACTCACAATTTTTGCAGCCCTTTTAGTAAATATTGCGGCGTAATAAATTGCTGCAATTTATTTTAATCTTATTATGGCGATTTATTTCGCCTTATATTGTAATATACAGAAAATTTTTAATTAGCAGCGATGATTTTCGTCGTAACTGTTATTTAATGAAATGCGCGAAAATTCTTCCCCCTCTTATTTTCCCCCCAAACACGATTTTCCCCAGTCCCTTCATCACTTGCACAAGTAATTCTTCTTCGAGCCCTTGTGTGACCTTCGTAGAGAATCATCCCAGAGAAGGCAGCCAAATCGAACACCACCGGCGCATAAACCCACCCTCCACGTACAGAAGCCACCACCTCACCGACAATAATCTAGTTTCCTCTCGAGATCGGAGAGGGTGAGATTCTCAATTCTTTTAGGTAAAGTACCTAACTTTCTCTCATTTATTTCATTCCAAACAAGGATTTATAGTTCTTGATACTTGGTTTTTGTTTCCTAATCACATAGATTATGCGTTTCGCAGCTTGTTTGTACACAAGTTCTCCTCTCCAAAACTGAGATTTGGTTTTTGTTTCCTAATCACATCAGCGCCTTCTATACAACACTCTGCCGCTTGTGATAAGAGCTCTACCTAATTTTAAAAACTCAAACCTGTGGGGATAAGCTAGGGCTTTTGATTTTCTAGATATAAACATGCTTTAGGTTAGAGCTTTTGTTTAAACATGGTTTATTACATTTTACTTTATCTAATTTGTTTTATACAAGTCAGAGTTAAAAAGGTTGGGGGTTTGTGATAGGTATTGTGTTAGACCCGGTAAATTATTTAAACACGCTTCTTTAAATGTTGTATTTTGGATTTTGATTGGGAGGCAATTTATTTATTGATGGGAGGCAAATTTGCTGCATATATGGTTTCAACTCATAAACTCCATGACCTTTTCATATTCATGACTGTTCTTCAGCTCCCTGCTTATGATATGAAGTATGTTATATTATGAGTTCTGGTTAGTACAATATTATGGCCTCTGGATGGTTTTTTTTTTTTAAATACTCACAGATCATATTGGTGCTGGATGTAGCTTTTGTCAATTATTTGGTGTCTGTCTGATTCTTGTGGTCTTAAATCATGATTGGTTTCAGCTTCTCAGTTTCATCTCAATACTATTATTACTAGTTCAGATCTCATTGTTGCTTAAAAATATGTTCCCCTGATCATAAGAAACAATCATCTCTGCATCATGAATTTTTGTCTTGTTCATTTATGTGATTTGGCATCATGTATTCTACTCCAAACATGCATGTTTTGTTTGGTTTCATGAAGCTTCAATTTTAAGACAAAAGAAGGGCTCAATCTGTTTTTAAAAAATTTAAATATTTCCTCTTTAATTCATATATAATTTGGTAATAAAATAACTAGCTATGGCGCTAGAGATAGGGAGAATTTTTCTTTGCCATGACATAATGACAAGGGAGAATCCCAAGATACAAAGAAAACCGACATCTATGTTTTGATGATCTATATAATTAATTAGGATCATAAATATAAGAATCCTTGGAGCTGGTTGGGTCCACCTTTTAGCTAGCAGCTTGAATATTGCTAGAAAGATCGTACAGCTTGAATATTGACGCTATATATATATATATATTTGTTACAAGCTGCTTGGGGAGTTGATATCTGCTGATTATCTTCAACCTCAAAATCCCTTAGAAAAATTAAAATACTATTTGAAAAACTGTATACAAAATTAATGGAATTCAGTTGTATATATAACACATATTCGTTATGATCATTAAAAATAAGGCTATCATGTCATCTTAATTTGTCGCTAATCCTTTTCAGTGTCAAAATTAAGGATCACTATCTAATATTAATTTATCTCATGCCATGACATAATGCATGCACTCAACACATGTATGTGGTTCCAACAATTAGCAACTTGATGGTAAAGAAAGATTGTTTAAAAAGCTAATTCTTAATTGCTAGGCCAGTGTGTTGTCTACTATTTTCCTAGTTTTCTTCACGGGTGGAAATATTGGCCATCTACGACATTGAAATTTCTCTAATCTATCTACTTATATTAAAAAAAAAAAAAATTCTCTAATCTATCTGATCTCTATGCAACCCTACATAGACTTTTGCAACGTATATATATACATATATATATCTATATATATAATAATTAAGCTATATTTAAATGATACTATTTCTGCCTTGCACTTCATCAATTGGTTCGTATGCATTATTTAATTAATCATGATCATGATGATTTTGTTGGTAGGTGCTTAAAGCCTTTTATGATCTTCATTTTATAATTCAATGTCTATATGTTTCATGCCTCTTAATTTGTAAATTATTGCAGGATCACGTCTCTTTTAGTACGTGCTTATAATATCCTATCTACGAAGGTGTACGTGTAATTCCTTGTTAATTATATCTCTGATCTAGGGGTGTTTTCTTTATCCACTTCTCTACCTTGATCAGAAGTTGTAAAAGGGTAGGTTCATAACAGGATAAAAATCGCAAATAGGATTATTGCTTCACCTTAGCAACCACTAAAGCCACCCTTCCTCCCAAAGACTTATTAATTGAGTAATATTATCGTTACAAATCAATCTTAGGAGTTGAATCATTTAGGGGCAAGAAAACAACTCAATTCAACCCATCAGCCCACAACCTAACCACATAAGACATTATTTGTAGTCTCACGGTCCGCTGTTATCATTCTAACTCTATAAGACATGATCAAAGCAGTCATACAATTAGAATATAGGTACTGCAGAAACTCTTGGATACCCATGCTCTCATTTAACAACCTAGTGTAATAACTTAAGTGAAGAAAATAATCTTATTCATACCCAAGTACTCCCTAAACACAGTGAAACATCATCCATATTCCACATAATAGCTTATCCATATAGAATTTCCTAATTAACTTAATTTAGTTTAGTAGCGAGTCACATGCGATTTTGATATAGTTGGTAAACTAAAACTAAATACTGTAAATTAACAGTTAAATAACTTTTTATAACTGTTAATATACATATATGTTTTCAGAAAGTTGGGATCTTAGTTTACTATTACTATCTAATCTCAAGATGTTTACAAGCAGACAATCATGATCATTTGTATTTAATGTAAGGAAAATTTATATTTATATATCATCTTTTAATGCTATTATCTTCTTTCTTTTTCAGGATGATTCACATCAATTAAGGTTTACTTTGATGCTTTTTTGACCTGTCAATTAACTCTAATTAGAGCTCTTATTAAAACTCTCACTAGTAATAAATATTCCACTTTTTGTTTCAGCTTTAGGGATTAATATTAAGACACACGCCCCAATACCCAACACCACCGCAAAAATTAATTTGTGCGCAGGTCTGTCTTTCACATGCAAGAGACTCAAAACCACAAAACATCTGACAGTACAAATGGAATTCCAACTATATGTATAACTATATATTTATATGTAGTGTTAGTCTAGTCATCTTAATTAACACCCTCCCTTTTTCCTAAACTATTTTATATTATATGTATCCGTATGATTTTGTCATATACATAAAAGTGAAGTTCATAAATCGTTGACCACATAAATCCAATATAATTAAATTCATGTGAAAGTGAGGATTTGCGCGAAAGAAAAATTAATAATTGATCGAAATGTATACATGCATCAACCTAACTAGAGATAATCATGTAAGTACTGCAGCAGAATATTTTTTCCCTCACAAGCTAACTAGTGTGCTGAAATAGTACTCTTGCATGAGATCAAGGCGACTACTCACATATATATATATATTTACATATTGATCACACAGTTCATTTCTGGCGTAGAAAATCGCTGGAAATAACATCAAAGCTTTAATCATGCATCTAATCTCCAACATGTATTCAAATCCATCTACCTAATTGAATTTCTATAATTGACTTATCTTTAGGCATTCTTCTTATTAGATGGATAAAAGCTGGATGAATTTGAGAAATAGACTTGGGTCACCCGCATATGCTGAAAGTGTTAAGAATTTTCTCACAATGACACGAAACAATTCCATGGGAAGTGATCGCATTCGATGTCCCTGTCATAAATGTTTAAATAATCTCCACTTGTCTATTTTTGAGGTGGAGTCCTACTTGTTCATAAATGGAATAAATCCAAATTACACTCAGTGGATATTTCATGGAGAGGAGGAGACACTCCCCATCATTGACGACAATACCTTTGATGATCCTGGGATTGGAGTGGAGGATGGGTTCATTGATGACATGGATCATATTTTCAATGACATTCGGATTGGTACATATGGAGATGCACCTGAAGACAACACTACATTCCCCACCCAACCATCAAGACCACAACCTATTCCAAATAGTACTTTTGACCAACTACTCGAGGATGCCCCACGTCCTTTGTACGAAGGTTGCACAAAGTTCTTAAAGTTTTCATTCATTGTGAAGTTGTTACACATCAAAACACTCGACGGGTGGTCAATCAAATCTTTCAATATGCTCCTAAGCCTTCTACGGTCTGCCTTTCTTGATGTCCTTTTTCCACAATCTTATCAAGAGGCATGGTCCTTGGAGCGATGTTTGGATTTCAAGTACCAAAAAATCTATGCATGCCCCAACGACTATGTCTTATTATGGAAGGACAATGTTAATCTTAATGAGTGCCCTGTATACTAGGTTTCGCATTAGATACCAAATACCCACGGGTCACGAATGATCCCTCAAAAAGTGCTGCGTCATTTTTCTTGGAAGCCAAGATTGCAGCGTCTATTTATGTCAGACAAATTAGCAGGTAATATGAGATAGCATAAGGAGCAGCGAGTGATCGAGGAGAATAATATTATGAGACATACTGCCGATTCTAAGTCTTGGAAGACATTTGACCAAGATCATACTTGGTTTGCACGGGATGCCCGAAACGTTAGGCTCGGTTTGGCCAACGATGGCTTCAATCCCTTCAATAATCTGGCGAAACTGTATAGTATTTGGCCAGAGATTCTTGTCCCATATAATTTGCCACCGTGGTTATGCATGAAAGACCAGTTCTTTATGACATCTCTCATTATCCCTGGTCCAAAATCGCCAGGGAATGGTATTGATGTTTATTTACAACCATTGATTGATAAGTTACTTGAGTTGTGGGAACATAGTCTACCTATATATGATGCTTCCATTAAGGAGATGTTTGTGCTTCATGCTGCTTTATTGTAGATAATCAATGACTTTCCTGCATTTGGAAATCTTTTAGGTTGGTCTACAAAAGGAAAATTGGCTTGTCCCTCATGCAACGCTAGCACTGATTCGAGTTGGTTGAAGTATGGTAGAAAACAGTGTTATATGGGACATCGACATTTCCTATCGATCGACCATAATTGGCGATCCAGAAAGGGATTGTTTAACGATAGAAAAGATCATCGCATGTCACCAAGACTAGTTGATGGAGCGCTACTTTTGACTTAATTACAAATGCTTGGAGATGTTCAATTTGGTAAATTTGGTAAGAAGAGAAAACAAACTGCAGATGAGTTGAACTAGACAAAAAAGAGCATATTTTTCAAGCTACCTTATTGGTCTACGTTACGGCTGTGACATAATCTAGATGTCATGCATGTGGAGAAAAATATTTTCGATAACATATTGGGCACCTTAATGAACATTCCTGACAAAACTAATTAAGGATAATATAAATTCCCGCCGTGACCTAGAAGTCCTGGGCTTTAGAAAAGAATTACATCTAGAACGGATCGATGAACGTGTTACAATGCCACATTCATTGTACATGTTACATGGGGATGAAATGAATAAATTATGTGAGTGGCTTGTAGAGGTGAAATTTCTAGATGGGTTTGCCTCCAACATCACGCATTGTGTGTTTATAAGAGATTGTAAAATTTTTTGCCTCAAGAGTCATGATTGTCATGTTTTCCTACAAAGACTGCTGCCTATTGCTATTGAAGGGCTCTTAAGGCATGATATTGATTTGGCTCTGACTGAACTTAGTAGTTTCTTCAAGGAGTTGTGTGCCTGAACATTGGATGTCAATCGCCCTAACGAACGTCAACATGATATAGTCACTATTCTATGCAAGCTGGAAATGATATTCCCTCCATTTTTTTTGATGTTATGGTCCACTTAGCTGTTCATTTACCTCGTGAGGCCATGCTCGGAGGTCCTATTCAATATAGGTGGATGTACCCGTTCGAGAGGTATCTAGGTAAGTTCAAGCGGTATATTAAAAATAAAGCTCGGCCTGAAGGTTCAATAGCAGAAGCTTACATTCACAGGAAGTGTTTAACATTTTGCTCTATGTATCTCCAAGATGTTGAAACGAATTTTAATCGTCTAGACCGCAACATCGATGTGGGCGGAGAAGAGATTGTTGATGGATTCAAAATTTTCTCTCAAAAACTTCGTCCTATGGGCATAGCTAGTAATGTGCAATTAGAAGATAAACTTCATACCTCAGCAATATGGTATGTGCTTAATAACTGTGATGAGATTAGAAGTTATATAGAGTAAGCACCAGCAACTTCCTTATGGATTTTAGATGAGTGACCTACAACAATCCATAATACTATACGTAACTAATTGTTTAATTGTTTTCTCCAATTGTAGGGAGCACTATAACAAATGCAAGGTTGCAAACCCAAATGCCTTTGAATGCACGCACCAAACTAAACTTCCAACTTGATTTAGGCAACGTGTAAGTTGTCTCCAATTTGTCTTGGCAGTAACTTAGAATGAACCTTACAATGGGGTCATTCCAATTGTGTTACTATTGTGAAGTTGATTTCAGCACAATTTCATATTGTAGGTCCAGGAAGAGCGTACCAGTAATCCACTCAGTACGTCCGCTGATTTGTATGCGTTAGCTTGCCGTCCTAACCGTTGGGTTGCTTCATATGCTGCCTGTATTATCAACGGTAAACGGTTCCATACCAAGCAGCGTGAACTTCGTCAGCGATCACAAAATTTAGGAGTAGTGGTAACTGGTGATCAAGATACTAATAATATAGACTTTTATGATGTTATTAATGATGTTATGGCGTTACGCTATATGGGAGGTCGTCACATATATTTGTTCAGTTGTGCTTGGTTTGATGTTGGTGATAAAAAAGGGGAAATCTGAGTAGATGATCACATGACTAGTATCAACATGGACAGGACTTGGTTTAGGGACGAACCGTTTGTGTTAGCATGCCAAGCTTCCCAGTGTTTTTACATTAGAGATTTGAGGGCGAAAGGGAACTGGTTTGTTGTGCAGACGTATGATAATAGGAATGTCTACAATGTTCCACAAGTGTCAAGGGTTTTAGACGATATTGATGATGAGTCAAGTGACGATGATGTCTATCAAGAAAATGAGCAATCATATAATTATCCACTTTTGCATTACGGGGCATGCCCAATGTCAGCTTCACTTAGTAGGACTGATATAGATCCTACCAATATTGATACATGCGAGATTGTGGCGCCATCTAGCGATAGGAGAATGTTGGATGACTTTATTGATGATGGATTGGTTTCATCTAGATTTGAAGATGCTCGTGATGAGGAATATTCATACGATGATGACCAATTTACTAGTGAAGAGTCTGAGCCAGATTAGGCAACCTATCTGTCAAGGCTATCATTTTTTGGGCTGATTTATGCATGCTATATATAAACATGAGCGTATGTATGATTCACCAAAACTAAGGGTATTTCAAGTTATGCATGATTGACCATGACTTTTATACATTACTTAGGGTACTGCATTCAAAGTGTGGTTAAAATCAAATCCAATTACATGTATTATCTTATCTTAAAGTTTGAATTTATTTTCCTCTAAACAGCTTCATCTTATTCATGTTTGTTTTTGTTACATATCAGGTGCTTTAATAAAAGACGGTTAGAACTTCTTCACAACATTTGAGGGCCATGCGGAGCATTAATGGCCAAGGTATATGTTAGCTTGCACACCCATGAAAATATTGTAAAGTGAAGACATGGATCATTTTACTAACGAATGCTTTTTATATGCAGGTGACCAGACGGGGAAAATTGGCTGTGGTCGATTCCGCAGACGAGGCCGAGGTTTTCTATGTTGGGTTCATCCGAGATCCCGGGCCAACTAGCCACGAGGTTGCCGGATAGGTGATTGGGATAGTCCAAAATTGGTTCTGGCTGATGAGGTCGGGTCAGATGACTCCACCCAACCTCCGAGCCAACCATTTGAGCTCTCTGGTGCGGACCCAATTCTAGAGGCTGAGCCAAATAGCGAACCTCGGCCTTTTGAGCTTCCGTGTGTGGACCCAATTCCAGAGGTTGAGCCAAATAGCAAACCCCAGTCTAATAGATATGTAGAGACGGGCACTGTAGGTACTTTACCATCGCCGATGCGAGAACCAGCGGCTAATAGTAGACCAGTCGGTAAAGTCCACATATTCAGTATCTTCTTAATAAAAATAATTTAAAATGATTTGTGTCTTCTAGAAGCTTGCATACACTCAACTTCTTACCATTAATTTATTGTCATTATGTCATTTAGGTGAGGCCGGCCTAGAGAACACGCCATCAACCGAGCCTGAGATGTCTAGATGTGGACGTGGGCCCGCGAAGTTAACCGAGTTTGAGAAATTATGCAAGCATGGTAGGGTGTCCCTAAAGATAAATCCTGGGGAAACGACTTTATGCTGTGAGAATGCATCCATGTTTATTTCTCGTATAACATGAATAGTTAAACAACATTGTGATATGAGCTACGCACGATGAAATGATGTACCCCAACCAATGAAAGATCAATTAATCGATCGGGTTTGGGTATGCATTAGCAGTCACAAAATTAAAGTGTTACTTTTTGGTTGCAACTTGATTTTTTTTGTCATGCAGGGCGATTTTGATTTAGAATGGGAGTTGGAGAACTATCGCTAGACAGTGACTAAACAACTAAGAAAGCGTTTCAATGCATTCCACCATGAACTACATAGGATTTATACCTCATTCCCAAACGAGGATGAAGCTATGGCTACTATATGTAGTTTGGTCACCCCCATGCTCTGGATTAAGCCTTGCATGTGATGGAGCAGCGAGCATTTCAAGGTATGCCTTGTTAGTTTCATAAATCCAAACCGGACATGTATTTGAACTAGTAATTATAAGTAGTGATTTCTAGTTTATAACTTTGTTATTCTATTTCCATGTATGTTTGTCATCGGCAGAGAATATCAGAGCTTAATTGGGAGAATAGAAAGAAGCAAAAAATCAACCACACATTTGGTCATAAATCATTCGTCAGGAAACTAGAAGAGAAGGTATAAGGTCTAATGTACACCTATCTCCATGCATAACACTTTGTTTGTGGCCAGTTCTTCAACTTTGTTATAAAATTTTTATCTCTCATGTAGGCTTTACGGTACCACAAAAGGATGTTCTACTTCGTACAACAATCGTCTCTACATTCATGATAGTCGAAGGATATAAGGAGCATCAACCCATGGATATACACTACCTACACACTTAAGCTTAACCAATTTCTGTTGGTATTTCTCTAATTGAATGGCTCAACGTACGATATTCCCTGGCTCAATGTATTAATATTCATTTAGAAGCATCAAGACAAAATATATATAGTTGTGGTATTTTTATTACTAAGTGGAACAAATTTATAATTTCACGTAGGGAATATAAAATCCATTTTCATGAAGACCTATGCTGAAGAGGTTTATCATACTTTGCAAGAATATTCCCGATATGGTATGATTAATATTTTAGGTTTATTGTACGTAAGGAATATATATTTATATATATATATGATCCTTTTGTTATTATGGGATTCTTGAGCTTATGTCCTTAACATGTGGTTAAGCTTAAAGCCTTCATAATCAACAAATAGTTTATGGGGTGATCATGGCTTGTCTTGGTTTGTTAAGTCACTAGGCTTATAATTTTCTCTCTGAACTGCAACAAGTATAGGAACTTTGTGTGATAGCTGAAGCTTCATGTGGATAGGTCTTAGATGGGTTTAATATTTACCAATATATTTGTTATTAAAAGATCTTGATAATTGCTATAGTGGTTGACTTGATGTTTCAATGTCATAACTTTTCCAAGAAATTCAGTGATGCTTGCAAAAAACTTGCATTGAAATTTTATAGAAATTTTTAATTTTTCTGATCATTGCTAGTTTATAGTGCAGTGTTGTTGTTTTTCCTTTGTAATGGCTGTAAATGATTCATGGTAAAACTTTCATACATTTTGTAACGTGACCATTTGACTCGTTTCCTTTTGCAGTCATTACTTAGAGGCAGCTTTATATAGAGGAAGTAAACCTAGTTCACTTCCCTGGCAGACAAACTGTATTTAATATGAGGTACTATTTCTTTATAGGCATAACAGTACGGTATGCCTTGTTATTTGTTTTTATGTAAAGCTCGTGCTTTAAGTGATCTAATAGAGTCTGTTGGGTTCCTTTTATGATTTTCTATTATCTATAATCAAGGGTGGTATATATAAAAAATATTTGTGATTGTCAACTTGCATTTTATATCCTAAACTAGATTCAAGTTTAAATTGTTTTGTTGATTTATTTTATTTTCGGGTTAACATAAAAATGGGTGCAGACTGCTAAAATAACTATCTTTAATACTATCATTTCAAGGCTAGGGTCCCTTTTTTTTCTTTGCTGGTACTATTGCTTCAAATTTCTTTATTTTGCTTGGCCTTGACTTTATCTTTCTGTTTTCATCTGTTTTAATAGCATCCAACTATAACATGCAGTGTGGAGGGTGGACAGAAACTTGGAATGGACCCAATGGAAGGATTACAATCGGTATGCAACTCCTATGAATACCAAGCAATATGCGCATGCTATGTTTAAAGTGATGTTACTTAGCATTTAAGAATGTTGGTTCTTATCTTTTAATGCTGATTTTGCATTCATTGTGCTACTTGTTAATATATTAATTACTATTTATTGTTCTTTCTATTCACATTTTTAAGATTGGTTCTTGTACGCATTGAGAGTTTTTCCTCGAACTTGTATCCTTTGATTTTGTCACCCTACTGAAAATGTGTCCTAAACTTTCTAGTACTTGGTATATTTGTTTCATTGTTGTTATTCACGTAGATATATTTGCTTTTCTTATTGCCTAGTCTTGTCACTAGCTTGGATGGTTTATTAAGGATTTACACATAAGCAAGAATCTTTGCTTTCTTGTGATAGTATAAGTCCTAGGTGGTATTGTTTCCTTTGCAATTCGAAGGATGAGTTGATGAGAAATTGATGAAAAGAATGGCGGTTGTTCTTAGAAAAGCTGAAGAAATGAGAGCAGCAGCCCAGCAGCAACATGACTTGCAGCGTGGAAGATTATGAACCAACATAACCTGCATTTTCATATATAAAACATTAATTGCTCCCCTATGTAATATTTAATTGCCTCAATTTATGCACCCAGGCCAGTGTATAATTGGATGACACATTATGGTTTCATATATGAAATTAAAGTTATTTGTATTGGATGATTGGTAATTTTTGTTTAATTAAACATTTTTTCTGGGATTTGTGGATATTTGGAATCGCTGTTGGACACTTACAAATTATATAGGAACAGTAAACGCAGGATAAACCAGAGGATTTTATAGGTATATGGAAAATAGCTTTTGTAGCTAATTTGTTAATGCCGGAAAATGTTAATTGGCGTAGACAAGACCTTTAGCAGAGGAACAATTTCGCTACAAGTAACTTAAGCGGCGTTAACAAATCGGTGGAAGTTGTTAGCTTCAGCCAAGTTTGTTGGTTGCGGTGATTTTTTAATCGCTGTTAAAATTAATGTGGTACGTTTATATATGTGTGGATGTTATATTTCTAGCGAAATTGAAGGTATTTGCAGCGTTTATATATCGTCGGTAATAATTATTCAAAGCGACTTTGGGGTTTCTGGAGTATCTATTTATAGCGGCTTAATATGGTAATTGCAGCAATAATTATCGCTGGTAATAATAAATTATTAGCAACGAATTTCTATTTTCGCTGCATATGGTCTAAATAAGCTTTTCTATAGCGGAGAATGTTCGGCGCTTGTGAATCGCTGGGAATAATAATTGGCAACAATTTTGGGGGTTATTTGCGGTGATTTACTGCGCTGGAAAAGAGCACATTTCTTGTAGTGACAGTAGATTATCAGTTGGTATTTATGTGACATTTATTCCTAACATTTTTTATGTAATATTATTCTTAACATCCCATATATCTTTTTAATAAATATGATGTATTAAACTTATTTATTTTTAATTTTAAATCTTACTATCATATTATTTTAAACCATAGAAAAAATTGTATAGAAATAAAATAAAAAGTACTTTATTATAATTTTAATTTTACTTCAACTCCTAAAACAAATTCTTAATTTCGCTACTGAACGCAAGCGTCTGAGCAAGTGCTCTCTATGACTTTGACAAGATCTCTCCCTTGCATCGAGTGACGGCGTCTTGAGTTGGTGCTGCCATGGTTCTTAGAAATTCGGGGAAATTTTGGTTTTTTAAGACAGTATGTGTGCACTGTCTGCCATTATTTGTTCTTCAAAGTTGTTATTTATAAAGAAGAGGTAAGGGCCGTACAACTGGTAAAATGAAAGGAGATCAATTAAATTGAGATAAAAATAAAAATTAAATAAAATATTATTAAATATTTTTTAATATTATTTTTATTTTGATATTTGAAAAAGTGAAATTTTTTATTTTATTTTATATGAAATTTTAAAAAAATTGTAATGATTAAATGATATAAGATGAGACTGATTATGAAAACGAATAGACCTTACATTAAACACTATGTATACTTATTTTTATAATTTTTCTCAATTTATCTCATCTAATTATTATAATTTCTTAACATTTCTAATATAAAATAAAAAAATTTATTTATTTTTTAAATCTTAAAATAAAATAATATCAAAAATATATTTTTATAATATTTTATTTTATATTTAATTTTATCTCATTTGTGAAATAAAACGAGGGTAGCTCTCGAGTTCACTTTTCTTTATTTTTCATATTATTTTTGGAGTCTTGCTAGATGTAGGCGAACAGACACCGAGTCTTTATGCACTCCACTGACGTGATGCATTTTATTAAAAAAAGGAAAATACTTTGTACACCGTTTGGTGTACATCGTTGGTGTGCACCATTGACTTTTTTTTTCTTTTTTTTTTTTGAAATTTAATGATTAAATAAATATTATTTAATAATATTCTATTTTTTAAATGTTTAAGTATATTTAAAAAATGATATAAAAAAAAATGAAAAACATAATTTTTTTTTTGCACTAAGATATAATGGGTGGTGCATTTACAGCAATAACTGTAGCATTGCTCTTAAAAAAAATGAAAAACAAAACTAAATTTTGAGGAGGAAAAACTTCTTTTTGGCATTTCATCAAATAGTTGTAGTGCAATATTCTCTAGCCTTCTCTTCATGACATTATAACAACTGTTATGAAACTTAAAGAAAGGAACTACTATTGCAAAAGAGAAATAAGAAATTCTCTCTGAAACTCTTTAGAACTGAAGCTTTCTTTCTCTCTCTATTTTTTCTTATGAATTTCATTACAACTGAAACCCATATTTATAGGCGTTGAAATTATTATGCAAGTTACTATGCAAGTCATTATGCAGATTTAAAATAATAGTGGTGGGGTCATTCACATAATTTAGTGGTGGGACAGGGGGCGGCTGCCGACGTTCGTTTATAACACTCCCCCTTGAATGACCACCCATAAAGAATCTGTCTCGTTAAAACCTTGCCAAGTAAAAACCCAGTGGGAAGAAAAACCAATGGCGAAAGAAAAAGAGTACAGTCTTCTTATGTATCCACAAGTGCTTTAAGATTGCCTCATTAAAACCTTGCAGAGGAAAACCCAGTGGGACAAAACCTCAGTGAAGGAAAAAGAGTACAATCAGCACATTTACTCCCCCTGAAAAGTGCATGACAAAAGATCTTTGAGTTTTCGCATTCCAATGTTATGCACAATCTTCTTGAATGTGGAAGTTGGTAACGCCTTTGTGAATAAATCTGCCAGATTATCACTAGATCGTATCTGCTTGACATCAATTTCACCTTTTTCTTGAAGTTCATGAGTATAAAAGAATTTCGGTGAAATATGTTTGGTTCTGTCACCTTTAATATATCCTCCTCTGATTTGAGTGATACAAGCAGTATTATCTTCATATAAGATTGTTGGACTATTATCGATCATAGGAAGTCCACACTTTTCCTGGATATGTTGAATAACTGATCTCAACCAAATACACTCTCGACTTGCTTCATGAATAGCAATGATTTCTGAGTGATTTGAAGAAGTAGCAGATAGTGTCTGCTTAACAGATCTCCATGATATGACAGTATCTCCATAAGTAAATAAATATCCAGTTTGAGATCTACCTCTATGTGGGTCTGAAAGATAACCTGCATCTGCATACCCAATCAATTCTGGACTTGAACCACTTTGATAAAATAATCCCATATCAACCGTACCATGAAGGTAACGAAGGACATGTTTAATGCCATTCCAATGCCTTCGAGTTGGTGCAGAACTATATCTTGCAAGCAGATTAACTGAGAATGTAATATCTGGTCGAGTGCAATTTGCAAGATATATCAAAACTCCAATTGCACTGAGATATGGTACTTCAGGACCAAGAATTTCTTCATCGTCATCACAAGGACGAAATGGATCTTTCTTCACATCAAGTGTTCGAACAATCATTGGAGTACTCAGAGGATGAGATTTGTCCATATAAAAATGCTTTAGGACTTTCTCAGTATACATGGACTGATGAATAAAAATTCCATTTGGCAAGTACTCAAGCTGCAGGCCGAGACAAAGTTTTGTTTTGTCAAGATCTTTCATTTCAAATTCATTCTTTAAATATATAGCAGTTTTTGAGATCTCTTCAGGAGTTCCCACAATATTAAAATCATCAACATAAACCGCAATAATGACAAATCCGGATTCTGATTTCTTAATAAAAACACATGGGCATATAAGATTATTCTCAAATCCTTCTTTCAATAGATATTCGCTTAAGCGATTATATCACATGCGTCCGGATTGCTTCAACCCATATAAAGATCTTTGTAGTCTGATTGAGTACATATTTCTAGATGTACTTGTAGATACTTCAGGCATCTTATATCCTTAAGGGAATTTCATATATATGTCATGGTCTAAGGATCCATATAAATATGCAGTGACCACATCCATCAACCACATTTCTAATCCTTTTGTAACAACCAGACTAATCAAAAATCTAAATGTGATTGTATCCATAACGGGAGAGTATGTTTCTTCATAATCAATCCCAGGTTTCTGCAGGAAACCTTGTGCGACAAGCCGTGCTTTGTATCGCACAATTTCATTTTTCTCATTACGTTTTCGTACAAATCCCCACTTATATCCAACAGGCATTACACCCTTTGGTGTTTGGACAACAGGTCCAAATACTTCTCGTTTTGCTAGCGAATTTAATTCAGCTTCAATAGCTGTTTTCCATTTTGGCCAATCATTTCTACGTCGACATTCTTCGACGCTTTTTGGCTCACTTTCTTCATTACTTCTGGTAATGTCAATGGCCATTTTATATGAAAATATGTTGTCGACAACAGTTTTATTTCTATCCAGAATTTCTCCAGTTTTCATGAAATATATTGAGATCTCATTATTTTCAGGTACCTGTTCCTCTTCAGGGGAAAACATTTCATGACACACCTCTTTAAGAGGTCCCTTTTTAGGAGATTTATACTCTTCAAGAGTTTCCTCTTCAGGAGGTTCTGGAATAGAAGATTTAAGCTCTTTAGGAGCACCAATTATATTTGTGGCCTGTATTGTGGGTATGTGTTCTTCAGGAACACCAAATTCATTTTGTATTCTTTTCCTTCTGGGAATTTTGTCTTTTGCACCAATAGGTCTTCCACGCTTCAGGCGTATTTTAGATTCACCTATTGCTGCTTTGACAATTTGTCCTTCAGGGAGTTCAATCCTTGCTGGAGTATTAACAGTAGGAATATAAGATTTTACTATACCTTTAGTGTCAGTAAATACATCCGGTAACTGATTTGCAACATTTTGTAAATGAATAATCCTTTGAACTTCCCGTTTACATTCATTTGTAGGAGGATCAAAATGAGACAGGGTCTTATTATCCCAAGTAATATCTTGTCGTGCTTCAAGCACTGACTTTTCTTTACCCATTAACGGAAAATTTGATTCGTCAAAATGAAAATCCTCAAAACGTGCTTTAAACATATCCCCTGTAAGGGGTTCAAGGTATCTAATAATGGATGGAGAATCAAAACCAACATATATCCCAAGTCTGCGTTGAGGGCCCATTTTTGTACGTTGTGGAGGTGCAATTGGAACATATACAGCACATCCAAAAGTATGAAGATGAGAAATATTTGGTTGTTGACCAAATGCAAGCTGTAATGGAGAATATTTATGATATGCAGATGGTCTAATGCGAATTAGAGATACTGCATGAAGTATAGCATGTCCCCAAACAGAAATAGGTAGTCTTGATTTCATAAGTAAAGGTCTAGCGATTAGTTGAAGCCTTTTGATCAAAGACTCAGCTAAACCATTTTGTGTGTGTGTATGGGCAACAGGATGTTCAACATCTATTCCTATTGACATGCAATAATCATCAAAAACTTGAGATGAAAATTCACCTGCATTATCCAATCGAATGGTCTTAATTGGATACTCAGGAAATTGTGCTCGTAGTTTAATTATCTGAGCAAGAAGTCTAGCAAATGCAACATTTCTAGTGGAAAGAAGACAAACATGTGACCATCGACTAGATGCATCAATTAGAACCATAAAATATCTAAATGGTCCACTTGATGGATGAATAGGCCCACATATATCTCCGTGAATCCTTTGTAAAAAGGATGGAGATTCAACAATGACTTTTGAGGGAGATGGTCTAATAATTAACTTACCTTGAGAACATGCAGAGCACGGAGATTCATTGGGTAGAAATATCTTTTGATTCTTTAAGGGATGCCCATGCGAATTTTCAATAATTCGTCTCATCATTATAGAACCCGGATGTCCAAGGCGATCATGCCAAGTCATAAATACTTTAGGGTCAATGCACTTCTGGTGCATTACCACATATGATTCAATTGTTCTCATTTTTGTATAATACAATCCAGAACATAGAGCAGGCAGTTTTTCTAATACGAGCTTCTGGCCCGATACTGTTTTAGTAATAAGAAGATGCTCTTTACTGCCTTCATTGGTCGTTTCAATATGGTAATCATTACGACGTATATCTTTGAAACTCAATAAATTTCTTCTGGATTGTGAAGAGAATAGAGCATCATCAATACAAAATTTGGTGCCATTAGGCAACACAATATAAGCTCTTCCGGAGCCCTCAATTAAATCCGATGAACCTGATATGGTATGGACATAGGCTTTACTTAGTGTTAGATTTTGAAAATATTTCTTTTCTTTGATAATTGTGTGAGTTGTAGCACTGTCAGCCAGACATATATCTTTATCATTCAACTCAGAGATAAAAAGCTCATCAATGTGATCCATGATTCTACAAAATATACAAAACTTTTATTATTGATAGAAAGAAAATACATTAATTGAGTGGAACACTTCCATCTCCAATTAAGTGTTCAATACTACCATCAGGATGATTAAAGAAATCAGATACATCAAGATGAGTAACGTCTACATCTATTGAATCTAATAAATCATCTGATGGTTCTACTAAATTTGTTTCATGCACTTTATTCTTTCCTTTAATAGAAGCTTGATATAAATCAGCTAAGTGCCTGGCCGTACGACAGGTACGTGACCAATGTCCAGTCATTCCACATCTATGGCACACCTCTTCACTTTTCTTCGAAGAATTATTCTGAGGATTTTTACCTCTCTCTGAATTGTACCACTTCTGGTGATATGGTATATTATAATCCCTTTTAATGTTGTCACTCCTGGGACCAACATTTCTATAATTTCTCCTACCACGTCCACGCCTCCGATTTCTTCTAAAGGATGCACCATTCACTTCTGGGAATGATGCAAACCTGTTACCATTCACTTCAGGGAATGATATTGAGCCAGTAGGGCGTGACTGATGGATTTCTAATAAGAGCTCATTATTCTGCTCAGCTACTAGAAGACATGATATAAGTTCAGAATATTTCTTGAACTTTCTCTCTCGATACTGCTGCTGCAGGAGTACATTCGAGGCATGAAATGTAGTAAAAGTCTTCTCTAGCATATCTTCATCGGTGATTTTCTCACCGCATAATTTTAATACTGAGCTTATTTTAAAAAGTGCAGAATTATACTCACTAACACTTTTAAAATCTTGCAACCTCAGGTGCATCTATTGAGAACGAGCTCTTGGGAGGATGACAGTCTTCTGGTGTTCATACCTCTCCCTTAAATTGTTCCACAAAATATAGGGATCTTTTACAATGAGATATTCAGTTTTCAATTCTTCATGAAGATGGTGGCGAAGGAAAATCATTGTTTTAGCACGTTCCTGCAGGGATACTTGATTTCCTTCTTTAATAGTTTCTCCTAGGTTCATTGCATCAAGATGTATTTCAGCATCAAGTATCCAGGATAAATAATTTTTCCCAGATATATCAAGAGCAACAAATTCCAATTTTGTAAGATTTGCCATTTTCTACACATATAAATAATAAATATGTGTATCTCAGAAAATATATTTATAAATTTACACAGATAATCATCAATAAAATATATCAAATATTTCAAATAATATATTGAAAAACTTACAGAGGAATAAGGCCACTAGCTTCAGAATTGGCAGAACCGTCGTGCTGATAACGTGTTATGAAACTTAAAGAAAGGAACTACTATTGCAAAAGAGAAATAAGAAATTCTCTCTGAAACTCTTTAGAACTGAAGCTTTCTTTCTCTCTCTATTTTTTCTTATGAATTTCATTACAACTGAAGCCCATATTTATAGGCGTTGAAATTATTATGCAAGTTACTATGCAAGTTACTATACAAGTTACTATGCAGATTTAAAATAATAGTGGTTGGGTCATTCACATAATTTAGTGGTGGGACGGGGGGCGGCTGCCGACGTTCGTTTATAACAACAACCTAATTTTTTTTGTTTTCATAAATAGTAAGGGAGAAAGATCTCAGACTACATTTTTTATCCAATTAAGTAGTATAAAACTACATACTTATTAGATTGGTGAAAAAGAGGCAGAAGAAACATGATTTCATCTTCAAAATCAAGAAACTCGATTTGACAACTAAATAATCTAATAATTGCACAAGACATGCTGTAGAGACAAGAAAATTGAAAATTGGTATAGAAAAGAAAATCAAATTTATCCTGGGACAAATTAACTCTCCAAGCTGATTCAATGACAAAGTTGAATGCCTTAATTGGCTCTAGGTCAACAAGGCGCCAAAGTTGGAAAAGTAGGCACCCAATCTCATCATGCATACTGCTCTGTTGGAAACGTAGGCTCTTCTTCCTTGCCTAGGGATAGGAAGGGAGAATCGTAGGGATAGGAATGGATCTTTGGGCATTAGGGTTAGGATTCATTAAGGGGAGGGGAGAATAGTACATAGAGGGGACAAGGGAAGGAAGATGAGACAAGCGGATGGAGAAGATTAAAGTAGAAACTCAAACGTGAAACGCACTGTTTCAACATTTGGGAGAATCATTGGCTTCATTGTGTTGGAGTAAAACGCCCCGTTTTATTTAATTTAAATTGTACATTTTACTCCACGTAAGTTGTCGGCTGCGGGGTCTTTGTCAGAACTCCTAGGAGGATTGCCCAAAATCATGCCTTGACTCAGCCACCTAAGGGCTAGGATAGTCCCTTGGCTAGCCTGCATGCATGCCTTGGCTTAGGCCTTGACACGCAGCGGGCGCCAGCGAGGCTACTGGCTGTGCGCACAGCCATGCGCGACCCTTGCGCGCCCCACTATGCATCCATCTGCGCACACGCTTGCGTGTGCGCATGCGCCCCACCACCTGTGCATCCCTGCGCGCCCCACCACCTGTGCATCCCTGCGCGCCCTACCACACCTTAGCGAGGCTAGTGGTGTGTCTTCACAGGCATGCCATTCAGCGCGCGACACCAGTCCGCGCCTTGCGGAGCAGGCTAGTGGCATGCACACCATGCATGCTATCCAGCGCACGGCTCCAGCCCATGCCTTGCGGAGCAGGCCAATGGCATGCACACCATGCATGCCATCCAGCGTGCGGCACCAGCCCGGGCCATGCAGCAGGTGCCCAGACCGCCAGCTTGGGCCATACATGCACATCACGCCGGCACCCAGCCCGGGCTATGCAGGACCACCGCTCGAGCACCTTGACTGGGCCACTTCCGAGCGACATGACTTGACCCTGTGCCTACCACCAGGACCATGCATGGCACACTACCATGACCACCATCAGTTGGCCTTGCACAGAGCCATGCTCGCGCACCACCGCACCATGCAGACATGCCCACCCGTGGACCTTGCAGCACCATAGCCCACCATGGGCACATGCAAACCACGGCCACATTACCATGGGCACCTATCATGCTTTTATTTTATTTTATTTATTTATTTAAATTGCATTAGGACGTGCTAATCATTTACTTATTTTAATAAGGGACCTATTGGTGGTTTCCAACTTGTTAATTCTATAAATAGAACAATTAGGCTTTCATTTAACAATTTTTGAACATTGAACATTTGAGAAACCTAGGAAATTGTTCTGAGAAGAGTTAGGCTGGCCACTCCATAGTGGTTAGGATTTTCATTCGGTGCTTCATGCACTTGGGCTTCTTGGAGTGCAATTCGTGAATCCCCTTGAAGAGGAATTCTCCTTGCAATTCATGAATAAGAGTAATCCACATCTATCTTGTTTTTCATTTGATTTATAAAAGTATTTTGAGGTTTATTCAATTTGGTATTTTTGGTTTGTTCTTGTTGTTCTGAAAGTTTGTTCTTGGTGTTCTTGAGTCTTGTGAGTTTGTGTTCTTGAGTTTGTGTGCTTGTGTTCTTATGAGGCCAAATCCATACCACTTGTAGATTTGAGAAAGAGTGTGTGAGTGTTCAAGAGGGTTTATTAATTCACAACACTTGTGAATTTTGAAATTCAATAGAGAGTGAGTGAGAAAGTGTCTTGAAAACAAAAGAAGAAAAACAGAAGTGTTGTGAGTGTATTGGCCGAATCCTTTGGAGTTTGGGAGTAGTTGGTGTATTCTTCATTCCTTTGAGTGTTTATTCTTTTTCTTGGGTGTTCATACTCTTTTCTTGAAGTTTTCTTTGTCCCAAACACGAAATCAATCAGCCCCCAACAGTCCACACAAGCCACAGCAACAAGCACCAAACCTAGTTAGGTGTGTTGCCCAATTTTGCCCCTTCAGCTTTCCCACCAACCAGCCATCAAATCCTAACCCTACTTACCATATTTCCATCATATTATCAGACCTAAATCACCCTAAAAGACCCCTGGCCGAGCTCTGGTCGTGCCCCACAAAGCAGCCCCAAAACTTTCCATCCAAACCACAAGACTTTCCAAAACAGTTTGCCTAGTTTCCAGATTTGACTTATTTCGTGTAAGGCAACTTGCCTACCACGAAATTGCCTTATTCTCTTCACCAAATCAGATCTTAACCTTTCTAATACATCCCTAGACATGGTCTGGAAGTGCCCCCCTTGGCAGCCACCTCAAACCCCTCCAAACTTGCCAAACCGATCACCCCACTTTCCAAAATAACACCCATTCGGCTAAGGCAACTTGCCTAGCTCGAAAATACTCTCCTCCATCTTAATAAATTTGATATTTCTTTCCTCATTTAATTATTTAATACTTCCCTAATTGAATTAATCAAATCTCCAATTCCCCAAGTCAACCAAATCAAATCCCTTCACTCACAAAAACCGGCCACACATAGATACCCATCAGATTTCATCTCCAAATATCTTCCATTAATTCCCAAACCCTAAATCAATTTCCTAAACCCTTTCATGGACGAAATACTCACTTAACCTAGTCCCATATTCAGCCATCCAATCCCCTAAAGCAAGTCATTTTCGTGCATCACCCTAAGCCGTATTGCCGTGCACTCATTCACCCATAACCAAGCCAATTCATCACCTAAACACTTAGCCCTTTGCTTCTTATACCTTAACCCCACTTCAACCCTACCACCATCCACTTGATCAACACCAAGTTAGGAGTCCTTCTCGGTTGTTGAGGAGCAACCCAAGTCAAAGAGGAACCCTTAGGTGTATGGAGTCTTGACCGAGGATCCCATCAACCTAAATTGGTTCTTTCATTGAGAGCCTACCTCAAAAGGCTTTTCATCTCATTTGAGAGTCTCATCCAAGAGACTCTTGCTTGGTTTTTTCTTGAGAAGTTTTAACTTCTCCACGAGGTAAACGATGCGTTAACTCAAAGTTTTGTGAATTTGTTGGGAGGACCACGGAGGTCCTCGACGTTGTTTACATTGTTGTACAATTTTTGTTAGAACTTGTTAATAAATTATGAAAGAAGTTTGGAGGTTTGGGGAGTTTGGAGTAGATATGTTTGTAGGGGTCGGCCACCATTGTTGTGGAGGACTCGAGGTTAGACTCTTGTGTATGCAAGAGGAGTTGTCCATACTAGAAGGTGGACAACTCATGGTTGGACTTGGAAACCGAACCCATAAGCCCATTGTTGCCGCCCAAAGTTTCACCAAACCGTGATAAACCGAGTCCAAGTTTGTGCAAGTGTTGATATACCGTGTCCAAGCTCAGTGTGCAAGATGAGCCAAGCAGGACCCAGTATTGAGGGTCATGAGGGTTCCAACCGGGAACGTCTTGATGCCTTAGAAGTGCATTCCGAGAATGTTGGTCATGTTCTTGATGAGATCAACACCAACGTGGCCAAATTGACAATGGCTATCAATGATGTCATTCGTCAAACCGAGGAGAATAGAAGAGACCTAGAGACCACGAGGCATCTACCAGTTGAAGTCTTGAGAGGCTTGAGAAGAGGATGGCCGAGCAACACAATGCTCGACCACAACAACCACACCACTACCACCAAGGCCGAATTCTCCTAGAGAGGAGTACTATGTGGAGGATACTAACGCCAGACAGAATAGCGATTATTCTGCAAGTTAGTTTCAATAGATGAATTTACAGAAAAAAACACAAGAAATTCGCCCAAAATATAAAGAATACGTCTCTGAGAAAAAAAATTGAATATTATTAAATGAAAGATTGTCCAAAATCAGTTCACAAGCCGGACTATTAGCTAAAATTTGTTTGTAATCGAATTTTACCAAAAATGACAAAATCCCGAAAATAACGTAAAATTGAAATTCAAAATCAAATAAGCAATCTGCGAAAAATCCAGAACAAATCGGATTTAAAATTACTTCTTAACAAATATACGAAATATTATCAAAAATAGTAAAAATTAACTAAAAACAATGATTCGGAAGGGAAAACAGCAGAATTTGAGGTCAAAAAAAGGGCACATGGAGCCATGCTTGATATGGACAGCGTGCGCGTCGAAAAGAGCTTTCCGAATTGGAGTCTTATGAGCGATTCTGACACCCGTAGCCAAAGTTATGGCTAAAAGACTAAAATGCACCTAAAACTCCCCCAATTAGAAAGAGATCATGATCACTTCCGGCCTTTACGCTGATCTGCCAATTCATGGTATCTCAGCGCCATCAACGTGCAATCAGATAGCTCAGCATCATCTATCTCAGATCCCTCTGCATCAATCGCCTCGGGTTGGAAATAATTCGTCCTCGAGTTCAAAGTAGTGTCATCAGAATCCATAAAATAAGGGCTTAGGTGCTTCAGATTAAAGACATCAGAAGTCTTTAAATGACTAGGAATGCGCAACCTATAAGCATTATCATTGATCTTCTGCAAGACCTCACAAGATCCAATCTTTTGATCCTTAAGCTTACTATACTCGCCAACAGGAAAACGATCACGAGTTAATACAGCCCAAACAAAATCACCAACATCAAAAAATACCTGGCGATGATGACTGTCAACCCGAGTCTTGTACTTGGTATTGCTCTCATGAATAGCCTGTTTCACCTGCTCATGGATGCCCCGAAAATGCTCTGCCATCTCATCTGCTTTAGTACTGAAACGTCCTATACGTGGAATAGGGGCTAAGTCCAGTACCCCGGATAGGTTCTGACCATAGACAATCTCAAATGGGCTGAAGCCTGTGGTTCTATTTTTCGATCTGTTATAGGCAAATTCCGCTTGAGATAAAGCCAAATCTCACTGCTTCGGCTTAGTTCCTGCCAAACATCTCAAAAGGTTGCCCAAACTCTGATTCACCACCTCGGTCTGACCATCTGTCTGAGGGTGGTAGGCGCTGCTAAAATTCAACTGTGTCCCCAATTTCCCCCATAAGCTTTTTCAAAAATGACTGATGAACTTGGAATCACGATCGGAAGTGATAGTTCGAGGAACACCATGTAAGCGCACTATCTTTTTGAAGTAAAGATGGGCAATCCAAGTAGCATCCATAGTCTTCCTGCAAGCTACAAAATGGGCCATCTTGGAAAATCTGTCAACAACAACGCGGATAGAATTTGAGACCCGTTGGGTGTGGGGTAAGCCCAATACAAAATCCATGCTGACGTCTAACCACAACGCTTCAGGAACAGGTAAGGGAATGTACAGGCCCGCATTGTTAAGAACTCCCTTAGACCGTTGACACACATAACAACGGTCCACATAATGAGCCACATCACTGGTCAGCTTAGGCCAATAAAATTCAAAAGAGATAAGGGCCAGTGTCTTGTCTCGGCCAAAGTGTCCCTCATTATAAAATTCACTTATAATTTGTTGTCTTAATGAACAATCTGGAATGCACAACTGTAATCCACGAAATAGATAACCATTATGCAAAATAAAATCATAACAATGACCATCAATTACCTCCTCAAATATCCTTCCGAAGGAAGGATCAGCTGCATACATATCTGTGAAAGTCTCAAAACCTGCAACTCTGATACTCATGGTGGTGAGAAGTAAAGTACGACGGCTTAGGGCATCTGCGACGCGGTTCAGGCTCCCAGCCTGGTGCCTCATCGTAAATGTAAACTCTTGCAAATACGCCACCCACTTGGCATGTCGCCTACTCAGCTTGTGTTGGCCATTGATATACTTCAAGGCCTCATGATCAGTGAACAGGATGAACTCCCTTTGTACTAAGTAGTGACGCCAATGTTTCAGGGACTGAACTATGGCATAAAACTCAAGGTCATAGGTGAAATAATTTTTCTTTGAGCCCAATAGCTTTTCATTGAAAAAAGCAACCGGATGCCCTGACTAACTCAGAACACCACCAATGCCAACACGAGATGCATCACAATTTACCTCGAACACTTTGTCAAAATCAGGAAGTGCCAAAACTGGTGCCTCGGTCATCTTCTGCTTGACCAGTTGAAAACTAGTCTCTGCCTCCTCAGACCACTTGAAATCACGTCCTTTGAGGCACTCTGTGTTAGGAGCAATCAAAGTGCTAAAATTTCTGATGAACTGTTTGTAGAAGGATGCCAATCCATGGAAATTTCTAACATCGTGCAAGGTCTTTGGTTTGGGCCACTCCAAGATTGCGTCTATCTTTGATTGATCTGCATGAACACCATCAGTAGACACCATAAAACCAAGAAAAGTTACAGAAGTAGTGAAAAAAAACACTTCTTCTGATTAACAAATAAGCACTTCGTTTTCAGCATCTCAAAAACAGCACGGAGGTGGTCAAAGTGTGAGGCCCATGTCGGACTATAAATGAGAACATCATCGAAGTAAACCACAACGAATCTCCCTATAAAAGGTCGCAATATTTGATGCATAAACCTCATAAATGTGTTGGGTGCATTAGACAGTCCAAAAGGCATGACCATCCACTCATATAACCCGTGTTGTGTCTTAAACACTGTCTTCCACTCATCTCCAGGTCTTATTCTGATCTGGTGGTATCCGCTTTTAAGGTCAATTTTTGAGAAGACCTTAGAACCGAACAGTTGATCCAAAATATCATCTAGGCGGGGAATTGGAAACCTATACTTCATAGTAATTTTGTTAATTGCTCGACTGTCATCACACATATGCCAGGAACCATCTTTCTTTGGCACGAGCAGGGTAGAGATTGCACATGGACTCATACTCTCACGAATATAACTCATCTCTAATAACTCTACTACCTGTTGTTGCAACTCTTCAGCCTTTTTGGGACTGAGGCGATATGCTGGTCGATTTGGCAAACTCGACCCTGGAACAAAGTCGATTTGATGCTGGATATCTCTCATAGGCGGTAGCCCAGGAGGGAGATCCTTTGGCATCAGGTTAGTGAACTCTGCCAACAATTGCTGCACCTCTATTGAAAAATCAGAGTTTACAGCTACTGCACTGTTCTCGCAAGGTAGTAGAGCATAGACCACATCTCCATGCTCAATCTCGTTTAAAAACCTAGACATAGAAAGCAGGTTAGTATTATTGGCTATCGGGGTAGGAGTGGGTCCTTCCCGCTGGGGCGCTAACATAATCTTTTTTTCCTTGATGTTAAGGGAATAAGTATTTTTTCATCCATCATGGATGACACTGCGATCATACTGCCAAGGTCGACCCAACAATACATGACACGCATCCATAGATACAACATCCCACCAGGCATTATCAAAATATTTTCTGCCAATTGAAAAAGACACAAGGCATCGCCTATTTGCTGTTACCTCACTGCCTTTATTCAGCCGTGACAACTTGTATGGCTTAGGATGAGGTCTATCTTCAACTGCAACTTCTGGACAGCTTCCTCGGATACTACATTCTCGCAACTGCCACTGTCAATGATCATTTTGCAGACTTTATCTGCAACTATGCAGGTTGTGTAGAAAATATTGGTTCTCAACCAATCATCCCCTGAATCGCCCTTGGGAGTCAGTAGACTCTTGCGAATGACCAGAGTCTCATGGCCATCTCCATGTAGCACATCATCAACTTTATCATCGTCATACACGGGCTCGCCAATCTCCTTAGGCTCGTTTACTACGTCCTCCTCAATCAACAAATTTTTGCCCTTTTGATTAGCAGGTTTCCTGCAATCAGTCGCTTTGTGCCCCTGTTTCCCACAACGAAAACATCTAGTAGTAGGGTTAGAATTATTCTGTGGTGGCTGCTAGACAAGATGGAAATCCTGAGGGTGAACTGGCACCTGATTACTGGCCTCCTATTTTGCTGTTTATCAACAACAAGTGCACGTTGGTATGCCTCCGAAACAGTCCACAACGAGTGAAGGTTGAGGACGTCTTGCAAGGGTTGGCGCAAACCCTTCAAATATCTCGCTACCAACTACTCTTCCATCTCAGATAAATCGTTCCGCGCGACCAACTGGTAAAATTCTTTTGTATAATCATCGACTGATCTCGCGCCCTGCCTCAACACATGAAGTCGCTGAAACAAGGTTTGAGTGTAGCCGAAGGGAAGGAAGTGACATTTCATCTTCTTCTTCATCTTCTCCCAATCAGTGATCTTGGCCTTGTCCTGCCTGTCTCGTGAGCGTCGCAACTGCTCCCACCACGCAGATGCTCTGCCTTTGAGTTTGATGGCGACCAGAAAATACACTCCACTTCGTTCATCCAATCAATGAATCCCTCAGCCTATAACGTACCAGAAAATTCGGGCAGATTGACCCGAAAACCGAAGTCTACATGACGCTTCTCCCGACCACGGTGCTCCTGGAATAGAGCATGATTGTGATATGGGTTTTCGAAAGTGGACTCAGAATCATGATCGGAGGCCTCATGATCCTCGAAATTGCGTGCCGCCAGACGCTGGGTTAACTCTGCAACTTGTCATTGCAAATCCTCAATCATCGCATCCTGAACGCTACGATCATAGTACTGGGCTTCCTCCTTCGGACTCTGCCCACGAAAACTGCGACCACGAACACCAGCCATTGAAATTGATGAAATTTCACCCCAGGAAGATGTTGAAGCTCTGATGCCAACTGATGCCAGACAGAATATCGATTATTCTGCAGGCTAATTTCAACAGATGAATTTACGGGGAAGAACACAAGAAATTCGCCCAAAATATAGAGAATACGTCTCTGAGAAAAAAATTGAATATTATCAAATGAAAGATCGTCCAAAATCAGTCCACAAGCCGGACTGTTAGCTAAAATTCGTTTGTAACCGAATTTTACTAAAAATGGCAAAATCCCGAAAATAGCGTAAAGTTGAAATTCAAAATCAAATAAGCAATCTGCGAAAAATCTAGAACAAATCGGATTTAAAATTACTTCCTAACAAACATACGAAATATTACCAAAAATAGTAAAAATTAACTAAAAACAATGATTCGGAAGGGAAAACAGCAGAATTTGAGGTTGAAAAAAGTGCACATGGAGTCATGCTTGATATGAACAACGTGCGCGTCGAAAAGAGCTTTCCGAATTGGAGTTTTATGTGCGATTCTGACACCCGTAGCCAAAGTTATGGCCAAAAGACTAAAACGCACCTAAAACTTCCCCAATTAGAAAAGAGATCACGATCACTTCCGGCCTTTACGCTGATCTGCCAATTCATGGTACCTCAGCGCCATTAACATACAATCAGACAGCTCAGCATCATCTATCTCGGATCCCCCTGCATCAATTGCCCCGGGTTGGAAGAAACTCGTCCTCGAGTTCAAAGCAGTGTCATCAGAATCCACAAAATAAGGGCTTAGGTGCTTCAGATTAAAGACATCAGAAGTCTTTAAATGACTAGAAATGCGCAACCTGTAAGCATTATCATTGATCTTCTGCAAGACCTCACAAGGTCCAATCTTCCGATCTTTAAGCTTACTATACTCGCCAACAGGAAAACGATCACGAGTTAATACAGCCCAAACAAAATCACCAGCATAAAAAAGTACCTGGCAATGATGACTGTCAACCCGAGTCTTGTACTTGGTATTACTCTCATGAATAGCCTATTTCACCTACTCATGGATGCTCTGAAGATGCTCTGCCATCTCATCTGCTTTAGTACTGAAACGTCCTATACGTGGAATAAATGCTAGTTTGCCTAGTTTTCAGGTTTGACTTATTTTGTGTAAGACAACTTGCCTACCACGAAATTGCCTTATTCTCTTCACCAAATTAGATCTTAACCTTCCTAATACATCCCTAGACGTGGTCTACAAGTGCCCCCATTGGCAGCCACCTCAAACCCCTCCAAACTTGCCAAACTGATCACCTCACTTTCCAAAATAATACCCATTCGGCTAAAGCAATTTGCCTAGCTCGAAAATCCTCTCATCCACCTCAATAAATCTGATCATTCTTTTCTCATTTGATTATTCAATACTTCCCTAATTGAATTAATTAAATCCCCAATTCCCAAAGTCAACCAAATCAAATCCCTTCACTCACCAAAACTGGCAACACATAAATACCCATCAGATTTTCTAGATTTCATCTCCAAATATCTTCGATTAATTCCTAAATCCTAAATCACTTTCCTAAACCCTTACATGGCCGAAATACTTACTTAACCTAGTCTCATATTCAACCATCCAATCCCCCAAAGCAAGTCATTTTCGTGCATCACCCTAAGCCCCATTATCGTGACACTCATTCACCCATAACCAAGCCAATTCATCACCTAAACACTCAGCCCTTTACTCCTTATACCTTAACCTCACTTTGACCCTACCACCATCCACTTGATCAACACCAAGCTAGAAGTCCTTCTCAGTCGTTGAGGAGCAACCCAAGTCAAGGAGGAATCCTTAGGTGTATGGAGTCTTGATCGAGGACCCCATCAGCCTTCCCCCCATACACCTGCGTCTAGACATTTCCCTTTTTCTATAAGGAGCATTTACGAGGAGTCATATGTGAATGCTCTTAGTGGAGTGTATCCTACGCATTATGGTGGTAACAAGTTCCAACAAACTTTATTTGCATTGATTATAATTTATATCGTATTCGAGAGTGGTGCGTAATATGTTATCAACATGGTCTATGCAGATGGAGAGAATTACTTATGGTTTGGATAATTGATAGAAGACATTAAAATGATGCTTTTAAGAAGACCTGCTTGGCAAGTTAAGTTTCAATATAGAAAGGCTAACTGTGTAGCACTTTCTCTTTCCAAACATACATTCAAATTCAAATATGATGATAAACATATATATGGATGAAGTATATGTTTGGCATGTCCTTCTGTAATATATATGTATGTCCAAAGGGACAATTGATATAGTTGCTAAATGCAAATGCAGTATGATGTTCTTCTAAAAAATATTATTAATATTAGTTTTCTATTTGTAAATTAGAAAATTTATGAGATTAAAAAAAATCCATGCTTTTTTCATGTACGTGAATATGTATATATTAGGGAGGAACAACGTGCAAAACGCATTTTCCTAAATTTAGTGAAATGGTTATAATTATGTGATTTTTATATAAAAATAATTTCGATCAATAATATAATGCAAAACACATTAGCATCGTCGCAAACCCAAACCTAAGTTAAAAAAGGTTGTTTCTTACGCACGAGCTACTATTTGGTTATTCTAGACATATTTAAATTTCAAAGTTTAAGTGATTAGCTAAAAATAAAAAGTTATATATTTTTCAAATTTTAAAATTTAGAATAATCAATCCAATACTATTACCCTTAAAAAAAACAAATCAGTCGATCAATGAATTGGAATATGCGAATCATGTATAGTACAATGATATGTGAGTTGCAAACTTGCGTATCATCAGTACATAGTATAGTGATATGTGAGAGTATTCTAATTAGATTATTCAAAGTCAAATTTTAAAAAGTATACATTTACACATAAAAAATAATTTGTCAAATATAACAAATTTTTAGTTTTATTATTCACTTTTAAAAATAAAAAGAACTTTTATATTTTTTTTCTCACTTTTTTCTCTATTTTTGATTAAAAATAAAAAAATATTTTTCATATGTGTGAAAGTTTATATCTTTTAAATTTAACTTTAAACAACTCAAAAAACATGCTCGGAGTTGCAAACTTCCGTATGAACCGCGAACCATTGTCGACCACGAAAAAACAAACATGTGCACCTTGTGTTTTATGACGAAAGATAAGTAGGCGCACGACCGCCCACTCTCGTGAGTCCCTGACTTACAGATGTTCATGCCGACAAAGTGTACGGCCCTTTCCCCTCTTCTATATAAATAACAACTTCGAATAACGAATTGTTGCACAGAGTGCGCACACACTAGAGTCTTAAAAACCAAGATTTCTCCAACTTTCTAAGAACCATTTTCTTGCCATGGCAGCAGCACCAACTGATCATGAGTCTCTGGTATTCACAGTACGAAGGTGCATGCCGGAGTTAATTGCTCCGGCTAAGCCCACACCCCACGAGTTCAAACAACTTTCTGATATCGACGATCAAGAGTCTTTACGATTTCAAGTCCCCGTTATACAATTTTATAGACACCATCCCTCGATGCAAGGGAGAGACCCTGTGAAAGTCATCAGAGAGGCACTTGCTCAAACACTTGTGTTTTACTATCCATTTGCAGGTCGGCTTAGAGAAGGGCCTGGAAGGAAACTTGTAGTAGACTGCACGAGTGAGGGTGTCATTTTCATCGAGGCAGATGCCGATGTTACACTTGAGCAGTTTGGTGTTGCTCTTCGACCTCCATTCCCGTTCTTGGATGAGCTTCTTTTTGATCTTCCAGGCTCTGGAGGGGTTCTTAATTGCCCCTTGCTGCTTATTCAGGTACAAATCTGCTAAGGAACTCGTGAATTTGTCGGGCTTTATTTGATTAGACAAATGATATTTGATTATTTGTTATTGTATATGTTAGAAAATATTATAAATAAATTTAAAAATTTAGAAATAAAATAAAAATTGTTAAGATATAAATAATAAAATAATAAAAAAAAATATTTTTTATCAATTTAAAATTTTAAAATAAATAATAATTTCATATAATATCAAAATAGAAATCTAGAATTTAAACTCTAACTCTATACACTATTTTATTTAATTAAATATTCTACTTATTAGACATATTAATTGAAATTAAGTCTAATCTACAAGTGAGGATAAGTATTAAAATTTAAAATTATAAAATTTATTTCTTCTCATCGGCTTAAGTTTTGAGGCAAAATGGTGATTTTATATGATATGTGATCTCATTTGAATTCAAAGATGAAATAAATGAGATGAGATGAGTTTAAATTAATGAAAAATGAAAAGTTGAATAAAATATTGTTAGAATATTAAATTTTGATATTATTATTCTTTTGAAATTTAAAAAAAAAATGTATTACTTATTAAATTATATATAAAAATTTGAGAAAATTATAATAATAAAATTGAAATGAATTGAAATAAATTTGAATTCAAACGAAGGCTAAGGGATGATTTGGATTCATAGACGAGATGAGCACATCTCAAATCATCTCAAATTCATTATTATACTTTTTCAAATTCTCATACAAAACACAAATTCTAATATATATTTTTTTCAAACTTGAATATATTTTTTAAATTTCAATTCAACTTTTTCAAATTTCAAAATAATAATAATATTAAAAAATAAATTAAACCCATCTCAACTCATCTCATATTAGGATAAAGATGAGTTTTTTTGCATTTGGATACTCAAACTTAAAATCATAAAACTTGCGAACCAAGATTTTAATATTACTTTTTTTCTATTTTTATTATTATTTATAAACATTCTCAAACATTCTCAATATCTAAACGTAATTTTAACAAAATAAAGCTAAGTTTCCCCCCTAACGTTAATCATTTTTTGGCATCTTCATGACCATTACTGCTTATTTAAGTACAAATTCTGCTTATCTAAAAGAATTAAAAAAATAAAAAATAAATACAAGTCCTGTTAAGGAACTCATGAGAAGATTATTGTATAAAAAAAATTACATAAAAAATTTTTTATAAATTGACTTAACTTTAATTAATTTGTTAGATCTATTTAATATATTTTGAATTTAATTAATTTGTTAAATCTATTTTATATGATTTTTTAATATAATAGATTAGATAAAATAATATGAATTTATAAAATTATTTTTATGTAATTATTTTTTTATTTTCCAACCTAAAGTTGATCATTGTTTGACATCTTCATGACTTGCATGCAGGTGACGCGACTCAAATGCGGCGGGTTCATTTTCGCAGTTCGCCTCAACCACACAATGAGCGATATTGCTGGTTTGGTCCAGTTCATGACGGCAATAAGCGAGGTGGCACGGGGCGCGCGTGCCCCTTCCGTCTTACCCGTATGGCAGAGACATCTCTTGAATGCAAGGGACCCAGCATGCTTAACATGCACGCACTATGAGTACAGCGAGGTGATCGACACAATGGGTGGCCCCATCACTCCACTCGAGGACATGGCTATCCGCTCCTTCTTTTTTGGTCGTACCGAGGTTTTGGCCATCCGTAGGTTTGTACCGCATCACTTGAGCCAGTCCACCACCTTTGAGGTGATCATCGCATGCCTTTGGCGATGCCGCACCATCGCACTCCAGTTCGACTGCAACCAGGAGGTGCGCATGATGTCTCTCGTCAACGCGCGTCACAAGTTCAATCCCTCGTTACCGACTGGTTACTACGGCAATGTTATTGTCTACCCAGCAGCAGTCACGACGGCCGGGAAGCTATGCGAGAACACTAATTTGGGTCATGCTTTGGAATTGGTGAGGAAGGCAAAGAAAGAAGTGAGCGAGGATTATATGCGGTCGGTGGCAGATCTAATGGTGATCAAAGGTCGGCCACCCCTCTCGGAGGTGGGTACATTCCTTGTGTCGAATGTGACACGTGCCGGGCTCGGTAAGGTGGACTTTGGGTGGGGGGAGGCAGCTTATGGTGGGCTAGCTGAATGTATTGTGGGAAGCATTCCAAGAACGGGGAGCTTATATGTTCCTTGTAAGAATAGTAAAGGAGAGGAAGGGATAGGCGTGGGAGTATGCTTGACAGCCCCGGCAATGGAAATATTCGTCAAGGAGTTGGATTTTTTTCTGAAAAACATGTCGAAGAGTGGCCAGAAATCCAATTTCAATGCCTCTAAATTGTGAACCCAACTCATGATCAACGTCCAGCCGTTGGAAGACAATTAGTAGTTCGAAATAAAGATGATCAATTCAAAAGAAAAAGAGAAATGCTTTAATTTAAAGAGATTTTATAAAATAAATTTTATAAAATAATATGATTTATGTAGTTTATCATATTATAAAATTAATTTTATTATAATTATATAAAATTATATTAATTTATGATTAATTATATAAAATCATATTCACAAAGTTAAAATTATATTAATTTATGAGATTAATTATATAAAATCATATTCACAAAATTAAAATTATATTAATTTATGAGATTAATTATATAAAATTTCTTTATAATTATAACATCAGTATTATGCGGTGGTTATGTATGCATTTTTTTATTATTAGCTACGTTGGAGGGAGAGAGATTAGAATGGAGACAAGCCATGCATTTACGTGGTCTTACGTTGGAGGGAGAGAGATAAAGAGAAGACAAGCCATCCCATCACATTACTCGTGTGATCTCGATCAATCATATGTGGTGGTTATGAATTAACGTGTATTTTTTTTTAATATTTAAGTCTTATTTAAATTTAAATATGAGATGAATTGAAATAAATTTAATTTATTTTTTAATATTATTATTATTTTAAAATTTGAGAAAGGTATATTAAAAATTAAAAAAAAATTAATTAGAAATTAAAAAAAATATATTAAGAATTAAAAAATGTGTATAAGAATTTATGTTTTATATAAAAAATTATAAAAATATAATAATAAAATAAAGATGAGTTGAGATGAGTTGAACTCACCTCTAAATACAAACGGAACCTTAACGTGTATTTCATTATTACTATTTAAAAAACTGAAGTCTTGACTGGATGGAGTTGTTAAAGAATATTAACATTGGATTAGTTAAAGGGTAATGATATGCTTGCGGTTGGTTTACTACTGATTTACTATTTTCACTATTTTATTTATTTTATTTATTCAAACGATGCTTCTCTTATTTCAGTCTGAAACTTTTGTCAATAATTTTCTATCATGACGTAATTTTTTCTGTTCTTCTCAATTTTTGAATTGTCGTTTCTTATTTATCATTTGCATTTTATTTGTTTATGGATTAAAAAGAAAATATCTCTTATATTAAAATTTAGGTATTATTTATTTTTTGAGATAAAATAAATATTAAAAAATTATAATATATAATTATAATATTAATTTTGTTTTAAAATTTAAGAAATCATTTTAGAATGTAAAAAATTATAATTTTTTTATTTTATTTTGTATAAAAGTTTTAAAAAATATAATAATAAATTTAAAATGAGATAATATAAGATAAAATTATTTGTGTATATAAACTAGTCCTTAATTTATTCTCAGAGTTAAAATGACAATATTAGAGTGATAAAGAATTAGTTTAAGAGTAGTGATAGACTTACAATTTTATTATTACATATTTACTATTTATATTTTATTTAAAAATTTTATTTTCTTATAAATTTTTTAAGTATTTTTTTAATATCTTTAATTATCAAGAAAATATATATAATCTTACTAATACTTTTTTCTTAATTATTAAATAAAATAAAAATTTAAACAAAATAAAATATAAAATAGATAATAAATAAGTAGTAAATAAATTATAACTCTATTATTTTTCTTAGTTAATAATTAGACTCAACATCTCAGGATTTGAATAATATGAAACAGTTTAACCTTTAAAATTATTATTTGTTAAAAGATAGTATTATCTTGAAAAGTATTTCATTTTTATTTTTATCGTATACTGTAGATATCAATTACCCATTTCACTTCTGACATAAAAGAAATAAGGCTTAAGTCATAAATTTGAGTAAAAATAAATAAAAGAGAAGCAAGCATCGTTTGAATGAATGAGGTGGGAAAATAATACAAATAGTAAACCAGTAGTAAACGAAATGCAAGGTATCATTACCCTTAGTTAAAAATCAGTATTTTTTAGAATTTTAAAAAAATTATTAAAATTATTAAAAATATTCTAATATTGAATTGTTCATTCACTTTTTAAAATTTTAAAAAATTTATAATTTCTTTATTTTACTTTTTATATATGAAAAGAAATATTCACATCTCCATCTATTAAGAATAATTATATAAGTAATTATTTGATTGAAAAAAATAATTTTTTAACAAAGAATTGAAAAATTGTTTTTCAAGATTTGGTTGAAAGATGATTATTTAAGTATCAAATTAAATTATTAAAATACATATGGTTAGTGTAATTACAGAATATGAAAAAAATATTTAAATAGATTCTTAGTAAAAAATAAATATAAATATGATTCTTGAAGATTATTCAAGATTATGAAAATAAAATAAATATAAATAAAATAAATATAAATAATAAAAAAAATTAATATTTTATTATTATAAAAAATGTAATAGCTAATCCAATGTAGATTTCATATTTTAAGTGATTAGCTAAAATATAAACAGTTGTATATTTTTTAAATTTTGAATATGAAGTTGGTCAATCCAATACTAATGCTCTAATAGATTGAATATGAAATTGCTATAACTTCAATAAATAAATAATTAAAATAGTTTTTAATAATTTGACTTAACAATAATTAAAATAGTTTGTAATTGGACGAGTTAAATAATTTTTAAAATTAAAATATCCATTCTTCTTACTAATTTACTTCCAGCACAAAATAAAGAAATAAAGAAATAACTTTTTAAATTTATTAGGAAGATCACTATTCCTCTCTAAAGTATTGTTCGCCCTTTTGTTTATTATATTTTATTAAAAATAGTATTATGATGTGAAATAAAGTAGTAAAAAAATAATAATAAAAATAATAGAATAATGTTATATTAATAAATGAGAAAATAAAAATAAAAAATGGGATGTATGAGATTTTTTTGAAGATGAATAAGATTTAAGAAAAATTTATAATGAGAGATTTTTAATTAAAATTTGAAGAAAATTTTGAGAGATGGGATTGACTGCTCTAAACAATAATTCTCTTTCTTCTAAAATTGTTTCTATTGCTAAAGAAATAATATTGCTAAAGAAGTTCTTGATACCATCCCTGTTGCATCAAATCCTTTGGAGATATCTTTTTATTTCCTTTGCATCTTCTAATTAAAACAAAATGGTGATTTGAGGAGAATTGGTGCCATGAAAGTTGAGCTTTTGGATAAATACAATTGAATTATCTGTCATAGCATATATATACTTGATAAAATTGCCACATGATTTTGAGCACTGGAATTAAGCGAAATGAAATGAACCTATTGTTGTGAACCTATTGTTGTGAACAACAATAGGTTATATGCTAAGATGTATCTCATAAGAAAATTGATTAATCACAGGCATGTATCAATCAGCTTGAAGGAGGATGAGTTCATTAGTGAAACAGATTAAATAGGTTATAAAAAATTATGATAGTTATAGGGAACTATCATTTGCTTTGTAAAAGATTTTTAGCAGCTTTACAATTGTTAATTTCGTTGTGCAAAGGTTCATTTGCTCTTGCTTCAGTTTATTTTTGTAATGAATCCTTGTAAGAAGCGGGAGAACATATCCTATTATAATCACAATTTAAGACCAAGATTTCATTTTCTTTCGTAAATTTTGAGCTCAAGTGTGGGGCTGCTCCAAAGCTCTAAAAAACAACTTTGTGAGGGAGTTGGCTGTGATTGTTCTTTAGTTCACTACAACAAATTTGGCTTTTGTGATAGACAAAAACATTATAAAAAATTGACAAAACGTCACAAAAGACTTTTAGTGACAGTTTGAAACCGCCATGGTAACCGTCACAGCAAATGCGTCACAGATAAGTATTCATGACAGTTTACCATTCAACCATCACAAAAGATATTTTTGTGACATTGGTGTCTTTCCGTTCAATGAAATGTTCGAACATTAGAACAGCTAGTGACGGTTCAAATATGTCACAAAAAATAACTTCTGAACGTAACAAAAAATGTCTGAACGTAAATGTATCTTGCTAATATTCGAACGATAGACTACTTCGTTTGAATGTTAGACATTCGAACGTTCATATTTTCATTTGAACGTTCATATTTTCATTCGAACATTGTTCACATCCGAACGTATGTTGACATTCGGACGTTTCTTACACAACGTTCGAACATTATGTATCACTAAGTTGGAACGTTAGTTTGATGAACATTTGATTGTTTGGACAGTTTATTTGAATGTTTTATTAGTTCATTCGAACGTTTACTTTGTACATCCAAACTTGCTTGGAATAAAGGTTCAAATATTTACTGTGTACATTTGTACGTACTAGTTAGAAATGGTAAATTTTAATAAAATTAAGAAGCTTACAAATTGTATCATGTTACAAATAATAAAATAAAAAAAGCACACAAAATTATACAATATTACATATTAAAAACATACAATATCTTATAGCATATCAAAGTTGGATACTAAAAATTAAAAATAATAATAAAATGATAAAATTTATCCTTTTTTTCCTTTTCCATCGCGATCATACTGCAGTGACATTACATGCTCCATTTGGGCCGCCATCTCCCCCTGCACTTGTTCTTGGACTGCAGTGCGTATTATTTCCTCCTACTCTCTACTGCTCCTGCATGCGCGTCTCTAGATTAGAATATCGCTTCAAGAGAGACTCCAGCTACTGTTGTCTTGACCTTATAATCTCGTTTTCTTGTTGTGCTGCTTTAAATTCCTGGTGAGATTATTAACCTTTGAAGTTGAGGAGCTCGTGGATGATAAACCAGCTGAATGCTTGAGTGAACATCCCAATCTTCTTACTATGCTTGACTTGGCCTCGAGTATTTCCGTGAAAATGTCAATATCATTAGGCGAGAACTCCCCAGAAGTTGACTGCATCTCCAACATTCTGTCCTGCAATTAAAAAGAAAACACACATTAAGCAACAAAATTAATTGAAATACAAATAAAAATAAATTATTCAGATATTTCATAATCAATTTAACAATATTAAAATTGCTTACATAATTTTCTACAACTGCAGGATCCATCCACTTATCTTTAGAGAGATATCAAAGTACAGCCATGAGCACGTCAAAAGAACGATGCATCAACTAACGTATATAATAGCTGGGTATTAGTTAATATGTTATTGAGTATTAAAATATAATTAATTAATTACCAACAACATTTCATTACAATTAGATGTCGACTGGCTCTTCGTCTCATGCATTTTGATTTCTTCAGGAGCGCATTCTTCAAGAGGTGAGTTCGGAGCGGGTTTGGGACTTGGAACAAGTGCCACATTTCTTCTTACTCTTTTTGGTGGTATTTTTGAAAATGAATAAAAATAAAAATAAATTGTAATTTGAATATTACTTTTAATAATCTAATATTAACAATTTAACTTATATGATTTTATACTCTTATTTTTTTTTCAGATAAAGTTTCCATGGTTGTTTCAGAATTTCTCTCAATCGACCCCTCAGTGTCATCTTGCATGTCTTCATCTTCTTCTTCCTCTTCACTCATTTCAATTGGGTGAGCGTCTAGTTCAAATGGGTCGAGGTGAACTGGTGCCAAATCATCTCTAGATAAGGGGAGTTAACTTCATTTCTACGGAGTGTTTTGGCACTAAAACTCAATGAAATGGAATTTTGGGAATCTCAGTCCTTCTCAATTTAACATTCGAACGTTTCACACAAACATTCGAACGTCCAAGTTTGAATCTTGGAAGATGAAGTGTTACGTTTGAACATATACTTAATACATTTGAACATAAATTTTCCAACGATAGAAATCCAATAGTCATGTTCGAATGTGAATTCGACAATGTTGGAATACGAACAGTTACATTCCAACATTGCTTTTCCAATGTTGGAATGTAACTAGTTAAATGTTGGAATATGAATAGTCACGTTAGAATGTACCATGGTCATGGTACATTCGAACGTTACTATTTGCAATGTTGGAAAGCAAATTTACATTCAAGTGTGAGTTTGCGTACGTTCGATCGTTTACGCAGAATTGCATTTTTGGGCTTAGCCCTAAGATTGTTCTATTAAAAATTTAAGTTTTATTTCTACTAATTTTTATCTCATTTATGCAGATAAATATAAAATGACTCAGCAATCTCAGACCACAAGAAGGAGGGGTCAAGAAGGAGCCTCACAAGAGGCATACTGGATAGAGGCCCACATAGTTACACCGGAGCAGGAGGTATTGATTAATGAGGTGCTTTTTGTGTTTGTGGATAGGGGCTGGTTGCCCATCTACGCACTGAGGGGGACCGTGTACACCAGCATGGTTCACGAGTTCTATTAGACGATGTTCATATTACCCCATTATTCAGAGAAAACCTAACAAATAAATTGAAAATGATAGAATAAAAGAGTTTTAATAATTAAAAATCAAATACATAAATAAAAAATAAGTTATAAAAATCATCACACACAAGTTTATCCATAACCCTATTTGAGAATTTAGTTATCCATACACATGATGAATAACTAAATTCTTAAGAGAAAAATAAACAAAACACTCCGGTATTCTCCTCCCTCTTTCTCTCGATTCTTTTCTTCTATTTTTTCATGTCTTTCATTTTCCCTCTTGCTCTTATTTATAGAGTTGTCGTGCCCCACTTTAGTCATTTTTCCATTTGAATTGTAGTGTCTTACTTTGCATGCTTAATCAACTTGTGGCTGAAATGATCCATGCATTGAATGACTTGGTCGGCTGAAATGAGGTGTATGCATTCGTGTTTCAATTTCTTCAATGAATTTATCCTTGAATCAACTTAAATTGCAAGTGAAGCCCATCATTTAATAGTTGTCGTGTGCTAGCTTCAATTTAGAAGTGTAGATGTTCATGAATATGTAGCTTCCATTTGAATTGATTGAGTTGTCGGTTTCTTCTTCAATTAAATCCATTTTGTTGCTCATCGAAATCTCAAAGTGCCGTGTCTCATATGCATCTTATTTCTTTCCCAATTCTTGGTCAAAACTTGCACGCGACTGAAGGAAGCTTGTGAGATCCGAAACTTATCTTGCATGAGTTCAAGTGAGTTAGCAGGTGAGTGGATGCAAGTTGGCGTTGGTTTCGTCTAAGCCAAGAGTGGTGGTTGCTTTGCTTCAATCCTTCATGTGTCTATCAAATAAAACTCTAATGTAAAAGTCAAATAGTAGAAGTGGGAGTGTATTAATTAAGTAGGAGACAAGATTATATCTCATGGGCCCTTCATGGTTTAAGACTATGTAAGTAGGAGTCGAGATTAAATGCATGTTGATTTTACAAAAAAAACTGCCGTGTGAGACCTCCTATGCGTAAGCATGCATGGGCCCATGATAATTAAATAAAATCTCAACAAATCTTGCAAATTATAAGCCATTTCTCATTTGCCAATATTGCCAAAAAATTGAGATATAAAATATTATAAAATCATGCTCAAATCTATTTCAATATGAATAAAAACTAAATTTAATAATATAAGTTATAATCCATTCTTTCTATTCATATTTTAGCATTTTAATCAAACAATAGAATATTTTGAGTATATTTTTGTGCACTCATCACCCCACGATGTTGACTCTCACGTCATCAAGATTCGTAGGTTTTGAATCATTGTCTCAACAGATGTTATCATTGAGCTATTGCAGATCCAGCGTTAGCTGCCCAGCCAGTAGTTGAGCAATAGGTGGAAGATGTAGCTGCTGCACAAGCTCTTCCGCGAAATGCTGACGCTGGCATGGTGGAGACCTAAATTGACCCAGTTTCGTCTACGAGCAGTCATCACATCGACCTTGACTCATGCGACGATGTTGGATCTAAGCAGGAGGGTCCATAGCAGGATGATGATTTCTACATCCTCACAGGCAAAAACCAACAAGCGCACGAGATGTCAGATAGCTTCTTCCAAAGTGCACTCGACGGTTTCTTCCACATACTGCATCTCATTGTTGCAGCAAATGTGGACCCACTGGCACATAGAGTGACTTTCAACCGGTCACGAACCCAATTTCTCATCAAGATAGGGTGTAGAGACCCGATTGATCTTCCGTGGGTGATTTTCGAGAGGATCTTCTATCTTAACAGACAACCTCCCGTAAAGAGTCATCATCACCTAGTTGCTCCTACCACATGGAGTGCCACCTTAGGTCTCGGAGCCAGTGTGATAGCAGATCGACCCTCTGGACATCAGCAGCTAACCAGAGTTGGGGGTAGAAGAGACGTGTGCCTCCTCCTGTAGTAGTTCTTGCGCCACCTCCCCAGTGTCAAACTGTCCAACCTGATGCTGCTGAGATACCTGCTTCGATGGGACAGCTGTAGGCGCACATGGAGAGGCAGTTCATTGCACATACTGCCTCGATCATTGCGCACATGGATCAGGGATTGGGACTCCTGTGCACTGATATAGAGACCTAGCATCTCAAGGTCGAGACATTGTTTGATGAGGTTAAGGCCTTAAAAAACCTTGTCTAGTCAGTGATTGTTTTTAAGTCTTTTTGTATTTAGTTTTAAATTTATGTAATAGACTAACTGCTAATGTAATGTATATATTGTTTTCTTTTAATTTCTGTTCTCAATTTTTTTTAATATTAGTTTATCTAAATTTAATTTTAAATTCTCGTACTTCATATCTTTCATAAATTCAATTATTTTATAATTCAATAGAGTAAAAAATTTGTATAATATTAATAGGGCCCACTAGAATAGAATCTTATTTTAATTTCTTTATATATTTTTTATTCATATTTTGTTCATTTAAAAAATATTTTAAAAAATAAATATCAATTCAGTCCAATAATCAAATCCTACACTATTAAGTAAAGGAAAAATTTTAAAATGTATTAAAATACTAAAGGTATCACAATATGGTGTCAAAGTATTTTTTTTTTAAAATTTAATGTAAACTTTCAAACGTTATTTTATATAGTTCGAATGTTGGCGCTAGAAAAATTCACGTTCGAACGTCATTGATTACATAGTTCGAACGTACACTCAATGTTTGAATGAAAAATGGTCATTGTTCGAACGTAAAAAAATTCAGTTGTTATCTTTAGTGACGGTTCCAAGAAACCTTCATAAAAAATAGATTTTGGTAACGGTTTGAAGACTGTCACAAATTCTAAAGCGTTACTAAAGCCTAATTTTGTTGTAATGGTTGTTTGTGTATTAGTTGTTTATATATATATACGTCATATGCTAAAATCTTAAAAGAGAGAAGGAAAAAAAAGAGCTTCTTCAGGTTAAATGAAACTACTTACTTGCAAACAACATCAACTGATTTGCTACCCATATCGTTCCTCATCAATGACTGCATCAATCTCTTCCATTTAATTCTATGTTAGAAAAAATACAGCGCAAAAAATACCTCAAGTTTAGCTTTAAAAATTGCTCCACAAGTTTCTCCAGACTGATAAAATACCGGCGTTTCCTCTTAGTGGTTAGTGCACTACTTAGTATAAAACTAGAGTGATAATAAATATATCCACAGTCTAAAAACAATTTCAAGAAAGAATAAAAAAAGAGAGAAATTTTCTTATTTTTCCAGATAGTCCTAAAACCAAACTGGGGGGGCTATATATAGCCCCCACTCTCACATGGTTGGTCTTAAAGGCCAGCCATAAAATAAAGTAAAATGCATGGCATAAATGCTATGCGTTTTACGTTACATGCCATGTAACGCAAGTGAGGGCAAGAGGTCTGCCCCATGTGGGCGCCTCCCCTCCCATTTATTACATCTTCCACTCGCACATAGTGAGCATGACCCCAGGTCTGCATCTCTCTAATATTCTCAATCTTATTCATACAAGTAAATAGGCCGTACGACCACCAAGCACATCTACAGAAAGATATGAATACATACACCAAATCTCTCCCAGAGAAGACCAGTATAGTAATATCCCCGAAGTGTATGGTCATGTCCTAAACTTATTTGATCGCATCAAATCAAATATTTTCGAACTCTCTTGAGTTAATAAACTCAGAACAATGCTTGATTTTTTCCAAATCATTTCAATGTGTTTACAACCTTAGCCGCTATCAATATGCATCGTCATAGTTTGACGTCAGCAAACACTATCGATGATACGAAATCGAAGAGTCTTCCGTTTGCACTCATATTATTCAACTTTGGTCAAACCGTTTTCCTAGCAATGCCTCTTTAGACTGAATCAATCATGGCCATAGACAGCATGCCAAAGTAGCATACATTATAACCTCTATCTTGTGATATAGTCAAAAGTAAAGGATACCTAAAAAATGAGACTCACACAGTGAGAAAGAGGAGAACCATTTACTTACTTATTCATATGGTCGAATAAGCACATGTAATATGAAGCACATTCTACGGTGGATTTCTCTTTCTCAAAGAGCATATGTTTATATTAACACCGTACAGATCTTAGTCTAGGCGCTCATTAAGCGTCTAACCAAAGTTTATCTATTTGCATGCCTTCAAGGCATTAAAGAGAATCTCGCATCTGGCTAACCTCGGGCTACATGGATGGTGGGTAATCCATTCACAGTCTTCTCAGAAGACCTTATCTTAGCTCCCACTAAGGCGACATATCTTTGTGTCAACTAACTTATCCCTTTGGACAAGTACTTAGGGATACAATGTCTCATCTCTTCTCGCTACTTAAGCACTAGAGGCGATTGCTCGTGTGAGTGAGCCAATCTTAACCTGTTGACATATCTTTTGTGTGTGTATTAGTAAAGGACAATACGATAAAGACAAAAACTGAATCATATTGTATTAATATCCCAAAGGAAATGTTACATCTCAATATCCCAAAGGAAATGTTACATCTCAATATCATTTGAAATACAAATTACATTTACAATCTACGTAGTCCTAGATTCCTAACATGAGCCTCATATACATCTCGTGCAATAGGCTTTGTTAAGGGATCAGCAACCATGTGACTCGTAGAAAGATGTTTCAGAATCACTTCCTTTTGCGCTACCATATCTCTAATGTAGTGATATCTGATTTCTATGTGTTTGGTTCTTCCATGATATTTTGAGTCCTTAACATATGCGAGAGCTGCCATGATATCACAGAATATCATCACTGGATCTGAAGTATCCGTGCCAATGTCTAAATACTTGAGAAACCTCTTTAACCAAACAGCTTCTTGAACTGCTACAAAACACGCTATGTATTCTGCCTCCATGGTGGATAGAGTTATGCAGGGTTGTTTCTTGCTCCTCCATGTAATGACGCTATTGTTGAGTAGAAAAACATACCCAGTGGTTGATTTGCTCTCATCTAGGTCAGTGTCCCAATCAGCATCACTATAACCTCTTAGCTACAAATCTGAACCTTGATAGCACAACATATAGTCCGTAGTTCCCTTGAGATATCGCATAATCCTCTTGACTGCTTTCCAGTGAGCCATTCCGAAGTTAGATTGAAATCTACTCACTAAGCCAACTGCATAGCATATGTCAGGTTGAGTACACATCATTGCGTACATCAAACTACCCAGAGCATTAGCATAAGGGACACGGACCATCTTTTCCTTTTCACTTTGAGTCTTAGGACACAACTCTTTAGACAAGTTCTCGCTTCTTGCAATAGGGGTGTCAATGGGCTTACATTCATTCATTAGGAAACGCTCAAGAACTTTATTTATGTAAGTTTATTGGGACAAACACAAAAGTCTCTTAGAGAGATCTCTATAGATTTTGACTCTCAGAATGTATCCTGCCTCACCCATATCCTTCATCTCAAAATTGAAGGACAACCACTCTTTTGTGGCAACTATCAACCCTTTATCATTTCCAGCTAGTAGTATGTCGTCAACATATAATGACAACATAATGAAACTTTTTTTAGACTTTTTGATATAGACACAATGATCCTTTGTGATCATCGTAAACCCATTTGAGAGAATGGCTCGATGGAATCTGAGGTACCATTGTCTAGATGATTGTTTTAGGCCATATATAGATCGTTTGAGCTTGCACACTTTGCACTCTTAACCTTTGAACACAAAACCTGTGGGTTGATCCATATAGATCTCCTCATCTAGTTCTTCATTGAGAAATGCTGTCTTAACGTCCATTTGGTAGAGTTCTAAATCCATTTTTGCTACTATAGCTAGAATCAGGCGAATTGAGGCAAATCTCACCACTGGTGAAAATGTTTCCTCATAATCTATACACTCCTGCTGGGTATATCCTTTCGCCACTAAGCGAGCTTTATACCTATCTATTGATCCATCCAACTTGCGTTTGATCTTAAGAATCCATTTGTTCCCAATCGCCTTACGCCTTGTCAGTAGATCAACCAGATCCCAGACCTGGTTGGTTCTCATAGACTCAATTTCATCATTAAGTGTTTTCATCCATTCATCTTTAGTAGAAGATGAGAGAGCCTCATGAATTGTCCTAGGCTCATCATCATCATGCGGAGCAACCATGAAAGCTTCCCCTTCAATCTGAAAACGACGACGGTGAATACTTTCACTTGTACTTCTATGCGGCTGAGGTTGTTGAGATTGATTGACAAATGGTGTGCGCCCACTTGGATTCAAGTCATTTTTATAATTTGTAGGAGCTTGAAGAATTTCTTCCTCATTCTCAACTAAATTCTTTGGAGCACTTTCCTCTTGTTTTATAATCTCATGGAGTTCTAAACTCCTATCAACCTCACCTCTACTTGGAAACTCATCTTCAATGAAATCCACATCTTGTGACTCAATCTCAGTCACACTTCCATCAGTTTGTTCACCTATTAACATATATCCTTTAGAGTATTCTGAATACCTTATAAAAATACACTTCTTCCCTCTAGGGCCTAACTTTCCATACTTATGAGAAAGGTTGTGAACAAAACCCGTTGAACCCCATGGCCGCAAGTTACTCAAATTGGGTTTCTCGTCGGTCCATAGTTCATATAGGGTGGAAGTTATTGATTTGGAGGGAACTCGGTTAAAAATGTAGACAGTAGTCAAAAGAGCATCCCCCCAAAAAGAAATTGGTAGGTTTGCTTGCGCCATCATTGACCTAACCATCTCAAGTAGTGTTCGATTTCTCCTTTCCGCCACGCCATTTTGTTGTGGCATACTCGGCATCGTTAACTATCTTTTGATTCCTTTTTCATCACAGAGTCTTTTAAATTGCTCAGAAAGATATTCTCATCCTCGGTCAGTTCTCAGAGTTTTTAAACTCTTGTCTAACTGATTCTCAACCATTCTTAAATATCGCCTAAAACACTCCAATGCTTCAGACTTATGGGAGATTAAGTAGACATGACCATAACGTGAAAAATCGTCTATAAATGTGATAAAATAAACACCTCCGTGTCTCGCCCTTACAGTCATTAGACCACAGATGTCTGAATGAACTAATTGCAGTGGAAAAGATGCCCTAATGGCTTTTCCAAACGGTTTTCTCTTAACTTTTCCTATTAGACAATGTTCACATGTGGGTAAGATGACCTTAGCGAGATTGCCCATTAGGCCTTCTCTAGCTAACCGAGTCATTCTATCTTGCCCTATATGGCCAAGCCTAGCATGCTATTTATATGAATCCAAATAATCAGATGCAGTAAGAAAAGCATTAGATTCATTCATATTTGAATAATTCAAATTCATTATCATAAAATCGTCTTGAAGAAAAACATTGCCATAAAACACATGGCCAAAATAAAAGGAAACATGATTGTTTTCAAATTCAATCTAAAAACCAAGTTTTAAAAGAGTAACCACAGAAAGTAAATTTCGTCGGATTTCGGGAGCATATAACACATTGTGGAGGAAAAGAGTACGGCCACCCCGCAAGTCCAGCTTGTAGGTACCAAGTCCTAGCACTTCCATGCTAGCTCCATTCCCCACCTTGATATCACGACTCCCAGCTAGAATTCGACGATATTCCACAAATCAGACTCTATCTCGCGCTATATGCTCGGTCGCTCCTGAATCAATAGTCCACACAGGATAGGAGTGAGCAACCATCACATGAACAGTGCCCAATTTCTAGCAACCAAGAACAGCGGCCTATGCAGCTGCCCGTTGCTGGAAATGAAGAGCTGGTGCTGCCGCTGCACCACCAGGTGCGCACGGCACCACGCGGTGGTGCACACTGCACCACTGTGGTGCCGGCTGCACCACGAGGTGGTGCTCTGCGCGTTGTACAGCTGCGGCGCTGCACCTTCTAGTTTTTTTTTTCCCGTACAAAAATAGTACTAAGAAAAAATACATATTTCAAGTATATGCAAAAAATCAACTGGAAGCAATTTAAAAGGCTCTAATACCAATGTTAGAAAAATACAGCAGAAAAAATACCTCAAGTTTAGCTTTGAAAATTGCTCCAGAAGTTTCTCCAGACTGATAAAATACCGGAGTTTCCTCTTAGTAGTTAGTGCACTACTTAGTATAAAACTAAAGTGATACTAAATAAATCCACAACCTAAAAACAATTTCAAAAGAGAACAAAAAGAGAGAAATTTTCTTATTTTTTCAAATAGTCCTAAAACCAAACTGGGGGGTATATATAGCCCCCACTCTCACACGGCTGGCCTGAAAGGCTAGCCATAAAATAACTTAAACGCATGGCATACGTTACATGCCATGTAACGCAGGGGAGGGCAGGAGGTCTGCCCCATGTGGGCGCCTCTCCTCCCCCCCCCAAAAAAAAAAATTCCATTTATTACATTCTACATTGCATTTTTTTATTTCCTTGTTTAGTTCTCTATACAGCTACTTAGTCCAATTGTAAACATTGTATAAATGGATTACCTGCTTCATTTGATCTTGTTTCCTCCAAAACAAATCTGCCAGAAATTTCAATTAAACTTGCCAATACAAATTACCTACTATGGAGATACTCCTCTACGTATCGAGTTCTTCAAATGAAAGCTGAACTCCAATCTCTCACCAAAGGGACTTCTTCCATAGAGTAGCATCTCCACAAAGTTAAGTATCTGGGCTCTTGCCCTTAGAGGTGCTAGAAGATCTTTGATGACAATAATTTCATCATCTCTATTTTAAAAGGGCTGGTTTCTGAGTTTGACCCAATTGTTGCAGCCATTGTTGGGATTTAATTATTCTATGGTCAAACTTATTCTTGTATTCTGGATCTCTAGTGCTACACTGAATGCCATTTTGATGATGGTGCTACCCTGAATTTGCTTGTCATTTTGTTTATTAGATCAAAAGGAAATTACTGAACGACAAAAGTTCCAGTGGCGTTAAATTACAACAAGAGTAATTCTATTAAGTCTTTATGTTAGTTTTAACAGGTATATACCCAAAAAAAAAGATGCTTCGATCCACTAGTAAATGTGTAAATGTTTATGTGTCTATGTTTAGAGGATTTGATAAAAAGGGAAAAAATGCTTCTAAGAAAGCCACCTTTTCCACTGCAGTTTTCTCTTGGGATTGAATGTTATCATTGTGTAATGAATGAAATTTTGTTTGGATAAGTGCCCCAATCCCAGAGATTTTCAGGTGTGAGATTTATGTACGAATATTAAATTGTTGCTAAGTTTTGTTCTGAACATTTTTCAAGTAGATCCTCGTAGTTTCATGCTAGGTCTGAACAATGGGATATTGGTTTGGAATATTTCCTTGTTGAATATATTTTGTTCTATACATTAGTTTTGTTGAATATATTATGTGTACTAGTATTAGTCTATGATCTATTAATATATTATCCTCCAATATTTGTACGTATGTGTGAGGAATGGCTTGGAGTTGCAGCGAAAGGAAAAAAATGTTGCGGTTCCAAAGTTGAATTTCTTGTTTCATCATGATTTTTAAAAGCAGCATATATGTACATCATATTATTTATATATATATATATATATTATATATAATATATATATATCTTTGGTAAAATCTAACTAAAGCTTAAAATCGATCAGTGTGAATAGGGAGGACTTGTTAATGGTGGTAATGCTTACGGTTTGAGGAAAATTGGGTTTGGAGGAAGGAAAATGGCGGAGCAAAAAGTGTTGAATAAAGAAAGAGGTAGAAGATAAAGTGAAGAATGGAGCTTGGATGACCTTAGAGATTTCAAGTGCAGTCCATTATGATGGAATAGTAATAGTTGGTTTTGGAGTTTGGTGGGTGGGGGGGAGTAAAATGTAAATTGGGGAATAATGATATTGCTCCTAAGAAGCACATGAAAGTGTCTGGTTTTGTGGGTTTCACAGTTGATTACCAGGGGCTGAAACGCCACCCTCCAAAAACATAATTGAAATGCTTCATGAAACTTAACCTTAATTTTAAGCTTCTTTTTCTTTGCCTTTCGACAATATTGTGATCGATGCAGACATGGTATATGTGGATGTGGATGTCATACTTGTACGCACGTAATATATATATATATATATATAATTTGTTTCTAATGTTTAAAGAAATCTTCATGTGTCTTGATACTTGTAAGCTTAATTTTGAAATATTTCCTTGTTGAATATATTTTGTTTTGTACATTAGTTTTGTTGAAAAACTCATGAGCATCCTGCTGCTGATAACTTGCCAGATTTGCTGAATGCTGCCACCAACTTGAAATGTAAACAAAGTTTCATCATTTCAGAGTAGTTTTAACTCCTGAAATTATTTATGAAGAAAAAAAAAACAAGAAACAAAAAAGCTAATGGACTTGTTGATTTAACTGTAGTACTTAGTCTTGGATGCAAAACCAAAATAAAAATAAAAGATGAATTTAATGTTGAAAAGTATAAGCACCTCATCTTCTGGGTACTGATCACTCATACTCGGATCAATATATACTACCATACAATAATTCATGGACCTCATTGATGAGTTGGTAATCCAGCAAATAATGAACCTCACTTAGTCACTCACTCCACCTGAAAAAAAATTAAGACCTATATTGTATCAGTTTATCCACAGCAATTATGTGCTCAGAGTGAATAAATAGAAAATTTATGTATATAGATAAGTCTAAGAGGATATGAAATATCAGTAATGCCAAATAATCAACAAGCTTGTTAAGTTATAGAATGAGAACAAAAATAATACCCAACGGAGGATGTACTCTACTCCAATAATTGCAGTTGCATATGCTCCATCACAGGAGTTCCATTAGGAATACTTAATGCTGCCAGAGACTTGCATAATTCAGCAGGATCTCAGTTACCTCAAAGTAAAATGCCAATTGCAAACAAATTAAATATAGGCTGAATTACCTTAAAGTAAAATGCCAATTGAAGAATTCAGTAGGATTAATGTGAAGATAATGAATTTATTACTCGACAGGCAGGTAATGTTTCTTTGCTCCAAGTAATCAATTTTCCAACAAAGTCACATACATTTCAGTAAGAGAAAAACAGCATTAAATTGACAAAGAAAAGGGTACAACCAATGAGTAAATGGAAGTAGGAGACTACTTGGATCCAAACGCGAAAAAAAACCAGGCTAAAATAAAAATGAAAATCCAACAAAACAGTCTCATGTTTTTAAAACAATAATGAGAATTCCAAAAGGGCATACCAGAGAGGTTAACGGCACCAATCTTGACCTCAAAGTGTCACGGCTTCAATTTGAATGTTGGCGACATGGCTTTGAGGGAAACTTGAGGGAAGGAGGAATGGGTTAGGGTCTTCAAAAGGGCTGGGTTTGTTTGAGGAGAGGGAAGCTCGGCTTCACAAGGGGAAGGGAAATGTACGACGACCTCAACGCAAGGGGGAGCTCTGGTTTGAGGGGGAGGGAAATGCACGACGAGGGACATGCTAGGGGAAGGAGATGCTCTTGTTCGTCTTCGAGGGGGAGGGAGATGCACGAAGAGCTTCTAGATCTCGAGGGAAAATGTAAATTCGAAATTCTTACGGCCTCGTTTTTGTTTTTGTTTTTGTTTTTTTTTGAATTTAAGTAACGATTGACGTGATAATATGTCAAATCAACTGTTTATCTGCCGCTTTTCTATAAACGTTTGTCTATAGAATTTCGCATTTAGAAGAGAAACAGTGGCTTCTCGATCATCGTTTTTCAATGAATTTCCAAATTTAGCCTCAATTTTTCAGAAGTTTCTTCCTTCCTCTTCTTCTTCCTCTTCCTCTTCCTTCCTCTCACCTACTATTTTGTCCATGCCTTTTTTTTTTAACAAAATCTAACCCAAACAAAATCTGTTTCAATTTCTACAACTTCACTAACAAATTACTCATACCTATATATAATATGAAACTCTCTATTTCCTTTTTGTTTTGTTTTGTGCACTATTATATGTTTAATTCACGGCTTTTTACAAAGTGAGTCCAAGTAACTTGCTGAAAAAAGTCCAATAAATAAAGTCATTCAACTGGTTTTCAAAATATATAAACTATGCAGCTAAAATATATTATTTTAAAGTATGACTCGCTTTTTAATCCTTACGAGTTGGCTTAACTAGGAGGATTTTTTTATTTTTTGTCTTGATAGCATGCTATTTCAGGTATATGATTCAAATTTTTAAGTGTAAACCATTTATAGGAGTCACCAAATAAGAAAATTACATGCGACAACAAGTAATTTATGCTCTCATGTTTACCCCCAGTTGTAAGTTTTTGTAGCACACACGGACTCAGTGTGCAAATGAGATCTATCTAGTGACATATGAGGGGTTATTGCCTTGATCCCACAGAGCAAAATTCTTTTTAGATGTATTCCTTTTAGGGAATCCGATGCCAAGTTTTTTTTAGCACTTTCCATCCCCGGTTTGTTGCATCTTTTGTAGTGGACTATTCTACTCAGGACCTTCAACTACTAAAGGTTAAAATATCCAGAGTTAAAAATGACTTAATCACCACTTATTCCAAAATTTAAGCTGATGGAAAAATGTAGATTTAATAATTTATATGTGTTAACACTTTCCTTCATGTGTGGGCTAAACTCTCCCTCAATAATTGGACTCAATACAAAAAATATTTAATTAAATGAGGTCAAGTGTAAAGTAAAAGTTTAAATTTAATATCCCTACTCTAATATTGTGTGAAATTACCACTTATCCCAAAAACTTAAACTAATAAGAAGAGGCGAGTCTAGGCTATCGTCTTGCTCGACGTCCATCCAGTCTCCAAGTCAGTGGCACAAGTTCAAGCTAACGACCTATTGACCCCACCACCTTGCGATCAACGAGGAACTAATAAGGCAAGTTTAGCCTGATGTCCTACTCGATCCCATCCAATCTCCAAGTCAGTAGCACAAGTTCAGGCTAGCGACCTGCTAACCCCACCACCTCACAATCAAGGAGGAACTAGCGAGGCAAGTTTAGCCTGATATCCTGCTCGATCCCATCCAATCTCCAAAATAGTGGGGTGAGTTCAGGCTAATGTCCTGATTGATCTCCATCCAATCAATAGAATGAGACTTTTGAGTTAACCTACTTTTGAGCTCCGCAACCATCTCACATGTGTTACCTTCAAGAACAAATCAACAAACTCAAAATTCACCTAAGGTGGACGTAAGTGGTTGACAGCCTTTGTAACCACTTTGCCTAGGTTATAACAAACAAAATGTGACATTGATAGCAAAATGAAAATATCAACAACACCATGCATTAGAAGGGGAGAATATGCCAACCAAATCGAAAATAAAAACATCGAATGAATATATACTTCTCGATAACAACAAATATTCATGTAGACGAACTACTTGAATACGCATTTTATGCAATTGAGTGCATCTTCTACCACATCCAAGTTTCATGCTTGCATTTTATGCAATTGAAGACACCTCCTGCTACATCCAAGTTTTGCACTTGCATCTTACACACTCGAGTGCATCTCCTGCCATATCCGAGCTCTGCGCTCGCATTTTACACAATCAAGGACACCTTCTGCCATGCTCAAGCTTTGCGCTTTCATTTTACGTGATCAAAGACACCTCCCACCACATTTGAGCTCCACGCTTGCATCTTACACGGTCAAGCACATGTCTCGCCATATTCAAGCTCCTCGTCCGCATCTTACGCAATCGAGAATATATCTCACGAAAGTCAAGCTACAGCCTCGCGCCTTACACGGTCAATCCCATATTTAGCCGAGCTCTGAGCTTGCACCGCGGTTGAGCCCATCTCCTGCCTAGTCTCGTGCTTAGAAATCTTTATCGCATATGGAAAGCAAGGGATCCCTCCCGAAATTTATTTTGTTATTGGTTTATACACACTACTTCAGCTACATATTTTATCTTGAAGATTCCCAAGGCCTTCTTTCAAACCAATTTGACCTTACAAATCATGAAAAATTGAAGTGGTTAAAATATCTCATGCTCAAATAAATCTAGCCTAGCCCTTCAAAGGGTCTCCACTAGAGGACAGATAAGAAGAGAAAGGAAGAAGAGAGATAAATAGGGGATAGGGGAAAATAGAGTGTTAAAGGGAAAAGAATGAAGAGACTAAAAATAAGGAAAAAAATGGAGAAATCAGAGAAAACAAGTTAGGCACACCAACGATAAGTGAAATAAAGTTTACATCCCTCACTACTCCCAAAGCCAGGGATAACTATGGATCAAACCAAACTTCAACAAGGGATGATGAATTCTTTTTCTTTAACTTCTTCAACTTATTCAACCTCACGGTACGAGCTCCAGCAATGATATCTCCATCAAAATATAGTTATATGATATCTAGTGTACAGTGAGGATGAGAGGTTATGAGAGCTTGTAAAACAAGCATATTTTTAATGGCTCTTTCCTCCCCAAACCTTCATCAACGTAGGCTAATGCTGAACCAAATAAATATGTGTGTCCCTCTATTTATTTTTTCTATATTTATTTACTAATCACTACCATGGATGTACACAGGAATACCATACAGCCATAGCAGACCACCACCGAGCGCTCAACATAGTATCGAGTCTAGATTGCCAAAGTGGGCTGAGAATGAATTTTTTCCCCTTCCGGTCTATTGTGCCCTTTTTAGTTATTAACAATAATGATATAATATTATACTTTTGAACTTATTACTTTAAGAAACTCGCCATATTATGTTACACAAATAATATGAGTTTACATTAGATGAAAATTGAAAATAAAATAAAATATTATTATAACATAATTTTTTAATATTATTTTTATTTCAAAATTAGAAAAAAAAAGAATTATTTATTGTATTTTGTGTGGTAGTTTGAGAATGTTGTAATGATTATATTAGATTAGATGAGATAATTTGTGTAAACAACGAGACCTAGCTCTTGTATTATGGCTAATCAAAGAGTCACAGAATGTTGTACACTAGTACAAGAGTTGGAATGTTGGATGAAAGTATAATATATAGCATAACTTCTATCTCCAAAATCAATTAGGAAAATATAATAGAAATAATAATCATATTTATATGACTAATTTACAATTCATTTTACAGACCATTATTATGATAATATCACTTTGTAAAAAAAATATTAAAAATGAAATTTTAATAAAAATTATATTTCTTTGCCTAGATTTCTTTTGAAGTCTAGCTAAAACAACAGATTAGGGGTGGCAGCGAGTCTGGCATCATGTTGTTCTGCCCCCATCGTTGTACCCCACTTGTATAGGCACTATAAGAAAAATAGGTAATAGTGACTCAATATTTGCGACAAAAATGACTATTAGCGATTAAAATAGACTATAATTAGCAACTAAAATGAATTATTTGTAACTAATAAATGGTAGAAAATAAACAAATTTTTTGTAGTGAGGGCTAAGGATCCGTACCTCAAATGTGGGGCACGGATGGCACTGTCTACATTTATGGCCTCTAGCAGAGGTGGGGGTTCAAAGAGGGCCTACCCCACTCCGGCTTTTCTTCACCCCATTAATATATATATATTACTTATAATATATATAATTATATTTAGAAAATCCCCCATGTCCTAAAACAATGTCGTTTTGTGGCATGAGGTTTTCTTCGAAACACCCTAATAAAACGATGTCGTTTTAGTCTAGGTTTTAAGAGTTTTCCCTTCTGAGTCTTCCACTCCCTAGTTGGAACCCTTTTGACTTCTCTCTCTCTCTCATTCTTTCGCTCCCTGAATCACTCTTTCTCTCTTGGTCTCTTTCTCAATCTCTAATCTTTGTTGTCATTATCGTCACCTTCGCACTATGCCACTGTCATTGCCATCCATCTATATCTTCGTCGACGAAAGTAAATTGATCTGAAGCTTTTTTGTTCAATTATGGAGATTAGAGGAAGGGTAGGATTAAATAAAGGAGTTGGGGAGTGGGATTGTGTCTTTGTGAATTGTGTTGTAGGGTCGATTTGTGCTTGTATTTTGAATATTTGATGTTGTTTTTTTAAGTGATTTTGTGACTTTAGAGTTTTGAATTGGAGCCCTAAATTAGTTTAAGTTTCTAATCTGAAACCCTAAATTAATTTAGGGGTTTCAGTCAATTCATAACTTGTTCAAATTAGTCCAACTTACTCTATACATTGATCATGGTGCTAATGTTCAAGACAATATATTGATCTTTAATTGGGATAATGTACAGGCCATAGATTAGTTTATTTTCAAGTTCTTTGAGTATATGTGCCTTAAATTTGTAAACAGAAATAATAAAGAAAGAAAAAGAGAGAGAGAAAATGAAAGAAAATATAGGGAAATTAATCAAGTCGAGAGTGCTTTTTTTTTTTAATCTTTGTCCAAGACTGCAACTTGGGGCTTATTGCAACTTGGGGCTTATTATAATCTTTTTCCATATTAAATATTAAAAAACTATGTTTTAGAGTTACTAGAAGTTCTTATTAAAAAAGGAATAATTCTATTTATCATCCCCACATACCTCACTTATTTTATTTTATTTCTTCACTTTTTCTATAACAAATATATGATATATGAATGATACGTAAAACAACTCAATTAGTTTAACAAGAATAAATTAAGATTAAAATTAAAATTAAAAAATAATTTTATAATATGTAAAGTGTGTAGTGTGTAGTGTGGGATAATGAGGAGCAATATTTCTTAATAATAATATTAAAAAATAATATTTTATTCAATTTTTAATTTTCATCTCAACTTATTTTATTGCAATTCACTATCCACACGGGTCTCCTCTCTCTCTTCCCCTCTCGTTTCACTCTCGATCCCAAAGACAACTTGTTTACTTCCTTGCCGGGCGGAGGGGGGCTGGTACTCTAGCACCAACTTCTTCCTCCCCTCCCTTGTCAGATAGTCTTTTAATTTTCTAGTTTCTCAGTTTTAGTTTATTTTTGGCCTATTTTAGTGTGCTTTTCTCCAGTTGAATCGAGCATTATCCATCTTCTGCATTTTGGTTTTCCTCTTTCGACACGCGCCACCTCCCCTGCTTCCTCAGATGCCGATCTACAAGTTCGGAGGGAGGGCTTGCATTTTCAAGAGTTGCGTTTGCCACACATGCAGCCCTTGCCGTGCACGTGGCTTACACGTAGGTGCATTTTGGGGTGGTTATGGAGGTCACGCATAGCCTCCTTAGCCTCAGAGGCAGTAGATCCACTGGATCTAGCAGTTCGTGCTCCACTCCAAGAGGCGTGTGTGCTACACGCACCATCACCACTTGTGTTGGTTGACTGTCGCTGACTTAGTCTTGCTTCTGGTAGCTGTTTTATGTTTCTGCTTTCAATAAACCATGATCTTGTTTGAGGGGTCGTGGACCCACCCAAAAATTATCTCCAGACAACGATCAACAGTGCTTTCGCCAACTTCACTGCTTCTTGCGGTGGTTCCACCGCCTCCAACGGTAATTCTTGTGTTCACCTTTTGGCAAACACTTTATTTCTATTTTTTTTAAGACGGCGTACTTTTAGCACATGGGTAGGGACCAAGGGATTGGTCTAAAAGAAACCCGTTTTATTTTTCTTTTTTACCACCTCTTTGCACTGTTACTTTTTATTTTCAGATAATTTTTGGGGACCCTCACTCCCTCCTCTTTTATAATTTACCTAGTTTAATGTTATTGACTTGTTGGGAAAAAAAATTCACTATTCACACAATATATTAGTCTTTTCACGATGGGATGAGGATCAATTAGCACACTTCAATTTGGATTTAGCTGTGAACGTATGTGTAAGACACTTGATCATGATCCAATCTACATAGGTTTTTTTTTTGTTAGTTTATTTTTTTTATTTCAATATATCACCATTTATTTACAAGTGTGTTTATTCTTCTTAATATAGGTACCTTTCTAATCTTAAAGTTTGAGCAAATCACAAAATGAGTGGTAGTTTAGTTGTCATACTCAAAGTAATTAAATGTTGTTTTTTTTTTCAAAAAAACATGAATAATATGCTACAATAAACACTTAAATTTAAAAAAGAGATGTGAATTCAATCTCAGGGCCTAATTTGATTTAATCGTACATGTGCATTGAATTGCTTTTTTTTCTAATGCGAATTTTTGGTGTTTATGTTTTCATTTCAGATTTTTTGCTTGTTTGGGGAATGTCTATTCAGTCAAATATAACTCTCTTACCCCTACTCCTACCCAAACACCTATCCCTACACCTGGCACTAACCCTACAGACGTTAGTCCTAACCCCACGGAACCTTATCCTACCCCCAAGCCCACACAAAGAAAAAACACTTATTTCATAGTTTGATCTCGCTTTACCAAATTAGAGGGTGGTGACTCCAATAACTCCTAAGCAAAGTATAAATACTATGGTAAATTCTAAATATATCACTATAAGAAACATGATATATTATAGTTAAATGTCCACTTAGAAGAACAATGCAAGAAGAGTCCAATACTAAGATCCTTACAATAGAAGAGTCAATCTAGACTAGAGATTAGACTAAAAAATGTTGGATGAGAGTAGTGAGGGTTCAAAGTTGAAGAGGTGTTCTAAGTATGATCCGGATAAGTGTAGAAGAAAGTAAGCTCATCTAGTTATTATGGACAAGCTACCTTTTCAATTTGTGAAAGGGAGTGGATTCCAAGAATATTCTTATTATTTAGAACTTAGATTGACCTTCCTTCTCCCAAGTTGAATGATTTGTTGAGAGACTAATTGGTTGGTCAAGTTGTTTGTCTCATTATTGATACTTGGATATCTGTCCAAAATTATAATTACATGTCTTTAATTGTACATTTTATTGATTGTGATTGGACACTACACAAAAAAAATTATTTAGTTTTGTCAGATTTTTAATCATAATGGTAAGATGGTTAACAAAGCCTTAGAGGCCACAATATATATGTGGCATAGGTTTTGACGGTTATAGGTGATGGTGCTTCTTCTAGCAATGTCACATTGGGATATCTTAAGACCTATTATAGAAAAACAAAATAAAACAATCTTGGATGTGATTATTTGTATGCTAGATGTGCTACACGTATTTTAAATTTAATTATGACAGATGACTTGAAAGATGTTGATGACTCAGTTGCATGAGTTAGAATGGCCGTGAGATTTTCTCCTCTTAGATTGGAGAAATTCAAAATTGCTGCGAGGAATGCGGACATAACATCCAATAAGGGCCTTCGTATATATGTTTCTAGAAGATTGAACTCAACTTTATTGATGTTGGAACTAGCCAAAAATATAAAACAGTTTTTATATTATTGGATGATGAGAACATTCAAACGTTAAATATTTTGATGAGCATAGAGCATGAGGAAAGCCTATTGATGGTAATTAGGAGGTGGTTGCTATTTTGTAATTTTTTTAGGTTTTTCTAAGAGATCACTTTGAGAATATTTGGTTGTTTGTGTACCCTACATCCAATTATTTCTATTAACAAATATATAAGGTAAAAGAATAATTGGATAAGATGTATACGGGTGATCATATTAGGTTGTGGGATATGACATTGATGATGATGGTTAAATATGACAAGTATTGGACATATTTGATTAGGCTAAATATTTTGTTATGTGTGCATGGTTGTTGCTCTTAATCTCATATCAAGATTGATGGCATAATATATGATTTGGGACTTACGCATGAGACCGCATGGGTTGAGCATTCAATATGTTAAATATTTTGATGAGCATGAAGGATGACGAAAGCCTATTGATGTATTGATGGTGGTTGGGAGGTGGTTGCTATTTTTGTAATTTTTTTAGATTTTTCTACAAGATCACATTGAGAATATCTGGTTCTTTGTACGCTACATCTGATGATTTCTATCAACTAATGTCTAAGGTAAAAGAAGAATTGTATGAGATGTATATGAGTGACCATATTAGGATGTGGGATATGACATTGATGATGATCGTTAAATAGTATTGAGTGGATTTGATTAGGGTAAATATTTTTTTATATGTGCATGGTTATTGCTCTTGATCTTCATATCAAGATTGATAGTATAATATATGATTTGAGACTTGCGCACGAGACAGCATAGGTTGAGCTTATTGGGATAATGGTTAGAGAAACCCTCAGTAAATTGTTCGATAAGTTTACTGTAATTAAAGATGATAATGCACCTACACCTACCTCACCATCTCCTCCAAAAGTTGGGACGGGGGAAAAACGTAGGTTGGTGTGGGGTGAGAGCCTCTCACAGAATCCCTTACTAGTCCATCAATCTACAGAGACAAAGTTGGAGGTAGACCAATATTTGATGGGGGATCTTCTTCCATGTACAATAGAATTTGACATATTAGTATGCTCGAAGATCAATGCTTTGAAATATCTCATTCTTGGAGAAATAGATTGCAATATTTTGATCATTCATATTAGCACTATTGCCTCAAAGTCAACCTTTAGTATTGAAGGACACATATTGGATCCAATTCAAAGTTCTTTGTCTGCTATCAATATGGAGGAATTGATTTGCATGTAAAATCAAATCAACGAAACAAAAATTCATATTTCAAATGTTATTGACTTTAAGGAGACTGACGATGAAGAGGGTGAAGCCTAGATATGGTAATCATTGTTTTTTATTTTATTTTCTGTTTTGATTTATTTTATTTATATTAATTTCATTGGCATTAATTTTTTTAATTTAATTATTGTAGCAATACATGAGACGACGTCTACCTCCATTGTAGTATGACTCGTGGTATTGGATCCAATCTTGCCTTCGCCATAGGTTTGTACAATTTATATTATCCCTTGTTATTTTTTGTATTTATATAATTTTTGATATCTCATTGTTTTATAATCTTACTGTCATATGCACAGGTCAAGTCTTAATCCTAATCCCGAGTCTAATGACTAAAATTCCAATGATATATTCTCAATGTCTCATTTTGATTCTTATCTTATATTGGTTAGTCAGATTTTAATTTGTAATTTTTCATTTCAAGAATGTGCTGGGAATTTTAATTTTTGTTTCTTCTTTATAATTCTAAATTTCTAATTTAATTTCCTATTAAATTTGTTAATATTTCAGCTTTATTATCTCACGACTTACATCAAGATTTTATGGCCAATGCCGTCCCAAACCTCAAACTGCTCACTGACTCTTAGTATTTAGTTCATTTTTATTAAGTGATTTAGTTATTTGTAATGTTGATACAATATCATTTTTATGTTTTTACTTTTGTAATTGCTTTCTCTTAATTTGTATTATTGTAATAGCTTAGAACTTAGGGGTACTAGTAGTACTTCATTTTCTCTTAATTTGTATATTATTTTTATAATTATAAATGTAATTAATTAATTATTTATTTATATATTGGTTAATTACTGGTCTCAAAATAGCCTAGAAACAGCTTCTATGACCCATTTGGGGAGAGGTGGGGTGGATAGATGGGGTATTTTCCCCCACACCCTGGTATGGATACCAACAAGTGCTCGGGCTAAAAATTGAAATCTCCACTCCTGGCCTACGCAAGGCAGGGGGCAGAAATGGGCTACCCTGCACCGTATGGTCTGGATAACACCCCTACATGAGACCAACTCATTCTTCCATTTATTTTTATGGATCATGTAAGTAATATTGACCAAATCAAAGTAATATTGAAGAACAAAATATTCTTCCCAATATTACTTTTGGCAATAGGAAATATTAGGCAGCAACGATGCATAAGATTATAAGAATAAATAGTGCTATATACAAACGTAGGATACGCAACCATCGTACAATCGTTTTGGAAAAGAGTATAATCTATTGTTAAAAAGTTAATTTTTTATGTAAATCCCTTATTTATTTATTTTCTTAAGTGATTCTAACTATCAATTACGACTAAAAGTTTTAGGGGTGGGCAGTGAGGCGCTGCACCCCGCTACCCTGCCACGCATCTACCCCCTAAGGGGCGGGGAGTAGAAAGGGCGCAATCCCACTTCACATCTTCCAGGCCCCGTCCCTGCTTATATATTTATATATATATATATATATATATATATGAATCTAAATGTATAGTTATATTTTACAAATTATGTATGTATAAATATATATTACACCTTATTAGATTTGTTCACAAAATATGCATTGATAAATTTAAAAATTATATAGTTTAAAAACTATAACTTACAGAAAATATGTACTAACAAATTTAAAAACTACATAGTTGTTATATTATAATCATATTTTAAAATTTTAAGTTTATAATTTGAGTATAAAAATGTATTTTTATCACTTTTAAACTTAGAAATAAATTTTAAACCTCGTAAGATATCGTTCATTTTTTAAGGGGATATGTGGCAAGGTGGATTGGATATCCGCCTTGCCCCCCGCCTAGTGGGTCAGGGTTATCCCACCACCAAAATGGAGGGGCAGGGGTGAAAACCTCACCTCCCTCCTTATGCGGAGCGGAGTGTGGGGAGGGAGCTACCTCGCACCGTATGGTGTGGGTAGCACCTCTAACTAGAATTATTATTTATATTTAAAAAATGAGAAAGAAAGAATTAAAGAAAAATATGGTTAAGTTAAAAAATTATATGAAATTTTAACATTACTTTTGTTTTGAAAATTTGAAATATTATATTATTTTTTGTGTTTTATTTTAAAGTTTGAAAATTTTATATAAAATTTTGTGTTTGAATAATAATTAATTAATAATTAGATAAAAATAATAATAATTAAAACATATTAGATCTTTGAATAGTTTTTTTAGAAAAAAGTTATATATATATATTTTATTATTTCTAATTGACTCTTTTCGAAATAAATCACAGGAATGTCTATTCTTCCTCTAATCTTTCATTTAGAGGTAAAGGATTAAATTTCAAGAAATAAACTTTTGAATCGAAATGTTACTCAAACAAACCAAAGTTACCCTTTGATTATTAGAGGATTAATGGAATGAATCACAATTTTATCACTAAACTATACCCACTTCAATATGATTATTATATATAAATAGATTTTTTGTCTAACAAAGAAATAGGTAATAATAATTAATAAGACTTGATCAACTTTGTTCTAGGACCTATGAAATCCGGGGAAAATGAATCGATTCAGTTCAGGACAAATTTAAACCATTAACTACGATTCTTGGATTTGAATATAAAATTGTATTTTCTTAATGATATAAGAAAACCCAAATTTATACATAATGAAACTAATCACTAATAATAAGCCTTCTCACTTTGAATTATAACAGCAATTATGAATATATGTAACATGAACATAACTTGTTACACAAACCACAATAGAGAAACAAATCAATCAATCAGATGAATTGGAACATGCGTATCATGTGTAGTACAGTTATTAGTGAGTTGCAAACTTGCACATGATCTTCCAAACAAAGTTCACAAAGTTCCCCCACATTTGGATTAGGTTTCTCAATCCATTCATAATTAAAGACGAGCAGAATAAGAAAGTTTATTCTAGCTCTATCAATTAAGGCAAGTGTTAATTTTTCAAGCCTTTTTTGTTTTTTTTCAATATTTCATGCGAGCCCATATGACTTGGAGCCATTTAGTTTTCATCATTTCTCTTTAAACAAAGTGGTGAAACTTCAGGTTAATGTCAATTCAATCATGATCCCGAGAATGTTGTTACATGCTTAGATATGGGAAAATTTAAATCATTCAGATAGGATTTATCATCGAATTGTGGTATCCTATCTATCTCAACATCGAAAGCAGTACTTTTGGGGCAAAACCGCTTATTTATTGTTTTAAAATATCTCAATATCATTTCAAATTTATCATTATATATATTTTTTAAATTCTATATAAAATAAAATAAATAATTTCAATTTTTTAAATCTCAAATCATCTTTTTCAAATTTTAAAATAAAATTAATATTAAAAAATATTTTATAATAATTTTATAATTTTTTTTTATCTAATCTTATCTATAAAAATAAATTAGATGAAAAAAAGTTATAAGTGATCAAATACTTCTTAAAATCTTGCTTCTTGAATGCGACTTCATCAAGGGCACGTGTCATTGAAACCTTTTCAACCAGTTTGCCCGCCACTTATAGTAAATTCTTATCCGAATTGTGTATTGGAGTACCGGTTTTTAGATGGATGAGATCATGGAAATGGGTTGCGATAAAAATTAAAATATATGATAACATATTATTAAAATATAATTTTTATTTTTAAAATTTTTAAAAAAAGTTGAATTAATATTTTATTTTATATAAAAATTTATAAATAATAAAATAATAAGATGAAATGAGAATAACTCCAAAAATAATTATCTTAAAATCAAGCTAAGGGGTAGGAATATGCTGTGATACAATGATCGTGCTCATTTGGTCCATTTGATGATCGTGTTTCTGAGATTACTTCATGTCATTTGGTTCGGGGACTTACGACATTACTCTTTCATTATTCATCCGTCGTTCATGAACCGCGAACCATTTTCAACCACGTAAAAACAAACGTGTATCTTGTGTTTCTTTTTTGATGAGGTATCTTATGTTTCATGATGAAAGATAATTATGCACCTGACCGCCAAACCCTCATGACTCATGAGTCCCTGACTTGTAGGCATTCAATCGCCAACCACTTCCCATTATTATTATTTGTTTTTTTCGCCAACCACTTTCAGAAAAGAACACTAAACAGAAAGTGAAATATTAATAACAGAAAATGAAATATTAATATTGTATATATCTATTCTATAATAATAAATAATTATCTAACTTTCAGTTAACAATTTTTTTTAATTAAATTTTTGTATTATTCTATTAAATTTAACAGCCACTTAACATTATATATTCAATTTTCAAAACTTTAAAAATATAAAATATAATATATCTCGATTTGAAATTTTTCATAATAAACGTAAGTAAAAAAATTATTATAATTAACTAACTCACCCAAAAAAATTGCATCCATTCATATCATGTATCGAAATGAAATTCTCCTAATGATAAAAATTTATCGTCATATTAATTTCGTAAGATAAAAAAATGGTAAAGAAAGGGAGTAGCATATATACATGCATGAAACTGAAAAACTGATGCATTGCCAACCAAATTGGCAAGAATAATGAATATAATTTCTACTTGTAAACACTATCCATATCATCGGCCTGTATAATAGAAGCTGAGATGAATTAATTAGATAATAATAATAATAATAATAATAATAATAATAATAATAATAATAATAATTAGGATAGATAAAAGGATAATAATTTTAGAAGATGGATGGAGACTCAAGAGTATCATTCGAATAAGAGAATTAGTTCTGCATATATGTCATGATAAAATATATAGGAGAAATAATATTTTATAAATAAAATTATAATAATTATTAAATTGTTATATTTCATCACTTTACATCTCAAAATAATTTATTATAAAAGGATAATAAAGTGTGTGTCTCTTGATATTTTCTAAAGATTTGAAGCATTTATGCTGTTCTGATTGCGAAAGTATAGGTGAATTATGTGGTTTAGGCTAGGTTTGGAAAGTGAGAGTTTTCCAAGCTATATTCTCAAAATATTTTTTTATTATTTATTATTTTATTATTTTTTACCTATTTTTATTATTATTTATAACTTTTTTTATTATTATTTAATATTTTATTATTATTTTTTATCTACTTTTTACTATTATTCATAACTCTTCTCAAAATTTTTCAACATCCAAACCTAATCTTGAAAGATGAGATCAAAAATTCAAAATACATCTCAAACTCATCATTATATTTTTTCAAATTTCCAAACAAAATATAATAAAAAATTTAATTTTTTCAAATTCTAATATTACATTTTCAAATCCTTATACAAAACTAATATAAGAAAATATCTTATAATAATATTTTATTTTATTTTTTACTTTTATTTCATTTTATTTCATCTCATCTCTAAAAAAAAAAAATTTAAGATAAGTTTGGAAATGAAAATTCTTCAAATACTTTCAAATACTTTCTATTACTATTCATTATTTTATTATTATTTTTTACCTACTTTTATTATTATTCATTATTTTTTTATTATTATTTAATATTTTATTATTATTTTTTACTTACTTTTTACTATCATTTATAAATATTGTCAACAACCAAACACACAGTTAGTTTTCAAATATGACATTCTCGGGGGCTTGCAGTGTTGGAAAGAATGATACGTAAATTAAGCAGTGGTCCCGTGGAGATATATGATTGTAGGGATGGGTGGATGGCCTTCCGACTACCAAGAATCTATCTGCGTTCAGCCACGAGCTTGGTTTTATCTTCTAATAGTGTTTTATGTAAGGTCTTATTCGTTTTCACGACCAGTCTCATCTCATCTCATCTCATTTAATTATTTTAATCTTTTTAAAATTTCACACAAAATAAAATAAAATAAAATTTTAAATTTTAAATTTTAAAATAAAAATAATATTAAAAAAATATTCTAATAATATTTTATTTAATTATTATTTTTATCTCAATTCAATTTATCTCCTTTCATTTTTCAAGTTGTACGACCCTTTCCTTTTCTTTATAAATAACAACTTTGAAGAACAAATAATGGCAGACAGTGCACACATATTGTCTTAAAAGACCAAAATTTCCCAAACTTTATAAGAACCATGGCAGCACCAACTCAAGACGACATCACGCGATGGAAGGGAGAGATCTTGTGAAAGTCATTAGAGAGGCACTTGCTCAAACACTTGCGTTTAGTGGCGAAATTAAGTACTTGTTTTAGGAGTTGAAGTAAAATTAAAATTATAATAAAATGTTTTTTTATTTTATTTCTATATAATTTTTTTTATGGTATAAAACAATCTAATAGTATGATCTAAAATTAAATATAATAGGTTAAATATGTGAGGGAGGCAATTGCGACAGGAGATAAAGTAGCGGGCGCCCTCCGGAATGGCGCCCGCCTATTACCTTTATTCCAGAGTTCTAGGAGGAATTGTATTCGGTAGAATTCATTGAGTTAGATCCTGAGTGTTTCCTACTCAAACTAAATTCTTCCCACGTGGTTCCTTATTATATAAAGACGATAAGTTTAGTTAGTCTGTTATAGTTACCCTTGACATATTGATGGTGTGGTAATCGGAGATCCTGTAAGCATTTAATGCTTGGCAGGGTGGCATGTCGCATTAAATGTAGATGGGTGAGAATATCCCAAGAGATCTATTGATCGATCAGAGATAATCATGTTATAAGATATATTATTGAGAAGAAACAAAATTAGTAAATGCTCTCAAGAAATCTAGGATGGGAAGAGGAGTAAAATGTTCTCCGACATTCCTGGATAGTTACACGTGTATCTAATCAGTATTTCGACCCATATAAAAGAAAGAATAGATCACTGAAAACAGGTATGAACATTTTTCTAAGGCTCATTTGAATTACTGTCTGTTTTATCTTTTCTCGTTTTCATCTCTAACTAAACCTTCGGAGAGTTCTCGGGGTCGAGGAACCCAACCTTTTTCTTTTGTTGTTGCAGATTAGGATTGGAAGTCACGATCCAACTCAGGGGTGCAGAACACACATCAACATTGGCGCCGTCTGTGGGATTATTTTTGGTGTTCTCTGCAAACCGGTTGTATTGTGATTACTAAGGAATGATTGCAACTCAAAGCACATCTCGATGGAAGAACGACTAGCCGCCATGGAAGTAACGATAAGGGAGCTCACTAGAGAGAATGAGAAATTACAAAAGAGTAATGAAGAACTGAATGCTCGTGAAGAATCTTCTGTCAGTAAGTGCGCGGAGTCACACCGAGTCAGTGAGCCAAGTCATAAAGAAGTAGATGAAGAAAGAAGTAAGATGCACCTGAAATTCAAAAAACTGGAAAACAAGTACGTGGACATAGCCAGACGCATTAAGGCCTCTTTCATTACTGGACAATTACGCCACAACCATGACACCCCTTATAGTGCAAGTGTCATGGCAGTGCCACTGCTCCCTAAATTCCGAGCGCCTGAGATGGAGCTGTATGATGGGAGCACTGACCCATACAAGCATATAGAGACGTTTAGGACGCACATGAATTTGCATGGCTATCCTAGTGAAATAGCGTGCCGAGCGTTCCCCCTTACCCTCAAAGGAGTAGCCCGTACCTGGTTCGGGACGGTCCCTACCGGCACAATAGACAGCTTTGACTGTCTGGCTCGCCTCTTTATAACCTGGTTCTTGGGAAGTCGGAAGAGGAAAAGACCAGCTGCCTATCTCCTCACGGTGAAACAGGATAGTCAGGAAAATCTCAAAAACTATCTTTCTCGATTCAACAAGGAACTGATGACAGTGGGGGATCAGGATGAGAAGATTACTTTGGCCGCCCTCCTGAGCGAAATATGGCCTGGAAGCCCTTTCCTGACGGAGATTGCTAGACGGACTCCTGCCACGTTGGCAGAATTCATGGACAGGGCGGACGGATATATAAACGCTGAAAACACCTTGCAAGCGCTCGTGGGGCCAAGGCGGGAAGAAATAGAGCGCGCCAATCAAGTCGAAGCCAACCTGATTGCGAGAAGAAGAAATACAGCCGATTCGAAGAGAAGGAATATACAAGGAGGGTCGTCATCTCAGGGGAACCTAGGGGAAGGCAGTATCATCAGCAGCGTCAGTACCAACCAGGAAGCATGTATTGCGAGTACCACCAGTCAACTAGGCACAATACCCGGGACTGTAAAACCTTGGAGAGGAAGAATGCAGACGAAAGAGAAGAGCTGCAGAAAAATGGGGGATATCCTAACAGTAGGCGCAGCCCAAGCCCCGAGGGAGAGGCGAACGCCAAAGATTCATCCCATAGGCAGGGACCATTAGGCGAAATACGAACCATCACCGGAGGAGTACCGAGAGGAGGGGAAACTTCAGCTTCAAGGAAGGCGTACGCGCGCGAGGCTCGATATGCCGAGGTGTTCACCATGTCAATGTCCGCTCGGGACGGACGACCTTCTGAAGATGTCCCGATCGTCTTCGATAAGCATGATGAAGGAGTAATGCAGCCACACGACGACGCTTTGGTGGTCACCATGTTGGTCGCCAATTTCGTAACTAAAAGAATCCTTATAGATAACGGAAGTTCAGCTGACATCCTATATTGGGACGCCTTCGACCAAATGAGGATTGGGCGGGATAGACTAAGGCGGGCCCCGACGTCCCTTATAAGGTTCGTTTGTGAGGTGATACAACCTGAAGAGGTCATAACTCTACCTGTAATGGCCGGCGATGCACCTAAAACCTCGATAGTTATGGTTGATTTCCTGGTAGTCAAAGCCCCTTCTTCATACAACATCATATTGGGGCGACCCGCCTTGAATCGCTTGAAAGCCGTAACTTCAACATACCATCTGAAGGTGAAGTTTCCGACTCCAAATGGTATAGGGGAAGTCCGAGGTGAGCAATCTGTGGCTCGCGAATGTTACTCTCGTGAGCTCAAGCCTCTAGTCCAAATGATGATTGGTGTCACCGAGGAGGGCCTGATGCACAATGGAAGGGCAAATGAGTTGCTACCTCCACCACCTCTGACAAGATAGGATGAAGATTTTAGAGATGAGCAGACCATCAAGCAAGCGGAGCCCGGAGAGCCATTGGAACTGATCGCCTTCAACCAGAAGAAGCCCGAGCAGAAGATTCGCATAGTCGCCAATTTGGAGCTTACCCTGAAGCAAGAACTCAAACAACTCCTGGAGGATCATCAAGACATATTCGCCTGGACTCATCAGGACATGCCAGCTTTTGCGCAGAGAAATGTATTGCCATAGCCGAGGAGGTGGATCGCCTACTAGCGGCAGGGTTTATCAGGGAAGCCCAGTACCCAAAATGGCTATCTAATGTAGTGCTGGTGAAGAAGTCGAGCGGTAAATGGAGAATGTGTGTGAACTTCATTGATTAAAACAAGGCATGTCCGAAGGATAGCTTCCCACTTACTCGTATCGACCTGATCGTAGACTCAACGGCCGGTCACCCGTTGCTCAGTTTCATGGATGCCTACTCAGGGAATAATCAGATCAGGATGAACCCAGGTGATGAGGACAAAACAGCTTTCATTACCGATCGGGGACTATATTGTTACAAGGCAATGCCCTTTGGGTTGAAGAATGCAGGGACCACATATCAACATCTAGTCAACCGGATGTTCAAACAACAGATTGGGAGGAATGTAGAGGTATATGTTGATGATTTACTAGTCAAGAGTAAAACGTCCGGACAGCATGTGGAGGACTTGCGAGAAGCTTTTGAGATTTTACGTCAATACAAGATGAAGCTTAATCCAAGTAAGTGTTTGTTTGAAGTGGGGTCAGGAAAGTTCTTAGGTTACATGATTTCTAAGAGAGGAATCAAAGCCAACCCTGAGAAGGTGAAAGCCATATCTTACATGGTGGTGCCTCGGAATCACCACGAAGTGCAGCAATTGGCGGGCCGAGTGGCTGCCTTGAATCGCTTCATAGCCCAATCCACTGACAAGTGCCTACCCTTCCTCCATGTGTTGAGGAAGGCCCATGAATGGAACCCTTCTTGTGACAGGGCCCTAGATGAGTTGAAAGAATATTTGACTCACTCGCCATTGCTCAGCCAAACTAAGCCCGGTGAGACATTGATTGTATATCTAGCCGTCTCACCCAATGCAACTTTTGCTGTTTTAGTGAGGGACACGGCGACCGGGCAGAGACCAGTGTACTATATAAGTCGAGCGTTCAGGGGGGCAGAAGCTAGATACCCCAAGCTGGAAATGATGGCTCTCGCCTTAGTGGTAGCTACTAGACGACTCAGGCCATACTTTCAAGCTCACGCCGTACTTGTACTGACCAACTAACCCTTGAAAGCTGTTTTACAACGACTGGAGACGTCGGGAAGATTAGCAAAGTAGGCCATAGAACTTAGTGAATTCGACATCCAATACGCTCCTAGGAAGATGATCAGAGGGCAGGTACTCGCTGACTTCGTAGCCGAACTCATTGATTTCCCGGAAGACATTGCTCAAACACCCCCTGCCAAACCCTGGATGATATACGTGGACAGCTCAGCATGTAGAGCAGGAGGGGGGACAGGTATCCACGTCATCTCTGACGAGGGTGTAGAATACAAGTACGCCGTTAAGATCACTTTCAAAGTTACCAACAATGAAGTAGAATATGAAGTGCTATTAGTCGGATTGAATGTTGCCCGCCTCTTGGGGGCTAAGGAAGTGATAGTACACGCCGATTCACAAGTGGTGGTTCAACAGGTGAATGGCACATTCACTGTTAAGGGAGAACGACTCAAGAAATATTGTCAGTTAGTTTGTGAAGCAAGAGATTACTTCCAGTATTCTTCTAATCCCGAGGGTCGATAATTTCCAAGCCGATCGCCTAGCCAAAATAGCTTCCGGACAGGTGAATATCCCTCTTCTTGAAAATGCAGAAGTAAGACAAGCAGATATCCCTTCTATCAATAAAGAGATGTTCCAAGTGGAGACAAACCACCTTGGATGGGCAAAAGAGATAATAGAATTCCTGCAAGAGAATAAGCTACCCAGTGACGCAGGCGAAGCCAAAAGGATTAAGAACAGGGCTGCCCGATTTGTCATCTTGGAGGGGGTATTGTACAGAATGGGATTCTCAGAACCATTACTCAGGTGTTTATCGGTCGAAGAGTCTCAGTATGTATTAGCTGAAATCCATGAAGGAATTTGCGGGTCATTCGGGAGAAAGAGTTTTGTCTAACAAAGTTGGCCGAGCAGGATATTACTGGCTGAACCTTCTCAGGGATTTGAAAGAGTTCACCCAAAAATGTCCGCAATGCCAAAGGCATGCCAATATCTTGCGTCTCCCACCTACAGATTTAACGTCTATAGTGGCAGCTTGGCCTTTTGCTCAGTAGGGGCTAGATCTTATAGGTTCCCTTCCTATGGGCCGAGGAGGGGTTAAGTTCATTATAGTAGCAGTCGACTATTTCACTAAGTGGGTAAAGGCGGAAGCGTTGTTGACCATAACTTCCCCAACCATCACTAAATTCCTCTGGAGATTTATTGTTTGTCGGTTTGGCATACCCCAATGTTTCATATCCGACAACGGAGGTCAATTCGACTCTTCACACTATCGACAGTGGTGCGCCGAGTTGAAAATCGAAGTTCGTTACTCTTCGCCTGGACATCCTCAGCAAATGGTCAAGCAGAGGCGACTAACAAGACCATCCTGTCCATTCTTAAGAAGAAGTTGGGAAGCTGCAAGGGAACGTGGGCGGACGAACTCCCAGGAGTGCTATGTTCATACCAGACCACTGTTCGAACCCCAACGGGGGAGACTCCCTTCGCCCTCACATATGGGAACGAAGCTATCATCCCTGTAGAGGTAGGAGTCCCTACTTCCAGGGTAAAAAATTTCCATCTGGATAACAATAAAGTGAAACTGCTGCAACAATTGGACCTCGTGGAAGAAAGGCGAGCTGAGGCCACTGTGAGAGTAGAACATCATAAACGTATGACTGAGAAGTGGTTTAACAGGCGAGTCAGCCATAGATCTTTCAAACATGGAGACTTGGTGTTGAAGCGCACAGGAGTGACCACGACTGAAGAGCGCAAGTTAGGGTCTAAGTGGGAGGGACCCTACGTTGTTACCAGAAGTACTCGACCAGGATCATACAAGCTTACAGATAGCGAAGGCAACGCCCTCTCTCATCCATAGAACGCAGAACACTTGAAAAAGTATTATGTATAGTTCGACTTTGCCTTTACTAGAATTATATTAATATATGATGATTGTAAATCACCATTTTGTGACAAAAATATTCAGTCGTTTTGTAGGCGCAGAAGGGGACGCCTGGGCTAAAAGCCTCGCCCCTCGGTTCGATCAATAGACTGCGGGGTTGCCTGGGCTCCATGCCTCGCCCCACAGTCCTCTTGCCGAAGGGGACGCCTGGGCTAAAAGTTTCGCCCATCGATTCGATTAACAGACTGCTGGATCGCCTGGGCTCCATGCCTCGCCCCACAGTCCTCTCGCCGAAGGGGATGCCTGGGCTAAAAACCTTGCTCCTCGGTTCGATCAACAGACTCGCCTGGGCTCCATGCCTCGCCCCACAGTTCTCTTGCTGAAGGGGATGCCTAGGCTAAAAGCCTCGCCCCTCGGTTCGATCAACAGACTGCTGGGTCGCCTGGGCTCCATGCCTCGCCCCACAGTCCTCTCGCCAAAGGGGATGTCTGGGCTAAAAGCCTCGCCTCTCGGTTCGATCAACAGACTGTGGGGTCGGCTGGGCTCCAAACCTCTCCCCACAGTCCTCTCGCCGAAGGGGATGTCTGAGTTAAAAGCCTCGCCCCTCGGTTCAATCAACAGACTGTTGGGTCGCCTGGGCTCCATGCCTCGCCCCACAGTCCTCTCGCCGAAGGGGACGCCTGGGCTAAAAGCCTCGCCCCTCGGTTCGATCAACAGACTGCGGGGTCGCTTGGGCTCCAAGCCTCGCCCCATAGTCCTCTCGCCGAAGGGGACGCCTAGGCTAAAAGCCTCGCCCCTCGGTTCGATCAACAGATTGCGGGTTCGCCTAGGCTCCAAGCCTCGCCCCACAGTCCTCTCGCCGAGTGGGTCACCTAGGCTACAAGTCTCGCCCCTCGTTTCGCTCAACAGACCAACAGGACCTGTTCCTTCACCTTCTTCATCTTATGGCTTCGAGGTCGCTGAAGGCTGGTCGTCTTCGCCGTTGACAAGTCCCTGATCAGTATAAGAAGATAATCTCCTTTACTTTTGCTTCACCCTTTGAGTCAATGAAGTAACTCCATCCCTTATCACCTGTTCTTCCCAAAGAATGACTCAAATGAAACAGAGATGAGACTACCCATGAATCGCCCACCTGCCATCGCGCTCACTGTAACTAGGTAAAGGCTCGCTTAAGTCTCATTCGCCTAATTTGTGTAGCAATTGATTAACGATAAGAGTTGTGTATTGTTGCAAATCTCAACCACTAGCTCGTTTGCATATGTTGGTAAAGGTTAATAGAGTAGTACAGTCTTCAACAAACAGCCCTGTCTGGTTATACAAAAAATTATCACAACATTCAAATTAATGTGGGTATCCCGAATGCAGCATATCAAAATATATGTGTATCGATTTTTATTAAAATATGGCAAGTCTTTTCGGTAACAAATACAGAGAAGATATATATTGAAAAAAATGGGCGTATCAACTAAGTACTCTTTACATCTAAAACTCTATATACAAGTCTATACAATGTAATTATCGATCAAGGAGGCGGACGTATGCGGCACTCTGGTGTGCCTATCTTGGCGACCTCTGCCTTCGCTATGGGGTCAGGAGCGAGGTCTCGAGGATCCATGCCAGCCACATCGAAGGTAGGGTTTCAAACTATCTCCTGCCTCAGCCACCACAAACCCTCCACATAACCTTGACTCCAGGCGGTTATGCAGAGGGAACGATACTGAGTCGCCTGACGCCTAAGAAACTCGAGCTCTTTGTTCACCTCGCCTAGTTTCCGAGAAAGGGAGTCGCACTCGAGCTCAAATGTGTCTACCTTAGCTCGGAGAGTCTCTAACTCTTCTTCTTTAATGGCTCGCGAGTGTTCTAGAAGTGACATGTTTGACTTCAGGCTGCTCATCTCTTGAGTGGCGAGAGAGAGTTCGGTCTCCTTAATGGCTAATGTCTCTGCCCAATGGACTCCTGCCCTCGAAGGAGATCATCCCTACTCGCCTCCAGGAGCCGGTTCCTTTCCTTAAGTGTCGCCACCTCGTCCAGCATGGACACATGGATCTCTGAATAGTGATCCCGCTCCTCCTCCAGCTCCGTCACATTAGCTTTTAGAAGATTTCTGTCTTCTGTGAGCTGGCTGACCAAAATACCAAGCTCTCGGTACTTAGCTTCCGCCTCTTTAAGCTGTTCCTAAGCCGTTTTAGCACTCCCCGTCAATAATCTCGCCACTTCAGAGCCAACAGACCCGACGATTTGGTCGGAAGCCTGCACAATAACAAGTATTTAGACCAATGGAATACATCCGAACTAAAACGAAGTTATGAATAATGACCTGTGCCAAAAGCGACCGAAGTAGGTCGACTACTATCCCTGCCCGGTCAGAACACTCGGGAGTAGAGGTAGTTGGTGATGGAGGATAGGAGCGATGATGTATCACATTGTGGGGGGAGGAGGCCATCACAGATCTAGCATCTTCACCATTAGGGCGAGAGGACTCCCGCCTTATAGTCTCGTTAGTTTTGGCAGGCGTGGCATCTGCTGCAGCTGCATCATACCCGGAGTTGGACTGGAGTTGCCGGGTACGCTTAGCACGACGTGTGGCTGGAATAACATTGGCGGGCGACCTTTTTCCCTAATGGTTTTCTGCCTGCTCGTGCTCGACTGTCGCCGCGCCTCGCCCCCTAGAACCCCGAAGGGATGGATCCTCTTCCTCCTCAGAAAGGTGCTCCCCACCCGTTTCGGGGCCACTCTCTCTGGGCGAAGAAGGGTGAACTAATTGAGGAACCTCCTTCCGAGTAGGAGCCCTTGTAGATGACAGCACCGAAACATGGAAGTATGGAGTTCCTGCTGCATAGGCTGGAGGATTCGAGAGGGCGTTGAGGAAGGCCAGTTCGACCTCATCCATTGTCTGCCCGGAAGTCGAAGGCATAGGCCTGTCATCTGGATGTGGTTGGCGGTCTGAAGGCAAACACACCGCCAACAGTTCTGGCGAACTGGCCCTTTGCCCTTCTGGTGAAGGGGATCTATTGTGCTGGCCGCCCTCTCCACCAGCAAACGCCACAGGTACTAGGGGAGTTGGTGAAGGCTGTATTGGAGAAGAGGGCGCTTGACCCTCTTGTGAAGGGTGAGAAGCCCTTGTGTTGTGGCGAGCTTTCACTCGCCTTTCTTGGGCAAAGGTTAGAACTGGAGGTTCAGAAGCCTCTGCCGCAGTCTGCTCGCCACTCTCACGGCGAGATTTGGTGCGCTTCTCCTTGGCTGGAGGGGTAGTTTGTTTGTGAATTGGCCCCGATTGGACAGGCGCTCTAGCCGCCGGTATGCTGGAGAAGTCCTGGAACTCAGCATAGCCCCGCTGTGGCTCGACCAAGTAAGTGTTGATATTTTGGTCGGTCAAAATGAGGTCAGATTCCAGCCGATGAAAGTGACGCTTCGCCCAGCGTATCACTTTCTCCACCCGGTCCCTCTCCCTTTTATTCAAGTCAATGTTTAAAAGGGAGGCTGGGGGCAGCTCGCCCTAGTTCACCTAAATGGTGAATTCCCCCCTGGTCTCATCCTCGGGGAACTGTCATTTGTCCCCCTTTACATAAAACACCTTCTTGTGGTAGTCCTTCACATTGGAATACCTGCTCTTGAGGGTGCATAACTTAGTCTTGCTATCTCGAGACTCAAAACCAACCAAACTTAAGGCTGGTTTCCTGATCAGACAGTACAGAGAGAGAAACTCTCGTGCCGTAAGATCAGGATACACATCTCCTACCTCCAGCAGCGCTGAACGGAATATTATGCATGAAGCTAATAGTATCCGCCAAGCGTTCGGCAAAAGCTGGGCTGGGGCCAAGCCCAGGTAATGAAGGACCTCACGCACAGACGCAGCCAGTTCTTGAACATGGCTTCATACAGAAGCACATGTTGAGCTCGCCCTTCTGCGTCACGGGGGCATTCTCGAATAACTCTAAAGCTAGTCAAGGCTGGGATGTAACCTGAATGGCCGAAGGAGGGTAAGACGGCACCCACTGATACCCAGCGTAAATAGAGCCAACCCCCATTGAAGCTTGATGAAAATGCGAAGGAAGATCGGCTCGAAGACAAGATAGTAGAGAGAGAGAATGCGCAAGTGTTCCAGCAGCAAGACGACAATAAAAAATGAAACATTACAAATAACGGGTGTTTATATAACAAGTAATAACGGACGTGGGGAAATCAAATTATATAATTAGCGTGATCTTCGGGAAGCGAAACGACACAACTGATAAATGTATAATAATGGTGAAACGGTCGTTCAGCGCGTGGAGGGCACACCCCAATCAATAAAGAAATAACTGACCATTAATTTCTCGGAAAATTACAAAATCAGGCGAGTAATTATGGAAAATCCATAAATACAGCGCATGATGTTTCATGTCATCATGGCCAGTAAACTACCCCATTTCTCCACGCTCAGTGATCGGAGGACAAACCGTCCCAGCATAAAAACCAACAGTTACTTCTACGACTATTATGCCCTTATTTCACCCATTCAAATTTGATTTTGCGCGGGATAAGATTTCACGAACTCGAGCGATAAAGATATAATGAATCCCAATCGAATTATATTCAATTGAGATTTGCGGGGTACTGTGAGAGAGGCAATTGCGACAGGGGATAAAGTAGCGGGCGCCCTCCGGAATGGCGCCCGCCTATTACCTTTATTCCAGAGTCCTAAGAGGAATTGTATTCGGTAGAATTCATTGAGTTAGATTCTGAGTGTTTCCTACTCAAACTAAATTCCTCCCACGTGGTTCCTTATTATATAAAGACGATAAGTTTAGCTACTCTATTATAGTTATTCCTGACATATTGATGGTGTGGTAATTGGAGATCCTGTAAGTATTTAATGCCTGGCAGGGTGGCATGTCGCATTAAATACGGATAGGCGAGAATACCCAAGAGATCTATTGATTGATCGGAGATAATCATATTATAAGAGATATTATTGAGAAGAAATAAAATTAATAAATACTCTCAAGAAATCTAGGATGGGAGGAGGAGTAAATGTTCTCCGACATTCCCGGATAGTTACACGTGTATCTGATCACTATTTCGACCCATACAAAAGAAAGAATAGATAATTGGAAACAAGTATGAACATTTTTTTAAGGCTCATTTGAATTATTGTCTGTTTTATCTTTTCTCGCTTCCATCTCTAACTAAATCTTCGGAGAGTTCTCGGGGTCGAGGAACCCAACCTTCTTCTTTTGTTGTTACAGATTAGGATTGGAAGTCACGATCCAACTCAAGGGTGCAGAACACACATCAACAAAATACATCATATTTATTAACAAGATATATGATATATTAATAATAATATTACATAAAAAATGCCAGGGATCACAAACGTATGCTAGACATATACCAACTGATAACATATGGTACTTGGTGCTTACTGTGTGCTATACAATATCTGTGAGTTGATGAATGAAAAAATGAATTCGAATCTGAAGAAAATAAAAACTGTTCGTTTTGTTTATAATGACATATCAATTGGTATTTGTCTGATATTTGTTTCTAATGTTTGTTCATAGTATTGCTCATTATTGAAATCATATAAAGACACTCATATAAATATATCAAATAAAAGAAACACAAAAGTATAATTTACGTTATTTAAAAAATATAAAATCAAGTATTCAATCTAAATCAAGATTCTTAACTATTTCTCTTTCAATATTTGCTACAAACTCATTTTCAATTTTGTTATGAAGTATTATTTTAATAATTTTCAACGTACCATCATGTTATTAGACCATGTTATTCTATGTGAGATAATTTTATTTATTTTATTTTTAAATCGGATTAAATTTGATTAAATTGAACATAAATAGTTAATTTATAAGAACAAAATAATTTTGTAGAGGAGACACCAAAATAATTTTTTAGAGAGAACAATACAAAATGTGATTAATATCATCCTACTAAATCATTAAAAAAATATTTTATATTTTTATATTTTTTTTTCAAAATTAATATATATTTTTTCCAAAATTAATTTTTATATATTTTTTCAAAATCATGGCCCCCTTCTCCTATGTAGTTCTGCCGATGTTTGCGTTTTACTACCCATTTGCAGGTCAGCTTAGAGAAGGGACGCAAAGAAATCTGAATGTAATTCTCTGGAAACTGGATACAGAAAAATCTGAAAAATGGACCACTAAAAAAGGAAAGGAGATGAGGAAGGGAGGAGATACAGAAGGCCGGTTAGAGATTAAAAATTTCTTATTCAATTTGTGTACTGATTTTGAGGAGATAAAAAAAATGAGATGAAATAAAAAATAAAAAATATTTTTTTTATTAAATTATATTTTTATTTTAAATTTTAATAAAATTAATCTTTTATTTTATTTTATATTTAAATTTAGAAAAATTATAATGATAAAATAAAATAAGACAAGAATAATTATAAAAATAATAATCTCAAAATCAAGGGAAGGGATAGGTATATGCTATGATACAATGGTCTCTGCTCATTTAGTCCAATTGATGATCATATTTTTTAGAATTCTTTCATCTTATTTTATTATTCGAATCCAAATTAAGAAGAAAACAGGTTTATATCTTGTTTTCTTATGAAGATAATCCGCATGACGGCCACCGAGTAACTCTTTAGACGTTCATGACCCGCCAACCATTTTCAACCGTGAAAAAACAAACATCGTGTGTATCTTGTGTTTCAGGATCAAACGACGATTACATATGCAGAGGCGGACCTACAGCTATGGGGGGCGGTAATTTAAAAAAATATATAACTTATTATATAAATATGTAATCTTTTTATATATAATTAAAATTACTCCCTCAAATATTAAAAAATAAATAAAAAAATGTCTCTCAATACTTAAAAAATTATCATTTATTATTTCTTTGAGAAAAAAATTATCAAGAATTCTATTTCAGAAATAATAATATATGAATTTTATTTCATGAAAGATCATCGTTGAGTATGTAAAAAAAAAAATTAAATTTATTTATTTATTATTATTATTATTATTATTTTGTAATGGTCTCTATCTAGTAATTTTTTTTCTTTTTTTCTTAATTCAAAGAAAAAAAGAAAACAAATGAAGAAAAAAAATTTAATTATTATTTTTTATATAATTACATGCAAAAAATTTATATTATTTATATTTACACATATTATATATTTTATCAATCGCCCCCCAAACATCAAATCTTAATTATGTCCCTGTACATATGTTTGATTTTAGAGATAAGATAAGATGAGGAAAAAATTTAATAATATATTTTTTTAATATTAATTTTATTTAAAAATTTAAAAAAATATATTTTAAAATTTGAAAAGTTAAATTTTATTATATTCTATATAAAAAAAATTAAAATATATCATAATAAATTTAAAATATATTTTAAAATTTTAATTTCATTTCAATAATCAAACCAGATTTATGAGAAACTTAGCTAGTTTGTTGTCACTTATGGGCCTGTAGCCACCACAACGCGTAACACACGTGCGATGAAAGCATTCACATACACTTCTTCGTAAAAGCTCCTCGGTCAAATTATAGAATATATATATATATATATATCTTTATATATATAATGTGATTATCTAACGAAAAAAATATTGGTTTAACAGCTCCGTTAAGTTATTATTTATAATTGATGTTCAATTTTAAGTTCGTTAATTACCTCTGTTTGTGTTCGGTGAAAAAACAACATAGGTTTCCAAGAAACAATGAGTTGATTCCATTCTATGTTTTGGATTGTGCTAGTAATAAATTGATGAATCCCGATTTTAACATCCGTACGTAGGATTTGAAAATTGAAAGGTTCTATTTAATTGATCATTAATGCAAGTTACCAATATTTAAAATTTTTAAAATATGCAACCACACATACTTACCATATCATTTCACTCTCTTATTAGTTCTGTCATGATTTTAATGCATAATGACTTATGCGTTTCCTGGCAATTACTCCTATTATATATATTTGCAGGGAATTCGTCATAGGGTCTTGAATGCTTTAGAAATCGAGATAAAAAAATTATTCAAGATCATATCATGATGCATGCAATTAATTCCTAATCATCTCCTGACATTTTCATTAATATTTCAACTTTTCGATCAACTAAACACAATTAGAATGATTTATTTTTGTTTTGTTTTGCCAAGTAAATCCAATACGTATAATGTACAACATGGATGATAATCGACATGGCCATAATTTGTCTATTTATTGCAAGGGATTGAAAACAAGTTTTTATTATGCACGTCCTTCGATATTGATAGCTATGAAAGAAAATTTATTGGAAAATATGAACAGCCAAAAAGATGAGCAGGGCATAAAGGAGTCGACATTTTTTTTTCGTCTTGTCTATAAATTGTGTCAGATATGGGTTGGTTGTAGGGATAAAATATCAGAAATTTACTCTTTAGTTTTTCATTTTTCTTTTCCATCTTTTATTTTTTCTACACATTCTCTTTCATGCTCAATCTCTAAAACCAAATGCTTCTCTTTCCCTCTGTTTGATATCTTATATTCTCTTTCCAAGTTTTCATCTCTTCTTATTGATAATATCCTTCTGTTTTATTTTTTCTTTGTTTGATATTTTCTTTCGTACATGTTATTATATTTTCTAAAGAAGGCTTATAGGAAAGCGGTTATTAAGAACCATCCGAACAAGGGTGGTGACCCTGAAAATATCTTTTTGATTTCGCTTTTTTTCCTTCTTATTTTTAATTTTTCATTAATATATATATTTTTTTATGGTTCAGTTTGTGAAATTCTTATTATCATGGTTTGGTGAAACTTGATTTCTTGGTTGTGTGGTGAGTCAAAATGTACACATAAATTCTTATATTGATTTTTTTGAATGTTTATATATTTTATTGTGCTGGTTTTTTGGTCTCAAAATGTTGTAGTACTGATGTTAATCTCTATAATATAACCTCCATAAGGAGATAATGGATAAGAGGATTGAATTATGATAATTATTGGTTTTGTATATACATGCTTTTTAATTGGTTTTATAGGTATGGTGCCTTTGATTCCAGCTCATCCGCTTTGGCAACAAAAATAGTTTAGAGCGATAATATAAAGTTTAGATTTATTAGAACAACTCAACAGCTCGACGGGATTTATGGGAATCCGAGTAGTGATAAGGAGATCCAAAATTATTGGAGAAATAAGGATGGTTACTCTCACAAATCTACCTATATATTAGTGGAGAGATGTTGGAGGATGAATGAGCTTCAATGACAACGGGTTCAGCCCAAAATGGTAGCTCAACAAGATAACAAAATTCCAACAGAGCACATCTCAGCAACTCAAATCAAATCAGATGACTTTGGTAATGTTTAAAATTAGTCAAACAACATTTGAAGTAGCTCACTTACGGATTTCATGGTTTCTATTTAATGAAAATCACGTACGAATTTTGTACAAGTTGTTTATCACGTCAAAGCTGTTGATTTACGAGCAGCTCACCCATAGATTTCTTGAAATCTTGCAAGCTGTATAAATAAATGTCATCTTTATTAGTTCTAATTCAAGCCGAGTGTTTACGTTTTCAATAATAAGAAAGAAGTATTTTCTTCAAACATTTCTATAGTTTTCAATTTTTCTTCTAGATTAACATTATTGTCATATATATATATTGTTAAGGCATATTATTCGTGAGACAAACAAAATTGTCCTCTTACTGTGAAATGTATGTTAGAAATTATATTTATTTCTTAGAAATTATTAGGAACCGTCAAATTTACATTATTAATCAAAATTTATTTCTTAAAAAATCAATTTTAAAACTAATCAAATAATTAAACTAAGCAAACGTGCTTTGCACGTTACTTTCACCTAGTGTATATATATATATATATATATATATATGAAAAGTGAAGAAAAGTGAACTCGAGAGCTAGACTCGTTTTATTTAGCACCTAGCATGAAATGAGATCAAATTAATTTAAATTTAAATTTAAAGTTGAACGAGATAAGATTAATTAAGAAGAATTATAAAAATAAGTAGATATATTGTTTGATGTAAAATTTTGTTTTTTTTTACAATCAGTCTGATTTTATTTTATTTTTTATTATAATTTTTTAAAATTTTATATAAATAAAATAAATAATTTAACTTTTTCAATTCTTAAAACAAAAATATAATTAATAAAAAATATTCTAAAAATATTTTATTCAATTTTTAATTTTTAACTTTTTATCTTAAATTATTTCATTTTGGATATATTTGACAAACAAAAAATTGTCAACATTTTTCACTATTATTTATTATTTTATTATTATTTTTTACTTATTTTTTACTATTATTTATAAAATTTTATTATTATTTAATATTCTATTATTTCTTTCTCACATAATTTTTATTATTATTCACAATACTCATTATCATAGATAATATACCTCAAGAGAAAACCTGGGGATCGGATTGTCCGATCCTTTTAAAAAAGGGATGTCGACAGCTTCGGCAAAATGGGTTTAAGGCTGCGTAGGGCACACCGGAGGTCGTGGTAGGGGTTTCGGTCTAGCCCCTAACCAATGCGGGTCCTCCTCCACGCACGCCTCCTCCTATGACCGAACAGTCTCAAAAATTTGGTCGATTTAGGCATTTTTTCTTACTTTCTTAAGTTCTTATGAGAATAGGGTCAACATGTTTAAGGGATAGATTTGGTTTGGATAAGGAGATGTGGTGGTCTAAGTGGTAGATTATGGTAGAAAAATGTTTCAAGGAATTTCCTTTGGGTAGGGCTATGTATTGGGGTAATTTTTGATAAGGAATATGGTTCATATGGTGTAGTAGGACTAGGGTTTTAGTGGAGGTTAAGGAGAATTTCGAGATTGAGGATTAGATTTAGGATTTTTTTTCATTTGGATACGGTAGTGGATGAATAAGGCTAGGCTAAGTGCAATGGAGTGCACGATTAGGGATGAATGGAGGTACACGACTATGGCTTTGGTATGCTTGGCCGTGTGGTGTGTTGTTAGGGCTTGGGGTTACCGAATGTTCCTAGGGCAACACTAGGGTTTTCGGCCCAGGTGGTTAGGGTTAAGTTGTTAGGGTTTTGAGTGATTTTAGATAAGTCCTAAAAAATAGGAATATGACTTATAGGAAGATGGAGTGGGTGGCAATGGTCTAGGGTATGTTGGCCGAATATGGGTGATGTGGGTGAGGGATTTGTTTGGTTCAAGCTTGATTATTGGCCAATCAAATGAGGGATTGATGTGGCACTTTAATGATGTGGCAATGAGGATTTTGACTAGGGCAAAGTGATGATGGCCGAATGAGATAAAGTAGGAGAGTGGTTTGATTTGAATTTGAATGCTTTTAAATTCAAATGAACTTATGGTGACCTGTCATGTGGGGGGTGGGGTGGTCGAATTTGGCTATGGAAGGATAAGGGATGATGTGGATTTGATTGAGAAAATATTGGAAGTGATGGGTTTGAATTTAAATTTATTTGAATTCAAATAGGAAGTGATGGCCGGTTGTGGTTGTTGGAGATTTGGTTTGAATTTTAATTTGAATTTTTGAAATGATTTGAAATGGTGGCATGTAGGTGGCCGGATAAGGTATGGAGGGATATGGGATTAGGATTTGATTGAGTCAATTATATATTAATTGATCAATCAAGAGGATATTTAGGAGATATGGTTGGTGAGTGGGTAAGGAGATTTTCGGCAAAGACAAGTAGTGCCTTAGTCGAGCATAGTGGTTATGGCAAGTGGCTAAGGTTGTGAGATTTGAATTATTTTGAAGTGGAGGGAATTAGTGGCCGGTGATGTAGGGCATATGTTGGGAAAAATTGGATCAGTTTAGAAAGGAATTAGTTGATTGAATGTGAGAGAAAATAAGAAGAGATATGGTAAGGATGGATAAGATTGATGAGGTGGTTAATGTGGTTCGGCTATCTCTAATGGATGAGTTGGCCGAGTAGATGTTTGTGTAGGATTGTGATTGATTTGAATTAATTTGAATTGAAATTGGTTTGAATTTGGGTTGGTAGGAGGATAGGGATAATGATAAAGTGATGTGTCAACTAGGGTTTTATGGCTTATGAGATGAGTTGTTATGGAAATGAGTGGGTGACTAAGTCAAGAGATTGGGTGGCCGAGTGAGGTATTTTTGGTAAATGGATTGGTGTATTTGGCAAGTAGAGCTACGGCTTGGTAGAGCCAAGCTTAGTATAGGATGTAAGATATGGTTTTGAAGTGCGAAGTTATGGTAAAATTGATAGGTGATTGAGTGGCCGGTTATGGGATATATGGTGAGGCGTGTATGGCAATTTGGTGGAGCAATTATGGTAAGGGATGGCTAGGGTTGGCCGTGTGGGAATGTTTGGGGAATGGAAAAACTCAAGTAAACTCAAGGAACTTGGATGAACATGCAAGTAAATGAATGAACACGCCACACTCAATGAACCAATTGGGATTCGGCACACTCAATGTAACATGTACACAATCACTTCAATACTTCAATACAAACACTCACTTTCTCACAGTTGATGAATCCAAAATTCACAAGTGATGTGAATTTCAAAACTCACCAAGAACACTCACACACAATTCTCAAATTCATAAGTGGTGTGAATTTGGCACTCAAAATAAAACACAAACACTCAATCACTCTTTTTATAATTTTTTAATAATCAAACAAATTGAACGAATTCCTAATCACTCTAAGAACAAAAGAACACTAAAATAAACAAGAACATTAAAATGGACAAGACACCGAATGAAAAAAATACCTTAACAACTTGATTGATAAATAAAGGATAGATGTGGATCACTGATTCACAAATTGTACGGATGATTCTCTTCCAAAAGGATTCACAAATTGCACCCTTATGAAGTTTAAGTGTAAAGCACAGAAAATCCAAACCACACTAGGTGGCCAGTCTAAACTCCTATGGAAGCCACTCCACACACAATGTGTCTTCAAAATATCAAATGATCAAAAAGTTTAAAACTAAGAGGCCTAGGATTTTATTTATAGAGCTTACAAAGTGGAAACCTCCAAAAGGTCCATGGCAATTATTTAATTAAATAAAATAATTAAAAACAACTAATAAGCAAATAAGATAGTTTTGGAAGCCCATATGGTTGTGGCCTTCAAAGGTGGATGGTAAGCTTGGCTGCCTATGGCATGGGCCATGGGTGTGAACGGCATGGTAGTTGGTCCGCACCTCAGGTGGCCTTGGTTGGTCCATGGCAAAGATCCTAGCCATAGTCAGGTGTTGACCATGGCTTGCAGCTAGTGTGCACATGGCTTGATGGTGACTCGGATGGGCCCATGCATGTCTTGGTCTGTGGGGCATTGGGCATGACCTAGGTTGGCTGGCACGCTGGCATGCTAATGGGGCATGTTGGCATGTCAGTGGCTATGTCATGGTGCTGTTAAGGCCTAATTGTGGCACGGTCAAGGGAGAACAAGTAAGTCACGTCCCAATTGACTCGTGTGTCTCCTCTGAACTTCTTAAAACACACTCAAAAATCTCAAGGGAGTCCTCCAATGTTAGGCTTGGCACCACAAGTGTGCCAGGGGTCACCGTCGCAGGAATGGGATCGCTGGAGGCTGCCGGTCACGATGGTATGAGCGGTGTTACCTACTGCTGCCGGCATCGGCTCCATCTGGGCTAAGGCCGAACACCACTTTAAAATCATCTTCATTTTATTTTATTATTGTGTTTTATTTTTTATTTTTGTATTTTTCATTGTGTTTTCTAAATTTTATTTTTTTATTGTATTTTTTAGATTTTTTTATTATGTTTATATTGATGGACTGTTTTTAATGGAGATCGGACGGACTGATCCTCAGCATCTCCCATACCTCAAACCAAAATGAGAAACACTTTGGCCAGATCATCTAGTCTTTAGGAAAGACCAATCCTCCAATATAAAAATAACACATCAGCAAATTCATTTCTTCTCCATGAACCCGAACCACACACTATTACTTTTAGTTGTTCTCCTCTAAAAATGCTACGCACAAGTAACGCTTGAAACTCTCCCATGCAAGCCGATGATACACACTCACTCGTTTGACTTAACAAATTAAATAATAGAAGCTTATCTGGGTTGAACAGTGGTTGAAGGGCCCTTGAAGCTTTTTAACAAACAGTTGGTATTCATGGAGTCAGATGAGTTATCAATCCCTATTTCAAGATAATTTCCATAGCCCAAATACAATCAACACGAAATGAGATCTAAAGAACTCCAATACAATTTCCCAGAAAGCATGGAAATTTCAAAATTGTTGAGAAATTAAAACAAAAATTGTTTTTTATATGAAGAATGACAGTCCATGTCCGTTCAGAACAAACTTTAGTGGCGAGGTCTCCATCCATCTCGAACCATTGGGAGCCTTTTCTCCATTGACGAAGTGTGATGTTAGGTTTCATACTGGGAATGTAGCTCGGATCATCACAAGCCATTATATAGGTGTAAACGGTGGAAAAGTTGAAGAGAGGAATGCATGACTCCTACAGAAGTGTTAAGGACGTGTCTCGCTCCCCCTGTAACCGTTCACCTGCAAAGAATCGAAAAGATTCGGCGATTTCCGCCTGGAAAAACTCCGATACCTAAGTCAGTAATCTTGATAATTATTTGAAAAGTAGCCTGAAAACCAGAGAGAGATGTCCCTCATTCATGGAGGTATAAGCCTCGTGGTCATACTTATCATCTGCAGTGATTTCCGTTTATAAGTTATCTTTTTATAACTGACGTGATCACGTATTTGCATGAAATTCTGCAAAAGGTGGCGAGGATTAAGTATTAGTTTATTTACGTGACTCTGCAGGGTTCTATACTTATTCATCCTATTGGGTTAGTAATTAGGTCCACCGTATTATTTTTTTTCTTATACGGGCTCTCATTCTGATGGGCTTACAGGCTTTTGGATTTAAGTAGGCCCTACAGCTACCCCGCAAATTCTCTTCGCCTCGAGGCATAGGGAATTCAATTTGTCTTGACTTTTTAAGTGTTTAAGTTCCCGCTGCGAAATGTTTGGATACTTGCCCTTTTCTGTGAGCCACCAAGTATTTGCCTCAATTCTTGTTGCTGTCTGTTTTTACTTTCACCTTTATTTTTATTTGAATCATTTTTCTGCGGTGATTCGTAGCACAAAGTATTGGTTGCCATTATGGAAGACAGCAAGGAGTCTTGGATGTCGTCATTAAAATGGTGACGATGAGCTTTTTGATTTGCCATCATGGGTCATGGTTGCTCATTTTAAGACTTTCGGATGGGTTTGCGCCTAGAAGTATTTGTGTTTTTGCTCTAGTGGCGAGGAGTTTTCTAGCGAGAAGATCTGCTTTAAGTGCCCATGAGCTTCCTTTTTTCTTGGCACCGCGAGTGTTAAGACTCGTCATTGGTGCTTAAGAGCAGCGGGCTCTTTTTTTATGGTTTGGACGGTCCGTGACCTTTCCCTTAACCCCACAAGTAAGATAGCTTGTTGTGGGTCTTTTATTAGTAGGGCAATCCTTGACCTTTCCCTTAATCCCGCAAGTTGGATAACTTGTGGTAGGTTTTTTATTAACAAGGCAGTCTCCGACATTTCCGTTAACCCCGCAAGCTGGATAGCTTGTTGTGGATCTTCTATTAGTAAGGCATTCTTTGAGTGTGATAACTCGGTATTGGTGTTCAAGGGTGGCGTGGTCTCTTGCCTCCGTGCCTCTTTTTGCATGGCATCGCAAGCGTTATTACTCATCATTGGTGTTTAAGGTTGGTGACGTCTTTTGCCTCTGTGCCCTTTTTTTTTATGGCACCGTGGGCGTTATTACTCGTCATTGGTGTTTAAGGTTGGCAGGGTCCTTTGCCTCTGCACCCATTTTTTATATGGCACCTACAAGTGTCATTACTTGTCATTGGTATTTAAGGTTGGCGAGGTCATTTGCCTCTGCGTCCCTTTTTAATGTGACACCTGCGAGTGTCATTACTCGTCATTGGTGTTTAAGGTTAGTGGGGTCATTTACCTTTACGCCCATTTTTTTTATGGATTGGGTAGTCCGTAACCTTTCCCTTAACCCCAAGCTGGATAGCTTGTTGCGGGTCTTTTATTAGCAGGGCGGTCCCCGACCTTTCCCTTAACCCCGCAAGTTGGATAGTTTGTTGCGGGGTCTTTTATTAGCAGGGCGGTCCCCGACCTTTTCTTTAACCCCGCAAGCTGGATAGTTTGCTGCAGATCTTTTATTAGTAAGGCGGCCTTCGACCTTTCCTTTAACCCCGCAAGTTGGATAGCTTGTTGCGGGCCTTTTATTAGCAGGGCGGTCCCCGACCTTTTTCTTAACCCCGCAAGCTGGATAGCTTGTTGCAGGTCTTTTATTAGAAAGGCGGGGTCATTTGCTTCCACGTCCTTTCTTTTGTACATGGTACCACAAATAATTACGAATATTTTTAACAGGACATGAGAACTAGTAGAGTTGAAAATGGGCGAACACCGGACCACAGCCCAACTCGCATCATCTTCAACCTTTTTACATGTCACCTCCACCACTCGTCCACCACCTTTTTGTAAGTCTCTTTCACGTTTGTTAGAACCAATGTTAGAAGCATCTCTATCATTGCTTTGATTAACTTGAGATACCCTCAATTAAGGTTTGGTTTGTGTAAAACCCAAGGTTTCAAATCTGGTATTTACGTATAGATTTTGACGATAACAAATAAATTCAAAGACTCAAGTTCAAGTTGTCTATGCATGAAAAAAGTTAAGCACATCAAGAAATCAAACATGATCAAGAAGAAGAACAAGTCCACAAATGAAATTCATAGAGTAATTTTGTACATCTCTTAAAATTTGAAATTAAATTAAAGTTCAAAATTTATATTTTCTCATAAAGTATCAAATTACATTTTTTACATTTGCATAACTTTATTAAAATATTTAATTTCAAAAATTATTATTATTTTTTCACATATGCATAAAGATTTGAATTTGTAAGATGATTAATTGTCATTTTTGACATGTGCATGTTTTGTTTGAAAATCTTAAAGGGTGGTTGTGTATTTTTTTAACAAATGTAAAAAATAGATGATTTTGTTTGAAAATCTTGAAAGATGGTTGTGTATTTTTTTGATATATGCAAAAAGAAAATGATTTGGTTTGAAAATAAATCATACTCATTTTGTCATGTATGAAAAGTAAAAGATTTGATTTAATTTTTTTGAGAAATGAATGGAGTTGTCATGTATGAAGACTCATTTGCCTATAAATTGCTCATTTGAGTTTTGCAAAAATTATAATAAGAGTTTACATATCAATTGCTAAGTTTTGTATCATTTTTTCAAAGCCCTCATTTAATTTTTTTCTAAATTTTGTGCCTTAATCCTTATTTATTTTGAGAAAGATATAAGTTACGCTGTATTATTCTTATTTTCCTCATTGAGGAATGTACTATGATAATCTACTCACTATCAACTTTTGTATTTGTAAGAGGGTGTATATAACCCTTGTGTGTGTAGAAGATGTTCTACACAGGGAATAGTTGAATTACCAAGTATGAGGTGATTGCAAGTGTAGAGGGTGTTCTACACGGATTCTTTGTAATGGTATTGCTCAAAGGTATAATAGGTTCTATTTCTACCTGAAGGAAATTAAATAGTGAATTTGGGATCCTCAAGGGGTAGCTTGAGGCGAGAATGTAGGCAGTAGGGCTAAATCTCGTTAAAATACTAAGTTTGCTCTTTCTTGCCTTTACTCTTTATATTCCTGCTTCTTCGTATGTTATTTATATTTTATATTGTATATTTGTTTTATAAGTATTAATTTTTTTAATATAATCTAATTCACCCAAATAAATCTACAGGCAAACGCTGGTAGACAGACGTGAGACAAACGGCCGACGTGGTATTATACCACATCAGCAATTATTTTAATTTTTTCTTCTTTTAAAAGGTCAGGAAATCAAAAGAGGGGCATGAAGCGTCTTCGATCAGTTGTTCTTTCTTGCATGGTTGCAGAGCTTCTCATCTTTGTGCAGAGCTGGCTTTGTTCACTTTGTTGGCTTCATGGCGTCTTCGAGGTTGGAGATCTTCAAGGATCTAGCGGCTTTGAGTCCGTGGGGCGTGGATCTTTTCGTTTGGTGCTCTCAGTGCTTTGTTTAGACCACTCATGTTTCGAGAGGCTTAAATCTTTGGGGAGAGTATTGCTTCATTTATTTTCTCTAGAAACCTAGGCTCTTTTCAAGGTCCTCTTTACTATCATCTCTCTCTCTCTCTCTCTCTCTCTCTCTCTCGCTCTGTGTGTGTGTGTGTGTGTGTTTCTCTCCCTCTCTCTGTATCACTCTATAATTTGAATTTATTATTTATGCGTTTGTGTTTTTTTCCCATTGGGTATGGATTTGAGTTCTGCTTCTTATTCCATTATATCAAATATCAATTTTATCTGCCAGGCTTGTGAATGGAAAATGTGTACTTTGTCAATTCCATTTTAGCTTTTGCTGTGCGGCATGGAATGGTTGTGATAAGTAGTGAAAGAAACTGCAGATGAGGGTTCTGTTTGTTGTATAGGATGAATTGAGAAAGATTTTTAATGTAAGGAGTAGATTAAAAAATATGAAACATGCCACAATGTTGTATTGAGAGTTAGTAAAGTTGTCATATTTGAATGCAAGCTTAGCATTAAGAACAAGCCTCAAGGACTTACCATTCTATTTTAAAATTAACTTTCATGGTGAAGTTTCCCCGAAAAAACTCATTCTGTCTATTGAAATTTTTGAGAAAAAGCCATTCTAACTACCCAAGTTTAAAGAAGAAATTTTCATTTCACATTGAGATCATTTTGGCCTTCACTTTTTCTTCTTTAGCCTAACTTATTATGTGATACCAGTTTGCATCTTTAAAAGCCGTTCTTTCTTGTTGTTTGGTTATTTTGGACTTAGAAGTTGAACTGATAAGAAATCTATTAACTCTCATTTGTCTATCAGTAGGGTTCTTTCATTCAAGCTGCTTGGACTCGAAGATCTTGAAGTGAGGCTACTAAAAGATCAAATAAGAAATTATGGGAAGCTCAATGCAGAGAGGTTGAAGGAAGCTAATGTATTTGCAATGTCTTATGAGTCCAGAAAAAATGAGTCATTATGTCATACGAATTGGAGTCCTTATGATTATTCTCTTTATTTATGTTTAGAACAAAAAATAAAGAAGAGACAATGGTTAGAGACTCAAAAAATGATCCCTATTGCTATTACAAGTATTATTTGATGTCATTACAGAGAAATACAATCAAAAGAGAAGAAAAATGTAGGTATACACTTAATAACATAAATCATTTCAGCCTACAACTACAACACTCCAGAGATGTTACACATAATAGCAAATTAGAGAGAGTAAAATATTGTCATTCTAGAGGAGAACAAAAAATATGGAACAAGTAGTATAAAATAACAAAAAAAAGTATTCAGATTTTGTTGTCGTTCTCTTCATTCGGCTAAACAGACTAATTGCCTGGTCCATGGCATGCATGTAAATGACCTAACTCCAAGATTTATATGACTCTAAACTCTCATAATACTCTGGTGCAATCTCATTCACCTTGTAGAGTTTACTCCCAGAAATTCTGGGGAAATCATGGTGCTCATTGTGGTATCCCACACACCATGTCTTAAGACTCAAGGGGGGCATAGTAAGAATATGTCTTCTGCTCAGGCTTGAAAACATAATGTTCTTAAATTAAGTGACCTGCCATTGGTTGCATCCCACCACATGAGAATCAAATAGGCAAAATATTTCCAGCTCCAAAAGTAAACCATGGCTGCATCAAGGGCTACTTGAATAACTAAATTGATGAACTCCCAATAATCAAGAGGTTTTGGTTTCAGAAATAAAGGCCTGAAACATAGATGAAGTGTTGGAAGATGACCCATATGCTTTTAGAAACAACATTTGTCACAAGATAGGCTTCAGTACAGCTTGGGATGTCCATATCAATGCCATCTACTCCTTGAAAGCGATGATGTTCAAGGTGGTATTTTTGAAATGACACAAACATTGGCACACCAATAGGGAGGTTAGCAAAAACCCCAAGCCAATAGTTGTAGATCGGCGTTGAGAAGGCAAGATTGTGCTGAGCTCATGGAGGGCCAAGAATAGCTTGTGGTTGAGAAAAGAACCAAAAAACTAGCTAATTGCCAGTATTTTGAACCAGCCAGCATTATGAATCAAAGTAACAGTCCATAGCTGAAGCAAAACAACAACTGAAACCTACAGCACCACAATTACAAGGAAATGAAATATAATTTGATATTAATAGCTGGCATATTCAAGCAGGTCTCAATATATTATAAAGAAAAACAAAAATCATAAAGGAGAAACTATCAATGCAAAAATTGAGAAAGCTTTAGGAAATCAAGCACTTGAGAACTTTTTGGACCGCATAAATCTCAGATTTACTTTTTTATTACTTACAAGGTAGAGCATAAAATAGAGCATGTGAGCACAGATTACACTTACACATTACCTTTCAAAAAATTTCATAATTTGGGAGATTTGAAAGTGGCATAGTTGTCATAATTTTTCAATCAACAAATAGATCCAAAGTGAAATAAATTTTTGATGGGAGAAATTTAGTAATGGGCATCCATGGCGTGACCTAGAACATATATTAGAGAAAACAAATCCAAAATTACAAGCACAATCATATGCAGATTTTAAGATTAATCAAACATTATGAACACATGGATTGAAACTGCACCGTGAATTAATAATAATACATTATACCCAACGGGAAAAAAAACACAAACGCGTAAATAATAATTTCAAATTGTAGAGTGATATAGAGAGAGTTACACAGTGAGAGAGAGAGAGAGATACGATAGTAAAAAAGACCTTGAGAAGAGTCCAGGTTTCTTGATAAAATAAAGGAAACAATACTCTCCCTAGAGATTTAACTCTCTCGAAACATGAGTGGTCTACAGCGTTAGTGTTGTACAACATCCTTACCTTCAACGGACCCAGTCAGAGCACTGGGAGCACCAAATGAAGAGACCCACGCCCCCTAGACTTGAAGCTACACAGATCCTTGAAGATTTCTAACCCCAAAGACACTACGAAGCCGACGAAGTGAACGAAACCATTTCTGCATGACGAGGAGCTCTGCAACCAAGCGGGAAAGAAAAAGTGAACGAAAATGCCCCTCTTTTGATTTACTGATTTTTTTTAAATTAAAAAAAATTAAAATAACGACTGACGTGGCATAATACCATGTCAACCGTTTGTCCGACGTCTGTCTACAGGCGTTTGCTTGTAGAATCATTTAATTCACCCTCCCCTCCCCTTGTGTTAGTTTTCTGGATAACAGTTTGTTTATTGAAATGAAACCAAAATTTCAAAATACTTTTCAAATTTATCATTACCTTTTTTAAAATCTTTATACAATTATAATAAAAAATTTAACTTTTTCAAATTCTAAAATATTTTTTTTCAAATTTTAAAATAAAATTAATATTAAAAATATATACTATAAGTAGTTTTCCGGTTGCCCAGATTTCCTACCCTCAACCATGGTCCAAATGGGAAATTAGTGGAAGATTACTCGCACAAGATAGCCTGTCATACTCTATAGATTCATGAACAAATTTTTGGGAGTTTCTCATATGTTATTGGGGTCCACGTACGTTTCCCTTCCCAATTTATATTCTTCCTCATGATAGAGGCTTGCGAATATGAATTTCAACCAGAATGCGAAGAAACCTCCCCCATTCCACGCCATCTTCAAGAGCATCAACAGTGATCACAGTACCCATTGAATTCCCAATCTGATCCCTTATCGTTTTCTTCGTACATGCCATTGGAAGATTATGCAGATGAAGCAAAACTGCTCGACTTCAAAGTTTAGTAAATGTGGTTGAATGTTCACATTCACAGGCTTCAGGACAAAAAGGTGGTTATCAAACAACCACGGTCGGGATTCAGATACCCAGTCCCTATCAGCAAAAGATAGGGCAAAGATATTGTCCTTTAGGAATTTCACACCAAAAGACTTTACTGGTTTCCAAACTCGTTGCCTAGTAGAACGTAGCACATCCACACCAATATGCCTATCAGCATAAACTTTACCCACCAGACTTCTCCGGCCACAACGCCGGACTTCATCCACCTCTTCAATCAAAACATCAATCTCTCTACTTTTCTCATCCAACAGATTGAGAGAATTCCATGCCTCATTTAACTCATCCACTGTTTCCATCAGTAGAAACAAAAATCCACCCTAAAAGATGAGAAAAACTCTCTTTACTGAGAAAACAGCAAAGGAGTCAGATCTTCGCCTACCCCACCAATCCAACGTTGAAGCAAAACGCAGATTAGATGATAGAGAAGAAAATTGCAGGAAAAAACCGTCTTCAAAATCGCCCAATAACTGTCCCGTAATCGCCGGAGCAAAACGTAGATAGTTATGTCTTTGTAGGCCATATGGAACCGATAGGTCATGTGGAACCGAATTAATTGGTGCGCGTACATATATATGCCTTGGCTTAGCTAAAATGGAAACTGCATAAAGTTGTAATTAATAGATTGCCATACTGTTGAGCTATGGAGTTACGAATTGAGACCTTATATGATAAATTATTAATTAATATAATATTAAATTTTAAAATTTTAAAATCTTAAATAATTATAATCTATTGTATTAATAATTATATTAATGTTATATAGTGCGTATTAATAATTTTTTTATAATATTATATCACTATATATTATATTATACTCTAATATATCAATATATTATATGTTACACTATAAATATATTATATATTATAATATAATTATAATATACTACAATATATTATCTTTATAGTATTATATATTATAATATACTATATTATATTCAAATTAGAAAATCCAATTGAATCGAACCGAAATCGATAAAACTAGAGTACTAATTTAGTTTTACCAGTTTAGGGATTACTGCTAAATCGATTCTTGAAAATATAAAACCTGTATATACTGGTTCGATGCCAAAAATTTTCCAAAATCAGATTAAATTGGAAATGGTTATACTTCTAATAATAATAATTTTTAATAATCTAATATTATATCATAAGATGATAAAAATTAATATGATGAGTGGTATTATTTTTATTAAATATTCTAAAAAGAATAATACTGTATATGATTTTAAGATGTCCATATTTTGCTTAAAAAATAGAATTTATTATTAAAAAATAATTTCATTATATGAGTTAGTCAATATTTTTTAAAAAAATAAAGTGTGAAATTTACATACGCCTTAAAATTGTAAATATTATTATTCTTCTTAATTTTATGTTTAGCTCTCCATTTAAACCATTCAATTTAATCATACAATCGAAGACCACCTGATCAAAAAGAAAATGATTGAAACAAGGGAGATACTGGGGTTTGGTCGGATTGCACCCAGTATTTTACAGCCCACCTCTTTTTATTCACTAAATTCTTATAATTAATATAAAAATATAATAAAAAATATTAAAACATAAAATACAAAATACAAAAAATAAAATAAAAATTAAAAAATACAATAAAATATAAAATGAAGAAAATATAGTAAAAAATATAATAAAAAACATAATAAATAAATAAAATGAAGATGAATTTTTAAAAGAATTACAATCTCACCTTGCCTCCGACACTGGCGATATCGGTGGGCGACATCTCCCACCTCATCGAGATCGGAAGGAGCTGATGGTTTCATCCTTGCGATGGCAAACCCCAACGACATCCGATATGCTTCCGATGACTTCAAATCCTGAGGTCATCGGGACTCGCCGTAAGAAACACACCGGATTTAAGGTGTAGAGAGTTCGAACCGAATCCCAACTTTCCTCGTAAAACAAACGAAAATAATGTAACGGCGGCTTTGTTACCATAAAATAACAAATCTAAAAACAACCATTTTTTAGGGGAAGAAAGTCGGTGTCTGTCGCCTCTAACAACCAATTCTCACACACGCATCCCTCTCTGTCCTTTTCATCTTCCCCAGAATTCCTTCACCTATCAAGCTTTTTGGGTCGCAAGTTTATATCATTTCTATATAATATCTCTTGTTGTCGTTATCCAATTCTTCTTCTCTTCTTCCTGTGGATTTGCTACTGTTGAGAGCTTTCTGTGATTGTAAAGTTTGAAAATTTATCATTAATCTGATAGATTACGTTTGATGGTTCTTTTGGGAGCTGAATTGTTGTGAAGCGATTCCTGTTAATGAAGAAAAATGGGATTGGAATCGGTTGGGGTTTGGGTTCGTTGAATTGGAGGAGAAGCTCGACGCCCAATTCCACAATCGGGTTGGCGGGTTGGTCCGATCCATAATTGGTTGATTGAATCGTTTTTTTGTCGCTTTGTCTTTGTTGTGTGCGAAGAAGGTTATAGTGGAATCAATGTTGGAGGCATTGGGTGAGGTCAATTTCTGGGTGGGTGCTTGATTTTGGGACTTCTGGGTCTGTGCCATGGATGAGGTCGGCCGTGTCAATGACACAAAAGAATCGGGAGGCTATGGTACTGAGGAAATACCATCGTCATCGGCGGCGGCGGCTCTGGGCTTTGTTTGGAGGCCGAGTCAGCTCGTGTTTAGTCATTATGAACTTGTGAACAAGGCACAAACTTTGCGTGTTGTTGTACGGAAACCTGTAAGTGTATTGGCTTTTAGTTTCTCTTGCGTCTCTTCAGCTTCATTTTCAATGTGCATGTTAAAATATAGTTTTGTGTATCCTTCCTGTTGTTTATAAATGAGACCACCATTGGCACAGACTATGATAGAGCTAGCTGCCTTCACAAGTGAACCGTGGGGCAATTTTGGAGGAGTAGGTCTGATGTGGAGGGATTAGAATGTCCTGATTCTCAGAGTGTGGAGAGGGGTTTTTCATTTTTTGTTTTTAACGTCGAAGTTGTCAAGTGACGATTGTTTTTTATTCCCTTCTCTAGTTGGTAACTAGCCTACGAACCACGTGATATTTGAACCTATGACCTCACCATCATTCGCTCCTAGTTTGGGGAGGGGGGGAGGATGGGAGGATTGGAAATGCCATTTGGCCTGAAGCCTCTGACATTACTCCCTTAATGTTCATGAATGCTTAGAGAAATTCAGTCAAGCGTTTTCATCAAATAGAGGTATTTCAGAAGATAGGAAGGGCCAGAATGTTTAAGATAGTTAGGAAAATTGGATTAAGAGGAACCATATTGTGTAATGGGGTGATTTTTGTCTAGTTCTACTGCCATTCAATCAAGGGTTTTCACAGAAAAGCCAATAAACAGAAGTATCTACACTGACTTCCTGCATACTTGGGCTACACCTATTTACTTGATTTAATAAAATTTCATTCTTACTTATCAAAACAAAAACAGTATTGCTAAAAAAAATTTGCTTTATGCAACTCCTTACAAAGAAGCTTTAATTCCTTTTTTAATTTTCTGGTTCCGGAATACATTTTAAGATTGAACTTCCTTAAGATCATCTCTCTCTCTCTTGTAAAAGGAGTGGGGAATCGATAGATCATTTGCCATTGTGAGGTGGCTGGGGAGTTATGGGCTGGTATCTTTAGTAGAGCTGGTCTGAGTTGGGTTATGCCTTAAGAGTGTAATGGATCAATCTACTAGCATGCTGGAATAGGTCTCACAATAGCGCTCAACTGGCAGTAGTGTGGCGGATGATGCCTTTGTGCTTAATCTAGTGTCTAAGAAAATAATCTTAGAAGGTACCTTGCACTTCCAAATAGCCTTCCAGGGAAAATTATGATCATTAGAAAAACCTAAGAGAGTAGTATAGAAGGAGCACATCAATAATTTTTTATTTTCACTCAAATACCAAGTCATCCTATCCTCCATCTCATTGCCCATCGACATTGCGTATAACGAGTCAAAGAAATCAGCAAGCTTATCCAACTACCAATCTTGAGCCGCTGTAAAGAAACTTACATTCTAATGGACAACACCATTAGATAGTACCACTAAGTTAGCCACAACAACCTCTTTGTCACAAGAAATTTGGTAGAGCATGGGAAACACATGCTTTAGAGCCCTTTCACACACCAAACATCATATGCCAAAAAATAAATGCTATTACCTCTTCCAATTGCGAATCTGAAAAACTTGCTGAATCTTCCCCATCCAGCTCTAATGTTTTTCTATGATCCACGCCAGATGTCCCCCTAACTTTCTTAGAACACCAAACCCTTTCCCATACTTAGATCTACGACTTTTCTCCATAAGCCCTCCCTTTCCGCATGATTTCTCTACAACCATTTCTCCAAAAGTGTTTTATTGAAGACCCTCACATTATGCACCCCCAAAAGTGCTTTATTGACTTCTTACCTGAGTCAATTACACTCTTCAATTGGTGTATAAGGAGGCTGAGGACCCAGAACCATTATGCACCTTGTCTCCCTGGCTTACAACAAGAGGCTCACCAAATTGGGTGACTTAGAAAGTGAAGGATATTTAGGAATGTGTGGGGATTTTTTGTAATGTGTTCGAGGAGAAATTTAGGTCATTACTTATTTCTATTGAGGAGGGTCGGTTTCAATCTCCTAGATCTGTCTCTAAGTAAGTTAGGGAGCTGAAGCGTCTCTATTAGCGACTCCAAGATCACCTTTTGGGCCCCATCGATGATTCCTTAGGCACTCGCAATCTCGATGGGTTGACTGGCACATGGACTACAATTTTGGACACCTTGGCTCTTTAGTCTCCTCCCCTTGGGTCCTCCATTGCCATCACTGAACTCCTTGGTACCATTGTCATCTTCTCACAAGTGCGGTGACTCGTGGGTCCAATGGGTACCTCAACACCTTCTTCAACAACATTGACCGATTCTTGCTGGCAGAAGGTCCAACCTCTCCACTCCCCTTGACCCTCCACATGGGTTGGGTTCCAGCCCAAAGGTTTTGCCTTGTTCCTAAAGCCCAACCAACCAAGCGGCCTAGTTTGGCTTGGACCTAGTTCAGCTGCTTTCGAACGACCCTTTTTGCTAGAGCCTAGCCTAGTCTCCTTAAGTTGCCCCCTATTCCCCTAAATTCTTTTAATTGCCCACAGGCCTCATAGCTAGGCCCATTGTCCTGCCCAATCAATTCGCATCACCCAGGCCCATTTTATAATCCTCCTCAATGCACCGTATTAGAGCCTCCAAATTTTCTTGCGTTATCGACAACTACATTTGCACATCCAACAAGGTGTTGTGCAGATCCTCCTTTGCCAAACCCACAACGTGCCTGGTTCCTCTACCTCTCCACCTCTCCATTGTGCCGTCACTGTCCCAAAGGTAGGTGGAGCTTGTCCACCCTTGTCAACGTTCTATGTTGCACCAGAGCTATGAGAAGGCATATTCTGCTGCACCATGACTTCCTTATACAAACGGCTTTGTGGGTGGTCACCTCCACCAATGGCCTTTGTGCCACCCCTCCTTTGCCCTGAAATTCTTGCCCTTCATCGAAACCTGCTTCCCACAGTGCATCTGCCATTTTCCTCTTGCCCTTACCTCCCAACTCTTCAGGTATAAAAATAAAACTTCGTCAGCCACTAGCACCGTCCTCCACACTTCACGTACTCTTATGAAACTATATGGCCATTTGGAAAATCTCAAATTTGGTTCCTTTCGTGACTGCTGGTCCTAATAATATCTAACTTGCTATTTGGTATCTGATTTGGGAAAAGAATAAAAACCTTTGAAGGAAGCAACTTACTATCCAACTTCCAATTTTGGTGTCTGGTTCCTTATATTTTAATCCCATTATAAAATAGAATTAATGGATTAATTGTAGACTTGCTAGATTGATTCCAAAATCATAATTTACTCCTATGTCCAAGGATGCCTCACACTTTGTGGATGTCACACATTGTCCAAAATCATAATTTCCTTCTATTTTTGATAGGTAAAACAAATTTTATTGATCAATGAATAGGCATAGCCATGTACAAAACTATAATAGAAAAAAAAAATGCCCTACACTGAGTAGACACATTAGAGACAAGAAAGTCATGTAGGTCCATGTTATTGAAATCAATGGCAATGGCCTAAGTACAAAGGGTTCTAAAAAAATAAAACTTTTGGTTCCTCAAGTGATCTCTCCTTGTCTTCAAACGTCCTAGTATTGCATTCCACCCACAAACACCAGATGATACAAATAGAGATCATTTTCCAAAGATTCTTGATCTATTGCATGCTACTTAGGTGTGTCCAATTGGCCAGCGCTTCTACCACCGTCTCCGGCATAAGCCAAGCCAAATCTAATTTATTGAACACTTCGTTCTATAAGACCCTATCTGTCTCAAAATGCAATAAGAGATGATTCACAGATTCACCTCCTTCTTTACACATTCAACACCAGTCTACAATGATCCCTCTTTGTTTCCTCAAGTTGTCGGTTGTGAGAATATTACCCAACAAAATTGTCCACACTAAGAAAGCGGCTTTTGGGGATTGGGGAGGGGGGAAGGGGGGGGGGGCGTCTTATTTCTCCAAATCTTTCTCCATGGGAACTTAATATTGTTGGGCTCTTGAGAGTCTTATAAAAAGAGCTAACCGAAAACATACCTTTACCTGCAAGCAACCACTACAACACATCTTCTTGCTAATTGCCAAAATCTTTTACTACCCAAACCTAGCAGTCTTCCCATCAGCCACAATAGAAATACTTCCACTCGGCCCAACCTGATAACCCCCCACCTTAAATTTGGGCCTAGCCTGAAAGCCCACTTCCTTACTTCTACTTGGCCCCAGGCTGAAAGGCCTTATGCCCCTTAGAAGATTCGACCTCTCTTTTTTCCTTTAAATTCCCGACAGCCTCTAGCACCTCCTCCATTTGTCTTTATAGGTGCCACATTTGTCTCTGGTGCTCCCTCAGAAACCATCGCAGCTCCCCCTCCTCCCTGCCAGCAACCTCCCTGCCATAACTTCCTTCTTATTTCATCTTTATATCACGTGTTACCTTATCTTCCATCAAATGTTCTTCCTTGAACAATGGAAAATTTCCCTTGAATTATCTGAATCTTGAAATCTTGAACCATCTCATTGGAACCCATTACCTTATCACTTTCTGGACCCCAATGAAACCCACCAGAAGCATCTACCCTCAAAGTTTCACCCAACACTCTTGGGTTAACCATAAATGGAGCACCTGTTGGCAACCGTAGTGACAAAAGGAAGGATTTTGGCAGAACAATTGGCAGAACTGCCTCCACAGGTGCACAGACCACCTTGCCTGAACAAGTTTACATTAAACCCTTAATATCCCAGATACATCTTTTTCTTGCATTTTCATTCCCTTGTGTTATGTTTGAAACATCCAGTTAAGGGGTAGGAAACATCCCTTTACTTTTGTTCCATTTCTTTTGCTTAATTTGTCATGTCCTTTGGATCCCCTTCTTTTATAAACTCTGCAACATTATGTAATGAAAATAAACTATTATGCTCTTAATGGTCCCTACTTTCTGCTGTGATGATATTAAAAGGATCTGGAACTTATCTCACAGTCTTGTTGGCTATGTGCCTCACCTGGTTGGATGTTTGATTTGGGAGAAAAAAACTAGTTTCCACTTTTATATATAGAAGCTCTATCAATGCAAACAGTAAAAAATATATAATTATAATAGCTTAGAATCATTTGACATTTTACGGTTGAAAGAATGTCTAGATCTGAGTTTTTTGAAGCAGATATATGTAATGACATCTAGCTTTTTCTTGTGCAGCTGGTGGCAAGACTAACCAAGGAAATAGTTGAGACGTACCAAATATGTAATCCTCAGTTTAAGTATTCAGAGGAACTAAATCCTAAGAGATATTTGACTAGCCCATCCATTGGAGTCCAAAATGATGGCTTCGATAATGTGAACTCGGATCTTATCCTGACTGTGAACTTTGTCTTGGTCAATTCAGAAACACAGAGAAGGTTTGTTATTCTTACTTTTTTTGAAACATTTTTTTTTTCTTTTTGCCATCTACATTGCTACAGAGGGCGTTTGAGATTTTTGGTTAGAAGTAAAAGAAATTGAGATTGTCTTCTTGCCTTGGTATATCTATTCAACTTTGTTAATTACAGCTTATTGTTGGTTCAATCTAGGCAAGCAACAACTCAACATCAATTGTAAGCAGGATGAGTTACCCCTGTTGACATACCATTGCTGGCCCATATAGTAATTAGTCTCCTATAAGTATTATAAGTGTCCATGGAGTCTCTGCTTTGTGAACCTTTAAGACCTGAAATTACTGATTTAAACTAGTGGTAGCTGATAGATCACCCCTATTAATTTCCTGTTTGGTCTGTTATTTTACCTTTTTTATTGGGTCGAGTCCTTTGCAACACTGATAAGAGAACTACGTCAGATTTTTTTTAAATAATCTTTAAACAGGGAGTTAGCAGAGCAAATGGATGAACAAATAAATTCAGGAAGAACTTTCATGATACTCTATTTAAAGAAAGACATTAATCTGGGTTCAAATTGAAACTATTAAGATAATCTGACCTGCTCATTTGGATAGCTGCTTTTGGGAAGGTTCTTAGTTGAATGTTAAGGATTGTTTTCTTAACCCCTTAGTATTGGTTTTGAGCTCATTTTGGTTGCACTATCTCTAGTTTTTAAGACTTTTTAGCTCTTTTCCAGTTGCCTTATTATGTTTGTCTCCTTTATGCACCCTTTTATACTCAGGCTATAATACCTGTTTTTCATTAATAAAATTCTTGTCATCAAATAAAAAGTCATGATGCATTTGTGCAGGTTGCACATTCTTTGAATTCGTCATGCGGTTCTGCCTAGATGTTGATTCTTCCTTTGATATTGATGGTCTTATAAGGCCCAACTCAAGTGCATTTCTATCATTTTAAAAAAAGATGATAATAAATAAGTTTCAACTTTTTTTTTATGAATACTTTTTTGATTATGTGGCTAGTTGATCAGTCAGATCTGAATTGGAGGTCTTGAACTTGAGATATTATAATTTGCAGCATACTATCCCTCTTGCCTAGTATGCAAGAGTTTTATCTCCTTGGAAAAGAGGTTGAAAGTATGTTGTATCCAAACTCCAAAACTCCATTTGGAGCCTTTTAATTGTTTGGTTTATCCATCCTGAATTAACTGTTATATTAAATTCCTTTGCTAATTTGTAGATATATTGTCAAAGATGTTCTTGGCCATGGGACATTTGGGCAGGTTGCTAAATGCTGGGTTGCAGAGACTGACAGTTTTGTTGCTGTGAAGATCATAAAAAATAAACCTGCTTACTATCAGCAGGCATGGGTTGAAGTATCCATATTGACAACGGTAATTATTTTCTCCCTTAACAAGATGTTTTCATGGTAGTGATATTGCTGGTGAAATTTCAGCATTACTATGAACAGATAATTAGTAGTGAAAGTCTGCATCCTTTTGCAGTTGAATAAGAAGTATGATCCCGAGGACAAGCATCATATTGTTCGTATATTTGATTCCTTTGTACATCAACACCATTTGTGCATCTGCTTTGAACTGCTCGAAACCAATCTGTAAGTTACAAGGACTACAATATTTTGTAATCTATTCAACTATGCACATAATTTGGTTTTGAGTGTGCATGGATCCTGACTAGGATATGCCATTATTTTTCAGGTATGAGCTTATAAAAATAAATCACTTTAGGGGATTATCCTTGAGCATTGTCCAAATGTTCTCTAAACAGGTATAGCAGCTCTAACTTGGGATTGAATCTAGTCTTGTAATGATAATCTATGGATTAGTTTTGTATGGATTTGGTCTTGTCTTGTGATGTCTCATCTTTGGATTAATTTTGGATGCTTCCATCTCTCTCTTTCTCTCTCTCAAAATAGATTTTATGTGGACTGGCTCTGTTAAAGGAAGCTGGGATAATTCATTGTGATCTGAAGCCAGAAAACATCCTTTTGTGCACAAGGTGGGTTGATTTTGATTATTGTTTAGGACTTCAAACTATGAAATGTATTTCTGTTGACATTGCTTTATTTGTCTTATACTACAGTGTGAAGCCTGCAGAAATTAAAATTATTGACTTTGGATCAGCATGCATGGAAGATCACACCGTTTACTCCTACATTCAGGTTTGCTGTTATGCTAACCGCCAAGCAATTTTCCCCATTCCTAGTATGTAATGGATGAGTTCATAATTTGCTGTTTTTCTTCTTTTCCATCCATTCTGCAGAGTCGTTACTACAGATCTCCTGAAGTACTTCTTGGGTATCAGTATCCTTGTCAATCGATTTATTGCTATACTTATGTATAGTTTTGTCTCTCACGTTCAAATTCAATTTCTGCTTCGTTTCTGTTGGCCTTATTTCCCTGCTTGCTTTCTTCCTGGGCTACAACTTAATTGCAATCATACTTATTGTCTAAGTTTAAGCTAAAACTTCAGAGTCTAGAATGGGAATGGGTCAAGGATGGATTCCCATAGTTAAGGACAAGTTCAGCTGTGGTGTGAGGCAAGGCTTCCATGACATCTTATTCGTTAGGAGTTTTAATTCTTTGTTTTAATTTATAGGTCTTATTATCTTATTAACCATCATGTTACTTATTCTAGGTATACATACAAATATATTTTCGACGAAGGCTTATCCAATTGGAGCCACATATATTTGGCTACTTGGGCTATGGCTATTATCTTATGAATATAGCTTCTTGATTACCTATAAATATATTTACATAATATATATATATATATATATATATATATATATATATTTGACTCACCAGCCCTTGGTTAACTGGAATTCTATAGTTATTATGTAGTCTAAATTGAGAAGATCTGTTGACCCATCGATTCAGAGTTTTTTTCCCTTTAAATTGAATGATTGAATGATTCTTTTGCTCACAATAATTACTGAGATAGGTTAGTTTTGTCTTTGGTGCATAGAGATCAAAATCTTGATTCTTTTTTATCAGTCATTTTCAATCTATTATCACAAGTTTTCTGTTTGGTCCTTAACCCTATGTTCAGATATACTACAACTATCGATATGTGGTCGTTTGGCTGCATTGTTGCTGAATTGTTTCTAGGCTTGCCATTATTTCCAGGAGCTTCAGAATTCGATCTCCTTAATCGAATGATTGAAATACTTGGGTATGCCCTTTTCTCTTGCCAGTTTTAATTCACCTTTGCCTTATTCTGCTTCACTTGATCTAGGATAAATAAACAAATTCTTTTTAGATGCACGTGTCATAATTACATGTAGACTTGATTGCAAAGGCAATGAGGCTAAGCTTAATTTATCGTCTTGTTTTGCACGTTAGTAGATTTTTATGCAAATATGGAATCAGGAAAAGAAAAAGACAAAAGAACAGCCCAGTTCTAGGGTTGATCACATTTGAGTGGATGATTCAGGTGGGAGATTATAGTTGAATTGATGCCATAAGTGCATAGGTTCCACTTTGACTTTCAGCTGTCAAAGTGGAGATGGAGAAAAACAATTTCTAAGCATAGTGACACTGAATTTGGCAATTTTGGTCACCACTGTATAAAGTCTTTATTGCACGGCCAAACTGATATTCTATTGGGTTCTTCAAGTTTCTTAGAAGCTTGAAGTGTGCTTCCTTCCCTGTTTTCTAGAGGGAACGTGTTCTGGAAATTGCTTATGATAGCTTTTATCTAATTCAGTGTAGGGGGGATGCCAATGGTCTTTGGACCAGATGACGTCTCCTCCCATGATGAAGTAAATTATTTTATAGCGAGTCATTTTCTTCATATAGAAAAAGAAAAGCATATAAGAGGACAAATGAAGATGCTTTTTTGCATGCATGAATTAATCTGGAATGGAGTGGAGTTGCGGGGTTCTCATTCAAAGTTAATTTAGAGGAATTTTGATGTTAAGAATTGTTAGGTATTGTTCATCTTAGCTTTTCAATCCCATGCATATGTCATCTGGTAATTTAAATCCTTGCTCCATTCATTAAAAAAGAGAGGAAATATGATCCTCATTCACTCAGACATGTCAAACTGAATGTGATCCGTTTTCTCTCATGGTAATTAAGCTTAAACTGTTAGCAGTGTGTTGGTAAGCTCCCAGAACAGAAAACCATCCTTGCCTTATCTAGATGGGATGGGCACAACCTTTCCACTAGAGAATACCTTTGTGCCTTATTGCTTTGCTCAAAGAGTTCGAATGCAGAAGAGAAGTCCTTTGAAGGTAATAATTGTAGTCTGGCATCTTAGATTACAAGTTTGAATAGGCTTTGGTAGACCTTCAAGATGCTAACTTTGTGAAACATGATCCTTCTTCAGTCAGGTTTGGAAATCGGCCAACCATGAGCGATCTAATCTATCTAGAAGTTGTGCGAATATGTGTGTGTGTGTGTGTGCATGCTCTTGTCCATCATTTTCCACTGATTTGTTGGTTATATCATCACTTTGGACTATTACTTATCAGGAAAAAAATCAATGGCTTTGTAATGTTCTTTCATCCCTTCATAAAAATGTCTTCCTTTTTGAATTATTATAAAATGTTCCCCAGGAAAGTAGATTGGTCTGAGATCTCTTCCTAAGTCCGAAATTTTCCATTTGTGGGTGTTAATCAGCCAGCCAATCTTCTTTGATGTCATTTATGCTATTTAGTTGGTTTGTGAACTGTGAAGCATCTTTTTATGTCTGTTTAACGAATCTTGAATTCTAGTTTGGCCTTGATGGCACTACAGTCAAGACAAAATAGCTGGGGAGAAAATCCTATCTTTGATTAAAAAGAATGATGCCCCTTACTCAGTATCGAGTTTGATATCATTTGAACTCTCTCTACATTTTTCCGATATTTGATCCATATGTGGGAGTTTATCTGTTCGTGCTTTATCATTAATTTAAAATGGAATTTGAATCTTTTTATGTTTATCTTTCAGCAAACTAGTGGTTACTTCATGTCAACGTATACAATTTAGGAATGTTTGGCTGTTAGATATATATTTATCTCTCTGTTAATATTAGTTGTACACAATATTTACCATATATAGATGCTGAATATTAGGAATACTTACTTTCCCATGTATAGAGAATAACTGCTTTCCTTGTAAAGCATTTGGCAAATTGCCTTGATAATGAGAAATGGCTGAACTCAATGGTCAGTTTTTCCAACAATCTCTGGCGCATTCTCGATTTATTAGCCTTTTTGACATGGTGTCAAGAGCAGGTTACTAGCTTTCTTGTCTCTATGTTTTTTTTTTCCTTCTGGGTTTCTCCTTATCAGAGCTGTCTGAGTTGTTTTCTGGGTTTCTTTGTGATTTTCGGCACTGTCAGAGTTCGGGTTTGGCCTTGGATGTTTTCTTGGTGCTGTCTGAGTTATTTCCTGGGTTTCTTTGTGATTTTTGGCACTGTCTGAGTGCACTTTGTAATTCTCGGTGCCGACTGAGTGTTTTGTTGGAGTTCCTTGTGATTTTCTGGTTACTGGGTGGCTGTCGGCGCATTCTGTTGTGTCTTCTTGGTCCTGTTCTTTGTTTCGGTGCCATCTGTTTCTCTTTGCTTGGATTTCTGTGCAATTTTCTGGCCCTGTTCTGGTCTCTGGGTTCGGTACTATCTATTTCCTGGTTGGCTTCCTTTCGGCATTTTTTATTCAGGTTTTCTGCAACTTTATGGTGGTCATTTTTTTTTTCTTGTTTGAATCATGTCATCAAATAAGTCAGAATCGTTCCATATTCAGTTTATTGGCAAAAATTATTCAGCTTGGGAGTTTCAGTTATTTTTCAAAGGAAAAGAATTTTGGGGTCCTATTGATGGCCCGCACCTCGCGATATTGCACCTTTGTCTAAGTGGGAAATCAAGGATGCTCGGGTTATGACCTGGATCCTTAGCTCGGTTGAGCCTCGCCTTGTTCTCAATCTAATTACAAAACGGCTGCCGACATGTGGAATTATCTCAACAAGGTAATCAAGATAACATGGCTAGGCGTTTTCAATTGGAGTATGAGATGGCTAATTTTACATAGGGGAGTCTCTCTATTGAGGAATAATTTTCTGGTTTTCAAAATATTTGGGCTGATTATTCAAACATTGTTTATGCTAATGTTCCCACTACAGTTCTCTCTGCTGTTCAAGTAGTGTATGAAACAAGCAAGAGAGATCGATTGTTGATAAAGCTGCGTTCCGATTATGAAATTGCACGTTCTAATCTGATGAATCATCATCCTATGCTATCTCTAAATGTTTTTTTTAGTGAGCTTTTTTGTGAGGAGTAGCATATAGTAACTCAGGCTGCCATGGAACATCGGGCTACTGTCACTGCCCCTGTTACTGTAACTTATGCAGCACAAGAGAGGAATAAAGGTCGAGACATGCTTGTTGTTCAATGCTATAGCTGTAAAGCCCTAGGTCATATTGCTCGAGATTGTCCGAAGAAGTTCTATAACTATTGCTAGAAACAAGGCCATATCATCTCTGCTTTTCCCATTAGCAGGATACTACTTATCATGCCTTCTTTGGTGCCTCTAGTTTTGCTACATTGCCTGCTGTCTCGCAGGTTGTTCCTATTCCTGCTTGTCCAGCCTTAGCAAACCCAAACACTCACTCTTGAAATGGTACCACAAATGATCATTTTTGCTTTTTCTGCTTTTGGGCTCTTATGTAATCACACAGTTTCTTCTAAGCCATGGCATTTTGTCTCCGGAGCCTCTAATCATATGACTAATATTGTTGTTCCTCTTTCCAATGTCAAGAATTATGATGGAAATCTAAAAATTAACACCGTTGATGGCAGCTCTCTGCCAATCAGCGTTTTTGGTGATCTTTTCTCTTCCTTAACTGATGCTTTTGTGTCTCTTGATCTCTCCACAAATCTTTTTCTGGTGGTCAATTGGTTGATAATAATTGTAATGTTAATTTCTCTCATTCTAGTTGTATTATGCAGGATCAAGTGTCTGGGAAGATGATCACAAAGGGGCCTAAAGTGGGACGACTCTTTCCTCTACACCGTTCTCCTTCCATAATTATCCCTAATTTTACTTTTCTTTCCTTTGCATGTAATGTGTAGGAAATAAGATGTGGCATAGACGTCTAGGCTACCCAAGCTCTGATATACTTCGTACTTTGTTTAATTCTAGTTTATTGGAAAATAAAGCATGTTCTTCTCTTGATCTTTCTTTTGATTGTACAACATGCAAACTTGGCAAAAGTAAAGTTCTACCTTTTCCTCATCATGCATCTCGTGCCTCATAAAATTTTGTGGTGGAGGCACTGGAGTCAACGGAGGGACATCTGCATTGGAATATCAACTTTATCCAGGCGGCGCAAAATTGGGAACTAAGCATTTTTTCAGACTTTTATAGTCTCATTAATGCACAAAGACCGAATCCTCAGAATGAAGACAGCCTTTGGTGGACCCCTGCAGAGAGAGAAATCTTCACAGTCCGGTCCTTTTATAAGGTGCTCGTTCAAGGTCCTGAGACACAATTTTCGTGGAAGAAAATTTGGTACCATAAAGCTCCTTCAAAAGCGGCATTTCTTGTTTGGATAGCCTACTTAGGGAAGATCCTCACTATCGACAACCTGAGGAAAAGGAGAGTAATTATAACAAATTGGCATTGCATGTGCCGAAGTGGGGGTGAATCGGTAAATCATCTCCTCCTACATTATGAGATAGCCAGAGCTCTTTGGAACGAGGTGTTTAGGTGATTGGATTTATCTTGGGTCATGCCAGAGACCGTAGTCGCAACAATGGCTTGTTGGAACTCTATACAGGGTGAGCGACAAATTATTGTTGTATGGAATATGATTCCTATCTGCATCATGTGGTGCCTATGGCAGGTGCAATGATCAAAATTTCGATGACAAGGAACGATCCCAGGAAGAGTTGAAAGTTTTATTTTATAGCATGCTATGTAATTAGATCATTGCCATTGACTTTAATGGCATGGATCTATATGAGTTTCTTGTAGTTCATGTGCCTAGCTAATAGGCCATGAGAATTTTGTAATTGGTTTTTTCCCTTTGGTTAATAATATTTTTCTTATCAAAGAAAAAAATGTTTTGATATTATTCATAGTGATGTTTGGAGAATTGCACCTATTGTCTCTCATGCGCATTATAAGTATTTTGGTACTTTCATTGATGACTTTGGTTGTTTTACTTGGGTTTACTTCCTACAGGCTAAGGCAGAAGTTTTTTGGTATTTAAACGCTTCTTTGCACTTCTTGAGACTCAATTCTCTTCTAGCATTAAGGTCTTGCATAGGATTATGGAGGAGAATACATGTGTAATGAGTTGAAGGACTTCCTTTAAACCAAAGGGATCATCTCTCAGCGTTCTTGTCTATCGATACCGCAACAAAACGGTATTATTTAGAAAAAAAAATCATCACCTTCTTGATGTAATAAGAACCTTTTTACTTGAATCATCTGTTCCTCCTCGTTTTCGGTGTGAAGCGCTTTCTACTTCAGTTCATTTGATCAATTGCTTACCCTCTTCTACATTAAATCATGTTTCTCCTTTGTTTAAGTTGTTTGGTCATTCTCTTTCATATCTTGATCTTCGTGCTTTGGTTGTATTTGTTTTGTGCATCTCCCTGCATATGAGCGGCATAAACTTACTGCTTAATCTGTTAAGTGTGCTTTTCTTGGTTATGCTATCCCTGAAAAGGGTTATGTTTGTTATGATTTCCATGCTCGTCGTATAAGGGTTTCTAGGAATGTGGTTTTCTTTGAAAATCAAAATTTTTTTCCATCTCATGTTGAGCTGCCATCTCCATCTTTATCTCTTCTGCCTAGTTTTTCTGATTCCCCAACAATTGTGGAAATGTTCAAACCCGATTTTGTGTATGAAAGACGTAGTTGACATGAGTCTGGTTCCACTTCCTCTTTGCCTCCTCCTGATCTTTGTTATCAGATAATAGCTGTAAATTAGGTGTAAATAGTTGACTAAACTAAGTAAATAATTACGGCAATTAGACAAATGCAATTAAGGCACCGAAAAGCATCAAAAGATTGATATAAGGAGCTGGAGATAGTTGACTAATGTAATGTATAGTTTTTCTATATAATTGAAGGGAAATACAATGAAAAGGCATTCAGATCAAATTTGTCATGGTATCAGAGACTCTCTAATTGCCATAAGCTTTAGTCTGAATCTTTGAAGGTCTTTGTGTGTACAACGGGAAGAATTTTCTTTTCTTCTCTACTTCGGCAAGCTCCAACTTGCAACTGGTGTATCTGATTGATTTGGTGGTAATCCATTTTGTGGGTTTTCTGTTCTAGGGGAGTCGACCTCATCTCTGGAGGTGTGAATATTTCTGTGGTGAACCTGACGTGAAACAAACAAGCAACCTTCTCTGTTTGGGTGAGTTTCGGGTTGTTGGAGGTCTCTGTGGTTGTTGGAACTCTCATATGTGATCATCGGAGGTTTCTATGGTAGTGTTTAGTTGTTTGGGTTAGTCGGCAACCTCTATGGTAGTCGGAGCTTTCTGTGGTTGGTAGAGCCCTCGTCTGTAATCATCGGAACTTTCCGTGGATTTTGGTTAGTCGGCAATCTCAGTGTTGCCTCCTAGTAATACTTCGACTTCTTCGTCCTCTTTGTTGCTGCACTGCTCTCGGCATTATCGAGCTCTCGCAAGATCGACAAAGAGTAGCCTCATCGGCAGCGCAAAACATGATCACGGTTGCGCTTTCGTAGGAGACTCAGAGTTGGTCTCGCAGAAGAGGTTAGCGTTTGTGAAGTTATTTGTTGATAATTATCGCTGTTAATCTTTGATAATTGTTAGTGGTGAAGTTAATTCGGATCAAACAGAATTAATATTCTTTATTAATTCTTTTAGCTATCGGCAGAATTAATATTCGGCCCAGAATTAATATTCAGATCAACAGAATTAATATTAGTGGGTTTAGTCATGTCTATTGAAAATTTCATTATTCGATTTAATGGAAAGAATTTTCCTACATGGGAATTTCAATTTAAAATGTTCTTAAAATGAAAAGAATTAGCATATCATATAAATAGTTATGATAAAATTCCCACTAATAAAAATGAACTTGCCCAATGAGAAATCAACGATGCTAAGGTGGTTTATTGGTTATTGGGAATACTTGAACCACATATTGTCACAAATCTTCGCTGCTTTACTATGGCTCAAGCTATGTGGGACTACTTGCACCATATTTATCATCAAGATAACAGCGCTCGGAAGTTTCAATTGGAGTTGTAAATTAGTACTTTCAGTCAAGGTAACTTGACTATTGAACAGTTTTATTCCGCTTTTATTAATATTTGGAACGAATATTCTTCCATTATTTATACCAAAGTACCATCGGCGGCACTTGCGGCTCTTCAAATGGTTCACACTGAGAGTCAACGCGATCAATTTTTAATGAAGCTTCGATCTGAGTTTGAACCTGTTCGAGCCGGTTTATTGAATCGTAATCCAATTCCTTCTTTGGATATTTGCTTGAGAGAATTATTGCGGGAGGAACAACGATCATCTATTCAAATAGGTATAACTTCTGAAGCTCTTAATGTTGCTTATGTTGCATAAGGCAGAGGACGGAATAAGTTGCAGTGTTACCACTGCAAAAAATTTGTCCACATTGCTCGAAATTGTGCCAAGAAAATATGTAACTACTGTAAAAAAGAATGTCACTTTATCAAGGATTGTCGGATGCGACCTCAAAATCGTCAATCCCAAGCATTCCGAGCTGATATTCAATCATCTTCTTCTGCACCTCCCACTGTGAATTCTGATTCTTCTGTTCTCATACCAGCAATGGTTCAACAGATGATTGTGTCTGCTTTTACTACTTTAGGCCTACAAGGTACATGTAATAGCTCAACTTCTTCTTGGATTGTTGATTCGGGTGTCTCTAATCATATGATTGCTATTGAGAAGAGTCTTCATGATGTTCGTAAGTATGAGGGCACGCAAAATATTGAAATTGCTAATGGTAGTACTCTTCCCATCACTGCTGTTGGTAATTTGGGTCCCTTCTGCAATGTCTTTCTCTCTCCTAATTTATCTACTAATTTGATCTCTGTTGGACAATTAGTTGATAATAACTGTGATGTTCATTTTTTCTCGTAGTGGTTGTCTTGTGCAGGATCAGGTATCAGGGACGGTGATCGCGAAGGGGCCTAAAGTGGGACGTCTGTTTCCTTTACAGTTTTCCTTTCCTAATGTTATTTTTCTTGCTTGTATGGCTACAGTCAACAATAGTGAAATATGGCATAAGAAATTAGGTTATCCTAATTCTACTGTCTTAACTCATCTTCTAAAAAATGGTTTACTGGGTAATAAAAATTTGTTTTCCTCTTCTAATGTCTCTTTTGATATTGTGTTACTTGTCGTTTTGGTAAAAGTAAAATTTTACCTTTCCCTACACATGGTAGTCGTGCAACTACCTATTTTGAGCTTATACATACTGATGTTTGGGGTGTGAGTCATGTTATTTCTCATAATCAACATCGTTATTTTGTGACATTTATCGATGTTTATAGTCGATTTACCTGGATATATTTTCTTCGCTCTAAAACTGATGTGTTTTCTGTCTTTCAAAAATTTGTTACACTTGTTGAGACACAATTCAGTACCTGTATCAAAATTTTACGCTCCGACTCAGGGGGGGAATATATGTCTCAATCCTTTCAACTTTATCTCCAACAAAAGGGAATTATTTCCCAGCGTTCTTGCCTGTATACCCCTCAACAAAATGGAGTCGCTGAGCGTAAGAATCGTCATCTCTTAGATGTTATTCGTACTATTTTAATTGATTCCTCCATGTCTTCTCGTTTTTGGGTAGAAGCTGTATCTACTTCTTTATATTTGATCAATCGTTTGCCTACTGTTACTCTAAATTATGATTCTCCTTATTTTCGATTATTTGGCATACCTCCTGAGTATCACTCTCTTCATATTTTTGGATGTGTTTGTTTCGTTCATCTCTTTTTCATTGATCGTCACAAGCTTGCCGCTCAATTTGTTACATGCGCATTTATGGGTTATAGTTCTACTCAAAAAAGATTTGTTTGTTATGATGCTTATGCAAACAAAATCCAGATCTCTCAAAATGTGATTTTCTTTGAAAATCAATATTTCTTTCAGTCTTAGGTTATTTTTGAACCTCCAATTGCTCCTCTTCCACCTTTTGATGTTATGTCTTCTTCTATTGAGCGGTTTAAACTAGGACTGGTGCATCATTGACGTCATCCAACATCTTCAACGCTCTTTCCAGACACTGATCTGCCACCTGATCCTGTGGCTCCTCTACCTCGGCGCTCCACCCGAGATAGACAGATATCTGATAGGTATGGTTTTCCTCATACCTTGTTTACTAAAACTCTTGATACTATTCCTATTCCTCACTCTTATGCTCAGACAGCTTCTCAAACTTGTTGGCAGCAGGCCATGAAAGAAGAGATTCAGGCTCTTCAAGACAATCACACTTGAGATATTGTGACTTGTCCATCTGATATAAAACCAATTGGCTATAAATGGGTATACTCAGTTAAGTTTCGATTTGATGGCTCACTCGATAGATATAAGGCTCGATTTGTGGCTCTTGAGAATCGTCAAGAGTATGACATTAATTATGAAGAAACATTTGCCCCTATTGCCAAGATGACTACTGTTAGGTTTATTTTGGCACTTGCTGCCTCACAAGGGTGGTCTCTCAGACAAATAGATGTAAAGAATGCTTTCTTACATGGAGATCTCAAGGAAGAAATCTATATGTCTCCACCTCCCGACATGTTTACTACACCTTCCTCAGAGGTTTGTCGGTTACGCTGGTCCTTGTATGGATTAAAACAAGCTCCACGTGCATAGTTTGATAAATTTCGCTCTACTTTGCTTACCTTTCAATTTACTCAGAGTCAGTTTGATTCCTCTTTTGTCTTCGCAAAACTTCTACAGGAATTGTGTTGCTTTTAGTAGATGTTGATGACATTGTGATTATTGGCTCTGATATTGAATTAATTCAGTAATTACAACTGCATCTCAAGGCATCTTTTCATATGAAAGATCTTGGTCCTTTACAATATTTTCTTGGTCTTGAGGTTCAATTTACTCCATCTGGTACATTGCTACATCAGCACAAATACACACAGGAAGTGATCTCATTGGTTAGTCTCCACAGGAAGTAATTATGTTCTTACTCCTTTAGAGGTAAATCTCAAGCTTTTTCAGGAGGAAGGAGAGCTTCTTTCAGATCCATCCTTATATCGGTAACTAGTTGGAAGTCTAAACTACTTGACAATTACTCGACCTGGCTTTTCTTTTGCAGTACAGCAAGTCAGTCAATTTATACAAACCCCTCGACATCTTCAGCTAGCTGCTGTCCGCCACATTATCTGATATCTCAAAGGCACTTTTACACGCGGATTGTTCTTTCCTAAGGAAACTTCCTTACAGTTGATTGGATATAGTGACGCTGATTGGGCAGGTTGTGCCGATACACGTTGTTCTATTACTGGTTGGTGCATGTTCTTAGGAAATGTACTCATTTCTTGGAAGAATAAGAAACAAGACAGAGTTTCTAAATCTTCCACTGAGTCTGAATATCGTGCTATGTCTTTCGCTTGTTCAGAAATCACGTGGTTTCGTGGATTATTGGGCGAACTTGATTTTTCTCAACTTCATTCCACTCCTCTTCATGCAGACAATACAAGTGCTATTCAGATCGCTGCTAATCCAGTTTTCCATGAACGTACGAAACATATTGAAGTTGACTGTCATTCTATATGAGAAGCCTTTGACAAACATATCATTACTCTTCCTCACATTTCCATTGAGCATTAAACTGCAGCCATATTTACTAAAGCGCTTTTTCGACATCGGCATCAGTTCTTGGTTGACAAATTGATGCTTCTTGATCCACAAGCATCAATTTGAGGGGGGATGTTATCAGATAATAGTTGTAAATTAGGTGTAAATAGTTGACTAAACTAAGTAAATAATTATGGCAATTAGACAGATGCAATTAAGGCACCGAAAAGCACCGAAAGATTGATTTAAGGAGCTGGAGATAGTTGACTAATGTAATGTATAGTTTTTCTATATAATTGAAGGGAAATACAATGAAAAGGCATTTAGACCAAATTTGTCAGTCTTGACCCAGCGCTTGATCCTGCTCCTGCTTCCACCACTTTTCGCCGGTCTACTCGTTTTTCTCGACCCCTTGATTGGTTGGTTTCTTCCCCCGTCTCTCTTGTAGCTACTTTATCCTCTATTTCCATTCCCTCTTGTTACAAACAGGCCATGAAATATGAGTGTTAGCAAAATGCAATGCAAGCAGAACTTCAAGCACTTGAGGAGAGTCACACTTGGGATATTGTTCCTTGTGCCCCTATAGTCATACCTATTGAGAGTAAAGAGGTTTTCTCTGTAAAACTTCGTTATGATGGCTCTTTGGACCGGTACAAAGCTTGCCTTATAGCTCTGAGTAACAAATAGAAATATGAGGTTAACTATGAGGAGATATTTGCTCTTGTTACCAAAATGACCACAGTTCGAACCATTTTAGCTATTGTCGCTTCATAGTTGTGGCAGCTACATTAGATGGATGTGAAGAACACTTTTATTCATGGTGATCTCCAAGAAGAGATACATATGAAGTTTCTCTCTGGTATGACTACTTCTCTTCATGATGTCTGTAAGTTAAGGCGTTCTTTGTATGGGCTCAAGCAAGCTCCTCGGACTAGGTTTGAGAAGTTTCGTAGTACACTTCTTACCTTCAGTTTTACACAAAATCAATATGATTCTTCTCGCTTCTTCCACAAGTATGTAGCAGGAATAGTCCTTTTGGTTTTTGTGGATGATATCATCATTATTGGCACTAACTGTGGTTAGATCACTAAACTTCATAAGCTGTTGCATGTAACTTTTCATATGAAAGATCTCGGGAAGCTCACATACTTCTTGGGACTGGAAGTTCATCATTGGACTAATGGTATTTTCTTAAACCAGCATAAGTATATTTAAGATCTTATCACGTAGGCTGGTTTGAAGGACACTTCTTCTATTGACACTCCTATTTTTCTGGATGATCCTACTCTCTGTTGGCGCTGGTTGGGAGTCTTATCTACTTGACCAGATATCTCCTCTTCCGTTCTTCAGATCAGCCAATTTATGTCTTCTCCTTGGCACCTTCATCTTACTGCAGTTCGCCACATTATCCATTATCTCTGCGGGTCGCTTACTCGTGGGTTATTCTTTCCTACATGCTTATCTCTTCAATTTGTTTCCTATAGTGATGTTGATTAGGCTGGGTATCCGGATACGCGTGATCTACTACGGGTTGGTGTATGTTTTTAGGTGATGCCTTAATTTCTTGGAAATGTAAGAAACAAGATCATGTTTCTAAATAATCTACTGAGGTTGAGTATCGTGCCATGTCTACTGCTTATTTTGAACTTGTATGGTTACGTGGTCTTTTGGAGGAGCTTGGGTTTCATCAGACTAATTCTATCCCTTTTCATCCTGATAACACTAGTGCTATTCAGATTGCAAACAATCCCTTCTTCCATGAACGTAACGAGCACATTGAGGTTGATTGTCATTGTATCCGCGATACTTTAGAGAGTAGGGTAATATCCCTTCCTTACATTTCTTCTAATCTCCAAGTGGCCGATGTCTTCTCTAAAGCAATGATTTGAAGCGGCATCAGTTCCTCGTTGGCAAATTGTTGCTAGTTGACTTATCAGCATCAATTTGAGGGGGGATGTCAACGTATACAATTTCGGAATGTTCGGCTGTTAGATGTATATTTACCTCTCTGTTAATATTAGTTGTACACAATATTTACCATATATAGATGCTGAATATTAGGAATACTTACTTTCTCGTGTATAGAGAATATCTACTTTCCTTGTAAAGCATTTGGCAAATTGCCTTGATAATGAGAAATAACTAAACTCGATAGTCAGTTTTCCAATCATCTCTCGGTGCATTCTCGATTTCTTATCCTTTTTGACACTTCAGTGTTGTAAACTGTTCAGAATTTGTTGGATAAACACTGTTTTAAGTTTTTCCTCCATTCCTGGAGGTACATAATTGTGTCATAAGATAAATATGAAAGGTGTTGATCTGATTGCTTCTTGCTCTCGGCACTCTCTTCTTAGATTCAGTATGTGCACTTTTATTCCTTTTACTTGGATGCTTAGGGTACCATCATTACATAAACTGGTCTTTCTCATAAGTTTTGAAATTTTCTTCTGTTTTGTTTCAGTAAAATTTATTGTTAGGCTCGTGTGTGAACTGAAAAGTCTTATTAATCATTACCCGTTTGTTTATTTTATGTTGTTGTTATTGATTAATATGTCAAACTGCCATTGATATATAGTCAACATTTTGTAGAGGTCAACCCCCAGATTATGTATTAAAGGAGGCAAAAAACACAAGTAAGTTTTTTAAGCGCATTGGAAGTGTCCACAATACAGAGAATGGTGAAGTTTCGACAAATGGCAGAAGTGCTTACAAAGTGTTAACAGAAGAAGAATATGAAGCTGTAAGTGTTCTTATTGAGTACTTTAGGTAAAAAGATATTTAAATAGAACTGGAAATAAACTGAACTTATACACCAATGGTGTAATCTTTCTCTTCTTATTTCCCACTTGGAATGATACTCTGCTTATGTTCTATTTTGTTGTCTTCTGATTGTTTTGTTGCTGGTTTCTGTTCAGAGAGAGAAGAAAAAGCCAGTGATTGGAAAAGAGTATTTCAAACATATGAATCTTGAAGCAATTGTCAGAAACTATCCTTATAGAAAGAACTTGGCTCAGGAAGATATTATAAAAGGTTTGGTTTTTTGTTCTCTGTTTGAATTGGCAGAGTCCATTTTAGTGAAATGTTTCTACAAGCTCTTGAAGATGTCACTGATGGTTCTCTGATCATGAACTTGTAGCAGAAGGGAAAATACGACTAGCTTTGATTGATTTCTTGAGAGGACTTGTTGAGTTTGATCCTGCAAAACGGTGGTCGCCTTTTCAGGTTATAGAAATTTGCTTCAACTGTTGCCTTTCAGTCATCTACTATTCTTGATGTCTGCTGACATAAGAGTATAGAGTCCAAGCTGTGAAATTAGAAATTGAAATCCATGTGCATGCAGGCTTCAAAACACCCTTTTGTCACAGGGGAACCTTTCACATCTCCTTTCAAGCCTCCCCAAGAGACTCCCCGTCTGGTAAGTTGATCTGTTTATTGACTTTCTGCATTGATTTATGAAACTTTAATCCAAGTTTCCCTTGTGTTTCAGTTTCACTTTATGTACCTTCTTTTCTAGTACTAGTTCATGACACAGATCTACCAACAAACTATAAAGAAGAGTATGAAACGGAATGTAAAATCTTCGATCTTGTTTCTTGTATTTATTCCTAGTTCTTGACTAGGTGTCTTCTATTATATACGTCTTGTAGAGGTATCATAAGGAAGAAGAACTTTTGGGAAGAACTTTTGAGGGTCTTCAACGAATAACTTTTGGGAAAATGGTTGTGGAGGTATCATAAGGAAGGGAAGGGATTATGGTGAGAAGTCATTGATGCTGAGTATGGGAGTATGATGGAGGGACGGTGTTCTAAGGAAGTTAGAGGGACACATGGTGTGGGCTTGTGGAAAAATATTAGACCGGATGGGGTAGATTTTCCAAGTGTTTTAGATTTGCAATTGGTAGAGGTGATAGAGTTTACTTTTGGCATGATGCTTGGTGCGGCAAACAGGTCCTAAAGCAGGTTTTTCCTACGCTCTTTCAGATTTCGAGCTACAAGAGGCTGCTGTCACTGAATTAGTGGTAAGTTCTAATGGTGTTGTCCATTGGGATGTAAGCTTCTCGAGAACTGCTCATGATTGAGAGTTAGATATGCTTGCTGATTTTTTTGACCCACTATATGCAACATCGACGGGCAGTGAGGCAGAGGATAAAATAATCTGATTTTTGAATGGGGACAACAAATTTTCGGTCTGTTCTTTCTACAAAGCCTTCTTGGAATTTCTAATGAACAAAATTTTCCTTGGAGAGCTATATGGCAATGTAAAGTACCGTCTCAGATCGTTTCTTTGTATGGACTGCATCTATAGGGCGGATCCTCACGTCAGATAATTTGAGAAAATGTGGTCTTATCATAGCATATTGTGCTACTTGGCAAAGATTTTGTGAGAATAGTTCACCGGTTCCACCAAATGCTCCTATCTCTTGGGAAAGATTGTGAGTGTGCAGTTATGCTTCGTATGCTTCGCCATAGAATAGATTGACCCAATTCCCGTTCTTTTTTGGTGCACTTGCTTTATATCTCCGACACACAAGGAAGGATGTGGTGGGAAGTAAGCAGCCCTGCCCTCTGTCCGGCCGATCATTCAGCTAGCATCTTGCATTCACACCCTAATTGGCATACTAGAGAAAAATGTGATGGATAGGGAGGGGTGATGCATTATATGATAAGTCGGTTTATCATTTAATTCTCATTTGAGGTTGCCGTGACCTACGTTTTGAATTCTATGTTAAAGTAGGACTAGCTTGGGCGATGCCAAGAAGGGTAGTTATGTTCTTATCAAATTGGGGAGGCTTACATGTTAATTTGCAAATTGCATCAATGCCGAAGATGATCCCCAATTGTCTATAGTGGTGCCTTTGGAGAGAGATGAATGCAAGAAGCTTTAAAGATCACGAGCGGTCAATGGAAGAGCTTAGAACCTTCTTTTTTAACAGTTTTACTCCATTGGTCAATTGTAATTGATTTCAATGGCTTGAATGTCCGTGATTTCCTTGCATCCCTAGTCAATCATGCCTATGCCCATTGTCTTGTCAATAAAATTCTTGTTCACTACTTACAAAAAAGAGAGGGGAAAGTAGTACATAATATGACCAAGGATAAGATAGAGTGCAAAATTGGATATATGGAACCAACCTCAATTAATTGACAAAGATCGGATGTATTAAGTTTAGATTGTGGGTATTTTAGGAAGACTTTTGTGCATACTCCATGTATTTGAGTGGCTATCCTTTTCATATAGTTGACTTGTATAATGAAAAAGCCTTGCTAAGTTGAGTCAATTAAGATTTTTAAAACTGCAATGCTATCTTAATCTCTTTTTAACATTGAGTCACTAGAATTTGGCACTCCTGCTCACACACCAAACCAGAACTTGGAACTCATTTTTCAACATTATAAAGGCTTATTGTTGTTGTAAAAGGTTCACTATGATGGTCTCTCTCTCTCTCTCTGTGAAGATTTTTTCTGGTGAAACCTATCATTCTGTGTTTCTTTGCTCTAGAATTATGGGTTGGTTGCCAGTAATAATATATGGGTCATTTGAAGCCAATTATCACTGAGTCCAAGGTGTTTGAGTTTCAGGTAGGGGAAGGAACTTAGTGGTATTCGTCAATTGAGAGAAGCAATGGTGGCCTTGACTGGGTGTCTTTGGGGAAATCAATGTGATTTGGTTGCTATCCTCCATGAGGATGGCTCTAAAATAAAGTTTTGGAACAACTTGTGGTGCATTGATCAACGCCTTGGGTCAACTTTCTGGTTCTTTATTGCACTTGTTATGGATGCATCAGTGGTGGACAATGTACAAAATTTGGACGGCTCCCACTCAATTGGAAATGGAGTTTATTAGAGTAGGATGTGATTGGAAGCTGGATCTCCGTTCCTCATTGTATGCCCAGTAGACCGTGGGCAAGAAGATCAGATATGTTTGGTCCCCATCAAGATTGGGATATTTCAAGTGAAATCGCTTTACCGTGTGGTTCCCATAGAAGAAAATATGGAATTAGCTCCCCCAATGGCAGCTTTCTTTGGGGAAAGTTCTAACGTTGGAAAATTTGAGGAGGCAACGAGTGATAAATTGGTGCTACATGTGTAGAAGGATGGGGAAATTGTGGATCACTTGTTACTACACGAGATGTTACCAGGGTTATATGGAGGGAGAGGAATAATAGGAACTTTGAGGATTGTGAGAAGACTGGAGAGGAGCTAAATAATTTCTTTTTTTGAAAACTTTATTATTGGATGCCCCCATACATATCTTCTTCTGGCATGAGATTTCAGGACTTTTTTAAGCTTATTGCCCTTTTGAAGGTGTATCACTTGTATACACCCTGGGTGCCTATTTGTGCCTTAGTGCTCGATACAAAATTTATGCAAGGTTCACTGTTACTTCTTTGCTCAATTACAAGTGCTGTAGCAGATGATATACATCTAACTATTATTTCTCTTGGCCATGGTGTGTTTAGCCTGTAGCTCAAAATATCAGGGTGGACCACCACCCAGGTGGAGGACATTGGTTTGCTGCTGGTCTCTCTCCTAATGTGAGTTTGCCGTCCCTTCAATTATGCTTCCATTTTTAATTGTCGGCGATTGTCATTGCTAATTCTTATGTTTTATCACCATTTATCACATTATGCTATCACTGAAGTATGTGTGCGTCACATAGATTCCAGGAAGGAATAGAGTTGCTCTTCATAACAGCCCACACTTCCCGATAGTGCCATTTCAACATTCCAACAGTTATGGCAGTGTTGGAAGTTATGGTAGCTATAATGATAGTACAGGGCTTGGAAGCAGCTGTGGAAGCTATGGAGATGGTAGTAATGTGTTTGCCTATTATTCGCCTGTTGGTCACTCTGGGATGAACATGCATCCACAGGGCAATGTCTCAATGCTGGGAAGTAGTCCTGATGCGAGAAGAAGGGTTATGCCATACCCACATGGAAGTGGACTTGGTATAAGTCCCTCGGCTGGCAATTTTACATCACTGCCTCTTGGCACTAGCCCCTCACAATTTACTCCACCAAGTTCCTATAGTCAAGTTTCTGCTGGCTCTCCTGGACATTATGGTCCAACCTCTCCAGCAAGAGGCAGTCATGGATCGCCTTTAGGCAAGATGATTCAAGTTAGCCAGTTTAATAGAAGAAAAAGTTGGGGATATTCTGGAAATTCTCAATCTCAAGAGAGCCTGTCATGTTCTCATTGGCAAGGGCAATTTACTGATGGCTCTAGTTCTTCACAAACTGAAGGAAATTCTCAGGTACTTCATGGTTCTCCATCGCATCTGCAATCAAGTTCTAATGCTGCAAGCTGGAAGCAGCATCGTGGAGGCACCAGAATCTCTGCTGGTTGCTCTCCCTTTCAGAGCATGCCGGGTTCCTCTACACTTGGTTCTAATATGCAATTGGCACAAACTGCAGGATCAGCTTCTGAGAAGCCTGAGGCTGGCCTCTCACTGCCTGATCCTGGAGATTGGGATCCCAACTATAGGTAAGCAGACTGGATATTGGTGTATTTATACATATATAAATCCAAGAGATACATTTGCTGCCTGCTGCTTCTTGCCCATCTACACACGCATGCTTTATTTGTATTACAATATTTTCCAATTAAACTGGTGCATAGTGTAGATTCATATGGCCTAATTGTATTTATAGCTTTTTAATTGAGGCCAGAACTGATGGTGGTATACAACTTACCATAATAGTCTCAAATCTAAACATAGCGAACCCAGAAACTTAATGCATCCTAATAAGTCAAGAGTCAAACAGCTAATCACCCAAGGGGTAAACATCATTGCCTGCTGCTGCTTGTCAGATTTTGTTGACGTTTTTTTATTTTATTTTAAATGGTCGTGATTATTCAATATTTTGTTATTTGGGTATAGTTGATGGCAATTTATGGTATTATACTATTATTATGCATTACTCAAGACTTATTTTTTGCTACTGTTTCTTTTTTAATTTTTTGCTACAGGGGCACTCTAATTTCAGTAGTTAGAGCAATGACGTCCACAAACTCTTGGCTAGAAATGATATCTAATGATAGCTGGAAATCAATTAGGCAAAAGTGAAGCTGTGTCCGGGAATTTGAAAATAGAAAACAACTAGCAGAAAGACAATTGTGAAATTGTGTCATTATCATAATTTTTTTGATTTGTGAGATAACTTATAAATGATGAAAAGAGTACCATTAAGAACACAGTTTTTCAGATACTCCTAACTAGATTGTAGAGAACTAAACAGAATTCTCTAACTCTAGAGAAACATAATAGGGTAGCCATCCAATGTGGTATATTTAAAAAAAGGAAGATTTGAGTTTGCACTGCCTTCGAAACTCTCAGCATTTCCTTATTGTCATATACACCATATTAGAAAACTGAAGTCATTCTCCACAAGAGCCTGTTGTAATCATTGTCAAATCTGCCGATCTAGCATGCCACACTGTGTTAGTGATCTCACAATGGAGTAAAAGGTTATCTACTTTTTCCCCATCCCTCCTACACATGCAAAACGACTTCAATACCAGGACATGTATACTCTGTAGATTTTTAGAATTAAGGATCTTTCCTAGTGCTGTTATCGAAACAAGAGAGTGCTCTTGGTGAGTCCTTACTCTTCCTAGCTGGACTTCCGTGGAAAGTTAGTGCTCTAGTGAAGGTTCAATTTATTAAAGTATAACATGACTTCGAACACCCCTCTCTTGGACATGGCCTATCACATCTTGTCTTCCCCATATTGTCTCACCCTAGCAGAATACAACAATCATAGAAAAGTCAGAAAGATTGATCTCCCAATCCTGTGCTGCTCTGATGAGGTCTACTGCCCATTGAGGTGATCCATTTGAAAATTGTAAATTGTCCAGAAAAACCACTTTTAGAAGTCGACCCCACACCACAGATCATGCCAGAATTTTATCCTCGATCTATCACTTGCCTCATATCTATAATGTTACAAGAACTCCCCCAATCTGTTCTATCATTCTTCCATAATCCTACCCCATAAGACCATTCACCTCATTACCTCATTGAAGCTCCAACCATCACAAACACATCCATACTTCATCAGTCATGTCTCCATAGGCTATCTCTTTCACTTGCATGCCGCCATAGCCACCCCAGGGGGGCACTTTTGAATCTAATCGATTTCTTGATTCCTAACCTGCCATTGTAGGTTGAAGAGCACACTTCGGGCCAATTTACAAGATGAAAATTCAGCTCCTCTCGTATACTACCCCATAAAAATCTCTCTAAAGCTTATTGAGACAATTGGCTACACTTTCATGACGGGAAAATAGACATAAAGTAGGTCAATTAACTCTTAATTAGAGTAATTTAAAGAGACCAAGCCCAAGTTACAAGTATATAGGACATATACAAGAGCATCGCTTGAGCATGCTAGTTCAGTGATACAAGAAATTCATTAAAACTCAATCCATTAAAATCAATTTCAACCGACCAATGAAGTGAAGTATTGAAAAACAATTTTCTAAACTCTTCCATTGATTGTTCTCAATCTTGGAAGTTTTTGTCGTTCCTTTCCCTCCAAATGCATTACCATAAATATATTGGGACCATCTTCCATATTGCTACAATATGAGATTTACCCTGAAGGCCAAGAAGCTAGGAGATTGATCACCCTTTTTCTTAGCATCACCCAAGTTAGTCCCATTTGAGTGAAGATATCATTCCATAGGGTTGTGGCAATCTCGAATGAAGTAATAAATGGTCAATGGACTCTCCCAGTCTTTTTGCACATGCAAAACACCGCTACATGACAATAAATCGAAGTTTCATTAAATTATCAGGTGCGAGTATCTTTCCGAAGGAAGCTGTCTATACAAAAAAGAGTGCCTTTAAGGGTTTGTGTCTTCCAAATACTCTTCCATGGGAATGGATTTGTTCTATTTGTGTTCATGACTTGATAGAAGGAGCGGATGGCGAACTCCCCTTTCTTCAAGCGATGCCAGAAAATCTTGTCATTAGCTCCCCCTTCGTGTGAGTCTCGTATATGTGATTATAAAACTGCAATATTGTGTAGACTTCCCAATCATGTGCATTTTTAAAGATAGTGACATTCAATTGAGAAGTACCATTTGATGTAACCAAAAGGTCCACGATCGATGCTTCTTTCATTCTTGCCAATATCATAGACTTCTAGATAAGCTTCCTTGAGTGCCCTATCACAGGATCGCCATATCATAGGTCATGAATCTTCCTTGGTTTTGAATCCGTCACCCACCTCAAAGCAGGTATTCTAAAGTATGTATCTCATTCTCCTCTTATGTGCTTCCAAAGGCCCACCCCATATTGAACATCAACCTTCCCATGTTTTATCATACTTCGATTCTATGACATATCTCCACAAGGTCCCCATTTTTTATGGCATATTCACAACCATTTTCCCAACAAAGTCTTGTTAAAAACGTGCAAAATCCTGATACCCAAACCTCCTTTTGAGACATGGGAACATACTGGTGGCCAAATTTACCAAGTGAAACTTAAACTCATCATTCATTACCCCCCACCCCTAATAAATCTCACTGAAATTTCTCCATGTATTGAGCCACCCTTAGTAGAAATGGGAATGATGATAAGAAATAAGTCGACAAGTTGGATAGGGTATTTTTAATTTACGTGACTCTACCACCTTTAGATAGGTACATCCTCTTCCAATTAGCAAGTTTCCGCGGCATCCAAAGGGAGGCCAAGGTATTTCATCAGCAAATAAATTATCTTGCATCTCAAGATGGACACCATGCTCTCCATATTAGTGACATCTCTCACTAGAACTACTGATTTTGTCAAAGTCACCTTCAATCACGAAGCATCTTCAAAGCAAAGAAGAAGAACCCTCAAAGCTTGAATAAGATCGTGTCTGGATCCACAAAATATTAGTTTCATTGTCAAATAATAGATGAGATATACTTGCCTTTCCTGCTGAAATCCACAAAGGAAATCACCCTCCACAACTCTTGAAATTATCTTGCTAAAAAATTCCATTACAAAAACAAATGATAGTGGAGAAAGAGAATCGCCTTCTTTTAAGCCCCATGAGCTTTTAAAGAATTCATTTCGAACCAAAGCCACATCGCTTGAGCATGTAAACCAAAAAGGTCTAATTGACACAATCATAATCCTTTTCCATGTCTAGTTTGCACAGAAGTCCCATCTCTCCCGACTTCAGGCTATCATTAAAACATTTGCTGGCAATAAGTATCGAGTCAAGAACTTGCCAACCTACTGGCTACCTTTTCAAGGATGCCTTTCCAAATTGACTTGGTTTTTAAATGTTCACCTAGAGGGAGGCCAGATATGCCATAGGTAATGAAGACACATTGCATCCAAAGATTTGGGCTAGGCTGTCTACATCATCCCCATTTCCTGTTGTAAGTAACCACAACTTGGGGAAGTTTGTCTTCGACCTTGATTCTGCCTTAAAGGAAAAATTTGTCTCGCTAAAAATCAGTGTTCACTTATGAATAACAAATGTTGATGTTTGGTTCCACGTGGAAAGCCCGATAATAAACCTTCATTTCTAGTACCAACGTTATTCTGTTAAGGGCCTTCATAATGTCTCAGCCAGGGTTTCAAAGAGTTCCATGGGAGAATCATTTACCATGACTGAGAAGCACACCCTGGATATGCAATGAACTATCCAGCTACACCACTTCTCCCATAAGCCACACCTTTCTTTCTCGTTACATCATTTAGTCAATCTTTGTTTAAACTGTACAAAACAAATAAATGATAGCAGAGTATGAGTTAATTGATTGTCACATCATCATCGAGTTGAAGTTGAAGTTGAAGTTGAAGTTGGTTTATTTTGATTTTCTGAAGTCCCTTGACAAACTGAAGGTTCAAATATTGGTTTGACTTTTGACGATTTTTATTTTAGTGATGAACTTCTTTTACAAGAGGATGACGGTTTGGATATAAGTGCCGTGACAACCAACTTCGGCAAAAATGTGCATCTTGGACCTGCAGAACCATTTCTCGGGGATGGAAGATTCAACCATGTCTCGAGTACCATTTCAAATTTCTCTGTACAGAGGTAGGTCGAGCTCTGTTTTAACTATTCACTCTTATGTTTACATTATTATTCCATCTGATTGTTAAATCTAGAAGATACCTGACTGCATTTGGTGTTCTCAGTTGTGAGTATTGAATTCTGTTTATTTCCCATGCTTTTATTTCCTTTTGATGAGCAGATAAGTGATTTTTCTTTTCAATGCTTTCTTTGCATTTCTTCATTTTGTTTACGGTTTCACATGATGTGCTTCAGACAAAATGGACCTGGTCAAGCATTTTCACATATGGAGGTGGGTAGCCCTCCCTCAGCTCATGATCCACTTCACGGATATGTCCGCCCCATGTCAAATCCTTCCCACTTTGTGCCTAATATCTCACAAAATTCTCCTAGTCGTTTGGGACAGCAACCTGTTCAGCGGTTCAGTTATGGACGACCACCCAGTAGTCGGGTTGGTGATTCCAATCATGTGATGGTTCAGCCCCCCTTCTCCAGCTTTAATTCTGGAGGCGTGCGTTCACCTGGAAGTAGCTCATTCAGCAATGGCATGCCATGGGGTACTTTCTGTCTTGACTATGTCAAGCCACAGCGGCATTCACTATTTTCGTTCCTACTTAATAAATTCTAATTACAAATATCTGGGTCAAAATAGAAAAGGCTACACTAGTCGGACTATGTTATGTGTGAGGGTTAATAGAGAAGCAATGCGATGAACTCTGATAATATTTGCATTCTGTTGTAGGTCGTAGAGGCAATCATCCTATCACAAACATGCCACCGACATCCCGTGGGAGGAAAGACTATGGAAGGATTGCCTAATGTTGAATCAGCTTATTCTTTTTACGATGAGAGATCTGGCTTGTGAGATAGGCAGAAAGTCATTCTCAATAGTTAGCTGCCCAGTGGGCTCATGTTAGAAAAATCCTCATCCAGACCATGCTCATTCGTTGTGCTTGCATAGATATGATATAATTTATGATTATGGGTTATTGTGTCTTCTTACTAATCTAAGCCATCAATATTCTTTTAGTCATGAACTTTTAAGGCATTTTGAGCCTGTTTCTTGAGTGCCTGATTTTTCAAGTTTAAATATTGTACTAATACTGTATTTTTTTTTTTTTTTTGGTTCTTCCTGTTTGAAGGAATCTAACCTTATTATTGAAGTATTTACATTGCAGCTGCCGAAGAAGAATTGCAACAGGTGTAAGTTGATCTAGGAATAGCCAGCGGGTCTCATGTTCTCTCTTTGTTTAGAGAGGGTGGAATTTGTAAAGAGACACTTTGCTAAAAGAAGTTGTTTGACGTATTTAATTATATTTTGTTGACAAGCCAAATGATTCCTAAATATTTGCATGCCAAGCTTCTTGTAAACTACACAAGTTTTTCAATCCCTTGAATATAAAGATGATGCTGATGATTTTTATGTAAATGAAGAATAATTTCAGAACTTGACAGGAAACCCCTCCCCCCCCCAAAAAAAAAAAAGAGTTGTGTTGCATGCTTTATATGATGATGATTATATAGAGAACTGATCGGTTACTGGTGTTGTATTTGTTTGTAATATCTTTAACAAACCCTGTACATAATTTCTGTCCCCATAATTATCTTAGGTTTTGAAGCTTCTCAGACTCCCCTTTCTCTCTACCCAATCTGTTTTTGTTACCAAGGGTAGTCATTGTAAAGAGTATTGCAAGTGCTGGCTTCATGTTACTCAGAGAGAAAAAGTGCAGAATTCTGCATATATAAATAAATATATATATATATATATATATATATTAGTGCCGAGGCCTGCACATTGATTATTGCAAGACCTGCAGTTTCTAATGTTATCTTGGTTTTGCATTGATTTTACCATAAACCTCTCCTGAACATAACTTTATTTACACTATTATGTACAGAGTATGAAATCAGAGGCACCTCAGTCCTTCGGTTCTGAGCACAATAATTTTGTAGTTCTTACAGGCCCATTACTATATCGTAAATAAGGTTCTATCTTTCTGAAGCTTTACAGAGGGTCCTTGCAATTTAAGTATTGGGATAAATTCAAAATCAGATCTTTCCGAGCGGTGTTCTTCTGAACTTATTTTAAAAAAATTTTAATTTTCATTGAATTATCTAGTTGTTTTAGTTTACTTTTGTTGTGTTGTTGAATATGGACGCGAGTTTCTGATTGATTTGCTCGTATAGTGTGCCATCCATCAGAAGAACTAGTACGAGATGAATGAATTGTAATTAATTGCAAATTTTGTGATGTCTAATGAATAAATTAAGAACAACTTTATGTTTTTGCATTTGATCCTTGAATGTTTGGATATCTTGCTAGCTTCATGTTTAGTTAATTTATGAATTGAGTAAACGACGCCATTAAACAGGCAAAGAAATAAAATAAAATCAACTGAGCATCATCATCTGAGTCAATCCCTCCCTCCCAAACCAAAAGAAAAAATCTTGTCATGGCTCTTTGGACGTAGCTTACCGGTAATTTGACACAACGAAAGAGAGTTGTTTCGGCGTACTTTTAAGAATTTGTTTGGTGGTGTGCGCCTTTACCCAAATGCCAATGCATATAATCGACATTTGATGAATAAGTGACAACCATCTTTCTAGTTTAGAGAGAGAGTCCTCTCTAGTTTTCTCTATTTCAGTTAGTGTTGTCGTCGGAGAGGAGGATGGAGTTGTGGCGCTCACGTCCTCTCTTCCTCTTTTCTATTTTTGCAACGTATAATATATTTTAAGTACTGTATTTCCCTTGCTCCATTTGATACCGTTTATCATTATATTATTATTTTTCTTAATCAGTGATCTCAAAAAAGGGACAACAGATCTCTCTAAAAATCATTTTAAGACAACAAATAACAGTGCACTCTTCTCTTTTTTTACTTTTAGTAAAGCTTCCACTACCTCCAGTAGTGGAACTATCTTTCGTATTTTTTTGCAAACATCTTATTTTTATCTTTTAAAACAGTATCTTCTTTGTAATAATTGGGTGAAGACCAAGAAACTGAATCGTTGCCACTCCTTTTTTTTTTCTTTTTTTCATCTCTTTGCACAGTTGTTATTATTCTAGAATGATTGTTGGGGAATCACATCCCTCCTCATATATTATCTTTTTTTATTTTTAATGAAATCTATTTGTTTGCTTAGAAAATAAAGTGCCAATGCATATAAATGCAAATGAGAGGGAGAAGGTTTTTTTTTTTTATTGGCATTGGATGTCTAAGAATAATGTCTAGACTAATATAAGGAGTACACAAATTCTCAGTAAGAAATTTTTTGTAAATGCATCTCGTATAATTTAGAGAAAAAAATCCAATCTTATAATTCATAGAGATTATTTACACTTAAAAAGTTTTGATCCTTAGGCTCGATAAGAGCATATCTAAGTTTAAAGCCTTTAAAGCCTTTACCACTTCAGACGACCTTTAGGACTTAATAGAGAGAGGGAGAGGGAGAGAGTTGAACAGAAGGACCTGACCCATCCAAAAGATCTACCAAAATGGAAAGGGATTGGAAGAGAAAGCGAGAAAGGTAGAAATAGCACAAAATGGCACACTGTGCACCACAAGAATCTGGACCCAATATCTCTTCCAGCCAATAGCATCTCTACCACCCATATCTCGAACTTTCTTCTACTGCCCATGCCATTATTTTCTTTTCTTCGATTTTATTTTTAAGTGTTTTTCCATTTAAATAATCAGTTAACATGAGATGAGTTGTTAAACAAAAACCAAAATTAAAAAAAAAAAAAAGTTTCATAAGTACAAAATAAAATAAAAGATAGAGGCGTTGAAGGGAGCTCAACTAGCTCTTCGCCTACCACACTACTAACTGCTCACTTCGGGTTCACTGTCTCTTCCTCAACCAACTGAAAAGTTTTCATCTTGGTTTGTGTCTTTCTCTGAAGTGAATCCAGGTACTTGAACGTACGCAAAGCTTTCTCTTTTCTTCTTTAATATTTCGTTTTCCAAATCATTTTTAATTATGAACTTAAACTTAATTCAGTTGGAACTACTTTGCTGCTCTGCCTTCAAATTTTACAATCCTAAAATGTTGAGGCTGTCGCAATCATAATTCATCTGCTTCCTTGGGTAATGACTCGTTGGTCTTCTTCCTTGTATTCATGACCGAGTGGGGAGTTAAATAGAATAAATCCCCAGATATAGAAACTATATAATTATAATATGGAATTTCCGGCAGTTTATAATTATAAATATATAATTATAATGACAAAATTGTTTCATTCACTTAATCTGAGTAGTAAATCTTGATTTCTGTGATGAATTTAGTTCATCATTTGCATAGGTTTGGCGACCTGTAATTCTGCAATTCATGAGACGTATTGCATATTAGAGCTGTATTTTTCAGTTTAATTTCTTAAGAAGTTTAAGCTTGTCAATTTGACATAAGTGCTCATATCATCAATTGGTGTAGTTCTTATTGGGATAATGAAGAAGAAAGTTCCTTGACAAAGAGAGATGGATATAACTCTACATGTATTTTTTTTTTAAGGAAATAGGAAATATAATCCTGTTCAGCTTGTTTGGTGTTGAAGATTTTGCCTTAACTTACCGAGTAAAATAAAAACCAAAAAAAATCTACCTGTTTATACAAACTTGAAGTTCAAAGTCATAGGTGTCTGCTTGATTTGAATACACTCCTTATTTAAGGTTTCAAACCAATCTTGTGAACAAGTTCCTGGGAAAAAAGTACTTGGTGTATAATTCAACTTTTATTGGCTTTAGCAGAAGACTGACAAAGTTATAAGGGGAACAGCTTAAGCAATTCATTGGAGCTGTTGAAGGAAGCACATTAGAAGAAAGATATTACATGTATATGATTTGAAAAAAAATAAAAAATAACAGGCGTGTGATGTTAATTGTACATGCATCAGAAGAAGCCATATGATGGCAACGACTGCAATGATCGGGCTTAGTGCAGGGAACAGGCTCTTGAGTTCCTCCTACTATTACTCAGATCTCACAGAAAAGCTCCCATTTGTCAATGACAATGCACTAGCACCATATCAAATCGCTTCAACCAAGAAAGTGATAAGTTCCAAAAAGTCATCTAATTTTAGCCCCAGTTTTCCATCAGCTAGTCGACAAGTCGAGTCTATCAAGGCTGTCAAAGAAGATGTAGATATTATCTCTTCTCCTTCAACTGCAGAGCCATTGTTTCAGAGACCCAACAACCTTGAAGAGGAAAGCTCTGATCCTGATTATTCGGTGGAGGCACATCTTTTGCTGCAAAAATCTATGCTGGAAAAGCAATGGAATCTTTCCTTTGAGCAGAAGGTACTAACTGATTCAGCAAGAGGAAAGAATCACAGGAAGATACCTGTCACTTGTTCTGGAGTATCTGCTCGGCAAAGGAGAATGAAAGCTAGGAAAAAAGTTCTGAACAAAACTGGTTATGTGGTTCAACCCCACCATACTGGTAAACAGTTGAGATCATTGATCAGTCCAGAGCTGCTTCAGAATCATTCAAGGGGTTATGTCAACGGTGTAGCAAGTGAAGAGTTGCTTACTCATGCAGACGTGGTATGCCTGTCAAAGAAAATTGGTGCTGGTCTTTCCTTGGAGGAGCACAAATTGAGGTAGTTGAATGCTCTCACAATATGATGATTGATTTTGATTTGGTGAACTGTTTATACATATTTAAAAGTGTACACATTTACAAATGTAGACATAATAAATAAGTAAAACGAATGACAAAAGGATCAATTTTATTCTTTACTTGGTGACTCATAAATTGAAGAAAGCTAATCTTGTTGGTTTAGCTTTTCCAATAGTTGGATATAGATGCTGATGACTGCAATGTACTTGCATAATTCCAATTTATTTCATATTATTTGCATAGCAATATCATGTCGTTGATTGATTCCCTTTCTGTTTCTAAATTTATGCATAGCAATACATTGTTCCTATTCTATTCATTTAATATTATGTGATAAAATTCATGGCATTTGTGAACTTGTTTCATGGAAGGCCCTTAAAACTGTTGCGGTATGGAGTTCCTACTTACAAATAGAAGGCTGTAAGAGTACGTGTCTGTGGAAGAGAGAGAGAGAGAGTATCCCTTCCTGCATTTATCTGGTTTAATTGCTGGATGTCATTTAAAAATTAGTTTACACTTGTATGACAGTTTCTTCAGGAGTGTTACAACTGATGAACTGAAAGTGTTTGTTTACATTATTCATTGACTTATCACTATATATATATATATACACCACATACAAAACACATTTATACCCTCAGAGGTTACACTAATTACATGCTTTTTAACACTCCCCCTCAAGTTGAGGCATATATATCATATAAACCCAACTTGTAACAAATAAGTTTTAAATGATTACAACACAAAGACTTAGTGAACATATCTGCGAGTTGTTCAGCAGATCTCACAAAAGGTGTAGAAATGTCACCACTTAGTATCTTATCGTAAATGAAGTAACAATCAATCTCTATGTGTTTAGTCTTCTCATAGAATACAGGATTAGAGTCAATATGTATTGCAGCTTGATTATCACAAAATAGCTTAAGAGGAGTAGGAGCTGGAAACCCAATCTCTTGAAGGAAATGTTGCTGCCATGTCAGTTCACTAGTAGTGTGAGTCATTGCTTTGTATTCGGCTTCTATACTAGATCGAGCTATTACTGCTTGTTTCTTACTCTTCCATGTAACCAAATTACCTCCTACAAAGGTACAATATATAGTAGTAGATCTTCTATTTGAAGGAGATTCTGCCCAATCAGCATCTGAAAAGGCTTCCACTCTAAGATGCCCATTTGGTCGATACAACAATCCAAGGCCAGGAGCTCGCTTAAGATAACGAAGAATATGAATTACAGCATCCCAATGTACGACTCGTGGCATTTGTAAAAACTGACTTAGTACACTCACAGCATAAGAGATGTCTGGTCTAGTGATAGTAAGATAATTTAATTTTCCAACAAGTCTTCAATACCTACCTGGATCTCCAAACAACTCCCCTCCCTTTTTCAAGAATGTACGATTCGGATTCATAGGGGTGTCAATAGGTCGTGCACCCAACATGCCAGTTTCTTCTAGAAGGTCAAGAACATATTTCCTCTGAGACAGATTGATACCCTTTTTAGATCTACCGACTTCAATTCCAAGGAAATATCTAAACTTGCCCAAGTCTTTTGTTTGAAACTGATCATGTAGAAACTGTTTTAGTCTCGTAATCCTAGCAGAGTCACTCCCAGTAATCACAATGTCATCCACATATACAACCAGTAAAATGTGACCTGCATCACTATGTAAGTAAAATACCGAATGATCTGTTTAGCATCTATGAAGACCAAATGCCAATACAGCATCAGAGAACCTCCCAAACCATGCTCGGGGAGATTGTTTCAAACCATACAATACCTTCTTTAACTTACATACAGTACCTCGATACTCTCCCTGAGCAACAAACCCAAGTGGTTGCTCTATATAAACCTCCTCATGCAAGTCACCACGGAGAAATGCATTTTTAACATCCAGCTGAAATAAAGGTCAGTCCAAATTAGCAACAAGAGAGATCAACACTTGAACAGAAGAGATTTTGACAACAGGGGAGAAAGTTTCCTCGTAATCAATGCCATATGTTTGAGTGTAGCCTTTTGCAACCAAGCGTGCTTTCAGACGCATTACAGAACCATCAGGATGGAATTTGATTGTATATACTTATTTACAGCCAACGCGTTGTTTACTAGGTGGTAGTGGAACAAGATCCCATGTTCCGTTATAATGAAGACCATTCATTTCATTTTCCATAACTGTCATCCATCCTGGATCAGATAAAGCATCCTGAACTGTCTTAGGAACAGGAAGTTTTGAAAGTTGAGATGTAAAACATGAGAATGAAAGAGATAAGGCATGATAGGAAACAAATTGGCTAATTGGATGTTGAGTAACCCAAGAACGAGTACCTTTGCAAAGGGCAATAGGTAAAGAGTCTGATGTACTTGGCAACTCAGGATCTAAAGATGGAGACACAGCTGGTGGGAGCATGGGAGCTGGCAACTGGCAACCTCGAGCGACGTGAGTAAACCTGTAAGGGAAGGGGGTGAGTACACCTGTAAGGGAAGGGGTGGAGGTGGAGGTGGAGGTGGAGGACCGACGACAGGAGGAGAAAGTGTAAGAGTAGGTAATGGTAGAGAATCATGCTCAACACTCGAGGTTGTGTCAGAGAAATAAGGTATGGACTCAAAGAAGGTAACATCAGCACTAACGAAGTAGCAGTGGAGGACCGACGACAGGAGGAGAAAGTGTAAGAGTAGGTAATGATAGAGGATCACACTCAATACTCGAGGTTGTGTCAGAGAAATAAGGTATGGACTCAAAGAAGGTAACATCAGCACTAACGAAGTAGCGTCTAAGAATAGGACTACAACAACGATATCCTTTCTGAATCCGAGAATAACCAACAAAAAAACACTTAGTAGAATGAGGATCAAGCTTATCACAACCTGGGCCAAGGTTATGAACATAGCACACACATCCAAAGATTTTTGGAGGAAGGATAAACGGTGGAGATGAAGGAAACAAAATGGAGAAAGGAGATGAACTGTCAAGAACTGATGAAGGCATATGGTTAATAAGGTAACAAGTAGTAAGAACACCATCACTCCAAAAATGTTTAGGAACATGCATGTGCAATAACAGAGCTCGGGTTACATCTAACAAATGATAATTTTTGCATTCAGCCACCCCATTCTGTTGAGGTGTATAAGAATACGAAATTTGATGAACAACTCCTTTGCTACTTAAGTCAGTAGTAAATGTACTAGATAGATACTCTCTAGCATTATCAAAACGTAAAACTTGAATCCTTTTATTGAATTGAGTTTTAATTTCTTTTCAGAACACTTGGAATATGGAAAGAAGTTCAGATCTTGCTTTTTTCAAATACAACCAGGTCACACGAGAGTAATCATCAATAAACGTAACAAAATACTGAAATTTGTTTGATTCAATGTTGATTGGTCCTCATATATCAGAGTGAATCAATTCAAAAGAACTCGACGCTTGTTTATAAACCAGAAATACAAAAGACACACGATGGTATTTATTAAATTGACATGCTTCACAAGAAAAGAGAGATACATTTCCCAAGTTCCTAAGTTGACACTTTAAAAGAGAAAGAGGGAGGTGACCAAAGCAACAATGTCATTCATAAGCAAATGATACAGGAGATGTAAGAGCTCAAGTGAGTGACTATTGGACATCAAGATAATAGAGGCCATCAGCTTCATGCCCCGTACCAATCTTCGTCCCCGTCTTGAGATCCTGAAAAACAAATGATGAGGGATAAAAAGTCACTGAACATTGAAGATTTTGAGTAATCTTACTAATAGACAATAAACTAATAGGAAAAATAGGAGCATATAGAACAGATGATAAGGATATAGAGTCAGTGAGCTTAGTGGATCCAATGCCTGTAATTGGAGCAAGAGAACCATTAGCAAGAGTGACGCTTTTTTAGGATGTGATAGTATTTAACTTGGATAAGGCAAAAGACAAATGGTAAAATGTTCATTAGCTTCTGAATTAGAAATCCATGGATCTTGAGCGGATGAGACTAGGCATGCAGATGCTATACCTGAGTGGGTAAGAGTAGCAATGGAAGATGAAGCCCATGTGCCCTTCAACAACTGCTCATACTCATCTTCTGATACACTTATCATATCTGGAGCTGAATTGGAGGTCGTCAACTGTGGTGTAGCATCTTGGCAATAGCCTGATTAGCTGACCCAGATGGTCTACCATGTAGATCCCAACAATAGTCCACCGAATGGTTAGTGCGACCACAATAGGTGCACTTACGAGGCTCTCGACCTCTTGTGCGATTACCTTTGGTATCACGTCCTCCACGTGCACCTCTACCATCTCGGTCTCCACACCCACCAGGAGCAACATAAAAGGCAACCAAAGTGGACCTTTCACTAATCAGATCGGATGACAACTGAGATTCATGCCCAGATAATGTGGCACGTTGAAGTCGGAAGAACACCTCAGAAAATGAAGGAAGTTGTGGACCCGCCAAAATTTGATAACGACAACTCATATTCAGGTTTTAGACCAACAAAGAACTAAACAACATTAAACTCTTCATGTTGTTTCAACATACATGAAACATCAGAAGTAATAGGTTGATACATCTTGAGTTTTTCACATATGCTCATCACCTGAGAATAATACTCTTCCAAGCCTAAAGTACCTTGTTCCAACTCAAAGAATTGCTTACATAGTTCATAAATACGAGTTGTATTCTCAACACCGGAATACATATGTTTGAGATGGTTCCACACTTCTGAGACAGTGTCAAAATGGATAACACTAGAGTCAATATTAGGCTCAATACTAGTCAACATCAAAGACAAGATTTGAGCATTCTCTTGCTCCTATTGAGCAAATGTAGAGTCATTTGAGTTAGGTTTTGGACCAACCAGATGGTTAGAAAGTCTCTTGCTTTTTAAATATATTGTAACAGATTTTGACCATAGCATATAGTTCTTTCCATTCAATTTTGCATAAGTCATAGGTATATTGAAGTTTGATCCAACCGATAATGACTCAAATTTAGTTGCCATAGATGCAAATAAATGTTACAATTCCACTTACGAGGTAAAAATTTCACACAAAATTCGAAATATGTATGAAAAACAGGAAAATGTTATCTGAAAACTTGAAATCCAGCTCAAATACCCCAAAAATCAACTTGAATAACCAAATTTCGGCTCTGTATTGGACTGATTCGGTTGAAGTAGAAACAGACTGGCTCGAAACCGGTATGTTTCTGCCGGAAACCGGTCTATATCGGCTGGTATTGGTTATGTATCGGCCAGTATTGGATTGTACCAGTATCGGGTTAGAATTGTACCGGAATTTAGCTGTCAAACCCAGACAAGTTTATCCTAACCGTGAATAAGACTTGATTATCCCCGTTACCAAACAAACCGTATTCCAGATAGGAATAAATTTTTATTCCAAGTTCGGAATATTCACACTTAAGGATAAGGTAACCTATACCTGCAACCAAAAACTCCGGCGCTTCACCAGTTGCCGGCGACAGAGATGTTTTCCGGCGGACGATGGCGACGAGAACCTTCCAGTGACCACAAAAACCGCCGGTGACTTCAACCCTAGTTCCCATTACTGAATACGACATTGGAAACTCGCCGGAAACACCTCCTGAGTGACCTACGTTGCGCCGACCACGATGAGAAGCCACCGGAACGTGCGGAAGACGACGACGAACACTAGGGAGCTTAGATCAGACCACAACAACCGGATACTCCACTGGAAATGGAAAACACACTGACAAGCTCACAATAGTGAACTCGCCCACACGGCACTCACCAGACAGGACTCTCTGATACCATGTTACAACAGATGAACTGAAAGTGTTTTCTTACATTATTCATTGACCTATCACTATGTATATATACACCACATACAAAAGATATTTATACTCTTAGATGTTACACTAATTACATGCTTTCTAACAAGGAGAAAATCTGTTATTGTATGTCTTTTTATTTTTGTATTTGGACATACAGATTGAAGAAGAGGCTAGGATGTGAGCCATCTGATGACCAACTTGCAACTTCATTGAGGATTCCTCGAGCTGAATTACAGTCAAAACTGATTGAGTGTTCTTTAGCAAGAGAGAAGTTGGCAATGAGTAATGTTCGTCTGGTCATGTCTATTGCTCAAAGATATGAAAACATGGGTGCTGACATGGCTGACCTTGTTCAGGTAATTTTCTGGTCCTTGCATAGCTTAAATATATGTCAATGTGCAATGAACTTAAATATAGTCTGCAATGTGAATTTCTGCTATAAGAAAATATTGTTATTTCTCTCGTGTAGGGTGGGTTAATTGGACTACTACGCGGAATTGAGAAATTTGATTCTTCGAAAGGGTGCAGAATTTCAACATATGTTTATTGGTGGATACGCCAAGTAAGGCTAATATTTCCTGGTTCAGATTGTAAATAATGCAATAAGATGCTAATAGCAATCATGTGTGGAAAGCACATTTAACATGCTTACCACTGCATCTCTACCAAGTTTTAATGTTTGGTTCCTTTTCATCATGCATGAAACAATAAGATGGTCAAGATGGTGATTTTCAATTATCTGCATATGAAACTAATAGCATATGATAATATTACCTGTCTCAAGATTGTGGAACAGCATCATTTCATTGCTGTAAACACAAGCAAAGTTTTGATATTATCCTTGCATCCATTTTCTAAGTCCAAACTGAGAGATGCTCTCAATCCTGTGTCCCAGTTAGTTATTTCTTATCATCATGTTTGATCCTGGTGTAAGAGCCAGTACAGAGCAAAACATGCTCACATAAATTTATAAGAATTAAAGACTTAAACTTCTTTTCTTTTTTTTCTTGGGATTTTTACACATCTTTTTTCTAGCAACTCGGTAGGATATCTATTACATGGCATTTTTTAAAGCAGTAAATTTAATTGCTAGTGTAACACTAGCTTTTTTTACCAGGGAGTTTCAAGAACATTGGTTGAAAATTCCAGGACTTTGAGATTACCTGCTCATTTGCATGAAAGATTAGGTTTAGTCCGGAATGCAAAAGTTAGACTGGAAGAGAAAGGAATAACTCCATCCATTGATGTAAGTTGATTACACAATATTTACATTTACTATGTTTATCCTTTACATACAAAAATATCAGTGAGCATGATGCATAACAGCCAGACCCCACCTGTCATAAAGGAGGCACCTACTAAGATGCTTTACACTGCCATTAATTTCTTCTTGCCTGTAAATTATCTGATTGTTTCCCCTTTTTTCAGAGAATTGCAGAATCCCTGAAAATGTCAAAAAAGAAAGTAAAGAACGCTACAGAGGTACCAAAATGTTTGAAATTGACTGTGTTTAGGCCTTTGTGCTTGGTTAAATTGCACATGGTGATTATTGTATGGTATCATTTTATGTAGGCAACCAGTAAGGTCTTCTCTCTTGATAGGGAAGCATTTCCCTCTCTGAATGGTCTTCCGGGGGAAACACATCATAGTGTAAGCATTCTTGATGAAACTTATTTCTGAAATCCCAATAGTTGTGGAAGAAGTTTCTCCTGAACATTGTAAACGTCTTCCTTATGCCATTGGTTGACTTCTTATATTCTTTTACTATTTCAGTATATTGCAGACAATCGCCTTGAGAACAACCCATGGCATGGAGTGGAAGAGTTGGCGCTGAAGGTAACTAAATTTAAAGTTGAACTTGCATTAGCTAGAATGTCTGTAAGCAGGTGGTAATTCAAAGAAATTATAATGTTTCACTTGAAAGTGTTCCAAGTCAAAATGAATTAGTTTATAATAATTATTGTAATCTATCTCTCTCTATATATATATAGTCCTTCTAGTTTAAGTCTTTGGGGCTATCTCAAATATTGGTTAGATCTTATCAAAAGTATGCTCCATACCTTCCTGTGGTATTTGGAACATTCGATTCCTAATTATTGTAGTTCTCAGATTACCCTCCACATTGCTTTTAATCTCCATGAAACCTCAGAATTTTCGGTCTTTAATTATTACTTCTTGAATTGTGAATGAAGGCTAGGCCACTAAAAGCACTTAAGAGATCAAATCACTCCTCAAATTCCAAAAAATTAAATGCTGCCTCAAGTTTCTGTCTAATGTTCAAAATTCTCTTAAATCGTCTGAATTGTTTAATTTTCTTTTTGACTACCATCTGATTTTAGATGTGTGGGTGTGGGTGTGGGTGTGGGTGCTGTTTGCTTGTTTCCTGATGGCAAGGTGGATTTTCTGACAACTCTCGACACGGTATTTGTGTTCTATGCTAGTGAAGAAAAAAAGCTAATGATATTACTTGTAATAAATACATTTTCAGGATGAAGTAAACAAGCTCATCAATATGACACTTGGGGAACGGGAGAGAGACATCATACGACTTTATCATGGTCTGGATAATGAATGTCTTACATGGGAGGATATTAGTAAACGGTAAGTGCAAAAAGTAGATAGTCAACTCCTCGTTTGTTTTCGTAATTCATCAAATCTCATCTAATCATTGCAAATATATATATATATTCTAACAATATTTTATTTAATTTTTAACTTTAATCTCAATTTATGTTATCTCATCTTATCTCATATACAAAAACAAACATTTCCCTTGTATTAAAGCATAACTAAAACCTGCATGTTATTCTTCGACCACCTAAGTCTTTCAAACTCTCCAGTTAAATCTGGTTGCGTTTTTCAAAATAAAATGAATATGTTTAGCCAGTAATTTCTGCCCGTGATTGCACTTGAACTGAATGTGTGCTATATTGGGTTAGTTACACCTCCAAGAGTGTCCGTGTCCAAGTGTTTTGCCCGACTCTAAACATTATTAGAGGTTAGAACGGGTTCATGAATTGCTTGTGTTGGTTGATTTTATGCATTTGGGGTCCTTTCATATGCAAAATAAATGCATTAACGGTTGTTTAATAGCCATTTGTTTTGACGACTACTACTACTCTTTCAGCATAGGTTTGTCGAGAGAAAGAGTTAGGCAAGTGGGACTTGTTGCACTTGAAAAATTAAAGCATGCAGCCAGGAAGAGTAAGATGGAGGCTATGCTGGTGAAACATTAGTTTTCTGTACGTGTTTCAGCAGAAATGCATACCACAAGTTAAGATACTCATGTATAGATATAGAAAAAGAATAAGTACTGTATCTTCTTCAATTTGTTCTTCCAATCGGGTAAAAAAAAAAGGTATAGAGAATTATTATGCAAGGGTTTTTCACCCTAACTTTCTGTAACAGGAAAGATAGAAAACACCGATTATAACCCCATAAGTTGGTAGCGGAAAATTTGATGTATTTAAAGAGAGAAAATGCATATGTGAAGCACATCTGATTCATATACTGGATGTTTCCTTGACGACCTTGAGCTACACCTCTGATCTTATTCTGTACTTGTTTTGTATGGTTACTCCTTTAATTTAGGTAAATTATACTCACTATGTTGGGTATGAATGTGCTTCATGGGTAAAGAAAGAGGCATTTGGGTGAGGAAAGGCTTCCGTCATGCAGGATTATTCACATGAGATAGGGGTGATTAAAAGATGAGAAATGATAATTGCAGTCATAAATGCATAAGTATTGTGCAATCGCTTTGAAAAAGTGAATAAAGACGATATTCACATGAAAAAATGTAATTTTTTAATAGTAAATTTTACTCTTTAAAAATAATTATATGATGCTTGCACATTCTATTATTGTATATAATATTACTCTAAGTTCAGCTGCGTCAAATACACCGTATGTGCTCTATCAACAGCTAGCCGAATTTCTTTGAAAAAAAAAACTAGCCGAATTGTGCTCCAAAAATGGGCTTGGTGGAAGATATTCGAGCTAGCTATATTTGCTCTCCTACTCGACAAGGGTCATTCATCATGGCTATAATGGTAGATGCTCCAGACCAAGTTATTATTATTTTTGTTTTCGCTTTTGTGGCAACACTAACCTAGTCGAACCATTCCATATAGCTGGGAAGCTTTTGATTCTTAAGAAATGCCAACCAAGCTGGGCATGTGAAGAGGTGTTTCCAGTAGTTGACGGGTGAGTAATGCGTAAGAATCTACTCTTGGAATTCACTACCTAGTAAATCCAAAGATCGAGATGTGTGGGTCCATTGGTCTATATATCTATATAGATACAAAGTAACATACCAAATTAGGCACTGAGAGTTATGCTCAAGGAGAAGTAAACTACCTCAATCCTTATAAATAAGCTACAAGCTTACATGTTGGGATGCCATTGTCTATTAACTTTCAAATTTAATCTCTTTTTGATAGATGATCTAAAGGTGATAGAAAATGTGGCATTTATAAAATTTAATGAAATTATTAAGATAGTAATGTGGTATGTTGTATTACTCCAAAAAGAAAATAGTATGTGTCACATCTCATCTCATTCTTATCTGATTCTTATATCACTATGATGAGATGCATTGCCATCAACTTTAGCTTTTCTTGTAAAGAACATAAGAGACAATCAAAGATGTTAAAATTGTCACATTTATAAATTGAGATGAAAGTAAAATAAAATATATTATATTAACAATATTTTTTAAGAAATTACATCAATAATTTGTTCATAAATGTATCCACGCATCCATGTGTTTGAGAAAGAGAGAGATCCAACTCAGAAGTTTGATTATGTGTCATCTTCATAAGATTGAAAACCATGATCTCACATCTTCTTGTTTAATTTTTAGAACCATTACGCTCTCATTGTTTATACAAAAATAGTACATCCCAACTACAAGTAAACTAATAAACTTAAATATATAATAAAATAGGATAAAATAATAAAAGTACAAAGTTGGAGTTTAAATTTTAAACTTCTATTTTAATATCATCTTGAATCAAGAATTGTCTAAAAAAAATAAAGCAATGAAAACAACTGAATTATTTAATTTAAAATGTAATTAAAAATTTTACAAAATTTTTATTATGTTCATATATGAAATTATCTCCATATCCTTACTGATAAGTTATGATAAAATAAAGAATAATTCTAAAACAATTTTCAAACAGCACTACTAAAATAAAGATTTTTTCGGCCTTAAAAAAAAAAAAACTACTGATTCTCAGTCCATAACGAAAAGTATTGGGCATTGTCGGCCCAAGTTAAAGCCCGCCATCTCGTCGTTCTTTCTGCCGTAACATCTATTAGCATTTCGGCAGCCGCAGAAGAAAACAGCGAAACTCCAAAGTCGGGAGGAATCAAACGTAGAAGAATGGCCAAGACACTGATGGTGCGTCCGTACGTTGTTGCATCCTCGTCGCGCAGGGCAAGTAGCCTCTTCCTCCGACAAGCTCAGCCACCGAAATCCTCTGTCTCCAGGGTTTTATTGAACAGAAGTATGCACGCCGGGTGTACCAAACTCCACGCTCCTAGTGATTGTATGAGAGAAGGTTATGCTCATGGAAGGTCATCTGGGTTCAGGTTCGTGCCGGTGGATGGTCGGAGGTTCAGCACTAGAGCCACGCATGTGAACGATGTTGGGTCCATTGACTCCCCACTCAGGCAGTCAATGGAGAAAAAGGTACGCAATATAACCACTTTCTTTCTTCTGTTTTTGTTTCTGAAAATAGTTTTTCTTTGATAGATTAATTATTTGGGTCTTGAGTATGGAGCTACAATATTTAATCAAAACAGAAACTTTCGAGTCTTTGAAATGAGTAAACATACGTTTTTAGAATGGTTTGTGGTGAGAGATTAGTTATGATATGTTGGGGAAGGGGGTGAACAAGGCGATTTTTCTAGAAGAGAATAAATTGTCTATGTGATTCAAGAAGAAACATAACAGTTGGGTGGACAAAAAATTGGGTTATTCCGATATGGTTATTTCAAGGAATAAACATCTTGGTTTTCCTAATTGTCGGCTTATTTTGCCACGAATTCTGAACTACCAAGAAGTTTCAAACTTTGCACCATCAATTAAGAAATAACAGTTGAGGACAAAAAATTGGTGAACAAAGTGTATTTTCATTCTTTTTTTCAATTAACACATTAAATTACCTGCCCTTGTTCAAATTATATGCTGCAATATGCTTCAACAGATCAAGGAAGATCTCAGCGCAGAGTCAGTCACGGTAAAAGATACTTATGGCGATGGTCGGCATGTCAGGTAAGCTCATGTGCTTGCTGGCGTATGTTTTGTATGGTAGGAATAGTCAAATGCATCATCAAATACTTTTCATTCACTGTTTTTCTAATTCTTGTACCAATCGATTGATTTATCATTTAAATAAAGGTATGGGAATTTCTGGGTAGTATGATTGATGGCAGTTCTTCAATATTTATTGTTGTCTGTGTGTATATCACAGTCTTATCCCATTAAATCAGTTTTTAATAATGACATCGAACTTTCAAGGTATGCTTGTGTACCTTGCTCTTATTAGTGCCCCAGTTCTCTGTATAGTATAATAATGCTTCTCTCCTATAATAGAATTTGAATAAATTGTTGTCCAGACCATCACAGCATCAACAAGGTGTTAGCACCCCCCCCCCCCTACCACCACCACAAAGAGAGAGAGAGAGAGAGAAAGAGAGATGATAGAATTTTAAGGCCTTTGTGGTAAAGGCCTTGGGTTTAGGGATATGCATTATGCTCCCCTTAGGTGTAAGGTTCAAATCTCCGTGGGTGCAAATAGCCTTTAAGACCATCGAACTGGGAAATTCTTCCCTTGAATTACCCTTACGGAAAATTCCTTGCTGAGAAACTATGCATCCCTGGGATTAGTCGGGAAGCTATTCCGGACACCCAAACCCAATCAAAAAGAAAAAAAGTATTGAGGGTTTATCTTATAAATGCTGTCAGAGTTAGATGCCTTGTTTGCTTACAAGGATGAGACTAAAAACCCAAACACATATCAAATTCATCATTACACTTTTTTAAATTTTCATACAAAATATAATAAAAAATTTAACTTTTTCAAATTCTCATACCACTTTTTCAAATCCCCATACAAAACTAATATTAAAAAAATATCTTACAACAATATTTTATTCTTTTTTTAATTTTTATTTCATCTCGTCTCTGAAAACAAACAATGCATTGTTAATGTACCCAAAAAAAAGCTTTGAGAGCACTATCCGTGACAGAACTCGGAGGCTTTCCACTCCAGAACATGAGTGCTTATTTCGGATAGAAACCTTGTGTTTCCAGCGAATGTAAACTCTTGAAAATGATCAACACTCGACATTTCTATGTTTACTTTGTAATGTCCATTAATGCACTTCCAAAAACTATAACGTATTACTTAGTAAGTTGTTTATGATGGAAATATTTAAGTTTTCAATATGACAGATTTGAATGACCATGCTTGCCATATGTAATTGACTGCACTATCCACCCTCCCCCAAATGTTAATGTTTATTTGTTTCCTTTGCTTATCTATTTTTTATGCTGAATCATTATTATTATTTTTTCATCATGCATTCACAAAATAATGTTGTGATGCTAATTTTTCATTTTGTTTGAGCAAGTAGAAGAGGTTCTTGTAGTTGCCCCTATTATGTCTGAAGTCATGTGTATAGGCCACTATAATGATTATAAGGGTGGCTTGAAAGGTGACATTTTCAATTTCATTAAGAGACTTAAGTTATCTGCCATTTGCTTGTAGCATTGATGTTGTCTCTTCAGCGTTTGAGGGACAATCAGCTGTTAACAGACAGAGGATGGTGTACAAAGCCATTTGGGAGGAGCTTCAGAGCACAGTTCATGCAGTTGACCAAATGACTACCCAAACACCTGCTGAAGCAGCTGCGGAAAAGTAATGAAGCCTTAAGATAAGCCTAGTCTGAGGCCAGATTCTCTTTATTGGATTTCCTGGTTGTGGACCTTGTGGTCTTATAATAAAACTCTCTGCCTCTGCTCCCTGTTGCAGTCACCGGCTTCATCTGAACTCCATTTATCTGAACAGCTTGCATTTGACAGGACTGGTTGTTATAGTAATTGTGAGTCTCCCAGAATGGGGGTGGTGACTGGAGATTCACCCCCAGTTTTGTTTTTGGTATTTTATTGTTAACCTTTTTTATTTTGTTATTGTTTTAAAATGCCGTGCATCTTTGAAGTTAAACAATTACTAAAGATCGTTTCTGGGGAGATTTTTATGGGACTTTGACTTAAACCTTAGAAGTGCCCCTTTATGTCTTGTTTTACTAGTTCTTGGATTCCAATCTAAATAAAAGGGCACTACCAAAGTGTTTCAAAGATACTTTTCCATATAATTCCGGTTTTGTGTAGAGAGGAACCATGGATTTGTCTTGTGTCAGCTTAAGCGTCAAAGCTGTGCAATAAAATGCTTTAGAAAAACTAGTCTTTAGCCCACTGAAAGGAATGAAAAAGATGGGTTTTACCATTTTAGAAAGTAGAAAACAGAGTAATATGGAAGGGTGAATAGAAGTTTTTTAACTGCTTTTCTATACAAGATCAACGAAGCAGGCAAAGTAGAGCGCTCTTGGTTATCTGCGTTCGTTTTCACAAACTTTCTCAACTCATTTCATCTAATTATTACAATATTTTTTTTTTTCAAATTTTCATGAAAGATCAAATAAGCAATTCAATTTTTTTTAATTTTAAAATAAAAATAATATTAAAAAAATATATTCTAATAATAATTTATTCAACTTTCAACTTTTTTTCTTAACAATCGAGCAGAAAGTTTTGATATTTAAATTTGTAAACTTGTAAAAATAAATTTTTTGACACTAATTTCTAGTGATTTTTTTTTTTTTTTGGGTCCATCCGGTTGAAAAAAAAAAACCTACACCTACACCCGGACTAGAATGAAACAAAGATCCACTACAATTTGAAAACGTGCTGTCGTTAAGATCCTGGCATCCATACCTATGAATGATTGTTTATATCTAGTGTTTTACACCCTTTCTTAGTATATATGTATTTATAAATGTTATAGGTGGTCTCAAGGCTTGGGTAGAGATGCTCAGCGAGCTAATTATACATCAGGATCTGTTTATCTTAGACATTGCTGAAGCTTGTTGGGGGAAGAAAGTCATGGAGAGAGGAGAGAGGAGAGAGGAGAGAGGAGAGAGGAGAGAGGTGAGAGGGAACCCTCTTCTCTGGTGGGTGACTTTTGGAGAGGCTTTTCAGAGTTTTTGGATTGAATTTAAAGAGAGAACTCTCCGATGCTTCGGCCGGTTTGTTTTAAAAAAAAATTTAAATACATCTCTAACTTACCATTTCACTTCTTCAAATTTATATATAAAATATAATAAAAATTCAACATTTTCTAATTCTAACCCACCTTTTTCAAATTTCAAAATAAAATTAATATTAAAAATATATTAGAATAATATTTTTTTTTTTAATTTTTTATCTCATTTCATCTCTAAAAATAAACTGGGTCAAATTTCTGAACTACAGTTGCCATTGGCATTGTAAGCATTCTATTAAGAACAGTGGTTACAAAGAATTTTCAGCAGCTTCTGAAGTTGTTGAATTCTTTTCCCATGTGCTATTGGTAAGAAATGTGTGACATTTTCCAGCTTTCACGAATGAGTTAAGATGAGATGAAACGGGTTGAAATTAAAGTTAAAAGTTAGAAATACACCCTTTGAAAAAGTTATAATAATTAAATAAGACAAGATAAGAAGAATTGAGTAGAGTTATAAAAGCAAACAAGGCCTAAGTCTTGCAAAGTTGACATAATTTGCTGGCTGCAGCAAACTAGATCTGGAGCTTTTAGCTATAAAAATATCAAACATGGTAACGGTCCTGAAATTTTAACATGTTCATGAATCCAGTGACAATTGTCAGTCATTATATGTACACAATCTTCTGGTACTTTAAGTTTCTGTTACATTGGACCGGTGCTTGTCCTTCCATTCATAATCACTTTTTTTTTTATAAGTTGTTCCATTCATAATCACTGCCAGCAACTCTGTCATCTCTTTCCTCATAGTAGCTATATTTTGTGTATAAATAAAGACAGAACTCATCGAAGCAGCAAGCTCAAGTTTCATCTTTGCTAAACACCACAGTTCCACTCTTAGACAGAAGTAGGTCTTTCATATCTTTGTAACTCCTGAGCTCTTCAAGGGCATCAGCTGTCTTTCGAGGCATAAAGAATCCAGAAGCTGAAGTGACTCCTCCCTCAATTTCAGCCTTCATTGAGTGGGATGAGTAACAACTTGGATCTTGGCGAAGAGGAGGTGCCGTTCTCAGCATCCGAACAAGAACGCCAACAGCAGCATCTTGTGATTTTCTACCAATTGGCAACGACTGTGAAGTAAACTCGGAAGCTTTTTTCCCATCTGGAGTTTGACTGTTTCACATGTTTTAAAGAAAGTAAAAACGACATGATACTAAGCCTTAGATCGTGCATATTTGGAAAAAGGCAATGCAAATATATGAATGCAGATCTAGAGCCTAAGACAAAGTCATAAGATGCATGATCACAAACTCAAGCATGGACAAACTGCCTGAAATGGATAAATTTAAAGCAAAAGAAGGACAAAACTATTACTTCCAATAAGTTCTAGTCTTGAAGCATCCTCAAGTTCATAAACTATAGGTAACTCAAGTTCATAAACTATATTGTATGTCCTCAGAGATCTACAATACCAAATAAGGACTAGGAAATTATTTGGAAAGATCTATAAGTTTGGCTTGATATTTCAATAAAGGCTAGCCATGAGCATTGGTCCACTGCCATTCACATGAACACCAAGACCAGAGTACATAGGCAATTGAAATATGCTTGATGGTAATTATAATAAGACAATACTTATCCAAAAGAATTCTAATATGACATTGTTGGCAGCACTTGGCAAGTGAAAGAGAAATTGAGCCCCACAAGTCAGAATTCTGAGTTAAGGTTGCATCCATACAACTAGGGACCACAGTGAATCCCACATACAAAGCAAAAGCTGAACACCTATGCACCCAGAAGGTGCAGGATGTACAACTGGAGTTACTGAAACCAGGAACCATGGGGCTTTAAAGACTCTGTGTATACTCGGTGCATGCATACAAGAGTGAGAAGTTTTAAAGGCCAGATTCATTCAACAATCCCATATGACAAATAGGACCTACTCCACAAATCAAGTTTGACTAGAAAGAGGTATGACTGTCTGTTTTTCTGCAAACACAAAATGCTAGTTATGGGGTGTACAAGCAACACAGGGATAAGTCCCCAGGAAAACAATAGATTAAGAAGAGCGGGTTTGGATGTGTTTGACCAATGAAAGGTAGTCTAAAGTTAGAGCATAGCTGTGTTAACGAAGTCAATCCCATGTAACTAGCCCAAGGTACATGCATGCTACTGTATCATGGACGTATATAACAAATTCTGTTCCAAAGACTCACAAAGAAATTTTTTTTTTTATAAGTTCCAAAACTAACATGATAGTTAAAAATAAATATAATTAACCCAGTTACTTCTACTATACTTACTAAAAATAAGTTATGTCTACTAATTGATTCTATATTTTTACATTCCAGATAAAAGCCATGTCTGAACTAAGATAGCATACACAGCTCTGTACCATATACCACTTGATTTTGATGCCATATATTGGACAATCCATGCATGATTGGTAAATTGAACAATCCGTGCATGATTGTTATAAGAAGCAAATGGTGCAGAACTTCCCACGTGATTTTTATTTGTTGGTAAATTATAGCCAATGATGATATTGAAAAGAGAAACAGTAGCAAATCATGATATATCTATTTTATCCCCAAATTAATCTTTTTAAACTTCAACATTGGAGGTTGAGATTTAAATTACACTAGCATTATGATTCATGAACTTCCCAGCAATAACTTTTGCCTCATTTGTATCTCTAGGTAATTTGGAATTTGGTAAGGTAATCTGAAGATCCATGATGGTTGTTTTTATAAAACATTAAATAGCATTTGGCAGTTGTTTTTATTTATTGCTATTTAAGACTCATCAATCTTTGTCCTTCTGGCTCTTACTTCCTCCTTAGACTCAAAAAAGTTCTTTAGATGTTACAGGCTTCCCTAGTCCAAATGGAACCCTCAACTTAGGCACATGCGCACGCCCACAGAAAAAGAAAAGAAAGACAGATCCCACTCCCCAAGCGTTATTCCTCCTAGTGACTGATCATTGTTTCTTATAAAATTAATATTATTTAGACCTTTGCAAAAAAAATCCACTTCAAAACTCTCTCCAGAAAACTTCTCAATATCTAGTGAGCAAGCAGTTCAAAAAACTGGAAGCCTAGTTGTCAACAGTTGGAAAACTATTAAGGTTGGTACAAGCAAGTAGCTGGGATAACGTAACATTTACATAAAAAAAAATAACTGGTATAATCTACGGGTAAACCTCCAAATAAGTAAGACTCCTGGCATCAAATTTGATAATGAGCCTCGAGATAAATTATGACCTCGTTGATAAGTACGATTACGAGTTAAATTGAGGTACCTGGCTTCAAAATCCAATGTGTCAACATCATCAACATCAAAAGGACATGAAAAGTCATTATCATCCAAGTCATCCTGGAAAGATAATCTGCTTGAGCTTCTAGAAAATCCAATACGGGGTGAGCCACTGGAAGATAGTAACCCTGAGAACCGCCCCGAATCATCTCTGCTATCTCTGATCATCTATGAAACACGAAACACATAAAAATTCATCGGAGAAAAAAAAATCAGGAGTCAAGAAGTATGACTAAGAAATATCTGAATAGGAAATCCAGGATTACCTTCTGGCCAGCATAATGATTCTGCATCTCTCCAGACCTTAAAGCCTCTGTTTTCCTAAAAGATGCAGTTCCAGATGGAGACTCCTGTGATGAAGGCTCGGTCTTTCTGCTTCTTGGAGATAAAGGTGGTAGGGAACTTCTATTTGGATCAAAAGAATTGGGAGAAAGGAATCTAGAACTTCTGCCCGTCATTGGAAATGGTATACTTACAGGAGCAGTTTCTGGGCGCATAAGTGTGTGCATAGGATTACCCCTGGAGATGTACGATGGAGAAGATGGGGATGGAGATGGAGAGAATGGGGGTGAAAGCTGATAATCATCATAGCTGATGGCCCTCTGATGGATTGGCATTCTATAGTGTTGAGCTCTGTTACTATACATATCTGCAGGTGGAGATGAATAATCATATGGCAAAGCAGATGGGCGATACGCAGGTGGAGATCCAACAATAGGTTGATTCTGTGCAGAAAAAGTTGCTCTGTGGAAGCCACTTGTCCAGCTGTGTGGGCGTTGAAGTGGCACCGAAGATGGGGCTCGTACTGGTCTCAATGGAAAATGAATACCGTGAACACCCTTCTCTGAAGAGGGAAAAGACCTCAGAGGGTCAGTGTCGGGGCTACCAACATAATCTGTAATAATCCTCGGTGGCAATGAGGTTGAAGGCTCAAGTTTGAACTCAGTCAGTGTAGAACGGTAAGTCACCGATATGCAAAGGCGGCCAGGGAAGGCCTCTACAGGAGTGAAACTGTATTCCTCCATCATTTCCTCATCCGCCCTTGAGAATGGATCACTAAATGAAGTCACCTTGTAAATGATATCGAAATTATAAGACTGGCTTGATGTACTCAGCTGCCGAAATATCTTATATGCAGGGAGAAGCCTCATATGTGTATAAAGAGCCCGTAAAAGTATTATCGACCTCTTGTATGTTTTCTTGTACACAGCAGAATTGTCACCAGTTTGAGCAGCCACAACTCGTGGATATTCATACTGAACGACCCACCTCTCAATAACCGTCTCAGCAGATACTCCCATTAAATCAGACCCTTCACGAACAAGTATTACATCAATTATCATTGGATCCATCAAATTTCTGTGCCAGAAACTCAAGTTATCCAGAGCTGCAGGGCGGTCACCAAGAACTAAGTTGAACCATTTGTCACTTCTTCTCCCCCGAGAAGCTGATGACAGGTCCCCACTACGATCATGTGGATGAAGAGAAGGAACCCTCGAGTTCAGAATGATGTGTAAACTCTTTAAAAGGAATTTGTAAACGATTTGTTCCAGTTTTCCCAATTCGGGCTGAGTATTACTTTGAAAATCCATCTCTCTCATCAAAAACATATCTAACTACAATCCAATTGCCCAATTCATCCCGAATGCATTTTCATCGCAAATAATCCATAGCCATAATAAAGCCACTGTTTGCCAAATTTACCAAACTTAGTCACAAACAGCAACTTGAGTTCTCGAATTATTTCGCATGAAAAAACAACTATATGTTCAACAGATTCACGGATCATAAGAAACGAATGCAAAAGACACCAATCCAATGTTAGTGTACCTCAGATTCCAAAGCGCTAATGACTTAAAAAGGAATATCCTCAAATGCAGAGTGCTAGAAGCCGGACGGGGAAATTAAAAAAGTGTCCCTTACGAAGCAATAGCAAGCCATCTAGTCAGCCCTACCAACCTATGTACGTAGAACAAGCAAGAAATCAATCTTAAAAATCATCCGTATCCAGATCAACACGCGAACAAGACCAAATTTGAAAGCGAAAAAAGCATCCAGCAACGAAAACCCACTAATCTGGGTAAAGACAACAAATCAAACAAATAATAATCCAGGCAAACCGAAAAAAGCAACAGATCAAGGAACTGGGTCTCCTAAAATTCGAGATATAAGGACTTTTGGAACCATAAAAAAAAAAAAACGCAAAGTAGAAAATAAACAAACTGAAACACATTGATCAAATAAACACCCATAAAAAAAAAGAGAGAGATATAAGAAACTTACTCAAAGCCAAAGGGAACAAAGAAAAAAATGAAACTTGTCCCAACCCAATTACATGGCTCAATGCAGCAGCATACATTGAGGATTGCGTAGAGCACCAGAGCCGTGGTTGATGAAGCCGTATGTATTTCTTTATTAAGGATTTCTTTTTGTTTTTTGGGGCCGGGGCCGGGGGTAAAAGAATTCAGCACGAAAATGAAGGTGGTGGCGTCGTCTAGTTTCAGGATCAGATGGAAATAGGTCACCAAAAAAATATTGTCATAGATATCGCAATTTGTTAATTCATGTAGAAGATACAACATCTTTGATTTTTTATTAGGCCATTGATTTTAGTAAATCCCATCTTGGATTTACATTTTTCAACGAGTAGTGTTATTATGGTTATTCAACTTGTTTATTTGGCGTATCCCTAATTCAAATTGTATTTTTTTTATTTTAAGTATTTTAAAAAGAAAAAACTAATACATTAATAATTACATTTTTAATCATTCATCAAATTTTTTTAAAAAAATAATTAAATATATGAGCGATCAAAATGAGATAAGAAAGTTATACTAGTAGCATGTTTATTTTTCTATTGTTAAATGTATCGTTTATATTTTCAAGCTCTGGTTGGATGGTAAAATTTTTATTACATTTCATCTTATCATTATAATTCTCTAAATTTTCACATAAAATATTTAAAATTTTAAAAATTTAATAATTTTAACAAATAATATTTTAACAATATTTCATAAATTATGCTACATTTAATCATTTTTTCTTGCTTTTTATGCTTACATTGATGTGATTAGTTGAAATATTTATTTATTTAAAAAAAAAAGTGATGCAACTACTCATATTAGTGAAGTGCACAAAGAATACGCGAATGTGATTGTACATAGAATTTTTAATATTTTATATAATTTCTAATTTTCATCTCAACTTTTTATCTAAACAACACCTGGAGATTATTAAAATTATAAAAACTGGTATAAAATAATTAACAGATAAACTAAAAATAAATAAATAAATTCATGTCAATAAATAATGATAATTAAAAAACGATAAATAATATTTTTCTAATAATAAATGTGGATAGTGCATTTAGATAATTAGATGTCGAATAAAGAGAATCAATATACATGTAAAAATTTAGATTCCTTCGTAATCTCTAACAATGTAACTTTTGAAGAAAAGTTTTTATGCTCTCTCTCTCTCCTTTCGATATTCTCTCTATAAGAGAAAACTTCTCCTTCGCCGTCAATCAATATGAGGAAAAAGAGGGGGGGTGGAGCTCAGGCTTCACCTTCCCCTCCGTTCCCTCTCTTCTCTTCTCTCTTTAGTTTCTCGGCTACTATTTTGTTCAGCTTTGGAGATGGTTTTCGAGTGTTTTTGGAGTAGTTTTTGACTTATTACAGGTTGATGAAACTCTAGTAGTCCTAGCCCACCACACGCCCAGTTGTTGTTATAGTCGTCCGCCGATCTCAGTTAACCAAAGCTTTTGTCGAACGGAGCAGTGTGTGATCTGAACACTCACGGTCATCTCTTGCGACACGCCTCGTTTTTGGAGGGATCCCTCTGCCGACTACGGCTCCTGGTGGTTCTAGGATCATCGTCTTCCTTAGCCTTGCAATGGAACACTCCTAGTGTGACGCGTGTTATCCACACACCACCACAGCCGAACTTTTTGTGTTGTTTGTCTGCATTTTTGTGTTTTCTTGTTAATGTTGTTGGTAGTTTTTGTCGTATTGTTGATTTATGTTTGTATAAAAAAAGTCTTTAATGAGAAATAGGCTTCTGAATCTTTGATCCGTAGAGTTTAGTATCTCTCTCTTGTGGATAAGAGATTCTTAATAACTACCTCTTTTGAAGGTAGTACTTGGACTCTTAGAGGGTTATTTGAGAGGTTTAGAGTTGCGCTCAAGTTTCATGCTAGTTGATTTATAAACTGAATCTTTCAGTTTTTATAAGTCACATTTGTAAACTCATATTATTAGTTTAATGGTAAATCTGCTTCTTTAAAAAAACAATGTAATCTTTGAGAAATAAAAAGAATAGTTCTTCTACTCAATAATCCTATAGGATACATTGATAGAGAAAAAATAAAATAAAAAAGTAGAATTATGCGTGTGGTGAAAGACTTTTGAGCATAATTATTTATAAAGAAAGTATATTCTATTTTTAAGTCAGTGCGTAAAGCATTCAATTTATGTTATTTAAATAGTAAATTTTGATTTATAATTTTTAAATTTTAAATTTATCTTATAAATTAAATTATAGCATATAGTCTCATTTGGATTAAAAAATAAGATAAGTTGAGATGGGTTTAGTTTATTTTTTAATATTATTATTATTATTTTGAAATTTAAAAAATATGTATTGAGATTTGAAAAATGTATATAAGAATTTGTGTTTTGTATAAAAAATTAGAAAAATATAATAATAAAATAAAGATGAATTAAAATAAATTGAAGCAAATTTTAAATATAAATGAGACGTTAGTGTGCTCTACACAACGGCTGGAGACTATAATTTTTCGTTAAAGAATAACTTGAATAACCAGAGGCTTTTTATAACTTCTATTCCTGCCATTTGTTATTTAATTTTTGAATATTTAGTATCAAACAGTCTTAGATTCTTATGTACTGTAAGAGAAAAATATAAAAATATTTCTTAAAAAAGATAAATAATTCATATAATGCCTATGACTCATATACCAACCTCAAAATCTTATATTCCCCAACATCTACAGAAATTCTCGAATCTACTTACAGATTAATTGTATGTCATCTCATATTATTTGAATTGATTTATGAATAATAGTATTTTATAAGTTTTATTGAAATGTATTTAAATATAAGAAATTTGTTAAAATATGTGTTTGAATATATAAAATATATTAAAAAGTTGAAAAAGTAATAAGTTTTATTAATAATTGATCTGAGAGGATTGAGATTATCCAAACATTGTCAGATTCCCTATTCCTATTGTACACAAAATTTTTATAATTTGTCATTGTTGAATCTTTCTCAAAATGGGCCCAACGGGTGTGAATTAAAATCAAGCTTTGAACCCGGGACATGTAATCTAATACCCTGTGCATGGTTCACGCACCATCACAAAAACTCGTCTATTTTGATGATTATTTAGTATTTTTTTTAGTTTTATTTGTATTTTCTTATTTCCATTTATATAGATAAATTTGTAAAATAAAAAAATAGTCCCTCAGACTTATATTTGTAAAATCTTAATACTCTTTTCTTTTAAAAAATAAGATAGTAATTTACTGTCGTTTTGATAGTATTTAATCTTATAGACTCTTTATTTATAGAGAATTAAAAGATGGACTCCATCTATAATTAGTTGATTCGTAGACTAAATCTTTTTAGTTATTGATCACATTATAAACTTCATCTCTTGGTTTTAATGAAGAAAACCAATTTCTTCAAAAAAAAAAATAATATAATAATATATATGCTATCATTTAATATTAAAAGTGTGTAATGGTATATTCCATACTTTTATCATATTTCATTTTATTATGTAAGATGTAGTATATTTATTATTATTAAATAATAAAAAATTATCTAATAAAAAACTATTTAATCATAATAAATATATTGCATCGTATATAACATAATATGATGATAATAAAATAATAGTATGGTATATAAGAAATTTCCAATACTGTGACAAGACGAACGAACCACCGGCCCGTGAATGGTTGGGCCTTAGACCATGCCAGTAATCAGCATGGACAACTGCTTTCCAAGTCCAATAGAGACTAATTCTCAAAAAAATAAAAAATAAAAAGTCCAATAGAGGCTAGAGTTCTATTTATTACTGCATTTGTTTATTTACTTTCTGTACTAAAACTTAAACGTGCATGTTATTGATAACCAAAAGTGGTTTAGTTGAATTCAACAGCTACAAACTCATGTCATCAATATAATAATAATTATTGGCATATTCTTGCAACAAAATTAAGTTGAGTTGAGTTGTTTAGGTATCGTTTGTATTTAAAATTAATTTCAACTTATTTCAATTCATTTTTATTTTATCATTACACTTTTATAATTTTTTTATATAAAACACAAATTTCTATATATCTTTTTCAAATCTTAATACACATTTTTTTAATTTCAATACATATTTTTCAAATCTCAAAATAATAATAATAAAAAAATTAATTATAACTCATCTTAACCCATCTCATCTTTAAATTCAAACGAGACCATATTTTTATTAAAAAGAGAATTTGGTTTGGTTGGGGAGAGAGTGAAAATAATGTCTGCACAAAAAATAAGTTCCCTCGATATATGCTCGGCATTAGTTCAAGTGAGTTTTATGCTAAGCTTGATTTGTTTTTTAAGTTGAATTGAGATAAAAGTTGAAAGTTGAAAAAAATATTATTAGAATATATTTTTTTGATATTATTTCTATTTTAGAATTTGAAGAAAATCAATTATTCATTTTATTTTATAAAAATAATTTGAAAAAAATATAATAAAATAAATTAAGTTGAGATAGAACTTAAAAAAAAAAAAGGCCAAATAGTTCGCTCTGCGGGTGAGTGATGTCGGCTCGGATCTAGATATTTTATTTTATAAGTTTTTCTAAATTGATTGTAACAAGTTAACTTCTAAAGTAAATCTTCGGTGGTAGGTGCGTGGTTTTAAATATTGAAGATATTTTTTGAATGAGTTTTCACTTTGTTAGCAAAATTGATGTGTTTCTTTCTCAGTGCATTACTTAATTTCATGTTTTGATAATATGTGAATGAAATTTTGGAAATAGTGTGAAAGCACCAATTCACCCCTCTCTAGGTCCTCTTGGGTTTTTTGATAATTTGTGAATGAAAATTTAGAAATAATAAAAATTTGATTTTTTTGATAAAATTTTAGTTTTACTATTTATAAAAAGTACTTTTATTTCATTTTTCTACTTTTATCTCTCTACTTTTAATCAAATATGATTAAATTTTTTTGATAAATGTGTAAATTTATACTTTTTGAATAATAATTTTAGACAATCTAACGAGAATGTTCTAAATTTGTAACATGTTTAAATAAAGTCTTGTTTGAATGTTAATAATTTGATATGATGAGATGTGAAATTTATAAAATAATAGTGAAATAATTTTTGAATAGTAATAAAATTATTTGAATTAAGATTTTTTATAAGGTTTGAATGATTAAAATGTTGTTTTTGTTTTAGGATTTGAAAATATTGAATTATTTTTTGTGATTTGTTTAAAAATTAAAAAAAATTATAATGATTAGATAATTATTAAATTAAAAAAGTTAAAAATTAAAAATTAAAAAAATATTTATATTTATGATGTTTTAATGAGATGAAATGAATATATGTTACAATCAAGGGCCAGAGACTTTTTCCCAATCATATTAATGGTACATAATCGAAAAAATATGTTATATAATAGATTCTTAAAACTAAGGCTATTCATCGGCCCGACTCAAACCGTTACCAATAGTTTCTAACCTGACCCAAAAGTAGCCCGATTGGCTAAATTGGGTAATTAGGTCTTCCGACTTGACCCATTTTTTCTCCTTTTTTTTTTTTTAATAGTCTTTTTCCCCCTTTTTTTTTTTTTTTTTTCTCTTCTTTTCTTTTCCTTTCTAACGAATACCTTCCATACAAACCAAATTTACATCTTTTGAGATGCGCCAACCCAGTACAAAGGGTCAAGCAAAAGTCAGAACATAAACAAAAAATTAAAAAAAAAATGGAGGTTCAGAATTTCAAATTCAACAACTACCATACAAACTTTAAAAGAACCGATAGTTGATTTGGTGTCGCTGGAGAGTGAATTGGACAATTGGAAGCCACAACATGGGACTTCGTTTAACTCATGGCTGCACTCCACCAAGGACCAAAAGGATTATTGGAGAAGAGCGAGAATAATGAATCACAACATGGAATTGTAACCATAAGGAATTTTTGAGGCATAACCTTAGGTTCGAGTCGTCAGGATTTTAAAACGAGAGAGTAGAGGGAGGATGATGAGTGAAATTACTGGAGAAAAATGTGTTATATAGTTTTGCCAAAAACCATGTCAATTTTGTGAGTGAATTCGGATATCAGTTAATTACCGATTGTTATTTAAATGGTTCAGTCATTTTTGTTTTTTGATAAAGTGCTTAACGGGTTGGGCAATTTGGGACCGAGTCAGTTAATTTCGAGTCGACAAAGCAGAATTAGAATCGGCATTTAGTTCACACCTACTTAAAAGGTAAGCATCATATACACTTGACCACCTAAATATTCCTACTTGTTAAACCTTTTTTGTTCTCATGATCAAGGAGAAGGATTCATCCGCAAGAGACATCAAATGTGAAATATTTTTGGTGTTCCATAATAAAATAGTCCAAGAGTTCTGAGTGTGTAAGTGTTTTTTTTTTTTAATATATAAAAATATGTGAGTGTTTTTGAGTGTGCTTGAGTGTATTTTGTATGAGCCGTGCTCCACCAACCGAGAGATTTAATGTTGAGAAAATTATCGACAAGTGTAAATGCACTTTTTATGTTTTATGTTTTTCTTTCAATATTTTTATACATCTCTAAACATTATTTTTTTAAAGAAAAATATTAATTCATTAGTAGTCACTTTTTCAACAATTAAGTAAAACAAAATTTAAAAATAATAAAAAATTAGGCCCCTTTTTTTTTGGGGAGATGAAATCAAAATTTCCAAACTCATTTCAAACTTATCATTACACTTTTTCAAATTTTCATACAAAATATAATAAAAAATTTAACTTTTTCAAATTCCAAAACTAATTTTTCAAATCTTCATATAAAATTAATATTAAAAAAATATATTATAACAATATATTATTATTTTATTAACTTTTAGTTCATCTAATCTCTAAAAACAAATAAGAAAAATCCAATCTGTCACTTTCATCAGTCATTTTTCTTGATCTAACTATCATTTTTCATTTTGTATATGGTTCATAACTTATATCACAATATCTTTAAATTACTAGTTTGTAATTAGATTTGTTGAGTTTGTGACACGTATCTCATATGGATATAAATTTTCTACTTCACCCATTGTCTTATTTCAAACCAACTAAAATTGGGAAACGACAGTAATACAGTGTATACACAAAATCTTATATTGCAAGCCTATCCAAATAGACAACATACATATTGATATTAGCAATTTTCCCAAGTTCCATCTACTTTAGGTTTCCTCTCGATTCTAGAGTACTCTAGTGAGGAGGAAGAACGTCCTTTACTTGGTGGAAGGTTTTTAGTCAAGGGCAAATTTTGTGAGAAGAGGTGCAAAGTTGTAGACTAAGCTTCATACAAGAATAGTAGAATATGACTAATGAACTAATTGAGTTACGAAACAAATTTTCATTAATAGAGGCAGAAAAATATGAAATTATTATCACGGGTAAAGACATTAAGGAAATCATGGAAAGAAATAAGCTTTGCTTGGTGAAGAAACTCATAGTGAATAAGAAAATCAATAGAGGCCTTAAAAAACGCTATGTTTAGATTTGGAAATTATGTGTTGGTACCAAGATTATAGAAGTGGGAGTGAACTTGTTTGTTTTCGAATTTCAATCTTAAGCTGATTTAAATAGAGTATGGGAAGGTCAGCCATGGATGTTTGATCTGAAACTACTATGCTTGAGGAAATTCGATGGGTTTACTACACCTACTGAACTGTCCTTTACTTATACTAATCTTTGGGTTCAATTACACAACTTACCATTGGGGTGTATAAATAAGAAAATTGGAGGTAAAATTGGAGCATCGATTGGTACTATTCTGAAGGTGGATTCTAATATTAATGAAAATTGTTGGGGTAGATGGTTAAGAGTTTTGATTGAAGTGGACCTGATGAAACCATTGGCACAGGGAAAACTAATAGACCTATTAGGCCATAGGGGTTTTGTTCAGTTCAAATATAAAAAATTACCCAAATTTTGTTTCACATGTGGGGTAATTAAACATGGCTATAGTGGTTGTGTAGGTCAAAATAATCAACTAGAAACTTCTGAGAAGGCTGATTCTAATCAATATGGAACATGGCTTAGGGCTATCAACTCTGGAACAAGACCAGGTACCTTAAGAACTAATTTAAGTTTAGACTTAACTTAAAATTAAATTGAACTAAACTGACTGAATTTAGTCTAAATTCCAATCAGGCCTAATATAATAGCCAAATTGATGTAGTTTTTTATGCTATCAAAAGCCCTCCACCCTTCATCCATAGGGATGAAGTTGTTTCATAATTATTTGTACGTACAACTAATCAAATTTTATTATCTTTTGAATCCAAGGTGGTCAAACTAAAAAATAGTCAAAAAGATTCAATAAAAATAATATTTTATTAAAGTCCTTAAAGAATTACATTATAATTGTAATTTCTTTTTTTCATCAAAACCTAATTTGGATAGTGAGTTGAGATGATTTGTAAATATTAATGAAATATTTTTTTTATGCAAGGCTGGTTTTCCAAATAGAATGCTAGGAAGATATGTTAATTGATATGAGATGAGTTAGAAATGATTTGAGTTAAAATATTTTATAGGATTTCAGAAAAGGAAAGATAAAAAAAAGTTGAATAAAAATATAATAAAATTAATATTATTAGAATATAATCTTTTTAATATTATTTTTATTTTGAGATTTAAAAAAATTAAATTATTTTTTTATTTTGTTTAGAAGTTTAAAAAAACTATAATACTTAAATAATGATTAGACGAACAATTTTAAAAATATTTGTATTGTGGTGTTTGGATACAAAAAAAAAAACTCTAGGAGCACTCACTTTTACACATTACTTGCACACTCTATTAATATAATTAGTTGCATCACTTTTTAATATTAAATAATTATTTTGATCAATCACATTAATAAAATATGTAAATAATATACAAAAGTGACTATATATAGTTAGGGTAAGATTAGATGATATGTGATGAAATCAAGCATTTCTCTGTCCAAACTAAGCTTAAATTAACAAGGGTCCGCATAGAGAAATTATTTCATGGCATCTGTAATAAAAATCCTATATGCAATCACTTTTTGTACACTTTATTAATGTGATTGATTGTAAAAATATTTTTAATATAAAATAGTTATTTTAATTAATCACCTTAATAAAATGTACAAAAATTATTGAAGAAAAATGATATGTACAAATCTCAAATAAACAAGTCTTATACAAATCTTTTGTTAAAAAAGTGGACTCCACTTAAAAAATTGTAAAAAAAGTAAAAAACTATTCTTTATTAGTAGGGTCCACATTTTTAAAAATAATTTGTATGAGACTTCTTTATTTGAAATTTGTATCATAGCATTACTCATAAAAATAACTGTATACTTATTGGAGTATTGAACACGTGAACAACTTTGCTTGGAAAGGGATCTTAATATGAGTTTATATGTATTTGGATGTTAATATAAGTTTAAATGTAGTTATGGGAATTGAAAAAGATTGTGAATCTAGCGTGTAAAGAAATATTGAATTGAAAAAAATTGTGAATCTCATATGTAAAAAGATTGTGAATTAAGATGAGTTTATTAATTTAAAAATTAAGTATTTAAATATTAGATTTAATATAAAATTAGTTTGAACTCAATTGAATCTAAATTCCAACCAGGCCTAATAGAATGGCCAAATTGGTGTAATTTTTTATGTTAAACCCTCGACCCTTCATCCATAAGGGATAAAATTGTTTCATAATTATTTGTACGTACAACTTTCTAATTAAATTTTATTTTCTTTTGAATCCAAGGCGGTCAAAGTTTCAAATAAAAAAATTAGTCCAAAAGATTAAATAACAATAATATTTTATTATAATCAATAGAAAATTATTCCGAAACGTGCATTAGTCTGCAATTCTAATATGCGGATCTTACGTGGGTTATTTTCGAAAGTTCTCAAGATTTTATTAGAAGATAATGAATGAGATTTAAAAACGTAAGACTCCCACCTGTTAGTGTATAGGTGTATGGAAATGCATGAAATATAATTCAAAATTTAAAAGAATTCTGTCTTATCCAAATTCTATCTAGAGAATTACGTATAAGGAAGGAGACTTGATTTTTTGGATTTGGCTAGCCTACCAAACGAAAGAGGGCAACAAATCAAGAGAGATGAACATATAAAGAAAAAAAAAAAGGAACAGAGAATCATCATCCAGCCCTCGTTTCTCAACTTTTCTTCTCGTTTACATCATAATCTTGCATGGCTAAATTTTTATAATTGGTCAAAAGAAATGGAAGCCTAGAAATCAATAAAATTGTGATATCTAATTTGTTTTTATTGTTCAATTTATATTTTGAGTATCGGATGTTTTTCTGTACCTATTTTCATGATTATCTCTTTTAATTATTAGGAGACCTACTGGTTTATTATTCGTTGTAATCTACTGCTAAGTTAGATATCAAATTTTTAATTACTTGATCCCTTTAATCTGTGAAGCAACTAAGGTTTTTTAGCCAAGGGCAAATTTTGTGAGAAGAGGTGCAAAGTTGTAGACTAAGCTTCATACAAGAATAGTAGAATATGACTAATGAACTAATTAAGTTACGAAACAAGTTTTCATTAATAGAGGCAGAAAAATATGAAATTATTATCACGGGTAAAGACATTAAGGAAATCATGGAAAGAAGTAAGCTTTGCTTGGTGGAGAAACTCATAGTGAATAAGAAAATCAATAGAGAGACCTTCAAAAACGCTATGTTTAAGATTTGGAAATTATGTGTTGGTACCAAGATTATAGAAATGGGAGAGAACTTGTTTGTTTTCGAATTTCAATCTTAAGCTGATTTAAATAGAGTATGGGAAGGTCAGCCATTAATGTTTGATCTGAACCTACTATGCTTGAGGAAATTCGATGGGTTTACTACACCTACTGAACTGTCCTTTACTTATACTAATATTTGGATTCAATTACACAACTTACCATTGGAGTGTATGAATTAGAAAATTGAAAGTAAAATTGGAGCATCGGTTGGTACTATTCTGAGGTGGATTCTAATATTAATGAAAATTGTTGGGATAAATGGTTAAGAGTTTTGATTGAAGTGGACTTGATGAAACCATTGGTACAGGGAAAACTAATAGACCTATTAGGCCATAGGGGTTTTGTTTAGTTCAAATATGAAAAATTACCCAAAAGTTTTGTTTCACATGTGGGGTAATTAAACATGGCTCTAGTGGTTGCGTAGGTCAAAATAATCAATCAGAAGCTTCTGAGAAGGGTGATTCTAATCAATATGGAACATGGCTCAGGGCTACTAACTCTGGAACAAGACCAGCTACCCTAATAACTAGTTTAAGTTTAGACTTAACTTAAAATTAAATTGAACTAAACTGACTGAATTTAGTCTAAATTCCAATCAGGCCTAATATAATAGCCAAATTGATGTAGCTTTTTATGCTATCGAAAGCCCTCCACCCTTCATCCATAGGGATGAAGTTGTTTCATAATTATTTGTACGTACAACTAATCAAATTTTATTATCTTTTGAATTTAAGGTGGTCAAAGTAAAAAATAGTCAAAAAGATTCAATAAAAATAATATTTTATTAGAGTCCTTAAAGAATTATATTATAATTGTAATTTTTTTTCATCAAAATCTAATTTGGATAGTGAGTTGAGATGATTTGTAAAATTAATGAAATATTTTTTTATGCAAGGCCGGTTTTCCAAATAGAATGCTAGGAAGATATGTCAATTGATATAAGATGAGTTAGAAATGATTTGAGTTAAAATATTTTATAAGATTTTGGGAAAGGAAAGATAAAAAAAAAGGTTGAATAAAAATATTATTAAATTAATATTATTAGAATATAATCTTTTTAATATTATTTTTATTTTAAGATTTAAAAAAATTAAATTATTTTTTATGTTTTGTTTAGAAGTTTTAAAAAATTATAATAATTACTTAATGATTAGACGAACACTTTAAAAAGTATTTGTATTGTGGTGTTTGGATACCAAAAAAAAAAAAAAACTCCAGGAGCACTCACTTTTACACATTACTTGCAGTCTATTAATATAATTGGTTGCATCACTTTTTAATATTAAATAACTATTTTGATCAATAATATTAATAAAGCGTGTAAATAATATACAAAAGTGACTATATATAGCAAAACTAGTTTGATTGTTAGGGTAAGATTAGATAATATGTGATAAAATCAAGCATTTCTCTATCCAAATCAAGCTTAAATTAACAAGGGTCCACATAGAGAACTTATTTCATGGCATCTATAATAAAAATTCTATATGCAATCACTTTTTGTACACTCTATTAATGTGATTGATTGTAAAAAAAAAATTAATATAAAATAATTATTTTAACTAATCACCTTAATAAAATGTACACAAATTATTGAAGAAAAATGATTTGTACAAGTCTCAAATAAACAAGCCTTATACAAATCTTTTGTTAAAAAAGTGGACTCCACTTAAAAAATTGTAAAAAAAGTAAAAAACTATTATTTATTAGTAGGATCCACTTTTTTAGAAATAATTTGTATGAGATTTGTCTATTTGAAATTTGTATTATAGCATTACTCATAAAAATAACTATATACTTTTTGGAGTATTGAACACGTGAACAACTTTGCTTAGAAAGGCATCTTAAGATGAGTTTATATGTAATTAGATATTAATATGAGTTTAAATGTAGTTATAGGAAATTGAAAAAGATTATGAATCTAGCGTATAAAAAAATATTGAGTTAAAAAAAATTATAAATCTCACGTGTAAAAAGATTGTGAATTAAGATAAGTTAATTAATTTAAAAATTAAGTATTTGAATATTAGATTTAATATAAAATTAGTTTGAACTCAATTGACTTAATTGAATCTAAATTCCAATCAGGCCTAATAGAATGGCCAAATTGGTGTAATTTTTATGCTAAACCCTCCACCCTTCATCCATAAGGGATAAAATTGTTACATAATTATTTGTACGTACAACTTTCTAATCAAATTTTATTTTCTTTTGAATCCAAGGTGGTCAAAGTTTCAAACAAAAAAATTAGTCAAAAAGATTAAATAACAATAAAATTTTATTATAATCAGCAGAAAATTACATTATAATGTAATTTTTCTTGCATCAAAATTTAGTTTGGATGGTGAGTTTAGATAGTTTATAAATATTAATGAAATATATTTTAATACAAGGTCGGTTTTTCAAATAAAATACTAGTAAAAAATATGAGTTAATATGAGATGAGTTAGAAATACTTGAGTTAAAATATTTTATAGGGTTTTGTGAAAGGAAAGATAAAAGAAGATTGAATAAAAAATATAAAGTTAAATATTATTAGAATGTAATTTTTTAATATTATCTTTATTTTGAGATTTAAAAAAAAAAATCCAATTATTTTTTATGTTTTGTTTATAAGTTTACAAGAACTGTGATAATTAAGTAATGATTAGATAAAAAAATCAAAAATTAAAAAATATTTGTATTTCTGGAGTTTATGATGAGAATACAAAATTTCATATTTTTCTTCCTTAATATTTAATCTTTTATACTTATTTGATACCTAAATGTATTTATTATTCTTATATTTTAATTTAGGATGCAAATAGAGACGTTAAATGCAAACGAAGTTAATTAGGCGATTTCAGACAGTTTTGACATCGCTTCATAATCTGGGCATAACGCTCTCATCCAGGCTTCGATTGAAATGATTCAAGGTACTATGAAAAAAAAAAAAAAGATATACAACTTTTATATTTTGAGTTTTGAGAGATACTGGCTGAATCAATGTCAAAATTGGGCTTGAAGTTGTAGCACTCACACTGTTAATGTTTCGAAACGTGCATTAGTCTGCAATTCTAATATGCAGATCTTACGTGGGTTATTTTTGAAAGTTCTCAAGATCTGATTAGAAGATAATGAATGAGATTTAAAGACGTAAGACTCTCACCTACTAGTGTATAGGTGTATGGAAATACATGAAGGATAATTCAAAATTTAAAAGAAGTCTATCTCATCCAAATTCTATCTAGAGAATTACGTGTAAGGGAGGAAACTTGATTTTTTGGATTCGGCTAGCCTACCAAATGAAAGAGGGCAACAAATCAAGAAGGCTGAACATATAAAGAAAAAAAAAGGAAAAGAGAATCCTCATCCAGCCCTCGTCTTCTCAACTTTTTCTTCTCGTTTATATCATGGTCCTGCATGGTTAAATTTTTATAATTGGTCAAAAGAAATGGAAACTTGGAAATCAATAAAATTTTGATATATAATTTGTTTTTATTATTCAATTTATGTTTTGAGTATCGGATGTTTTTCTGTACCTATTTTCATGATTATCTCGTTTAATTACTAGGATACCTACTGGTTTATTATTTGTTGTAATCTACTGCAAAGTTAGCCATCAAATTCGTAATTGCTTGATTCATTTAATATGTGAAGCAACTAAGATTCAATGATTTGCTACGTTATAAATTATTAGATCTTAAGAAAAACACTCGACTAAATTAAATGCAACAGTTTGTACTTGTGTTGTTTAGTTTCATCGATCTCTCTAATTCTTAAGGCTGCTACTAGATTAGCTACGTTTGGCGTGCAAGACACTCTCAAACATTCTCAAAATACTTCACTACTATTCATTACTTTATTATTATTTTTCAGCTATTTTTTTTACTATTCAATACTTTTTTATTACTATTCAATATTTTATTATTACTTTTCACATACTTTTTACTACTATTCACAACTCTTCTCAACACTTCTCAATATTCAAATCTAACCATTTGTCTTGAATTATTTAGTAATTAAGGTTAGGAGTGTTAATGGTCCAATTCGATCCGGGAAAAATGTGGACCGGTTCTATTTAGTCCAAGAATTATCTCACTCTAGACTAGACCGAGCTTCTATTTGGTCCATATCGATCTAGTCCAAGGGTGGACACCTGATATGATTTAATGGAGTAAAATTTTATTCAAAATCTTACAATGATGGAAAATTAGGAGCATGATTGATGCTGTTAATGGAGGAGCTTTGGTGGATTAAACTCCCGAGGCTACGAAAAACCTAATTGTAAACATGGCAGCCAATTCTCAACAATTTGGCACTAGGTTTGACCTTCCATCTAAGCATATTAATGAAATAAATATTTCCTCTCTCGAATAACAAATTACGAGTCTAACTTCTCTTGTTCGTCAAATGGTTGTAAGTAATATGCAAATGGTGAAGGTTTGTGGGATTTATTCAGTAGTAGGACATCAAACCGATATGTGTCAAACTCTTCAAGAGGAGCCCATTAGAGCACTAGCAATGATCTTGCTAAAAAAATTTTGGAGAGTTTCGAAAAAATTTTATTCACAAGTGGGAAAAAAATATATTTATTCCATTTTCTCCACTTTTTTCTCCCTACTATTAATCAAATATGACTTTTTTTTTTTTGAAAAGTGTGGAAAGTCATACTTTTTGAAATAAAATTTTAGTAAGACCATTACTAGTGCTCTTAAGAAAGTGAATGCAGCGGGTGGTTTTCCTAAACAATTGCAAAAGAAGTATGATCCCTATTCGAGCACGTATAACCCGGGGATGGAGGGACCCCAATCTTACCTATGAGAATCCACAAATAAATCAATCTGCGACTCAAAACCACCCAAGTTTCTAGCAATATAAGTAGTCATATCTCCTAAATAACAGTAGAGCCAAACTTCTAGTTCTGATATGTATTTAAAAGATATTGTTAAGTCTTTTACCACTAATACTTTATAATTTCAAAAGAAGATGAAACAATTTCAATTAGAAACGAAGGCCAGTGTAAAACCTAAGATTTCAAGTCTCGTATCTACGTATAGATTTTGATGATAACAAATACATTCAAGACTCAAGTTTAAGTTGTCTGTGCATGAAGAGAGTTAAGCACATCAAGAAATCAAGTATGAGCAAAAAGAAAAACAAGTCTACAAATGAACCTCATAGAATAATTTTGTACATTTTTTTAAAATTTAAAATTGGATTAAGGTTCAAAATTAATATTTTCCCATAAAGTATCAAATTGCATTTTTTATATTTGAATAACTTTATTAAAATATTTAATTTTAAAATTATTATTATTTTTTCACATATGTATAAAGATTTGAATTTGTAAGATGATTTATTGTTATCTTTAACATGTGCATGTGTTGTTTGAAAATCTTGAAGGGTGGTTGTGTATTTTTTTTACAAATGTAAAAGATAGATGATGTTTGAAAATCTTGAAGGGTAGTTGTGTATTTTTTTGACAAATGCAAAAGATAGATGATTTGTTTAAAAATCTTGAAAGGCGGTTGTGTGTTTTTTTTGACATATGCAAAAAGAAGAAGATTTAGTTTGAAAAATAAATCATACTGATTTTGTCATGTATAAAAAGTAAAATATTAGATTTAATTTTTTTGAAAAATGAATGGAGTTGTCTTTGACAAATATAAAAATGAGATTTTTTATTTGAATTTTTTGAAAAGTGAATAGTACTCTTATTTGACATGTGAACTTTTTCAAATTTGAATATGAAGACTCATTTGCCTATAAATAGCTCATTTGAGTTTTGCAAAAGTCACAACACGAGCTTTCACATCAATTGCTAAGTTTTGCATCATTTTCTCAAAGCCCTTATTCTCTCTTTTCTAAGTTTTGTGCCTTAATCCTTATTCATTTTGAGAGAGATGTAAGTTGTGTTTTATTGTTCTTATTTCACTCATTAAGGAGTGTACTCTGATAATCTACCCACTATCAATTCTTTTATTTGTAAGAGGGTGCGTTTACCTCTTGTGTGTGTAGAAGGTATTCTATACAAGGAATAGTTGAATCACCAAGTGTGAGGTGATTGCAAGTGTAGAAGGTGTTCTACACAGTTTCTTTGTAGCGGTATTGCTCAAATGTGTAATAGATTTCTATCTCTAGCTGAAAGATATTGAATAGTGAATTTGAGATCCTCAATGGGTAGTTTGAGGTGAGGACGTAGGTAGTGGGGTTAAATCTCGTTAAAATACTGAGTTTGCTTCTTCTTACCCTTACTCTTTATATTTCCTGCTACTTCATATTCTGTTTATATTTTATATTGTATATTTGGTTTATAAGTATTAATTTTTTAATATAACCCAGTTCACCTCCCTCTTGTGTTAATCATCTGAGCAACAATTAGTATCAGAGTGAGGGCTCTATTATAAGATTAATTACCTGTTAAGTTAAGATCATATAGCTAATATTGTAGCTACATTTGCTGAAGGTCAATCCAGTAGTCAGCCTCCGTTATTTTGTAGAGACAATTATACTTTCTGAAAAGTTAAAATGAGAATATTTCTCCACTATCAAGGTCGAGAAATCTAGAAATGTATTGTAAATGAGCTTTATATTCCAACAAAAACTGTTGATGGAGTAAAAGTCAACAAGGAAGAAGAAGAGTTTGATCGTGAAGATGACAGATTTTATACAGTGAATGTAATGGCTATGAATCTTCTGTATAATACTCTCAATAGCAATGAATTTAACAAAATAATAACTTGCAGGACATTAAAGGAAATCTGAGATAATTTGGAAGTAACTTATGAAAGAATTTCGCAAGTCAAAGAATAAAAAATTTATATTCTTATACATGAATATAAAATGTTTAAATTGATTGATGATGAATTTATTTCTTCTATGTATACTCATTTTACTAACATTATAAATAACTTGACAGCTCTTGAAAAAATTTATTCTAACTTAGAGATAATAAGAAAAATTCTTAACTCTCTTCCAAAACTTTGGAAATCAAAAGTGACGGCGATTCTTAAAGCTAAAGATTTCAAAAACTCGAAGTGAATGAACTCATTGGGTCACTTATTACTCATGAGGACACATTGAAAAAAAGAGAAGCAGAAGGAAAGCAAAAGAAGAACTTAGCACTCAAAGCTGTTCCCCATGAAAGTGAAAGCGATGAAGGCGAGGGAAGCTATAACAAAGTTGAAGAAATTGCAATGATCACAAGAAAATTTCAGAGATTTTTAAAGAAAAATAAAGCTTATCTAAGGAAATCTTTCAAAAAGTTTTCCAACAAAAATACAGGTAAAAATGATTCATTAACTTGTTATAAATGCAAAAAGCGAAGACATATTAAGGCAGATTGTTCCATGCTAAAGAAAGATCGATACAAATGCAAGAAAGTAATGAAAACTACATGGGATGATGATTCAAGTAACTCAGGCAGCGACGCAAGTAATAAAAAATCTGCAAATCTGTCTTATGGCTAAAGATGATCTTGAGATAACAAATTTCGAAAATATTGAAAATCCTTCTTATAAAAAATTGTAAAATGTTTTGGAAGAGGTATATGAGGAATTTGAAAAATTGGGTATCAAATATAATTCTTCTTTAATAAATGAAATTGATGTTTTAAGAAAAGAAAACATAATTTCAAAAAATAAAAATGATGAGCTGGAAAAAAAAAACTGATTTAGAAAAAATTATTGAAAACTTTACAAATGAAAAAAGAAATTTTGAAAAATTTCTTGAAAGTCAAAAATGTGTTTTTGATAAAGTAGGTTTGGGATACATGCCAAAAGAAAAATTCAAACCCTATAAATTTTTTTTGATAAACCGACTAAATCAAAATCAAAATTTCAAATTTTTTTTCATAAAAATAACTTTTTTAAAAAAATATTATCACTAAAGATTTTCAAATATGTCACATATTATTTGTAATTTTTGCAATAGAAATGGTTATAATTATCATGATTATCCTATTAGAAGAAGATATACAATGACTATTAGGATCATATGGGTACCAAAGAATCTTGTTTCTTCTAATATTAATAAATAAATGACACAAAGAACTTAGGTACCAAGAAAAATTATTTTAATTACTTTTACAGGTATTTATGAAGTCCTCCATAGGTAAAAGTAAATAGTTTTTAGACAGCGGATGCTCAAGACACATGACAGGAGATAAAACTAAATTAATTGACATCACTTCTAAAGAAGAAGGACATGTGACGTTTGGAGACAATTTAAAACGGAATATCAATAAGTAAAGTTGGTAAGAAGTCTTCTCTCATAATTAAAGATGTTCTACTTGTTGATGGTCTAAAGCATAATCTTTTGAGTATAAATTAATTATGTGATAAAAGATTTACAGTTACTTTCAAAAAGCATAAGTGCATTATTTTGAATAATTATGATTGCAATATTTGTTTTATTGCTCTTAGAAACAATAATGTATATACAATCGAATTTAAAAGAATTACCTCACAAGATACTATTTATTTATCAGCTCAATATGAAAATAGTTGGTTATGGCATAGAAGGTTAGGTCATGCAAACATGAAACTTATTTCCAAATTTTCAAAAAATGATATTGTGAGAGATTTGTCAAAAGCAAATTGTTTTAAAGACAAAATTTGTGATGCATGCCAGTTTGATAAACAAACAAAAACTTCTTTTAAAATCAAGAAACATATTTCCATTACTAGACTTTTACAACTAATACACATGGATCTTTTTGAACCAAACAGAGTTGCGAGTCTGGGAAGAAAATATTATGCATTTATTATTATTGATGATTTCTTTAAATATACTTGAGTTATCTTTCTCGCTCATAAAGATGAAGTACATAATGTATTTACCAAACTATGCAAGAGAATTCAAAATGAAAATGGTTATACTATTTCAATCATTCGAAATGACAGGGGAAAAGAGTTTGTCAATAAAGATATTGAGTCTTTTTGTAATGAAAATAGTTTTCTGCATAATTTCTCTGCTCCTAACAAAATGGGATAGTAGAGAGGAAGAATAAATCTATTCAAGAAATGGCAAGAATAATGCTTAATGAAAATAGTTTACATAGTTATTTTTGGGCCGAAGCGGTAAGTACTGCATGTTATGTTATAAATAGAATTATGTTAAGGTCTAAATTAGATAACACCCCTTATGAGCTTTGAAAATGAGAAAAAGCCTAATATTAGTTACTTTCATGTATTTGGATGCAAATGTTTTATACTTAATGACAGAGATAATTTATGAAAATTTGATGCAAAATCTAATGAAAGTATATTTCTTGGGTATTCAACAAATAGTAAAGTTTATAGAGTATTCAATAAAAATATTTTGATTGTACAAGAATCTATGCATGTAGTATTTGATGAATCTAACCCTCTACTCTCTAAGAAATCTATTGATGAAGAATCAGAAGGTACAAATATTACAAATAGTCTCAATCTCAACAAAAAGAGTACAATGGAAGAAGTTCAACATGGAGACATCAAGAAAGATTATCAAAACTTAGTACAAGATGCAACCAAATAGTGGAAACATGTGAAAGATCATCCAGTTGAACAAATTCTAAGAGAACCTTTACTAGGTGTAAGTACTCGATCATCTCATACAAATATTTGTAATCACACTACTTTTCTATCTCAAATTGAACCCAAAAATATTGATGAAGCACTTATTGATGAATCATGGATTCTAGCTATACAAGAAGAGCTAAATCAATTTAAAAGAAATAATGTATGGACATTTGTTCCTAGACTCAAAAATCATATTGTTATTGGAACAAAATAGGTTTTTAGAAATAAGAAAGATGAATCTGGAATTATCACTAGAAATAAGACTCGACTTGTAGCCCAAGATTTCAATCAAGAGGAAGGAATCAATTATGATGAAATGTATGAACCTATCGTAAGATTAGAAGCTATTCGAATATTACTTGCATATGCATGTTATAAAAATTTCAAACTTTTTCAAATGGATGTTAAAAGTGTTTTCTTATATGGTTTTATAAATGAAGAGGTATATATTGAACAACCTCTAGATTTTGAAAATCATATTTCTCCTAATCATGTTTTTAAGTTCACAAAAGTATTATATGGACTCAAACAAGCTCCTAGAGTTTGGTATGAGAGGTTTAGTGATTTTTTGATTGAAAAAGATTTTTCAAGAGGAAAGATCGATACAACTCTTTTCATCAAATATAAATAGGATGATATTATTCTAGTTCAAATTTATGTGGATGATATAATATTTGGTGCTACTAATAAAAATATGTGCCAAGATTTTGTTAAGAGTATGCAGGAAGAATTTGAAATGAGCATGATGGGAGAACTTAATTTCTTTCTTGGATTCTAAATCAAGCAAGTAAAAAGTGGAACATTTATTAATCAGTTAAAATATATCAAAGAGTTACTCAAAAAGTTTGAGATGGAATGTGCAAAGGTAATTGAAACACTAATGAGTCCTACTACTAAACTTGATAAAGATGAAAGCGGTAAGCCAGTTGAATCAAAAGTATATCGATGTATGATTTGTAGTTTATTATATTTGACAGCTAATAGACCTGATATTATGTTCAGTGTATGTTTATGTGCACGTTTTCAATCATTTCTAAAACAATCTCATTTGATTGTAGTTAAGCAGATTTTTAGATATCTTGCTAGTACTATTGACCTCGGATTATGGTATCATAAGCACACTTCTTTCGATTTTATTAGTTATTCAAATACAGATTATGCTGGTTGTAAAGTTGATCAAAAAATACTAGTAGAATATGTCATTTTTTAGGTCATGCACTCGTTTCATGGTTTAGTAAAAAATATAATTATGTTGTATTATCTACTATTGAGGTAGAGTATATTACTGCAGATAGTTGTTGTACTTAAGTTCTTTATATGAAACAACAGTTTGAGGATTTTAAACTTATATACAATCACATTCTAATCAAATGTCATAATACAAGTGTTATAAATCTTTCAAAGAACCCAATACAACATTCTAGGACTAAGCATATTAAAATTAGATATCATTTTCTTAGAGATCATGTACAGAAATGTGATATTGTATTAGAATTCACAAGCACATATGATCAATTGACGGACATTTTCATAAAACTCCTACCAGAAGATAGATTATGCATAATTAGAAGAGAAATATAAATGATACATGTCATGAATTTTTGTTAAATATTTTTATTTTATTATCTCAAATGACTTACAAAAACTTGAGACTTCTAGTCTCATCTTTCAACTGCATTTGCTCTTTATAGATCGACATGTTATTCTCATCTAAAGGATTAGACAGTCAAAATGAAAAGGCAAGTAAGGATTTTAAATCTTTATTATGTTGTTTTAACTCTAATATTTTTTTGTTTGACTCATAAACAAGTCGTTGAAGTACAGAAACAGTCTCGCTAAACTTTTCAATTTCGTGAGTTTTAGACTGTAATTGAGCGGAAAAAGCAACAATGGATGATAAGTATCGAGTCCTGAGACTCACAAGCTCATAAATAACGTCATGATCTGATATATTAGTTAAATCAATCTCTTATTGTTTTATGGCACCTATGATAGAAGCAGAAATAGATTGATCACGAGAAATACTAAAGGGAAATTGATGAGTCATTACAAAATTGTAGAATAAAAATGCAGACGAATTGTAAAAATGATAAGAAAAATTGATGCAAAATATATAAAGTTAAAGATTGCTCTTATAGAGACGGAAATAAAAAAAAACTATCATAATTTCAAATCTCTGCAATATCTTGCTTGTCAATAACGTCAAGCGGATTTGAATCTCCTTCTGCATCGAATTGCTAGAGTTAGGTCTCCAGTCTTTGCAGGTTTTGTCGGACACGGGCGACTCTAATTTTTCAACTCTCTACAAAATATCATTCCACACCAAATTGCCAGAACTAGGCCTTCAGACTTTGCAAGTTTTGTCGGACACGGACGTAGGAAGAAATCTCCTCTCACACCAAATCTCGATAATATTTTATTTGTCAACAATATCAAGTGGATCTCTACACCGAGACGATAAAGTTAGACCTCAACCTTTACAGCTTTTGTCGAACATGAACGGGGGAAGAAATTTTACTTAAACCAATTGCGATTCCTTTTTAATGATGCCAAAAGGGGGAGAAGTCTTATACTAGTATTATACGACCATGTTATATATGCTAGAATCATGTCTATATTTTATTAAAAAAACTGACGCATATTTTCAGGGGGAGTTTAAGTATTAATTCCAGGTCGCAGATTTCTACTAAATATTTATCATCATAAAAAACGAGGAGATTATAGAACTCAAGATTTCAAATCTCGTATTTACGTATAGATTTTGATGATAACAAATAAATTCAAAATTCAAACTCAAATTGTCTACGCATGAAAATAGTTAAGCATATCAAGAAATCAAACATGAGTAAGAAGAAGAACAAGTCTACAATTGAAACTTATAGAGTAATTTTATACATTTTTTAAAATTTGAAATTGGATTAAGGCTCAAAATTAATATTTTCTCATAAAGCATCAAATTGTATTTTTTACATTTGCATAACTTTATTAAAATATTTAATTTTAAAAATTATTATTTTTTCATATATGCATAAAGATTTGAATTTGTAAGATGATTGATTGTCATCTTTAACATGTGCATGTGTTGTTTGAAAACCTTGAAGGGTGGTTGTGTATTTTTTTGACAAATGCAAAAAATAGATGATTTGTTTGAAAATTTTGAAAGGCGGTTGTATTTTTTTTTACATATACAAAAAGAAGATGATTTAGTTTGAAAAATAAATCATACTTATTTTGTCATGTATGAAAAGTAAAAAATTAGATTTGATTTCTTTGAAAAATGAATGGAGTTGTCTTTGACAAATATAAAAATGAGATGTTTTTATTTGAATATTTTGAAAAGTGAATAGTGCTCTTATTTGATATGTGAACCATTTCAAATTTGAATATAAAGACTTATTTGCTTATAAATAACTCACTTAAGTTTTGCAAAAATCACAACAAGAGCTTACACATCAATCGCTAAATTTTGCATCATTTTCTCAAAACCCTCATTCTCTTTTCTCTAAGTTTTGTGTCTTAATCCCTATTCATTTTGAGAGAGATATAGGTTGTGTTGTATTATTCTTATTTCATTCATTGAGTAGTATATTTTGATAATCTACCCACTATCAATTCTTGCATTTGTAAGAGGGTGCGTATAATCTTTGTGTGTAGAAGGTGTTTTACATAGGGAATAGTTAAATCACTAAGTGTGAGATGATTGTAAGGTGTAGAGGGTGTTCTACACGGATTCTTTGTAGCAGTGTTGCTCAAAAGTGTAATAAGTTTATATCTCGACCTCAAAGAGATTGAATAGTGAATTTGGGATTCTCAAAGGGTAGCTTGAGGCGAGGATGTAGGCAGTGAGGCTGAACCTCATTAAAATACTATGTTTGTTTCTTCTTACCCTTACTCTTTATATTTCCTATTACTTTATATTCTGTTTATATTTTATATTGTATACTTGATTTATAAGTATTAATTTTTTAATATAACCAAATTCACCTCCCATCTTATGTTAGTCATCTGGACAACAGCCAGTATTCAAAGTTTAGACAATCAAATGGACCAAATGGCAACCGCAATTAGCCGACTTAAGGAGCAAAATTTGGAGAAATTACCCTCTCAAACGGTAGTAAATCTAAGAGGAAATGCAAGTGCAATCATTTTGAAAAGTGGTAAAGAGGTTGAGACTCTAGTAAAGGCAGCCCTTACATTGTCGGAGCAAGAAAATGAGAAAAACGTCGTTGTAGAGAGAAACATTTCCAATGACGATGATAGACCAAAGCATAAATTTCCGTCTTTTTCAAATTATAAATCAATACCTCATTTTCCTCAGTTTTTAGCAGAATCTATAAAAGATGAGCAAATTAAAGATTTATATGAAACTTTTCGTAGATGCAAGGTAAATATTTCACTTTTAGATGCTATTAAATAGGTACCTCGTTGTGCTAAATTTCTGAAAGAACTATGTACAATTAAGAGGAAACAAAAACTTAAAGGATGTGAGAATGTGAGAGTATGAGAGAATGTTTCTGTAGTTATTTAAAGAAAACTCCCTGTGAAGTGCAAAGATTCAGGTATATTTACTATCCTTTATATGATAGATAACACTAGATTTGAAAATGCCATGATAGATTTAAGAGCTTTTATCAATGTCATGTCATATTCTATATATATATATTTTTTTGAAACTTAGACTTTTGAATAAAATTGGTGTTGTGATTCAATTGGCTGATAAATCTAATGTCTATCCTAAGGGTGTAGTTGAGAATGTTCTTGTGCAAATTCATGATTTGGTTTGCTCTACTGATTTATATGTGCTTGATATGGAGAATGGTGATCAACACTGCATCTTAAGAAAGAGAATAAGAAATTAGCCTTGAGTACTGATTTGCAGGAAGCTGTTGCAGTGTTGAATGGTTTTCTAAAGTTACAGTAGTCAAGTAACGTTCCTTATATTGCATTACCAATTTCTAACGAGATGCATTTACTTTTTGTTTTGCAGGCCCCTATTCCAAATTTGAAGTCTCTCCCCAGTTACCTCAAATACGTGTTCCTTGGAGACGAAGGAATATTACTAGTGAGTATCTCAGTAAACTTAGTGCACCGCAAGAAGAAAAGCTTGTGTAGGTCCTTAAGGAGCATAAGACAGCTATTGATTGGACAATTGCAGTTATTAAAGGAATTAGTCCATTTACATACATGCGTCGTATCTTCCTTGAAGAAGGAGCAAAACCTTCATGTCAATCGCAAAGAAGATTGAACCACCCATGATGGATGTAGTGAAGAAGGAGATCCTCAAATTTCTTGAAATTGGAGTGATTTATCCTATTTCAGATAGCAATTGGGTTAGCCTGGTTCAAATGGTTCATAAGATGACTAGAATAACTGTTGTGAAAAATCATAATGCTGGGTTAGTTCCTACCCGTGTTTAGAATGGGTGGCGGATTTGTATAGATTATAAAAAAATAAATATTATAACCCGCAATGACCACTTCCCTTTACTTTTTATTGATCAAATACTTGAAATGTTATCTGGTCATTCTTACTATTGTTTTCCTTGATGGTTATTCAAGATATTTTCATATTGCAACTGCTTTGGAGGATTAAGAAAAAATGGCTTTTACATGTCCATTTAGGATTTTTGCATATCGTTGCATTGGCCTTTGCAACACCCCAGACACTTTTCAAAGGTGTAAGGTTAGCATATTTTCATATTATATTGAGAATTTCATAGAAGTCTTTATGAATGATTTCATAGTTTATGGAGACCCATTTGATAATTATTTACATAACCTTACACTTGTTCTTCAAAGATGCATAGAAACTAACATTGTGCTAATTCTGAAAAATGTCATTTTATGGTTGAATAAGATATAGTTTTGGGTCATGTTGTTTCATTTAGGGGAATTGAGGTAGATAAAGGCAAAGTTGATATTATTCAATCTTTACCACACCCCACTAATGTGTAGGAAGTTCATTCTTTTCTTGGACATGCAGGTTTTTACCGAAAATTCGTCAAGGACTTCTCCAAAATAGCATTACCCTTATGCAAGTTGCTGCAAAAAGATGTGGCTTTTAAGTTCGATGAGGCATGTAAAAATGCGTTTGATAAGCTGACAGAATTATTGACTTCTACCTCAGTCAATCCTCTGTCTGGAATGTTCCTTTCGAGATAATGTGTGACACAAGTGATTATGCAGTAAGCGTTGTTTTTGGTCAAAGAATTGGAAAATGGTCTCATGCCATTTATTATGCTTCAAGGACTTTGAATGATGCCCAGAGGAATTATTCTACTATTGAAAGGAACTTTTAGCTATTATTTTTTCTTTAGAAAAATTTCGATCTTATTTGCTTGGTACTAAAATCATTGTTTACTTTGATCATGCAGCTCTTCATTATTTGATGACGAAGAAAAAGGCGAATCCAAGATTAATAACATGGATACTTCTCTTGAGTGAATTTGATTTGGAGATCAAAAACAAAATATGGACAGAAAATCATGTCACAAATCATTTGAGTCGTTTAGTTCATGTGGAGGATGAATCGTCTGCAGGAAACGTTCCCTGATAAGTAATTGTTCTCCACGAGTGTGACATTACTTTGGTATGCGAATAGTGTAAATTATTTGGTTACTAATATTTTACTTCCTAGTTTGTCTAAGGTTCTAAGAGATAAGATCAAGAGTGATGTCAAATACTATGTGTGGGATAACTTATATTTTTGGAAGCATTGTGCAGATCAAGTGATAAGAAGATGTGTTCCTAAAAGTAGAATTATTTCTATTATCACATTTTATTATTCTTATACTTGTGGAGGTCACTTTGGAGCTAAGAGGACGGTGAGAAAAGTGCTAAAATGTGATTTCTATTGCCCATTTTTATTTTGAGATTCATACTTTTTTGTAAGTCATGCTATCATTGTCAAAAAAACAAGTAATATATCTCAAAGGAATGAGATGCCACAAATCCCTATACTATTTTGCGAAAATTTTAACGTTTGGAGCATCAATTTCATGGGACCGTTCCTTGTATCTTTTGGTTATGTTTATATTTTGCTTACTGTTGATTATGTCTCGAAATGGGTGGAAGCTAAAGTCACCAAGACTGATAATTCTAAAATTGTTACAGATTTTATCAAGTCTAATAAGTGATCGAGGCACGCACTTTTACAATCAAACTGTGAAGACTTTATTTAGAAAATACCATGTAACTCATAAGGTGTCAACTGCCTATCATTCGCAAACTAGTAGACAAGTGGAAGTTTGAAATTGAGAGATCAAGACCATCATTGAAAAGACAGGCAATTCAAGTAGAAAAGATTAAAATTTGCGCTTGGATGATGCCTTATGGGCTTATAAGATTGCATATAAGACGCCTATTGGTATGTCACCTTATCAGTTGGTGTTTGGAAAACTATGTCACCTTCCAGTTTAGTTAGAACACAAGGTTTATTGGGTTATCAAGAGTTTCAACATGAAGATGGATGAAAGTAAAGAATATGGGAAGTTGCAAATACAAGAGTTAGAGAAAACTCGCAATGATGCGTATGAGAATGCAATAATTTATAAGGAAAAGACGAAGGATTTTCATGACAAGATGATCTCTAGAAGGAGTTTAAATTTGGTCAAAAAGTCCTTCTATACCATTCACGGCTTTGTTTGTTTTCGAATAAATTGCGTTCTCATTGGATTGTACCTTTTGTTTTTACTAATATTTTTCCTCATGGTGCAGTTGCAATTCAAAGTTTAGCAACTTCCAAAGTGTTCAAGCTGAATGGCCATAGACTTAAGCCTTTCTATGAAGATTTCCAAGTAGAGAATGTGGCAAAATTGGACCTTGAGGATCGGAATTATACTGATTGAAGAAGAAAGCCTGGAGTCGAGCCAACGATAATAAACAAAAGCACTGCTTGAGAGATAATTCAATGGGAGTTTATTTTGTTATTCTCGCATTTATATTTTAATTGTTTTTGTCTTTTCCTTGTATTTAACCTTACATTAGGGACAATGTCAGTTTTAAGTATAGGAGAGGAGATTTAGGCTGTGTTTTAATTATTATTTTTTTCAAAAAGAGTTTTGCTTTTTGTTTTTGTAGTTTTCAATGATTTTTGGTTGTGTTTATCATGAGCAAGATTCAATTAAGCTTGAAAAAAAATCATAACATGATTGAATAAGTAATTTTCTAAATTAATTAGTTTAGTTATTTTCCTTGAAAATGGTAGTGACTAAATTTGATAGACAAAAGTCGGTGGGATTTGGAGCTTTTAGATTGACACATCCATATCAGTCTCATTATTTTCTTTCATTTGAGATATTCTTCCATGGATTTATTTCTCTAGAACTTGTCTTGATTCCTTTCGATGTCACATTGACATGTGCATGCATGAACATGATTAAGATCATCTTTGTTATAAGTTACATAAGCCAAATAGCTTACCTTGTAATTGATTTTTTCCTTTGTTGAATTCCTTTCAACTTTATTTATTTATTTATTTTTTTGTGAACCCACGTTACAAGTTTTAAACTCGAAAAATAATGCCTTTACCCAAGCTATAAAACTAGTGGAGTATTATTTATCATTATGATATGTATGGGTGTGTAAGAAATAAGTGTAGGGGTGTCAAAATTTGTGGTATGACTATGACTGGTGAAATGGAACATGTTTTCATTCTCGATTTGTGAGTTCCATTGTTGATCTAATTTTGTTTAAAAAACAGAGAGAGAAAAGAAAAGAAGAAAGGAAGTAATGGAAGAAATTGCTTTTGATAATACAAACTATCCATGTTCATAATTCCTCATAAAATTTCAATAAAAGGATCTATTTATATGTGATACATACAAGATGAAAGCTATTGCCAAGAATCGTTCCCTACTGCAAATGAAAAGTGTTCATTTTGAATGATCTCTTTTTCAACGCATGAGTTTAACATGGTTTAAATACTTTAAAGCCAAATTGAAGAAGCTGTTAAATGGAGTGATTGGTTTTATATATCTTATATATTCGAGCCTAAGTTGATTCATTTTTGCTCCATTAGTTTCTGTAGCTTTTGAGCTATACTTCCAAATATTTCCTATATTGATCCTAAACCCTGTTACAATCCTTGAAAAGTCCTTAAGATTTGTATTATGCATGTGATCCCAGTGGTGAGGAATGAGAAGATATGTAAACCTATAGTAAATCATTTCCATTATAATGAATTTGAGCGAAATACATACCCTTCAAACGCATGAGAGTCTAGTGTTTATTTTCGTGAGGGTCTACATATTTAGTTTACTCCATTTTCGAGTGAAAATGCTTATTGAGTAATTGTAAACTATTTATTCATGATATGTTATGAGTTTTTAATAGCTTGGTTGTTCTTTATTGATGGCGTTGTAACCTTAGTGTTTTTGGGAAAGTGAATTTGAGTTTTGTCTAAGGACGAACAAAAGTTAAGTGTGAGGGAATTTGATAAAAATGTAAAATGTCATATTTTTCTTTCTTAATTTTAATCTTTAATACTTATTTGATACCTAAATGCACTAATTATTTTTATATTTTGATTTAGGATGCAAATAGAGCTGTTAAGTGCAAACGAAACTAATTGAGCGATTTCGGACAGTTTTGACATTGTTTCGTAATCTGGGCATAACTCTCTCATAGGAGCTCATATTGAAATAATTCAAAATGATATGGAACACCAAGAAGATTATATACAACTTTTACGTTTTGAGATATACTGGTTGAATTAAGGTCGAAATATAAATTAAAGTTGCCGCACCTGCACTGCTGATGTTCCAAAACGTGCATTAATCTGCAATTCTAATAAGCGGGTCTTATGCGGGTTATTTTTGGAAGCTTTCAAGATCTAATTAAAAGATAATAAAGGATATTTAATAACATAAGACTCTCACCTACTAGCGCACAAGTTTTGGGAAATGCATGAAGGATAATTCAAACTCTAAAAGAACTCTATCTCATCCAACTCCTATTTAAAGAATTACATACAAGAGAATAGACTTGATTTTTTAGATTCAGCTAGCCTATTAAAAGGAAGAGAGCTACAAATCAAGAGGGCTGAATATATAAAGAAAAAAAAGGAAAAGAGAACCCTCCTCCAGCCCCCCTCTTCTTAACTTCTTTTTCTTGTTTTCATCATGGCCTTGCGTGGCTAAATTTTTATAATTGGTCGAAGGAATCAGAATCTTGTGAATCAATAATACTGTAAAATATTTTTCTTTTTTATGGTTCAATTTATGTTTTAAGTATCGAATGTTCTTCTGTAGGAGGTTTACTCGTTATTATTCATTATAAACTACTGCTAGGTTAGATATCAAATCCGTAATTGTTTGATTTCTCTAATCTGTGAAGTAACTAAGATTTGATGATTTACCGCGTTAGAAATTATTAAATCTTAAGAAAAATGCTCGACTAAATTAAATGCAACCGCTTGTACTTGCGTTGTTTGGTTTCATCGATTTCTCTAATTCTTAAGACTGTTACCAGATTAAATCCTTAGCGCTTGTCTTGGATTGTTTAGTAGTTAAAGCTAATTAGACCACTTGTTTTCTAATTAATTGCTATTAAGGAGAATTAGAAAATAATTACAATAGTAAATATTCTATTTGCTTTTTATACTTTAATTCGAATTATTTTTCTTTTAATTGTTCTTCTTGAAATTGTTTCTATTACATTCAAATACTCCCATCCTTATTCAAGTAGTATAAAACTAGACTAAATATTCTCCGTAAAAACGATCCTTACTCGCACCACTACATATAATTTATTTGAAGTATAGGTATTATTTTTAGTTGCCTGCAATAACACACCAATTTGGATACAAAAAATCTCTACATGCACTCATTTTAACGTATCTGCTTTCACATTTCATTAATGTAATTAGTTGCATCAATTTTTTAATATTAAATAATCATTTTGATCAATCATATCAATAGAATGGGCAGGTAATATACAAAAAGTGAATGGATATAGTAGCTCGTTTGAATGTTAAGATAAGATTATATAATATGCGATGAAATCAAACAATTCTTTATCCAAACCAAGCTTAAATTAACAGGGGTAGATATTAATTCATGGCATCTATAATAAGAATTCTATATGCAACAACTTTTTCATACTCGTTATAAACTCTAATAATGTGATTGATTGTAATATTTTTTTAATATAAATAGTTATCTTAACTAATCATCTTAATAAAATAACAAAAAATATATAAAAATAGAGAAATAAGCCTTTGTAAAAAACCCTGATATAAGCCTTTGTAAAAATAGTAGGCTCTACTAAAACGATTGTAAAAAAGTAAAAAAAAAAAAAAAAATTTATTAGATCCACTTTTTTTAAAAATAATTTGTATGAAACTTGTCTATTTGAGTCTTATATCATAGTATTATTCATAAAAATAATTGTATGCTTATTAGAGTATTGAACATATAAGAGCATTCGTATTGAATTATGCATTTGCATATGCAAAGTCATATTTATATAATATGAACTTAAATTTCTCTGTATTAGGTCATGCATCTCCAAATATTTGCATAACTATGAATAGTATTTCTTCAAGTTTGAAAAATTACTATTCACTCTTCAAATATTATTTTATTTTATTTTTTCTCTTACTTATTAAAATTAATTTTGTGAAAATTATATTAAGATGATTTTAATAGGTGAAATTTATATTAAGTTGATGATACAAAAAAAAGTGCTAATTATAAAATATATAAAATAATAATTTCAAAAAAAGTGCTAATTATAAAATATTAATATTATTTTATTATTATTTTACTTCAAATACACATAAAATGTAAATGCTCAACAGCCTTGCTTGGAAAGGGATGCTGTACAGGAAGTTTCTGTAGCGTCTTAGGCAAGCACGCCGACATGACACCGAGGGGCTCCCTTTTTTTATTCAAAAAATTCTTAATTTAAAATTAATTTTATACCCTTAAATATTTATATATTTTATTTAAACTTTTTTTAAAGAGTCATTAAAAAATTAACTCATTATTATTTATTATGTTTAGGATTTAATTTTACTATTTTATAACGTGTGAATCATATTTATGTGTTTATCATATTTTATAGTGTATTATTTATTAAATTGTAATTTTAGGATAGGATTGTAATTTGTAATTAATTAATTTTTTTATGTTTTATAACTATTATTTAAATTTTATTATTTGTATAAAATCAATTAGATTAAACTCAAATAGGTCACTAACAAATTTACGGGTTAAAATATGTCTTGTCGTGTCATGTCATATAGTTTCAAAGGATCTTAACGGGTCATATCGTATCAACTCATTATTTTAATGGATCGTGTTAGGGTTGAAGTTTTTTATACGAAATCTTTAATGGATCGTGTTCGTGTTGACCCTTTAAATATTATGTAAATGTATTGATACGATACGAATATGATCCGTTGACACATTTTGACATCCTTACATGAATATATTCTCTCCGACTATTGGGAATCCCATTGGCCTACCAATTCCAAAAATGCATATTGGACTCTATGTATTAATGAGCAAAAATGGTCAAGATATTTGTGCAAATAGATTATAATAGCATAAATTTTCAAAAAATAAAAAGGAAAACAATAGTATAGGAAAGAAAAAGATTTTTTTTTTTTTTTTTTTGTAATTCTTTTGTTGTAATTAGAGGTTATTGTCAGAAAAAAAATCAATTTAGATAATCTTTTATAGCTCTAGTGACAACTAGCTCAACGCATTATTACTTCAAGAGAAAAGCTCCTATCAATGTTCACTATAAATCTTTCGGTGGCTATCAGGAGAAGGTATCCTTTTCAATAATTATTAATTAGAAAATAATATTATGGATATTAAAAAACAAAAGTCCGGATAGAAAATCTCTTTATTAAAAAATTCTCAATTTCTGATTGATATTATCTTAATAAATATAAGGCTAAGATTTACTCCAATATTAAATCGACAATTTATGTATTTCAAGATTGACATCACTTGATTTATATATATTTATTTTCATAAGTGTCGCGTTCAACATATTAATTAGTAGATAAGTAAAATATAAAAGAAAGATATTGAATTATCTTTTAAATGATTAAATTTATGACTTTTCAGTATTAAAAAAATAATAATATTTACAGTTATAAAAATGGGTAGGCAAATATTACATATTCTATAATTATACAAATATCATTTATTTTCATAGTGAAAAGTGAAGGAAGGCAGTGAGATAACGTTTTATGGCTTTGAGTGGGGAATTGAGGGCTGAGGGTCTTGCTTCATTATTGGGATTTATGTGAAATATATTGCTACTGAGACTGTTGATATAATCGAATAAATTGATTGACAAGTGCAAATGCACTTTTTTCGCCTTTACCTTTTTAAGAGATAACGTTTTATTGATTTTTGTGTAGGACTTTTGCGAACGAGACTGCAATTGAGACTGATTATCTAATTGAGTAAATTGATCGATGAGTGTAAATATACTTTTTATTTTTTTATTTTAATATTTTTTATCAAAAAAAAAATCTTCACTCATAATCCTTTTTTTTATTTATTAAAAATAAAAATTAATTATTAATTATTTTTATCGATTCAATTAATATTTTTCTTAAGTGAATATTTCCTTTTTCCTGTATATGTATGGGTGGGTCATCTTGATTCTTCAACTATTCTCTTTTCAAGCTTCGATGGAATATTAGATTCGGATATTCCCTTTGAAGGAGAGGACCTCTCAATTTGTACTCAATTATTGACAAACAGGTGAAGACAATGGGACCTTTCCTTTCTTTTTTTTTTTTTTTTTTTTTCTTTTTCATACATTACATCAATTATTTAATATTAAATAATTGGGACTTGGCTGGGAATTGCACTCATTATTGGAGTTTCACAATACAAACACTTGATAATTAAATAAAGAAGAATATTGAGTGTAAGTTTGGCTTGCACGCATATCACTTATATAAATAGCAATAATATTATTTATGTGAATAGTAAAATTAATGTTTATGTAAATAATAAAAATATTGTTCATGTGAATGATGTGCGCACAAACCAGACTTACACCCAAATTTTTTCTTAAATAATACTCCCATTTTTAAATTAGGTAATGGATGTTTTTAGCCAAATAAAAAGGACTTTCTAAAATATTTTAAATCCCTAGATATTGAAATAAAAATTTAAAAAAGCAGTAAAAATAAGAAATTAGGAATTTTTTAAATTTTTTTGAAATATCCATTCTTATTTTTACTGCTTTCTTAAATTTTTATTTCAATATCTACTCATTATTTGTGCCTTAAGGTTTGTTCATATATAAATTTATTAAAAATAGAGTACTTCTACAGCCACATATGAGAATTCCAAAATCTTCAGTATACAAAAACACAAATTTTAAAATAATACGAGTTGAGGAAGTTTCTTTATAACAAGCCAAAGTGGATCATGACGAGTACTCATGTGTAATTTTCCTTTGCACAAGAAAAACACAAATACATGTTATGAAGGAAGTTTCTTTATAAGTCATATATAATCTCATTTTTTATTTTTTAAATGAAGTACTTCTCTTTTGTAATTTTTTTTTTATTAAGTTCTTTTTTGAATTAATAAAAGCTTAGTCTATGAACTATTTTTCTCCCTCAAAATATTGAATTCTAAGTATCAAGAGAGAAAAATCCCAAAGAAAAAGAAAGAAAAAGGTAAATGAATTATGAAGAGAATATGGTAGTGCGATCTTGCATAAACATCTCAAACACATTGGGACCATTCTAAATGGAAGGAGTTGACCCACCAAGAAAAAATCGAAGCGCACTCGATCGTGTATAAAGTTATGTGAAATATATATATATATATATATATATATATATATTTAAATGTATTTTACTAATGAAATGAATTATATTAATTTTGATCAATTATATCGATAAAGTACATAAAGTGTACGATTGTAGCAGAACTCTTCTTAAACTAACTCCGATTTACATTTTAGACAACTTCATGCTTACCATCCATCTTGCTTTTTTGTAATGTAAAAAAAAAATAGTAAATATAAAATTTATATGAAAAATTAATATTAAAAAAATTATAAATTTCATTTAAAAAAGAATGTACAATATTTTATATGACTGTATTTAATATTACTCGAATAATACTACATTTTAGAATATGGCCCGAAACTTATGGAAAAAACATTTTTTTTTTATTTTCATTCATTTTTTTTTTATATTTTTCAATATATTTTTTTAAAAAATACATCATTATTAAAAAAAAAAATACGTCTTTAATCATTTTTAGTTTCAGTGAAATAGTGTTTCTGTTACTCAAATATTATAATAAAATCATCTGTCTGTAAATGGTAATAAAGTATGATATTCGCATATCATTAATAAAAAAATAATTGGTTTGATTACGTGTTACATATTTATTTATTTATTTATTTTTATTATTGTTTGTTATATACATTATAGAGATGCTGTGCTCACTGCTTACTCGTTAAATTTTGTGGTCCAAATCCAATATAGGACCAAAAAGCACAACTTGATTAAATAAATAAATAAATAAATAAATAAAAATTGGAGTAAGGAAATGAAACGCAAGCGAAATCGAAGAGAACGACCAGATACATTGAACCTGGACACGCCGGTTTCGGCCTATATATATTGGCGAACCGTTATTCTTTTCCTCGTATAGAATTTTCGGCAGGCAAGAGAAAGAGAAAAGAGAAATGGTGGGCATTATGGGTCGGATGAAGAGCGAAGAGGAGACCAATCTGAAGAAGAGGAACGAGGAGCTGGAGAAGGAACTGAGGAAGAGCAAGGAGAGGGAGGACCAGATGAGGAAGGAATTACAAAAGGCTTGGGAGAGGCTCAGAGTCGCCGAGGAGGCGGAGGAGAGGCTCTGCTCACAGCTCGGTGAGCTCGAGGCGGAGTCCGTCCACCAGGCGCGTGAGTACAACGCTCGTCTACTCTCTCTTGTCGATCAGCTCTCCCGTGCCACACACCAGTCCGCCTCCGCCGCCTGCTAGCGCCGGCGAGCACGGCCCCCATCCTTTTCCATCTTTTTGTATTTCTTATTTGTGCTGGGAAAATTAGATCCATATTTTAAAAAATTTGTACCATACAGGAAGGATCTCCTCCTGATTTCTGAATTATATACGATTTTTCTGGAATTTCTTGTAGTTTTGTTTTTTGTTTTTCAACCTTAATTTCGGATGTTTCTTTGTTTCGTTTAAGAGTGGAGATAAGTTTTTCTGTGGATAATGATCTTGAATCTGGTCTTTAGTAACAGCAAGGGAACATCATCCATGGCCCTCACAAGTACCCTCATAATCTCATTTTCTTTTGTCTTTGGCTAGTATTATTATATTTTGCAGAAAATATGGATTTCCAAGCCTCTTTGGGGGAGTTGTCTGTCACGTCATAAAATAAGGGGGATTTGTAGGGTTTGTGCTAATTTCAGGTTTTTTTTTTTTTTAAAGAATACTGTTATTGGATTGTCTAATTTTATAATACATTTTTAACTAATATAATTCTTATTTTAATTTTTAATCATTTTATTCACATAATTTTTATATTGAAATAACTATTTTATCGGAATATAATAAAAATAATAATATAACTAATTTTTAATTTTGACTATTCATACTAAATTTTCATATTAAATTGTCGATGATACATAATAATAAATAATAAATAATTAAATATATTATAATTATTTGTAATTTTTAAATTAATTAATCTTATTATATGTGGCTATTCTATCTATTATATTTTAATTCATCATTATTTTTTAATTAAATTATGAGTTTATAAAAATAATTAGTAATCACATTATATTTAAATTAAATTACTAATTGATATTTTTTTAAAAAAATTACATATTCTTCATCCAATTATATATTTTTTTATCAAATAAAATTTAATTTTTTCTACCCAAGAACTATAGGTACTCCATTTCTAATCCAACATTTACTTTTGCCAAACTTTCTTTCATCTAAATTTATCATCCAATCATCTTCTTTTGCTTATTTTTTTTTTTATCCAACAACAAAATCTACCCAACTTTCCAGCCAACAATATATTTTTGCCAAACTTTCCTCTAGTCAACAATTAGATATACTCTATATTCCATCCAACAAACTATTTTAGCCAATATTACATTCATCAAACAATCATATCTTCTATATTTTACCAACCAAACATCTTTTTTTTGTCAAGTTTAACTCATAACTAACAATCACATCTACATTTTATCATCCAACGATCTTCTATTATCCTACTTTATTCTATCCAACAATCATAATATCAATTCAAGTAATCAACTATAGTTCATTCCAATATATTTTGTTGTAACTAATAGTCTAGGAGCAGTTCTATAAATAGACCAACATTTAATACTTCCCACTCTTCACATACAAAGCCTATTGAGATCTTCAATATTTCTTCTGTCAATTTTTCTACAACACACCATTCAGATCCAAAAGTAAACCATGATTTCAAGAGTGTTAAAAGAATAAAGCAGGTGAATACCAAACTAATGCAAGTGAACATTGAAACCTGATTTGAATAACATATGCACCCGTGTGTATATATTAGTATCTTCAACGTGAATGATATCTATAGATGTATTAAAAGCATAATCCATTCAACTGAAGATAAAGATAAAATGTAACAACATAAACAATTGTATATTGACAGTTGGTCATCTAACCTATAATATGGTGACCGAATAAGGTTACCAACATGTACAACTTACTATGTGCATAGAGAGGGCATAAGCTCTCTTAGAACACAGATGAATGGCAGGAAGCATTAGATCTAAAGAGTCATTTCTTAATTTTTGAGCCCTAATAATTTTGAGCACTTAATGGATAAGATAGCTCCTAAAAAACTTTTTTTTTCTTTTTCGATAGGTCCTAAAAAATTCAATTTATATTTGATAAGCTCAATAGACATAACAACATTCCTATTCAGAATGAAAAAAATATTTAAATCATAGCAATATATGGTGTAAGAAAAACTACTTTTACAACTAGTGCAATCTGATTATTGTATGTATATATAACTCCAAGAAAAATGGGGAAAACTAAGGCAATAATTACAAATAGACATTGGATGAATGAGTGAATGGTAGAGATCAAGAATATAAGGAAGCACAAGAGATAAGGGTTTAAAAACATAAAACTTTGTACTTTCTTCCAAAAAAATAAAAGGCAAATGAAAATAGAAAAATGAGGAAAACGGTTTGCATATTTTAAGTGTTGCCTCTACCAAAAAATAAAACTTGACTCAACCAACTTATGTCAAATGTAAGAAACTGTTGCCTTTATGTTCTATATCTTTGATGAATTGGACGAATAAATAATTTTGAGGAGTTATAACGATGGATGATGTCCTATAATCTTGATATAGAAAATGCACTTGCAATAGAACCCACAAAATAAAATAAAGAAATGAAAACATTCAATGGTCTGTCTAAAGTCGAAAACATTCAATTTTGTATTGGCTCATTTCTTATATGCAACATCTCTCTCTTTCTTTAATTAACATTTTATATTATGGATGTTTGTGGTTCCAAAGAAAAATTTATAAAGACATAAAAAGAAATTTTATCCAATATCTGTTTATCCTCAAGTGCTCTGCTATCATTCACCATCTTTTTTCTTTTTCCAAAACTATGAACAAACAAACAAAACAAAAAACAGAACAAAAAAACAATGGACATGCCTGAGTGTGCTACAGATACCTATTTCGAAATGCCTAAAAATAGAATAAATTCAAAATTTTCCAATATACACAACTAGATAAAATAAGGAAGTTAAATGGTAATAGCACAATAGAAATAAGGGGCGAAAATATGAAAAAATTAAGACTTTCGAACTATTTAAAGGGCTCGGTTTACATAAAAAAATTTCATCCAAGAAGAAATTTTTCTGAAATTCTAGAGTTTGATTGAGATGAAGATTCTCTTCCCACATTGAGAAATGGAGTATGATTAAGGTTTGGAGACAAAGAGTACCTGCAAGGGGGGAAGAGATGATCGGCAAGAGACAGGAAAATAGTTACTTTTCGATGTGGGAGGAGATGATAGGATCTGCTCCACGACGTTGCTGCTGCTACATGAGTTCTTCTTCAACTTCAACGACATAAAGTAGGTCGAATGGGAGGATACAATGGGAATACCCTCGTCGTGGACCTGCTTCATGGTTTTCTTCTTCAACGTTGAACGAGCGGTTGGTGAACGAGAGTAATTTTGAGGGAATGAGGAAATGGGAAGTAAATCTAAAAATGAGGAGAGAGGAAATTAAGAAAGAGAAAAGTAAAAAAAAAATGTAAAATATACATTTGGCCAATCATCAAACCGGCCAGATTTGACTTTTAATTTAACTTTACTGTTCATCGGAGTTAAATATAGCCAATTCAATGTGGAAATAAAATAAGACTTATTCATTAAAATCTCATTGAATTTGACTTTTAACTAATCTAATAAGAGTGTTCTAAGCATTGTGCTAATTCAGTTACATAAGAAAAGTAAGCTAACTACAAACAAATACTTTCCTATAGTTTTTGTAATTTAAATATTTTTTATAACTAAAAGAATTAAATACAATATATATTATATTTAAAAACTGATAATATACTCACTCATTTTGATATTTTATTTAATAATTAAAAAAGTGGTTATTAATGTATTCATATTTTATTATATTTTTCAAAATATTTTAAAATAAAAAAAATTAAAAAAATTGACTAGACGATAAACTCCAACAGACATTTAAAGGAGGTATAGTAGCATGACCCATGACCCATGACCCATGACCCATTATATTTTACCTTTAAATTATACAGTTTATAGATGATCTCAATTATATTTAATGTAATAAGTCCATTAAATGTAACTATTATCAATTTAAGGCAGAAAATTGAGCTGTGATTGGAGTATGTATCTGTCACATCCTAAAAGAAGATGGTTTTTGGTTTGTGCCAAACCATATTCTCGAAAGGAGGCAATCCAAGTTCCAACTGCCCACCAATATTTATCCTATTTTTTTTTTATTTAAAGATTTTGTATAATTTATAAATAAATAGATAAAAGATGCAAATCTTATTATATTTAATATTTTGAGATTCATATTATAAAATCGTTATAAGTGAAAAAAATTATTAAAAAAAAAAAAGACGGGGCCCAAACTATCGCGTTTTCGTGTCACATTCACACCGAAAGTAGAATACGACAAAGCATTGAATAATAGCCTCGGCCTACATACTTTAAGCAGATTGTCGAGCTACTGATCGTATAAGAAAAACGTCGTATAGCTTTATCATCTTTCTACCTTTTTTTATTATATTTTTAATAATTTTTTAATTTATTAATTAAGAAAATAATTATAGTTTATTGATTTTTTTTTATTTTGAAAAAAAGTTTAAACATGTTTAAAAAATATTTTAAAAAATATAATTTACACTAAATCTCATTTGAATTGAGAGATAAATTGTGATAGTTAAATAAAATATTATTTTTTTTAATATTATTGTTATTTTAAAATTTAAAAAATTTGAATTAAATTTTAAAAAAATTAAATTATTTATTATATCTTATATAAAAATTTAAAATAATAATAATAATAAAGTTAAGATGAGTTGAACTGAATAATCAATTTTAAATCCAAATGAGGATTAGGAGATACTAAGTGGACTGAAAGGGTGCCCAACTCTCCCAGAACCCGAGCCCACAAGGTTGTTAGGCCCAAGACCCGTTATCCGCACCCACCACAACGCAATGTCCGAATTCAACTAGGGAGACTGAAACCGGGGATGAGCCAAGTCCCTGGTTATCCCGACCAGACCAGGAAATGGTTACCCCGGCTTCGAGAACACGCTAAGGACAGAACGACGGCTCACGTACTGATGTATCCCCTGGACCTGTCTCCCATCATGATCACTCTCGCATTTATGAACGACAGACAGCCGCCGGTCTACAGATCCCCCATCCCTTTAATGCGGAGACGCTACAAACATATGCTATTAATTACTAAATTGACAAAAGATACAGCGGCATTTAATGCCCCCCTCCAAAAGGGTCTAATTGAGCATTAATTGGAGGGATACTCAATAAATGCGATGAGACCGACCGAGTCAGACCAGGCTTCCTTATCAAGGATGACGGTCAAGTGATATCCCAATTTCCGGCACATTCGTCACAACAGACTCTCCTCCCCAGGGAGACGCCTATAAATAACACTAGACCAATGACGAAAAGACGGTACGTTCATAGATTCTCTTACTCTCTCTATCATATATTTCCTCCCCTACACTAACTTGATCGTTGGAGCTGTCCCGGACCCCGACCCCCCTTGTTCTTGTTTTGCAGGTTACCATCGTACGGGATTCGGTAAACAAGATTGCAGAATACGTCCTTAACAGTGGCGCCGTCTGTGGGATTCGTTTGTTTCTGATCAACGTACTTTCTGCACGTCTTCTCTACCGTTGTCCCAAACGACCAAGCACGACCAGCAGACAGATCCGTCGATGGAAGAAAGGCTGGAAACATTGGAAGAAGTGGTGAGGAAGTTGAAGGAGGAGAATGCCGCCCTCCGGCAACCACGCGAAGAGGCATCGGCCCGCGGCGAAACCAATCTGGGAGAGAATGTGAGCTCCCAACTCCCTGAGGAGAGCGAGGCCTCTGAAGGAGAACGACGCCGGATGCACACCGAGCTAAAAAAGTTGGGGGACAAGTACGCCGAAATGGCAAAACTGATCAGCTCGGCAGCAGGGCATCTCTCCTCGCAGGGGAGCATAGGAACACCCTACAGCGCGGACGTCCTAGCCGTCCCTCTCCCGCCCAAATTCAAGGTCCCACAAGTAGAACTGTATGATGGGTCTCAGGATCCTGTGGAGCACATAGAAGCTTTCAAAGCCCATATTAGCCTACATGGCTATCCCGGCGAGGTAGCGTGCTGAGCATTCCCTCTCACACTGAAAGGAATGGCTAGGACATGGTTCAGAACCATTCCTCCGGGATCCGTCAGTAGCTTCGAGACATTAGCCCGGCTCTTCATCACCCAGTTCATGGCTAGTAGGAAACGAAGGCGCCCCGCGGCGTACCTATTGACCGTCAAGCAAGGAGAGAAGGAAAGCCTGAAAGGGTACCTGACCAGGTTCAACGAAAAAAGAATGACCACCGACAACCAGGACGAAAAGATCACCCTAGCGGCCCTCCTGGGCGGCATATGGCCCAGGAGCCCCTTCATGGCGGAGATAGCCCGCAAGACTCCCACCACTCTGAACGGGTTCATGGATCAGGCTGACGGATTCATCAACGCCGAAGATACGCTCGAAGCCCTAGTAGCCCCGCGACGCAGGGAGCTCTGACAGCATGATCGGAAAACAACCAGTGCCGGGGAAGGCTCTAATAGGCATCGGGGGGCTAGGAAGTTCCCAGATGAGATGAGGAGAAGGGACCCCCCACGGGAACACAGACTGTCGTCATGGCCTCAATCCAGCTTGGCGGTGGAAGATCAGAGCCGAGCAGAATCAAGGCGAGAGTCCATCAGAAGAAGAAGAGGGGATATGTATTGCGAGTATCACAAGTCCAAGGGCCACAACACCGAAGACTGCCAGGCCTTGAAAAAGAGTCAGAGGGATGAACAGATGAACAACCGAAGAGATAGAACTCGGTCGAGAACCCCTCGTCGGGAACGAGAGTCAAGCAGACACCGAGGCGAACCTGTATCCAGCCACCCAGCAGGAGAAATCAGAACCATAGTCGGGGGACCATCCCGAGGAGGGACTACCTCCTCCTCTTAAAGGGCACACGCGCGGAGAGCCAAATACGGGGAAGTCTACTCACTGGGGCAGGCACCGAGACAGGGCAACCCGGGTCCCAGAGGGGAATCGATAGTTTTCAACGAGCAGGATGGGAAGGGAATCGCCTTTCCGCATGATGACGCTTTGGTGATATCAGCATTTGTGGCCAATTTCACAGTTAAAAGGATGCTGGTTGACAACGGGAGTTCGACCGATATCTTGTTCTGGGTGGCCTTCATGCAGATGGGGATCGACCCCCGCCAACTTCAGCCTATCTAGGCCCCCCTTAAAGGATTTACGGGTGAAGCAGTACACCCCGAGAGCCTAATAACTCTCCCGGTTTTGATGGGCTCCGCGCCCAGGACCACGTCCGTCATGACCGAATTCTTGGTAGTGAAAGCTCCCTCCTCCTACAACGCCATCCTAGGGAGGCCGACCCTAAACAACTTGAGGGCAGTCACTTCTACCTACTACCTCAAGATGAAGTTCCCGACCGACAAAGGAGTAGGCGAAGTCAGAGGAGAGCAGGTCACCTCTAGGGAATGCTACGCCCGGGAATTAAAACACAAAGACAGTTCCGTGGCTACGATCTCCCTAGAGGAAGAGCATGTTTAGTTTCTGCTTGCACCTCCCCGAGCAGTATGGGACGATGAGATCAGGGACGAAGCGACACTGCGCCAAGCGGAACCCAACGAGCGTCTGGAATTGATTCCGGTCGACGGCGACAACCCGGATCGGACAGTGCGAGTCGAAACCAGGATGGATCCAATAGTACATATGGAACTCAAGGCTCTCCTCATCGAGCACAAAGACGTATTCGCTTGGACACATGCGGACATGCCCGGAATCGATAGGTCTGTAATAGAACACCGGCTGTGTGTCAACCCGACTGCCCGGGCAGTTAGGCAAAAAAGAAGAAGCTTCTGTGCTGAGAAGTATGCCGCCATTACAGAAGAGGTAGATAGACTCCTGACCGTTGGGCTCATCCGAGAGGCTCACTACCCGGAATGGCTGTATAACGTAGTACTGATAAAGAAGACCAACGGGAAATGGCGTATGTGCGTGGACTTCACCGATTTGAACAAAGCCTGCCCCAAAGATAGTTTCCCTCTACCGCGCATCGACCTCATTGTGGATTCAACTGCTGGGCACTCTCTCCTCAGCTTCATGGACGCCTATTCGGGTTACAATCAGATCAAAATGAGCACGGACGACGAGGAAAAAACGGCGTTCATTACAAATCGCGGACTCTATTGTTACACTGCCATGCCTTTTGGACTCAAGAACGCGGGGGCTACTTATCAACGGTTGGTTAACCGTATATTTAAAAAACAAATCGGGAGAAACATGGAAGTTTACGTCGATGACCTCTTGGTCAAGAGCCGCTCCCCTAACGATCATGTGACGGACCTGAGAGAGGCCTTCTCTATCCTGCAACATTATCAAATGAAGCTCAACCCTGCCAAATGCACCTTCGGGGTCGAGTCCGGCAAGTTCTTAGGGTACATGGTCTCTGAACGAGGAATCGAGGCCAACCCCGAGAAGATACAGGCTATCCTCGGAATGGCACCCCCGAGGAACCTGAATGAAGTCCAGCGATTGGCTGGTCGAATTGCTACTCTCAGCCGGTTCATAGCAAGGTCGACCGATCGATGCCTTCCCTTTTTCCAAGTCCTTTGAAAAGCACACGAGTGGGACACATCGTGCGAACAGGCATTCGAACAACTCAAAGATTACCTGACGTGTCTCCCGTTACTTAGCCAGACAGCTCCCGGAGAGACCCTTGTGGCTTATTTGGCAGTCTCGCCCCATGCAACATCTGCAGTTCTAGTGAGAGAAACCGATCAGGGTCAGAAACCTGTGTACTATGTCAGCAGGGCACTTCAAGGAGCAGAGACCAGATACCCCCGTACAGAGATGATGGTATTCGCTTTACTAACAGCTGCGCATCGGCTGCGTCCATACTTCCAAGCCCACACCATAAGAGTAATGACCGATCAGCCCCTCGGAACCATTCTCCAGAAGCCCGATACGTCCGGTCGATTAGCCAAATGGGCAATCGAGCTGAGCAAATTTGATCTAACGTTCCAGCCCCGAGCAGCGATGAAAGCACAAACACTGGCGGATTTTGTTGCAGAGTACACTGGGTTTCCAAAAGAGATCCCCAGTGAACCTCGGGGGCAGGCATGGCAGCTGTATGTTGACGGGTCCTCATGCCGAGCTGGGGGTGGAGCAGGTGTACACATCGTCACCAACCAGGGCGTCCAACACAACTACGGTATAGGCCTAACTTTCAAGGTAACCAACAATGAGGCGGAATACGAGGCCCTCATAGCCGGGATGACAATTGCTAGGGTCCTCGGGGCGACTGAGCTGGAGGCCCGAACTGATTCCCAAATAGTCTTTCATCAAGTACTCGGCCAATACATCACCAAGAGTGAAAAATTGAAAAAATATCTGGAGCTAGTATGCATCGAGAGATATCGATTCAGTTACTTCCGTTTACTACGGATCCCAAGGGAAGAAAATCATATAGCGGATCGACTGGCAAAAATAGCATCAGGAAAAGAGGAACATTTGCCCCCAGAAAACACTGAGATCAGGACGATAGATACTCCCTCCATGGGCAGCGAAGTCAGAGTAGTGGCTGTTGCAGATCCCGACTGGGCGACCGATATCACAGCATACCTCCGGACAGGCACGTTACCTCCCGACCCGGGCCAGGCCTGCAAGATAAAAAATAGATCGTCCAGATTCACACTGATTGACGGATCGCTGTACAGAAAGGGTTTCTCTGAACCATTGCTCAGGTGTGTGACGAAAGAAGAAGGGCAATACATACTAGCCGAGATCCATGAAGGAATCTGCGGGGCTCACACGGGATCTAAAACACTAGCCGCCTGCACCACCCGTGCAGGGTATTACTGGACGTGTTTGTTCCAGGAAGCAAAAGAATTCGTTAAGAAGTGCCCAAAGTGCCAAGAGTACAGCACAATGTTGCACTCCCCGTCGGAGGAACTCACTTCGATAACATCCCCCTGGCCCTTTGATCAATGGGGACTTGACCTTATAGGGCCATTCCCAGTAGGGAGGGGTGGGACTAAATTCATAATAGTGGCAGTGGATTATTTCACGAAGTGGGTCGAGGCCGAAGCCCTTGTCAGCATCACTTCTCAAGCCATCATAAAGTTCTTATGGAAGTCAGTTGTTTGCCGGTTCGGGATACCTCAGAACTTCATCTCAGACAACGGAAAGCAGTTCGATTGCAATCATTACCGAGAATGGTGCTCCGAGTTGAAGATCAAGGTGAAGTACTCTTCTCCCAGCCACCCGCAGGCTAACGGGCAGGCTGAAGCAACAAACAAAACCATCCTCAATGCGCTAAAGAAAAGACTCGGAATGCACAAAGGGGCTTGGGCCGATGAGCTTCCAGGGGTCCTATGGGCATATCGCACAACAGTCCGAACCCCCACGGGTGAAACGCCATTTGCCCTAACCTATGGCTGCGAGGCGGTAATTCCAGTCGAGGTCGGGATGCCTACACTACGAATCCAGCACTATGACGCTGCTTCCAATGATGCCAAGATGATGGAACGCTTAGACTCTTTGGAGGAACACCGGGAAGAGGCCAGCATCCGACTCGCCAACAACAAACGTAAGGCAGAACAATACTTCAACAAAAGAGTAAAGCCGCGCAACTTCAAAGTCGGGGACTTAGTGCTAAGACAAACGGGCATCATGACTCCAGCACAAGAAAAACTGGGACCAAAATGGGAAGGGCCTTACGTAGTAACGGCAACAAACAGACCCGGGTCTTACCGACTCAAAGACAGCTCTAGAGCCGACCTACCCCACCCCTGGAACAGTGAGAGGCTTAAGAGGTACTATGTGTAAACATTTACTAATGTAATTTACTTCTGATGTAATTTGCTTCTTGGAATCATAAAAAGCCCGATGTTATTCATATCCAATGCGTTATAAAGTCCTCAACAAACACTCGGAATCCCGCGGGGTCGGTCAATCCACCCATGCGACGCATCCGCCTCGGAATCCCACGGGGTCGGTCTACCCACCCACGCGATGCATCCGCCTCGGAATCCCGCTGGGTCGGTCTACCCACCCACGCGATGCATCCGCCTCGGAATCCCGCGGGGTCGGTCTACCCACCCACGCGATGCATCCGCCTCGGAATCCCGCGGGGTCGGTCTACCCACCCACGCGATGCATCGGCCCCGGGATCCCGCGGGGTCGGTCAATCCACCCATGCGATGCATCCGCCTCAGAATCCCGCGGGGTCGGTCAATCCACCCACGCGATGCATCCGCCTCGGAATCCCGCGGGGTCTGTCAATCCACCTACGCGATGATCCGCCTGGCCTACCCACACGAAAAAATTCACAACTCCTAAACCCCGATCGTAAACATATTGACCCAGTATGCTCGCGGGGTAAAGACAGAATGAACAAAGCATCTGAAGAACAAAGACAGAGTGAACAAAGCGCCTAAAGGAAGAGCAAATTCAAATATCATATATATAGTCGATCATACAAGCTCGTTCGAATCAAACTCGAACGTCGTGTTCAATTACAAAAAAAAAAAAAACTTTTACGTCGACCAGGTCAAGCCTCAGGAGGGGTCGGAGGAGGATTCAGGTCATCAAAGGGAGGGTAGCCACGCTTCCCGATCTTCTTGACGAATCTCTTCACCGCCCGGTCTGGACGAAGAGACTTCACACTTATCCTTCGAGGATTGAGCTGAGGATCCACCAAGAGCTGGGATCCTATTCGGCGGAGGCCCTCGGCATAACCGTGCCCCCAGGCGGAGTTGCGAATTGCCACCACCCGAGATATCTGCTGCTCGAGGCCAGCGATCCTCGAATGGGCCTCTTCTAGAGCACTCCGAGCCCCCACGAGATCGGACTCCCGAGCGGCCCGAATTTCCTAAGACCGCGCCAGCTCCGCTTTCAGAATCTCTCGAGGGTGCCTCGAACCGGCCAGTTCCTCCTCCCGAACAATCCGAGTCTGCTCGGAAATGGCTAACTCTTCTTCCTTCAGTGATAGAATCTGGGAAGAAGCAGCTAGCTCTGTGGTCCGAGCGGTTAGCTCAGACTGAAGGAGGATCTTGTCGTGCTCAGTGGCCGATCTCGCGTCCACGAGGCGGGCATTCCTCCGATGGGCTACCGCCAGCGAGTCTCGGGCCGCCTCCAATTCGGCCCGGAGAGAAGAGTTGGCTTTCTCCAGCCTGCTCTTTTCTGCCCCTAACTCCTCGACCGATTTGATCAGCCCTCTGCAGGTTTCCTGCGACTGCTCGAACTGGTCCCGTGCCTGCTGTAGCTTGTAAAGCCCGAACTTGCAAACGGTTCCAAGCTCACTGTTGAATTTAGCAAGCTCGGCCAGCTCGGACCCCACTGTCCGGGATATCTCCTGGGCGGCCTAAAACACCAAAAAAAAAAAAAAAAAAAGGAAAAACTTACTTAGCAACTTGGAAAGAAAAGACCATCCGAAACTCAACAACGTCTACCGAACAAACCTGAGTCAGCAGAGGCTCCAGCATCGAGGCCACTCGGGCGGAAGCATCTGCCTTATGCTTGTTCGAATCGGGAAGGCCGCTCTGAACCAGCTCCACCGGCCTGATGACCTCCTTCCTTCGAATCCGACCCGAAGAGCTGACCAAGCACCGCAACCCCAGTTCGAAGTCGAAAAGGAGATGGGGGTCGGGGAGGAGCTTCCAAGCCCGGGGATGGGCACACGTCCTCAAAGTGAACCCCCGAGGTCGACCCCCTCTCGAAAGTCGGGGGTGGCCGCTCAGGAGACCCATCGGACTCAGCGGCAGGTTGACCGCTCTCATCTGCGGCCTCCATATGGCTCCCTTCCACGGGAAGGTCAGACTCGCTCGACCTCTCGGGGGTGGCCTCGTCCCGATTTTCTTGGTCCGGAGCCCCTTGCTGCTCAGGTCCCTCGCAGACACCCTCGGAGTCGGCCTCCTCGCCAAGTACTTCATCTTCCCCCTCGGAGGCATCTGAGTGGCGCTCGGAAGATGAAGGGGGAGGGGTGGGCAACTGATTCGCCCTAGCAGCTTGCTCCTCCGACTCTTGTCGGAAGACCTGCGCGAATGGCATGGCCCCTGGAGTCAAATCGGCAGCATGATCCAGAGCCTCCTGGAAGGCGCCCTCTATCTCCTCTCCGTCTGAGGAGTCGACCCCGGCCAGGTCGGTCGCCTCGATCTGGGCTTCCATGACCATCCTCCCGGCCTCGGCCCTTATTCCCTCGGTCTGCAAGAATCGAAGCCCGTCCGAGGACGACGACGAGGAAGCCTGCTCGGGACGTCGTGCGGGAGAGTCTGTGGGGGGAACACCTCCGTCCGGACCCTCGGACCGTGGACCCTTCCCTTTACTCTGCTTCCTGGGGCGGGCACCACGGCTCGGAGTAGCTTCGCCAGCCCGACTCTTGACGTGCCTCTCTTTTTCTACCTCCCGATCAGAGGCCCGCTTACGAGAGGAGGCTGGAGGTTCTTCCGGGACGGTGAAGAAGCTTTGACCCTCAGCGTAAGATCGGTCTGGTCGGGTCAGAAACTCTTCAATGTTCTCCTCGGTAAGGAGATTGTCGGACCATAGCCGATCGAGGTCCTCTGCCCCCCAAGATACGACAGCCTTCACCCTCTCGGTCTCTTGGGCTGTGAGAGCGATCTCCATGTGCGTCTGAGAGGGGAGGAAACCCCAGTTTTTCTGAACGGGGAAGTCGTTCCCCTCTCCCTCCGGGAACTCCCACTCCCTGCCCGAGACGAAGAAAAACCTTTTGTGGTAATCTCGGGCACTCGAATGTCTCTCTTCCATTCGGATCAGCCTACATTTCGGCTTTATCTGGAAGCCGGCAACGTTCCCATCCCGACGAAGGAGCCGGTACATCGAAAAGAACTCCCGAGCGGTCAGATCGGGGTAGGGATCGTTCTTCCTAGAAAGAACGATCCGAAACACCACGCAAGTGGCCAGCAAAATGCGCCACCCATTCGGCATAAGTTGGGCAGGGGCCAGACCCAAGAAGTGAAGCACTTCGCGAACGGGCCGGATGAAGGGAAGACGGAAGCCCTTCGAGAACATTAGCGAGAAGAGGACCACCTTCAGAGCCCCCCTATCGCGTTTACAAGCCCTGACGCCATCCCCTGGGGCCTCCAGGGTATGCCGTCAGGAAACGCGGTGTTTCTTCCTAAGCGTGTCCACATCAGAGGACTGCATTGTGGACGTCCAACCATTGCCGGCGAAGAAAGGACATGGGTCAGAAGAAGCCATGGGGGCAAGTTGAAAGGAAGAACAGAGAAAGCAGCGAAAGGACGGAGAAGGCAGCGAAGAGCAAAGGCAAGAAAGAAGGGCAACAGGATGGCAAGAAAACAAACAGCGGAGCAAGGACAATGACAAGATTTCTGGGTAATTTATACCCAGAAGCAAAAACTTAAGCGAGCGGGAAACGAGGCTACGCCGAAACCGTCACCTCAGACGTGGCCCTTGGGAACAGAAAGCGCGCCCTGAACTGACCAATCAGAGGTGAGATGCGTGCGCCGAAATGACAAGTCAGTTAATGATGGTCACGCGCGTGCGTCTCACTATTTAATAACGGACTACTGACAGTTCGAGAAACGGAACGACGACACAATTAAATTTTGAACTACATTAAATGCCTGATACGAAATATGACAGGTCACGATTCGGCATTAATTGATCGGAATTCAAATCGTCCCTCTGAAGTCCGGTCGATAAATGAAACGACATGCCAGCTGGAACTACCCAAATACATCCAACCCCGTGTTCCTGCTCGGAAGAGGCAATCAAAAGAACACTGCCCAGTACTGAAGGACAGTGCAAGCAAAGAAAAGGAAGACCTTAGCTCTAAAAACGTTTGGAATTTCCATCGAAGTGCCTTCGATAAAAACTCGCGGGGTACTGAAAGGGTGCCCAACTCTCCCAGAACCCGAGCCCACAAGGTTGTTAGGCCCAAGGCCCGTTATCCGCACCCATCATGATCACTCTCGCATTTATGAACGACAGACAGCCGCCGGTCTACAGATCCCCCCTCCCTTTAATGCGGAGACGCTACAAACATATGCCATTAATTACTAAATTGACAAAAGATACAGCGGCATTTAATGCCCCTCTCCAAAAGGGTCTAATTGAGCATTAATTGGAGGGATACTCAATAAATGCGATGAGACTGACCGAGTCAGACCAGGCTTCCTTATCAAGGATGACGGTCAAGTGATGTCCCAAGTTCCGGCACATTCGTCACAACAGACCCTCCTCCCCAGGGAGACACCTATAAATAACACCAGACCAATGACGAAAAGATGGTACGCTCACAGATTCTCTTACTCTCTCTATCATATATTTCCTCCCCTACACTAACTTGATCGTCGGAGCTGTCCCGGACCCCGACCCCCCTTATTCTTGTTTTGCAGGTTACCATCGTACGGGATTCAGTAAACAAGATTGCAGAATACGTCCTTAACATGGACAAATTAAAAAACTACAGTGGTGCCACTCTAAAAAATATTCTACAGCTGTACACCATACACTAGAAATATAAAAAATAAAAATCTACATTTGTGTGTAAAGTTGCTAAATAGAAGAACTCATCTTATAAATGTGACAAATAAAGATCTACATTTGTTTGGAAAAACATCTATTCTAAGACTCTCTTAACTACTTTGCCATTATTCATAAACTATTCACCACTATTTATATGCAGGGCCGACTTTACTTTAAATAAATTAGGTAATTGTCTGAGCCCCTTGATAATAAAAAGTCGCTTTAAAAAATCTAAAGTGTATTTTTTTAAAAAGAAAAAAAAAATATTAAAAAATATCAATTAATTAAATAGATATTATATATGTCATTATTAATTTTTGAAGTATTCTACATTCTATTGGTGCAAAAAACTTTTTTGCATCAATCCAATCATGGCAAGCCACGTAATGGTTTATTTGGCAAACCATTAAAATTGTTTGCACTAGATTTATTTGAGCAGCACACGCCAGTACTGTTGGATTTTTTGCTCCTTGAATCCCACATGGGAAAGGAGTGGGAGAGGGGCAATGCTAAGGGGTTATAAAATGAGGCCTAGCCTCCTTGGTTTAAACACACCAATCAGAAACTTATCTAGTAACTTTTGATTTTAGTAAAATTCCTCTATTATCCTTTTTTTATGTAAAAGGAAGAGAGGTGAAAGTTAGAGTTTTACTAGTGGGAGAAGTTTTTGTGGGTGTCGTTGGGGTGAGGAGAAAAATTGTGTGATTGTAACAATTTTTCACATAGTGTATTTTCTTCTCTGGGTTTGGTGGTTTTTCTCCTGTTTTGGAGTTTTCCACGTAAATTCTTGTGTTTTATTTATTTCTCTATTTTTCTTATTATTCTGTTAAAAGTAGATCCTGGTGGGGGGAATTTGGAAGACCAGATTCCCAACAGTGGTATCAGAGCCACTAGGTTCTTTTTGCAGGGTGGAGTTTTGGTGTGGTAGTGTGAATACGTATGATCTAAGGAAGTTCTGTCTAGGAGATTGGAAATTTTAAGTGTGTCCGTTGTGACCCTCCAATCTTTCCTGGGAACTTTGAAGTTCTGTCTAGGAAAAATCAGTCTTTCCTGAGAACTTACTTAGTGGATACTATTCATTTCTACGGTAAAATTCATCGAAGAAATGTCAAGAATGGAGGTAGAGAACGTTGATGGGAGAATCAATTTTGACTTGTGGCAAGTACAAGTCACGGATATTTTGATTCCATCAATTACACAAGAGCAGACCAACTCATGAGTCAGCAATTTGCTGGAGGTGTGGACAATCTGGGCATGTCAAGAAAAGTTATCAAGAAGAAGTGGAGCCGGTTCGGCAAGTGGTTCCAAGTCAATAAATGGAGATACTGGTATGAAACTAACATTGTGTCTCTCTCCATAGAAAAAGAGACATGTATATCTTTATGGCATGCCGCTAATCCCAAAGTTGCCATGATAGAGGATATGTTAATGTTAGTTGTTCCACAAGTTTGCACACGGGCATTGGTTTGGCATTGATGCAAGGTGTGTAGTGGAAATTCATGTCGATGGCTGATGAACTTCCAGGAAAGCCAAACGTGGGAGTTGCACCATAATTTTTCAGCAAGGTTATTTTCGACATGGGCCGAAGTGAAATGCTTGGAATTGGTTTATTCTGAGTGGTTATGCTTTTATGGTGGAGCATGATAGCGGAAGCTATGAATATCCTCATTGCGGTGGAGCATGGCTGTGGGATCAGTCAAAGTCGCAAGGTAGAGATTGTTGGATTTTTTGCTCCTTGAATCCCACATGGGAAAGGAGTGGGAGAGGGGCAATGCTAAGGGGTTATAAAATGAGGCCTAGCCTCCTTGGTTTAAACACACCAGTCAGAAACTTATCTAGTAACTTTTGACTTTAGTAAAATTCTTCTATTGTCCTTTTTGTATGTAAAAGGAAGAGAGGTGAAAGTTAGAGTTTTACTAGTGGGAGAAGTTTTTGTGGGTGTCGTTGGGGTGAGGAGAAAAATTGTGTGATTGTAACAATTTTTCACATAGTGTATTTTCTTCTCTGGGTCTGGTGGTTTTTCTCATGTTTTGGAGTTTTCCATGTAAATTCTTGTGTTGTGTTTATTTCTCTATTTTTTTTGTTATTCTGTTAAAAGTAGATCCTGGTGGGGGGAATTTGGAAACCCAGATTCCTAACAAGTACCCACCCTAAGACAAATCGCCCCTTTTCGAGGACCCCATTGAACCCCGACCCTATCCCAGAACCAACCGCCCTCCCCTCCAATTTCGTCATTCTTTGCGATGATCCTTCAGACCCCCGCGTTCTTGCCCGACCGACGTCTTGGCGACGTGACCGACTTGCGTTCTTGCCGACGACGACTCATCATTCCGACGCCAATGAGGGTAGTGTCAAGCTATTTATTTTTCATATGCATTTAGATTTTTTCAGTCTTTCTTTGCATTTTCTCTTCTTAATATATTTTAATTATTTATATTTTGTTGCCAGCGTTTAATGCGTTCTTATTTCATCCAATACATTAATTCATGTTATTTATGAGTTTAAGACGTAGTGTCAAACGCAATGCCATCAATTTAGGAGTTTAATTAATTACTTCAACCACTTAAAAAGAATTAATTTGTAAGGATTAATTAAAAGGGTAATACTAGGGCCAGTTAGAGTGTCCCGCTGCATTGTTCTGTTGGTATTAATTTATTTTTTATTTTTTGTCTTTTTTCATATTAATTTTTTATATGCTTAAATATTTTTAAAAAAAGAAAAAAATTCATAATATTATTAAACAATATTTTTTTAATCCTTAAGGAAAAAACAAAAGGAAACTGGACAATCTAGTGGGACAAACTAAAGGGACAGAAAGCATTTCCCTAATCAAAATGAAATGGAACTTAAAGTGTCATACTATGCCTTAAATTAGCTCCACCCACTTACCCTATTCAAATTAAGTCATCTAATTTTGATGTGCAAGGAAATATATTTTTATTTTCAAATGATCTCTTGTCTCTAGCGCTTGATGTTAACAAATTTGGTTGGAGGATGGCCACTAAAGGCTTTATCTGTTATTTCATTAGAAAATCATTGTAATGACTTATTGTTTAATACAAGTTTCCTTTAAAAAGAGAGAGATTACTATTTATCTTTTTTATTTTGTTCTAAAAGATTAGTATTTATCTTGATGTTAAGAGTCTAGATGAGATTATTAAAAAAAAAGGCTTAATAATTAATTTAGTTTTGCTGCATATTCCATGTGTAATTTTCAACAGCAATTACATTGAGACTTCTCTTAAAAATCTCAGTTTTTAAGACTTAATATTTCTTCTATTTATATGATATTTAGTATATAGGAACTTGAGCATTTATGTATTTTATGTTAATATCACTATTCTCTGTGTTAGAAGATCTACTCACCATTTGTCTTGTAAATGTTATAAGGTTGCATGACCAATGAGTACATCAAGAGAACGTGTTGAATATTGGATACTTCCAATTCTAGTGACAATGAAGTAGAGATAATAGAAGAGGATGGTGAAGTTGAACCCAACACAAACATGCCCGAGATCCTCGGCCATACTCTGTCATCTTCATATGTTGAGCCATATGTTGGGCTTGAGTTTGACCATGTCGATGATGCACTTGGTTGCTATAAAGTCTTCTCTAGGCAAACTGATTTTAGTATTTGAACAAATCATACCCGACGGTCAAGTACAGACAAATCATTAATTGGTGTTAAGTATGTTTGTTCGAGAGAAGGGTATCATCGATATAATCTTAAAGGGAAAGAGAGAGTAAGACTTGAGGCTCTAGAAGCTCGATGCAGGTGTAAGGCGATGATGACAGTAAAGAAGACTGAAAGCAAATGAGTTGTATCCAAGTTTGTACTCCATCACAATCATGAGTTGTTAAAACCTCGGAGTACACGTTTACTTCGTGGGCATAGACAGATGACAGATGCTCAAAAAATTTTGATAGACAAGCTAAATGACTTGGGCGTACCAACACGAAAAATAGTGTCCGTTTTGGTGAATGAGCACGGTGGCGATCACAATATTGGTCGTATTCCTAAGGACATTAATAATTATTTGGGTAGTCGAAGGAGGCAAGCCCTTAAAGAGGGAGACGCACAAAAGTTATATGAGTACTTCTTGGAAAGTGAATGTACTCGTAAGGACTTTGTATACTTAATGCAAGTTGATACAAATGGGTCGAAGGAAAATTACTTTTGGGCAGACAGTAGATTACAAGTTGCATATCAATATTTTGGGATACTGTTACGTTCGACGCTATATACCTAACAAATCGGTAAAATATGCCATTTGTTTTATTCACTGGAGTTAACCATCATCATCAATCTGTGATGTTTGGATGTGCGCTATTGATAAATGAGATAGCTGAATCTTACATATGGTTATTAAAAACTTGGCTAGACGCGATACTTGGTCATGCTCCATCTATAATAATAACTAATGATGACAAATCAATGGCTAAGACCATCCAAAAGGTATTGCCCAATACAACTCACAAATTGTGCTTATGACATCTCCTACAAAAAGTTCCTGAACATCTAGGTCATGTCATTTGCAAATACCCAAGATTTTAATTTGATTTTAACCACTATATTCATGATACACTAACCATTGAGGAGTTTGAGTTGGAGTGGACTGAAATGTTATCGATGTACAACTTGGAAGAAAATATTTGGTTACAAACTATTTATGAAAAAAGAGAAATGGGTGCTCGCTTACTTGAGATCTACATTTAGTGTTGGAATGTCCACAACTCAACGCTCAACGAAATGAGAGTATTAATAAAATTTGTAAAGGCTGTGTTCGATCAAATACATTGGTAAGTGACTTTGTCCATCAATATGAAAAAGCTTTTAGTGCACGTTCTCTAAGTGAGAAAGAAAGAGACATGAAGACAAAATCATCAACTCCAATATTGAAGACTCATTACAGTATTGAAGGGGCAATGGCCAAACTCTACACAAGAAAATTATTTTCGTTCTTTTAAGAAAAGTTAGTAAATTGCCAAGAGTTTGAGGCACATAAAACATGTGAGGAAGATGAACAGAAAATTTATGTGATGGTCATTCCTAGAAGAGAAAAACCGATATATGAAGTGACACTTAGGAACAATAAAAATGTTGTGTCTTGCACATGTAAGAAGTTTGAGTGGATTGGATTTTTATGCCTGCACATCTTAACGGTTTTAGCAGAAAAAAACTGTTTGAACCTTGTGAGATCATATGTGTTGGAGAACGATTAATGCAATGAGTCGCATGATTGATGGGATATGTGTCAATGATGGGCCATTGGAGACAATCCCAACACCATATGATAAGAAACATCATTTGATGAGACAGTTTTACCCTATTGTTGAGATGACATCATTATCTATTAAGAGCTTCTCGAGATGAGTGATGTTGATAATGATGGTGGTCACACTGAAGGACATGCGGTTCGTAGCCAATTACTCTCAAATTTTCAAGTGCAAGATCTCCCGTCATTGTTGGTAGAGGAAGACCCAAAACATCACGTCAAAAGAATCCAAGAGAAAATGTGCCAACAAAGAAGCGATGATGCGGCATTTGTAAACAAGAAAGGCATGTTAGAACAAATTGTCTTTTACCTAGGCACCTGTCAAGAGATCATTATGTTTCTAATATGTCTTATATTCATTGTGTGAAACTTTTAACTTGATAAAATATTTTTTGTTATAGTGGTATTGGCGGACCGAGTTCAACTACATTAACTCCAGATTTGGCCACTATTTCAACACCATTTGATTTGTATGCATACTAATATTATCTTGTAAAAGTTTGTTTATTTAAATGTTTGATTTAGTTTGATTTCATCACTTAATTTTTTTGTCATTTGTAGGAATATACATTACCCGACACCTCCATACCCTGTCGTTACGTCAACGCCATTTGATATGTATGACTACTAATTTTATCTTTCAAATTATTGTTATATTTAAATATTTGATTTCATCTTATTATATCACTTAAATTTTTATTTGTAAGTAGGAATATTCAATACCTGACACTTCTTTACTCTCCTGCTATATTAACGTCATTTGACATGTATGAGTACTAATCCTATTTAAATATGTATGAGTATTGTTGTTATATTTAAATATTTAATATCGTCTGATTGTGAAGCTTTTATTTTATAAATAGGAATATGTAATACTCGACACCTCTATACCCTCATGCTATGTCAACACCATTGGATTTGTATAAATACTAATCCCATCTTACTCATGTGATATATTTAAGTGTTTGTTTTCGTTATTGAAAATTTTCTTATTTTGTAAAAATATGCAATTTTCTATAGTGTCACAAGATAATTTCTTGTATGGAGCATCGTGAAATTTTGACCACTTAAAAGATAATTAGTTATTGAGCAATTGACGGAGTGGACTTTTGTTATATTTATTGTTTTTTAAGTTTGTGATGATATTTAGGAATGATACTTGGATAGATCATTTATTTTGTAGCCATATAGAATTTTTGGGTTGTATTGATAAATCTGACTGGTTGTAAGTTGGTTGTATTACATAATTTAGTTGGATGTACGTTGGTTGATTGTACAGGTTCACTTGATGAAAACTCATTTCTTGTCTATCTTGGAAGAGTTTTTTTTTAAATGTTCTTGTTTAGGTGAGAATTGAATTATTGACAGTTTTGTAATTATAAATGTAGGTTGGTTTCACATTAGATAAAGACATCATGTTAAAAAATTAGGTTGAATGAGTCAATTAGTTAAACTTTTGTTGATAGGATTAAGAAATCAAATAATGAATTCGACAAAAATAAATAAAAGAAATGCTTAAAAATAATATTATTTATCAAAAAAGAAAGAAAATTCCTCAAATTTAGTTAATTTATTACCAAATTTTTATGGCCTAATAAATTATCCGTATTCTTCTTTTTGATGAGTACTATATTACTAAATTTAAATTTGATAATATACTAATACTAATACTAATACTAATACTAATACATTAGTAATATATTAATACTAATACTAAATCTAGTAATATAGTAATACTATAAATTTAGTAATATAGTAATACTAATACATTAGTAATATAGTAATATTAATACTATAGATTAGTAATATAGATTTAGTAATATAATAATACTAACAATACATTAGTAATATAGTAATACTAATATTATAAATTTGGTAATATAGTAATACAGTAATACTAATACTATAGATTAGTAATGTAAATTTAGTAATATAGTAATACTAATACTATAGATTTAGTAACATGCTAATACTTATATTATATAGTAATACTAATACTATAGATTTAGTAATATAGTAATACTAATACTAATACATTAGTAATATAGTAATATAGTAATACTAATGCTATAGATTAAAAATATAGATTTAGTAATATAGTAATAGTAATAGTAATAGTAATAGTAATACTATAGATTTAGTAATATAGTAATACTAATACTATAGGTTAGTAATATAGATTTAGTAATATAGTAATAGTAATACTATAGATTAGTATTATAGATTTAGTAATATAGTAATACTAATATTAATACATTAGTAATATATTAATACTAATATTAAATCTAGTAATATAGTAATATAGTAATAGTAATACTATAAATTTAATAATATAGTAATACTAATAATACTAATACTAATACTAATACTAATACTATAGTTATACTAATACTAATATTTTAGTCTTATAGATTATAGTTATACGTATATAATATAATTATGTAAATCACTATAACCAATAGTCTAATACTAAAGTTATACTTTTACCAATATGGTTATACTAAATCACTATTAACTAACAGTCTAATGCTAATGTATGGCAAATACTAAATTACTAATTGTCTAATACCAATATTATTATATGGTTTATACTAAAAAATTAACAATTATAACCAAATCACCATAACTACATATATTTAGCTTAAACATATTAAAATTTTCATATTTTTTAATGTACAACTTTATTATATAGTCGATATATAGTATAATATCACTATATAATTGTTATATATTACATATATAATAGACTATTAAATTTTAAAGATCTTAAATACTACTATACTTTATAGTTAAATGATTGAAAAAAAGATACACTAATGACTAATGATCAAAATGAGGGGACAAATCTACTTCCACTGACCTTTTGTTTATATAGTGAGATGAGATTAGATAATTTTATATGAAAGTTAAAAGTTAAATAAAATATTATTAAATTTGGATGAAAGTTGAAAGTTAAAAATTAAATTATTTCTTATTATTATGAAATTTGAAAAAATTAAATTGAAATTTAAAAAAAAAATGAAAATTCTATTATATTTTATATTAGAATTTTAAAAAATTATAAAGATAAATAAAGATAATTTGATCACATTCACTCTTAAATCTAAATAAGAGTTAAATATAATTAATTATTATCTTATAATTATTACAAAAAGGGAGACGCCAGGATGCGGTCGGGCTGTATCCCAGCGTTTTGTAGGCCACCCTCCTAAATTCCTATAATTGTTATAAAAATACAATAAAAAATACAATAAAATAATAAAATTTAGAAAACACAATAAAATAATAAAATGAAAAAAATCTAATAAAAAATTTAATAAAAAATAAAATAAAGATGATTTAATAAGAATTTTCGGACTCACCCAACCCCTACCGCCGCCGGTGGCAGTGGGCGACAGCGCCCACCCTATTGAAACTGGCGAGTTCTGGCAATCCCACTCCTGCGACGGCGATCCCTGGTGATCTTCGGTGTGCCTGTCGCAACCTTAAACCCATTTCAGACTCATTCACCGCTACCGACAATGAAAAAGACTATAAAATACATGAAATTTGATTGGACCATACCTCAACTTTTCTCCTATAAAACTTTTCTCCTATAAAAATTGCGTGAATGAGGGTAGATAGTCCAGTATAGGGCGAGTATGGAAAGGATTTATGAGAGTGCAAAATTGGCTCAATTGTAAATTCAAGTAAAGCAAGAATTACTATTGGATGAATGATTGAATGACAGTGTCATAGACTGCCGAAGCAATAGTATGGCCCTTATAAACTGACATGTTTCGTTTCTCTCCGGGGCTTGCTTCTTTGTGATTCCGTGTTTCGCATTTCACCATATTAAAGAAAAACAAACGTGGCAAGTCTTGATTGGCTTGGTGCAAAAACGCATTTTGCATCAATCTGAACCTAACACGACTCAATAATTATTTCAAATACTCGTAAGAATATAATTTTCTTTTATTATTATTAATTTAATATATAATGAGAATTATAAACAATAAAATTTAATTTTCGAATATTCATAAAAAAAATTTGTACAATTATTTAAAGAAACAATGATCATTTTTTTATAAAATTTTAGTGACAATAATTATTATAATTACTTCTAAGTCTATTTTAAATATTAAAAATATCTCAGTATATTTGTAAATATTAATAAAATAGTTTTAATTAAGATATTTTTAGATTTTGAGTGGAAAAAAAAAACTGAATATGAAAATATTTAAGAATACATAAAAATAGTTGTATTTCCAAATAATTCCTAAAATTCAAGAGTACATCTTATAAAACTCTTGTTTAATGAAATCTTTTCTAAATCAAATTTTTTTAATCAAAATTAGTTATTAGTTTAAAATCTTTTCTAAATCAAATTTTTTTAATCAAAATTAGTTATTAGTTTAAAATGTAGTATTTAATTTAAAAAAAAAAACCCAATCAAAATTTTTATCTTAAGCCCCATAAATTATTGAGCCGGCCCTGTTCATATGAGCTGAGATTCTCTTAACATCCAAACAGTGGGTTAAGGCTTGAGTTTCTGCATTCATATTCTCCATCTGAATCGAAGGAGAACCAATTCTTGTGGGTTCTTACCCTAGACTAGAACAATGAATTACTTCGCTGCTTTGATTAGAAGTATTCTCACAGACGGAACAAATTCAATCAGCTCAACAGATAACTTTTGTATACAAAGAATGTTCAACAAAAACCACCTAAATCAGTTTTTAAATTTCCCTATTTATGCCACTTGATCCTATACTTGGGATCTTTATTAATGAAGAGCTGAACTTAAAAAAAAAAAAAAAACACTAGATCATTCTGCAAAATGTTCAACACAGACCATCTGACCTAGATGGATTTTATTGCTACTATTTTAGGACATTAGAAAGCCAGATTCAGAAGAAGCATACTCAGTTCTCAGGTGATGTAGGCACCCAACTCATAACCCGGAATGTTTATCTTCAACCTCAACTCACTTCTAGTTCCCAACCTGCACTTCAAACCACCAATCTTCTGCCTCGCCTTAAGCCCTTTGAAACCACACCAATATTGGCACAAACTACATCCACTTAATACAGACTGAATCTGAACAAGGCAGACTAAACCAATTCCATGTCATTATCATTCTTCTATTCTACTCTCTTCCCCATTTTCCTGTTAATACTCTTTGGACCCAAATACTGGCATGTCTGACAACTACATTAAGGCCATGTCTCTAAACTCAGAGATGGTTTTCGACTCAAAGATATTTTCAAAAGCAAATAATATTTAAAAAAACCTAAATATTACTCAAAAAAATAAGATCGGGCCACTCCCATCACAAGTGGCTAAGAATGTGCCACGGCTAGAGTTTTCAGATCACCACAGGCTCCCTGATCTGGGCCCCGTGGTGGTGGCCAGATTCTATGGCCACATCTATACATACTTTTAACGTGTCTTCCCATTTTTTAAAAACTCTACCAAAACATCCTCTAAAAAAGATCTAACCATTCACAAGCACTTTTACACTATTCATGAAAACTTCTTACATCCAAATATCACCTAAAGCAATCTGGCTTAGATGGTAATCATGCTTAGTTATAAAAAATACTAATCAGTGTATATTACCCAGAATACCACATTCAAGCTAATACACAGTATTTTTTTTATCCAATTCAAAGCATAAAAAACTACTCAAAGCAAATTTAATATGTTAGACCACAAAAATTGTCATATTCTCTCACATAAGGATAAGACTCCTTCCTATCTTTTGCAATGCATAAATGTCAAACAATAGCTGGCAGCAAACTAGATTGACAACAGACGTCAACGAACATTTCCTTGTCTATCTTTGATCTCTGGGTCCCTGAAGTTAAATATATCATTAAACGTGAGATGCATTCATAAATTCAAGGGGAACTATTAAGATACTTATATCCTGAGCCAGACCTCTGAACGTGATTGAGAATAAGAAGCCTCGGTCCAGGAGGGATTCGCACATCTCTGAGCGCACTGAAACATGTCATGGCAAGTGAGGGCGATTACAACTTAAATATAACGCTAAGATATCATCCTCCAAAAAGTGTTAAAAGTGTATTAGGATATACGAAGCTACTTGCCTGTCAGTGAGCAGAGGCAATGTGCTGTCTGTCAACAAGCCTTTTCTGAAGTTCTTCTCATAATCCTGGAGGCCAAGCTTATTCAACATGGATCTTGTTTTATCATAGAAAACATCATCAGCTGGTGGTTTAGAGAACTTTTCCCCTATCTGCATAACCAAAAGGTAAGTGCTCCACACATATAAGCAAGCACCAATAGAAACAGTAACACATTAGGATTTTACATATATACAGATGGAAAATCAAAGCTGCAGTGTTGCCCCTAGAATGTTTTTAGGCATTCTTTTGTATGCCTGCTGTATACATAGGCTATGCCTATTCCATTCGTGTTAAATTTTTTTGACCTCTTACAAAAAAAAAATAAAAAATAAAAAATAAAAAAATAAAAAAAAATTATTATATACATTAACTTGTGAGACCATGTTTTGATTCAAACCATTCATATCAATCCATATTGAGAATTGAATATTCTTAAGTTTTGCAAATCATTGTCATGTCAACAAAATCGATTGAAATCAGGGAGCCTGAGGAAATTCATTGATGAATGACATGTAGAACTTGTTTTGTTTTAATCGGTGAACGACTTGTAAAACTCGATGTGTTGTGTATATAGAGTGCACAACATGTATAACTTTCATAGCAGTTATTGAGAGTTAAGGACCAGAACATAAGCATCCTGTGGAGCTTGAACGTCTTTTGAAATGATAAATTCAATCGTTAATGCGCGCACCTTGAAAAGCCCCCCTTGGACAAGAGCAAAAAAGAGGCCAGAAGTAATTGCATTTACTGGCTGATTTGGGGCACCCATACCACTCACTAATGAAAACATGGCTCCAGAACCAAATGCTGCCACCATGCTGCAAAAAAAAACTCTATTGGTAAAAAAGTACATGCAGCAAAAAGGAGGATAGCACATTACTAAAATATAATTTTGACCAATGACCCCCAAATTAACAAGAAATAAAAACTAGGTCAAGTCTATGAACCCAAAGCAATCTCCATGAAAAAAAGAGCCATTCCTACTTCCTCTTTCTGATAAACACCACAGTTTAATAGCAAGAATGATCCATATCACTATCTCAGCTTGCCTTCCAATATACATTTAAGATATTCTCATATCAATTTCAAATAATTAGAATCCTCAATCTCCCTCAGAACTCATAAAACATGACCACATCTTAATTTGTTCAAATTAAAAATATAATGTTATAGTACATGCGTCTTGATGTCCCTAAAAGATATTAATAGAGACCCACATTCAGATTTGCTGCCAGATATAAATTAAAACTAGCGAGAGTATCCCATTGCATTAATTCTAAAATTTATTAGAACATTAGTTTTTAAAAATATTGGTTTCCATGATTGCATCCTCATCAAAATTAAAAGGAGAGAGAAGATTCTATTTCGAAAATACATGCTACACGAAATTGCATGCTAAATGAAGGGCTTACCAGCACCGTATTACATGCTAGGATGGTGTATGATAGCCAACAGTTTAGAGAGAGAGAGAGTTTAAAGCTTGTTGCCATTTTCAAAATCTCCTTAAGCAATCTACTCCTGTCTAGAATAATGAATTCTGGTAACAGGTAATATCAAATAGTGCAAAGGCTCAAAATTCTTTTCAATATAACAGCTTTTTGAAAAAACAAAACATGTAGCTGCTGCCATTAACGAGACCCCTAAAATCATCATAAAAAAGATATCCACAAACAAGTTATATTAAAGGAGGATCGGTATGCTGCATATTAAGCCCTTTGAACGGCTTCAGATCTGAAGCTCATTATTTTCTTCGTTGTACTTCTATTCTTTTTACCTATTGATAAGTTTCATTGTACGTACTTCTGTTTGTTCAGATATTCCAATATATTTATTAATTTATCAGAATAAAATAAGCAATTCAATCAACATAACCAATGATGGATGTAGAGGTTTTTCTTTGGAGTTTTTAAAGCAAATTTTTGTAGGACATTGGGATCACACTAACTAACTCGGGGGCATTGGGTCTCTTCCCCTTCATTCCCCCGCAAAGCCCAAATATAACATCTTTCCCACACACCCTGACTGCCAAAATATGCGATATTTAGATTTGCAAAGCATAATGAGAACCGGACATTTCTGCAGCAAAAGGAATACTATCAATTATAAAATTTCCCAGGAAAATAGCAGTGAACTATTCCACATTGGCAGCTTAAGAAATCCTTAATTACTTCAATTCATCATTCCAGATTGAGCTTATTAACACACGCCCACAAAAGCCCAAATCCCACGCAATTGCAATTAGCATCCCCCGAAACTACAGAAGAAAGAAAAAGGAGAAGAAGGAAGCGGTAACTGAAGCTCACCTAGACTGGACATCCTCCTTTCCTCGCAGTCGCTTCATAAGACAGGATATGCCGGCATTGACACCTGTTATCACAGCAAAGTTGCGAGCTTGTGCCAACGGACCCCCAGCTAGAGCCTTTAATCAAAGTAAACAGTTTCCAATATAATGGAGGAACCAAAATCAATGCCAATGAATAATTAAAATTTTATGTCTTACAAGTAACCAGAAAAAAAAAAGTAACCAGAAACTTGTTATTCGTGTATAAAACCCCAGCTCATAACAAGGCCAAAACCATCTAACCCAAACGACAAAAAACAAAATTTACCCTAATCTACCAGGTCAATAGAGATTTTTAGCGAAATAATGAAAAGGGAAACAGAGGAAATTGAAGAAGAACAAAGCGAACCTGGGCTTGTTGGAAAGAGGCCATGGCTTGGGGATTGGCCTGGGGGGGAGGAATTGGAAGAGGGGAAGACTTGTCGTTGGTGAGAGTGCCCATGAGAGCACCAATGGCAGCGCCCTGAGCGGAGCTGGTGAGGGTGACCATAGCAACCTCGACTGGCAGAGACTGCTTCGACAACCAAGACTTGAAGCCAGTCTCCAACTTCTTGAAGCGAGCCTGTATCTGCTCTATTGGGTTCTGCTGGGGACTCAGCTTCGCCACCATCACACCCTGCTTTCCTTGCTCCATTTTAGGCTGATTTTTCTTTCTTTTTTCCTTGTAAATTAAATTTGGTTTAGGTGCCTTTGGTGCCGCTGCTGTCTGCAAACTCTCGCTTTTGTGGATAAAGCATAAACCGGAACCGTAGGGCTTCTTCGTCTATATATATATATATATATATATATATATATATATATGAAAAGGAAAAATTCACGTTCTCTCTTATAAAAATTTCACCATAAGAAAAATGTCTTTTTTTATTTTTGCAACTCTTTCCATTTATTTCATCTTATTTCATTTATTTATTTATTTTATTTATTTTATTTTAATTTATTATATTTTTTTATTTTTAAATAAAATAAAATAAAATTTTAAAATAAAAATAATATTAAAAAATATTTTATTTTATTAAAAAAATATTATAATAATATTTTATTTAATTTTTAATTTTATTTTAACTAAACTCATCTCATATATATTAAAAATAAACAAAGCCATATATTCTTTATAAAATTTAATGCTTATCATTTTTTTTAATTTTCAATAAGATATTTTAATAAATTTAAAGAGATATAGTGTAGCTTTTTAATAATTTGAGGTAATTCACAAAATTAATAACTGATTATATAAAATAGAATTATGAATTGAATAATAAATGGTAGTTGAGATCGCAATCACCTTCAAGATGATCAAATGATATGGTATATTTTCTTTATAAAAACTTAAATGACTTGTTAAAAAAAGTATTTAATTTTTTAAAATTCTTAAAAGATATTTAACGAATTTACTACTTTTGCAATCATCATGATCAAACAATTATACTATCATCTTCTTTATAAAAATCTAAATAATTTTTTAAAGATGATTTATTTTTTAAAATTTTAGTAAGATATTTAATAAATTTACTAAGATATATTGCAACTGTGTAATTCATAGTATAAAAAATTATGAATAGTAGTTATAATTATTAAAAAATATATATATTTAATTTTAGAATTAAAAATTAGAATATAACGAAGTCTTTCTCATAAAAAAAAATAATAATAATAAACACTTTTTTTCTCCTCCGATTCTCCCTCGTCCCAACTCGTTTCTCACCCACTGTAACCCCCCCACCATTTCTTCCCCTCCATTTCTCCCTCGATTAGTCTATTTCTCCCGCAGCAGCAGCAGCAGCAGCAGCAGCTTCCCCTCACAGCAGCCCGTCACAGTAGCAGCAACCCATCTTCCAGCACCTTCCTCTACGTACGTTACTCTGTAAGTCACAAATCTAACCCAACCTCCTCTGTCTGTCAACTTCGCATAGCAGGAAAACAAAGCAGAACAAGAAAACAAAATTCCTAGAAATTTACACTATGGTTGCTTTCATGATATGAGTTTCTTAATTTATTTCATTTTGTTTTGTTTTGTTTTGTTTTGTTTTTCGTGTTTAAGCATTTCACTTTAAGACTGAGACTAGATTTTTCCGCTTTCTTCTTGCTATTTAGCTCGTTAGATTTGCCACTTTCTTCTCTCTCCAAATTCAGAAATGCTTGTTTCTTGTTTTTCTGTTAATATCCTTTCAATTTTCTCCCTCTAGATTTTGTGCTTAATTTTTAATTTGCTGCCTAAATATTGATTTACTATCAAGTTTTATCCCTCGCAGTGTGCATCATTTGTGTTTAACAAGTAGTTACAATTTTGTGTTTATGATGTTTTTTGCTTGATTTGGTTTTGTTTTGGTCCAATTGTATTATTTTGAAGCAGGCACGGAGACTAGGCCAGAGCAATTGGTGGTGGTTTGACATAAAGGGCTGAAAGATGAGCAGTTCTAGGGAGGAATCTCCCGACTGGTTGCATTCGTTTCAGGTATTGGAAAAATATACTTTTAAGTGAAATTTCCACTGTTTGTCTTGGATTCATTGCCATTTTAGGAACTTGTCAATGGTAAATTCGAACAACTAATTCACAAAAACAAATACATTCTAAAGTTGTAGCTGTGGATGTTGAGCATTGAGCTTCAGTCAGTTGAGCATTGAACTTCGATCAATTTGTGTATATAAACTGTGCAGTTCAGAAACATGGAAACCTTTTTTTCTTTGGAACAAATCGTGGCTACTGATGCATTGAAAGTGCCAATGAAGAGGCAAGTATCATGATCAAAATGTTTTTTTGTTTGAAAGTGTCATGCTTGACGCAAGACTCATAGGTTCATCAGCCATGTTATGATGATACAAGAAATATATGTAAGAGCCACCTTTAAAAACTTGCTGGTGCAAGGTATTTTTGTGAATTTACTTGTTGGGTATGTACCTGTTTTGATTGGGTAGCTCTTGAACAATGTCTCGAGCTAAAAAAAGTTTCCAGCTTATGATCTGATATGCCAAGATCTTTCTGTAATTATATTGCACCACATTTTTATCCCCGATTATTTGTATGAAATCCGAGTGTATTCACAATTGCTCCTAGGCTTGCTAAATCTTTGGAACGCAATCATCAAATTGTTTGGTTTTGTTCCACTTCATAGGCAACCCTTGATTATGGTTAGACCAGTTAGACCAGGTTGTCACTATTTTCCACATGGCGTCAATGCTAACTGAAAAAATTGTACTTTGCTGACCAGGCACCAACCCATTCAACACTGACATTATCATCAGATTCTGAGTCTTCTCTGAAAGGTAGCCCTTCAAGGGAGGACAGAGATGATCTTGAAGAGCCATCTCCAAATAAATCAACTAAAATTGAAGAGGAACACAAGAATCAAGCTACAATTCTTGGTCAGAATGGTGCAAGGTCTCTATCTAATAAGCCATCAAAAGCAAAGTCTCCAAAAAAAAGGCTGAAAGCAGAAGATCAAACACCAAAACAAAAGAAAAATACAGTCAACAAAAAGAGGAAAGAAGGTATGGTGGTGGTGGTTTTGGATGACAATTTTTCGTTCCTCAGGAATGTTATATTAAAATTAGTAGCTTTAAAGGGATGATTCACAATCTGTGATAATCTGGCAAAAGAAGATGATCGGCTTATAGTACTTATACTTTAAGCTTGTCAGTGATGTTAACAGCCTTTTTATTTTGTTTTTTATGCTTCATTTATACCTTTAATGTATTCCTTGTTCCATATTGCATTCTGATAATGATGCAGGGGACAGGAGTGACAGGATTGTTGCGAAAGAAGTAACATTTGAGAAGCATATAGAGCCTTGTGTAAGAATCATCATCCTGAAATTGCTTCATTTTTTAGATTTGGCAAATTACCTTTCATATTTAACGGTTTTCAGCCTCCTCAAGCTTCTTTACATGGTCAAAGGTGATTCACTCATCAAATTGGCTGAGCTCGATACCCTTTCATTCTTCTTTTCATATTTTTAATGATTTATAATAGAGATACTGGAGTTTAGGTATTTGATGAAAGGAAGTGAAATATTGATGTCAATAATAGTACATTTACGTACAAGGCATTTGTTGTTCCACTTGATCATACCTTTGGTTACCTTTTTCTTTGTAAAAGAAGATATCTTTTAGTATTTTCCTTTTGACATGTGCTAGAAAGAACTTGTTCACTCTCACCTGAATTATTATAACTATGAGAGAAATTAGCTGATGAGGATCCATGGAGCTGAAGTCATTTGATCAGGTGAAAGGCTTGGTGAAGTTTACTTAAGTTTATGGAAGACATTACTCGTGTGCTGAAGTTCATGGATGTCTAGGCAAAGGTCAAGAGTATCTTTAACAAATTGTTTGATCGTGTCTCTGTGACAAATTTGGTCTGAATGCCTTTTCATTGTATTTCCCTTCAATTATATAGAAAAACTATACGCTACATTAGTCAAATATTTCCAGCTCCTTACATCAAGCTTTCGGTGCCTTAATTGTATCTCTCTAATCACCGTAATTATTTACTTAGTTTAGTCAACTATTTACACCTAATTTACAGCTATTCTTTAATTATCTGATAACATCCCCCCCTCAAATTGATGCTTGTGGATTAAGAAGCATCATTTTGTCAACCAAGAACTGATGCCGATGTCGAGAAAGCACTTTAGTAAATATATCTATGCTCAGTAGAAATGTGAGGAAGAGTAATAATATGTTTGTCAAAGGCTTCTCGTATGGAATGACAGTCAACTTCAATATGTTTCGTACGTTCATGGAAAACTAAATTAGCAGCAATCTGAATAGCACTTGTATTGTCTGCATGAAGAGTGGAATGAAGTTGAGAAAAACCAAGTTCGCCCAATAATCCACGAAGCCATGTGATTTTTGAACAAGCGGAAGACATAGCGCGATATTCAGACTCAGTGGAAGATTTAGAAACTCTGTCTTGTTTCTTACTCTTCTAAGAAATGAGTGTATTTCCTAAGAACATGCACCAACCAGTAATAGAACGACGTGTATCGGCACAACCTGCCCAATCAGCGTCACTATATCCAACCAACTGTAAGGAAGTTTCCTTAGGAAAGAACAATCCACGTGTAGAAGTGCCTTTGAGATATCAGATAATGCGGCGGACAGCAGCTAGATGAAGATGTCGAGGGGTTTGCATAAATTGACTGACTTGCTGTACTGTAAAAGAAATGTCAGGTCGAGTAATTGTCAAGTAGTTTAAGCTTCCAACTAGTTGCCGATATAAGGATGGATCTGAAAGAAACTCTCCTTCCTCCAAAGGAGTAAGAACATAGTTACCCGATTGGATACCAACCAATGAGATCACTTCCTGTGTGTATTTGTGCTGATGTAACAATGTACTAGACAGAGTAAATTGAACCTCAAGACCAAGAAAATATTGCAAAGGACCAAGATCTTTCATATGAAAAGATGCCTTGAGATCCAGTTGTAATTGCCGAATTAATTCAATATCAGAGCCAGTAATCACAATGTCATCAACATATACTAGAAGTAACACAATTCCTGTAGAAATTTTGCGAAGAAAAAGAGAGGAATCAAACTGACTCTGAATAAATTGAAAGGTAAGCAAAGTAGAGCGAAATTTATCAAACTATGCACGTGGAGCTTGTTTCAATCCATAGAAGGATCGACGTAGCCGACAAACCTTTGAGGAAGGTGTAGTAAACATGCCGGGAGGTGGAGACATATAGATTTCGTCTTTGAGATCTCTATGTAAGAAAGCATTCTTTACATCCATCTGCCTGAGAGACCACCATTGTAAGGTAGCAAGTGCCAAGATAGTTCTAACAGTAGTCATCTTGGCAATAGGGGCAAATGTTTCTTCATAATTAATGTCATACTCTTGACGATTTCCAAGAGCCACAAGTCGAGCCTTATATCTATCGAGTGAGCCATCAGATCGAAACTTAACTGAGTACACCCATTTATAACCAATTGGTTTCATATCAGATAGACAAGTCACAATATCCCAAGTGTGATTGTCTTGAAAAGCCTGAATCTCTTCTTTCATGGCTTGCTGCCAACAAGCTTGAGAAGCTGCCTAAGCATAAGAGTGAGGAATAGGAATAGTATCGAGAGTTGCAGTAAATGAGGTATGAGAAAAACCATACCTATCAGGTATCTGTCTATCCCGGGTGGAGTGCCGAGGTAAAGGAGCTACAGGATTAGGTGGCGGATTAGTATCTAGAAGGAGCATTGAAGTAGTTGGATGACGTCGATTATACACCAGTCCTGGTTTAAACCGCTCAATAGAAGAAGACATAGCATCAAAGCTGGAAGATGAGCAATTAGAGGTTCAGAAATAACCTAAAACTGAAAGAAATATTGATTTTCAAAGAAAATCACATTTCGAGAGATCTGAATATTGTTTGCATAAGCATCATAACAAACAAATCCTTTCTGAGTAGAACTATAACCCATAAATGCACATGTAACAGACTGAGTGGCAAGTTTGTGATGATCAATGGAAGGGAGATGAACAAAACAAACACATCCAAAAGTATGAAGAGAGTGATACTTAGGAGGTATGTCAAATAATCGAAAATAAGGAGAATCATAATTTAGAGTAATAGTAGGCAAATGGTTGATCAAATATACAGAAGTAGATACAGCTTCTACCCAAAAACGAGAAGGCATGGAGGAATTAATTAAAAGAGTACGAGTAACATCTAAGAGATGACGATTTTTACGCTCAGTGACTCCATTTTGTTGAGGGGTATACGGGCAAGAACGCTGGGAAATAATTCCCTTTTGTTGGGGATAAAGTTGAAAGGATTGAGACATGTACTCCCCCACTGAGTCGGAGCGTAAGATTTTGATACAAGTACTGAATTGTGTTTCAACAAGTGCAACAAATTTTTGAAAGACAGAAAACACATCAGTTTTAGAGCGAAGAAAATATATTTAGGTAAATGGACTATAATCATTGATAAATGTCACAAAATAACGATGTTGATTATGAGAAATAACAGGACTTACACCCCAAACATCAGTATGTATAAGCTCAAAACAGGTAGTTGCACGACTACCATGTATAGGGAAAGGTAAAATTTTACTTTTACCAAGACGACAAGTAGCACAATCAAAAGAGACATTAGAAGAGGAAAACAAATTTTTATTACCCAGTAAACCATTTTTAAAAGATGGGTTAAGACAGTAGAATTAGGATGACCTAATTTCTTATGCCATATTTCACTATTGTTGGCTGTAGCCGTACAAGCAAGAGAAATAACTTTAGGAAAGGAAAACTGTAAAGGAAATAGACGTCCCACTTTAGGCCCTTTTGCGATCACCATCCCTGACACCTGATCCTGCACAAGACAACCACCACGAGAAAAGTGAACATCACAGATATTATCAATTAATTGTCCAACAGAGATCAAATTAGTAGATAAATCAGAAGAGACAAAGACATTACGAAAACGACCCAAATTACCAATAGCAGTGATGGGAAGAGTACTACTATCAGCAATTTCAATATTTTGCGTGCCCTCATACTTACGAACATCATGAAGGCTCTTCTCAGTAGCAGTCATATGATTAGAGGCACCCGAATCAACAATCCAAGAAGAAGTTGAGCTATTACCTGTACTTTATAGGCCTAAAGGAGTAAAAGCAGACACAATCATCTGTTGAACCATTGTTGGTGTGAGAATAGAAGAATCAGAATTCACAGTGGCGGGTGCAGAAGAAGATGATTGAACATCAGCTCGGAATGCTTGGGATTGAAGATTTTGAGGTCGCATCCGACAATCCTTGATAAAGTGACCTTCTTTCTTACAGTAGTTACATATTTTCTTGGCACAATTTCGAGCAATGTAGTCAAATTCTTTGCAGTGGTAACACTGCAACTTATTCCGTCCTCTGCCTTGCGCGACATAAGCAAAATTAACAGTTTCAGAAGAGATTCTATCAGAAGTCATACCTATTTGAGTAGATAATCGTTGTTCCTTCCGCAATAATTCTCTCAAGCAAATATCCAAAGAAGGAACTGGATTACGGTTCAATAAACCGGCTCGAACAGGTTCAAACTTAGACCGAAACTTCATCAAAAATTGATTGCATTGACTCTCAGTGTGAACCATTTGAAGAGCCGCAAGTGCCGCCGAGGGTACTTTGGTATAAATAGTGGAAGAATATTCGCTCCAAATATTAATAAAAGCGGAATAGAACTGTTCAATAGTCAAGTTACCTTGACTGAAAGTACTAATTTCCAACTTTAATTGAAACTTCCGAGCGTTGTTATCTTGATGATAAATCTGGTGCAAATAGTCCCACATAGTTTGAGCCGTAGTAAAGCAGTGAAGATTTGTGACAAAATGTGGTTCAAGTGTTCCCAACAACCAAGAAACCACCTTAGCATCATTGACTTCCCATTGAGCAAGTTCATTTTTGGTAGTGGGAATTTTATCAGAACTATCAATATGGTCTGCTAATTCTTTTCCTTTTAAGAACATTTTAAATTGAAATTCCCATGTAGGAAAATTCTTTCCATTAAATCGAATAATAGAATTTTCAATAGACATGACTAAACTCACCCTTTTGACTAAATCAATTAATAATCTCTCTTTCCCCTTTTTTTTTTAAATGTGCAGACAGCTCAACACCACTAAAAATTAATTGACTACTAACCTCTTCCTTTAATTTCGAGTTTTGTGGGATAACTCCACAGAACACCGGTCTGAGACAGCTACTTATTTTGCGTAGCTTCTTCCGTTAGGGCCGTGGTTCGAAAGCTGGTAACATAGAGAAGGTAACACAGAGCCGTGCGTAGCTTCTTCCCGGCTAGTAAGAAGAGGAGGAGGTGAAGAAAAAAACCCACCAAAGGAACACAGAGAGTTCCGACGTCGCCGATGACCATAGACAAGAGCTCCCCCGACCATAAAAAAAAGGCTTCGACAAACCGGAACTCACCCAAGCAAATGAGAGCTCTGACAGAACACAAGCCCCTGGAAATGTAGAACACACAGAAATAGTCGATCAATCAGATAACTACACTCACCCACATCCACAGACGATACCGATCAATACACAGCCACCCCAATCTCAAGAAGCTCAAACCCACACGGTTTGGCACGCAGATGGCAGCACGAGTGATTTAGACTTAAGCCGACGGAAATCAGAGTAGCTCTGATGCCATGACAAATTTGGTCTGAATGCCTTTTCATTGTATTTCCCTTCAATTATATAGAAAAACTATACACTGCATTAGTCAAATATTTCCAGCTCCTTACATCAAGCTTTCGGTGCTTTTTGGTGCCTTAATTGTATCTCTCTAATTGCCGTAATTATTTATTTAGTTTAGTCAACTATTTATACCTAATTTACAGCTATTCTTTAATTATCTGATAACACTCAGGATCATCTCGCATGTTTTGGACAGTAGATGGGGAGAGGGGGAGTCGTGGCCATTCTCTGTTCCCCCGAGCAAAAACATAAAAATTTAAGACCAAATACGATGGACTGACATGTTAAAAAATACTGCCTGCAGAAAGTTTACTTGGCTGCATAACAATTCATTCTTATGTGTAGCATGTGGAGCCATGACTCCTGAATACTCATGGTACAGCTGCTCATCTAATATCGAGTCAATGGTAGATCTCACTTCCCTTGTCCATACCGTTGTGAAAGGGATCATGTATCTGCTGAAGAGAGAGTGTGGGACCTCACCCTTAACATACCTGCAAAATTGTTTTTGCATCTGAGATCTTATTCATTTAAATCTGAGATGTTAAAATTTCAAGGACCACCAGTCACTGATCGAATTATTTCTACCATTTTTTTTTTCTCTCTTCATATTTGCCAATTGTGAGAAGTTCATTTTTTTCTTCCCTACTTGCCCTTGGGAAAAACTTTTGATGATTTCCACTGGAATCTTGATATGACAGTATGCTATTACATCCCGTCGTAATTTTCTTTCCATGTTGTGGCTAAAATGCAGCCAAGAATTTAATGATCCTTGTGTCGATTTCCTGTGAAGGAAAATAATAATCATAATTTGGAAAAAATTTGATTGATCAAGTAATGGGAATCATAATTAAGAATAAATTAACTCATATTTCTCCCACAATTCATCTTGACGCATTATGTTGTTCTTCCAAATATCTACAGTACATCTCTTGTCCATGCAAGTCACGTCTTAATACTTTCTAAAAATGACCTTGAAACATGAAAAGAATACCGCCACTTGCAGTTGAAGTATGATTATGTAGACTAAAACTACTGCTGTTTGTTTTACTAATAGGAAGTGCTTCAGAAGGCAAATATCCTGCGCATTCCACTTTTGATATATAGGTAGAGCTACTAGGAATTTAGAGGGCCACAGTAAAGTACTCAACTTTGAAAATGGTATACCTGGATCTCTACATGCATCAGAATAGCTTAACAAGTTTCTTTTAAATGTATGTCTAGCTTGCTTTCATTTTATTTGCTGATGACAAGAATATATGTTATTGTACAGGAACCAAGTCATTCAGTTTTGGCATTATCATCAGATTCCGAGTCGGGTCGTGATAATAGCACTGCAATAGAGGATAATATTAATCATGGAGAATCTTCTGGAAAAAAAAATTCAGAGTTCCAAGGAGGAGATAAGTGTGATGATGTCGTTCTTGTTTGCAGTGATGGAGAGTTTCCATCTAAGAAGGCTTCAAAAGAACAATCTCCAAGGAAACGGCTAAAAGTTGAGGGTCACACACCAACCAAAGAGCAAAAAATAAATGAGAACGTGGCAATAAAAGGTATGCAGGGGGAACACAGGCATGATTGATTTTAGCTATGAAGTAATAAAATTTTTAACAGACTTGTGAGGAGAGACATAAATTTGTATTAGGGACACAAATGAGACTCTGTATGTCTGTCTCTGCATTTACACACCTCCCTGTCTGCCTCTCTCTTCATGTCTACTCTCTTCAAAGTTTTGATGCTTGTGGTATTGTCAATGGCATAGGAAATGGTGGTGATGTGGAAGTGGCAGTTGAAGAAACTTCTGACAAGCATATTGTACCTAATGTAAGAGATATGATTGGTAGCTATAGTTCATGGGATATCTTAGTAACTGGCTTAATGAAATGCTTTGGCAATTAAAAATTTCCAGGTATCCTCCTCAAGTTTGCCTTTGGTGCTTTCTGAGAAAGTCCACCGAACGAAGGTATGACAGTGCTCATCTTGATTCTTTGCTTTGCTGTTTTGTCCTGGGATAGATAGTAAGGTGCTGTTTTGTAATGAATAACGACCACTGTTCTAATTAAGCTCAGCGGTCACTTTTTATAATATTGTATATAATGGAGAAAATATACTCTGAGGTTTGATCGTCCAATATGAGAGGACAATAATACTCTTGAGCAGTAGCTTGGTGCATTGTTGGTTGCCTTTCTAAAAGCCTAGGTGGATCTCTGCAAGTATGAGTCTATGATGAAGAGTATGGGTTTATTATCCCTCCACTACTTACTACACAGCTTCTCTCGCAAAATATCTGTGCATGTATTCTTTGTTATTTATTGACTAGTGCTGCCTCCTCCTTCCCCCCCCCCCCCCCCCCCCCACTCTTCTCCCTCCCTCCCTCCCTCAAAAAAAAAAAAAGAAAGAAAAACCAGAATTATTAACCCAAAGCTCTGTTGTTATTGCAGGCACTTGTTGAATGTGAAGGGGATTCGATCGATTTGAGTGGTGATATGGGTGCGGTAGGGCGAATTATAATTTCAGATGCTCCAGGAAATCAGGAAATGTATTTGGATTTAAAAGGTGGGTTTTGTTCAAGTGTGCAGGTGCCTTGTATCAATGATGATCCATGGTTGTGCTTATTCTTATGTTATATGCATTTATAATAATCTCTTGCTTTTTACAATCAAACAATAATATAGCTTCTCTTCCATTGCCATTCATTTTCTATTAAAATAATTTATTGCATATTAAAATATAAAACCTCAAAGACGTCATTTTGCACTAGATTTAGAAGAAACTAGAATGTATTTCTTGACTGGTTATATCGTTCATCTTCATGTGCTATGTCTCAGGTTTTATAACCTTATTCTGAGCAACCCAGAAAATAGTTTGCCTATTATGTAGCAGCCTTCTTCTAATTGGTTTAATTTTGGTCACTTTTTCAGGAACCATATACAAAACAGCAATAGTACCTTCGAGGACATTTTGCATTGTATGTCATCAATCTCAACTTGAAATATTCTGTGGACATCATGGTCTCAAAAGTTCTTGCTAGTAGAGATGTTCTGTGTAAACCACAAATATATATCATGATGTACATGATAAACAAGTTTTCAAATTTTATACTTGAACAGTGACCATTTTGTGATTTTCTCTTGTTCAGGTTGGCTTTGGTCAGTCAGAGGCAAAGGTGTGTTAATTGTTTGCATAAGATCTTTCCTTGAGGTGGATGTATTTTTGTAGTCAATAGACAATTTCTATGCCTGACGACTCTCCCCTTCCTCATTGGCACTGTTTCCCTAATTGTACATTTCTTGATCAGATAGAGGCCATCATGAATGACTTTATTCAGCTTAAACCACAGTCTAACGTTTATGAAGCTGAAACTATGGTTGAAGGTACGGTACTTTTCCTAGGTTTTCCATTGTCATTTTAATGTTTAATTGTTTAATTTTAAAAACTCCATTTCCAGTCTTTCAGACATTACTCTTCCTTCACCTCCATAATTTTGTTTTGAGTAGGAACACTGGAAGGTTTCTCATTTGATTCAGAAGATGAGGCGGACAAGATTCCTAAAGCCGTTCCCCAACAAAATAACCAAAATGAGGATGTTGAAGAACAAACCAATGGTAAAAATAATGGGAAAACCAAACGGAAAGCTGAGAAAACATCGGTATGTTTCCAGACCTTCTCCACTACTTTGGAAAGCATCTTGAATAAATCCAAATTACACTTCTTTTGTTTCAATAAATTATGCCACATTGCACGTATGCTTATTTGATGTAAGTTTGGATGCCAGGGAATTGCTCGGAAGAGAGGTAAAGCTGTGGGAGGAAAGACGCAAGCACCAAAAAAAGTACGAAAGAAAAATCAAGTTTCAAAGAGAGGCAAGACCAAGAAATAGGAGACAAATTTAGGTTAATAATTTCTTGTACGGGCCAGAAGATATAGAAGAGTGGTGACTAGATATTAGTTCAGATGGTTGACAGGGGCAAGAGTGGTGGCATCACCTTAATCTAGGATTTTAGGAAGTACAGATTGTTATTATTTCCCTCGACTAGTTTTCTACGGGGTAGCTAAAGAATGACTTGCCATATTCAAAATACACTTACTTGCTCTTATTTTAGTTTTGTTTTTCTAATTTTTTTTCTCAATTTATTGTACTGGTCTCATGATCAGCTTGCCAACCTGATTTCCAATGATGTACATTTTAAACTGATTCAATTTGGGAAACTTGTTATATAAAAGATTATTACAAGTACTGTGACCGATTGAAATACAATGTTAAGCATATTTTGACAACAAAGCATGGACTTATGGATCAGCTACAATGTCCTCGGTGAACTCGTGAAGATCTTTATGCATTTTAAATTCCTATACAAAATAAGCCTTCTACTTCCAATTTGTTTCTCCCTTTTGCAGCCCCCCTCTGATTCAGTTATTCCCCTTCAAATGGACATTTGAGGTTCTGTTGTAGAGTCAATTTATTCTGTCCAGTTTAAGGCTGTAGACTAATATTCAGTGTTCAGAAGAATAAGCTTTAGGATGAGCAGAAAAACCATAATCGGAATAGGGAGGAGGATGTTTGAAGAAGATACAATCCCCACAACCTTTTTATTGCTCTGCTCTTGCATTGGAGGGATGAACATTGGATCATCTGGTTGTTTCACCCTGCATCACGAATTATTCTCAAAAAAAAAAATTCAGGTTTCAAGGTGGGAGGGAGTTGCAGCATGTACATAAGTTGAATTTTAAGCAGCTGAATTAGTTAGAATGAGGTGAGGAATTGTACCCATGAGGGCAAAAAACAATGGCATAATCATTAGCCTTGCATGTAAAAGTGCTTGTGCCATCATCAAAAGCATAGCTATAAGCCCTTGGACAAGCACTTTTAAAAATGGCCGAATAAAAGGAGGGGCGGCAAGTTGTTGGGTTGGCAAACTCTCCACTGCAGCAGTACTGATCCATCCTAAAAACCTCGCATGCACTCTTGCATGCCACAACTCCTTCCTCTCCTTCTCCTCCTGCTACCTGAAGCTCCTTTGGGCAACCTATTTTCATTCCTTCTGTTTATTCTCCAGCTAGAGTTGTAAATCTTATTTCTAACTGTAATTGTAAACTCTTACCCATGTTGATATTTGCAGCGCATCCTGTGGCGTTACATGCTTCATACAACCCACTTGGCGAGGCAACTAGCGGCAAGTTGTAGCCATCGACAATGCTAACATCATAGAAATCTTTCTCATTGCCCGTTCCAAGGGTTATCTCAAAGAGGGATGTAGGTGGAGTGGCACCACTTCCATCACATTCCAGCCTTCCCCCACAATCCCCAGTTTGACATTTGCCAGCTCCCAAGTCATCAAACGTGCATCCTGTCCTTGCCCATATCCGTCCCGACCATCCTGGTGTCGATGGAATACTAACGCTTTGGCCAGAATTCAACTGAAATCCGGTCATTGTAAGTTGAGGCGTGCCTGAACCTGCAAGCGTGCCAGGCCATATAGTATAGGGGCAGTTGTTGGTTATGGTGAAAGTGGAGGCATATGAGCAAGAGAAGAAAGAAATGAAAGCAATAGACAAACTAGGAAACATCCAGGATGTGGGCATTGGCATTGTTGAGGATGATTCTTGTTTTGTTTCAGCTAGTCTGTCCTATCTTCAGGTAAATAGTGTGCCATGACAACACAGAACCAAGGGAGACCTTACTTTGATAAAATTCCCAGCCGCAATATCACCCTTTTGGGTTTAGTATTTCTATCTTGGATGGACTCTTTAAGAAGTAATTCCTTTCTTTAGCAATTACATGGGACATGTCATACACAATTAAAGCGCTCTGACAACAAAATCTAAGCAGCTCCTTTACTAAGAATCAGTAGAGCAGTTCCGATTCGAGCTCATTAATATAATCCAAAGGATGGCCCTCAGAAAAGCGACCCAAGATTCTCTCAAAAAAATAGAAAACACAAACTAGTTTGATCTCTTTTCGGTTTTAAACAAAAAAATATTCGATTGTGGACGTGAAGGTAGAATTTTCTTTTAAAGAGATGGTAAATCACTTTCTACAATCCTAAATATGGAGGAAAGTATCAAATCAGGTTTCACCTGCATTGGCAGTACTTGAAGCTTGACATCAAATTAATAAATTATGGTAACCACATAGAGACAGATGACAGTGAGACCCCTTCAGCATTGCCATGGTGGGGCCTCCAACCATGTCATTCTTAAGATTGCCAGAAACTAGAGCCTAACACTTGCCTTTTTTAAAATCTGGGTCTTCACCTTTCCTACACATGTAATCGGTACCACAAATTACAGCCACGCAGCAAAAAATCATCATTTGCAAGTAACAATAATTTTAGCAACAGATTGAACTACAAACAACTGAAATTATTGTCTTTCAAAGGAGCAAACAACGGAAGATAGAAAAGAACCCATGCATGGAGATGAACAGAGCAGAGTGGTATTTATATGGGTCGCCATTTATATTAAAAGGGATAAAAAAAAAAAAAAAAGCAACTAACCCTTCTTGATTCCACAAAACCATGAAACAAAAATAAACGCACAGTAACACAACAATATCAGCTTTGACACTACAATAAAATACAGCAGGGGGCAGACTGTAGATAGATAAAACCACCAATGGATATTAGCAACAGCACAGGAAAGCCAATAAAATTGCCTAAACCCAATATGCATACAAGCCAATCGTGGCCAAAGATTTTTTATTTCCTACTAATTTTGATAATAAACTAACGATCGACAGTGGAAGCTCCAATCGCCCATTTTAGGCTTTCAATAGATGTAGTAGGGCTTGAAAAGCAACAGCTGTGACCCAATACCATTGTGGTCCAGCTTGTTGAAAATGCTCTTGAGCTAGTTCACAAGGTTGGAGCTTCCACCAACATTTGCCTGCTTATCAGCTAAAAGGACGGTGTCCTTTGCCAGTTAAATCACAATGCCTTAAAGATAAGCCAACTTCAGATGATTTTTCATGACCAGCATTGTCTATCAGCAACACCATATATATCCTGGACAGAGGATTTCCCACCACAGTAGAGGAAGTAGCAAACCAAATGGATGAAGGTTTGGCTGGGATAGGATGGACCTCCTCGACTATCAAAGAACATATTTGAGCTAGCTCAAACCCAATTTCTGGAGCCAGTATGGTGATAACCACTTACAGATTACTGTAATGGTAAGATATATCCTTGCTCCATGTGATCCTAATAAAGGAAAACAAATGCTGTGGCTTCTTAGAATCATCAAGCAAGGCTGACTCAGACAGCAAATCGTGATGCCAGCCAAAAAATAAATAAAATTTTTTTGCCAATAGACCAGGTGCGAGCGACATCACAAACAGAAAACTCGAACTATTGGGAAGCATATAGCATTCAGTGATTTCTCCTTTACCGATATGGATGTCGAGAGGGGCTAATTCAGCAAACCAAATCATACTGTCTTTAAGCTCAGTGGGCTACACCAACCAAGTTTGCACATTATACCCCCTCAAGCAAACCACGTACTTGAATCCTTCAGGCATGACACCATTTTCCTCAGGTCATCAGCGATTCTCGGTGCAGCTTTGTCTCCACCAAGGACAAAAGGCAGGATTACCTACAAAGCAAAGAAATAACAGTCAATATAAAAGACTTTTACTGGCACTCAAAAATTGTTGAACAGAAGAACCATTCATTAAAACAAGAAGCATTTCTTTAACTCCTGTACTGAAACCTGCAAAATTAACATTTACTTCAGGAATCCATATTTAAATTCAAAGCTAGGAAAAGCAAACCTAATGAAAAGAATGAAAATGGAATAAATATTACAAATCAGCTAACTCCTTGTCAACCTGCAAAACTCCGCAAAGTAGTGCAAAATAAACAGAGTCAGGTCTTCTGTAAGACAAGAAGCCCAAAGAGAATTTGGGAAATTTTTGCAGCTACCTATAAAAAGCAAAAATATTTACAGTCCATGCGTCAAAAGGAGGGTAACGTTGTAGCCGAATTCAATACATTGAGTACAAAGTCACGTCTCTTAAACTACAGACTGATAAATTATCAGAGAGTGAAGAAACAAAATCAAATTTAGGTACAGACCATACATAAATACTGCAATTTTGAACCAAATGGAAGATCCAAGTCTTACAAAAGACCTGAAACCTCTAGGCATCAACAGGATTCCTTTCAAGTTTCATAAGCAACCTGTTTAGCATCCCCATTAAATAGAGAAACTCGCGGAAGGCTAAATTGCATTAAATCAGATTAGAAGTATATAATTCCGTAGGACACATCGGGTCCATTGTTAAGCTACGCATATTAGGTTCAATTATCCATAACCGTCTCGTGAGAGAAGGAAAATATCAAAGGAACATATTAAGCAAAATGATAGTGGTCTTTTCAGTTATATCCTGAATCTAGTTCACATCCATGCCATCCCCAACTTGGCTGCAGATTGGACTGACAGCAGAGAAGGATCTCTCAAAAGGAGAAGGATGGAGTTGTGCATCCCGTCTGCGCTTACGAGCACAGTTATCAGTAGGGGGGGGACTATCTGCCTCAAGCTTCCTTCGAACACCTCTCACTGCATGTTCCTCTGCTGGTGTTAGGGGAAAAATTTGGCCGCTTGCTCTGCAAAGGGAGCTGTGATTATCATACAGAATTCTCTGGTTACAGTTTTTGTCACATATGTGAGTCAGTCCTGTTAATTTGCAGCGGTACATATTTCCACAAACACGTTCATTTTCACATTTCCAGTCACATTTGTGGACTGGAATTGGCCCGTCTTGGCCTAGTATAGCAGACAGAAAAATAACATTTGTGGGTCCAGCTACCATGGATTTTCCATATACCTCCATCGCTTCAGCAAATCAACTTCACTTCTAAACCTCAAGTTTTATAGATTCCAAACTTCAACACCTCTGTGCAAAACACTCTGCAGAGCCCAACACAACACGGAAAATGCGTCAAATGTTTGTTGATCTAAAGACATGACATTAAAATAATACCCATCTCTCTGCATTCTAGATGACGTTCTCTAACTATTTCGGATAAATGACTTCCAGCTCTGGAAACTATCTCCCATAACCTCCCTCTCTTTTACATAAATCATAAAAATCATTAAACAAACCAAATTGTCTGCCATTTTTCATATCCTTGTATCAGAGGCTAATCTCCACTTGAAAACAAGCACGGTGCTATATAATATTTTATCCACTTGTCCATTTACATTTTTCAGCTCCTTTAGGACCCAAAATTTGCTTGAATTTTGCTAAATATTAGCCTTAAGAAGGGGCAATTATGTTCAACACCTTAAATAAAGCAGAACTGAAGCATGCTTAACTCATGTAATGATGTTTGGAGAGGCAGTTGAAATAAGATGAGTTAAGATGAAAAATGAAAATTAGATAAAATATTGTTAAAATATTTTTTTATATCATTATTGTTTTGAAATTCTGAAAAAATCGAATTATTTATTGTATTTTGCGTGAAATTTTGAAAAAAATTATAATAATTAGATGAGAAAAGTTGAGATCTACTCTGAATCCAATCTCCTTTTAAAAACTCAACTCGTTCCAACAAGATAACTAACTATGGCATATAATTCAAGCTTTTTACCAACTAATCACCATGTTCAAGCAACGGTAATTTAAAACAGATCTGAACTACCACCGAAAGGAATTACTTTTGCAAGTCGCAAACATGATAAATATAGGAAAAATAACATGGATTGTGACCCAATACGTTGACAATGACATGTGGGTTGTCATTTATAAGAAAATGGGATAAAACTAAGATTTCTTTTCACAAAAAACGCTACAGCATCAACAACAAATAAAGAAATATATAAACTTTGACACTAAAATAATATCCAAAAGACATGCATAAATATCATCTTTACAATAATAAATAAATGAAAAAAAAAAAACTCACTTGATTGTCGTTCAAACAGTGCAGCAGGAAAGCCTCCTAAGAACCTGTAGACAAAAACAAAACAAAAAACTAACCCTAACAATTCTCTCTCTCCCCTCTTCTCTCCAAAACTCTCTAAGAACAGTACCTAACTCTCAGAAGCTATAGGAGAGAAAACAATGAGAAAAAGGAAAGAGTGGTTGGGTATTTATAGAGAAATGAGAGAGACTATAGTGGGTGGGGTTGACATCCAACAGAGAGTTAGATAGGACACGGACATGAGACAGAGAGAGTTAGGAAAATGCAAATGAAATGTATGCGAAATTTCGTGTGAACGCAATTTTAATTTTCATTTAGGTGGGATGGATAATATGCGGTGCCAACGACCGTGACGGACTTCAGAGTTCAAACACAACCCATCATCTTTCGACACGTGTCCCCACTGTCTCTTGTCTTTCTCCTTTTTGAACGTTTCAAAGGAGCTATTTCTTCGAGGACAACGTAGACTTTAACCAGCCTATCAACGCTTGGCACGTGGATAACTATTACCGTCATCCTCGGTACGTATACCGTTGAGTTCGACTTAGGCTTAAGATTTACGCCATCTTTGGGCTCGCACTAACCATCATTAGATCCGTGGCCCTTGAATTTGCGCCTACTAGATGTTGGGTTGTATGCTAAATGTTGGGACTTGTAATTCAGTGATGTAATGATTGATTAACATCCGGAGGGTCTCTTGTTTATATTATCGTGGTTGGAGGAAGGAAAAAAAAATGTGAGTTCGTGTTATGATGGGTTGGAATTTCTCTTCTATATATATATATGAAATTTTGGAAAATTCAAGTATCTCAGAAAGAGATAAACAGATAGGAATTTATCAAACAAATCACAATCTTTCTTATGTGCCAGGAGTCCGTTGATAAGAAGGAATTGAAAAAAAGATGAACTCAATTCTGACAATAATGACTATACACGCAATTAAAATTTTTGAAGAATTATACGTTTATATATTGATAAATTTATTCATTATTTTTTGAAACTCGATCTCTCCCTTAGATAAATCTTATCATCAAAAGAAACCCTGAACCAGAATAGGATAACTTAGCATGCCCTTAGAAAAATGAAAATGGATATTTAGGATATAATTGTAAATTGTGATGCACATTGGGGGGGTGAAATTCAAGCGAATCCAAAGAAATTGGGTCAAATATCAGAATGGATCATTTTGTTTATGGCTCACTTTGAGCTATAGTTCTGATTATGATTGTAACACCCTGGTCCGAGACCAAGCCCACGAAAATGCCCAGCCCATCGAAGGAAAGAAAGCTACGTCGTTTCCTTCGGGGTGGGTAATCTTTTTCCCATCTCCTTCCCCACGCCCCCCGACGGTTTCCCCATCGGAGATTCTCACCTCCCCGTTTCTACCTTCCCCCACGTCTCTGCTGCTTATTCCTCAACCCCCTCCAAATCTCTCTCAAGAGACAACAGACCCACTCTCTCATACTTTCTCTCTCTTCTTCGAGTTTCCTCGACGCTGGTGCTGCAATTTCGTCGGTCCCCGAATTTCGTCACCACCCACTGCCTGAGCTACTCTGGTAAGTGGCTCTGCCGTTCCTCTCACGGTCTCACCCCCTCTCTCCCTAAATTATTAGACTCTCTCTGCTCTCTTTCTTTCTGTATTTCCACACCCCACCCCCTTACGCCAATACCGGACCACCGCAAGCCACCGTCGTTTAGCCCATCGAGCATCTCGGCTTTTTCCCTCCTTCCTCGATTTCTCTCTCCCTCTTATCAGTTTCTCACTCTATTATTTTTCTCAATACTGCATCTGTTATGGTTGCCTGTATTACTAAACTTATATAACATGAAACAGGTGAAGAGATTCCATTCATGAAATATCTTATTTATTAAAAATCTTAAATTGAGCAAAATTGTTTTTGAAACATAAACTGAAAGATAAAGTGAAAATTCTAAATATCCTACGTGTGAAAATATTTAATGTCTTCTAAGCGTATATTTGGAATTATGATAAGAAATATTATTTTTAACTTAAAATTTATAACTTAAAACTTAATGTAATAAATTCTATTATTAAAAAATCATTTATTGTTTGGGATCCATATGTCTAAAGCACTTTTAAGATTAATTACAGTAGTTTTTTAAAAATATATAATTATCTGTAGGAGTTTTTTTTTATAAAAACTCTAATTTTGTGCTTATTGATAAAACTGATTTTTAGCTTTTTCAACCGACTAAAGCGCTTTTAATAAAATTATACAAACAACTCATTTTTATTTAAAAGTACTTTTAACAATTTAAAAACACTTTTAAAGTTTTGAAACGCAATCTCAAACATGCTCTAAGTCTCTCGTACTAAATCTATATTTTGCCATCCAGCTTAACATCATCATAATTCTCATTTGTGACACGTAATTATAGAAAACTATAGAAACAAGTAAAAATGAGTCGAATACTCAATAATAATACATCATATTGTAAAACATTGTCTAGCATGGACTTAATTTTAAAAGACTCTACCTGACATGCATAAATCATCATGGACTCCCAAGGCACATTTATAAACCATAAAATATAAACGGAACTGCACGTAATCATGACAAACATATACGAATATTCATGATTGATTTATTCATCTTATCTCTAATTTATTATATGGAGAACAACGCTTGAGTTCGTGGCACTCCATAACCTGTCTGAATATGAAGTGAAACACGCTTGTGTTCGTGTTTCACTATGAAATACGCTTGAGTCTGTATTTCACCTGATCTGAACATGAGGTGAAAGACGCTTGATTCCGTGTTCCACCGTAAAATACGCTTGAGTCCATATTTTACCTGACTTGTCTAAACGTGAAGTGAAACATACTCGGGTCCATATTTCACTGTAAAATACGTTTGGGTCCGTAATTCACCTGACTTGTCTGAACATGAAGTGAAACACGTTTAGTCCGTGTTTCACTGTGAAATACGCTTGGGTTCGTATTTCACCTGAAAACTTGTTATCTTTCTTAATGTATGAGAATTTATTGAACTTGATTAACTTTTTTAGCATGACTTTTATTTGTACATGACATGTTTTCTATGTAACATAGTATTACATGACGTAACATTTCCTTGTACATGGAATGATATAACATGGCATATCCTTGTATATAATGTAGAATAACATAGTATTCTCATAAACATGACATGGCATCTACTTGTGCATGATTTGACGTGATATGACATGTTTTTGTACATTGCACAACATAGCATGGCCCAAACATTTTATAACTTCCTATAGTATGCATGATCTATGTTCTACGTGAACATGACATGATCTAAGTACTACATGACGACATATCTGATTTAGTTATTTGGTTATAAAACATACTTGACTTAAATACTCTATGAATATGACATTCATTAATTCTATAAATTTTTCAATCCACACATGCAAACATGTTATCATAATTTTATCAAAGCTCGTGAAAAAAATCTAACCTCCTGGCTCGTAGCATAGCATAAAAAATATCGCATATTAATCAATAATTCTAATATTTACAGTACACATAAAAATTGTATGATCATACTAATTATCTTTTGGCGCTACTTTCTGATTCTCAACTTGAGGAGTATTACCTATACAAGATACTAACGTTATTAATTTTCTAAAAAACATGTTGTGGGCTTTCATCACACCAAGATGATTTAATAAGCATTAAATTATTCAAAGATTGTTATATAATATTAAAACAAACTCATAACAAGGTTCTTAATATCACTTAAAAATTCTTATAACCATCTAGTTAAAAGTCCATTGGAGTACTAACTAAAATAATAGGCTAAGAATCATAGGAAGGATACGTATAAAAAAAAAAATTAAGATATGCTTTGAAGTCCCTTTAGGTGTTTTTTGAAGAGAAAAAAAAGGGCACGGGCTCATATTTATTCCACTATAACTATAGTCTAATTTAAAAGTCCTAAGAAAACAGTTTATGCAATTACCAAATATTAAACCCATAAAAGAAAACAGTCCCCTTAGACCACCTGAAATTTCTGGAATCATATAGGATTGGGCCTAGCAATTTAATAATTAAGTCCAGCAGAATCAGGCCCTAACACCCTTAAGAAACTCTAGCCGATGGCCTTAAGGCCCGGGTCCGTTAAAGCTAAAGAGGTGAAATTAGATGGCTGGGAAAACAAAGGCTTGAGCAACCCGGGTCCGTTATACAGATAAGTGAGGGCTCCTTGGAAAAGATGAAATAAAGCATAAACATTTAAAAGGTTAAAGACCAACAATCTGTAACATATACAAGAAGGGTTGCTTACGGAAAAATAGAACGCAAGGGAGAGAGAGTAACCGTGCGAAGCTTACCAAGAGATAGGAGAGCCTCACTGAGACGTGGAGACCGCCGGCAACTCAGGGCTAGCTGGGTTGATCAGCGACGCACAGGAGGTCCTCGGGTTGGCTTGGGCTCGCCGGGGTTGGCTGGTCGGCGCTGTCTGTGACCGGTTTCCTGCGAGGTAAGGCTTGGGTCGACTGGTGTGGGTCACGGTCTAGAGGTGATTCGGCTCTCTTTCTTTGTAGGTTTAAATATGAGGTCTACTTGGGTATTTATAGATGAATTCCCGTGAATAAATCTCGGATTAGAGTTTGAATTTAATCCGGTTGAGCTTGCCATTTGAGTAGATTTAGGAATCTGTTCTACTTGGTTATACAAACGCTGACAGTGGAAATCTTGAGTTTGAACTGTTTGAGATTGATTTCAATTTAGAGAAACAAATCAGAAATGGTTTCCGAGAATTTTGAATTAGAGATATCCTGATTTGAAAATAGGATTTGGTCATGAAGATATGATTGGAGAAGAAATCTACTCAAAATATTTAAACCTTTCAAATTGATGCTTGGAGATAAATAATAAATAAATAAATAAATATAGATGGAATGCTAAATTTAAAACCTAATTTTGGGTCCGGTCGTTACAGTTTCTCACCACTGTCGCAGCTTCGAGGTCTGTCGCCGACGAGTCCAATCGCCTAGCTCAACGTCGGTAAGAGCTTCCACCGCCCCTCTCACTCCCTTTCTGCTCTCTTCCTCTCTGTTCTCCCCACCCTCGCGAATTCTACTCTCACAGAGCAGCCCCACCTCTTCCCCGTCGTGCATGGTCTAGCCGTCCACGAATACCTGCCTCATGTACTCTCGTTCTCTCTTATGATTTCTCGGTTCAGTGGGTTGTAATTCCATGAATTATGTGCCGTGGCAAGTTCAACCGCCGTTCACCGTCACACACAGATTCACGTTAAGCCTTTATCTCAGGCCTCTTTTGGATGAGATAAAAATTGAAAGTTGAATAAAATATTGGTAGGATTTTGTTAATATTATTTTTGTTTTGGAATTTGGAGAAGTTGTAGTGATTATATGAGATGTCTGGGTAAACCAAACCAGGCCTCACTCTCTCGCGTGCTCTCTGTGTGTTCTCTGTCTTCCTGTGAGCCACTTTCTCCCTAATTTTGGAATTTAATTCCCGATTGGGTTGAATACTGATCGCATTGCAGGGTAGTAATCTTGTCCTAGGCAGTGCTGTTTACTCAGGAAACCAGCCGCCGATCTCCACTCCGATATTGTGAAAGGTACGCACAAACATTAGCCTCATAGCCATCGTTTATGTTGGTAACTCTTTTATCCATGTCTGTTGGAAGATTTGTGCTGCGACTGTTTGCATGAGTGAATTGATAAATTATATGAATTATGGTGGTGATGTTGGGTTGGTTGTTTGGGATTGTTGTGGTTGCTTGGTTGTGTTAAATTGCCTTTATTTAACTTGAATTGCTTGTTCTGACAAGATGAGTGTGTAATGGTAGATAAAAAAGGATCATCATGGTGGGATTCAAAAACAGGTACCTGATAATGGAAGTTTTTTTGGATCCTAATAGAGGTCTTGTTGGGGACGATCCCATTATCATAACCCAATTCAATGTCTCGAAAGCAATTAAAGACAGCATTCTTGTAAATTTTGGAGAGTGTGGTCTTGCTTCAACGCTTGGATCCTTCCAAGGTAAGCACTTTTCTTTTTATAGATGCAGTGTCTATAATGTCTTTCAATTTATCCTTGAACTTTTGGTGGTTTTTGTGCAGTAAAGTATGTGAATCCCATCACAAAGCTATGCATCATTAGAGCCTCAAGAGAGGAGTACCAAAAGGTTTGGTCTGCAATTACCATGGTTAGGAGCATTGGAAATTGCCCGGTACTATTAAACTTATTAGACCTAAGTGGTAAGTCAAACGATTATCGTATAGCAACTCCAATGGCCTGCTGATATCCTTATATATGACATTGGCTATCTTCGATCCTTGCAATTGTATTTGACTTTTTTTGCGCACTTTTCTGTTGTACTTGTGTACAATTTCTGCTGTTTTAATATTAGTTCCACCTTTGTAACCGCAAAGGGTGGTGTAGTTGTCCTTGGGCGAGCCATATAAAATGGATGTCCTAAGTTTGAAACACCATATTCACACTCTTAGGGCTATCAGATGGGAGAAATTTTCACCTGAATTGCCTGAGGTGCACTTGTGAAAAACGCTTTGCTGAGGGCCTTTGCACACTTGGGATTAGTCTAGAATTTGTCTCAGACATCCAGTGTCAATAAAAAAATGTTGCACATTCGTCTGTGGAACCATGAAGTTTGAAGAATCTGTGAACTCTTAGCTTTCTGCTGTTTGAAAGTGCAAATTGTGTTTAGTGTATTACATCATATTTCATAACCTATGCATCTTAGCATGCTATTTATCTTGATTTATTTAAGCAGCACACTGTTTTGATAAGCAAAGGTCATACTATATTTTCATGATGTCATAATTTTCAATGATGAGCACAATGCTTTTCTTGATATTCATCAGAAGATTTGTAATAGATCGGATGATTGTATGTTTTTTGTATCATACATTGCATCATTTGAATAACTAACATCACCATGTGTACTTGGCTATGCTTATCAATATTAATAATTTTCTGCTTTGAAAAATAAATTACACCATCCTTCCTGTTACCATCACAAAGATGCAAGCCAAATGTGGATCATTCTGGCACACTGAATTGTTATATCATCTGAACCGACCTTTAATAACAGTTTCTTTCTTTATATTAGGGAGTATAAAGGCTTGTAGGAGTGCAGCCTTGAAGTGTGATGAACTAAAATTTGAGCAGTACAAACTTGTCGTTGGGGATTGTCTCTCAGCAGATGCTATGAATCAGATGCAAAACTTTCTTGAAAAGATAAAAATTTTGGAGCACTAAAGTACTGTATCTGTGCTGACCTCCAGCAAAGTCATGCTGGTATTATAATATGTGCCTTTTGATTTAAAACTGCTTTTGCTTTCTGATTATTTTTGCAGTCTGTCTTTTTATTCCTCCATCCTGCAAGAGCTTTTGAGTTATCTGGTTTTCATTTTCTAGACTATCCTAGAAGTTGCTTCATTATCTTGTTTTTCCATTGTTTATAGCCACATTCTGATTTTCCCAAATGATATGCCTCACGGGGCATTTGGAAGTATATAATTTATGGAACAGGGCTCCTACTTAAAGTCCTGTAGTGACAAAGGGAAAAAAAGGAGATGAAGAAAAAGGAGGGAAAGAAGAGGAGAAGGAGAGGGAGAGGGAGAGGGAGAGAAATGGAGAAGCCAAACTTCTATTTCTTTCTAGTGATGTCACGGCAACTAGTGGAGTGAGGTTTCTAAAGAGGGGTTTCGGGAAGAGAGAAGATTTTATAATAAATTGGATTCTACTACATTCTTTTCCTTATAGACACATTCCCTACTTTGCCTACTCCGGTCCTTGTATTGTTTTATATCATTCTTTCTCAAATGGAAAGTGTTGCTTATTTCCCTTTAAGAATGCAGTCAATTCAAAGGAGTTTGAACTTATTAGAATGGTGTGTTACTTGCCAGAGAAAAATATCAACTTTCTTTCTAAAATATTACTTGTTGAAACTCATTTCCATTCTTTCAGGTTTACTCTTGATTTTAAGATGGTTATCTTTATTCCTATACCTATATGTCTCAAATTATTGTTTTGTGGCAACAAAATTACCTATAGTGCACCTTTTTTTATGGTTTCCATGACAATTTGGAATGACAATTTGACTTCTTCCTTGACAGAAGATACCTTGCTACTGGCTTCCTCGATTGTTGTTTTCAAAGAGAACAGGTATTCATTGCACTTGCCTTATTTACGATTCTACAGGTCATTGGCAAGTCTTCTGTTTGGTAAATGCTTTCTATTGATGAATCCCTTCATCTTGTGAAGCACCTTGAAGGGTTTGCGAGCTTAAGCAGAGAAAGTTTATGGGATGTCCATTTTTTTCCATTTTTTGTAAAATTTGAAACCTACTTTTGTTGTTAAATTTTGTTGATCTTTTCATCTGGAGAGACAGGTTATATCAACTAATTAAATAGGTAGAAATGAGTGGATGAGGGATTCCAACTAACACTTAAAAAAAAAAAAAGCATTACGGCATAGAAAAGAAAACAATTTACTAAATGAAACTAATAAGTTGGTCCAGTCCCGTCGATTCTTGGCCAAAGAGCAGAATAAAAGGGTGGTTACAAATACGAGCAATTGTCTAGTGAATAGGGTATCTACCATAGTATTTCAAAATGGGAAGATGTGCATCGCTTCGATTGTGGCGGTTGCCCAAAGAACTTCACTCACATGAATAAGGGACTTGAGTTTCCATAGAAAGAGCACATCAGCCCCCCCTTCCATTAGAAGTAGGAATTAGATCTGCTTCTTGAATGATGGATGAAGGGAGTTGGTTGTCGAATTTGTGAGACTGTGTTTGCATTTGGAGGTAATCATTTTTTTTTGTAAGAAAGAAATTTTATTAATCCACGTAAATAGGCAAAATCCGAGTCGATAGGTGGTATACAAGAAAGTGCCTAATTATAAACTACTCGCTGTAAAAAGTAGCATAAAAGTTACTAAAACTTGCTCAGTTCAAAACAATAGAAGAAGCCCCTAAAATTATTCGGAGAGTGTTCCCTATTTTCAAAATATTGACCATTTATTTTATTTCATGTGCACCACATTCAACATAGATGCCCCATATTTCAAATGGTTATGATGTGGCGGTGGCTCCGAATCCCTCTCCAACACGCTAGTAAGTCCAATACCCTCTTGGGCATAATCAATGCAATACCAAGTCTAATAAAGATGTCATCTCATAAAGCATTTGGAGGTTTGGAGGTTTGGAGGTAATCCTAGTGGTGGGGTGACGTAGAAAAAAGAGAAAGGGAAGAAATAATAAGCGAGGAGGAGGAGAAGAAGGAGCGGGGGGGGGGGGGGGGGAGCTTAGGAGTTGCACAAGGAAAACTATTTTCTTGAGAGGGTTTAGGGGGAGAAACTATCAGACAAATTGAAATGTTATATTATTATTATTAGTATTATTATTATTAGTTAGTTAGTTAGTTAGTCCCCTCAATGTTACCATTGTATTTTATTTTATTTTTAAATTTGTTTTCCTTCGAACTTGAAGATATTTTAAATTTTTTTAATACTCAACTGTTAAAATAATATTGAAAAAAAAGAATAAAAAAGAACATCAAATTCAACCAGCGGTACCCCCAGCGTAAACGCTAGGCAGTCCTCTAGCACCTTCCGAAATATTTCTATGCATCAAGCACTGAACAAAAAGGACTTCTTTAATGAAATCCTCCAAAAAAAAAAAAAAAAAAAACAGTGGATGCTTGATCTCCACAAACTAGCACATGAAAAACATGGCTTGAGACTCGATGGTTTGAATGCACAAGTGGGATTGATTGAGGGATTATGTTTTTGAAGTTTCAGAGTGAGCACTGAGAAGATAATATTAATTAGGCATAAAACTATGCAAAAAGAATAAACTTTGGATCTCCATAAATTAGAAAACTGAAAGTCAAATATGGGCACAATAGTCTTTTGGGGGTGGGTGTGTGATTACAGGGGCACTAGGTGCCCGCTTATTATTTGGGATTTTTAATACCTTACCAATGCGTCATGTGCATATTAATGAGATTTTTGTTGGAGCCTCACCCTTCATCTTTTATATTCTTATAAACATTGATTACTCTTATTAAGACTCAGTCTAGCGAAAATAGTAGTCACAATTAATTCCACGAATTCACAATTGAAGTGCTTAATAAACTCATTATTAGAGCAAGAGAGTATGCAAGGAGGCAAAACATGCTTACCTTACCAGGAGTATAAAAGCCATTATTTATCGTCGCATGAATGCCTCGAGATCAAATTGGTGTACCATAGAATATTCTTATATTCTATCTTGGGATATTTTTTCCTGACTAATTGCCAAGCTGATTTGAACAAGAAATCTCTTCCATAGATAACGTCCATACCACATTGTCAGGCAAAGGTATTGGAGAAAGATCCAATGCCCTAATCTCCTGCATCCTCCAAAAAGAAATTTTTGGTTGTAGGAAGAACCCACCTTTGATTACCAATAAGGTTTGAAACGTGAGCAACTTTTGGCCTACGAGAGAAATGAACTTTACATATTGATATAGCATATCAAAGGGAAGGCTTAATTGCATGACTCCTCATTGTCTTCCACATGCCGTCTCCTTCTCTTTGCTAGCATCCTTTGATAAGTAAGTTGAATGAGTCTTCAAAAAGCCCTATTGAGAGACTTTTGAAAGCCAGTAGCATCAGAGCCTCCAAACAAGCCCCTTATGGACTAATTAGAAGGTCTTTCAAATTTTTGGGGATTTGCTTTTCATATTTGTTTTAGCTTCATTAGCTTTTTTTTTTTCAATTCGAAAGCATTTAGCCTTTCCAATGGCGTAAGTTGATCCAGTTGATGCGAGAGTTCCAGCTCAAACACATGTATTTTTTCATTCAATTCAAATCTTAGATCTGATTGCGCTAATTCATTCATTAAAGAAATATTAGCGCTTGCTAAGAGTGCCATACTCAATCAATTAGGGATAGACTTTATATCTTCTATACAACATGTTAGTCCTCTATGTTAACTAGTGGAGCGGGGGAAAGTCCAAGACACAGTGTTAGATTGCTTCTACCTTCCTATTTGTTATTTATATAAGAGCTCCTTGTAGCGAGAAATGGAAGAATGAGATCAAACAAAAATATGAAGTCTAAAATCAGATTGGAAGACACCTATAGTACTTCACTTTCAAATATGATAGCCATTGAACACATTTTCTTACAAAAGGAAATTATAGGTATAGAGATGAACCATTGAACACATTTTCTTACAAAAGGAAATTATAGGTATAGAGACAAACGGCTTTACCTTTAGAATAAATGAATTTCTTCACTCTGGGGAAAGAAGAGAGACCGATCATTATGAATTGGCACAATCATGAGTCCCTACCAATGCCCTGACCTTATGCATCACTTATAAACATTGATTGCTCTTTGTACCCTTAGATTACTAGCCCTTTTGTAAGATGGATTCTGAATTATACGAAAGTTAGCTCTAAATTACCAAATAATTGTATTTCCTCAATTTGCATGTGGCTATTAAAAAAGACTTATTTATCATAAATCTTAGGGATCAAATATTAACTAAAAGTGTAATTTGGTAATTTAAATATTCAAGAGCATAAAGTGATTGGGGATCTTCTTTAACAATCTTTGTGAGATGAAATTTGAAGAGACAAAAACACATAATGTGTATTTTGTTACGTTTAAAGTGGATCTTTGAGGTAATGTAGGATCGACATTTTGTGTCTCTCAATTTGAACATCCAATTCAAACAGATAACAGAATACCAAATACATTACTTGCATGGGTAGGACGCTCATTAATATCCAAATTCATTCATAAAACTCTACTCGAGAGTTCATTCAACTTAAAAAGGAAAATTACTATCATTGGTTTGGACATAGACAGATGAATCCCCAGAGTTCAAAGCATCAAAAATTGATCCTCAAGATAATATTTGTTTATTAAATTGGTCACTCTCATTACTTTCTGATGGAAACCACTGACATAAAGGGTGATTTCTATGTCCTTTCTCTTAAGGTGTAGATATTGTCCTAAAAACTTAAATATAAATAATGTCTATTATTGAAAGAAAAATGTTTTAGTTATAATTTTTTTTTTATAAAAATAAATTTATAAACTAACGGGTCTTGTCTTGTTATAGTACGTTAAATTATAAAATTATTTTTTAAATAAACTAAAGTCATTTTGTAAATTGAGTTTTGTGGGAATTTTTTGTTGTTGTTATAGCATTTTTTAAAATGGGAAAAAATAAAAAAATAAAAATCTCTCGGGTATCAACCAGATATCCTGGTGGTTTTGGACTGCAACTTCAATATTTGCTTCCAGCATATAGGCAACTTGTTTTAGAAAATTCTTGTATTCGACAATTGAATTTTATTTGTTTCCGGGGGGTAATACAGTCATATTGGTACAGGGGCAGACCCACGTCATTGGGTGGGTGGCTACCCCCCCCCCCCCCCCCAAAAAAAAAAGCTTTCCAAAATTTGATTTATAATATAAATATAAATATATATAATATATAATATATATAATTAAAATTTTCTCTTTTTCTCTCAAATTAAATATAAAAAATAAAAATTCCCTCCCTCCCTCTCAATTTTTTTTTTACTAAAATTATTCATCTAAATTTTAATATACATCTATTTATATTCTAACTTTTAACTTTACTTAAATTCAAATTTCAACTCACATAATCTCACAGTTACTCAACTAACAGTCTAACTCTAGTAAAAAAAAAATTGATTATAAACTTATATAATTGTAAAATTGATTAATTTTACTCATTTATTTAATTTCAATCTAACTTGTATGATTATGAGATATAACTTGTTAAAAAATTAATAGCGTTACATCATTACTTATTAGAAAATTCTCAAATTTATTCTTAATCTATAAATTTTTCTTAAATCATAGAAAAATATAAGCAAGTATTCAAAAATAATCCATTTAAAAAAAAAGACGTGAACAATTTGAAAAGTAATATACATTTAGAAAGTTCGGTAACAACAAAACATTATACTTTTATCACTAATGATCATCTTTATAAAATTTACATATATTGCACATTTTATTAATCACCCCCCTAAACATTAAATCCTGATTTCGCTCCTAATTGGTATGTTTTTCTGCTTTAATATGAATTGTCCATTGCTAAAAAAAAAATCATGGGGATATTGGATCTGCCTAGAATATGCTCAAAGTCCTCAACGATAAGGGTGATAATATGTTACACAATCCGTTAATCCAACACGAACATGATACGATGATAGCGGAGTTAGAATTTAGTCTTAACGGGTTCAGATCAAAACAAGTTGACCCGTTAAGAGACGATTGTTTAACGGGATGATAGCGGATCAACCTGTTTTGACCTATTATGACACGTTGTGATATGTTAAAAAAGTTAAAATTATAATAATACCCTTATACCTAAAAATAAAATTGTTATAATTTTAATTTCGATATTTTTATTATTTAGATTATAATCTTGGACTTATAGTTAGTATTATAATTTTTATAAATATTGTGATTTTAATATTTATATAACATTATGCTAAATTTAATCATGTCAAACGGGTTAATTTTAGAAATATTCAACCCATTTACATAAACAGGTTAAAATGGGTCATATTATGTCGTGTTAACATATTTTATAATATTCACTAATGGGTTTAAATGAGTTGATACAACATGACATGACACGTTATATTAATGAGTCGGATTAAAATTTGAGATTTTGACATAATATGTTTAACGGGTTGGATTAGTATTAACTTATATATTACTATATATATGTTTTAAGAGTAATGCTAGAGAGTATCCACACTCATCACACTCACTCTCACATGAACAGTACGATGTTCCTAATAATTTTTGATATTTTAATACGATACGAACACGATCCGTTGGGACTATTTGATTGCCTTACTCAATGACGCCTTCTATTAATACCGTACTATAAAATCTATTCACTTAAACGATTAGCTTAGTGTCTTAAATCATTTTGACGACAAAAGAAAGTATTTTTGAAGACTTGCTGGAGAATGGACTAGTTTGTTTTATAGTTGGAGCTTAAAACATTGAAAGCATGGTGACCTAATTTGGAGAATGAGGGTCCCACCGTCCCATTCATCAGCTTTATGAGAGGGCTATGGAATGGAACATGGGAGGGTTCCAGATTTCGGCTCTGCAAGAGGGGGGCATGAATGAATGCCACCTGGTTATTTACTATGTTCTATTTCAGCAGTGTGAAAAGAAATAAAACAGTCTAAAAGCAAAAATAAAGTCATAGCCACCCTATAGTTGTAAATGAGAAATGTTATTCATCATTGTTCATATGATATTCAATAATATATGATATTCAATAATTCATGATTTCTATTACATATAATTATTTATTTGTACTTAAAAAAATGATAAGTTTTCAAATTATAATTTTTGAGAAAAGGGTAATGGGTAGAATTATAAATAAACTTACACAATTGAAATTATTGCAACTTGGTGTACATATCAGACCCTGTATCTCATAGGAACCCTTAACAGTCAAGATTCATAATGGGGGGCACAAGCCACAAAAGCAGTAGCCATTATTCTAATTATTTGGCAGTAAGCACTAAATGTTAAGTAAAAGGAAGAAAAGAGCACCCTCAACCTGCATACTCACAGGAACCCTGCAGCCTCGATTAATTAATAAAAAGGAAGGGGGGAAAAAGTCATGGTTGTTGGGGGTGAGGTAGTAGTGGGTTGGGCGTGGATCAAAGCAGCACACACCCGACTCCGTGGATCCCATTCAAGCCCTGCCCTTTCTTCACATGTATAATAATAAGGAATATAATATTCTTTATTAATAGTGTTATGTTAATAAAATAGTAAAATACATACGTAGAATTTTATGTGAGGAGTGTTATAGTTATAAAAAAAATTTATATAAAAATAATATTAGATATAAAAAGCAAGGGCCATCAAGTTATCAACCCAAGGTTGTGATATTTCTTGACACAATATAATATAAATGAGATTTAGGGATCATGATTTTAGAAATAAAGGAGATTGATCAAAATATTTGATAGTATTACTGTTTGATAATGAGCTGAATGATATATCTTGAGAGTTTATTAAATGATTTGACAATAGTTTGTAGTCAGTATGTCATTTTGCACATACTTGTCATCACGATAACAAACTAATTGAATTGCTTTACTTATTATCTATACATCACATATTTATTATAAAAAAATATAAAGACAAAAAAAAAAAGCTTTGACACACAGTATGTAGAAATGATCACAAAAAAAATATTACTTTTAAAATTTAAAATGGTTCTTCAAAGTATTTTCAAAATTTTTAAAAAAATTTTCTAAATCTTATTCATAATCTCATATATATATATAGAAATCAGCCCCCTAAAATATTTATAATTTTGTTATTCCCATATGCTTTCTTACCTTCTATAAAATTTTAATATACATAAAAATGTTTTTCTCTAATTTGTTTCTCTATAATCCTTAAATTTTGTATACTTTTCATATATTATTTATTTTTTAGGATGTGGCCACACAAAAAATAAATTAAATAATAAATTATTAACATTTATTCTAATTTTATATTATATACTATTAAGTTTCTTACTATAAAATCTAAAATGAAAATGCTAAAAAAATCATTTAAATTAGATGATTTATATGAAAAATAGTAGATATATTAATTTATCCTTTAAATTTTATTGAATAAGGAAAAGCTTATTTAAGATCTTATTTGTAGTATTCTATACTTGATGTAACACTAAAATAGATAGATTTTGCATTAGATTTGATTAACTAACTTATACATTAGAATGGAAAATGACATTTTAAAAGATAATTTGATAATTTTTATGGAGAAAATAATTTCTAAATATTTTATATTTACAAAATAATAATAGATGAATATTACTCTTTAGAACAAATAACAAGTCATGTGTTTTTATATTATTTGAGAAATTATCAAAATTTAATTTTATATATATTTTATAATTTTGTAATATTTTTTGCATTTTACATAAATATATCACGTGATAGAAAAGTTGGTCCCTCCTAAAAAACATATTGCTAGTTCCGCCACTATTGACACACGCCATGAATGGCTCTAGAGGAAGTGTAGAACGAAAGAGCATAAAACAGTAAAATCACAAGTATAACTCGTGTGAAAAGTGCGAGGCTTATGTTTATAAATTTGTTAAGAGTAGTGCTTGCCTGCCGCCCAACATTAATTTTTGAGTGTGCCACCTAATACAAATTTATCGTTTAATTTTTTTATTTATATTTTTTTATTCATTTATTCATATTTTAAAAAATATAAAAAAATATTAATATAATAATAATAATAATTTTTTAAAATTAAAATACATAAACTATCAAAATAATGTGCCAAGTAGCATTTTCCTTTTTCTAATACTAATAGTCTAATACACCAAACCCGCAAAGCCATGCGTTTTTGTGTATAAAACCCCTCTCAGTTCTCCTTGTTTGTAGTTCTAATCTTCCGAATTAGTCCACACATATAACACCCGTCTTACAGTTGGACTCTCTCCCCACCTCTCCCTCTCTCATCCCCGCCCTTCAAGAACAAACAAAAGAATCGGCTCTGCAGAGAGACGAGGGCGAAGGATCCCCACGTACACGCTCGAGACGTAGTTTTCGAGCTATATCAATGGAGGAAAAACTTCTTGATTACGTATTAGTTCCTGCAAGCCTTGCTCTAATGATGGCTTATCACTTCTGGCTCCTCCATCGTATTATGAAGCACCCTACTAAGACTGTCATCGGCATCAATGCCGTCAATCGCCGTTTCTGGGTCCGCGCTATGATGGAGGTAATTATAAATAAAGTTTATCTTCGAACTCCTTTCCCGTACTGGATTTCTCTTTCTAATTTGTTACATACCAAATGGGATCGATCAATTAATCGGTTTCAAATCAATATAAATTGATGCACATTTCATGCATGATGATACGTGGCTATGAGCGCAGGACGTGTCCAAGAATGGCGTTCTTGCTGTGCAGACACTCAGAAACAACATAATGGCATCGACCCTATTGGCTTCTACTGCAATAATGCTTAGCTCTCTCATTGCCATCTTGATGACAAGCGGTAGTTGGGACAAATCGGCCTTTCTAGTGTTTGGAGACAGAAGCGAGCTTGGGTTCTCCATAAAGTTCTTCTCCATATTGGTCTGTTTCTTGGTTGCTTTCCTATTCAATGTTCAGTCAATAAGGTACTACAGCCATGCAAGCATCCTTATCAACGTGCCCTTCATGAAGATGTCATCAGATGAGCAATATCAGCATCTCACAGCCGAGTACGTAGCCAGGACTGTGAATAGGGGCAGCTATTTCTGGTCTTTAGGCTTGAGAGCCTTCTACTTCTCTTTCCCTCTGTTTCTGTGGATCTTTGGTCCCATCCCCATGTTGCTCTCCTGCTTTGTCCTGGTTTTCATGCTCTATTTCCTTGATGTCACCTTTGAATTAGGGTGGGCTCTTGCTGTCCCTGACAAAGACCACCTCAAGGACGAGGAACTTGGGACCTAGGGAATAAACTTAAGTTAGTTTATAGCTAGGAAATAAATAAAGAAAGAGCAATCCACATTCAACTCAAGTTGAATCATGATGTTGCACATCATCCAGTTGTTATTGCTTGTATTAGGATCTTAAACAAGAGTATGATTTTAGCATGCTTTGTTAATTTAGTGGCTTTCTTTCATTTTATGTTCAGTTTTCTGTCCCTTTTGCAGTTGGATTGTTGCATCAAAAAGGAAACGTTTCGTTAGACAAAAAAAATGAAGAACCCCCATTATGGTCCCTCCCCTTTTTTCTTGAAGATGAGTACCTTCACTCTAATGGTTATTACTTGATCCCGCAGGAACATTCTTTTGCAAAGATTTGTAGACAGGAAATATATAAATGAATGCTACTCTTCATCCTAGATTTTATTATCTTTTTAGATATTATGCTAATATGGTATGTTACAATAAGCAGCTTTGTATATATGAACAACCACTTAAAATACCAGAAAGTATGATTTAAAATGAAAAACTGCAATTCTCAAAAGGAAGAGCACTAAGCACCTCGAAGTTTCTTAGCAGTTGCAGTCTAAATAAAGTGGAAATTAGGAGATAACTTAACTTGAGAATCCTACCCAGATTACCATTTGTAATTGTCATTTAATCCTAGATCAGTTTAGTGGCTGAATGTGCATTAATACCGATCATTTAATATATTTGGTGGGTGGAAAATCTCAGAAAAAGTTGGACCATCTGGGGAATTGGATCATGAAATAAGTGAGAAAGTGTCGAGGAAATCAATGTTTAAGAAGCAAAGTCAATTTGTATAATAATGGCAGACAAGGATCCTCTCCACTAGCTAATAAGCGGTGTGAGCCATCTTTGCATTGAGCATGGCTGTGTTCAAATTGTACACGATTTAGTTTCCATAATCGTGTAGTAGAACTCTAGTTCCAGTTCTTCTTTTCCTCTTAATACAATATTGAGATTAGCTGTACCCAACATGCAGGAATAATATTTTAAATATTTTATCTTTTATATAATTTAAATATTTAAATTATCCTTCTCGTTTATATAACTTACCTTTAAATTCTTACCTGTAAGTGAATATAAGGCATATCCCAACTTGTTCCACTGAAAGCTCAGTTTAACAGCCCAGTATTTTTCAACAGACGTTGGAGATCGGTCGATCCGATATCCACTAAAAATAGCCTATTAATAAAATTCAATAAAAATTTTAAGAAATATAATAAAAAAAAAAAAGAAAATTTAAAAAACACAATAAAAAACATAAAATAAATAAAATATAATAAAAAAATATAATAAGATGATTTAAATGAGTGTTCGGTCTCAATCCAGACGGCATCAACGCCGCCGGCAGTGGGCGACCGCCCACTCCATCGTGACCGCCGGCATCCAGCGACCCCACCCCTGCAACGGTGACCTCCGGCGACCTCCGGTGTGTCCCACGCGGCCTTAGACCCGTACGTGCCTGTAAGACTGAAATTCATTTTTGGTGGTTTCTGGAAGAAAGCCGGCCTTTTTGGCAGTTTTCGGTTATATGTTCTTTAGACGGTCTATTATCAAACTAAACTATAAATTATGTTGCACAATGTTAAGATATAAAAAAATATTAAGTTTTTGAGATAACTGATGATTTCATATTTTATCAGAATAGACTAAATCTTAAGTTTGAATCCTGACTCTATACTTCACTTAATTAATTAAATATTCTACTTGATTTCAAACACAAAAATTATAACTTGCACCGTATCTTTAGCATCCCCAAGATGTCATGGTTCAACAGTGAATCATTAAACCAAGGAAATTTCACAGATTCAAAAGCTTAAACGTAAAGACCTGCAACTATGAAGAAATGAGTATTACAGTGTTTATTAGAATACAAATCTCAAACTGAGAAAAGAAAAATAGAGAATAAAAATATTAACATGAGGAAAGAAAAACAGCAGAATTTTCATTCTTAACTCTTCAGCTTCTTCCCTAACTAAACTTATTTGTATCATTCATGAGCCACATGGCTGCATTTAGGGTTGCACAAAGTTTTTATCATCAAAATCTTGAGAAAATTCAGTCAGGAAGTCAAGGGCAAACTTGTTAATGTGTTGTCAGAAGTTAGATTTTAGGTTTAATTCTTGAAAGTCTCCACCTAGCTCTATTACAAACTTGTTTGTATTTCTTATAAGCATAGCATATCAACTTGAGATTAGCAGAAACGTCTAAATATCAAGTGATTCAGATTAAGGAAATTAGGGAAAAATATAGAAACAACATGCAATAAGCTGCTCTGCATCATAGTGTTTTGTGAGACCTTATTTATGATTCCATTGGCATTTAAAAAGAACTAAATCATAGTTTCCAAGGTTAGTTAAGAACTACATCTGTTTCTCCTTTTTCTGCCATACTATTGCCTTACTTTTTTTTCATCTGATTTTCTGAGGGAAGAAAACTAATGAAATATGAACCATCTAACGTGACGATGACAATATAAATTGAAGGAAGGGAAGGATGGTAATTGTCCAAATATTTTTGCATAACATATTTGATTTCTAAAACTAGATACATGGATTAGTAAAAGCAACAAATGACGAAGAACAAATACATTATCTAAACGATAAATAAAAAAATAAAAAAATGTCAATTAATTCATCATGTCTTTGCATCACTCCCAACAAACTAGGTTGTTTAAACCAGACAACCATCATCATCCTGATAAAGCTTGGTGGCAACTTATATATAGCTAGCTAGCTTTATTGTTTTTGTTTTAGCTTTCAAGTGTTATCATGCAGTAACAACAGGGGTATCACTTTTATCTGATCCAGAGGGCGGAGCAACATCTGATTTCTCAATCTTGGCCTCAGTTTGCTCCTCCTTTGCCGGCTGCTCTTTAGTCTGATCATTATTAGCCTTAACCTTGTCGACGTCCTTCAATTCATCGGTAGGGTTTTCAACTTTGTCTTCTGCTATCTTGGCAGTTTCTTCATGATGTGCCTCCACAGAAACTGGTGCTGCTTCAACAATATCAGTCTTTTGTTCAGAGGATGAGTTTCCATTCTCCTCCTTAGAGAGGTCTATCAAAGGTTCTTCGTTCTGAATTTCATCTGGGTTTTTGGTCCCCTACAGTCGAATATAAGAGAAAGGAAGAGGAAAACAAACATAAGATACCATTAAACTTCATTATAAAATAACTCACAAAATAATTACATAAAAATAATTTCACAAACTGATATAATTTAATCACGTGATTTGTCAGATTATAAAATTGACAGGTCATAACATGAAATCATATTAAATTGTGAAATTATTTTTGTGTAATCATTTTGTAGTGGTAGTATTTCTCATGATCAAACTCATATATGTACTTGAGCAGCAGTCTCGCCCTCGGCCTTCTCAGGAGCAACAGCAGCATCCTCGGGAGGGAGTGAGTCCTTGAGGACATCGGACTCCTTGGGCTTGCTCGCACAGCCTCCCATTTATTGATAAAGGTGGGTGGCTGAAAGACCGAAATAAGATGAAGATGCTTACGGATGAAAGCGTTTGAAAGCTTGCAGGAAAGGACAAAGGGGAGGAAATGGTAGCAATTAGGGTAATATAGCCAAGAATTTGCATATATTTAGGAGCTAATGTCGTTATGCAATACCACGTTAATGTAGCAAATTAATTATAGGCCAAAAATCTATGTGTGACTTATTCCTACCGACAACAAAGTTTGCTTTAGGGCCTCACATGCATGACGGACGTTGCCAAGTAACTTATACTGTTGTATTTGGTTATGACAGTCATGAATTTCAATGTTTCATGGTTGGCATCCTACACTAAGATGGTTAATGCTCTAAACTTAGAACCTTTTTTCTCGAAAATAAGGGAAAATTGATTTTCTAAAAGTAATTATTAGTACTTGGTCTTAGAATATAAATATTTAATTTTAGTTTATTTATTTTTCCATCAAATTACTTAAAAAATCATGATTTTATTTAAATCTTAAGCTGAAATATTCTTTTTATTTAAAATGTCTATATATTTTTTAATAATAATATTTTTTTGAAAAAATTTTATTTCCGTTTAAACAAATTTGTAAGAAAATAATTTTAATCATAAGTAATTTCTTATATAGAAAATTACTTATTTTGAATTTGAAAGTCATTTTGTTTATCAAATTTTGTTATTTTTGAAATTAACTCTACATATATCTTTTTCAAAAAGGAATGTATCTTAATTTTCTGAAAATAATTTTCAAATATAATAATTTAAGAAGGAGGATCATATATAATTTGATGCGTGATTTTAAGGGATTTTTTTAATATATATATATATATATATATATATATTATTTTGAGAAAGAATGGACCGAGTCAGGAGACTCAGGACCCGAGAATTGATGAGCCAGGACTCGGGACCTTTCCTTTTATTTTTATTTTCCTAATAATTGCACATACCCTAAATTAGGGTTCAGCCTTTCAGGTTTGGGTTTGAGTTGGGTTTCAGATAATTTCTGATTCATATAATTTTCCGATCAGCTTCAAAATCATAGGCTTCTCATCTTGGGGCTCTCAATTCCCTAAGGCGCGCCCTCCGAAGGGAGCTCGCCTTTCCGAATCATGGCCCCATTCGCGAAATCCAGATCCTCTCTCATCGTCATGATCACCTTAGTCTTCACCATCGCCTCCTTCCTCACCGTCCGATCCGAGCACCACTCCTCGGCCATCCGATTACCATCCGAAGATGACGGAAATAACTGCGCCGGAGGATCCGTGCCTGCCTCCTGCCCCATCAAATGCTTCCGCCCCGACCCAGTTTGTGGCGTCGACGGCGTCACCTACTGGTGCGGCTGCCCTGAAGCTCTGTGCGTCGGCGTCAAGGTCGCCAAGTTCGGATTCTGCGAGGTTGGCAATGGCGGGCCGGGCCCTCTCTCCGGCCAGGCACTCCTTCTGGTCCATATCGTATGGCTCATTGTGCTCGGCTTTTCCGTCTTGTTCGGGCTTTTCTGATTGATTTCTCAGGGAATTCATATCATGTATTGATTTCTCAGGTTTTTCTTTTTATTAATTTTTTTCGTGAGAATTCGAGGGTGAGAGGAGCGGCATTCGGTGCATATTTTTTTGTCTGTATGATAGAGGCACATGTACGGCTATTGTTTGTCTTCTCCTCAATATTCTTTTTGTTATATATAAGCTCCATTCTTTTCTTTCGTGATGGATGTGGGTTTGATTTTCCTTCTGTGTAATTTATTATTAAATTCGTAGGAGTTATTGAGATTAGCAGAACTTTCTTATTATGGATTAAAGATGAAGAAATGAAGTTAATTGACCCAGTCTAAGATTTTTGTTTGGCAAAATGAGGAAAATTATTAGTTTCCGACAATGGAGTATTCATAGTCTTATCCTATCTATTAGAGGAAACTACAGAGCATATTTTATGGGGCTGTCCTTCAGCTGCAGATGTATGGAACGTTTCTTCAAAGTCAATAAAGAAATGTAGTGTCGATGGCAGATGTTTCTTTGATGTTTTCTCACAATTGTTGATCAAATGTAGTGAAGAGGGGATGGCCCTGATGATAATAATCTGTAGGTTATGATATAATAGAATTCATATTCATGTGCGCTTGTTAAAATGGCAAGAGAGTTCCTTAAAGATTTCCATAGAGCATTACAAGAACTGCATAAGGGCCCCGACAGACAAGCTACCCCACAAGGTGGTTTCCTCCAGAAGAAGGCTTTGTAAAGGTTACTTGGGATATTGCCTTGAATCAATGAACCAGGATGATGGTTGTAGGGATCATTATACATGACGGAAAAGGAGAAGTTCTGGCCTCACCAGACTCCAAAGATATTTTATCTTATCCAGATCCAGTAGTGGCAGAAGCTTGGGGTATTTATGCTGCAGTGGAATTTGCATTGGAGCTTTGTTTCTACAGAGTAATTTTTGAAGAAGATGCAAAGTAGGTGGTAGATGCTTTTGATCAGAAAGAAGAGAATGGTTATAGATTTGGTCACCTGGTGTATGACTGTAAAATGGTCTTAACAAGAATGCAAAGACTGGAAAGTGGTTCATGTCAAGAGAATAGCTATCCAAGTAGCTCATTGCCTGGCAAAAAGTTCTGCAACTTTGACTGCAGAATTAGGTCAAATAGAATCAATTCCTCTACATATTCAGTCCATGGTGGCTGATGATTGTAATTCAGTCTGATCAATGAAGCCGATTCCATGTTTTTGTTTTCAAAATACAAAAGAAAAGAAAGTTCTATCCCATCATACAATGGAATATCACTACTGTCAAAGACTCAAAATGATATTAGTACTGTCAAAAGAAATAGTCATAATGTTTGACCTGTTCAAATAGATCGTGGGGAAAAAGAACCTGGAATTCCTTTCAAATTGACGTATGTGCTGGCTTCTAAATGGTTTCTATTAAATTGGCTCCACATTTGGGAACCTCCCTTATAATCTAATGATTTTATATGGACAATGACACCAATTGTGTACCAGGTAGAACATAGGCATTATGGGAGATGATTAGAACTTGGGATGCCAGCAGAAAAGGTAGTTGGACTAAAGAAAGTGGCGGATAGGTTATCTGCAGTTACCATTTCCTTGGTGAATTTTTGAGAACTGGTGCAGGAGTTGAGTTTGTTTTCTCCATAAATGTTTTATTTTAAATTGGAGATTATGCAAGTTAAGCATATTTATTATTTACCATAGCTCGAAGATAAGATGACGTGCAGTTTTTGCCATGCAGCCTGTTCCTGCTGCGAGTTCCAATAGTAGTCAGGCTCTCTAAAAATGGATGCCAGCAACTCGTAGGAATGAAGGGACATCTTAAGGAAACTGAGCATCAAGAAGAAGAAACTGTTCCTACCGAAAAGGGTTTGACTTTGAACCTCCCATACTACATCTTGCTCGCAATATGAAACAAATTAGACTCACCCAATTTCAATCAGTTGAATAGGAACTTTTAAGTTGTCAGAATCGATAAAACATAATAAATTTGCAGGCATATATGCATAGACTGATGCACAAACGACAATGCGGAGCAGAGGAATGCATGTTCCATCTGCCGACCAAAAAAATTTTGAAATCCTTCGATTTCACCGAAGAAATTTTATCCTAATTGGCCACATTGCATGGCAAGTGATCTGCCGAATGAGTAAGCATTCTACAATCTGTCTAATATAACAAGTGACTCTCCTCTCCTCAAATCATTTAGAAACTTTGCCAAGCAGATTAGGGGAACAACCACAAAATTGACAAACCAAGTATAACAGTTTGGTTTAATTCAACAAGAAGTTTGGTGGGATCAACTATGTGCTCCTTTATCAGGGTTCTGAAGTGAAAATCTTGGTTTGCTATCACCAAGATGACCTTTATCTGCAGTTTCAGCAATGGCGGCACTCTCATCCTTGGTTTCTCCAGAGGAAGTATCACCTATTGTCAACGCAGGGGAAGATGTTTTATTCGAGCCGTCACTGGAAACATTTCCAATCAAGCTCTTGTACATGGTGAGTGCTTGTGCCATCATACTGGAAGGATTGGCAACTCCACTAGGAAGCAACATTGTCGTGCCCTGTTAATACAGAGGAAAGCAACAAAAAAGGAAGGAGAGAGACAGAGAGAGAGAGAGAGAGGGATGTTTAGTAAAAGAATTGAGCATATCAAAGAATATATTGCATATAATGAAGTATGTACATCACCTCCTTAGCTATATTACTGAATGCATGAATATATTGCTCAGCAATTCTTAAACTCGCTGCCTGCAAACCACACCATAGCATTAGTTGCCAACTGTCTCTGTAATATATTTTCAGGTGCCACAGACCATCACTTTCACTTATGAGCCAAATATGCCTCATTGGAAGACACTATTTGGAACATGCAAGTAGATCTTCATCCTAATTGGCGTCACTTGAAAGCTATTGAAAATACAGAAGAACATTGGTATCCATCTCAAAGAGGTTCTGAATGCAGCCAGACATTGAAGAAATCAAGATCTTACGCATCTCAAATCGATTTGGATAGAGAAGAAAGTTAGACTTGTCTGAAACATTTTCTCACCAAAAAAATGACAAGAGAACCCACAATGCCTTGCTAATTTAGCTCATATGCTGAATGCACAGGCAGGCACCTTAAAAATGTAGCATGGAACTTTACGACTACTATGGAAATAAGTTCTTTCCAAACCACAACAAATGCCAGGACAAGCAAAGGTATGAGGTATTCAGTTGTAAAGCTGTATCTCGCTCAAAGAGTAGAATGAATTAATTGCTCTAAAATTTAAAACATTCAAAATGAAGCATTGTAACCTGAATGCACCATAACCAAGTGCAAACTAATGTATCAGCAGAACTAGCATCCATCAGTAGAAATCCAATTAAATAAAAATTCAAATTGAATGGGCCTGGGCTTTACTAATCCTTTTCGAAATCCAAAGGGAGGCCCCCCGCATGATGGGCTATTAGCTCAGACTGCATTTTGGACTCTCAAACGTATATGAGTTCCAACTTTTCCATTTGGAACAAAACAACATCAAACAATGTAGTTAGCATGCACTAGGTACAATGTCTAGAATACCACCCAAAAGGCAAGAACTCAAGATCATCTAAGGACCTCACCTCTACTCCTCCATTTTCCTTGAGTGACTGTGACACCATGGTAAGTCCTTCAGCTGTTGCTCTGGCTTTAGCAAGGATGGCTTCCGCTTCACCTGATATAGAAGTATAGTTGGTAAGAAGACTAAAAAAATGTCTATGGGGAAAGTAAAGGAGGTTCTTCATCAAGATTTAGGGTGTCCCTTCAATTTGTGCTGCCTACATTAGACTAGTAGATAGGTCAAGATAACAATGACATCAGCATAGCACTTCAAAAATTTGATATTGACAAGCCATACAAGAGCACATGAACAATCCTTTCAGTCAGACATAGTTCAACACATCCATAACTTCCTTTCACAATGAAATAGATGGCATAATTTTTTTTTAATACACAGCATACACGTGTTTGTGATAACCTTTACTAACTAAAACACTCTAGTATAAATAAAAAATCTTCTTATTTAATAATCCTATTACAGTACATGCTAAAATTATATACTTGCTCATAATAGCAGATAATGTTTTGGAGACATTAACACTATTGGGATATAAGGAAAGAATATTTCCATATTGCTGCAAATAAATTTGTATTGAAATAATGAATAACCTAGTGCTCTGTTAATTTGATCCATCTTTGCTGCTTCTGACTGCAAGATTACAGAACTCTTCTTTCCATCAGCAATATTGATGTTGGCCTGCCTTTCTCCTGTAAATCATAAAGAGGGATTAATCTCCAAGAATGCATCAGGCTGCCTACTTGCATCAGGCTACCTACGTCAGCGGTGAATGGTGCTAAGTTAAATCAAACTCACGAATATAGAAGAAAAAAAGGGCTAATAACTTGTCAGCACCCCTAGAGGTTAAGTAAATTATTTAACCACATAGAAAAAATTTACACATCAAACTGAATATATTACCTTCAGATTCAAGAACTTGAGCTCTCTTTTTGCGTTCTGCTTCTGCTTGCATCTCCATAGCGACCCTCACTCCACGAGGAGGGGATATATCTCCTGAAAAGAAGAATGAGTGAAGCATTTACAAAAGAATCCATAAAAATATTAGCACAAAGGTGTGATACAATAACAAAAGCCAAACATGACTTACGTATTTCATAACGGAGGCACTGCAGACCCCAGTCTTTTGCAGCCACATTGATAGATTCCTGCAATAGTTTTACCATTACAAAGAGCTATTACTCCTTTCTCTGAAATAATCCATGAAATTATAAGAGATGTATAGAAGCTCCAGAAAACCCAAATTTAATTCAAATCTAATTTATGATAATAACTGTGATAAAACATAGAAAGCACTAACAACGTTGAATCACTTGTTCTAGCTCTCTCCCCCAGTTTGCTTTCTCCCTTACTTAATTTAGGTCAAAACAACGTTGAATTACCATATCTATGCCAGGCATATCAATGGTTATTAAAATCTCAATTCATAACTGAAGATTTAATTGTTGTAGCAAACTATCAAACTAGACACTCAATAGGAGGTAACCTTTTAGGATGAGACTTTTTTTTTTGATAAGTACCTTTTAGGATGAGAATTGATAGGGATTCCTATTAGAATCATGGGATATATTGGGATACCCATAGTACCTATGATCTTGTTAGTGCAGAAATGTTCTTGAGTTGTTTTACATTTATTTTTGGAGAAAGGGATAAGAGGTTGGTGCAGTAAAAAACTAATTTGAACTTGATCAGGATAATTGCCTACATCCATATATCAATTGGTTAAAACATAAAAGACATTTCATCATTGTAAACCCACTTTAGGTTTTTCCTAGTATAACTTCAACCACATTTCCACCATATGATAACCAATGGTGTTTTATAACACATCTTAGGACATGTTTGGTTTGCGGAATGGGCATTCCTATTCTTTTATTTGGTGACAAAAGATGATGCAATTGAAGTGGAATTCCAAAAATATCCGTCTTTTCCACAAAAATACCATTGTTCTTTTTTTAAGTTTAAATTTAAAATTTGATTTAAAAAAGGTTTAAAAATATAATAAAAAATTAGTAATTATAAAAATAGATGGTGGCCAGCCACCTCCCAAAGCTCGGCCACCCCCAAATGGCCACAATGGCAGTCACAAAAATGGCAGCCAGGTTCGCCAATCAAGTTTTTCTAAAAACAATTATGAAAATATTTTTTAAAAATTTACTAATATCCTGGAATAGTCATTCATTCCATCTTTGGGAGGAATGACTATTTCTCATGTTGAGAAATTTCTATTTCTTATCCTAGAAAGAAAACCGAAGAAAAGAAATAGCTACTTCTTTCCAGCACCCTATTTCATCAACCAAACACACCCTTAAAGGTATGAGTTCGAACAAAATACATTCATAAATTATTTACAAAAGATAAATAATTTATCTTCCAGCGCCCCATTTCATCACCTTCCCACAAAATAAATATAATGCAATCTGAAAGGAGAGTGGAGAGAAAAACATAAAGAAAGAATTTCAATTACGTCTCTTTACATCTCTGTATCATATGATTAAATGATATATTTTTCTACAATCTTTGTGTATTATTCACATGTACATTCAAAACTAGGGATGAGCATGAACTAGGTACTTCCTTCCTTCATTCCTCCTCCCCCTAATTTTGTCCCTCATAGAATATCAGTCATAAGATCCAAACTGCAATGTGTCCTCAGATTGACTGGGGGTATCAGAAGGAAGTGTTGTTAGATATCTGTATGTGTCGTACTTGAAATTGAATCAGCAGGTATGCTTTGCACGTTTGATTCCATTTGAATCAAAAGTTTTAAGACAAAAGAACGGAAAAATAGGAAAACCAAATTAGTATACTTCGTCTAAATACAAAGTAGAAAAATGCTAGTTTTCATTATAAATGTACGGAACAACTTGTGCAAATCAAACTAACCACTATCTTTTCATTCAGCGTGTCTCTTTCCTCAAACGTCTTGTCGAGAGTGATCTTACCAAGTTCACTTCGCATTGTTGTTTGTGCAAGCTGAATTACAGCAAATATGGGATTCTCAACACCATAAGAGGCCAACTTAGGGTCCACAATCTGCATCAAAAGCATTTGAACCGGGCAACCCATTAACCAACAAACAAAACAACAAAAACTCGGATAAAATACTCAACACTGATACACTAAAGCCAAGTAAGCCGTTGACTGAAACACATGAAAAAGACCCAGTCAAGAAAATCTCAACAGGTACCTTGATGTAGAGCACTCCATCAATCAAAATATTGACATTATCCTTGGTGATAGCAGACTGGTCGGGAATAGGAATTGCCTCCTCCTTCAAGGAATGCACGTAGGCAATCCGATCAACAAAAGGAATCAAAAAATGGATTCCCGAAGGCAGAGTCTTCACGTATTTTCCGAACCTCTCAATGACGTACGCCTTCTTCTCCGGCACTATCCGGATCCCCCAATTCACCGGCGGCGTAATCTCATAACTTCATCCCCCAAAAATTAATAACCCAATTAAGCAAAAAATATCCAAGAATCCAACAAGTAGATATACATCCACGTATGTATATTCATTACCTGATGCCCGGGTCGCGACCAGTGCGGAGAAAGCGGACTGGAATAGCGGAGGAGAAAGGGGATTGGGGAAGCGGAAAAGCCTTTAAAGAAGAAGGATTGGTTTGTTTGAGAATCAAAGATGGGGAAGATGAAGTAGAGAGAGGTCTAGAGATGGAGTCACTAACGTTAATGGCGGACTGGCGGAGGTATCTAAGGGATCTCAGTGAATTTGCTTTCCACATACTCATTTTCTACCTTTCTGGATTCTCAGGGTACTTGGAATTTTCGGTGTTTTCCTTTGGTGGGGGGGAAAGGAAGGCGTTGAGGGTATTTTTCCCTGGGAATGTAAAGCCCTAGTAAAACCTCTCCTCGTGGTTTTCTTCCTGCTCTCTCCAGACACCCTCTGCGAAGTCTAGTGCTAACTTCTTGTCCAAGCAGTTTTGAGCCGAAGAAGTGTGCACGTGTGAGGTGAGGGTGGGCTGGGCTTCCTTCGGCATTTGACTTCAGGCCCAAATCCTCTCAAGTTCTGTTCCATGGGCAATTCTAAATTCTTATAGATGAGGTTTTCAGTATTCCAGAAAAAAAAATAAAAATTCTCATCTTCCTCATTTTACATATCACACATTATTTTTTATTTTTTTATTAAATGTATTGTGTACAGATGATGAGTAAACGAACTCAGTTAATTTAAGAAGAATAGAACTTAAAAAAATTAAAAAATAGATATAAATATAGTATATGGGATGATGAGTAACAAATCTCATTTTCATTTCCATATATGCAATTTGGATTTTTCATTAGCTGGAAGAAAGAAAAATCTTGTTGAAGATCTCTCTCTTATTTGTTTTTTCTCTCAGAATTAAGAAATCTTATTTGGAGTGAGCCACATAAATTCATACAAACTGACAATTCATATAAAATTGACAAGTGGTAAATCTACAAATAATTCAAATTATAGAAAGATACTTCACAATTAGCTTGGTTTAATGCAATATGCCAATAGGTTAGAATACTTTAGTGAATGTTCTAATTCAGGTGAATGTATAGACTCTTTTTTTTATGTTTATAATAAAAGGACATATATCATTTATCATAAAAAGTAAATTATAATCAAAAGTAATTATATTGCTGCATCTATTACTACTCTAGCAAGAATACAATATTTGGACATGGATAATATCATTGCAATGTGTCTTCCACTTGCCTAACACTTCTTACAAGCAAGTGAATTGTTTCATTGCCTTGTCCACAAACATGGATAACCTCAAAGTCCACAAACCAATCTTATAAAAACTGAATTTTGACCAACCAAAGTTCCTTATCTTGAGAGAATATTATCACCTTAGTATTAAGGCCTCCAACAATATGAAAGAAGAAGCCAAAAACCATGATACCCACAGCATGTCCCTACGCACCACGATTCCACTCCAGTCTACTCACAATGCCACAGCACGTCCCTCTTGTGCTCTGTAGAAGCGAACATCCTCTGCCATCAAGCAGCCAATAGGACAGTAACAGCTGTTATTCTATAGGAATATTATTGTCTAATACATGTCAATATCTTAGTGATCTTTGTAATGATTATTTCTGTAGAGAACTTGTATATAAGTGAGAGGAAACCATTGTAATCGACATATATAGAGAAATACAAAAATAGTCTGAAATCTCAGCATATTGTCTACACATTCTCTTAAGCAACTTAAGTGCCATTTTCATCCTTTTTACTCTGTGTTTTTACATAGTATCAGAGCCTATTTAAGGACTAAGCGTCTATCTTAGATCCTCGAATGGCTTCTCCTGTTAACTCTAATATTTCTTCTCCCTACCCTCCACCCACTTTTTCCTCTTTTTCTTTGTTGCTAAACTCTTCCTCCCATTTCATTACCATCAAACTCAATCTAGAAAACTACCTTCTCCGAAAAGTCCAAATCGTCCCCTTCCTTCATGGCCATCAGCTCTATTATTACGTCGATGGCTCCTTCCCTGCTCCTTCTCCCACCATAAATGACCTTCCAAACCCTGTGTACACCAAATGGGTGTTATAAGACCAACTCATTGTATCGACAATCAATGCCTCTCTTTACGACTCTGTTCTCGCATAAATTCTCACTTGCAACACCTCTGCTGAAGTATGGTCCACTTTGGAATGCCTCTTTGTTGCTCAATCCACTGCCCACGTTATGCAGACCAAATACCAGCTCACTACTCTTAAGAAAGGCTCTTCCTCTATCTCAAAATACTTCAACAAAGCCACTGCCCTTGTCTCATCTCTTGGCACAGCCGGCCAAGCCCTTCCCTTGTCGAAATTTATCATCTACCTTCTTGCTAGTCTTGACTCAGACTGTGAGTCTCTTGTCACCTCTCTCACGACTCAGCCGAACCATCTTTCGACTTCTCAAGTGTTTAGCTATTTCTTAAACCATGAGTCCCGTTTATCTCATCAAACTAACTCAATGCTTTCAGGAATTCAGATTGCAGCACATTCCATTGCTACTTGACCTCTAGGTCCCAACTTTGGGTGGATGAAACTCGTCTTTCCGTGGCCGAGGTCATGGTCATGGGCATAATAGAGGTAGTTCTAACTCCTTCTATCCCAGGTTAGACAATCGTCTTTACTGCCAGGTGTGCAACAAATCGGGCCATATAGCCCTTACTTGCATCCACCGTTTCAACTAGGCATACACGACCTCTCATCCACCCATGTTTATTGCTAACTATGTTGCTTCACCTCATTCAGCCCCCATATCAAACACTTGGTTTCCAAACACCCAGCTATAGACTATTTCACATCAAACTTTTCCAATCTGAATCTGGACTCCAATAATTACAAGCCACCAGGGCTCCGATCAAGTGAGCATCGGTGATGGAATCCACAATATTGGTTTTGGTCAACTCTTCTCTTCTCCTCATAAATTTATTTTATCACAGTTGCTTCATGTTCCCTCCATAACCAGAAACTTACTTTTGGTTAGACAATTTTGTGTTGATAATGGTGTCTTCTTTGAGTTTCACCGTAATTCCTTTTTTGTGAAAAATTTACGCACCTGGAAAGTTCTCCTTGAAGGCCACGTCCAAAACGGCTTGTATGACTCCAACTTGATGCCTAAGCCGCCACCTCCCTGCACACTCTCACACCATCTCCTACAGCCCACATTGGTGAAAAGACTTCTCCATAACACTAGCACAATAGAATTGGCCACCCCAACCCAAGGACTACTTCTTAAACCATCAACTACTTCCATCTTCCTATCACGACCCTTCCATTTGAATGTCTTACTTGTCCCAAAGCAAAATCTCATGTATTACCCCATCTAGATCCTCTAAACTTTTCGAATTGTTGTTTTTGGACGTTTGGGATACGGCACCTATGCCTTCTTCAAACAGTTGTAGGTATGGCTGCAAACGATCCGATTAAAGACGAGTTTGAGTTGAATCAAGTTGAGCTAGACTTAAATAACTTGAGTTCAAGTTCGAGTCGAGCTGAGAGTTAGCCAAGTCGAGTCGAGTCGAGTTCGAGCTGATCAAAGACGAGTTCGAGCCGAATTGAGTTATTTATCGATCTTTATTTTTACTCTTTAACGATTTGCACGAACTGAGTTAAGTAATTACTCGAGTTTCTTACTCTTTATAAATATTTGACTCAATAACTTTTTGTGAACTTAATATATTATTATTGTAAAGAAACAAAATATGTTAATTTTACATAAAATAACAAAATATATTACTTATATAAAGTATTAAAAATAATATATATAACATTAAATCTATATAATAAAAGAATATATGTAAGAATATATGCAAAAGTATATATATGTATATAGAAATATTACGAATACTGTTACGAGTCCAAAACAAGTCGAGACGAGTTTATACAAATTTTATTCACAAATATGAACCGAGTCAAGTCGAGATTATACTAGTTTAACTCGTTTAATATTTGAACCAATATTAATGGTCACGAACAACTCATTTATTAAATAAACCGAATTCGAATCGAGTTTATACAAGTCGAGTTCAAATTGTTCACGAGCAGTTCTGTTCGTTTACAACCCTAGTTGTAGGTTTTATCTTTCCGTTTTAGATGACTTTTCTAAATACATGTGGATGTATCTTCTATTTTTATGGCATTTTTAAATTATGTTAATAATTTCTTTTCGTTTACAATCGCTTCGATCCAATCTGAGTGGGGGGTGAGGGAGGGGGAATTTTGGCCCCTCCACAAAATTTTTGAGAAAATTAGTTTCAATCACCGTATTACTTGCACATATTCTCACCCCCAAAATGGGTCTATTGAGCGATGAAATTGCCATATCATTGAAGCATGGCTCTCTCTCTTAGCTCATGCTTCAGTCCTAAAATTTTTTGTGTCGAAGCCTTCCAAATAGGCGTTTTTCTTCTTAATCGCATGCCAACCCCTACTCTAAACAACCAATCCCCTTTTCAAGTTCAATTTCACAAAAATCTGGATTATACATTTTTAAAAACCTTTGATTGTTTGTGTTGGCTCAATTTGCGACCCTTTAACCGTCACAAAATGGACTTTCGGTCCACCCCATGTGTGTTCATTGGGTATAGTTTAGACCACAAAGGCTATAATTGTCTTCATGCTCCAACGGGTCGGGTTTATCTGTCCCGGGATGTTCAATTTCAAGAGAACATATTTCCCTTTATCGAGCCTAGTCCCACTCAGTCTCACCTGATCCAATCCCAGGCCACATCTCTCCCGTTTCCTAATCCGGTCATGCGCACTCTCAACATAAACTCAGCCCACTCCAACCTAGTCCAAGTTCCTACACAGCATGAGCCTCTATCTAATCCAACCCAACCTATACCCATACTTAACATCTAGCGGTCTCCCTCACCTACTCTAACTTGAGACAACCCAAATGCCCCTTCACAAAACTCGTCCCTTAAGTCATCTTCTTCTCCCCATCCCGAGCCGCCATCCCCTTCTCAAATACCTTTCGTTCCAACCCAACCTTCCAGCACTCACTTTATGCAAACTAGATCCAAACACGACATTCACAAAGCTGCGCTTTGCATTGATGGCACCGGCCAAACCCAAAATAATAATCGTCCCTTTATCCGAACAAATAAACCTAAGGAACATCAATCATTCACCGAGGCTTCCAAGCATGCTGAATGGCGTGGGGCTAATGCTTTAGAATTTTAAGCCTTGCTCTAAAATCATACTCGAGACTTAATCTCGTTTTCCTCTTTTAACAACATCCTTGGCTCGAAATGGATTCTTAAGACCAAACGCCATGCTAATGGCACCTTTGAGCATTGCAAGGCACATCTTGTGGTCAAAGGGTTTCATTAGTAGGCTGGCTTAGACTTCTCTGAAACCTACACCCCCGTAGTCAAGCATGTCATAATCCGCTTGATTATCTCCATTTCAGTGTCATCAGGGTGGCCCCTGCATCAGCTTGATATTCGAAATGCTTTTCTGCATGGTGATATGGAAAAGGTGGTCTACATGCAACAACCTCCTAGCTTTACAAATCTAGATTATCCCCAGCATGTGTGTAAACTTCGTAAGTCTCTTTATGGCCTTAAATAGACACCTAGAGCCTAGTGTTCTAAATTAAGCACTTGATTACTTTATCTTGGTTTTCATGCTTCCCGATCGAATTCATCCCTGTTCATTTATTCTGCTGCCACTAATTTTGTTTTTGTGTTGAATTCATCCCTGTTCATTTATTCAGCATGTCACCTTCCCTATTAAAGATCTAGGTCCCTAACATTATTTCTCAAGGATAGAAGTCACCAGGAATAAATATGGTTTGTTTCTATCTTAGTCAAAGTATGTCTCGGATTTGCTTAGAAAAACCAATAACAGTAACTCCAAACCATTCACCACTCCCATGTCCTCATTTACCAAATTGTTTGTACTTTATGGACCACCATGTGAAGATCCTTACCTATATCATACTATTGTCGGGAGTTTGCCATACTTGTTTTTTACCCGTTCGGATATCTCATTTGCTGCCAACAAAGTTTGTCAATACATGCATTGTCCTTGAGCCTCTCATTGGCAAGTGGTTAAGCGCATTCTTAGATACTTACACCTCATGTCCAATTTTGGTCTTAAATTTTCTATCTCGCCTTCCTTTTCATTGTTAGCCTATTCCGATGTTGATTGGGCCGGTTGCCCTAATGACCATAAGTCTACAAAAGGACTTTGTGTGTATTTCGATTCGCATTTAATTTCACAAGGCTCTAAAAAACAGCCTATTCTTATTACATCATTGATTGAGGTTGAATACAAGGTGGTTGCCAATGCCACTTGTGAATTAATCTGGTTACAATCACTACTTGGAGAACTTGGAATTTTTCTTGCTAACCCTCCCACTCTTTGGTGGAACAATTTAAGTACCACTTACATGTCGGTTAATCTAGTATTACATTCCTACACTAAACATGTTGAACCTAATTTCTATTTCGTTAGAGATGGGGTGGCTACCAAATCACTTAAAGTTGCTTCTGTATCAAGTAAGGAACAACTTGCATTTATATATATATATATTTACCAATAACATCAATAACAACTAATTTCACCAACCATTTTGACAACGTTAATAGTCATCCCCCTCAAAGGAAGATTAAATAAATGAACTCGTTACTTTCAGAGAGAGAGAGAGTAACCCTCAACTGTATAAAATTTTTGCTAGCAAAATGGAAGCACAAATTTCAAAATAAACTTAAAAACCTTGTATGGAGGATTTGTAATGATATTTTGCCAATAGAATTGGGTTTGATAAAGAAAAATATCCTCCAAAATGATGTTTGTAATTTGTGTAATAAGGGATTGGACACTTGTTCTCTTGCTTTCATTGCATGCATACAAGATTTGGAGCTTTTGATTGGGGCATGAAGAATTGTAACAAACTATGATAAACAATATACCCAAATCATGATCTCTACTTTCACTAATTAATCAATTAGTTTTGAAACTTTTGCTAATTGAGATTTCAAGAAATATATGCTATAGCTTTGGACTTTGCTACAATTTTCATGATAGCATGAGATTTATTGTGTAGAAAGTATATGTTTGCCCATCAAATTATTTTCTTGATCCAAGAATAGTAGTTGAGGGAGCACTAACTTGGTTGAAAATTTAGAGAATTAAAACACATTACTAAAAGAATAATTTGGAGAAGATTAAACTATAATTTGATAGAGGACTTAATGGGACAATCTTCAACGAACTACCAAAAATAAAAAAGGAATAACAGTTGTCTTATAAGATTAATGTGTTAGGGTCAGCGAACACCCACCAAAAATATGAGACCAAGATTTTAATGTGGTTCGGCCGAAATAACCTATGTCCACATAGAATAGTTTCTCTACTCTCTCAACACAATCTCTCACTTATGAATTGTGTTTCTCAACTTGCACCCCTCTCGTTCACCCCTCTCTTGCACTCTTCTCTGCGCATCATATACATTTTGGCCCCTCTGCCTGCACCTCTCTCCACACCCATTTTCTTTGCTTAATCTCCTCTCCTTTTAAGAACTTGGAGAGACGTACGTACCTTTGTAGTCGTTTTGTCAATTCAGTGTTGCATTATGTTTTCTTCAATTTTGGGGCCTATCTTCTATGTTCCCACAACTTTTCTTTGTTTATCCAACATTCATTTATTTGTTTCGACACCCAACATTAATGTTTGGTGTTGAATTTTCAATAGTCTCCCATTCAACACCAAACGGAGGATATCCTAACATTTTTTAGTTCAAGGTATCTAACCCTACTATATCTCTACATAGCTCACGTGTGACTACTTTCATTAGCATGTCCATCGAATTCTCTATCGTATGGATCTTTATATGCGTCAATAGCTACTGATCCATTATCTCACGTATCAAATGATATTGAACATCATTGAGACTCAAGTCCAGAGCTCTTTCATTATTACAATATACTTTGTATTCTTTCTGGCTGATTCTCATTTCTTAGATAAACCGTTTTAGCTACAACATTTCTCCCTTTGTGAATAAAGCTACACATTGCTGCAATCTGGACTGTCATGATTCATCTCTTCCTACAAATGTGTAAATGAATCTTGATGTAGATCTCCCATCCAGATCACCAGCTATATTGGCATAACCTTCTAAGACTGGTCAGCTCCCTTGTAGTGCAAGCATACTTTTGATGTACCCCTGAGGTACATGAGAATCTACTTTACTACTTTTTAGTATTCGTTTCCTTAATTTGAAAGAAAAAAACAGCTTACAACTCCTATAGCATGAGCGATGTCAGGTCTCGTACACACCATAGCGTACATTAAATTTCATATAGTTGAAGAGCAGGGTATTGTAGATATTTCTTGGACCTTTTTTTAGTTGATGAAGGACACAAACTCTTGCTTAGTTTAAAATAACTAGCCAATAGATTTCTTACTGGTTTTGTTTTCTCCATGTTAAACTTTCTTAGTACCTGTTCAATATGCTTTTCTTGTGACAACCATAACTTATTTTCTTTTCTATTACGAGTGATTCTCATGTCCAAAATTTGTTGAGTAGCTCCTAAATTTTTCATATCAAAGAACTTGAAGAGATCTACCTTTAGCTTGCTGATAGTGGATGGATCTTTTTCAATAATCAGCATATCATTAACTTAGAGTAGCAACATCACAAACTTATTTTTTGAAAGTCTGCAGATATAGATGCACTGATTTGCAGCAGTTCTCTTGTAGCCATGACTCACCATGAATGAGTCAACTTTTTTATATCACTGTTTGTGAGCCTGCTATAAATCGTAAAGGCTTTTTTACAGCTTGCAGACCAAATATCCCTTCTCAGGAACTTGGAAACATTCTACTTGCTCCATGTAGATTCCTTCTAGCATGGGCTACTACACAGCTAGTGCATGCAACACCATGGGTGGCACATCATCCATTTGGTTTCTAGTGCTTGTTGCCACCATATTTTAGGACCCAAAAAAATTTTTAAACCACCTACAACAAAGCAGATTTTTTAGAGAAAAAATATTATGGTGTGACGAAAACCCACTTGCATAGAGATGCAACTGCTCATCAATTTTGGCGTGATGGACATCCATCACCAGTGTTAGTTGCACCTAGGGCTGTACAAAATGGCCGATGTACTTGACCCAACCTAACCCATTTTTTAAATTGACCAACCCATTTAGCCGACTCGTTTAGGCTTGAAATCAGAAACAGGTTTAACCTGTTACTTGATAACCCTATTTCATTCCCCCCATCGCTTAATTAGAAATCTAATCACCCTCTCTCTCTCTCTCTCTCTCTCTCTCTCTCTCTCCACCCTTGCCGCCACCTCAAATCTCAAGTTTCCACCTCCAGCTCCACCATCCACATGATAATTCTCCATGATCTTCGTCTCCACCGCAAAGGTCATTCTTCCCAGAAAACCTCATTTGATGGGGATGATGACAAGGGAAAAAGTGTAGAATGTTCAAGCCCTACAACAATGGTCATCGAGGATGGATCTGACAACAAACAGGATGTCGATAGAGAAAGAATGTTCAAGTGGTGGCATGTTAGCAACAACAAGTTATTATTATGGGTTAACGTTTGTGCAATTTTGTTTTTTGAAGTCGGATTTTATTGTACGATTTTGTGATTTTTGTTGTGGGATATCAATATTGTCGGTGTTTATGGAATTTTTGTGCGGGTGATTTGGATTTTGCGAATGATTTGGGTTGTTGTTGTGATTCATGATATCGACATTATTGCAGTTAAAAGCTTCATTCTTTGCATTTAAAAGGTTGTTCTCCACCATCAATTGTGATTTGGATTATGGAACCAGAACGATCCTTAAAAAAAAAGTTCAAAAATAAAAAATGGGGGAATCGGGTAATCGGTAATTGGGTAAACGAAAGCAGAAATAATTGATTCAGGTCGAAATAGCAGTTTCTAGATTGGGTCGGGTTGGAGTGCAGCACTAGTTGCACCCCTGACGCAGTGAACATGACGTTACATCCATTTAATGCGCGCCACTACCGTTTGTGGTGCTATAAGCATTTGGATCTCACGATGCAACGTCTAGATATGAACCACTTGCACAATTATTTGTTGATTCGAGTGGGTAGTTGCAGCCATTCCACAGCAATGCTACCACTGTGACAGCCAACCTCGATAGCCATGTTACATAACATGGTGCATGAAAAAAAAATTCGCAAAATATAAAATATAACATGCATATCAAAAACTAAATTGGGATCAATCATTTGTTGCTCTGATACCAATGCTTGAAAAACTAGATCAGAATAAATCAGAAGTAATATTACCTCGTCAGTGAATCATAGATCTAGCTAGTGTGATTGTTCCACATATTTTCTACGTCATCATTGTTGATCCAAATCTTCATGTCTATGGTGGAGTGTGCTATGTGATAGAAAATTAGTGCATCACATACAATTTCTACAGCCTAAATGCCAGGATTAGAGAGAACTGATTGTGTGTGTGTGTGTGTGTGAGAGAGAGAGAGAGAGAGAGAGAGAGAGAGAGAGAGAAAGAAAGAGAGATTGCATACTAGTGTGTCATCCAAAGTGAGAGGGATTATGTAAATAATACATCTAAGCGTAACCCCAAGCTGCCCTTTAATGGCAAACTATTAAGTTTCATGAAAGCCATTTCATAACCTTTAAGAGAAGGTCAATGGTGCCCACTATAGCGTCCATTTTTTATCGATATAAAAAGAAAACTATATACATATATATATATATATATAAATCGCATCTCAATAAATTACAAAATACAAAAACTAATTAACAAGTGTAAAAGCCCTTATTCACTATGTCCGACAGCTCTAGCCCCTAGGCTGTTCTTTTATTAATAAGTGTGGCTCACATGCATTAGGCTAACTTGTAAAAAATTAACTAGGCTAGTGGGTTATGTTAGGTAGAAATGGCCAAATGGTCAGTTCATGAGGGTGATGATAATTGACATGAAATTATGAATCATATTCTCAATATGATTCATAATTGTGCATGATTTTTGCTCTTTTGTCTTTAATCTCACATTGGCGGAGAATGAATGAGGAGCAAGACCTAAAGCCCTATAAAAGGAGGACTAGTCTTTTTGGCTAAGTGCACCAGTCAAAAGTTTAGTTAGTAATTTTTTTACTTTAAGTAAACTTTTTTGTTGACCTTTGCTTGTAAAAGGGAAGATGTGAGAGTTAAAAATTTGCTAGTGGAAAAGTTTTGTGTGTCTATTTGAGTGAGGAGAAAAATGTGTGATTGTAGCAATATTTTTTCACATAGTAGATTTTCTTATTTGAGTCTGGTGATTTTTCTCCTGTTTTAGGAAATTTTCACTTAAATTCTTTTGTTGTTATTATTTCCCTATTCTATTTGATATTCCTGCAAAAAGTTAGATTCTAAGAGATGAATTTGAAAGATCTAAGTTCCCAACGAGATAGAGAAAGTAGTAAGATAAAGAGTAACAAATGGTCGAACTAATATGAAATCTACATATACTCATACACCATTAAATTGAGGTGTGTATCGTTTGTCACGTGTATCATTCCACATTATTGTGTCGGCCTCTTTGAATCTTGTTATTTCTATTTTGGATGAATGGAAAATGTAATATTAAAGGTACATCAGTTTTTTTAGTGAAGTTCCTTTCACATGTTATATTGGACGTTTAAAATTGGTTTACCCCTCTTGAAATATATTGCCTTATATATAACCCATTCTAGTTGTGTGTTATTGTATACTTTCTACTTTGGCTGTGTGCATGATTGTTGTATATATTCTAACAAATGGCTGTAAAAATAAAATAAAATAAAATAAAAAGAGAGAGTTATGATTCACAAAAAGAAATAAGATTCAAAAGATTATCCTCATTTTCCTAGTACCCAAAATCATGCCAATTTTCTTGACAAACATACATTTTTTGTAGGATCTAGGCACTCATGAGAGAAACCATGTGCAAATATCCAAGTCACTTTTCTACCCCACATTATATTAATAGAAACGAGCTATATTAGCCTATACCAAAGATTTTTTACCAATAAAAGAAATTGAAGAGTACACAAAATAAGATATTCCTTACCAATTCAGATTAATAATAAAATGCTTCAATCTTAATCTTTTTGGTCATTATTAGAGAAACCGTCAATATTTACACATAAAACCAAAATTATTCAAATGAGGTTTATTTATGGCAAATGCATAGGATCATATATAAAATATACAGAAAATTAATTACCATTATCGATCATGTCATGATCATCAGTCTTTAAAAGCTTCCCACTATATTCACCATCGAAAATAAAAACAATCAATTAAGTTTTATATAGAAAATTAAGAAAATATATATTAAGAATTCACTCAAATTCTTAATATATATAAGTATCATGATCACGATTAATTTAAAGTATAATATATAAGAACTAATTAAAAAGAGGTGCTGTTAATTTTCAAGCCAATTGGACTAATATTTAATATGGAAAATATTAGGTAAGAGGACACTGAGTTTTTATTAATCGGGAAGTGATACACACACAATACAATTGCATGACACATTTTACAACAAGTTTTAAATGAGAGGTAATTCTGTAAAATACTCTATACACACATAACACTTTATGTAAGTTTTGAAATAGGAACAAATAAGGGGAAAAAGGCCTCTCCTTGGAGCTAGAAACTTAAAAAAAAAAAAATATCTCTTGAAGTGGAACTGAGAGCATGAACAAAGATAGACTGACATTAAGTTCAATAAAAGCCACACAATATCAATAAGAAGTGTATATATTGTATTTTATAAAATAAATGAATAAACTAAGATGCATGAAACATTATATTCACAAGTTAATCACAAGGGTTTGTCGTAGTACTGAGGCAGTCAATGCTTGCTCTTCACAAGATTCACAAGATTTATGTCTTGCAACCAAGGTACTAAAACAACCAATGCCTATGATTTTGTCCCAGGACATGTATATTTTTGTTCCTTCAACCTCAAAGTCTTTTTTTTTTTATAATTGTAAATAGCCACCTATATGGACAAAGAATAGGATATTTGTCCAAATGGTAATGGGGAAAAAAGAAGCAATCTCTGCCTTTGAAGGGTTATTGCTTGTAAATACCTTTACTACTTGAAAATTACCATTGGAAACTCCAAGGCTCTGCTTTCTAAAAGGTACACAACCATAGGGAGCATCTCCCCAACACAAGCAACACTACCTTCCTCACATTAGAAATATTGGACCTCACCATAAAAGCCAACAATATGATCACTTCTTTACAACTGCTCACTTCATAACCAACGTAACAATTTTTCACACACGATTCAAGCAATACTTGCTTAAGCTGACCAGCTATAGTCAGCTTACTATTACAACAAAAGGAAAATAAATAATACTTGAAAAAAGAAGCAAAATATGTTCAGTTAATGCATTTCGAATAGTTATTTATACTTTCAGAAAGCTAAACTAATTGATGCCTTTAAGGATTTTCAACTCTGTGCTGCAAAATAAATAGGAAGTGCAACAGCAACACCTTGTAAAAAAGAAAGGAAAAGTATTATGCACTGACCTGCATGTAAATTTTTGTGGTCATTATGTCAATGATAATAGTGCCTATAAATCCAAATCATATTGAATACTAAAACAATTAATGGGTGATGCAGAAAATTTCAAACAAGAACCAGTTACCCAAAAAATGTATTAAGAGCTAGCTTTCTTTGTTAACATTAGTGTATTTTTTTACATATGAAGTGGCTTTTTATTACTGCTATTGTTAGTGACATTATTCTTCACCCATCAGTCTAGAATTCACTACATTGGATTCCTAGAAATAAAAAATTTCAAGTCTATGATGTATACAATTACTACTATTATTAGTGACATTATAATCTAATCCTCATCTCTTTGTCTGCTTTATTACTTTTGCAACTTGATCTTGTAACAACTTCCTCTCTGTCTCCTGTCATTATTGGCTCATGTTACTTTTTTTTCTATCTTTATTTTCTCCCCTAGCTAACTTTCTCAGTTATTGATCCTCATCTACAATATTTCTCAAACTTAACTTTTTTGCAGGGGCTATTATAGGTGCAACATATCAAAGAGTTGTTCAGCCAAAATACAAGTAGAGAGATACAGAACAGATGATGCAAAGTACCATAGTAACAAGAATTACATTAATAGAAAAAACCAAAAAATTAGCCTTATCCAAAAATACAGTACTACTAACATAATTATTAATAAAGTCATAGTAGCTAGCTATATTAATTAATAATAAAGTCATAATTATTAATAAAGTCATACTAATTATTAATAGTAGGTCCCTAAAGCATGAACAATTAATAATAATTTGGCAAGAGATATCCATTTGCTGAAGTCAATTGGAACTTGTATTCATAACTAAAAATACTTTTTGATTGCACGAGTGCCTAACTAGGCACTAGGCAGCATTGACCATTGAGGTGTTTTGGGTTTCTCATGAGGATAGAAGACTGCATTTACTGCCAACATTCCTATGGCATTCCAGCCTCATCTCAATTCATGAATAGCACAAGCATGACCTCATCCTCCACTTTGTTTTTTTAGGAGGAAGATATACCATATCTTCCAAAGGCCATTTTCCTCTTAAGTAACTATTTGGAAATTCTTGAGACCAGATAGGCGCTGTTGATCATATAATTAACTTGTACTGCTAGCTAGCTAGTATATATCATTCAAACCTAACCAAGAAGAAATTAAAGTAGTAGACAGTAATCCGGCCAATTAGTGATTTAATTTCTTTAACATATGATAATTATCTTTTGACGAAAATAGTCAAACTAAAAAATTTGTAAAGCATTTTGTCCAGAAATTAATTAAGCTGTCTAATATATATCAGTACTCATGGAATCAATTATGTCCAGACATCTTGGTCCCATGCAACCTACGATCAATCAAGTTAGGTTGATTGGTCAATCAAGTTGCTTATATATTATATATATAACCAATATTGATGACTTTAGATAATTAATAACATATGTATTTACTGGACGCCAAGACTACATCAAACAGTAATTAGTCTGAATTAGAAAAGGTATCTCAACGCAAACAACAACGACGACAATAGGAAAAACTACTACAACGGTGCCAAATGCCAGTTTTCCCCTCCCTTTCTCCGACTTTCCTACCATTCAAACGCATTACAAAAACCTAAAGTTAAGATTTAATCTAAGCATTTGTGTGTGTAAGAAGATAAATTGTACATTTAGGCTCAATGATTTCAGATTCTAGGATATAAATCAACTAAGCCCATATCAAAAGAGAAAAATGAGAGATGAAGGGAGAAACTCACCGGCGATGAGAGAAGGCGAGACGACATCAGCGACGAAAAAATGGGACTTAGTGCATGTGTCAGAACCCTTAGACAGACGGCACTAATTTACACATTGACATCACCCATGGGTATCCCTGACACTGCCATAGTGAGCCTACTTGCATGCCTTGGCCTATGCCTTGATACGCAGGTGGACCCTGGCGAAGCTAGGGGCATGCCCTTACAGGCATGTCATCCAACGCACAGCACCAGTCCGCACCTTGTAGGCGAGGCTAATGACATGTCCACAAGGCATGCCATCCAATGCACAACTTTAGCCCGTGCCTGGCAGGCTAGGCCAGTGGTGCATGCCATCCAGCCCACGCCTTGCAGCACCAATGCCCAAGCCACCTAATTGGACTATGCAGCGCAACAGCATGATGTCACCCTATGCCTACTATTAGGCCTAGACATGGCACTCTGTCATGCCCACCATCAGTAGGCTCCACGCAACGCAATGTGGTGCACACCACCAGATCAGCGCATGGCACCATGTCATACCATATCCACGCAGCTAGATGCCATGCAGACTAGCCTAACCGTGGGTCATGCTGAACACTAGGCCACTACTAGGCCATGCATACATCACTTGGGTGCCCACCACCTATCTTTGCTTATGTTATTTTATTTATTTCCTTTTATTTTAATTAATTATTTTTATCAGGGACTTTTTGGAGGTTTCCAAATTGGAAGACTGTATAGATAAGACCTTAGGCTTTTCATTTAGGGGCTTTTGACATTTTGAACAATTGAGAGATTCTTTGAGATAGTATAAGCCGGCCACTCTTGTATTTGGATTATCTTCAGTGCTTTGCACTTGGGCTTATTGGGGTACAATTTATGAATCATGTTGAAGATAATTACACCTTGCAAATCATGAATAGGGCAATCCATTTATTCTTTTATTTATCAAGTTTTGACGTTTCTTTCAAGTTTTGGTTCTCTTGTTCTTTTGGTGTTTTTGGAGTCATTTGAAATTCTTTAGATTGTTGATTCCTTGTTGGAGGCATGTTGCATTATTTGTGAAGTTGTGGTTGCATTGTTGAAGTGTTGTTGATTAGTGCATTGAAGTGTGATTGCCAAAACTCCAAGAGGTGCACTAGTGATTTTTGAGTTCTTCAAGTCCTTCACAAGTTCATGTATTTTCTTGCATGTTCTTGAGTTTCCTTTGAAGTTTATTGAAGTTTCTCTCCTCCCAAACTTCCCGTTCGGCCAACCTTATCCAAAATTTTCCATACATGGTCATACATGCCCCCACCAACTCCAAAGCTGGCCACACATATTTTTCTTACCATAAAAAGTCACATTCGGCCAACTCACCAAATGCCATACCCGAACCCCATTTGCCACGTCATCCACCAAATCTTTTCATATATTATTTGATTGGTCAATTAACCCTCAATTGACTCAATTAAATCTAATTAACCCCAATTAAATCCCAATAAAAGACCCATTTAACCCCAATCAAAATCCAATCTCAATCCATTAAGACCATATTCTTTATCCTACAAATCTTTCAATCCACTATCAATCAAGGATTGGTCTTACTACCCAAACTCTAGCCAAAATTACCTCCCATACCCCTAGCCAAAATTCTCCCTCTCAACCCTAGCACACTCGGCCACACCCATCCCTAGCCAAATTAAGTGGCATCACATGTCCTAAATCCCATTGCCGAACCACCATTCTCACCCCACTCGGGATCAGCTTAGCCCATACAGTGATACACTATCGAATCCCACCATACATACTAGCCTCACTTCACCTAAACACCCATCATTGTTACCCCAATTGAGCATCACCAAGCAAAAGAGCCGCTAGGTCAACTAAGGAGCAACAAGGTCATGAGGAACCCTTAGGTGGTTGGCGACTTAACCGAGGTCCCTATCAGCATGTTTAGGATTGCGATGAGAAATATTATTTTAAACTTAAGGATTATAGTTTAAAATTTAATGTAGTAATCTTTATTACTAAAAATTTATTTACTGTTTGGAATTCATATGTCTAAAGTGCTTTTAGAGTTGGTTACAGTAGTTTTTTAAAAATATATAGTTATCTACAGGAGTTTTTTTTTTTTTTTATAAAAGCTCAAATTTGATACTTTTTGAAAAAACTGATTTTTAATTTTTTTAACTGACTAAAACACCTTTATAAAATTATCAAACATGTCGTTTTTTCTTTAAAAGTACTTTTAACTACTTAAAAGCACATTTTAAATCTCGAAACGCAATCCCCAATAGGCTTTTAGTGCATATTTAGGATTGCGATGGAAAATATTACTTTTAACTTAAAGCTTGTAGCTTAAAGTTTAATATAATAAGTTCTACTATTAAAAAGTTATTTATTGTTTGAAATTCTTATATCTAAAGCGCTTTTAAAGTTAGCTACAACAGTTTTTTAAAAATATATAGTTATCTGCATGAGTTTTTTGAAAAAATTGATTTTTAGCTTTTCTAACCGACTAAAGCATTTTTTATAAAGTTGCCAAACATGTCGGTTTTTCTTTAAAAATACTTTTAACTATTTAAAAGTACTTTTTAAGCTCCAAAACGCAATCCCAAATATGCTCTTAATCAGATTAAAAAAATTGGTGTGAACTAAGTTTTTTTGTGGCAGCTTAGAGTTACATATTGTTAAAAAGTCGCCATAATAAAAATATTATTGCGGCAGTTGTTTTTAAGGCTCAAAAAGTTGTCGTAATAAGTATTTTCTTGACCTTTTTTCACTTTGGGCGGATGATTTCGAGCTGAAAGATTAACATTACTACTTCTGGCCTTTTTTTTCCCCGCTGAAAATAAAAAGAGCCAAAAAAACTCATTTTCCTTGTAGTGGATCCTGGAAAGTTGGAATTAATGCACCTCATGATCAATTCACATAGAGAATTAATGAATAAATAATATATTATTCGTTTTGATAAAAGTCAGTAAAATATAAAATTCAAAGTATTAGCATTGGTCTTATCAAAATTTATCATAAAATTTGAAAAAAATTATAACTTTGCACACACATCAAAAAAATGTTGTCATATTTGATCAAAAATGAGAAAAATAAATTGGGGAGAATAGTATAAAAGTACATTTTTCTGGATTTTTGAATAATAACTCATCAAATTTGATAATGTTTAATGAAATAATACTCATCCATGACGAGAGGTGTTAATGGAACCATGCCTTAGTTCAGGGGAAAGGGCTAAGCTTTTGGAACCTTGTTTGGCAAATATCTACCTTTTGTTGCTTGGAAATTAACACAAATCCTTGAGAAACTTGCAATATACATTCTTAAAATGATAATAAACATGTTATTGAATTATGCATCATGTTTTAGAATTCTAGTGATTGTTTTTATAACTTCTCTATTTTTATAATAATGAAAAATGACATTATAAAATATCAATTGGTAGTTTCTATGATTCTAAACTATTTCATTACAAAAATAATAATGGATGAGTATTATTTCATTAAACATTATCATCATAAGTCTGAAACATGTATTAATACGTTGTATTTTTAGAGTTTTATTTTAATGTGTAAAAGTGTTTGTAGCAAATTATCGAGATCTAATTTTGTCTCTTTGGATGTCAGTGGAGTTGTTGTTAATTTAGGGATTGGAGGCAAAAGCATTATATCAGAAGCCTGTTAGTGAGTATCAAATCTATTACTTAATTTGGAATACAAAAAACATTTTGGATAACTGTAAATGCAAGTGACTACCTTGCTCTGTTTTTCGTATTTCATGGTTGGTCTCCATGTGACACTTCTTTTCACTTGTTAGTTTGCAGACATGTGACATGATCAATGTGAACAAGAGTAAATTGATATTGAAACCATATGTGATGAAGTTTTGCCTTTTCAAATTGTAACAAGTTGGAAGCTAAGAAGAGATGAAATGAGAAGCTCAGATATTAGCAGATAACAAGTGGAACTAGAACATACTGTAAATCGATATTTTGGAATGCTAGATAACTTTCAAGATAGGACGGACTTTTGACTTTATGTTGAAATTGTTTGTGTTGCAGTTATTGTTTCTTTGTTTTAATGATATGTTGGATTTAAGTCATTTGCTTATTTGGATTGCATTTTTCATATTAATAAGTTTAGGAGTTTAAGGGGTTTGAATTTCCTCCACTTGATTAAAAAATATTCAATTATTGTGATTTCAATTATCGCAAGTTCTACTCTAAATTGTAATGTTTCAACCTTAAGAATGACATGTGGAGCAATGTCTTCCCCCAATATTTCCCACAAAGCTTCATAAGGGTATTCCCTAAACAATGGATTAGTGGCATCTACCTCCAGAACATCTTTCAAGACTCTTGCTACTTTTATCAATTCAGGGGAGTCATCTTCATGCAGGATAGAAATTATAAGTGTCCTGAAATTGAAAAGGCAAATACCATGACAAACTGTAGCATTCAAAAGGCATTATTAGACTATTAAACTGCATTTTGAGCAAGTCAAAATTGTGTATATTTCTCAGTAATAATGCTTAGTCTACAAAATTGTACATATTTCTTTTTACTATGCGGAGCTTCACCAAAGAAGGGCACTTAAGGTTTATCCCTAGGAGTAAACCTTCAAAAATCATGGATATTAATAACATCAATCCATCCAGAACAGTATTAAGCAAACTATAATTTTTTTTACATGTACAGGCAAAAGACACACAGGATTTTTAAGTCTTTTTATATATTTGAGCAAGCTGAATATTAACAAGTAAATTGGTAATAGGATTAAAACAAAGAAAAACATACGAAGGATCTCATGTGTGGAGAAAACATAGATGCATATACCTTAGTGTTTTCGTGCGTGTGTGGGGAAATATCATAATTAATTAGCTCTCTATCAATGGCCGTAGTGTTACAATAAACTTTGCTTTCTGATTCAACTAGGATTTGTTTCCATACAATTGTTATGATATTTACAACCTTAAGTAACAAATGTAGTAAATAGAACGATATGATAATAAAAAGACAATGTTCTCCAAAATCCATAAGGAATATGGCACAAGAAAATCAGTAAAGAGATAAAATGTAACGTCAAATGAGAAAACAAAAGAGCAGATGAAATAACGAAAATAGACAAAATCGAAAATTGTAAACCATAAATTAGGGCACGGATCATATAAAGGGTAAATTAGAGAGAGGAAAAATTAAGCTATGAATGTGGGAGAGCTAACTTGTATGATTGTGTTGTTTCCAGCGTTGGCAGCCAAGACAGATCTATTCGGGGGAGAGAAGAAGTATCCAATTTTCTTTCTGGTATGGAGGTTTGGCGCCCCCCCCCCCCCCCCCCCCGGGGGGGTGGGGTGAGGGGGGGACCGAGGGAAGAGGGAAATTGAAGAAGTTTTTGGAAGAGAGAACTGTAAGGGAAATCGAAGGAATCAACCAGAATAGAAAACGACGTCGCTTTCTTTTTCTATTGGTATTGTGTAATGCAGTGTAAAACTTATCCATGTTCTTGGATAATGTATTAGTTTATATTTGCTTCTATTAAATTGAGTTTGTTGATTTTAAGAGATAATATTCAATGAATACTAAATGAGATGTAATATTTTTTTTTAATCAAATTTTAATGTTTAAATATAATGACTGCAAACTTTTCTATATAGCTTTATATTTCTTAAAATGGAAATTTTTTCTTCCATGACATTTTAAGATTTTAAATGATAGATTACAGTGTTTACCTTTGAAGATCATATTAGTTACTTTATATAGATGTTATTTTTAAGTTGATACACATGACGACTATTTCACCATCAATTAGTGTATGTGTGTGTATATATATATATATATATATTGCATCTCAGTAAATAATTACAAAACGCGAAAACTAATTAATAAGTGTAAAAAAGTAATTGGTCTAGTGGGTTATGTTAGGTAGAAATGGTCGGCCAGATGGTCAATTTATGAGGGTGATGATAATATTTGATGAAATTATGAATCATATTCTCAATTTGATCAATAATTGTAGAGAAAGTAGTAAGATAAATAGTAACAAAGGGTCTAACTAATCACAAATTTGCATATACATGACATACGCCCATTAGATTGAGGTGTGGTCCTTTGTCATGCGTATCATTCCACATTATTGTGTCGTCTTTGAATCTTGTTATATATTTTTGTTTTGGATGAATGGAAAGTGTAATATTAAATTAGGTGCATGCATCAATTTTTTTAGGGAAGTTTCTTTCTCATGTTATATTGGAAGTCTAAAATTGGTTTACCCCTCTTGAAGTATATTGCCTTATAACCTACTCTAGCTATGTGTTATAATTATACGTAGTATACGTACGTACTATACTTAATTCCTACTTTGGCTGTCTGCATTGTTGTACATATACTTTCAATTGTAGGGCACCCATTTATAAGAAATTATGTATTTTATCATTTTGTTCAATATATCTTATAAGTTGTACATTATGATATCTCAAGTTTTTTTAAGTAATTAGCTTCAATCTTAGTTGTTATAATAACACATGACACATTTATCCCAGCTACAAATGGCTGTAAAAGTCATACGCTAGCTAATTAAAAAGGGAAAAAAAATGTGTAGTTTGGAAAACAAATATATAATATTTCTCACTTGAGTTGGAAAAGGTAGTGAGAAATTTTGCGAAACTCAAAGACACAAAATGCGAAATTCCTTAACAATTCTTATTAGTAAACAAATGCTTCAATCTCAAATCTTTCTGGTCATTATTAGAGAAGTTGTCAATATTTACACATAATATAAAACCAAAATTCAAATAGGTTTATTTACGGCAAAATGCATGGGATCAATATATAAATATACATCAAATAAATTATCTCTATCGATCGTATCATTATCATCGGTCTTTAAAGTTTCCCACTCCATTCATCATAGAAAAAAACAAACAATCAATTAAGTTTTATATAGAAGATTAAGAAATGAAGTCAAAACAGAAGGGCCTAAAGTAAAGGAAACTAGCTAATAGGATATTCTAAGATTTTTTTTTTTGTGCATATATAATATTAAAAGCCCTATATATATATATATAATTTTCAAGATACGGTAACCAGCTAATTACTTATTCTTTCCTGCTATATATATATGCATAAAATATAGGTAGTTTCGAGCCTAATATTACAATATCAAAACTAGTTAATAAAATTTTTAGTTTATTATTATCTACATCATGTTCAGCATACACTATAAGAAAAATAAGCAAATGGGTCTATTTTTACTTCCAGCAACATAAATATCGCTGGAAATAAGCTGTTTTTATAATTTTGAATGATTTGCTTTGTCAATTTGGAAAATCACTGAAATAATTTACTTTTTCGACGATTTTTGTACACCGGAAAAGAATGCCTAGAAATCAGTCCTTATTAATGCGAACGTTTCACTTATTACGATAATGTGTAGCCTAAGTTGCCCACCTTTATTTTTTTCTCGAGCCTAATCTTCCCTCTTTCGTCCCGATTTTTCCTCTATCCTTTTTCTCTTATTTTCCCCCTCTCTTTGATTTTTGATAATTGCCAACGTTTAGGGTTTCTAAATCCAAAGGCGATTTGAAGAAGATCATCATGATCAGCGACATACCATCATGCATGATGATCATTATTATATTTTTCAAGCAAAGATAAAAATAAATCATCACAAAATTTTGTCAAGAAGCACTCAAATCCGTAATATATATATATATATATATATATATATATATATTGGACAATGCTACGTACATATAGTCCAAAAAATTAGACTCCTTTACAGTCCAAATAATAATTAAACAAACAAAAAATTAAATTTCTATTTTATAATGAAAATGATTAAATATCCTTATTTACATATTAAAAACTCTAATAATCTGAAATTTTCATTTAATTTACTCATAAAATAGGAGCATTTAATAAAGATTGCAATATAGCCTATTACATATAGACTACATGAAAAATTATATATATATATATAAAGTATCATGATCAGGATTAATTTAAACTATAATATATAAAAACTAATTAAAAAGAGGTACTGTTAAATTTCAAGCCAATTATACTAACATTTAATAAGGAAAATATTAGGTTAGAGGACACCGAGATTTTACCAAAAATTAGTAACCTGCTGAAAAAAGAAATGAACTTACTGAACGCTTATGAAATTATTAATGATCACTAATTAATTCAATATTCCCCATGCACAACCGCAAGCCATAAACAATAAATTGTTTTTGCAGAAGAAAATTAATGAGTAAATATATATAATGCAGAAAAAAGAAAATAATTCCAATTCAATGGCATATATGCATGCAGAAGTAATATTTAAATAAAGACCTGTGACCCAATAATTAGCCGTCGATATTTTGGTTAATTAATTAGATTCATAAATATTTGTAAATGCCTAGATTTTGGGGAAATCAAAGGTCAAGGCTGATGATGATCAGACTAAATATTACAATTAAACTTTAATGGGGCTGATGATCGGTGCGGCCCTGGAATGTTGGAAACGCACCTCATGAATTCACAGATCATCAAAGAGCTGTTTTACAACTCAGATTACTGAAAGATGAGTACGTATAAAAGTAGGATTTTTCTGCTGCAGGAGGCCGCCGCGCCCTTAATACATGTATATATCTGTGCAGTGTATATATAATTTTATATATATATATATGTGTGTGTGTGTGTGTTGAAAGGCAAAACATATAGAGAGAGAGAGACAGAGATGGAAATAGTGAAGAAATGGTTAGAAGGGTCGAAGGTGGGGGCGGCCATGATAATAGTGCAGCTATTTGTAACAGGGATGCAGCTGCTGATGAGGGCGATGCTGGGTGAGGGCACCTTTGTTTTCAAATACGTTGCATATCGCAGTGCAGTTGCCACTATAAGCGTTGCTCCTCTTGTTTTCTATTTCGATAGGTGCATGCATCCTCACTACTTAATATTTTAGGGTTTTTCTTTTTCTGTTTTTCCTGATCCGTTCGAATGACCGTCTGTCTCATCATGTCTTGAATCTTACTGCAATATGCCCCATGGTTGCTGCTGCTGCTGTAGGGAAAGTCCAAAGAAGCTGTTTAAGTGGTCCGTTTGGTTCTGGCTCTTTCTTAACGCCTTAGTCGGGTAAGCCAGCCATATTGCTTATGTACCTGTATGCTTCAGTCTCTTATCAAAAAGGTTCGAATCTATTAAAAATAATTTTATAATACCATATCAAAACACGTGTATTAGTTTGTGTGATTGTATTTATGTAATCATTTTATGATTTTATGATTAAAGTATTTTTCATATATTAATTAATACTTATATATACTTATTGCGGGATATTGTCTGGCCTAGCTCCTGCCAGCTGGTGCTAATATTTTAATGGTAATATCATTAGGGTTTTCTTAATCCTTATATTCATTGTCGAATATTCTTGTTCTTCTTCTAATTCCCTTTTATTATTATTCCTAATTAATTAATTTTTTCAAAAAATAAAAAAATAAAATTACAGGATAACAATGTGTATGGGATTGTACGCTTATGGTCTTCGAGACACGACAGCCACATACGGTACCAACTTCTTCAACTTAGTTCCAATAAGTGCCTTCCTCTTTTCCCTACTCGCAGGGTACTAATCTATCAAACTTTATATAATCATCAAATTAAGAAATATTAAGAGAGCCTTTAATTTGTTTCTGATTAATGGGGGTATTGTCATATTGTGTAGTATTGAGAAGTTGGGGCTGAATACAAAGGCAGGTAGATTAAAGGCAATGGGGGCAATTGTTTGTGTAGCAGGAGTACTTATTGCTAGTCTTTGTGATGGAAAAGCCTTCCGTATCAGGCATCTAAGTCCTCACTCTCGTTGGGCTCATCATTCCAACTCATCCAAGCATCATTGGGTTCGTGGCAATTTGCTGCTTACTGGCTTTTGCTTGTCCATGGGTGCTTGGTACATTGTCCAGGTATACATCTGATATGAACTTCGTAACCAAATTAGGCCTAATTATTTGTAATCAGTAATCTAGGACTCAACCTAATTATTAATTAAAGATATGGGGAACCAGCTTTGAGATTGAATATTCTTGAAAATCTGATTATCATTCTAATTTTAACTGTGAAATATATATACATACATATATATGTATGCCTGTGATAATAATTATCATAATCATCATGTACTATACGCAATAATATGTTTGAAAATTGTATGCAGGTTAAGTTGCTCAAGGTTTTTCCATTCAAATACTGTGCAATAATGCTGACATGTGTCATAGCAACAATCCAAGCAACGGTGATAGGAGTGTGCGTTGATAGAAGTAAGGATGCCTGGAAGTTAGGGTGGAATCTCGAACTCATTACAATAGTTTACTCTGTAAGTACTACTTTAAATACTACTGATCATCATGACCATGATCTCATGATCTTCATCATATAAATATATATTGCTCGTGGCCGTCAAGATCATGATGGATAATTAAGTCATTCAAGTTGTTATTAACTTGGAATATGTGTCTATTCAGTTCCACATTGATGATGATATTTTTGTTATTAGAATAAATAATTAGACCGAGTTCTGCTATATACAATCATTTTTGTATTTTTTTTGTGTACTCTATTGATGTGATTGGCAAAAATAATTATTTTATATTAAAAAAGATGATGCAATCAATCACATGATTTGTGAAGTACATAAAGAGTAATGCAAAAGTGACTATATATAGAATTTTTTATATCATAACAAAATTAAAAAAGAACATATATATAGAATTTGTAACAGATTATTTGTGACGAGATAAATATATAAACAGTTTTCCTATCGTGTATATAAAACGATTCTGTTTATTATGTATTTGATTTATCTAGTCTTTTTGATACATGCATATATTTATAACTCGGAATGTTTTCCTATAATGGTTGCAATTTGTGGAAGTTGAATATATTTAATTTTGATACATGCATATATGCAGGGAGCGCTCAACACGGCTGCAACATTCTGCTTGGTGGCATGGGCAAGTACAATCCGAGGCCCTACATATCCTCCAATCTTCAACCCACTTTCACAAATACTTGTTACCATATTAGAATCTGTCATCTTCAGTGAAGAGATCAAAGTCGGAATGTACGTTTTCTAATTCATTTTTAACATAATTAGCAAGATCATATCATACATACATAATACATGATGTACCGCGTGACCATGCATGCAGCTTAAATATATAGGAACAAATTATATATATATATTCTTAATTAATTAATGCAACCTTATCTTTGGCTGGATTATTATTAATATTATTATTTATTGCAGCATTCTAGGCATGATTGTGATTATTATTGGGTTGTACTCCTTCTTGTGGGGCAAAAACATGGAAATTATGAAACGTGATTCACTAGATCGAAATAGTATTGCCTCAGGTTCAATGAGAAGCGAGGGATCAATCACTATCATTTGAACACGATGAGAAATTGCAGCAGCAGCAGCACCTAGCAGTAGAATTGGGAAGCTAGAATATTATATACTTGTTTCATATCATCAGCCCAGCCATATGCATATGCATGGGGTTCATATTAATCATGTGGTTGTATGTCTAATTGTAATTTAAATAAGAGAGTCGCTTTGGCACAGCCCAGCTGTCCTCCCCCCCCAAACCAGCTCTCCAACTACAATTAGACACGTACTAAATTACTCTATACGCAGCCTACACCAAGATACAGAAGATTCCATATGAAATTACTCTATCTTCAGGAATAGTTGAATTACTTTGTTGTAAATCTGTTTATGCAATCCCTGTACATTGGGCTGTATTAATTGTTTTTCTTTATTAAGATCAGATTCTCATTAATAATGAATGTTAGTTTTTGTTTGGAAAAGGGAGTTTTAGCCGTTTAGGATTACATCTCCTTTTAATTTATTTTCCTTCTCACTGTGTTGGATGCCGTGATCTTTGATCAAATAAAACCTGCGCAATATAACAAAGCTTTTCTTTTGATTGTGGGTGATATTAAAGGCATTGCATGATATTTCCTTTATTCGAAAAGGCTTGCAATGGTAGGGGTATGATTGCAGGCTGTCCTTATTCATGCTAGACTCTAAAAATGAAGTCACTGCTTGTGATCTTCAATTGTTGCTGCATGCTCATATTGTGTAATCCTCATAGGATCGATTAGGATTTAACCGGATTTTAATTCACATATAAATTCAAGTATCTTACATTTCATTCAATTGGATCGATTAGGTTGCTAATGGGTGAACAAGCAACTCTAAAATGGGTGACATTGCGAGCGAGTAATTTTTACAAACAGTGGGTATGCATTTCTCATATAATGTACCAATCTATATGGGTACAAAATTCAGCTGCCCAGATTACAACCACGCCCAAAATACAATCATTTCACAAAATTCATACTATTCACTGACTTGGGAACAAGTCTCAAGTTACTTAATTACTGATTACAATATCAATTTACAATTTGCAAGGGGGACGCCGACTTAGGGAGCAATGCCAATGTAAGGGGGAAGCCAACTCAATCTATATGGCTACTCAGCGACTCAATCAATTTATCGTTTGTTCTTCATCTGGCAACGTAGCTTCTCTGTAACTTTAATTTATCAATTGAATGAAATGCGCCGGAGGTTCTTCATCTGGTTATCGTCGGTCCATCCCTTGCCTCTGATACAAAAGAAATGGATATTTAAGTTAAACTTCCGTTCGTCAGACCGTTAAAATATTGATAACCAAAGTTTGAAGAGAACAATATCCAGTTCTTCATGCAAAAGAAATGGATACTATTGGTAAAATAAAAAATAAAAAATGATACTTGGGTGTAAGCTGGTGTAAAGTATAGCATCAAAATATAATGACGTGGCAACATTATATTGGAGAAGAACTGGTTTGAGGAGGTGACTAGCCCGACTGGTCTCCAGATTTTCTTAAAATGATCTTTTCGATCGATGAATGATCCTTTTGTAGCCATGTAGGATTAGTTTTTGAGTTTATTTGCACGTAATATTCAAATCTCCTACTGACTAATTTAAAAAAAGTAAGACGTACAATTTATAAATTCCATTAATTTTTTTATGTGATCTACTTCATGTACGTACGTGTCATATTCATGTATAATACATATATACAAATTTAAAATGCATGGTTGATGATCGGTAGTACTATTTATAACCTTTGTTTTTAATATATATTTCAAATAAACCATAAAAGTAGATATTTTTCCACGTAATAAACTTACGTTTTAACAATTCGATCGAGACCATCACATAAAATTATACGACATTCCTAATTTTTTTATATTATTTCGATTCTTAATTATTATGTCACTACAAGAAAAATTAGTTTTTGAGTTCAGTTATATGCCACGAACATGACTACTTGAAATGAAAACAATTTGATTTTCGTTCTAAATAATCATATTCGTGACATATAATTGGTCTCAAAAACCTATTTTTCTTATAGTGTGTTAAGTATGGTATCCTTTAATAGGCATTTAATATAGAATAATGTTACTCATCATTTTATTTTTTATCATCATTTTATCATCCCTTGATATGATATTAAATAATTGGAGATTATTTATTATGTTTTACTTATTAGCCTATTATTTAATACCATATTATGAGATGATGAGAAGATGATGAAAAAAAGAATAATATATAGATTTATTCTTTAATATATCACTTCCACTTCTATAATGGATGGGCTCAAGATGAGATCTTTAAAGCCTACTAATAAAATTAGGACACCTCATTTATTTCACCAAATGCTCAATAGACTCAGTTGCATTTGATATAACAATAACATGCGTTCATAAGAAGAAATCTGAGGAGAAATCGAGAAAGTGTCGTTTGAGTCCTAGATCAATGTTGCACAAAAGCAACCACCACCCGCATTCACCTCCGCCAGTCCACCACCACTCTGATGCCGTTCACTTACCCACGAGTTTGTTGCGTGAGCAGTTTCACCTATGTTCATTGCCCACCATCTAAGAATCATCATTTCGTGCTTTCAGATACAATAAATAGAACAAAAAATGCACATCTTATACAAATCCAAATTAAAGACTGGATTAATAAATAAATAAAACAAAACAAAACTAATGAATGCTCGTCAATCCCATGGACTCAAAGAAAATGACAATGGTAGTTTTGGGAACCTATTAGAGTCCTTGCAATAGTCATAAATAACAAGGTTTCTCTACACCCAAACATAGACCATTTTCTGGGAATCTAAGAGATGCTAGTCATTGTATTGATCCCGCCAATTTCCAATGGTTGTTGATATGCATGGAGGGTAACGATCCTCCCATTGGCAAGCCTTGACACTAAACTCTTTGTATGATGACCCACTATTTTGGTCCATTTTGCTAATAATTGTTTTTAGGGCTTTCACCAGTTTACGTTCTAGGTTTCACCCAACTAAGATGACAGGCAAAAAATATTTTAGGGTTTTCAATTTAAATAGTGAGAGGGCATACCAGACAATTTTGAAGGTTACGGGCTGCGAATCTGCTTCAACAATGGAAGTTGCTTCACTAACAATGACAAGGGGGCACTGCGAAGGGGAGTGTTGCTGGTTGCGATGGGGAAAGGGGAGATGGCCTTGTGAAGGAAAAGGGAGGGGGGAGTGAACGCTTCTTTGCTGCTTGTAAAGAGGGGTGGGGTTTTGGTTCAACTTCGATGCCTTGGGGTTCTCATTTGATTCCATGTGGTGTTGCACCATAATAACATTGGTGGGATGCCTACGTGGCGATAAATGACTGACAAGCTACATTATTAGGCTTTATAGCTGGACTGAATATAAGGTTTTTTCTTTATATATATGTATATATATATACATGAAAAAGTTATTATATTTGAAGGTGTGTTTTTAACTTTTTATAGCTAGCTAGATACGTAGCAATATCTATGCCTAAGTATATATAGTACCACATATCCACTTAAGAATACAAACATTACAACAAAGATAGTTTTTTAGGAGGAAAATTTTCATCTAACAAAATAATGATTTTGTCCCAAAGTACTTCCTAGGACAAAAAAAGAGTAATTCGTGCTAGGTACAAGCCTCAAATAGATTTTTTAGAAAAGTTAAAAATTTATTATTTAATTAATAGGTTAATTCACCTAATATTAACTCTTCCAATTTCTACTACTACTATTGAGCGAGCATTTACAGTATGAAACTTGTAAAAACTATCATAGTTCTTAAAACATAGATAATTTCACTTAAATACAAACTAAAGTAATCTATCCTTAATTCAAGAGCATAAAACCAAAACCTTATGAGTCCAATCTTAATTCTTTTGTCATTTAAATCTCACATATCATTATTAAATCTTTAAACCATAATTTATCAAAGCATATCATTGCCACTTATAATATTTTTCCTACTTATCTCACTACTTCTCATTACCATCAACTTAACACAACATAATATGTCTTATGAATATATATTAAGCACTCAATTAAGACATCTTTAACCATGATAATTCTATATATACAATTAAACACTAAGAGTGAGTTATAAGTATACTTACCATTTTTCTCCAAAACTTAGTATTGACTAGTGAACCAAGCCCTTGCAATTTTTTGGTATTTAATGGGTTTGAAAATGGGTTTTTGATCTTTTTTTTTCTTGGTTTTTCCATGGGTTTCTCCAAAGGGGAAAAGTGAAGAACTTCTTTATATATATATATATGTAAGAGATGACACTCAAGACCAAAAAAAGAAGTGCAAAGCTTTGAGATGTTCGGTTACCCTTCCAATTGCCATATACACTTGTATTTCCTTTCATAGCCTTATCATCACACATAATCTTAGACATAGTTGTAAATATCTCATCTAAAGGTTATATTTGAGCCACCTAAAAGCATGTTTTGAATAATAGTTTAGATTAAATTCTATCACATGGAAAATAAACTTGGGACGTCTCACCTATATATGCATTGGCCAACTTGGTTTTTCTTAGCGTCATCCAACTTTTCTAGATGCCTCCCCCTTATACCACATACCCCATCCACGTGTCACATTGTAAAGTCATTGGGAAAGGAAATCCTAATCTTTTTACTGTGCAAAGTCGGTGATAAGAGCTAAACCAAAGTTGATTTGTTTAAGTCGGTTACTAATTGACTCTTATTCTCGTCTGTCCACTTCATACCAGATTAAATCATTGATCCAATCCGTATATTTAAAAATTCAAAACTTAAAAGTTTTATATATCTTTCTTGGTGTTCTATAGAATTTTGAATCACCTAATTTGGAAACCATATGAAAAAGTCAGGCCTAAATCACTAAAACTCGACGAATCAGTCCGAGAGCAACCAATCCGGACACACCAAGTGTTTGCTAGATAATCTTTTTTATTTCACACGAGATTTCTTAGATAAAATCTTCTCATTTACCATATGTCTACACACTTGTCAAGATCTTAGAATAATTGAGAAAATATTTCAAAGACTTAATTTTAAGTAAAGTCTTTAGTCAATTTAAAGTCAATACCTATCACGCCCAATTTGATTTTGCAAATTTAATCCTAATTTTGCCCTTGATTAAGTTTATATCTCTTAAAATTAAAAACATAAAAGTTGTAGATATTCCTCTTAGCTTTCCATTGCACCTTGAATTATCCCAATTCGAAATCAAATGAAAAAGTTATATCTAAATTATCAGAGGATGTCAAATATGCCAAGCATTTCCCAATTATCATGGTTTACACTAAATTCCTCTATTTGCATCCTTTTACCATTTTAATCATAACTTATCAATATTTTCTATAAGAAAATATCCAAAATAACTATATTTCAGAAAGTTTTAAAAGTCCACTAAAATAACTCTAAATAAATTATAATCAAACTTAATATATAAATTAAAAAGGACAAGTGAAAATTCGGGTTATTACAATATATGCACGTATTTAAACAACAAAAACTATGTACAACCCATCAATATTGTTTTGTAGCTAGGATTAGTTTCTTTGAGTTTACACATGATATACACGTGTTGTACTACTAACTTCCAAATTACGATCTTTCTTGCATTTTTGTCCTTTGTATTATTACAAGAAAAATAAGTATATATAATTAATTAATTGTAATTAAAATGATTATTTACAACGAAAATAAACTATTTGCAATGAATACAGTCATTTTGGTTGCAGTTAATTGGTTATATAAATCTATTTTTCTTGTAGCGTATATGTGATATTCTTCTTCTAATTCTATGTGTACAGATTTAAAATTTTATATGGTCAAGCACTTATATTATTGTTTGTTTTCTCATTCGAAAAATTAGCTTTTTTTGGTATAATTTTTATCCAAAAAATATATATTTTGACATATAAAGTTATATATATATATATATATATATGATAGTGTATTAATCTCTAGAATTGTGGTTAAAAGGTACTTTATATGTCTTTTTTAACTAATATGTATGACACTTATAGATCAGTTATTAGTTATTATGAAAATTCAAAAAAAAAATTATTATGAAAATTATCGTTTTGGCTAGGTATTTTTTACGAAAAAGATATTAAACAATTGAATATAAAAATAAATTAATACCAATTTTTTTAAAAGCGTATTTGCATAAAATAATAATATTATGTAGAAGATGCATGTATTGAGATCTACTACGTTCACACATAAAAAAAACTTGATTATATCAATTATTTATATGGGCAGCCAGCTTATTCTAGATATATATGATCCTCGTGTACATGTGTTTGTATTTTCTTACTAATTAAGGATTTAGAGGAGAAATGGAATCTCTACAAAACACTACAAAATAGTGAATTATAATGCACATCTCAAGGCTATCAGCTGTGGCCTGGCCTGCTTCAAATTATAACATAATATTATATATATATATATATATTATATATATATATAGTCCGCTACTCGATCGGACTATAAGCCAGGAAACTCTCTTTTGCAGTCCTCATGATCTTCTTAACTCATCCTAGAAACAATATTGCACTAATCTCGAGATGACTCAAATTATTAGTGATCAGTCTTCTTCTTCTTCATTTTTTTTTCTCAGCTTCTTCTTCTTGAATTTCAATGAACAGTTTCTATTGGGAATCGGGTCATTAAACAAACAGTAAATATGTAGTCACAAAGCGGATACAACAAAGAAAAATAAAACAGAGACACACAGAACAACGATAAATAGAGTACAGAGATAGAGTCTACGTCCACTATTGGATCGGTCTCAATAAATTCCATTATAAAATAAATATAGAGTACAAAGATTGAATCATGTGATTCTTATACTAGAAGCACTCAATCTCATTTACAAGTTGCAAAACCCTTTCTCACAACACTCACATCCTTACAAATAGCTCTCCACTCACAAAATCAAACAAGAAAAACACACTTTTGGAACTTCTCATGTTCGCTGTGTTCGTCTTCTCGCTCGAGCAAGATTGTTCTTGCTCGAGCAAAATTCAGAACTCCTCACAGCTACAGCATTCAAATGAACGCGATCCTTTTATAGGCAATAGCTTGCTCGAGCAAGACTTTCTCGCTCGAATGGAACACTATTCCACACGGCACTAACTCTAGTATTTGGAAGCGATGCAACCCTAGGATTGACTTTCGCTCGAGCAGGACGTCGAGCAAGAAATGAGCGAAATTTTTGCCTGGATCTTTCGTGATTTCGCTCGAGCTGGATGTCGAGCGAGGGTCGAACGAAGTCTTTGTCTGATGTCAAGCTCGAGCGAGATGTCGAGTGACGGTTTAGCAAAATTAAGGGTTAAGGCTCGCTCGAGCTACCGCTCGAGCAAGGGTCAAGCGAGGCCAGTCTGATGCGTTGAATTGAACTCAATTCAAGCCACATCTCCAACAAATATCCACCTTGACTTGAATTGTCACAAGCTCCAAAAATATCCAAAGACTCACATATCCCTAAAAGGGAATACCCAATACAAATGACAATGCACCACAAAACAGACTGCTTACTTGAACAAATGGCATCAGAATATGAAGACAATCAAATATCATCTGCCAAAGTAAGAAACCAACAAAAGCCTGCATGAGCATACAAAAAAGGTGGCCAAACTACCTCCTTTATCTACCAACTGTAGACCTGATCTTATTGTGCACCAATGCCATAGACAAAATCATACTCAACCACAAAAGCATGATATAAAGTACCACACGTACTCTGTTCTGAAGCTTTCCTAGCAACTCCACCTTCTTGCTATAACTCTCTCTTCTTTTTGTGGAAACAAACGAAGAGAAAATTCACCCAATAGTAAGCTATAATTGACCGCTTCAGCCGCAATCTGTAGACAAGTCTGGCAAACCAAAGAGCAAACTGTGGACTTAACACGAATCCACCTCATTTTATTCAGCGACTCCATCGGGAGTGAAACAAAACTGTATGGTCTGAGTAACGCTTTACCTTCTTGTCTGTAGATCATTTGTCTTCACCAAAGTGTTTGCACATCAAACACTTCACAAAAAAATAGATAGATAAAGCCAAACTTCCAATGATCATAAAATAAATATGAGTAATAACAAAAGCACTTTACACAAGATGTATCCTGATCAGAAATACTACAGAAAACCTGATTCTACATTGTTTTTCAAGAATACAATGCAAACAATAAATTAAGATTACTGTCTTTTAATCACACCAAGTAAAAGCTGCCGACTCATAAATGACCACGTCTGTCTGGCAAACTCAAATGTGCTGCATGCAAGTGACATCTGAATCTAGAGCATGTGAGGATACTCTACCTGCTACCATACTGTCCTCAAGGAAGTAGAGACTAACTGTCATATTCTTCGTTGTCATCACTACTAGAGGAACTTTCCTCTTCCTCCATATTTTTCAATTGAGGACACTCACTTTTGTAATGACCCAATTTATGGTAGTAGTAACAGTTAACATTTTTCTTGTTAGATCTGGAGCTACTGGAACTACCTCCATCATTCCTTGAACATTTCTCTCCGGATCTATCACCAAAGGAACATTTCACAAATAAGTCATCGGCTTGATCGTCCATGCCTAAATTCCCAAATTTTGTTCTCAATTCCTTAGAATTCAAAACAGACTTAACATCTACTAAGGATATTGTATCTTTATCATACAACATTGAGTTTACAAAATTATCAAACGAAATAGGCAATGACCACAAAACAATCAAGACTTGATCTTTCTCATCAATCTTAATGTCTATATTTCTCAGATCCATAATGATTTTATTAATTCATCTAGATGTGCAGAAATAGGAGTTCCTTCCATCATTTTGAGATTGTATAACCGTTGTTTCAAATACAACCAGTTAGTGAGAGATATCTTCATGTACAAGCTCTCTAGCTTGTTCCACAAACCAACCGATGTCTCTTCCTCGGCAACTTCCCTTAAAACTCCATCTGATAGTGACAATAGAATAGTACTGTGAGCTCTTTCTTCCTCATCCTTTGACAGTGCAGGATACTCTCCAGTAACTTCTAGAATACTAAACAGACCCTGTTGTCGCAACGACGCCTTCATCTTGATTCTTTATAAACTGAAGCCATTCTGTCCGTCGAATTTCTCTACTCCAAAATTTTCTGAGGCCATCCTTTCAGATCTTCAAAGCAACCACTCTGATACCAGTTTGTTGAGATTTGGACCGTTGGACAAATAGTAAATAGGAAGTCACGCAGTGGATGCAACAAAGAGAAATGAAATAGAGACACACAGAACAGTGATGGACACCAAGATTTGAAGTGGTTCGGCTTAACACAAGCCTATGTCCACTGTTGGGTCGGTCTCAATGAATTCCATTATAAAACAAAGATGGAGTACAAAGATTGAATCATGTAATTCTTACACTAGAAGCATTCAATCTCACTTACAAGTTGCAAAGCTCTCTCTCACAACACTCACATCCTTACAAATAGCTTTCCACTCACAAAATAAAACAAGAAAAACACACTTCTGAAACTTCTCACGTTCACTGTGTTTGTCTTCTCGCTCGAGCGGGACTCTAATCGCTCGAGCGAAATCCAGAGCTCCTCACAGTTGCAGTGTTCAAATGAACGCGATCATTTTATAGGCAGTAGCTCGCTCGACTTTCTCGCTCGAGCGGAACACTATTTCATACGGTGCTAACCCTAGTATTTGGAAGCGATGCAATTCTAGGATTGACTCTCGCTGGAGCGGGACGTCGAGCGAGAGTCGAGAGAAGTCTCTGCCTGGATCTTCCGTGATCTTGCTCAAGCTGGATGTCGAGCGAGAGTTGAGCAAAATCTCTATTTGACATCTCGCTCAAGCGAGATGTCGAGTAAGGGTCGAGCGAAGTTACGGGGTGAGGCTCGCTCGCTCGAGCGGTAGTCGAGCGAGGTCAGTCTAATGTGCTGAATTGAACTCAATTCAAACTATATCTCCAACAGTTTCTCACTAATTTTCTTTTATTGGAAGGTGTAATCATGCATGTTTTGACCAATTGGTCAAAACATGGGTCAGGTTAGACTCATGTTAGTGCCGTTGATAACAGATTATGACTTGAATGTTATATCACATGATCGACAATATAAATGCAGTATTTGGAGAAGGTTATTCTTTGTGGAAAAGGGATTATTTTTTAAATGAGAGGGACCCATAGTTATCTGCTGGTTATATCCCCTTCAAAAGACAAATCAAGGGTCATTTGAATCTTGAACTCCTCATGATGATACTTGATCAGGCTATATTATTAAAAACATCCATCAAGTTATATAAAAATTTATTGCCTCTAGTATTCGATCTTCAAATGAAAAGGGATTAAAAATTTAAAAGGCTAACCAACTTGGATTTTAATTTACAACTCTTTAACTTTTTTAGGGTTTGATAGAATAAATTGCAGGTTGCAGTTAAAGATGGAGGCCACACTTTACATATTATTGGGGGCCTGTGGCCAATGAAATTGTGACACAGGATCAATTGACTAGCTTTGTTTGCTTAAATTAAGAAGAAAAGATAGCTGAAGATTGAATATTGCAACTTAGGTTTATCTTTTTGTTTCTTTTTCTAATGAATTTTATAAAAGAGACCCCAAGATAGTTGAAAAGTGGTGGCTTTAGAGCATAAACGACAATGAACCCCATTGAAACAAACCACCCGGCCAGTACAGATGGGTCCACCCTCATGTCCTTCCCAACCTGATTTACAGGCCGGGAAAAGATTCTTATTCGATTGCTCTTTTTTTTTATTGAGACTCAATTACCTCTTTTACACTTTTCTTTTTCTGTGTTCACACTGATGTTTGAAAACGATGTAATTTACTAGTAGCCATAGGGAACAAACTGCAGAGTAACAATCCCCACAATAACAAAATTAAGAATGTTTGAATATGAATGAACCCTAGAATTATAAATATTTGAGTCTTCGTACGTTCATCTCTTTCTGAATTGAAATATCTAATTTAATTAAACAAATACAAGAATCAGATGTTAAAATTATACAGAAGCTTCCATTAATTTCAAGCTAGCATGCATTAATATGTATGCATGCAGTACGTACATGCATGGCTTTCATTGTTATTTTTACCCTGCATATTTCTCACACTAAGTAAATATTTCAGAATACTTCTTTTTAATTATCATGGTAAGAAAAATAAGTATATATAATTAATTAATTATAATTAAAAAGATTATTTATAAATAATCTATTTTTATTATAAATAACTATTTTTATTACAATTAATTAGTTATATACTTATTTTTTTTTTGTACATGTTTTTCTCCTCATATTTTATATCTATTTTTCATATATAAATTTCAAACTGTAACTTCTTTCTTAAAAGAGTAGTGCGTCAGTAATTATCAGTGCCGAATGTTGAGTTTAGAAGAAGAAGAAAAAAGGTAGAAGAAGAAAGAACAAAGAAAGAGCGCGCGGAGACTGGGATCGAGAGCGACGTTCGGTTTTCTATTTTTTTTTTTTTTTTGGTAAGTAGGTAACTCGAAAAACCTACTCGGCGCACCTCGGACGCGTCGGATTCCTGCTCAAACCACACCTCTAAGCAGACACCATCCTATTACGTGGCGGAATATCATTCGCTGAGTGGCTTAGTCCTCATCTCTGAGTCTGAGCCCCCATCCGAAGTCTTGGGGCACCTAAAACGCGTAGAATTATGAGCGGGCCCCACTTCTGCGCAAAGCACACTTTTCCACGTGGCGATATCTCATTTGTTTGTTGACAATCGACATTCGCAAACTTTCTTGCCACGCCATCCCACTTTACCCCCTGCCAGTCGACACTGTGACACACAATCCTCCGCACATACTACTTCGGCATTATCGTAGTTTATCAGTAGTTACGAGGGCAATCATTCTTAAGCGGTATATACGAACCAACGGCGAACATAGTCAAGCGTGTATAAAAACTGCTGGGGTCGAGCTAGATTGACAGGGTCTCTCTCTGCTTTCTCTCTCTCTCTCTCTCTCTCTCTCTCTCTCTCTCTTGTGCTTTGCTTAACCCACAAAGCAAAAGCTAATGGCCCAGACCGCCCTCTAAACCCAGAATTGAATCTCTCTGATTCCTCCGATACCCTCTTTTCTTTTTCACTCTCTTGTGGTCTGTTACAAAAAGAGCTCGCTTTTTTCATTCTCTCTCTCTCTCTCTCTCTGTGCGCGCGCGCGCGCGCGCGTATGCGATGGCTGTGATCTCGTTGAACTCGCTGCCACTGGGGTTCCGATTTCGGCCGACGGACGTGGAGTGTGTTGATTACTACTTGAGGTCCAAGATTAATGGGAACAATGAAGATGTTTCGGTTATTCGTGAGTTAGATGTTTGCAAATGCGAGCCTTGGGATTTGCCTGGTACAATTCTTGTCCTCTGTTGCTATGATCGCATGCCAATGTTTTTTTTTTTTTTAAGGTTTCTGATATTTTTATTTTTGGGTTGGTTGAAAGTCTTGGGAGTTCTTGAATAAGAGACGATCGTATTTGGTATTCTTTCCTTTTTCCTTATGAGTGAAGGCATAATTATTGTCTGTCTACGTGAGAACCTTTGTGTGAGTGACATATCGGAACAATCTAGTACTAAAAATTGTGGGGGACTTCGAATAGTTATTAAGTCATTTGTCAACAGTTCGTCCGACAATTTATTTTTTCATTCTGGACCTTGAATTTCGTTAAATTTAGTGTTTTCTACAACATTATTATACTATGTGAGCTTAATTTGTATTTGATGAACGAATTCAAGTCTTTTTTTAATGAAATTCTATTTACTATTTTTTAGTATATTAAGATACGGAAGTAGATCTTCTATCATCATGGTTTCCAGCCCAATCAGCGGTGTTTCAGGACTGGTTATTAATTCAGTGTTTATAACTTTTCCTTTTGAATTTTCTGTTTCTGGGTATTGATTTGGTGCTTACATTCTTTGGGGTAGATTTATCGGTGGTAAAGTCAAAGGATCTGGAGTGGTTCTTCTTCTGTCCACAAGACCTGAAATACCCGAATGGACGTCGGTTGAACAGGGCAACGGTTGCTGGGTACTGGAAGGCGACTGGCAAGGATCGGAATATCAAATCCGGAAAGAAGTTGATCGGAATGAAGAAGACCTTGGTTTTCTACACCGGGCGTGCTCCTAAAGGAAAAAGGACCAATTGGGTTATGCACGAGTACCGTCCTACTCTCAAGGAGCTTGATGGCACAAACCCTGGTCAGGTGAGTGATATTGATTTGAGATTTATTCTTGAGCAAACTCTCAATTGAATTGTTTATAAGTTGTTTTTCGGGATTTTTGAAACCGTTCGTGTGGTTAGTCGATTTCAGTCTTGCAGGCACTAATGCAATTTCATTTGTGATTTGTCACAATCTGTAGAATTCCTTTTTTTGAACTGAGAGAAGGACTTCCTAATTGTTGTATAATTGATGATTTAATCGAGGTTTTCTTATTTTCTTATTTTCTAAGAGGAAGGCTGTTAGTGTCATCCCATAAAGTGGTATCATGCAATTTTCTTACGATCTAATACTCAATTACTAGTTGATTGATGATTCATTTAATCTTTAAAATGTGAAACAGATCATTTGCAAGGAAGCACGTGGTTTGGATCTAGGTTTTGTGAATTTGACCAACAAATGACAATTAAGAAGCATGCACTGGTTTCTTTTTCTTCTTCCATTTCTTTCTTTGTTATTATTATCTCCTTAATTTTTTGTATGATTCTTTTGATTGAAATTTAAGTGTGCCTTTATTATCAGTCAGCTTCATAAAAGGTGCTTCCTTAAACACCTACTATACGTCAAATGGCTTTGGTGAACAACCTCCTGCATTTTTTTTTTCATGTCTTAAGAGTTCTTTTAGTTGTCTGTCGACACACATTCATATGCTAGTCAATTAGAATTTTTCCTGGACAATTAGTTACTGTAAATGTAATTTTGGATTGGCTAGGATTAGATGTTTCAGTTACATTCCCCTAACTCAGTTTGTTGATGAATTTTATGCAGAGTTCCTTTGTCCTCTGTCGTTTGTTCAAGAAATTGGATGAGAGTATTGAAGGTTCAAATGGTGATGAAGCTGAACCAGCTGTTTCAACTCCTATTGCAGCCAAATCTTCTCCTGCAGATACGGAGTCTGAAATAGCACAGGACCAAGCATCTCCATCGGTTGGAGAGCAAGTTGAAAACCATCCTGCAATTATTGACTGTTGTCTTGCTGAGAATTCGGATGCAACAACGTCTGACACCGTCGCACCTATCAATTATAACAGCAACAATGTTGCAGAAAATTATTTTACAGACTCACCGGTTTCTGAGGTGAGAAAGAAACTGAGAACCTAAGTTGCAATGTTAACAAATTGTACGTTTTGTTTTCTTGGAAATGAGACGTGAGGGTAACTAAGTATTAATCCTGTTTGCTCATGTTTCTTACATTAGGTTGATCTGCTGCTGGAGCAGGGCTTTAACATGTTCTATGATCCACCAGGGTCACTAGATGACAAAATCTTCTCCCAGATACATTCACCGATGCAACATGGGCTAGGATCTTCTAGCACATATCATGCCACCCCCAATGATCTGAGGAATAGTTATACTGGGGTGCAGTCTCAGCATGGCTCTAGTGAGCCAGATGCCTATACGGATGAGTTCCTGGATTCTTTGCTTAATCATATGGCTTATGAAGACCAGACTCCTCTAAAAACAGAATCGGTTAATTACAATGAATCATGCAGTGGGTCAGATACAGACGGGGTTAATGCAATGGTAAGTGGAAACTCTCAAGATACAATTTATTGATTGGTCTTGCAATTTTATCCACTATATTTTGATTAGTATCAATTATGGCTACATGCATGTGTTTGCTGTGGTTCTGTTTTGATATACTTGTAGTTGAAACGGTTTTTTGTGTCGTAATTTTTAACTAAGCTGGTTTTTCCATAATAACATTGAATTTGGGCACGACAGCTTGACCTTCAAGGTTGCTGTGAAGAGATTGTCAAGAGAGAGGCTCCTTTACAGCTGGGAACAATGCCAGAATATTACAGTTATGCATCACAGCGTAATGTTGATGAGAACAGGGGATACATGGCTTTGCCACATAATGAGTCTTTTGAGCAGAGAGATTTCTCATCTGGCGGCACAGGCGGTGAGGTTAGTACTGGTATCAGGATAAGGACTCGCCAACCGCAGACTCAACCATCTATTGCAAACTCCGCACAGGGAAGTGCTCCAAGAAGATTGCGTTTGCAGTGTAAACTTCAAGTGCAGCCACTTCATTGCAGCCCCATGTCTGAGGATCAGAGCAGACCAGAAGACCATGAATTAAAAATAGCGGCGACTGAGGTAAGGCGCTTGTTATATGAGACTACCGTGCATCTCTGGTGTTATATGTACGGATTGTGAAGCTGTAAAAGGCCAACATGCAGGTCATAATTTGCTGTGGTTCTATTTGGATACATTTGGATTCAAAACGGTTTATAGTGTCTTAATTTTTAACCAAGAGTCTGTTTCTCCATAATAACGATGAATTTGTGTGTGACAGCTTGAGCCTCAAGATTATCTGTGCTCTGAAGAGATCATCAAGAGAGAGGCTCCTTTACCGGTCGGAACAATGCCAGAGGATTATGGTAGTGTATCCTTCGAGCATGATGTTGAAGAGAACAGGGGAAATGTGGCTCTGCCACAAAATGTGTCTATCAAGCAGGGAGTTCTCTCAGCTGGTGGCACAAGTGGTGAGGTTAGTACTGGCATCAGGATAAGGACTCGCCAATTTCAAAGTCAACCATCTATTGGAAACTCTGCACAGGGAAGTGCTCCAAGAAGATTGCGATTGCAGCGTAAACTTCAAGTGCTGCCGCTTCATTGTGGCACCATGTCTGAAGAGTGGAGCACACCAGAAGACCATGAATTAAAAGTTGCTGCTACAGAGGTGAGGGAGAAACTAGTTATGTGAAACTACTGTAAATCTCTGATGTTTATATGCATGGATTGTGAAGTTAATTAAAAGTCCGATGTACAGGAGGGAAAGTCTTCAGAAAAGCATGGTTCTGCTGCTGCTGTTGCTACTTCTGCTACTGTCTGTTCTCTGAGTGAACCACAAAGAGTCCTTCTTGATCCTATCGATGACGGTAAGATCTCTCGAGAGGAGCTGCTTCTAGGGAAAGGAAAATCTTGTGGAAGCATTAATGACCCTTCTGTGTTTTCGGAGACCCCTTTTCGTCGCACAATCTGGTCATTTGCTTTGGTGTTCAGGGTAGTGGTGGTTGTAGTATTGTTTGGAATCTTTGCCAGCATATGGAAATGTCTTAAATTTTGATGTTATTTTGGAGACATGTCTTTCTGGGGCTGGGGTAACTATATAGACTTATCTCGAGATAGTTTGTTAGGGTTGTTGATATTAGTAGTTAGTAGTTAAAAAGAAAAAAGAGGGGGAAAAAAAAAAGAACAGAAAAAGAAAGTTGATGTAAACTTAAACTAGGTCCATCTTTGTATGTTTAAACCTTGACACGCGGCTTTTTTCTTGGTATTATGTGATATAAAAGTTTAATTGCATGTTGGACATGCAGAGAATTCTTTTGCTTTCTTGATGAAAATGTGCTTTGAAACATGTCAATGTAGTGCGGCTAACTACAATTATAGTACTTAACCCAAAAAAAAGGTACAATTGTGGTGATGTTTACAGATTCCTCATGGTGGAGATTGTTGGATGGTCTGTGGGAATGGCCAGACATCGTTTTTGTTGGGAGAAGGTGTGTTTTCAGTTTAAAAGAAAAAAAAAAATAAAAGATTTAAGTGATGAAGGGTTTGGTATTGGTGGTACTTTCTTCGGGACGTTCAAAGTCTTGAACGCAAATAATGTTCAGAGCCAGTTGGGATTTGTGTGATGATGATAATGCAAAAATATCTTCTACTTGAGTCTTGCATGATGTGGGGAATTTTTTGTGAGAGAAAAAGCATCATCTACAAGGTTTTAAAAAAAAAAAAAAAAACCAACACAGGCATACAGGGGATCAGGACATAGTTTTGAGGGTGCGGCGTTGCCAAATGATGAGTGGTGTACGGCTCATATTAATTGATAAGGAAGAGGGCGGAAAGGATTAAAGTAGAGAGAATATCGGGTCACTAATTGTCAAAAGTCAAATAGACTTAATAAAATCGTATTTATCATTATTTTCAGTATCATATTCTCAGCATTCCTTAATCATTTTTAACAGGAATGTTAAATCATGTCAAGGTATATTTATACAATAATAGTTCTTTTTCAATTCGATCAGTTAAACTTATTAATTTATCGTATCAAAATCTCAAATCTTAACATGATTTATTAACATAATATATCGTATCATATCAATTCATTTAAACTAATTAATAAAAATTATAAAATAGATTAACACAATATAATATGACATATTTCAACATATTTATATAAATAGATTGAATATGTTCAAAAGTAATCTATTTGACTTAATTAAATTTAACATAAATTTATATAAATATTAAAATCACAATATCTATAAAAATTATAACACTAACTACAAGTTCACAATTACAATCTAAAGAATAAAAATAGCAAAATTAAAATTTTAACAATTTTACTCATAATTTTAACTTTTTTAATATGTTATAACCAGTGAAAATAGGTTAAATTGTTATCAACTAATTAAATAATTGTGTCTTAACAGATTAATTCATTTTGACCTGAATTCGTTAAGAATAAATTCTAACAAATTATTATCATATCATGTTCGTGTTGGATTAACGGATCGTGTAACATATTACTATATTTAATTTTCATCGACCTTTAATTTTTGTTTTATTTTATTTTTAAAATAAAAAATAAAAAATGCTTCAAGGTGACGAGAGGGTGACTGTGTCACATTTTACACGAGAATAAGAAAAAAGTGTAGTTTGTAGTATTACTTAAAAAAAAAAAGCTACAAATATTGATAATAAAGCAATAAGAGTTGGGAGAATTCTAAAAAACAGGAAAATATACTGAAAACAGTGAAAGTTGAAAAGAACAAAGAACAGAAAAATGGTAAAAGTAGAAGGAAAAATAAACAAGGATGCTTTAAAAAATAGGTAAGTATTATGTGCATTTTACTCCATTCGAATTCTTCTATTCCCTTTAATACTCTCCTTGCTACGGGCTACCTTTCCTTTCAACCATTCTTCCCTAGAAAATGTTAAAAGTCATCGCTATTTGGATCCTGTTTCTAGTCTCACTCTCTTTTCTTTATTTTTTAGACTTAATGATTAAAGAAATATAATTTAATAATATTATAATTTCTTCCCTTTCACAACCAAATATAAAAATAAAATAAAAGAGACTGCTACACAAAAAGAATATATTAATAGTATTTTTATTTTTAATATTTAAAAAAAAAGTAGAATGCACTATTTCGATCTGTTTCCCATATTATTAAAATAAAATAAAATTCAAGAAATGAAAAGAAATTCAAGACTTCCGTCCCTTGGAGTAAACAAGAGGGTCGTCTATGTTGATTTTTTTGCTCCCATGTATCAGCATCTTTCTTGAGTGATTTGAACAAAATAAGTACCATGCAGCGGATAGATAATTGTTGTAGATAGAAAAATACTTTAGATTTCGTTTGGATTTGCAATTCACCTCAATTAATACATATTTTTCAAATTTTAAAATAATAATAATATTAAAAAATAAACTAAATTTATTTCAACTCATCTTATTTCCCAATCCAAATAAAAGTTAAGAATTGATTAATATATAAAAATAAATCTAATAAAATTAGATTGATTTATAAAGTTATTATTATTTAAATTTTTGTCGGATACAAATTATGCAGGCATTTGTTAAAGACAATTTTTTATTTGGATTTAGAGATGAGATGAGATGAGATAAGTTATGAATAATAAGAAAATGAATAGTTTAAATGAATTGAATAAGTTAATGAGTGGTTGAAATAGATTAAAAGTACGAAATGAATTATAAATAATAAAAGTGAGTTTTGAAAATAAAACGACTGTAATAACATTTATGAGTGTGCAAGTATCTATACTCTACAGTCTATTTTAAAAACTAAATAAATATGAGATTTTATTTTTTTAAAAAATTACCATCTTACAAAATAAATATACAACACTTGTGCCATTCACAATTACGGATAGCATTAATCTTGGCCAAGAGGCCCACGACTATGCGAAGAAGTCTTGACTCCCTCCTTGTTAAGGAGAGTTACAACAAAATTTTGTTTATGTTGCCCAGATGACTAACACAAGAGGGGGGGTGAATTGAGTTGTATTTAAAAAAATAACAATTATAAATCAAATATATAATATAAAATATAAACAAAATATGAAACAACAATAAATATAAATAGTAAGAGTAAGAGAGAAGCAAACTCAGTATGTTAACGAGGTTCGGCCCCACTGCCTACGTCCTCACCTCAAGCTACCTCTTGAGGATTCCCAAATCTACTATTCAATCTCTTTTAGGTGGAGATAGAAACCTATTACACCTTTGAGCAGCACCGCTCCAAAGAATCCGTGTAGAACACCCTCTACACTTCCAATCACCTTACACTTGGTGATTTAACTATTCCCCGTGTAGAACACCTTCTACACTTCCAATCACCTCACACTTGGTGATTTAAATATTCCCCGTGTAGAACACCTTCTACACACACAAGGGTTATACACACCCTTTTACAAATACAAGAGTTGATAGTAGGTAGACTATCAAAGTACACTCCTCAATGAGTGAGATAGAAACAATACAGCGCAACCTATATCTCTCTCAACAAGAACAAGAATTAAGGTTCAAAACTTTAGAAATGAGAGAATGAGAGTTTTGAAGAAATGGTGCAAAACTTAGGAATAGATGTGTAAGTTCTTGTTGTGAATTTTACAAAACTTAAGTGAGCTATTTATAGGCAAATGATTTTTCAATTTCAAATTTGAAAAGATTCCCATGTCAAAAACATCATCATTTACTTTTCAAAAATTTCAAATCTAATATTTTTACTTTTTGCATGTGACAAAAGGAGCACACTTTACTTTTCAAAAATTTCAAATATAATCTTTTACTTTTTGCATATGACAAAAGGAGCACACTTTACTTTTTCAAAATTTTCAAATAAAGACATCTACCTTTTGCATAAGTCAAGAAAAGCATCCACCACTTTTGAAAATATTCAAATAAAACATGCACATGTGAAAGATGACAATCAATCATCTTAATATTTTCAAAATTCAAACCTTTAATCATGTCATGCACATGTAAAAGATGACAATCAATCATCTTTCAAAATTTTCAAATTTAATTTTCAAAATATTCATACATATGTGAAAAATGTATTTTAATGCTTTATGATAAAATATTAATTTTGAGTCTTAATTCTAATTTCAAATTTTTTAAGAGATTTACAAAATTACTCTATGATTTTAATATGAACTTGTTCCCTTCTTACTCATGCTTGCTTCCTTGATGTGCTTGATTATATTGTGTGGACAACTTGAGCTTGAGACTCCTTTATTTTTTGGATTCATTTGTTATCATCAAAATCCATTTGTAGATTTACATGAAACTTGAAACCTTGGGTTCAACAATCTCCCCCTTTTTGATGATGACAAATACTTGATAGAACCTGAAACCTGTATTAATACTTAAGCTCCCCTGAGAATGTGCGTTAGTTTTTGAAGCAAAAATATAAATATAATTCCAAGCATATATAACAAGTTTAGCAATTTAAACAATATTAAAGTTCTAGTCTAAAACTTCTCCCCCTTTTGGCATCATTAAAAAGGAATCATAATTAACTCAATAAGATATATTCCTACAATAACCAATAGACAAATAAAACGCTGCGTTAGTAAAGACTGTAGAAGATAGAACCACCCGTGTCCGACAAAACTTGCAAACGTTGAAGTCGAATTTTATCATTTCGGTGCTGAAGAAGATTTAAATCCGTTTGATGTTATTGACGAATTAGATGTCTCAGAAATTTGAAGATGAATAATTAAAATTATTCGTGTCCGACAAAGACAGCAAAAGCTGCAGGCCTAGCTTTGGCAATGCGGTGCGGAGCCATACATGTCCGACAAAACCTGCAAATGTTGGAAGTCTAACTCTGGCAATTCGGTGCGGAGTCACGCGTGTCTGACAAAACCTGAAAATGTTGGAGGCCTAGCTCTAGCAGTCGGTGCGAAAGCAGATTTAAATCCGCGTGATATTGTTGAAAAATTAAATATTATCGAGATATGAAAGTTGTTGTTTAAAAGACCGTTTTCACCTGTCGGATACTCAAATAAATTTTCACCCCATTCATTGATCCAATTTCTGTTTATTCAAAACGATAGAATGGCGAAAAAAATTTCGTCTGATAATCTTCCAGATTTGGATCAGGAACCGTCTCAACCAGTCATTTTATCTCATGAGGTTGTCAACACCATGATAGAAGCAGAAATGCATTTTTCAAATAGAACTGATTATGAGGTTGTTGCAGCATCAAGAACTCTCAGTGCTCAATATGCTGCCTCTGTTACGACCATGTCTCGGAGATTACTAGCGAGGGCAAATGAGGTTGATCGACTTAACAATCAAATATCTGTTCTGCATCAAAAGCTTGCAAATAAAGGCAGAAAGAATAAGAGGTTAAAGTAAAAAAAATAAAGATTTGACGGAATTAGCTCGTGTTTTGAAACTTCAAATAGAGGAATCGGAACGAGTAAGAGTTCAAGCACAGAGTCAACATCAGCAGATAATGGCAGCGTTTCACGAGAGAAACAGGGACAATTATAATTAATCTCGCTAGCTTAGTTCGGTAACTATTGACAATATGCATCCGGCATATCTTGTAATCTTGACTAAGTAAGATTTAAAGAGATGACAGTTTGTCTTCTACTTATTTCCATCTTTATAAAAGCAATCCTTGGTTTTATCTAATCTGCATCAAATCTTCTTTTCATTGTTGTAGTTCATCTTCATTCTCACTTTACAAAATCTTAATGGCTCATCAATTCTCCTTCAGTGCTTCTCGTGATCAATCTATTTCTGCATCTGTCGTAAGTGCCATGAAGCAGCAAAACACTGATTTGGCTAATAAATCAGATCATGATGCTATTTACGAGCTTGTGGGTCTCGGGACTCGATACTCATCTTCCATTGTTGCTTTTTCCGCTCGGTTGCAGTCAAAAACCCGCGAGATAGAGAAGCTTAATGAGAAGATCGATATTCTTCAACGACTTGTTCAAGAGTCTAACAAAAAAATAGTAGACTTAAAACAACAGAATAAGAATTTAAAATCCTTACTTGCCTCTGCATTTCGATTGCCTAATCCTTTAGACAAGGATGGCATGATGATTTATGAGGAGCAAATGCATTTGAATGATGAGGCTAAACGTCTCAAGTTTCTGTAGGTCATTTGAGATAATGGAATAAAAATATCTAGCAGATATTCATGGCATACATAATTCATATTTCTCTTCTAATCATGCATAGTTTATCTTCTGGTAGAGGTTTTGTGAAAATTTCTGCCAATTGATCATGTATACTAGTGAATTCTAATACAATATCGCCCTTCTGCACATGATCTCTAAGAAGACTATATCTAATTTCAATATGTTTGGTCTAAGAATGTTGTAGTGGATTCTTTGAAAAATTTATAGCACTTGTATTATCACATTTGATTGGAATGTGATTATCCATAAGTTTAAAATCCTTAAATTGTTGCTTCATGTAAAAAACTTGAGCACAACAACTACCCGCAGCAATATATTCTACCTCAGCAGTAGATAGTGCAACAGAATTTTGTTTTTTTTTTTTTTGTTTTTTACTAAACTAGGAAACTAGTGCACGACCTAAGAAATGACATGTTCTACTAAAACTTTTTCGATCATCTTTGCAACCAGTATAATCGGTACCTGAATAACTAATAAGATCGAAAGAAGTGTGTTTAGGATACCATAACTCTAAGTCATTGGTATTGGCAAAATATCTAAAAATCCGCTTGACTGCAATCAAATGAGATTATTTTGGAAATGATTGAAAACGTGCACATAAACATACACTAAACATAATATCTGGTCTACTGGCTGTCAAATATAATAAGCTACCAATCATACCTCGATATACCTTCGAATCAACTAGTTTACCTGATTCATCTTTATCAAGTTTAGTGGATGGGCTCATTGGTGTTCCAGTTTCCTTAGCACCTTCCATCCCAGACTTCTTCAGCAATTTTTTAATATATTTTGATTGATTGATGAATATCCCACTTTTTGCTTGCTTAATTTGCAATCCGAGAAAGAATATAAGTTCTCCCATCATGCTCATTTCAAATTCTTCCTGCATAGTCTTAGCAAAAACTTGGCACATATTTTCATTAGTAGCACCGAATATTATATCATCAACATAAATTTGAATCAAAAGAATATCATCATTTTCGTATATAATGAAAAGAGTTGTATCAATTTTTCTTCTTAAAAAGCCTTTTTCAATCAAGAAACTACTGAATCTCTCGTACCGCGCTCTAGGAGCTTGTTTGAGTCAAAATAGTACTTTTGTGAGTTTGAAAACATGATTTAGAGAAATATGATTTTCAAAACCTGGAGGTTGCTCAGCATATACTTCTTCATTTATAAAACCGTTTAAGAAAGCACTTTTAACATCCATTTGAAAAAGTTTGAAATCTTTATAATAAGCATATGTAAGTAGCATTCGAATAGCTTCTAATCTTGCGACTGGTGCATATGTCTCATCATAATTGATTCATTCTTCTTGATTGAAACCTTGAACTACTAGTCGAGCCTTATTTCTAGTAATGACTCCGGACTCATGTTTCTTATTTCTAAAAACCCATTTTGTTCCAATAATATTATGATTTTTGGGTTTAGGAACAAGTGTACAAACATCATTTCTTTCAAATTGATTAAACTATTCTTACATAGCTAGAATCTAAGATTCATCAAGAAGTGCTTCATCAATATTTTTAGGTTCAATCTGAGATAGAAAAGCAGTATGATTGCAAATATTTCTAAGAGATGATCGAGTACTTACACCTCGTGAAGGTTCTCCTAGAATTTATTCCGCTGGATGATCTTTCACATGTTTCCACTATTTGGTTGCATCTTGTACTAAGTCTTGATGATCTTTCCTTCTATTTCCATGATCTTCCATTTTGAATTGTCTCCAAATATCACACATCCTTTTTCTTTAGAAGTGAAGTCAATGAATTTAGTTTTGTCTTCTGTCACGTATCTTGAGCATCCGTTATCTAAAAATCATTTATTTTTACCTGTAGAATACTTTATGCATACTTACAAAAGCAATTAAAAACAATTCCTGGTACCCAAGTTCTTTGGGTCCTTTATTTATTAGTATTAGAAGAAATAAGATTTTTAGGTACCCATATGGCCCTAATAGTCATTGTATGTTTTCTTCTAATAGGACAAGCAAAATAATTATGACTATTTCTATTACAAAAATTGCAAATAGCATGTGACATATATGAAGAACTTGAGTGATTATAATAATATCATTTTTTAACAAAATTATTTTTATGAAAAGAATTTTGAATATTGGATTTTGATGTAGAAGGATTATCAAATAAGTTTTTATAAGATTTGTATTTTTGTTTTGGCTTATATCCCAAGCCTGCCTTATCAAAAACACATCTTTGACTACCAAGAAATTTTTCAAAATTTCTTTTTCCATTCGTAAAGTTTTCAATAATATTTTCTAAATCAGTTTTCTTTTTCTTCAACTCAAGATTTTCATCTTTCAAAACAATACTTTCTTTTATTAAAATATCAATTTCATTTGTTAAAGAAAAATTTTTCTTTTTCAAAACAGTATACTTGATATCAAATTTTTCAAATTCCTCATATACCTCTTCTAAAACATTTTGCAATTCTTCATATGAAGGATCTTCAATATTATCAAGATTTGTTACCTCAATGTCATCTTTAGCCATAAGACAAAGATTTGCTGATTCTCCATTGCTTGCTTCACTATCTGAGTTACTTGAATCATCATCCCACGTAACTTTCATTGCTTTTTTGCCTGAATCTTTATTGGAAAACTTATTGAAAGATTTCCTTGGAGGGATTTTATTTTTCTTTAAGAACCTCTGAATTCTTCTTACTATCATCGCAATTTCTTCATCTTTGTCGTCATTTTCCTCATCTTCATCACTTTTACTTTCATGTGGAACAGCTTTAAGTGCCAAGCTTTTCAATGTGTACTCATGGGTGATAAGTGACCCGATGAGTTCATTCACTTCGAACTTCTTGAGGTCTCTAGCTTCAAGAATCGCTGTCACTTTTGATTCCCAACGTTTTGGTAGAGAGTTGGGAATTTTTCTTACTATCTCCACTTTGGAATAAATTTTGCCAAGAGCTGTTAAACTGTTTATGATGTTAGTAAAACGAGTGTACATACTAGAAATAGATTCATCATCATTCATCTTAAACATTTCATATTCATGAGTAAGAATATAAATTTTTGATTCCTTGACTTGAGAAGTTCCTTCATAAGTAACTTCCAAGTTATCCCAAATTTCCTTTACTGTAGCACAAGTCATTACTCTATTAAATTCATTACTATTGAGAGCATTATATAATAAATTCATAACAGTTAAATTCAAAGTATAAAGTCTATCGTCTTCACGATTAAATTCTTCTTCTTCCTTTTTGACCTTTACTCCATCAACCACTTTTGTTGGAATATAAGGTCCATTTACAATGCATTTCCAGATTTCTCGACCTTGAGCCTGAAGGAATATTCTCATTCTAACTTTCCAGAATGAGTAATTGTCTCCGCAAAAGAGTGGAGGTCGACTGCTAGATTGACCTTCACCAAATGAAGCTGCAATGTTAGCCATAAAATCTTAACTCAAAAGATAGTTAATCTTATAATAGAGCTCTAGCTCTGATACCAATTGTTGCCCAGATGACTAAAACAAGAGGGGGGTGAATTGAGTTGTATTTAAAAAAATAACAATTATAAATCAAATATATAATATAAAATATAAACAAAATATGAAACAACAATAAATATAAATATTAATAGTAAGAGAGAAGCAAACTCAGTATGTTAACGAGGTTTGGCCCCACTGCTTACGTCCTCGCCTCAAGCTACCTCTTGAGAATTCCCAAATCCACTATTCAATCTCCTTTAGGTGGAGATAGAAACCTATTACACCTTTGAGCAGCACCGCTCCAAAGAATCCGTGTAGAACACCCTCTACACTTCCAATCACCTTACACTTGGTGATTTAACTATTCCCCGTGTAGAACACCTTCTACACTTCCAATCACTTCACACTTGGTGATTTAACTATTCCCCGTGTAGAACACCTTCTACACACACAAGAGTTATACACACCATTTTACAAATACAAGAGTTGATAGTAGGTAGACTATCAAAGTACACTCCTCAATGAGTGAGATAGAAACAATACAGCGCAACCTATATCTCTCTCAACAAGAACAAGAATTAAGGCTCAAAACTTTAGAAAAGAGAGAATGAAAGCTTTGAAGAAATGGTGCAAAACTTAGGAATAGATGTGTAAGTTCTTGTTGTGAATTTTGCAAAACTCAAGTGAGCTATTTATAGGCAAATGATTTTTCAATTTCAAATTTGAAAAGATTCCCATGTCAAAAACATCATCATTTACTTTTCAAAAATTTCTAATCTAATATTTTTACTTTTTGCATGTGACAAAAGGAGCACACTTTACTTTTCAAAAATTTCAAACATAATCTTTTACTTTTTGCATATGACAAAAGGAGCACACTTTATTTTTTCAAAATTTTCAAATAAAGACATCTACCTTTTGCATAAGTCAAGAAAATCATCCACCACTTTTGAAAATATTCAAATAAAACATGCACATGTGAAAGATGACAATCAATCATCTTAATATTTTCAAAGTTCAAACCTTTAATCATGTCATGCACATGTGAAAGATGACAATCAATCATCTTTCAAAATTTTCAAATTTAATTTTCAAAATATTCATGCATATGTGAAAAATGTATTTTAATGCTTTATGATAAGATATTAATTTTGAGCCTTAATCCTAATTTCAAATTTTTTAAGAGATTTACAAAATTACTCTATGATTTTAATATGAACTTGTTCCCTTCTTGCTCATGCTTGCTTCCTTGATGTGCTTGATTATATTGTGTGGACAACTTGAACTTGAGACTCCTTTACTTTTTGGATTCATTTGTTATCATCAAAATCTATTTGTAGATTTACATGAAACTTGAAACTTTGGGTTCAACAATTTAAATAACGAAAATGAAATGATATATTTTTATATGAAAGTTAAAAATTGAATAAAATAATAAAATAATATTAATTTAAAATATTATTATTATTTTAAAATTTTAAAAAAATTATAATTTGATAAAGTTAAATTATTTATTATATTTAATGTGAAAATTTTAAAAGATTCTCAAATTATAAACTGAGATAATAATAAGGCCTGGTTTGTTTTTACAAACTATGTCATTTCATTTTAACTCTTCTCAAATTTATTATTATACTTTTTTAAATTTTTATTTAAAATAAAATAAACAATTCAATATTTTCAAATTCTAAAATAACTTAATATTAAAAAAATATATTATAATAATATTTTTTTAAAATTTTTATCTTATTTCTAAAAATAAATCAAATTTAAAATAAGTTAAAATAATTTATAATGCTTAAAAATTAAATAAACCATTACTTATGAATAAAAGATTAAAAAATTAGAAAAGATAATTCTCAAGTGAAAGAAATGTTTTCAGAAGAAAAAGAACCAATCATCTATGAAGAATAGAATGAAGTTAGCCTTAAAGTATTAGTATTGGTTTCATCAAATGTCTCATCAAACATAAATTTAATGATTTATACTAAAAATAACTCTACATTAGTCTTATCAAAATGTAAATCTCTAATTTTGAGTTATAATAAAATTATGTAAATTTTTTAAATTTAAAAGGTTATTATTTATTCATCAAATTATTTATTTAATATATTTTATTTTCCACTCTTCTTCCCCTCCATTTCTTTTTCTTTTTTTTTCTAACTTGCACTATTCATCCATAAAATTAGTCAAGTCATTATTATTTTTTTATTTTTTTAATTTAAAAAAAATTTGTTAAAAATAATAATTTAAATATCAAATTAAATTATTAATATACATATAATTAATATAATTATAAAATATGAAAAAATATTTAAAAATATTCTTTTTAAATAAAATATTATTATTTTATTATTTTGATAAATCTAATAATAAGTCTAATGTAAAATTATAGATGTGAAGATATGTGTTTCTTATTAAAATGATATTTTTCATCAAATTTTAATAATTTTTTTGAGGATTAATATTGTGGGATCCACACGTACTGTTTTAAGTCCGTTGTATTATTCTGTCTGTTGACCTCAAGTCAATATGTACGGAAGCCAACTTTGGTCTTTACACTCATCATTATAATTTTTTAATAAAACAAATTACTAATTTATTTATTCACAATTTAATTTTTAAGTCTACTAAAAGGCATTTTTCTTCTTTCTTTTTATAATTTTGAAGTAATAATCTCATCTTTTTTAAGAGAAAAAAGAGGGAATATTATAATTTCTTTTCAATATCTCCAAGAATGTAAATTGATAGATTAGGCAGTATATTGTTTTGATAAATAATTTAATTCAAAACACATAAAAAAATGAAATATTATTATAATATAATTATTATAATATAATTTTTATATTGAAATTTAAAAAATTGATTTTTTATATTATTTTATATTAAATTTTGAAAAATATAAGAATTAAATGAAATAAAAATAAGATAAAATGTTTTTTTTGAAAACAAATGGGGTTTAAAGTTTAAGCTCAGTTTGCTTACCAAAATAAAATCAAAAATTTAAAATATGTCTTAAAATTATTATTATATTTTTTAAAATTTTTATACAAAATATAATAAAAATTTAATTTTTTTCAAATTTTAAAATACATTTTTCAAATTTTAAAATAAAATTAATATTAAAAAAATATTTTATAATAATATTTTATTTTATCTTTTATAATTTTTATATCATATCATTTTATCTTATCTCATCTTAAAAAATATATAAGATATTTCTTTGAAAACAAATGGGACTTAAAGTTTAAGCTCAGTTTACTTACGAAAATAAAATCAAAAATTTAAAATACATTTTAAATTTATCATTATATTTTTTAAAATTTTTATATAAAATATAATAAAAATTTAATTTTTTTGAAATTTTAAAATATATTTTTGAAATTTTAAAACAAAATTAATATTAAAAAATATTTTATAAAAATATTTTATTTTATTTTTTATAATTTTTATATCATATCATTTTTTCTTAACTTATCTTAAAAAAAAATATATATCAGACCTAAGAGGTAAAGGAAGGAAAAAAAGTATTGCAACTACCAAGAACCATTTTGTTGAAAAAGTCTAAACTTGGAGGACTAAACTGCAAGCTTCTTCAAGAAGTTACTAGTTAGCTTGGCTTGTATAAACCGGACCAAGCTGCTCTCGCAATTCACAAACCTTCTCCCCTTCAAGCTTCCTCACTCGCTTTTCCACCTCCAAAGAGCTCCCACTGTCTCCGAATTTCTCAGGATAGTTTATGGTTTTCTCCGTTAAACGTTCTTCCGTGTGTGTGTGTGTGCGTGTGTGTCGGTGATGGATGCTTTGTCTCTGAAACTGCCTCGAGGGTTCCGGTTCAGTCCAACGGAACAGGAACTCATCGACTACTACTTGAGTTCCAAGATTAATGGCAAGAATTATGAAGATATTTACTTCATTCGCGAAGTTCAGTTCTGTAAATGGGAGCCCTGGGATTTGCCGGGTAATTGTAATATGCAATTATAAGATTCCCTCTTCGTTTTGCTTACTTTGGGTCTTTGGCCCTCAAAACTTTGTGCTTATTCTGGTTAATTTCTTCGAGTGTAGACATGTCTGGCATAGTGACCAAGGATCCGGAGTGGTTCTTCTTCTCGCCACCGGAGCCGAAGCATCGGATTGGGAAGCGAGCGAACAGGGCAACCGAAGCTGGGTACTGGAAGTCCACTGGTAAAGATCGGAACATCAAGTCTGGCTCGACTTTGATCGGAACGAAAAAGACTCTGGTGTTCTACCTAGGGCGTAGTCCTTCCGGAATAAGAACCCCTTGGGTAATGCATGAGTACCAGACAACCCAGGAGGAACTCAAGGGCACGAAACCTGGTCAGGTTAGTTTTTAGGTCTTCCCTTTTGCCATATTTCTTTGCTAGTAGCTTTTGTTTCACAGGCTGGTTTGTGATAGTTTGTGTATGTTTCATTTGCGTTTATCTAAGATCATTCTGCCACCCCAATCAGGTGGAATCTTTATATTTGTTAAATTCTTGTTGTGGTTTCTTAATATGCTTAATTGATCATTTTCAGAGCTCAAACCATTCTTATTATACACAAATTTGCATATTGTCATCTTCCAGCTTTCTAACATCGCATTTTAAGTGTTTGATCAGTTGACTATTGTCACGTTCCTTGATTCATCTCTTTTGACTAACTTTATGCAGAATCCCTTTGTCCTGTGTCGTTTATTTCATAAACAAGAAAAGAGTAGCAAGTGTGCAAACTTCAATGATGCTAGACCTGCCACTGGTCTTGAAGAAGCAGCGTCTGATCTAGCTGTGGCGTCAGCATCGGAAGTGCAAGCTGAGGATGATGGAACAATCAATGAATGTTCCAATGATGAGAATTCTCATGGGACAACAACTGACACTGCAGCAATTGTTGAGAGTGATAACAACAATTCTAGTGCTTATTTCCCAGAAGTTAAACTTACTGAGGTGAGAATGGATTTGATTTTCAGCTTTAAAAAGTTGTTTAAGTTTCTTTGAAAAATTAATTAAGTAATTATCTTATTCACTTATGTTTATTCTACCAGGATGATTTGCAGCTAGGAGAAGAAATACAAAGGTTCCTGAATCCAGTAGATTGTAAACCATTGTCCTCATTGATTTCGCCCTCCAATAAGCCTGCTGTTTCATCCCCTGAATCAGCCAAATCTTCTTTTAAAGAAGTAGAGTCTGAGCCAGCTGAAGCTGACAATTACTTCAAAATATGTTATTCTGAAGACAAATATGATGGAATAATTTCCAACGCCGTCACATATGCTGAATGTAACCAGATTAGTGAGGTAAGGAATCAAAATCCTGATTAAAAGCAAAATGTTCCATATTTCAAGGTCAGTTAAGTTTCTTGTCTCATTTTTTATTTTTTTTGTTCCTAACATCAAGGGTGAGTTGCAACCGGAGGACGGCTTGGCTATGTCCGATCTCTCACAAGGGACAATAGATTGGGACTTATTCTTCCTGTCCTCCTCACCCTCGGATATGCACAAAGAGTCAGATCCTTTTTGCATATCAGACCTTGTCACCAATGACTTGAACAGCAGTCATGGTGGGGTATGTTTACAATATGATCTGAATGGGTACCCTTACAATCCCAATATGTCTGGCAGTCAAAAGAATCTCGCTTTTGGCTATGACACTGGGAAAAGCGTCTCTAGTAGGGACGATGGATCATGCAGTGGGTCAGATATGGAAATCAAGGACTTACGGGTAAGTTCAAGCTCTCAGTTACCTTTTATTAATAGGTTTTGCAAGTTTAGCCAAGAAATTTTGTGTCTTGTTGTGTCAGCTTGAATGTCGTGAGTTGATATATTCTTCTTTGGGTACATTTTAACTTGAGCAATGACTTCAACTTGAATCTTTTATTTTCGGAGTTATTGGTCTTTTGATAGGTAATATTGCATTGTTTCTTTGTACAACAGCTTGAGCCGATATTTGAGATTTCTGAAGAGGTCAACAAGAGAGAGGCTTCATCAGGGTTGTTAAATCCAGAACCTTTATCATCGACAGAAGGGTCTGGGCCTTCGAATCAGATCATAGGATCTGATTTGATTCCCCAATGAATTATTGGTATTAATAATTCTTTGGAAGATGGGTATTAACCTATGGAATACTCATCACTGATTCGCTCTTTTCTAAACCAATTCCAGTACCATTACACCAAATTACCATTATTTTGTTAAGCCAATGCCGATTACGCTTTTTAGTGTCAATCCTTGATTTCAAGGGAATACTTCCTTTGGAAATCAACTTCCCCACTGGAAGTTAAAAGAGACGTAACTTCCAGTATGGAAGTTACGATAGAGTCAACTTCCCCACTGAAAGTTGACAAAAGAGTAACTTCCCCACTGGAAGTTACTATAGCATCATCTTCCCTACTGGAAGATGATAAATAGTCAATTTCTTTTCAGGAAATTGACAGTGATAGTCATTCAACTTCCTTTCAGGAAGTTGAACAACAGTCAACTTCCCCACCGGAAGTTGACAGAGAAGTAACTTCCGCGATGGAAGTTACTATAGCATCATCTTCCCCACTGGAAGATGATAAACAGTCAACTTCTCTCCAGGAAGTTGACAGTGCCGTAACTTCCCCACTGGAAGTTACGATAATTGTAACTTCCCTTGTAGAAGTTACTATTGAATTATCTTCCCTACTGGAAGATGATAAACAGTCAATTTCCTTCCAGGAAATTGACAGTGAGAGTCATTCAACTTTCTTTCAGAAAATTGAACGAAAATCAATTTCCCCACTGGAAGTTGACAGAGAAGTAACTTCCCCACTGGAAGTTACTATTAATCATCTTCCCCACTGGAAGATGATCATAGTCATTCTGGTCCAAGAACGATACTTGGAACAGAAAAAATTCCAGTGACTTCCATTCTGGAAATTGCTAATGCTTACGCTATTCTGGGGATAATATCCAAACCATTATCCTCTTTTGCCTCGGCATTAACCATGCCACATAATGCCTTGTCAATTCCTTTAGTCTTGACAAGTTCAAATTTTTCCTTGATTAAATCTTTGTCAAAATATTTTATTTTGACAAATTCAAATTTGTTCTCTGCATCCCATGCAGATTTGTGCCAGAAAAACTGTTTTCTTGAAATAGTTTTTCTTTCCTTTCATCGTACTGGAATCGAAACTAAAGCCATATTCCGATTTCATAAATTTGTTCTGATATTGTCTCACGATGAGTCAATATCTTCATTTCTTTTACAGTTTTCTTGGTCAAGTTCCAACCAAGAATCATTTTGTTTTGTGTTTAAATAGCACAACCAAATTTCACTTCCTGATAGAAGACGAAGACTTCATTCTTTTTCGCTCGGGAAAAAGGATAGAGAAGACAAACACTTCTCTATTGGACAGATTGCCAGTCAGCATGAGAAGGCAAGATGCTTTCGGTGCCGACACTCAGACAGCCAGATAGTGCATAAAGCAAGCTGCTTTCGGAATAGTCAATCAAGACCAGTCAGTAGAAGAAGACAAGATGTCTCCTATGCCGACACTTAAAAAGCCAGTCAGCACTAGAAGACAAAATTACTTTCGGTGCCGATACCTTTGTCAAAGCAATAGCATGATGCTTTTGCTTTTTACTTTCGGCCACTTTACTTTAGTTTGTCTCCCGTGATTGACTTCGGGTTATTTTTGTATTGCCTCTCCATCTATATAAGGAGAGTTTAGTTTTCATTTGAAGGCAGAACTAGTTCAACAATTTCCTCTGATAAGGAAAACTTGAGAGAACTTGTATCTCCACCCTCCAAGCTAGAAACTTGTGAGTTTGAGTGTTGTGCCGCAGAGTTCATTCCACCCCTCTTACAATTTGAGAACTTGTAAGGAATCCTCTCTGCAAGCTGTAATCTTGTGAAATATTAAATTTTGTGAATAAAAATGAATGTTTTTATTCAAATTCTATTTTCATTACTTATGTTTTTGCATTGCATTCATATGGTCGGCTCAGCTGCCTATTGAACGGAATTAGGGTCGATCCCTGGTATAGCGATCGCCGTCCCATCACCCGGCCTGGCCGCTATTATCCACCTGCATTTCATTTTATTTTCTGTTTTACATGCATTGGTCGGCTTAGCCGCCTCTTAACTGTTGCACATTTATTTTCTGTATTTAGCTTCTATTTCTTTCTTTCTTTGATCTTCTGCTTCTTTTCTTTTTCCTTTGATAAGGAAAACTTGAGAGAACTTGTATCTCCACCCTCCAAGCTAGAAACTTGTGAGTTTGAGTGTTGTGCCGCAGAGTTCATTCCATCCCTCTTACAATTTGAGAGCTTGTAGGGAATCCTCTCTGCAAGCTGTAATCTTGTGAAATGTTAAATTTTGTAAATAAAAATGAATGTTTTTATTCAAATTCTATTTTCATTACTTATGTTTTTGCATTGCATTCATATGGTCGGCTCAGCCGCCTATTGAACGGAATCAGGGTCAATCTCTGGTACAGCGATCGTCGTCCCATCACCCTGCTTGGCCGCTATTATCCCCCTGCATTTCATTTTATTTTCTGTCTTACATGCATTGGTCGGCTTAGTCGCCTCTTAACTGTTGCACATTTATTTTCTTCATTTAGCTTCTATTCCTTTCTTTCTTTGATCTTCTGCTTCTTTTCTTTTTTGCTTCCTGCTTCCGCCTCCTTATGGTATCAGAGCCATTTTCTGGTTCTGGTTTTAATTGTTGAATTCTATCTATATCTCCTTCTCTTTTTGATAATTTTTAGAGAGGCACTCTGTCTCCCTATATCTTGTTCTTTTTCTTTTATACTGTTTGCACCTCCCCCTTTGCAGTCAAGGACCCAGTTATTGAATAGCAAGTCTCCATGTAGCCTAAGAAGTGGCGTTGAGTGGGCATGAGAGGAGTCTGTGGTCAGGAAGAGTAAGACGATTTAGACATTTGTTGTCTGTGGGCATTTGTTGCCTGTGCATATAGTGTAAAAGTAAATACCTAGACTTAGGAAGTACTCGAGTCTTTCTTTTGTAATTACCAAGTTGAACAGGATGTATAGATCCAGTTCATCAATTAGTTTCAGATCAGGTGAACCGCCTGATATTATTGAGTATGAAGAAGAGTATGAGAATGAGTCCACACTGAGCATGAGTATGATTTTGAAAATCAAAATCAATTTGATAACCATTCATCAGACTTAGTTGATGAGTCTGATTTAGATCATCTGTATCAACATGGTGTTGATACAGTCCATTATCCATCATCTTATATTGCATCTATTTCGATCAATATCAAGTCTCTAAAAATACAAAGTGTTGATCATTCAATTTCTGTGTTAAAAACGCCTCAAAAGGTTATTAAAAACCCTTTTGAAATTGACATGATTTCATTAGTTAATGATTTCAAAAGCCATGAAAACAAGCTTAAGCGACATGCTTATACTAGAGATTTTAGTCTACCTGAAAAACAAAGGGTTAGACGGAAATGGAAAGAATTGATGTATGCCCAAAACAGGCATATTTTTTTCTTTGACTTTCTTGAAAATCATTATGATTTTAAAAACAGTCATTCTGATTTTAAAGAAAAATTTTAAAAAACTTTAACAGGTTTTTCGACCGAAAAACCTGTTGTTAAAAAAACTGTTTTGATAAAACCCACTTCTGAACAAACTTCAGAAAGTTTTTCAAAAATAAAATTGATTGAAAAACTTTTGATTATTTTACCAGAGAACATACAAAAAACTAATGCTGTCAGTACTCTTGATAAAATTGATCAAATGCTAGCTGAGATCCAGCTAGAAAAACAAAGATCAAAACTTTCTACTAGTGTCATTGACAGGAGTAGAAAGGATTTTAATGCTGATTCTGTTTCTTGTATCGCTCCTTCTAGAAGTAAGAAGAAGCATCTAAAGAAAGTGTTCAAAAAACCTCCGGAGAAAACTTTAAAAAATCTTCTCGTGTTGATTTTGAAAAGCCTTTGCGTAAACGTTTTCATAAAAGATTTTTGCATAAAAAATCTTTGAGAAAATGTTATAACTGTGGCAAAAAGGGTCATTCTTCGGATACCTGTCCGAACCCTAGAAAGCCCAGTATGGAGCCTTTAACTTTCCCACTGGAAGTTGAAAGAGACGTAACTTCCCTACTGGAAGTTACGATAGAGTCAACTTCCCCACTGGAAGTTGACAAAAGAGTAACTTCCCTACTGGAAATTACTATAGCATCATCTTCCCTACTGGAGGATGATAAACAGTCAATTTCCTGAAAATAAAATTTACAGTGATAGTCATTCAACTTCCTTTTAGGAAGTTGAACGACAGTCAACTTCCCCACTGGAAGTTGACAATAGAGTAACTTCCCCACTGGAAGTTACTATAGCATCATCTTCCCTACTAGAAGATGATAAACAGTCATTTTCCTAAAGGAAATTGACAGTGAAGTAACTTCCCTCTTGGAAGTTACTATCGAATCAACTTCCTTACTGGAAGTTACGATAGAGTCAATTTCCCCACTGAAAGTTGACAAAAGAGTAACTTCCCCACTGGAAGTTACTATAGCATCATCTTCTATACTGGAAGATGATAAACAGTCAATTTCCTTTCAGGAAATTGACAGTGAAGTAACTTCCCTCCTGGAAGTTACTATAGAATCAACATCCCCACTGGAAGTTGAAAGAGACATAACTTCCCTACTGGAAGTTACGATAGAGTCAACTTCCCCACTAGAAGTTGACAAAAGAGTAACTTCCCCACTGGAAGTTACTATAGCATCATCTTCCCTACTGGAAGATGATAAACAGTCAATTTTCTTTCAGATAGGGAAGATGATAAACAGTCAATTTCCTGAAAGGAAATTGACAGTGATAGTCATTCAACTTCCTGAATCCTTTCAGGAAGTTGAACGACAGTCTCTGAAAGCCAGTCAGCACTAGAAGACAGAGTTACTATCGGTGCCAACAACTTTACTTTCCAAAAAGTGACAGCACACTGATATAAGGCTACTTTCGGCTACTTTTGTCTAGTGCTTGGTGCTTTTACATTTTACTTTTAGTTTGTCTCCCGTGATTTATTCCGGGTTGCTTTTGTAATGCCTCTCCATCTATATAAGGAGAGTTTAGTTTTCATTTGGAGGCAGAACTAGTTCGATGATTTCCTCTGATAAGGAAAACTTCTAAGAACTTGTATCTCCACCCTCCAAGCTAGAATCTTGTGAGTCTTGTGCCTAGGAGAACGAATTCCACCCCTCTCTAAGATAGAGAAACTTGTAAGGAATCCTCTCTGCAAGCCAAAAACTTGTAATCTTGTGAATATAATGAAGAATGTTTTTATTTAAACTCTATTTTCATTATTTATGTTTATGCATTGCATACATATAGTCAGCATAGCTGACTGTTAAACGGAATTAGGGCCGATTCCTGGTATAGCTATCGTCTCCCCATCATAGTGCCCACGATTGGATAGCTATTTCCCTGTCATTTGAATTTTCGTCTTTAATTTTGCATGCATTGGTCGGCATAGCCGCCTCTTAACTGCTGCATCTCTTCTCTTTGATCTTCTACTTCTTTTCTTTCTATTTCTTGCTTCCGCCCGTTAATGGTATCAGAGACACTTTCCGATTCTGGTTTTAATTAATTTACTCTATCTCTATTTCCTTTTCTTCTTGATAAGTGCTAGAGATACTCTGTATCCCTATTTCTTGTTCTTTTATTTTATTCTGTTTGCAATCCCCCCAATCCGCAGTCGAGTGTTATAGGCTGAACAGTAAGTCACGTGTAGCCTAGGAGTGGCATTGAGGGCATGAGAGGCTGTAGTAAGGACGATAAGTCGGTGTAGGACATTTGTTGTCCATGGCATTTGTTGCCTGTGCAAATAGTGTAAGGTTGAGGACCTAGACTTAGGAAGTACTCGAGTCTTTTTAGTTTTACCAAGTTGAACAGGATGTATAGATCCAGTTCACCATTTAACTTCGGATCAGGTGAACCACCTGTACCTTCTCTGAGGAAGAAAAGTATGATTTTGAAAATCAAAATCATTTTGAATATGATTCTACAGACTTTGTTGATGAGTCTGATTCGACTGAACTGTACCAACAAGATGTTGATACAGAATCTGATTTAATTGAACTATACCAACAAGATGTTGATACAGATTATAATTTTCCTATATCATCTTCTTATATTGCATCTGTGCCGATTAACATCAAATCTTTTAAAAGACAAAGTGTTGATCATTCTATTTTTGTTAAAAATGCACCTCAAAAGGTTATTAAAAACCCTTTTGAAATTGATATGATTTCATTGGTTAATGATTTTAAAAGTCATGAAAACAAGCTTAAACGTGATGCTTATGCTAGAGATTTTAGTTTACCCGAAAAACAAAGGGTTAGACGAAAATGGAAAGAATGGATGAATGCCTAAAAAAGGCATATTCTTTTCTTTGATTTCCTTGAAAAATATTATGACTTTAAAACCAGTCCTTCTGATTTTAAAAATAAATTTTTAAAAACCTTTAAGAAGTTTTTCGTTGACCAAAAAACCTGTTTTGGAAAAATCCATTGCTGAAAAACCTTCAGAAAGTTTTTCAAAAACAAAGCTGTTAGAAAAACCTTTGATCGTTTTACCAGAGAACAGATAGAGAACAAGTACTGTCAGTACTCTTGAGAAAATAGATTAAATGCTAGCTGAGATCAAGCAAGAAAAACAGCGAGATAAACCTTCTACTAGTGTCCTTGACAAAGGTAGAAAGGATTTTAATTCTATTTTTTGTACAGCTCCTTCTAGAGGTAAGAAGAAGCATACAAAGAAAGTGTTTAAAAAACCTCATGGAGAAAACTTTAAAAAATCTTCCCGTGATTTTGAAAAATCTTTGAGTAAACGTTTTCATAAAAGAATTTTGCATAAAAAATCTTTGAGAAAATGTTATAACTGTGGCAAGAAGGGTCATTCATCGGATACATGTCCGAACCCCAGAAAGCCCAGAATTAAGCCTTCAACTTCCCCACTGGAAGTTGAAGAAAAAGTAACTTCCCCACTGGAAGTTACTATAGAATCATCTTTCCTACTGGAAGATGATAAACAGTCAATTTCCAGGAAATTGACAGTGAAGTAACTTCCCCACTGGAAGTTACTATTGCATCAACTTCCCTACTGGAAGTTGATAAACAATCAATTTCTTGGAAGGAAATTGACAGTGAAAGTCATTCAACTTCCTTTCAGGAAGTTGAACGACAGTCAACTTCCCCATTGGAAGTTGACAGTGAAGTAACTTTCGAGATGGAAGTTACTAGTGAATCATCTTCCCCACTGGAAGATGATAAACAGTCAATTTCCTTTTAGGAAATTGACAGTGAAGTAACTTCCCCGATGGAAGTTACTATTGGAACAACTTCCCCACTGGAAGTTGATAAAGAAGTAACTTCCCCACTGGAAATTGATAAACAGTCAATTTCCTTTTGGGAAATTGACAGTAAAAGTCATTCAACTTCCTTTCAGGAAGTTGAACGACAGTCAACTTCCCCACTGGAAGTTGACAGAGAAGTAATTTCCCCACTGGAAGTTACTATAGAATCATCTTCCCCACTGGAAGATGATAAACAGTCAATTTCTAGAGGGAAATTGACAGAGGAGTAACTTCCATGGTGGAAGTTACTATTGAATCAACTTCTCCACTGGAAGTTGATCATTGTCATCTTAGTCCAGGAACGATTCCTGGAACAAACAAAATTCTAATGACTTCCATTCTGAAAGTTGCTAATGGTTACACTGATCTGGGGTTAATAACCAGACCATCAACCACTTTTGTTTCGGCATTTACCATGCCACTTGATTCTTTGTCAATTCTTTTTGTCTCGACAAAATTAAAATTTTCTTTGATTAATCCTTTGTCGAAATATTTTATTTTGACAAATTCAGATTTGCTCTCTGCTTCTCATGCAGAAATTTGGTAGAAAAACTGTTTTCTTGAAATGGTTTTTCTTTTCTTTCATCGTACTGGAATCGGAACTGTCATATTCCGATTACATAAATTTGTTCTGATATTGTCTCACGATGAGTCAATATCTTTTCCAGTTTTCTTGGTTTCTTATTTCAACCAAGAATCCTTTATATTTTGTTCCTTTGTTTTACAACACAACCAATGCCTTCCTAGTAGAAGACGAAGACTTCTCCAAAAAGAAGATTTCATTCTTTTTTCGCCAGGGAAGAAAGAATAGAGAAGACAAACACTTCTCTATTTGTCAGATTGCCAGTCAGTACGAGAAAGCAAGATGCTTTTGGTACTGACATTCAATCTGACAAATAGAGAAGTGTTTGTCTTCTCTATCCCTTTCTGAAAGTTTTTCAGCAATGGGTTTTTCCAAAATAGGTCTTTTGGTCAACGAAAAACTTGTTAAGGTTTTTAAAAATTTATCTTTAAATCAGAATGACTTGTTTTAAAATCATAATGATTTTCAAGAAAGTCAAAGAAAAGAAGGCAGTCATCAATTCTTTCCATTTACGTCTAACCTTTTGTTTCTCGGGTAGACTAAAATCTCTAATATAAGCATTACGCTTGAGCCTGAGTAATGAGTATCAGAAAATTAAAACTCAGTTTTACCATTCACAATCGATTTCATTAGATTTCAACTAGTTTCAACTCTATTATTCACAACTCATTTCATTTCATCTCTGAATCCAAATGGGCTCTAAAATTACTGATTACCATATCAAATGATTATACAAACCTAATAAAATGAGGTTCAATAATCATATATGGATGGCACCAAATCAAGTGACTATGAGAGCCTGAAAATGGAAGTTCTGATGATGGTTTCGAACCTGAGTAAACTGGATGCTACCGACACACTTGCGCAAATTCATGATAGCGTGGTCTGTTTGTGGGATCTGGGATTTTTCTGGCTTACTGGTCAAGCATCACCGCGTAAGAGAGCAGGAAGATTTACAACCACGGAAAATTGGTAAAGAATGTAATTTAAGCTGCTTTATTTTGCTTGTACAAAATGTTGGTTTGTACTTTAGCACCAGGCTATTGCTGTAAATAATGTTGTGTTAGATAGAAGGGTTTGGCTTAGAATACCTTATTGGTTTCTTTCGGTCAAGAGTTGAGGAAACCGTAGAAGGGTCTGAAACTTGTCTTAAGTTGAAGACACTCTCTTCTTGCTATGTATAAGGGTAGAAGTTTCTTTGATACATTCTCTGCCTATGTTGGTTTGTATTATCTGCCTATGTTCGTATTATTTACTATTACCAATGGATTGGATTGTTTGGATTGTATCACTGTCTATGCAGCAATCATCTCTGTTCTTGTCTAAGTTGCAAAAATAGTCAACTTCTACTTGTACTCTACATGTTGAGTAGGCAGAATTCATGTCATTAATTTTTGTATTTGGTGTGCTTATTTGGTATCAGAACACATGTGAGAACTTCCTACTTCCTTCTTCCTTCTCAATGCCCACACCCTCTGCTTCATCTTCCACCACCCAAAATCTTAACCTCCCTTAAACAGTTCCACTTACAGCCCCAATTCACTCACAAATCTCAATCACCATGCTTAAAAACTTACCCTGAATCTCTCTCTCTCTCTCTCTCTCTCTCTCTCTCTCATGGAGAACCTTGAGGACGAAGCACTCCTCGGCTATATTATCAATGGTGGGTGGTATGCAACCTACTCACTCCTCTCTTAACATCTCTGCCTCCAGCTTGTAAAATGGGTTAGAAGATTATTTAATGGCTATATCCATTGCACGCTCTAGTATATTCCCGAGTCTATGCTCATCAGTAATACAAGCACTTCGGTAAATATCATCGTCAATAATTTGGACAGCGTTCCTTTTTTATGTTTCCCTTTTCTTAATATAAAAAATCCAAAGTGTCAAAAAGGGTCCCACAATTTCTCTATTTAATAGCCAACTACTCCCATGATATATCCCTTGTCAAGAACCTGGGCCATCATTTTTAATAATTGGAAATCTATATAATGCTGTGAAAAGAAAGAATATATATATATATATATACATAAATTATTTTAAAATTACACAAATTATTTTATATATATATATATGGTCATTCGTAAAATCATAAGTTGAAACTTACTAAGTATAAAAAATATTTTATGCGTAATTTTTACCAGAATATCCTATTCCCCTGGGCTGAGTTGTAACTAATAATTAAAAAAATAAAAAATTCTTGGTGCCTACTAGTAGAAGATTTTGGGATGAGATCGACTCAGGCATACATGGGATCAGGACATTGTTTTAAGGGTGCGGTGTTGCTAAAATGAATGGTGTACGGCTTTTTTAATTATTTTTTTTTAAAGTAAGTAATTTTATGAAATTAGAAATATAATATATGGGTGAGGTTTTCTGACAATCATTTTAAATTAATGAAAAAAAAATGAATTTATTTAGAACTATTTTCTTAAATATTGATGTCTACCAGAAGACGTGATTTATAATAAAATGGAAATAAGGAATTTGTTAAAAACAATAAGATATGGGAGAATTCGAAAAAAAGGAAAATATATTGAAAACAGAGAAATTTGAAAAGTATAAAGAACAGAAAAATGGTGAAGGGGGAAGGGGAAGAAAAAATAAACAAGGATGCTTTAAAAAATAGGTAGGTACTGTGTATTTTACTCGATTCGAATCCTTCCTTCCCCTTGAATACTGTCCGTTGCTACTTTTCCTTTCTACCATTCTTCCCTTTCACAACCAAATATAAAAATAAAATAAAAGAAACTGTTACACAAAAAGAATATATTAATTGTCTTTTTGTAATGAATTTAGTGGAGGGACGGCAGCCGCCCCCTGTCCCACCACTAAATAATGTGAATGACCCCACCACTATTATATTAAATTTGCATAGTAACTTGCATAGTGACTTGCATAGTAACTTGCATAGTAATTTCAAAGCCTATAAATAGGGGCTTCAGTTGTAATGAAATTCATAAGAAAAAATAGAGAGAGAAAGAAAGCTTGAGTTCTTAAGAGTTTCAAGAGAATTTCTTATTTCTCTTTTGCAATAGTAGTTCCTTTCTTTAAGTTTCATAACACGTTATCAGCACGACGGTTCTGCCAATTCTGAAGCTAGTGGCCTTATTCCTCTGTAAGTTTTTCAATATATTATTTGAAATCATTGATATATTTTATTGATGATTATCTGTGTGAATTTATAAATATATTTTCTGAGATACGCATATTTATTATTTATATGTGTAGAAAATGGCAAATCTTACAAAATTGGAATTTGTTGCTCTTGATATATCTGGGAAAAATTATTTATCTTGGATACTTGATGCTGAAATACATCTTGATGCAATGAACCTGGGAGAAACTATTAAAGAAGGAAATCAAGCATCCCTGCAGGAACGTGCTAAAGCAATGATTTTCCTTCGCCACCATCTTCATGAAGAATTGAAAACTGAATATCTCACTGTAAAAGATCCCTATATTTTGTGGAATAATTTAAGGGAGAGGTATGAACACCAGAAGACTGTCATCCTCCCAAGAGCTCGTTCTCAATGAATGCACCTGAGGTTGCAAGATTATCAAAGTGTTAGTGAGTATAATTCCGCACTTTTTAAAATAAGCTCAGTGTTAAAATTATGCGGTGAGAAAATCACCGATGAAGATATGCTAGAGAAGACTTTTACTACATTTCATGCCTCGAATGTGCTCCTGCAGCAGCAGTATCGAGAGAGAAAGTTCAAGAAATATTCTGAACTTATATCATGTCTTCTAGTAGCTGAGCAGAATAATGAGCTCTTATTAGAAAGCCACAATACACGCCCTACTGGCTCAATATCATTCCCTGAAGTGAATGGTAATAGGTTTGCATCATTCCCAGAAGTGAATGGTGCATCCTTTAGAAGAAATCGGAGGCGTGGACGTGGTAGGAGAAATTATAGAAATGTTGGTCCCAGGAGTGACAACATTAAAAGGGATTATAATATACCATATCACCAGAAGTGGTACAATTCAGAGAGGGGTAAAAATCCTCAGAATAATTCTTCAAAGAAAAGTGAAGAGGTGTGCCATAGATGTGGAATGACTGGACATTGGTCACGTACCTGTCGTACGGCCAGGCACTTAGCTGATTTATATCAAGCTTCTGTTAAAGGAAAGAATAAAGTGCATGAAACAAATTTAGTAGAACCATCAGATGATTTATTAGATTCAGTAGATGTAGACGTTACTCATCTTGATGTATCTGATTTCTTTAATCATCCTGATGGTAGTATTGAACACTTAATTGGAGATGGAAGTGTTCCACTCAATTAATGTATTTTCTTTCTATCTGTAATAAAAGTTTTTATATATTTTGTAGAACCATGGATCACATTGATGAGCATTTTATCTCTGAGTTGAATGATAAAGATATATGTCTGGCTGATAGTGCTACAACTCACACAATTCTCAAAGAAAAGAAATATTTTCAAAATCTAACACTGAGTAAAGCCTATGTCCATACCATATCAGGTTCATCGGATTTAATTGAGGGCTCCGGAAGAGCTTATATTGTGTTGCCTAATGGCACCAAATTTTGTATTGATGATGCTCTATTCTCTTCACAATCCAGAAGAAATTTATTAAGTTTTAAAGATATACGTCGTAATGATTACCATATTGAAACGACCAATGAAGGCAGTAAAGAGCATCTTCTTATTACTAAAACAATATCGGGCCAGAAGCTCGTTTTAGAAAAACTGCCTGCTCTATGTTCTGGATTGTATTATACAAAAATGAGAACAATTGAATCATATGTGGTAATGCACCAGAAGTGCATTGACCCTAAAGTATTTATGAATTGGCATGATCGCCTTGGACATCCGGGTTCTATAATGATGAGACGAATTATTGAAAATTCGCATGGGCATCCCTTAAAGAATCAAAAGATATTTCTACCCAATGAATCTCCGTGCTCTGCATGTTCTCAAGGTAAGTTAATTATTAGACCATCTCCCTCAAAAATCATTGTTGAATCTCCATCCTTTTTACAAAGGATTCACGGAGATATATGTGGGCCTATTCATCCATCAAGTGGACCATTTAGATATTTTATGGTTCTAATTGATGCATCTAGTCGATGGTCACATGTTTGTCTTCTTTCCACTAGAAATGTTGCATTTGCTAGACTTCTTGCTCAGATAATTAAACTACGAGCACAATTTCCTGAGTATCCAATTAAGACCATTCGATTGGATAATGCAGATGAATTTTCATCTCAAGTTTTTGATGATTATTGCATGTCAATAGGAATAGATGTTGAACATCCTGTTGCCCATACACACACACAAAACGGTTTAGCTGAGTCTTTGATCAAAAGGCTTCAACTAATCGCTAGACCTTTACTTATGAAATCAAGACTACCTATTTCTGTTTGGGGACATGCTATACTTCATGCAGCATCTCTAATTCGCATTAGACCATCTGCATATCATAAATATTCTCCATTACAGCTTGCATATGGTCAACAACCAAATATTTCTCATCTTCGTACTTTTGGATGTGCTGTATATGTTCCAATTGCACCTCCACAACGTACAAAAATGGGCCCTCAACGTAGACTTGGGATATATGTTGGTTTTGATTCTCCATCCATTATTAGATACCTTGAACCCCTTACAGAGGATATGTTTAAAGCACGTTTTGAGGATTGTCATTTTGACGAATCAAATTTTCCGTTAATGGGTAAAGAAAAGTCGGTGCCTGAAGCACGACAAGATATTACTTGGGATAATAAGACCTTGTCTCATTTTGATCCTCCTACAAATGAATGTAAAAGGGAAGTTCAGAGGATTATTCATTTGCAAAATGTTGCAAATCAATTACCGGATGTATTTACTGACACTAAAGGTGTAGTAAAATCTTATATTCCTGCTGTTAATGCTCCAGCAAGGATTGAAGTCCCTGAAGGACAAATTGTCAAAACAGCAATAGGTGAATCTAAAATACGCCTGAAGCGTGGAAGACCTATTGGTGCAAAAGATAAAATTCCCAGAAGGAAAAGAATACAAAATGAATTTGGTGTTCCTGAAGAACACGTACCCACAATACAGGCCACAAATATAATTGATGCTCCTAAAGAGCTTAAATCTTCTATTCCAGAACCTCCTGAAGAGGAAAATCTTGAAGAATATAAATCTCCTAAAAATGGACCTTCTGAAGAGGTGTGTCATGAAATGTTTTCCCCTGAAGAGGAACAGGTACCTGAAAATAATGAGATCTCAATACATTTCATGAAAACTGGAGAAATTCTGGATAGAAATAAAACTGTTGTCGACAACATATTTTCATATAAAATGGCCCTTGACATTACCAGAAGTAATGAAGAAAGTGAGCCAAAAAGCGTCGAAGAATGTCGACGTAGAAATGATTGGCCAAAATGGAAAACAGCTATTGAAGCTGAATTAAATTCGCTAGCGAAACGAGAAGTATTTGGACCTGTTGTCCAAACACCAAAGGGTGTAATGCCTGTTGGATATAAGTGGGTATTTGTACGAAAACGTAATGAGAAAAATGAAATTGTGCGATACAAAGCACGGCTTGTTGCACAAGGTTTCCTGCAGAAACCCGGGATTGATTATGAAGAAACATACTCTCCCGTTATGGATGCAATCACATTTAGATTTTTGATTAGTCTGGTTGTTACAAAAGGATTAGAAATGCGGTTGATGGATGTGGTCACTGCATATTTATATGGATCCTTAGATCATGACATATATATGAAAATCCCTGAAGGATATAAGATGCCTGAAGCATCTACAAGTACATCTAGAAATATGTACTCAATCAGACTACAAAGATCTTTATATGGGTTGAAGCAATCCGGACGCATGTGGTATAATCGCTTAAGCGAATATCTATTGAAAGAAGGATTTGAGAATAATCTTATATGCCCATGTGTTTTTATTAAGAAATCTGAATCCGGATTTGTCATTATTGCGGTTTATGTTGATGATTTAAATATTGTGGGAACTCCTGAAGAGATCTCAAAAACCGCTATATATTTAAAGAATGAATTTGAAATGAAAGATCTTGGCAAAACAAAACTTTGTCTCGGCCTGCAGCTTGAGCACTTGCCAAATGGAATTTTTATTCATCAGTCCATGTATACTGAGAAAGTCCTAAAGCATTTTTATATGGACAAATCTCATCCTCTGAGTACTCCAATGATTGTTCGAACACTTGATGTGAAGAAAGATCCATTCCGTCCTTGTGATGACGATGAAGAAATTCTTGGTCCTGAAGTACCATATCTCAGTGCAATTGGAGCTTTGATGTATCTTGCAAATTGCACTCGACCAGATATTACATTCTCAGTTAATCTGCTTGCAAGATATAGTTCTGCACCAACTCGAAGGCATTGGAATGGCATTAAACATGTCCTTCGTTACCTTCATGATACGGTTGATATGAGATTATTTTATCAACGTGGTTCAAGTCCAGAATTGATTGGGTATGCAGATGCGGGTTATCTTTCAGATCCACACAGAGGTAGATCTCAAACTGGATATTTATTTACTTATGGAGATACTGCCATATCATGGAGATCTGTTAAGCAGACACTATCTGCTACTTCTTCAAATCACTCAGAAATCATTGCTATTCATGAAGCAAGTCGAGAGTGTATTTGGTTGAGATCAGTTATTCAACATATCCAGGAAAAGTGTGGACTTACTATGATCAATAATAGCCCAACAATCTTATATGAAGATAATACTGCTTGTATCACTCAAATCAGAGGAGGATACATCAAAGGTGATAGAACTAAACATATTTCACCTAAATTCTTTTATACTCATGAACTTCAAGAGAAATGTGAAATTGATGTCAAGCAGATACGATCTAGTGATAATCTGGCAGATTTATTCACAAAGGCGTTACCAACTTCCACATTCAAGAAGATTGTGCATAACATTGGAATGCGAAGACTCAAAGATCTTTTGTCATGCACTTTTCAGGGGGAGTAAATGTGCTGATTGTACTCTTTTTCCTTCGCTGAGGTTTTGTCCCACTGGGTTTTCCTCTGCAAGGTTTTAATGAGGCAATCTTAAAGCACTTGTGGATACATAAGAAGACTGTACTCTTTTTCCTTCGCCATTGGTTTTTCTTCCCACTGGGTTTTTACTTGGCAAGGTTTTAACGAGGCAGATTCCTTATGAGTGGTCATTCAAGGGGGAGTGTAATGAATTTAGTGGAGGGACGGCAGCCGCCCCCTGTCCCACCACTAAATAATGTGAATGACCCCACCACTATTATATTAAATTTGCATAGTAACTTGCATAGTAACTTGCATAGTGACTTGCATAGTAACTTGCATAGTAATTTCAAAGCCTATAAATAGGGGCTTCAGTTGTAATGAAATTCATAAGAAAAAATAGAGAGAGAAAGAAAGCTTGAGTTCTTAAAAGTTTCAAGAGAATTTCTTATTTCTCTTTTGCAATAGTAGTTCCTTTCTTTAAGTTTCATAACACTTTTTATTTTAATTTATAATATTTTAAAATTTTTAGAAAAGTAGAATGCACTATGTCTTTCTGTGCACTATTTCGATCTGCTTACCATATTATTATTATTATTATTATTATTTAAAAACAAAGTATACTTGGATTTCATTTCCATTTACTCATTGATCACATTGTACTATACACTGATTTTCCTTATCTACAAGAACTTCTAACACTGCTTGCACTTCTTCCATCCAATAGACATCTTCTTGTATGTGAGTTGCTCTTTTTGCTAGCTTATGGGCAATACTATTAACTTCTCTAAGAGTAGATTGAACTGACCAGTTGGTTCAATGAGTAAGGACATCTTGAATGTCAGCTACCTTCTGATCTATCCATCCATGTAGAGCTGTTTTGCTGTGAATTGCTCTTGTAATAATCTGCGAGTCTCTTTCAAATATTGCCTCTTGCACTTGTAAGTCTTAAGCTAGTTGCATTGCTTTCCATAAAGCTATTATTTCAGCCAAACCTATACTACCTACAAATTCCTGCCTTGCACAGCACCAAAACATGACATTCCCTTCATGGTTTTGGGCTACAATTCCAACTCCCAGTATTGATTCTGATTTTTTAATAGACGCACCATGGTTAATCTTTATGTACCTGTCATTTGGTGGAATCCATTGAACTGTTTGTCTAGCTCCATTATTTCCCCTTGGTTGAATCTGTTGCCTGACTTGTGCTTCATAATGGAGGCCCATCCAATGATCAGCTTGTTGTATCACTAAACTTGGTCCTTCAAATTTATTTTCAAACACAAATCTATTCCTTCTGAACCAAATGTTTGTGAATATTGTTGCAGTTCTTTCTAGTGCTTTTTGGTCCAGATGTTCCATGAGTTTCTCCCACAGATCTATAAAAGCACCCTCTTCATTTGTCTATTTGTGCAATCCACTTTGTCTTTTTGCCTATACGTCCTGTGTTGCTAGACAGTTCCATAATGCATGTTGAGTTGTTCCATAATATGCCATGTCTGTCTGTTTTCCTTGCTTTTCGAACTTTCTCCCTGATCTTTCTCCATTTGATTCTTCAACACATAATATGCACTTCTCACTATATACTTTTCTTCTTTAGTATATGCCCATGTTGGTCTGTCTTCAGCACCCCTCATGCTCATTGGAATACTGCATACACAGATTGCTTCCTCTTTGTTAAAGATCTCTGCTACCAGATTATGCTTCCATGTGTGAGTTGCTTCATTAATTAACTCGGCCACTTTTGCCTTCTTGTGTAGCAGTTTAATGAGAGAAAGAATTTTGTTGGAGTTATTTTGGGGTAGCCACTTAGCTTCCCATATCTCAGCTTTCTTCCCATTCCCAATTCTCCAAAGCAAACCATCTTTTACCTCATCTTTATGTCAAATGGTTTGAATGTCATTTCTGTAAGATTTTCTTTTATTTATATAGAATAATTGTACATAATTGTTGCCATAATTAGTGGCGCCTAACATGCTATCATTGAAATATGTATACCTATTTACACCTAATTTACACCTAAAAAAATTGATTGTTTCAACATTTGCGTCTAGCTAACATTTCAACATTTGTGTCTAGCTAACATCCCCCCTCAAATTGATGCGGGTTGATCAATAAGCATCAATTTGCTTTTTAAAAAACAATGTCGATGACGAGTAAGAGCCTTGGTGAAAATATCAGCAATTTGTAGTTCAGTAGAAACATGTAGAAGAGTGATAACACGAGCTTCAAGGGCCTCACGGATATAGTGACAATCAACTTCAATATGTTTAGTGTGCTCATGATAGACAAGGTTGGCTGTAATCTGAATAGCACTTGTATTATCGGCATGTAAAGGTGTAGGATGGTTCTGAAAGAAATTTAATTTAGCAAGTAATCCTTGAAGCCAAATGATCTTGGAACAAGGGACATTGCCCTGTACTCAGATTCCGTAGAAGACTTAGAGATTCTGTCTTGCTTCTTACTTTTCCAGGAGATCAACGCATCACCTAAGAACACGCACCAACTAGTGATGGATCGACGTGCATCAGCACGACCAGCCTAATCAGCATCGCTAAAAGCAGCAAGGCTAGGAGAATTTCCTGCAGGAAAGAATAAGCCACGAGAAGAAGTTCCCTGAACATATCGTATAATTCTACGGACAACGACCAAATGAAGATGGCGAGGAGTCTGAAGAAACTGACTGACTTGTTGTACGGCAAAAGAAATGTCAGATCTAGTAATAATGAGATAGACCAGTCTTCCCACCAATTTCCTATATAAACTAGGATCAGGAAGTAAGTCACCCTTCTCTTTGCGAAGTTTGACATTTAATTTCATGGGAGTATCAACAGAGGTAGCTTCCTGTAGTCCAGCTGTAGCCACCAAGTCACACGCATACTTATGTTGATTAAGTGAAATGTCGGAGGAACTTCGATGCACCTCAAGACCAAGAAAACATGTGAGAGACCCAAGATCTTTCATATGAAATGACTCGAAGAAATGAGTCTTAAGTTGACCAAGTAAAGTATAATCGGAACCCGTGATCACAATATCATCGACATAAACCAAAAGAACAACAAGACCCATGTTGGTTTGCCGAAAAAATAATGAAGTGTCATGTTTGCTCTGTTTGAAGGAAAATTGTAATAAAGTGGTTCGAAATTTCTCAAACCAAGCTCTCGGAACTTGTTTGAGACCATAAAGAGAGCAACGAAGCTTACACACTTGTGAAGTTGGAGAGGAAAACAACCTCAAGGGTGGTTTCATATAAATACACTCTTTTAGATCCCCATGAAGTAAAGCATTCTTGACATTCATCTGATGAAGTGGCCAATCTTGAGAAGCAGTAAGAGCTAGAATAGTACGAACAGTAGTCATCTTAGCCACAAGGGCAAAGTTTCTTCATAATTGACACCATATTCTTGATTATTCCCAAGTACCACAAGTTGAGCTTTGTAACGGTCCAAACTTCCATCAGAGTGGACCTTGATGGAATAAACCCATTTGCAACCCATGGGAACAATAGTGGGAGGACATGACTCAATGTCCCAGGTGTGATTGGCCTCTAGAGCAGTAATTTCTTCTTGCATAGCTTGTTGCCAACAATCATACTTGGCAGCGTGTGAGTAGCATATGGGAATATTGAAGTTGGACAGTGCAGCTGTAAGAGCTGAAATAGAATTTTCAGAGTTGGAGGAGGGAAATCCATACCTATCAGGAGGTACAGACGTTCGAGAAGAACGACGTACCAAAGATGTTGGCGATGCTCCAACTGACTGAATCTGGAGTGTGGTAGGATCAGATATCGGGTGAACCACCGAAAGGGACTGTAAGCGAGGACGTCGTGTATACACAATACCTGGTTTAGAACATGAACTGACAGAAAGAAGATCTGAAGACTGCTGCTCAAAAAAAGGAAAAACAACAGTAGAAGAGAATGGCACAGAGGACACAGGAAAGAAATGTTGATTTTCAAAGAAAATAACATTCTTAGAAATATGTGTACGATGTAATGTTAGATCATAACAAACAAGTCCCTTCTGACACACATTATATCCCAAGAAAGCACATCGGACAGATTGAGTAGATAATTTATGTCGCTCATGAGGAGGTAAGTGAACAAAACATACATAACCAAAGCTTTTAAGGTTGTCATAATAAGGTTGCTTAGCAAATAAGCGAAAATAGGGAGACTGCATATGTAGGACTTGAGAAGATAAGCGATTAATTAAGTAAGTAGCAGTTTTTAGAGCCTCTACCCAAAACATAGATGGAACAGAATATTCTAACAAGAGAGAACGTACCATATCTAGGAGATGACGATTTTTCCGTTCGGCTATTCCATTTTGTTGAGGAGTAGAGGGACATGAACGTTGATGAATAATTCCATTAGAATTCAAGAATGTTTGAAATTCAGTAGATAAATATTCACTATCGAAATCTGTGCATAATATTTTAATAGAAGTAGAAAATTGATTGTCAACATACGCTAAAAACTCAGTAAAAGTATGAAAGACCTTAGATTTAGAACGAAGGAAGTAGACCCAAGTAAATCTGTTATGATCATCAATGAAAGTCACATATTATCTAAATTTTTCATGTGAACTAACTGGGGAAGGTCCCCAAACATCACTACGTATAAGATTAAAGCAATGAGATACTCTACTAGCATGCAAAGGAAATGGAAGAGCTTTGCTTTTACCAAGTTTACAAGAAGCACACTCAAGAGATAAGGAATAACGATCTTTATTATTAGGTAAACTAGAATTTAAGACATGAGATAAGACTGAGTATTGGGATGGCCTAAACGACGATGCCACATCAGAGTAAGATCTGAAGTTTTATTACAAGCAAAAGACTTAATAGGAGAAATTGGAGAAAATTTTGGGACAAGTAAAAATAGTGGAAACAAGCGCCCCACTTTAGGTCCCTTCGCGATTGGCTCCCCCGTGACCTGGTCCTGCACAACACAACCATCACTAGAAAAATTAACAGCACAATTTTTATCAACTAGTTGGCCAACAGAAATAAGATTTGTGGAAAGCTGAGGAGCAATAAATACATCAGTAAACTTAGAAGAGGCATTTCCGACAGCGATTATTGGCAAAGAACTGCCATTGGCAGTCTGAATAGCAGAATGACCAGCGTAGGGCTGAACATGACACAAAGCGGTGGAATTATTAGTCATGTGATTAGAGGCCCCTGAGTTCACATACCAGAGTTTAGTAGAATTGTTACCTAGGAACCTCATTGCTGATAATGCCGAAACGAGCATTTGCTACACCATTTCGGGTGTGCAGTAATTTGTTATAGAAGCAGAGGTGATACCTAGATAAGAGCCATGTCCTGTAGACACCACTGCAGGAGGGTTATGAACAGAAGTTTGAAATGCTTGAACTTGACGATTCTGAGGACGAATATGGCATTCTTTGATAATATGACCCTTTTTCTTACAGTAGGAGCAGTATTTCTTAGGACAATTTGTAACAATATGTTCATATGCTTTGCAACAATAGCATTGCAAGTTTTTAGAATCCTTGGATGATTCTCGGCCTTGGGCAACATAAACCATAATTGCTGACCTTGAACTATCATGAGAGTGCTCTAAAATAGCTTGAGTATTAAGACGTCGTTCCTCACGAAGTAATTCTCCAAAACAAATATCTAGAGAAGGAACTGGAGATCAATTCAGCAGAGAGGAACGAATAGATTCAAATTCAGAACGTAATTTCATAAGAAACTGATCACGCCGACTAGTCTCATGAAGATGTTGAATAGTGTAAAGTGTGTTAATAGGAACATCTATTGTAATCAGTTCAGAATATTCGTTCCAAAGTGTTAGAAATGCTGAGTAGTAGTCTTGGGTTGAAAGACTAACATGTTGAAATGTGGCAATTGCATGCTCTAACTGAAAGCGACGAGCACTATTCTCTTGATGATAAACCATTTTTAGATAATTCCACATAGATTGAGCAAAGCGATGAGATCGTAAGTTTGTAACAATATGTGATTCCATTGAACTAAGAAGCCAAGACATGATCCATGCATCCAGCATAGCCCATGAAGAAGAAGATCCGAAATCCTTAGATTTGTCAGAAGTAGATGATGGCGTGATATTCGTGCCATCAATATGACCCCAAAGGTCTTTTCCTTTAAGAAATAGTTCAAATTGAAAAGCTCACGTAGAGTAATTGTTTCCCGTAAACTTGGAACACACATGTGTGGAATCCATCGCAATAAAACTCAAGATAAAACAGTATCAAAATTATTATTATTATATATTTTTTAAATAAACGTAAATACAAATTAAATGAACTGAAATAAGTTAAAAATAGAATAAAGAAGTTCTGGAAGAGAGCACTTGCCGAGAGAGCACTATCGTGTTCGATCGACGTCGAAATTGCCGAGAGAGCACTTGCAGAAGTTGTCGATAACACCGAATGGTACCAATCAACGTCGGTGTCTGCAAAAATTGCCGATAATGCTGAATGGAGCCATGCCGAATGCAGGAGTTGCCAATATCTTGTTCGATCGACAGCAACGCCGAATGGAACCACGTTGATTGTGTGTTCGATTCACGTCGGCGTCTGCAGAAGTTGCCGATGACGCCAACCCACTGTTTCGAGAGCCACACGACAACAGCAACACCGAATGGAGCCAGATAAGGCTGCGTCGGCAGCCTTCAAACTGAAGAACCACGAACTCAAGTGATGGAAATTGAGAACCACCATACCGAGAAACTGCACAGACCTCACCGAAATGAGGAGTCCTTTGTTCTGAGACCAATACGATCAAAGAAATGCCGAGAAGAAGAAGATAAGGCTGCGTCGGCAGCCGTCAAGTTACAGAGAACCTCAAATCACAGGTATAAAAAATCTAAGAATTGCGATTATCGCACCGAGTGATTCAGAAATCATAGAGGCTCTGATACCTGTCAAATGGTCTGAATGCCATTTCTGTAGGATTTCATTTTATTTATATAGAATAATTGTACATAATTGTTGCCATAATTAGTGGCGCCTAACATGCTATCATTGAAATATGTACACCTATTTACACCTAAAAAAAATTGATTGTTTCAACATTTGCGTCTAGCTAACATTTCAACATTGTGTCTAGCTAACACTTTAACCTTCATGAGGCTTATCCACATATATGAAGGATAGAACCCCATTTTTGCTTCATAGAATTGAGTCTTTTTATAATACTTCTCTTTAAAGACTCTTGCAACTAAGAAATCTAGTTTTACCTATAAATTCCAAGCCTGTTTAGCTAGTATGAATTTGTTGAAAGACTATGTCACAAAACCCCATGCCTCCATCTTCTTTATTTTTCTCCACAGAGGTCCATGTCTGCCAATTAATAATTCTCCCTTCATCTTTATTTTTCCACCAAAATCTTGATAGCATTGCATTAATACTTGAGCATAAGCTCTTAGGTAGCAGAAAAACATTCATTGTATATGCTAGCTTAGGATAAGAAAGAATTTTTCCAGTTATGAATTTTGTTCCAAATCCTGTTTTTGATATTCTTGAAAGTTGCTGTATTTTGTCGACCAATCATCGTGGGGAGTCCTAAATATTTTCCATAGTCAGCACATTTAATTGCTCCAGCAAATTGCATTATTTTCGCTCTTATGTCTTGCCTGGTGTTTGAACTAAACAGGATTGAAGTCTTTTGTTTAGTCAACAATTGCCCTGATGCCCTTCTATACCTTTCTAGGATATCTAATAGTGTCCCAATTCTTCCCATTTGTTGTGGAGAAGATGACATAGTCATTTGCAAACACTGATTCTAGTTCCTCTTATTGCTACTAATACACTAGTCAATCTACCTTCCTTTTCAGCATTTGTGATCATGGAAATGAGTACTTCTACACAGAGGATGATAACAGATCACCTTACCTCAATCCTCTGTGTGGCAGAAATTTAGGTCCTAGTTTTTCATTAACTAGCACAAAGAAGGATACAGTGTTGACACACGGCATTACCAAATTTATCCAACCCTTCATGAAGCCCATTTTTCTCATCACCTTTTCGAGAAAGACCCACTCAATTCTGTTGTAGGCTTTTGACATGTCAAGCTTCAATGCCATACTTCCCATTTTTCCTTGTTTCCTATGCATCATTAAATGGAGGAGTTCTAAAGCAATTATCACATTTTCCACTATGCTTCTGCCAAGTACAAATGCTGTCTGCCATCCTGAGATAACTTCTAGAAGGATTGTTTTAAGTCGATTTGCAACAACTTTGGCCATAATTTCATATATAACATTACACAAAGCTATTGGTCGATAGTCAGTAACATTCTGGGGAGCATTACTCTTTGGTATCAGTATAATGAAAGTGTAATTAAGATCAGTTGGTATCTTTCTTTCATTCAATGCCTCCAACATAGCAGCACAGACCTTAGGCCCCATTGCATCCCAATGATCCTTGTAAAACCCAGACTCAAAGCCATTAGGCCCTAGGGATTTCTATGGACTCATTTGGTTGAATGCTTCTTTCACCTCAATTGATGTATAGGGTTTCATTAGACTCTCATTCATTTCTCTCGATATTCTTGAGTCCATATATTTTAAACAATGCTCCAAGCTTTCACTACTTGGATTACTAGTTGCAAACAAGTTCTTGAAGTAATTCTGGAATTCTTCTACAATATCTGGTTCTTTCTCAATTATCTTTCTTGAGGCCAGCTTTGCATATCTTATTCTATTTTGAATTTCTCTTTGAGTTGCACAGACATGAAAGTAATGTGTATTTCTATCACCTTTTTTATACCAATGAACCTTACTCTTTGTTTCCACCTCTGAGTTTCTCTTTGCAGATTTTTTTATTTCTCTAGCTTGTTGTTGATCTTCTGTTTGTTGTAGAGCCTTCAATAAATCTTTCTTAATCCTGATTTGTCTCTCCTCTTGGGTTGATCTATTTCTATACCAACTAGTTAGGATTATCTTGCTTTTTTCGAGACAGTTTGTTACCTCCACGGTTGGGGTTTGCCTGCTACTTGCCTTTCCCCATTCCTCTTTTAAATAGTTCTTATATTCCTCTTCATTTCCCCAAACTATTTCATATCTAAAGATCCTATTGTTTAGCCCTGCCCTATTTGTATATTTCACTTGGTAGCAACTGATTAGTAATGGCTTATGGTCTGAGGTTGCTGCTGTCATGAGCTCAACTTGGTTATGTTAAAACATATTTAACCAAGCTACATTTTCTATCCCTTTGTCCAGCCTCTCTTTTGTGAAAGTAGAATCTTCATGACCATTGCTCCATGTGTATTTTGCCCCCTTCCAACCCATATTATATAGACCACATTTTTCAAGAGTCCCTCTAAAAATCTCCATTTGCTTTTCACTTCTTTTGTTACCTCCATACTTTTCATTATGAGTTAACACTTCATTGAAATCTCCACATACCATCCAAGGACATGGATTCAATGGTTTGAGTGATACCAAAAGATCCCATGAATCTATCGTTTTACTAGTTTCGAGAGAATCATAGAAACCAGTAAATTTCTATTCTTTGCTTCCCCCATCATAAAGTACATCATCATTTATATGACTATTAGATTAAGAAGTAATTGTTACCCCTACATTTGCCTTCCATAATAGGGTTAATCTGCCACTCTTTCCCATTGAATTGACCCCTAAACAACCTTGATATTTTAATTTCAATCTCAGCCATTCTAACTATTTCACTAGTAATTTAGTTTCCATTAAGAAAATTAAATCTGACCTTTTATCCTCTACCATCATGTAGAGGTCTTGAACTGTTCGGGGGTAGCCAAGTCCCTGATAATTCCAACTTAGTATCTTCATGGCTCTTGACGGTGCTGTAAAGCAGTCATTGCCATATTGACAACACTGTCATATTGTTTAGTCAATGATTCTTTCTTCAGTTTCTTACTAGCCTCTTCTCGATTCCTTTCTTCCAATTTCGATTTCCCTCTCTTTCCACATACTGTAGGGATAATATTGATTTCTCTCTCTTTACAACCTCTTATTTTTCTTTTCCATCTACTTGTTTTCTCTGTGATTCTGTGCTCTTGAGGCTTGTTGGTACTCTGCAATAACTCATGGGAGTTACTAGTATTCCCCATCCCTTGATGATATTGCTCAATTTTGTTCCAGCTAGAAATTATTGTAGCTGTTCCAAAACTGCTACTCACTCCCCTCGTGTGTCTCTTCCTTAGCTTTTAGTTGCTCTATCGCAATTTCTTTCGTGTCATCTTGTTGAATGTTACATATTACTTCCACTAGAGAGTTTGAATCTGCCTTAAATCCCTCATTCTCGTACCCCTCCTTTGGTACCAATAGCAATCTCTTTGCACTATCCTCTTTCTTCTATCCATTATCTTCAACATATTCATTTCTTCTCCCATGTCCTGATAGAACCTCCTGATTATTTTTTGGCTCTTGTTCCCCTTTCCAATTGTCCCTTATTCCACTAATTACTTCAGCTGTCAACTAAGAGTGCCATATTGAATGTCCTTATTAGAAAGATTGCCTTCACTTTGTTCTTACTTTAAACATCCATATTCTTTCCAGCGAGCCGAGGGTAACCCCCGTCCTACTGGGTATATAAGGACTGAAATTTTTATATATAAAATAAAGGAAACCCAGAAAAAATAGAATTTCTCTCTTCCTTTTCTTGTTCTGCTATTGGAAATGTAAACACGAAATGAGAGTGACAGCATAGTAAGGAAGAAGATGATAAGTAAAATGACATAACAATTCTCGGTCCCTCATAATTATTGCCGTTAAACACAACGTTTTAAAGAAAGAAATGAAACTACGTCTTTGCCAACATATTCAATTAAACGGCACAAGAGTAATCCTACTAATAGAAGATCAGCAAAGAAAAAGAGAAGGGGTCGAAAAAGAAGGTGCGAGAAAGTTGGAGTTTTAAGGAGAGAAAAAGAGAGAAGTAAGAGATGAGATCAAAGAAATCAACAAGAAATGAGTTTAATTTTTAAAGTCGATTATGGATTGAACCCATTATATAATTGAATATGGATCCAATTTAGATGGATATTATAAATCTATATTCGCATAGATTCAACTCTGGATAAAAATCTGTTCGAATTCATCCAGTTCTAAATTTTTAATTGGATTAAAAAAAAATCTGAATCGAACACGCCCCTGTCAATCCGGCCTCCAGACTTTTCCTTGAAAAATTGTTGTGAGAAAAAAAAGAACCAATCAACATGTAGAATGAAGTTGTCCAATGGGGGCAGATAGCTTAGCCCTTAGGAACGAGGGTGGACGTTATGGGACCACACGTACTGTGTTTTGTTTCTGGATGGACCCACGCGTACTGTTTTAAGTCCATCTGCATGTTGTATTATTCTTCCTGTTGACCTCAGGTCCATGCTGTACGGAAGCGAACTTTAGTCTTCACACACATCAGTATATTTTTTTAATTAAAAAATTACTAATTTGTTTATTCACAAATTATAGATTTTTTCTAATATATCCAGAAATGTAAATTGATAGTTTAAGGCAGTATATTCTTTTGATAAATAATTTGGTTTAAAACAAATAAAAAGAAAAAAAAAATATTACATTTCCACACTTTCCTGGTTCAAGGAAAGAATATTTATAGTTTAAGATGCTTGATACGGTAAAGAAAACCGAAAAAGAGTGTTGCAACTAGCAAGAACCTTCTTGTTAAAAAAAGTATAAACTTGGAGAACTATACTGCAAACTTCTTCAAGAAGTTACTAGTTAGCTTGGCTTGTATAAACTGGACCAAACTGCTCTCGCAATTTACAACTCTCCTCTCCTTCAAGCTTCCTCATTCGCTTTTCCACCTCCAAAGAGCTCCTACTGTCTCCAAATTTCTCAGGATAGTTTATGGTTTTCTCCGTTAAACGTTCTTCCGTGTGTGTGTGTGTGGGTGATGGATGCTTTATCTCTGAAACTGCCTCGAGGGTTCCGATTCAGTCCAACGGAACAGGAACTCATCGACTACTACTTGAGTTCCAAGATTAATGGCAAGAATTATGAAGATATTTACTTCATTCGCGAAGTTCAGTTCTATAAATGGGAGCCCTGGGATTTGCCGGGTAATTGTAATATGCAATTATAAGATTCCCTCTTCGTTTTGGTTACTTTGGGTCTTGGGCCCTCAAAACTTTCTGCTTATTCTTGTTAATTTCTTCGAGTGTAGATATGTCTGGCATAGTGACCAAGGATTCGGAGTGGTTCTTCTTTTCGTCACCGGAGCCGAAGCATCGGACTGGCAATCGATCGAACAGGGCAACAGAAACTGGGTACTGGAAGTCCACCGGGAAAGATCGGAACATCAAGTCTGGCTCGACTTTGATCGGAACGAAAAAGACTCTGGTGTTCTACCTAGGGCGTAGTCCTTCCGGAATAAGAACCCCTTGGGTAATGCATGAGTACCAGACAACCCAGGAAGAACTCAAGGGCACGAAACCTGGTCAGGTTAGTTTTTAGGTCCTCCCTTTTGCCATGTTTCTTTGCTAGTAGCTTTTGTTTCACAGGCTGGTTTGTGATAGTTTGTATATGTTTCTTTTGCGTTTATCTAAGATCATTCTGCCACCCCAATCAGGTGGAATCTTTATATTTGTTAAATTCTTGTTGTGGTTTCTTAATATGCTTAATTGATCATTTTCAGAGCTCAAACCAGTCTTATTATACACAAATTTGCATATTGTCATCATCCAGCTTTCTAACATCGCATTTTAAGTGTTTGATCAGTTGATGCAGTCACGTTCCCTTGATTAATCTCTTTTGACTAACTTTATGCAGAATCCCTTTGTCCTGTGTCGTTTATTTTATAAACAAGAAAAGGGTAGCAAGTGTGCCAACTTCAATGATGCTAGACCTGCCCCTGGTCTTGAAGAAGCAGCCTCTGATCTAGCTGTGGCTTCAGCAGCGGAAGTGCAAGCTGAGTATGATGGAACAATCAATGAATGTTCTAATGATGAGAATTCTCATGGAACAATAACTGACACTACAGCAATTGTTGAGAGTGATGACAACAATTCTAGTGCTTGTTTCCCAGAAGTTACACTTACTGAGGTGAGAATGGTTTGATTTTCAGCTTTAAAAAGTTGTTTAAGTTTCTTTGAAAAATTAATTTAGTAATTATCTTATTCTCTTTGTTTATTCTATCAGGATGATTTGCAGCTAGGAGAAGAGATACAAAGGTTCCTGAATCCAGTAGATTGTGAACCATTGTCCTCATTGATTTCGTCCTCCAATAAGCCTGCTGTTTCATCCCCTGAATCAGCCAAATCTCCTTGTAAAGAAGCAGAGTCTGAGCCAGCTGAAGCTGACAATTACTTCAAATCATGTTATTTTGAAGACAATTATGATGGAATAATTTCCAACGCTGTCGCATATGCTGAACGTAACCAGATTAGTGAGGTAAGGAATCAAATTCCTGCTTAAAAGTAAAATGTTCCATATTTTAAGGTCAGTTAAGTTCCTTGTCTCATTTCTTTTTTTATCGTTCCTAACATCAAGGGTGACTTGCAATTGGAGGATGGCTTGGCTATGTCCGATCTCTCACAAGAGGGAAGAGATTGGAACTTATTCTTCTCGTTGTTCTCCTCTTCACCCTCGGATATGCACAAAGAGTCAGATCCTTTTTGCATATCAGACCCTGTCACCGATGACTTGAACAACAGTCATGGTGGGGTGTGTTTACAATATGATCTGAATGGGTACCCTTACAATCCCAATATGTCTGGCAGTCAAAAGAATGTTGCTTTTGGCTATGAGACTGGGAAAAGCGTCTCTAGTAGGGACAATGGATCATGCAGTGGGTCAGATATGGAAATTGAGGACTTACTGGTAAGTTCAAGCTCTCAGGTACCTTTTATTAATAGGTTTTGGTAGTTTAGCCAAGAAAAATTGTGTCTCGTTGATATAATCTTCTTTGGGTACATTTTAACTTGAGCAATGACTTCAACTTGAATCTTTTATTTTTAGAGTTATTGGTCTTTGATAGCTAATATTGTATTTTTTCTGTGTACAACAGCTTGAGCCGATATTTGAAAATTCTGAGGAGGTCAACAAAAGAAAGGCTTCATCAGGGTTGTTAAATCCAGAACCTATATCATCGATGGAAGGGTCTGGGCCTTCAAATCAGATCATAGGATCTGATTTGATTCCAATGAATTATTAGTGTTAATAATTCTTTGGAAGATGAGTATTAACCTGTCGAATACTCATCACTAATTTGCTCTGTTTCTAAACCAATTCCACTACCATTACACCAAATTACCATTATTTGTTAAGCCAATCCGGATTACGCTTTTTAGCGTCAATCCTTGATTCCAAGTCCTTAGGAAACTATTAAAAAATGTTTTTTGCTGAACCACTATTTCCCTGCTTTGGAATTCCCAAGGGAATCCTTCCTTTGGAGATTACTAAAAAATGTTTTCTGCTGAACCCCCATTTCCCTCCTTTGGAAATCTGAAGTGATTAAACACGTCTCAAGACTCCACAAAATACCCCAGATTTAGTAGTTTATGACTACAATTACTTTTTCGTGAACCAAATGCATTATTGGCCAAGTTAAATGCTCCATAATGCATTCAAATCCTATCCATATCTACTACTCATCTTCTGAAGAATTATTAATGGGTACTCTGTCATGTAACTTTGAGCGGTCTCAAGTTTCATGGTCATGTTGAGTGACAGAATCTTGTAAAAGAATCTGGTTCTGATACTCATTACCATGTTAAATGATTATCAGAAAATTAAAATTAACAATTACCATATCAAGTGACTATGAGAGCCTGGAAAAGAGGTTCTGCTGATGGTTTGGAACCTGAGTAAGCTGGATGCTACCGACACACTTGCGCAAATTCAAGATAGCGTGGTCTGTTTGTGGGATCTGGGATTTTTTAGGCTTACTGGTCAAGAGTTAATGGAGTATATCTCTGCAGAAATCTACGAGGGGAGGAAAGTATCACCGCGTAAGAGAGCAGGAAGATTTACAACCATGGAAAATTGGTAAAGAATGTAATATAAGCTACTTTATTTTGCTTGTACAAAATGTTGGTTTGTACTTTAGCTTATCAGACTATTACTGCAAATAATGTTGTGTTAGACAGAAGGGTTTGGCTTCGAATGCCTTATCGGTTTCTTTTGGTTAAGAGTTGAGGGTACCGTAGAAGGGTCTGAAACTTGTCTTAAGTTGAAGACACTCTCTACTCTCCACTTTTTTTTTTCTTAACTCTACTCTCTACTTGCTATGTATAAGGGTAGAAGTTTCTTTGATATATTCTCAGCCTATGTTGGGATGATTTACTATTACTAATGGATTGGATTGTGTTGGATTGTATCTCTGTACTTGTCTTAAGTTGCAAAAATAATCAACTTCTACTTCTACTAATACTTCTACCCTACATGTTGAGTAGGCTTAATTCATGACATTAATTTCTGTATTTGGTGTGCTTATTTGGTATCAGAACACGTGACAAATTCCTTCTTCCCTCTCAATGGCCACACCCTCAGCTTCATCTTCCACCACACAAAATCTCAAACTCCAGTAAACAGTTCTACCAACAGCCTCAATTCACTCTCAAACCTCAATCACCATGTTTAAAACTTAACCTTGACATTTCTCTCTCTTATGGAGAGCCTAAAGCAGCTGATCCCATGCCTCATATTATCATTGGTGCCATGCAATCAAAATCGACTTCCGACTCTAATTTCGAAATAGAGTTAGAGTTTGGCTTTGATCGGAGTTTGGAACAAACTCTGATTCGATTGGAGCTTGTCGGAATTTTGTTATTCAAAAGAATCAAAAGGAATTTTGCTGTTGTGACTTTGTTTCCATTAGGGGTGTTAAAAAAATCTTAAATTTGAGAATTTGAGATGCTCCACTCTATTTCGCTCTACTAATCAAAAAATTAATACTCATTATTCACGGCAATCATTAATGAAATGAAAGGTTTTAAACAAAACTGTGAAGAAATGAGTAAAATTTTACTCTGTCGCCGACGAAGTCATGAAACGAACAACTGGGGAAACGAAGTCCAACCAAAGTTAGCATCTAACGAACAACTGGAGAAACGAAGTCCAACCAAGATAGAAATGAAGTCATGAACAGCTGGGCTCCAATGGGGAAACGAAGTCACGAACAGATGAAAACGAAAATAGTCATTTTCTAATAGAAATCTAAGTCGGAGTCGGAGCATAGATGAAAACGTTGGGGAGATGGCGATGGCTAGAGGCGTGAAGGGGGGGGGGGGGGGGTGGGGGGGGCGAAGAGAAGTAATGTAGGGTTAGAGTTTTTCAAGATGAATATATATCCTCCTTAAAACGACATCGTTCAAGTTTCTCTAAAAAAAAAAATGGAAGTAGTACTCATGACTAAAACTCAAGAATGGAGAGAGATGAAAAACACATTTTACCATTAGGCCATTTACGCAACTAGTATATATTTTACAACATATAATATATAATTTTTAAAAATTCGGAATTCGGAGTTGGAACTTGGAATCCAAGTGAACTCCGGTTTCGATTTCAGACTCCGATTTTTGAGTTTAAATTGTTTCGATTCCAACTTTAAATTTTAATTTTTGACTTCAATCGAAATCAAAATCAGAATAAAATTTAGACAAAATTTAAATATTGAAAATTTTGTCCGCCCATAATTACGAAACCACAAACCTTTTGGGATGAATCAGTGGTTCGAAGTTTGAAACGTTGACACTTTTTACATCAGTCGATAGTCTATCAGTAAATTTCTTTTAGATAATTATTTAAGAAGTGCAATAGTTACAAAAATATTTTACAAAAATTAAATTATAATTTGTTATGATTTTATATGATATATTAAATATATTTAATAATAAAAATAATTTAATAACTTAACGTATCATATCAAATTTGATTTTAATTTTATAAAAAAAATTTGTTGCCAAAACATTTCTTAATTTTAAATTAAAAAAATAAATTTAAATACTTATTTCACTTAATTAATTTTATTTTGAATTGAGTGTTTTTTATTTTCTTTTTCATTGGAATATAAAAAAATGAATACTTATAATTGTAAAGTATATAAACATTGTAAAATTATTTTTAAATAAATAAATAAATATAAAATTTATATATAAAAAATTAATTTTTATTATAATAGACTTCACTCTTTTTTTTTTTTTTTTTAAGGAGCTCTCTCTCTCTCTCAAAAGATAACCAAAGCGCGAGTCAACAGTATCACCACCCTCGTCGTGCAGACGTTGAACTGTGGCAGATGCATAGGTACCTGCAATTTCCTCCGTTGTCAAAATCCAATTTTCCTGGCAATTGAAGCCATTCTCGTCCATGAAATTGCAGGCCAAGATGGATACCTTATTGGTCTTCCAAACTCTTCTTCTTCTTGTTGCGTTTCGGTCGCTCACTTCCCTTTCTCCAATCCAGAGCTCTCAGGACCCTGATTACGCTGAACAGCTTCAAAGCTCTGCCCATCAAGACAAAGATTGGCTGGTCTCCATAAGAAGGAAAATCCATGAACATCCAGAGCTCCGTTTCGAAGAACACAACACCAGCGCTCTCATTCGCAGAGAACTCGAAAGGCTTGGCATCTCTTACTCCTACCCACTTGCCAAAACCGGCATTGTTGCTCAGATTGGCTCGGGTTCTCCCCCTGTTGTCGCTCTTCGAGCAGACATGGACGCCCTGCCTTTGCAAGTAAATGATCGATATCCAGAATTCCACTTTATTTCATTTGTTTGAGGCATTTTCTGTTTCAAATGTAGGGTTTTGCTTTTGCTAGTTCTGGATATATTTCATAGCGAATGTTGTGTAGGAGCTAGTTGATTGGGAGCATAAGAGCAAGATTGATGGTAAAATGCACGGGTGTGGACACGATGCTCACACGACAATGCTACTTGGAGCTGCTAAATTGCTTAATCAACGGAAAGACAAACTCAAGGTTTGAAAACCGCAGCCAAATTTTTGTTGCCAGTCGTAGACATCTCAAGGGGCTTACCGATCTTTGTTCAGTTGTCAAAAGTGAAAGAAAACTTTGGAAGGGAATAATCTAGCGTACGTGTAATTTTTGATGGAATTAGATTCGCATAAGAGAAAGGACGATTGAATAACTATTTCACTATTGTAGCTATAGTGATGCTGGAATTCCTACCATATATGCCACTTAAAAGAAAAAGAAAAGGAAATGAATAAAGAAATATAGATAAAGGCTATTTCGCCTTGAATTTTCTTCTAAATGCCGCAGACCATTGCATATTTTGTTGTTTCAGTGACAAAACTAGTTAAATTTTAACATACCCCCTTTTTTTAGTAAGTAAACGATCCTATTAACATAGCCCCTTAAATTCTTTCAATTTATAGCTTCCACCTATCTGTTGACATTCTTCAGTAATTCTAGAAGAGGTGGTACTCAAACTTGCCCAACTAACCGTGTACACAAGTTAATCTAAAACCCCATTTTGGTCTGATATTGAAGGGAACTGTACGACTTATTTTCCAACCTGCTGAGGAGGGAGGTGCTGGTGCATCTCACATGATAAAAGAAGGTTCCCTTAATGATGCTGAAGCGATATTTGGAATGCACGTTGATTACACTCTACCCACGGGCAGTATAGCATCTGTTTCAGGGCCAGTTGCTGCTGCTGCATGCATCTTTGAAGCAAAAATAGTAGGAAAAGGTGGGCATGCAGCAAATCCCCACATAACTGTAGATCCAGTTCTTGCTGCATCATCTGCAATTTTGGCATTGCAACAGATCATCTCGAGAGAAATTGATCCCCTCAATAGTCTGGTATGCCCTATCCTCAGTCTTTTCAAGTAACCCTCTTTAGAAGAAGTCCCACATTTTGTATGTGCCCTAGTCATGGTTTATGTACTTGTTGGCCTTTCCACCTGGTACCTTAATCTTTTGGGTTGGATGCTTTAACATCTCAAGTTTTAAAGCCTTCATCCACTTGGGTTTATATCTTCCTCTATTTCTCCTAATCGTATCTTTCAACTCCCATACCGTACATTTGGTACATTTTTATCACCATTACTAACTGTAAGAGAAAGTCTTCGTGCTGCTTGTTTGTTGTTTTCAAAATCATTCGGGTGTTCAGCTATGCAAGAATGAAGTTTATGGTGATTTAAAGTATATATAATATCGAGTGTGATATAATGCTAATAGTTAGTTTCTTGCTGAAGGTGCTATCTGTTACTTACGTGAGAGGTGGTGCTGCATTTAATGTTATTCCATCGTATGTTGAATTTGGGGGCACTTTGAGGAGTCTAACAACTAAAGGCTTGCACCAACTCAGGCACCGGTTGATAGAGGTACCATATACCTTAACACTTTTCAGCCCCTGGCTTTGTAAAAGAAAGATTTTGCTGGTCCATCGTTCTACAACACAAGTTAAGAAATGAATCTATAAAAAATAAATAGATGAAAAACCTTATGTAGAATAAAATTTTTTAGTTATTTTTTATATTTCCTCTTGTAATTTCTCGGTGCTGCACTGGCTGCTATTTCCACATCTCATGGGAAATTGACCTTGATACCAAAGATAACATCGCCACTTTTCCACCTTGACACTATTAAATGCGTTTAGATAGTGTTTCAAGATATACCCCTAGATGCAACTAATTTGTTAGCTTTTTTGGAATTGTCTTAAATCTTCCAACCACATTTATTACCATAGCATCTCTTCTATCTGTTTATAGCATTATTGCCTTGGGCTCATTCTCATGATATTAGTAGCTCAAGATGTCCATGGAAAACATGTATGTTTCAAAGATACATATATTCAATCAAGTGCAAGAATTGGTTTCTAAGTTTGTGATACCCATATAATTGAAGGCTGGTTACAGGTTATTGAAGGTCAGGCAGCTGTACACAGATGTAATGCATATATTGACATGAAAGAAGAATATTTTCCACTATACCCTGCTGTCGTAAATGACGAGAGATTGCATCTGCATGTGGAGAGGGTTGGACAACTTTTGCTTGGTCCCGAGAATGTCAAGGTTGGCAAGAAGGTGCTGGCAGGTGAAGACTTCGCCTTCTATCAAGAACTGATTCCTGGAGTTATGCTTAGCATTGGAATTGGAAACGATGAATTGGGTTCAGTTCACTCCCCTCATTCTCCTTACTTTTTTCTTGATGAGGATGTCCTTCCAATTGGTGCTGCATTACACGTCGCCCTTGCTGAGATTTATCTGAGTGAGCACCAACACGTCTTGGAATAAAGATTCAGAATCTGGCATGGGTAACACAATGCTGATTTGATAATGCTGTGTGTTCCTAAACTTTGTGGATTTAAGGAAAGAATGTGCATATGCTTGTGAAGAATTTTAGCTAAACTTCATTCACTGTATATTACACTCTTCGCAAACACAGACCATGTACAGGTGATTGGTTACAAATATGGTAGTTGGTTATCAGAGACTCTGTATTTCCTTTGTATTGGATATCCGGGTTTGCCCAACCTGGTTATAGATTGATTGGCAACTTTGTGTACGTGTATAATATATTATGTGAAATTGTGATTCGAAGTGTTTCTGTTATAATTTTACCTCCCACTTTGTTGTTCTCTAATTTATTTGATCAGACAAAATGAGAACTTCATCTGGGATGTCTTCTATCCCCTTGTTAATCTGCCTGCTCTAGAACTTTAGGTCTCCAATCCATTACAAAATCAGAAATGGGCTTGCATTCCCACAAATGTAGCTTGCAAGGATTGCCACAAACAGTACATTCCATAATTTTCCAGGATGGATATAAGAAGGGAACACAATCTTATTCTTAATCTCATGATATGGATCTTCTCTTGCTAGTTTTTATGTGTAAATTTTCATATTGTTGCATATCTCTGGTGGGGGCAAGAGCACCTTGCAGATTGTGATAATCTACAGAAATATTGCTATTACTACCACTAACACGGGAACCATGCAATGTGCATACATTGCACCCAAAGATCTATATCCCTTTCCAAACTCTTAAAATCTCTAATACTGTATCAAAATAAAGGCAAGTTTTAAGACCACAAATCTTGACTGAAAACAAGCAATAATTAAGAACTAAAGGAATCCCTTTACACAAAACAGAGCATGTTGTCCTTCTTTTCCAAAATCTGTATATCTCAAGGACCCATTCATGTAATCTATCTCTCCACATCAAGATTTGTAGTTCCATTTCAGCCAAGACATCCAACATGACATTATTTCTCATACTACTATAGAGATTTTATTTTATATGACAAATGATTCTCCAAATTTCACTCTAACCCTTTATCCAATTCCATCTTCTTTATCCTAATCTTTGGACATTGACATTCGAGTGTTATGATAACAGAAGCGAACAATTTCTTCAAGTTAATGATCACTGTCGACCTAGCTTTCAAACCTTAATCAAGCGGCCAGCATTATTGTTAGAGACGATGTTGCTTTCAGTTGTGAAAGAACAATATCATGATGATCTTAGCTGATCTTCCAATAACCCTTCCAAAAATACAAGATAAAACAGAAATATTATGTGTACGAAATTAATTGTGGATGCCATGTGCCATTGTGGTAATGAAAAAGACACTTGTGATGTTCGTTTCTTAGCCTGTTTACCATTTACATATTCTTCTTGGCCCACGTTAGTTGTTCTGTCCTCAACACTAATTGCCAGATCCTTCAATCATTTATAGTCTTTCCTAATTCTGTATGTTTTTTAAGATTTCAAATTCGTAATTATATAGAAATGATTCATAATCCCTACGATGTATACTCAAGAAAAAAAAATATATGTATTTTTCCTATCAACCTGCAGTGGTCTAATCTTTCCGATCTTCAACCCTTCACCTTTGCGAGCAATCCACCATAGCCAGTAATGTCAGCAGTAGTCATGTCCTTTTGATTGTATATTTGGAGAGAATTATTTGGTTCTGCTGCAATCATGGATGTGGGAGAAAAAATCATGCATATTTGGCTCTCAAAATATGAAAGCTAAATAAATGGGTGGTTGAGTATGATTGCAGTACTTTGTCTCCAACAATAAGTAAAAGGTTGCTGAGTGTCATGGCTTTATTAACTAGGCTAAGCAATCAGTATTAGCTGCCATCATGATGAGAATCTGATCCTAATCAGCCAGCCCATGATTATCAGATTGATCGACTCATATATTCTAAATTAATTAGCATATTCATCAACCCTCAAAGTGTTCTGTCTCTCGAAACGCTCTCTTTTTTTCCAGCTTAAACCTTAATCTCCTTTAGTCGCCGTTAGCTAGGGGGAGGCTCCAGAGTCTCTCTTCTTCTTCTTCTTTTTCTTTTTCTTCTTCTTCTTTTTCTTATTCTTCTTCTCCTCCTAATCACTGTTTCTTGGAGGTGGTTTTCGGGTTTTTTGGTTGTTTCGTCTTGTTTGCAGATTGAGGGAGATCTGGTAGCCAAAGCCCATTACGCGCCCCACCATCGTGCTCCTTGTCCGCCGATCTTGAAGATGACCAGAGCTTTTGTCGCTTGGAGTGTCGCGTGTTCATAACGTGCAGGGTTCTCGGTCGGACGCGTTGCGCATTTTGGAGGATCCTTTTGCTAGGAATAGCTTCTCACAGATCCAACACCACCGTAACCTTCAGCTGTGTCGATTGTTATTCATGCGCCACTACAGCTGTGCTTTTGTGTCGGTTTTGTGACTATTTTTGGATTTTTCGTATTGTTTAGTTGGTTTTGTTCTTTGTTTAGTTGATGTTGTGTTATTGATTTTGTAAATAGATATGTATAGTAAAAATTTTAAAATTTGAGAAATAGTCTCCCAGACATTATGTCCGTTTGGAATTTAATTTTCTTCTTTTAGAAAAACTTAGTACATGCCTCTTCTAGAGACAGTTGATAGTTCTCTTAGATTTTATCTGAGAGATGTTGAAATATAGTGTCAATATGTATTTAGTTGATCGATTTATCACATTGTAGATTTTATGCTTTATGAGTTTAATGAATAAAACTATTTCTAAAAAAAAAAAAAAGCATATTCATTAATGCATGCGTGCAAAAAGATGAATTAAAGATGATCTAAAGGAGGTCAACCTAAATTCTGATCTCAAGTTTGCCTTTGATCTTTTTGGCTGGACTTTTGTACTACTCGTGCATACTTTCGCATCAGAATTAAAGATGATATATAATATATATCTCGAAATTACTTATTTGTTATTATTTATTAATTACAAATAATATATTTTAGTCGCTCTTAATAGTATGTTATAGTCACTAATAGACTATAATTCTTTTCATCACAAATATTTGGTCACTATTATTATTTTTTTGTAATATATATATATATATATATATATATATATATATTATGAATTGGTTGGTGAAATTTAGTGTCTTGCCATGGGAATAATATTAAGTGGTTGAGAAGTATTTTCAAAATGAGGTGATCTGATCAGTTAATGTCGTCCTACGTACATATCTAGCTGAGTCATACGCATGTGTTAACCTGCCCTTAGAAAGTTGGGGGGGGCTCTCCTTTCGGTATGTTGTACGTAAAATTCTTGATTTTGGTCCCATTTTTCTCTATCAAAAATCAAAGTTTTGAAGAGTAGGAAGAAAACCAGTCCACAAAGTTGGTGCAGTTTGGTAAGGTGGTGGCGCGATATATCATGTTTAAGGAAACCATATTCATGTCCCTTCGCTACCTTTAAAACTACGTAGTACTATTTGAGACAGAAACACAGATGAGCATCATGCAATGGTACTAAAGCCAGCAGGAAGCTAGTGCTGCTTTACGATAACCCAAAATGACGAAGAATATTAATAACGAGGGTTAGAAATAAATAAAGGATAAATGTTAATTGATATGATATGATATGATAAATAAAATATATATTTTTTATATTTTTTAATTTTTAATTTTTAACTCATATATATTATCTAACATACAACAAATACCAAACATTATTAATTATCCATTGATATTTATTTATAGACAGTTCTACTAGGACCAACAATTTACCGAGCAATTGAACCTAATCAGTATAAATCTATTTTTCATTTTTTTTAATTATTTTCTTTCAATTATTTTTTATACACTTTTAAATATTCTGAAAAATTAACAAAAAAAATACTAATTCATTTATATTCATTTTCATAATTATTAAATAAAATTTAAAAAAATTAAAAAATTAAAAGACTCAACCAGTCATTTTCATCAGTCACTTTTATAGATTTAATTATTATTTGTCTCTAACGTTTGTAGCAAGAGAATGGAAGTACGTAGAAGTTACTGAAAGGGAACAGCAGATGGATAGAAAGATAGCAGAGTTGATTGAGTTGCTTTAATTGTGGGGTATGATCAAGGACAGCATGCATGAAGCAGCCCACGTGATATCAACTTTCTATGTGTGTATGCATAGATTTACACGTACAACCTTACACATTTTTATTGAATCCCCACACGTTTCATCCATCCCAATTATAATAAAAAAACAAAGTCATGGAAAATAAATGTAAAAGTGCTTAATTTGCTTAGCAGCTAATTAAGCGAAGAAGGAAGTTGTAGATCCTAAATATTAGATGAAAAGGTACTGGTTCTTCATTTTAAATTTTATTAGGATTAAAGGAGGTATAGGCACAAAAGATCTTATAAAAGTAAATTAAGTACTCATAAATTGGTCACATAATTTTATATTATATGATGTGTTAAATTTATTTTGTATGATATAATAAAAATAATTTTATAATTTAATATATCATATTAATTTATAAATTTAAGTTTGTGAATGTTTTCTTTAGATCATGTCCATTTCAATGGCCATAAACATATTAAATTAACCTTATAATGTGTCATATCATTCGATCTGAGAAATGAGGTTATAAGTGCCATGATCACTCATATCAATTGAAGTCCTAATTGTGAACGATGAGATTTAAGATCATGAAGATCATTGATGATATTATTTATTGGATTAACGAGAGACTGGATTAATGAAAGCCTAGATTACATAAAAATAAATCATTATAAGAAAATGAGTACTAATTTATGAAAAATTATTCGTAATTAGTCATTTTGATTAGAAATAGCTGGTTACAAATAATTACTAATTTTCTTATATAAGTGAATTGATTATATATATTTATTTTCAAAAACAAATTGTTTTTGTGATATTTCTAGAAATTAGCCATAGCCCAGCTTAAACAAAAACTCCTACAGCTTTTATTATTTTGTCTCTCTTGAACAGATGATGCAGATACATGAGATCATTTACTCAAAATATATACATATTTCATAATATTGCCAAAAAAACTGAAAATAACAGAAATATATAAATCATTCCTACATAGCTTGTTTTCTTTATATAATCAGCGTTTTGGCTGCACACAGCTAATGTGATTTTATTTTCAGAGTGCATATATAATAATAGACACTCAATATTCGATCTGCAATTGTTACTAAATTATAAATTTATAATTAGATACCAAACTTTTTAGGAAAAAATGTAAAAATTTTAAACGAATCCCAATTTTTTTAAATGATATAATGTATAGAGCTTGAATTTGTACTCTCTAGACTTGCATTAATGATAGTTTCTTTAATGAGAAGTACTATATTAATTTATAAAAAGATTTCATAAAATAAATTATATATTGATATTAATATACTTTCACATGATATATATGTTAAATATACATTACGTATTATAAAAATAATTTTATAATTTAGAATAATATTTGAAAATACATCAATTTATTTTGCTTCTCATGCATCTTGAATATTAAATAATTACCTAGGTCAGAGTGTCCGAAGCAAACTTTTTATTGGGTGCACTGGCGAATTTGTTTTAGGGGCCAAATAAATTTAATACAAAATATATAAAATATTTTTTATTCTATTTTTATACATTTTTTTTATAAAATATAGAATAATTTGATATTAAAATTTATAATAAAAATAAAATATATTTAATACAATTTATATATTAAAAAAATATATAATATATTAAGAATATATCTTCATAATAAAAAAAATTATTAAAAATACGTTAAAAATTATCTAAATTTATTTTTATTTTTATTTTTATTTTTATATTTTTATCTATAATAAAAATATATCATTATGTTATTATATCATTTTATTTTATATGAAATTAAATTAAATTAAATTTTATAGAAGAAGTCAAGATAATTTTTAAAGAAAAGTTCTATACAAAATAAAATTAATATTTATCCTACTAAATTATAAAAAAAAACATTAATCTATACTATTTATTTCTTTAAAAATATATTTATATTTGAAAAAAAAAAAAAAAAGAGATGGGCCAGAGGGTTAGGAGGGCCATGGTCCCCCTGCTCCCAACGTGGCTCCGCCACTGATTGGGTGTACATGCATGTCGATCTATTTTCTCGTAAGATGGCTACGCATGTCTGACGCTTCACCACCTCACGAAAATCCACCGGTCGGTAGTTGATAAAAAGCATTACCATCTTTTTCGATGGCCAGTACTCTCTCTCTTTTCCTCTTTCGACTCACCCATTTTCCTCTCTCTCTTCTCTTCTCTTCTCTTCTCTTCTCTATAAATCTGCCAACCCTGCTACACTAGTCTTTCCCTCTTGATCTACTGCTATACCCTACATCTTCAGTCTCGGGCTTCGAAATTATAAACTTCAGAAACTAAATATTAAACTAAGTACCTCTTTCTACACTTGTTGGCACTGCGCCATGTGCTCAGGAATCCCACTGTTTTCTGCTTTATTTGCTGGTCCTCCCACCGTCCATCCATTATACTAATTTTTCCTTCATGTCCAAATATTTACATATATAATCACTTCATTTCATTGTTACCCTCCTCTCCCTCCTCCTAATTTCCTTTCTCGTACTTTAATTTCTTCCCTATATTTTAAACAAGTACTTGAGTTTGATATCTTGTTCTTGATTGAGAGATATGGGGGAAGAAGCTAAACAGGTGAGGTTTTTCGTTTTTGTATTTTCCAAGTGTTTTCTATATCATTCCCATGCGTTTTGACTATTTTCTGGCTGCATTTAATTTGTTCTAATACTGGTTGATTGTTTTTTATTTGTACATGATAGGAACAAGCTAAGGCAGAGGCTCAGCCAGAGGAGAAGAAAGAGGAGAAAACAGAGGAGAAGAAGGAATTAGAGCCAAAACCGCCATCTCCATTTGTCTTGTACGTGGACTTGCATTGTGTTGGATGTGCCAAGAAGATTGAGAAGACCATAATGGGAATTAGAGGTTCCTCTCTCTCTCTCTCTCTCTCTCTCTCTCTTTATTTGTATATTTAATCTTGTTTATGGATGGTATCAGGAGTGGAGGGGGTTGAAGTAGACATGGCTAAAAACGAAGTGACGATAAAGGGAATAGTGGAGCCTCAAGCTGTGTGTATGAAAATCATGAAAAAGACGAAAAGAAGAGCCAAAGTCCTATCCCCATTGCCGGCATCTGAGGGTGAACCCATCCCAGAAGTTGTTGCTTCCCAGGTCTAATGCAGTAGACCTTTACTTAGAACTTTGAAAAAAAAAAAAGGGAAGTTCTCACTTTTTTACGGCCAACATGTATATTTAACTCACATGTATGTGGTTTTGATTTGTGCTCTAGGTTTCTGGATTAATAACAGTGGAACTCATTGTAGACATGCACTGTGAGGCCTGTGCTGAACAACTTAAGAGGAAGATCCTCAAAATGAGAGGTACTATATATATATAAATATTAATGTCATATATAGTGGTGATCACATTTCATCAAAAATTTTCCATCTAATTAATTCGATTAAGAATTTTACATAAAAATGACTTTAATTTAAGACAAAATTGTAAAATATATATCATAAAAATAGTTGCATATATAAAAATAGTATCATTTCTCGAGGATTGATTAAACATTTAGCAGGTTTCCATATTGTTCAACATGAATACCATTTATAATTTGCTTCTTCATCTATCATATGAATTAAACTCGATGAAATTCATAATTAGGAGTTCAAACAGCCGTGACGGACCTGAGTACAGGAAAGGTGATGGTTACGGGGACAATGGAAGCAGAAAAGCTTGTGGACTATGTCTATAGGCGCACCAAAAAGCAAGCTCGAATTGTACCACAGCCTGAGCCTGAGCCTGTGCCTGTGCCTGAGCCGGAGAAGAAAGAGGAAAAGAAAGAAGACGAGAAGGCCGCAGACCAAGAAGCAAAAGCAGAAGAAAAAGCAGCAGAAGGTCATGAAGAAGCTAAGAAAGAAGACAAGGTGGAGGAATTAGAGGGAAAGAAGGAAGAAGAAGATCAAGTAGTAGTGGTTGAACATGAGGAGGGTATGAAGAGGATGATGTACTATTACGAGCCACTCTATGTTATGGAACGAATCCCACCTCCTCAGCTCTTCAGTGATGAGAACCCCAATGCATGTTGCATTTCATAATTAATTAATTATATGATCATTTTGTTCATTTTTATATATATTATAATATCAAAATATGGGGTGAGCCTGTGATCATATATATGATAATATAATGTATAGTGTTCGAAATGAGAAGCAACCATGAGTACTATTACTACTACTCGTTATGAGAGTTTTAGGGAAGTTCGGTGGTACTGTCACTACTGTGTGCATGTGAGGTCTCAAATCAATGTAATTAGATGCAAATTTATTAATAATATATTTCATTCTGTATATCTTTATATTATATTATAGATCATTATATATACATGCTAGCTTATATATATATATATGATGACCATGCAGCATTCAATGCAATTATCTGATAATATTTAAGAATATTAATGTCTGTTGATTAATTTTAATGCAGATGGACAGACAGTATGCAAATTTATGTTTTGATGCATATATACAACTATATATATTATATAACTCATGTTTAATTAATATATTGTAAGATATTACACTAGTAATTCCAATGATTTTTATGAAGGCCGGCCAGGATGCAACTTTTGTTTAGAATGTCAAGCTATATATACATAATAATATTATTAATTATATAATCTATGCGGGGGAATGGTATTTAAGACAATACATGATGTATGGCATACAAAGTTCATGAAGACATGTTATATTTATAACATGCATGCATATATACACTGTGTTTCCATTGATAGTATTAATTGGCATGATATAAGTTTTGTTAATGTTATTGTTCTGGTTAATTCATTCCTGATCTCTAGATCTATAAGCTCTTTCCATCATTTCGCGAATATCTTTTTCCTTCCTTGATGACTAATAACCTTAATTGATCATGATCATCAGGTAAATAAAAATTATCAAACTGTTTTTTATCGACGAGTACCAGGCCAGTACTAGTGCATATATATATATATATATGCATAGTCAGTAGTTATAAATTCCAACAACTTGAAAAGCATTAATCAGTTTCTAATTCAAAATTTTACTGCAATTTATGTAAAATATTCTAGAGCTTAAAAAAAAAAAATTCAACAGTGATCTTGATTAGTTAATTATATATTGTAATACTATTTCTATCTACCCAATCATACATACGATCTTGATAGACATGATAACTTGAAGATATATAGTTTTGTACAATTAGTGATCAATATAATTATATATGTGTGTGTAAATAATACACTGATCGATCAAGAGTTTTAGTGAGTTTTGTTTTTTCCTCAAAAAAAAAAAAAATTGAAACATGCACGTGATGCGCATGCGTGACTGCCGACATCATGTGCATGCAACAAGTAATTATGTTGGCGCGCGCGACTGAGTCTATGAATATCTACCCAATATTCCGATCGAGTGTCTCTCTTTAAAAATTGTAATAATATTCACTTCGGTCAGAGAATCTCTAATATTCTGTAATATATATTTATTCCATATATAGACTCAAGGTTATTTATTTATTTATTTATTTATAAAAACATCATACATTCATTAAAAATGAGCATTACAATTTATTTCATATACACACTCTTTTTTGTTTTTTTGATAAAAACATATTGCATTCATTAAAAAGTGGCATTACAATTAGATTTAAAATATACATTATAAGTCTACTACAACTTTCACAGCTCTCCAGTGTCTACAACTAGGTGACATAGCCTAGCCCTTGCTGCAAATTTTTGAGAGACAGTACAACTCTGTCTAAGACAGAGTTGAAAATAAACCTCATATCCGTTCTAAGATAGAGTAGATGATACACTCTATGGACTAATATCCTAGAGACTCACTTAACAGACCAAAGATCCAAGAGACTACATGTTTTTTGTCTTTTATTATACAAAAACAAAATACAAAATAGAAGTTAAAAAAATATGGAAAAAATGGAGTATATCTTAGAAAGATATAGATCCGCATTTCAACTTTAGATGAAAATAAAACCATCGACAAAGCAGTTGTGATGGCGCATGAATGACACGTGCTGCCTTTAGAGTACGACGAACGGTCAGATTCAAAGGAAATAGAGGTCCTAGTCCCAGAGAAGCCGTACGTGGCAACAACAAAGTATCCCTAGTGGTGACGCGTAAATTTCATGCGCCTGCTTCAGATCGAGCGCGCGCGTGTGGATTATGCGCCACTTCGTTCGGCAAACTTATTCCCTCATATGAAAGATTGGCGCCTTGGGAGGTTAGCAGTGCAGTGAATGGAGGCCACTAGACTACAGAAACCAACAGATCAGACATTCACCATCACTAACCAAAAACACACCATCCAATTAACCAAGGCTCTTGCGAAAATGAAAAACGGTATAGAAACTAAAAAAAATGGGGAGGGAGTGAGGGAAAGAGGGAGGGAAGAGTCGAAGCTCCTCCCCCCTAACTCGGCCATTTATTTGGAGAGTTTTTTAGAGAGAAGTTAGAGACTCTCTCTCTCTCTAAGTTTTCACTCATATATAGACTCATGTTGATATATATGCATGGCCGTTACGTACATATCATAGCTATATATCGTACTATAGTATGATGTTGAATAATATAGTATATAATATATTATATACTAGTATATATTATATAACATATAACATATAACATATAATACTATATATTGTAGTACTACTTATATGATATATATAGCTAATAATATATATTGTATTTTACTTTACTATTATATAATAAATATGATATTATAGTCTAATATCAATGATACTATATATGATAGTATATATATGTTATCTCTAGTCTAATATATTAACATATTATATTATAGTTATAGTCTACTTAGATGAATATACTTTATATTATATAATATATTAATATATTATATAATATATATAATATACTATAAATTATATGATGTAGTATAATATAGTATATAATATATTATATTTAGTATATAATATTATATATATATACTAACGACTATGATATAGTACTATTATATAACTTTATAGTACTATTATAGTTAAATTATATTTATAGCTATTAATTAATTATAACTATTACTATATAGTTAATTTAATTTTATTACTATATAGTATTATATTAGTACATTAATATATAGTACTATTATAGTACTACTATATTTATAGCTATTAACTATAGTATATAGTACTAGTATATATATATATACACTATATACTAATATAATTAAAACTATAGTATATAGTACTAGTATATATATTACTTGTAACTATTACTATATAGTATATATATTACTTGTAACTATTACTATATAGTATTAATTATAATACTATAGTTTTAATCATATTAGTATATAGTGTATATATATATACTATATATATTATTAACTATATATATCATATAAGTAGTTTATAGTATATATATAGTATATATAGTATATAGTATATGGTATATATAGTAATGTACTAATTTAATTAATACTATTAAAATTAATACTATTTAGTAATTATTAGTAGTAATATATATACTAGTACTATATACTATAGTTAATAGCTATAAATATAATTTAACTATAATTAATCTATATAGTAATGTACTAATATAATTAATACTAGTATATATTATATAACATAACATATAGTACTATATATTATAGTACTACTTATATGATATATATATATATATATAGTTAATAATATCTATTGTATTTTACTTTACTATAATATAATAAATATGATATTATAGTATAATATCAATGATACTATATATATTAGTTATAGTCTAATTGAATGACACTATATATGATAGTATATATATGTTATCTATAGTCTAATATATTAACATATTATATTATAGTTATAGTCTACTTAGATGACACTATATATGATATTATATATATGTAATATATTTAATATATTAACATAGTATATTTTAGTTATAATCCAATTAGATGACACTACATAATATTGTTAGTTGTATAGATGAGACAATATGTTGACACTATATATATGTTACTTATAATTTAATTTATGATATTATATATTTATATATACTTCACTATAATATAATATATAATATGATCGATTATATATTATAATATGATATTACTATGATACTAAACTATAGTATCATCTAAAATGTCTATATATATATATATTAAGTTGTTCTTTTATTTAAAGGTATGGTGTAATATATATATATATTAAACATTTACCAAACCGTTCGAACAGTTACTAATAAGCGTTGGAACGTTTATATTATATTTTGGCGCAAAACGAGAATGCATACATAACCGTTCGAATGTACTATTTATATGTTCGAACGTGAAACTTTAGGGGGGATATTTTTTCCACTTCATAATTTCACGTTCGAACGGTTTTACTCACTGTTCGAACGGTAAATGTTCTGCAAATAAATGACAAAACCTCATTCTGCCTCTCCTTCCGCCCGCCTCACTCGCTCACGAACTAGAGTTATATAATCCATGAACTAGCGCTATTCTCCCTCAATCCAGTTCTAAAATACTACTAGTTTTTATCTCACTCAATTATTATCGTATTAATCCATTATTTTTTCTACTTTTTAGGGAGCTCCTTCAGAACAATCTCCTTGCCTTTCCATTTCCCAAAATCCTAGGTATGTTTTTTATATTCTCATTTTGGTTTAAATATACTATTTCACAATATTAGTATATTATTTGTTGTTGATATTATTATTTGTGTTGGTGTGAGTTTAGGATTAATGGCGTTTGCGATTGTTGAAGACGACTGGAATCTGAAACATTTTCGTTCAAACGGATTAGGCTTATCATTCGAACGAGTATGGTTCAGTTCGAATATAGATTTATCACTGTTCGAACGGAAGCTTATACATTAATGTATTTATAATTAGAAATTAGAATATATAAGGATAGTTGTTCATAATGATTATTAAAAAATAGTTTAAAAATACTTAAACTAAATAAAAATAAAAATACTTAATACGAAATCTTAAAATTAAAATACAAATAGTTAAGATTTAATAATATTTAAATAGTTAATTCTAAGTTTTTAAATTAAAATACTAGTAAATCTTAAAATTAAAATACAAATGGTTAAGATTTAATAATACTTAAAGAGTTCATTCTAAATTAATAAAATAGCGTATTTAATAGTTAATCCTAAATTAATAAAATAAAGTATTTAAATTAAAATACTACTAAATCTTAAAATTAAAATACAAATAGTTAACATTTTATAATACTTAAATAGTTAATTCTAAGTATTTAAATTAAAATACTACTAAATCTTAAAATTAAAATGCAAATGGTTAAAATTTAATAATATTGAAATAGTTAATTCTAAATTAATAAAATAAAGTATTTAAATTAAAATACTACTGAATCTTAAAATAATACTTAATAATTATGTTTTTATTGTATAAATAATATGTTATTTTTTTTATTGGATATAGTTATTTATTTGGATGAATCGTAATGATTTTATATCTTAACACATATTTATTGTAGCAAGATTCAGATACCAATTATAATCTGACAAAATTATATGCTGCATCGCACACTGATCGTAATAGAGAGTGAACTCATCCTGATACTCGTGAAAATTATGTAAATATTATAACCTATTTTAGTTAAATATATTAGAATATTTATGATGATATTAATTCTTTATCTTATATATGTCTAGGATAAAATAGTTGCCCTATGTGCTGAATTTGCATTAGATCAAAATTCCTCAAGAAGTGATGTTGATATTTTTACATAAATCTTGGGTCAACGTTCAGGATATTTTAGGGGTTTGGGTCGCTGTGTAAAACCTTCTCCATCTTCCTCTTCTTTTGGGTTTGCTTCTACGACCTCTATAGCGCTAAAGAATGCAAATTTCAGAATCGAAAATTGACTGCAATGCAGTATGAGTTAGAGACTCAATTGGCGAAACAAGCAGACATGAAAATGCACATCAAACAATATGAAGAACAACAAGAAGAGTTCATGAGACTTATGCAACTCCAAATGCAACATCTTATATAACAGTATAAGCCTCCAAGCAACTAATAGATTTTTATGCATAGATTTTAGGATTAATTATCTGTTTATGTACGAACAATGTCAATCTCAAGCTTATTTATTTAGTTCGCACCTATTATAAAACTTTTGTGAGCATTAAACATTTTCTAATATAAGTTTTCAAATCTTATGAATGTCTATTTAGTTTTTTATTATTGAGTTTAAATAAAATAGTTATTGTTCGAGCGAACACATAACGTTTGAACACCAATTAAATCGTTCGAACGACCGCATAACATTCGAACGCCATTTATTTTTGTAGCGTTTTAATATATCTTTCAAACGCTTGAACACTTACACCGATCAAATTGCCTTTTTAACGTTCGAACGAAAAATTATATTTATACCGTTTGAACGAGTATCTAATGTATTTTTGTTCGAACGTATTTTGCAACCGTTCATACAAATTAATAACGTTCGAACATAAATTTTTTAACTGTTCGAACGCTATTCTGGGACAGTGTTGTTGAGATGATCTTGGGATAAAATTTTTTCATCCCAAAATATTTTTTGGAATGAAATTCCTATAATTTTTGAGGAAATCTTTTTATCTCAAAAGACCTATTCTATTATAGTGTAGCTAGAATAAAATCTCTTCCAAGAAGCTGGAAATTTGTGTTGTACGAATGTACAAGTTCTCAGCATGACTGGCTTCTACAATCACATATATAATAGAAATTTAAAAAAATGAATTTACAAATTGATGCGGTTAAATTTATATAATATATGTTTTATTTATTTTATAATAAAATTAATTTTATAATTTAATTATGTATCAAATTAAATTACATTAATTTATGAGTTATTTTAAAAAAAATTAATTTATACTTAAAACTTTTTCTCAAAATTAAAAGATTGGAGGCAAGGATCAGCATATCTAACTAGAAAAAATCTTTAGAGCATCCACTATTGAGAGTATCCATTGCACTCATAAGCAATGCTTAGGGTAAATTTATTAATTTATCCTTAAACATTACTCATGAGTGTGATGGATATTTTTAAATAGTGGATACTTTCTAGCATTGCTCATCTAACTAACTCTTTGTGAATCTAATAAAAGGAGAGCGGTGCTACATCTTTATCAAATTTGTACTAAATTAGTAAAAAAAAAATTTATGGATTTATTTTTAATATTCTTTTTTGGTGGATTTAAATAATTTAAAAAAAGAAAAAGAAAAATCACATTATTATTAAAAAATATTTTCTTGATCATTAAATAAAAAAAAAATGAATTCGATACATAAAGCATTAATATTTCTCATGAAAGAATGAATGTGCGTGATGGCGGGATAAGCACTGCATGAGCGCAGAAAATGAAGATGATGATGATGCCTCAATTACTTTAGCACATAAAAAAATTACGTGAACTTCAGATATATACATAAATTAGAAAGGAACATCATCATGACCATCATCATCGTTATTTAAACTTCATGATTTCCCTTTAATTCTCCTTTGTTTGCTAGTGGTAAACATAAAGAACTTTAATCAATATATACAATATTTTAAGTTTTTATAATCTCAAGTTTCTCATGCAAGTTCCCAGATCACAAATTAAATAAGCAGGTATATATATAGCCAACTTCATCTATAAGGAAAGGAAAACAAGCCACATGGGGAGCCAACATCTCTGACTAATATCGAATCCCCATGAAAAAGGTTTGCTGCTGAAGACAATGCATGCATGCATGCATCCACTTTTGCTTAAGTAGCAGAGATCGATGCCATGCTGACACAACTTCCCACTCATCCAACTCATCACCCCTCTATCCATTGGAAACCAGGGTAATTTTTCAACATCGAAAGTCTCTTTTTGAGCATATAATCCTCTTCACCCACCTGATCAAGACATCATGATCTACATGTTAAAAGCATAATTTATTAAGAAACGTCACCTAAAAACCAACCAAAAGAAAAAGGTAAAGTAAAGACAGGCAGCAAATTAAGAAGGGATCATCAGCTTAAGACTTATTTATTTCTTTCTTTCATAGTGCAACTTTATATAAATGATCCTATATATATATACATATATATATAAGGCATGCATTATATATCTGGGATATATAACGATCGATCAACATGAAACTTATAGTTGAGAAGAAACAAGATTTCTAATCGTCGATTGCTTGTAATATCATTATACAGATCAGTAGAAATTATTTTGGGTGTTTAAGTACTAATTGGGGAAGCTTTCATTAATGGCGGACATGCAAATTGTTCCTGCTGCTTCCAAGAATGTGGAAGCACAATACGTGGAGATGATGGTGCCTCTGTATTCTTACGGGTGTGAGAAGAAAATCAAGAAAACCTTATCCCACCTTAAAGGTACGTAATTAATTATTCACTGGATTTCATTGATCTTAATCATCCAATTCATGATCTTGCTTAATTTAATTTACCTACGAGAATTACGAGGTGATGATGAGGTTAATGTCCCAAGCACTTAAGTACTTTAGGCTAATTATTAGCATAATAATCTTCAGTCTTTTCTTATTTTTTATTAGAAATATATCTTCTGCCAATGGACCAATATTGAAGTTAAATTAGTCTATGTTAAGATAAATATAGAAATTAGAATTTACTTATTTCAATCAGTTTGGACAAATAGTAATTTCATGTAGTGTAGAGTAAAAATTCTATTACTATAAAATAACTAAATATTTCACTTGTTAGAACAAATGATGTATAAATTATAAAAAAAGGGTATGTTTTGTTGGTAATTAAAACTAAGCTTGTTCATTTTGATCAATCCAATCTTGAAATTTTCTTTAATTTTTACTAATTTTAACACTTTCATTTAAGAAATTTAAGAAAATTATCCATCCTTAAAATCCGAATTCTCGAATTTAAAATTCTGATTAACATACCTAATTGAAATGACCTAATTACTACGAGTACTTGTGCCAAGGTTTGGACTAGGGATGGGCTGAATATAATTTTTTAAAAGGCCCAAGCCCAGAGGTAAAGAAAGATGCGAGTTAATTTTAGCCCCGAATTTGGTAGACTTGTTCAAAATTTGGTAATTTGCGAAGAAATAAGATAATAAATTAAAATATTTTATAGTAATGCTATATATCATTATAGAGTGTATAAATATGGTACAAGTCATTTTAAAAAAGGGTGAAATATACTAATAAAAAATTAATTTTCTTTTCTTACCATATGCCTCGTTAGAAACGAAAGTCCTTGTGTAGTACTTATGCATTTAATTATCAATTTTTTTATTTCTTAATTCTTAAGTGTATATATTCTTGTCAGCCCATTCGCATGCATGTGTTTGATGTAAAAAGTTGTACTATTAATTTATTCTTAAAAGTGACACAAATGCAGATAAGAAAAAACAGTAGTAAAAATATATGATGATCTTGATCCTTTTTTCCCTGTTATCAATGTCAAAGAAAAAGTAAATCGATCGAGGAGGTAAAGGATCAGTTGTCCTTTAGCGTCCTAAAAGTGCAAAAACATTAAAAAAAAAAAAAGACAATATATATATTTATCAAGATTTTAAAGCCTAATTAAACTGATCTTCCATAGAAGTGTATTAATTACTATCATATAATTATGAAGTTAAAATTACAAATGAGTAGGGGCGTTCATCTGGATTTTGAATTTGAAAATCTGAAATTCGGATTCAAAATTTTCTTAAATATTTTTTAAAAAAAATTTAAAAATATTAATAAATAAATAAAATTTTAAACTCGATTAGGTACTACCCGACCCGAATGAACAGACATACAAATGAGTACTAAAAATGTATGTACAATTAATATATGGGTGCATGGATGGCAGGGATATACTCAGTAAATGTGGATTATAATCAACAGAAGGTGACGGTGTGGGGAATTTGCAACAAATACAACGTGCTGTCCACCATTAGAAGCAAGAGGAAAGAAGCTCGTTTCTGGAATCCAGAAGATAACAATATCAAATTATTGGGAGAAGATGATGAAGAAAAACCATCACCATCAATATCTAATTCACATATTGACTCTCGGCGGCCAAGAGATCATCACTTCAAGCTTTCTTTGCCGCCCTTGACCATGGTTCGATCTCTAAGCTGGAAATTAGCATTGAAGAAGGTCTTCACCAGATCCAAATCATTCTGAATTATGTACTACTGCTTCATTTTCTTGTCATTCATCCAACCACCAAAACCATCGATCGAGTCTAAATTTGGCAAAAATACGTTATAATTAATTCATGCATATCTATCTGATGATCATCTGTAAATACTTCAGCTTTTTCAAGCATAGAGTACTTTTTCACTTGAGACCCTCAAATTTAGACGTGAATTTGAAGAGATCTTTCATTTTTGCCTAATCCTATATGGTTTTGTACCTTAGATCCGAACAAGCAGATGATCTTGCAGTACCTGCTTTGAATTTAGTCCCAAAGGGTCAGCATATTAGGCAGGCAGTCGCGGAGTCGCCTATAGTCCTAGTGCACAAATGGCCATGGCCATATATTCATAAGTCAAGCATGTTAATTAGGTTGTTTATCATAATTGAATTTTGGTGTGAACACAAGGAATAAAAAGAATGATATTTATAGTTTTAGAGTGTGCAAGTTCTTATAAGCAATTTATTTAAAAAAAAAGGGATAAATATGAGATCTGTATAAAAAAAAAATATTTTTTTTTTAATGATGAGTACTCCAACAGTACTTTTCCAATTAAGGGTATGCACAGAACTTGCCTTGCACACCTTAGCATCACTATATGTAATATTATTCATAAATAAGTACGAGTTTGATTTTGTATTATCGGTGAATTGAAATCAATAAAGTAACAAAATTGAATTAAATCGAGCATAAATAGGAAATATTAATAATGTGAGGCGCAACTTTCACAATCAAACTTTAATGATCTAAAAGCTAGCAGCCAGAACTTCCACATCAAGATAAGAGCTGGGAGTCTCTGCTTGCTTTTTAACTTTACTATGTAGATAAGGATATAACAATATGTGAGTACTTTGAACTTTGAGTTGTATATGTTAGCAAGACGCGTACGACAAGTTAAGTCGTTGCTTGTGCTGATCATCAATCTTAATTCTCCAAAGTCTACGTACGCCGAATTTGTGTTCGATCACGAGAATATACCATCTATGATCTAAGAACAATCAATAATCGACGTTTATGCTCTGTTAAGAATTAAGAATTTTATGACTGATCTATTTTATTAAGATTTACATTGAGTGCATGTTTAAAATTACGGTAAAAAATATAATTTATAATTTCAAAATTTATCTATCTTAAAACTTAAGCATAACTAGTTTTAGTACTATTAAAAAAATTACTCATTGGTAAATATATGTTTAAAACACTTTCAAACATGATGTCATGCTTATTTGGAAACAAATTTAAAAATTGGTTTCTGATCTAGAAAATACGATTATTTGAATTTTTAGAAATTATGACCATACTTTTAAAAGTTTGAAAGTTATAATTATTCAAAGGTTATATCAATGTTTTTGTCTATGATTGATAATCTTTTTAAAATTCGATATATGTTCTACATTATCCAAAAATATATACTTAACTAGGAAAAATATTAAAATGGGTAGCACCCAAACAACGTAATTTTTTTTTTCATTAAAGAACTTTTAAAACCATTTAAACATTTTGTAAGACTTTTACCACAATCCCAAATAGGCCCTAAATATTGCTTTGCTAAAACTCATTTTGCTCACATTAAATTATAATCTGCATTCGCATTCCTACACACAATTATAATCGTCTTTTGGTGAGGGAGATTGATGAAGTTGAAGAGTAATTCAAAGGTTATAATTAATTTTTCATTTAATGGTCAAACTCAAAATATATTTTGGAAGACATCACAAGGTTATTGCAGATGTATTATATATATATATAGTACAAGAAAATTACTTATTTGTAATCATTTAATTGCGACCAAATAATTATTTACAATTAAAATTTACTACAAATAATTATTTACTCGCAATTAAATAGTTACAAAAGTCGATTTTTCTTGTAGGACAGGTCTTTACAAATCAAATCATGTTATATATATATATATGCAATATAGATAATCTATAGTCTTAAAACTTAAAAGTATAATATTCATTTATGTCCCTAAGATCATCAGTTAATAGCTTCAATATTGGAAATTAATCTGATAATGCGGCCACCAAAGCATGCATTACATTCTTTAAATAAAAAAATAAAAAGGCGTGCTTTGAAACCACTCCACAACCATATTATCCTCCAATGGGCTCACTCCACAAAACCCAAATAAAAAAGAAAGAGTGTGAAAACGTGATTACACAATTGACACAAGACAAGAAACAATATTTGAATCAGCAAACATAGAACATGGTGAATTATAACCTTAATTATTATAACTACCATTGGCGCGTAACCTAACCAAGAACAGTAAAAGTTGGGGACCATGTTTGCTCTTTTCCCCCAATGCCAAAAAATATCATAAAGTAGTAGTACTATTAATATCGATCCCACCATCGTATAAATTTGGCTGCATTTTGACACGATCATCCCCACCAAAATCAGTTTTCTATATTTCAAAGTCATTGCTAGCTAGCTTGCTAAACTTTGAAGCTTTTGATCTTTGAATTGAGGCCTGCAGCCAGTCAAAGAAAGAAGGAAGAAGATGATGATGGTGGCTATTGCGGCGGAGCTCTTGAGGGAGTATGCGGCGGCGCTTACAAGGGTGACCGAGAGGCTTCTACTGCCACGGCGTGGCAATATCATACATTTTCATGGTCTTAGAAATCTTCTCCTTAGTTCTTCAGCTTCAAACCAAGACTCCTCCTCGTTCGTTCTTTATTTTTAGCTTCTCATGATGAAAGTTAATTTGGTTTCTTAATATCTATTCTTCATGTATTTTGTTTTTCTTTTTCTGCAAATCTTGATGCTTGCTTTTGGGGAGGTTTTAGATTGGGATTTGATCACATGTAAGAACAGTACATTAGATTCTCTGATTATTATCTCAGATTCATTCCTTATCATGAAAGTAACAATAATGCAATGAATGAGCTTCTGTGCCTTTCCTTTTCCTTTGAAGTTTTGTTTTCTCTCTTCTTTAAAAGTGAAAATGGTGGTGTCATCATATGCAATCTGTAGAGACGAATATCATGAAATGAAGTACTACAGATATCTGTAAATGTCTAATTGAATTAGATAATTATTTGAGAGATCATAGATGTATCATGTAGTCTCTATATATACCATTTACTAATATAAGTGTTTAAGAGTTTTTTAAGCATAAACCCCCTATATATGAACATTAAATATTATATTTATTTTATTTTGAATTCAATTATCATATTTGATGAAGTAATTAATTAAAAAGAGTACTAATTATAGATATAATTGAGGCTCCGTTTGTATTCGAAGATGAGCTCAAGTCGTCTCAACTCATCTTTATTTCATCATTATATTTTTATAATTTTTTATATAAAACACAAATTTTTATACACATTTTTCAAATCCCAATACATTTTTTTCAAATCCCAACACACATTTTTCAAATCTCAAAATAATAATAATATTAAAAAATAAACTAAACTCATCTCAACTCATCTCATTTCCGAATTCAAGCAGGGTCTGAATGTGTCCAACTCCAGCACAATCACGTTGAAAAAAGTGAGAGACTCACGGGTACCATGAAACAATTTTTTTTTTTTTTTTCATATAGAGTCCACATTTATCTTATTTTTTAGAAGTGAGTGCGTAGAAATTGTGTATGTGTGTGTTTATATATATATATATATATATTATGGGCGAATAATGGTAATTGTTAAAGTTGTGGGATCTGATCTCTAATTAAATTATTGTCATTATAATTAACAAGACTAGCTAGAAATTTTTTTCAACCTATCATTCATTGATAGTCCTCCCAAGAATTTCTCAGTTGGTAGAATAATTACAACATTATTATAGGTGTTTAAGTCAAACTCAATCACTATTTTCCTCTTTAATTTCCTGATCTTCCGATCCCTCAAAAACTATTTCCTCATGGAATGATTATATAGTACTAGTCTTTGCTCTTTCTTCCATTCTTGAAAAGAAAAGAAAAATACTGATAAATATATATTATATAGAAATAGAGATATATCAATTAATGAGTTATATATAATCAAGAATAAATCGGCTTGTAGTCTTTTTTTTTTTTTTTTTGAAACTCAGATAACTGAAGTTTACAACATAATAATTGAGAAACTCAATTCACAAGTCAACTGTTATATTTGGAGCTCTACTTCTAAGAGTATGTTAGGAATTGCGTTTCGAGACTTTAAAAGTGCTTTTAAACAATTAAAAGTACTTTTAAAGAAAAATGACATGTTTGAGTAATTTTATTAAAAGTACTTTAGTCGGTTGAAAAAATTAAAAAACAACTTTTTCAATAAACACAAAATTGGAGTTTTTATCAAAAAATTCATGCAAATAACTATATATTTTTAAAAAACTACCGCAATTAATTCTAAAAGTGTTTTAGATATATGGATCTCAAACAGTAAATAATTTTTTCATAGTAAAGCTTATTACATTAAGTTTTAAATTATATATAAGCCTTAAACTAAAAGTAATATTTCTCATCGCAATCTTAAACATATACTAAATCTCTTCAGACAAAGTCTGAGAGATTTATAATTGTTAAAAAGATAGTTTATTACAAACTCATCTTCTAATAGAGGAGAGTATTAAAATTTTATGGATGAAATGTTTGAGGCACCATTTCTTCTTTTTACAAGTTTTTTTTATACGAAAAAAAAAATACAACTAAGTTAAAACAGCCAGAAGACGCGACCTATAATCTTTTGATGTTGAGAATTTGACTGAAAAAATAAATAAAGGACACATTATTTAAGTTGATGCCATTAAAGCTTGCGCTACATGATGATGGCCTGTAGCTATTGCGGCGGAGCTGTTGGAATTCAGCTGCTTCGATGTACTGTTTTTCTTTTCTTCAAATTTTGGTGCTTTATTGAATGGTTTCATTCTTTAGTTTTATGAGGTTTTAGGAAGTTATTAATAATCTGGAAATTTATTTTCTTTATTCCTTAAAAAGTTAAAAGTGAATAGGGCAGTGCCATTGCCATATTTGTGAGAAAAAGGTAAGATTTGATTAATTATGTTGTGTGGATTATTTGATTAAGAGAATTTGATATAGCTTTCTATGATATTTTAGATCTATTATTTTGTAATTAAAACAAATTTATAATCTATCATATCATATTAAAATATGTTAATTTATAAATACGTTAATTCGTTATTTCTTTTTCTTTTTCTAAAATCTCTTTAAAGTAACAAGATTATTTTTATGTGGTTGAACTTTACTTAGAGATTGTGTATATCCTCAAAAATGACATATGAGTTAATGATGGGAACTGGTAAAGTTGTGGGATCCCTCTAAATTATATCATTATTGGCAGTAACATGGTACAATAATTACAGCATTATTATATTAATTTTTTGTCAAACTCCAATCACCTAATTAATTTTCCTGCCTCTTCAAAATTATCGGGTAATGTTAGGTTGCCGTTTAGCAATAATCATTGGGCGTGCTGCTTAGTGCAAATGTAATTTTTTATTTTTTTTTCTCTTCATATTTTTTCATATATATAAATATTTTAAAAAAAAATACATCAATATATTAAAAATTACTTCCTTAATCATTGAATAAAAAAAAAAATTTTGAGGAGCGGTCAAATTGAATAGTACATTTGAGACAACATAGTAGAATTATTCTAAACTATTTACTCCTTACAAATGATTACATGTTGAAGTAGTGTTAGAATTTCATCTCTTTTATTTTTGTATGAAAGTATAATAGAAAATATCTCAAACTCATTTTATAAAATTGCTTCACAAATTTTTTGAGACTAACAAATCACAAGCATTTTCTTTTAGTGGCGAAGTGTACTATGTAATATAAAATTAGAGTAACAGTTAACAAATTCACATCCTAAATACTTCATCAAGAGAGAACAAAAATATAGAGAATTTATGTATGTTTTCAGATGAATTCAAAAATCAAGATAAGGATGACTATTTATCGTCCACCCTCATATGACTAACTTTAAAGGCCAGCCATTAATCTGTCACTTAAATGGTAGAAACGTATGACTTTAAGCCATACGTTCTTCTCCTTTAAGTAGTGTAACGTATGGCTAAGCCATACATTACACTTTGTAATATTGAAGAGGAGGGGCCTGCCCACGTGGGCGCCCCTCCATCTAACATCTCTCACTCGTACACAATGGGTATAATTCCAGTCTACATCTTCCTAATGTTCTCAATATTATTCATACAAGTAAATAAGTCGTATGACTACCAAGCATATCTGTAGAAAAGTGGGAGTACATACACCAAATTTTTCATAGAGGAGACCAGCATAGTTGTAAGATCTCAGACTTCGTATATTTTACGTATTGTCTTTATTCTTATTGTTGATTATTTTAATTTATTTTAATAATATTATTAATTATGTTTTATTTGTTTAAAATTATTATTTGAACAATTAGTTAATATTAGTTTTATGTTATTTTTATGTTGAAATATTGAGTTACGTTGCTTTTCTTATTCATTTTAATGTGAGGTAATTATTTTAATAATTAGAATTAAATTTCTTTATTTTATTATGAGAGTTTATTTGATGTGTTTTATTTATTGTAATTAATTGTGTTTTGGAATGGGCTTATATATATATGTATATATATATATTTATTTATGTTGTGATTTTAAGTGATTTTGTGACCCTAGTTGTGAGAATTTGACTTCATTTATTTCTCTCCCTTTTTCTTTTTCTTCTCTATTTTTTTTCCTTTCTTTTCTTCCCGGTTCCCCCCCCCCCCCCCCCAACTTGCGCGATCTCCCTTTTCTCCCCCTCCCTTCCGTATGCCTCACCTTTCAACCCCGCCTTGCGCCGTCGTCCGGCGACACCGCCCATACCGCCGGCATCCTTTCCCTCTGGCGACCTCCTCTGTACCGGTGGTGCACTCCACGACAACCCTAACCCACATGTGAGCCATAAACTCGAATGGGTATCTCCCTTACTCTTCTTCCATTTTTGGCACCACCACCAGCCACCCAGCTGCACTGCCAGCTTTCATCATCTCCCAGCAACCTCCGGCAGCAATCCCAGCTGCCAGCACCATTCACGGCAGCCACAAATGGTCCCAACCCAAAATGGGTATTGAAACCCACGTGATGTGCTATTTCTTCACCTAGTGTTGTTGTCTGGACACTGTGGGTCTCACCTCCAACACCAAAATGTTCTCCCACCTCAGCTGACCACCCCTTAACTCAGTTTCCCCATCACGGCCCTACCTTTCGTGTACAAGCCCAAACCCAAAAATGAGTTTCACCCCTTTTAAGCTAGATTCATCATCTTTCGGTGGTTGCACCGCCTCACTACCACCTTTACGAAATTCCTCACCCTCCAATGAATATTTTTCTAAATTTTGGTGTCAAATCGAACATCCTAACCCAACGTACGATCTGACCGCTATGGATCGACGCTTATTCGATAATCTATGATTTTAGCGCTGTAAGTATTTTCTAAATGAACTTTAAAATTTAAATATATTTTTGCATTAACAACTCTATTTGGTTGATGTTGAGATTTGTTGGTTGTTGGATATTCTTATGTATTTTCGTAGATATTGCATTGTGTAATTGCACGCATGTTCATGTGTTGGATTTAAAAACTGGATTTTCATGTATTAATAGCTTTTGGATATGTGTGTATAACGACCCCAAGCTAAGATGAGGCATTATCCCGGTAGAGCTCCTCTGGTCACTCGGGAGTAGAATATACTGAGTGATATCCTTTGGGTTGTCCCTGGGCGACGACGGGATGGTAACGCTCTCATGCTGACTCCATGGCTCCTCTACTGATGAGTGTTACAGGATGTCTGGTCATGGTATGTGTTAGGTGCGGTTAGCTAGGTATCGCCTGATCCGAAGTCACATGCGTGGTCATTACCTACGATGTGATGATAAGAGCAAATGTGTACGGATGATCCCTAGGGGAGACCATGGTGCATACAGTTAATAAAATGGATGTGTGGGCCATTTTATGGAAAAATGACTAGTTTTAATTATTGATTTAAGAACCATTTTCTAGGAAAATGGTAGTGCTTTTATTGATCTTATGTGTATCATTTTCCGAAAAAATGATAGAAGTTTTTACTGGAATTTTATCTTGAGCCAAAATAAGATTTTATCGTGCGTGGTTTATTTATTTTAAGAAAGACTGATTTTGAGGTTTGTGCATATGGTTCTATGTTCATGCATTTTGTTGCGACATGAATATCTTTATATCTTGTGGCTTGTTTGGATTTTACTTACTTGCGATGTCATTTTTTGCGTCGTAAATTTTGGATACAGATGACGAGAAGGCTGAGGCCGAGAAGTTGGATTTATTTGTTGTAATTTATTATCTTGGGAATTGTTATTACCATTTTTAATAATTATGTATTTTTATGATTTGACTTTCGGATGACTGTATTAAATCTTTTATTGGAGAATTTGAGTAAAATTGATTTGTATTATTTTAAAATTATGATACTTAGTATTCGCTATGACTTTTATTTTATACTTATCATGTGTACACACTTTTAGCACTTGACGTTGGGGTGCATGACCCGTATTGTCATCATCCCGACGCCTCGATTCCCATATTTCCTTATGTGGGAGTTGGGGGAGTCACAATAGTAACATCCCTAAAGTGTCTGATCATATCCTAAACTCATTCGACCACATCAAGGTCAAACATTTTCGAGCCAGCGAGTTAAAGAAAAAACTCAAAACAATGCTTGACTATCTTTAAATCATTTCAATGTATTCACAACCTTAGCCACTACCAATATGTAGCGTTATAATTTGACGTCAACAAATACTATCAAAGATATAATATCGAAAAGTCGTCCCTTTGCACTCATATCAATTAACTTTGGTCGAACTGCTTTCCCAACAATGCCTTTTTAGACTGTATCAATCATAGCCATAGACAGCATGCCAAAGTAGTAGACATCATAATCTCCACCTCGTGACATAGTCAAAGATAAAAGATACTTAAAAAATATGACTCATACAATGAGAAAGAGGAGAATTATTTACTCACTTCTTTATATGGTCAAATAAGCACATATAGTATGAAACACATGTTATGGTAGATTTCTCTTTCTCAAAGAGCATATATCTATATCAATACTATACAGATCTTAGTCTAACCGCTTCTTAAGCGTCTAATCTAAGTTTCTCTATTTGTACGTCTCCAAGGCGTCAAAGAGAATCTTACATCTGGCTAACCACATGTTACATGGATAGTAGGTAATTCATGCATAGTCTTCTCAATAGATCTCATCTTAACTTCCACTAAGGTAATATATCTTTGTGCCAACTAGGGGTGTCAATATATAACACGAAACGAACACGATACGATAAAAGCGGGTTAGTGCTTTGGCTTAACGGGCCTCGGGTCAAATCGTGTTGACTCGTAAAGACACGATTTGATAACGGATCAAACCCATTATGACTCATTAAGACACGATAAGACACGATTATATATATAACTTATTCTTTATTTTTAAACATTCAGTCCATTTCACAAAAATCCTAATTGATTAACCACGCCGCCCCCCCTCATTTTATTTTATGTTTTTATCCCACTGCTTCCAGTCTTCTTCTTGACTCTTCCTTCCACTTCTAGTCCCATTCCTTCTCGCATTCTCTATTCTCTCTTCCTCTCACAGTCATGAGGATGCCGCGCCATCCTCGTCGCCGTTGACAGCTCACCCCTGAATCGGCATCTCTCTTCTCACGCGGCATCGTCCACCCACGCACAGATCCTTTCGACCTCTCCTCTTCTCACGCTGCACCTCTTCATAAAAACCCTAAAGTTAAGTTTATATGTTGATCTGAAAGTGAAATAAGGGACTGATTTTGTAACTTTGTTAGGGTTAGTGTTTAATTTTTACTATTTAATTTTTATATTTTATTTTTCTAGAGCACGTTTGACTATTTGAGTTAGTCTTCATATTTTGTTCGACTGAACTGTTCTTCATATTGATATTTATATTTTGTATTTCTGGGTACCAAGTATGCTAGCTTTTTGTAGGTTTAGTTAAATTTATGTGAACATTGAACAATAATGGAGTATGTTTTTATATGGCCATGTACCGTATCTCCTGTCTCCCCTATCATATATGATTCATCTCCTATCGTTTGAGTAACTTATCATCTAAGGGTTTTTCTTTTGTCAGTCAAAATTTTGGATTGTGAAAGAGTTTGAAGATTCAATTTGTTCTACTGAACAGTGGAATAATATTTGTGCAGTTAAGATAGTAAATAAATCTTTTATTATTTTGTTTCACTCTCCTTTATGGATGTATTTATTTTTCTGGGTAGTTTACAATTTTCAATTGGTTGAAAATTTGAAGCCTGATTTGAAATTTGAAGAAAGGAGTAAACATCATTTAATTAATGTTAAAAGGTTTTGGGCGATGTTCATTAGGGGCTATTTATTATGGGCCACAATACATTTTTACTTACAAAAAAAATAACTATTGTTAAAAAGAATATATACCCATTTTACTAATAGCCATACATTATTTAGTGTAATGTTTTGGTATTGTACAATACCCTGACCACGGTTTTATAATAGGAGGCTCTTCAAATCTATTAGACTTTGTGGATATCTCATAATCTCATTTTGGCATGTATTCCTTATAACATAAATTTTTTTAGATGACATAAACCATGTAAAACTTTACTCCTTATGTAATTTTAGATGGATTTAATGAAGATTGTATGTTACAGACTATTGATGAAACATGCTAAAATAGAATTTCTGGTGCTATTGTGCTTATTGATTACTTCGTTACTAAATCACTAGTACATATTTGCAGGAGTCATACGATTGTCTGACCTTGGTAATTTCTTAACCTTTGATTGATAACTTTTGCAATACTTTTAAAACTTAATTAGTTTTGATTTTGAAGGTTAACAGGCTAAGGAACCATTTAAGCAAAAAGAGAAATGTCACTGAGTCTAAATTGTTAATCTATCATACTTAACATAAACTCAATCTTGTATATGTCTCGTTTATTTGGGTTATGTCTTTTTCTCATCAATAAAATCCTTAATGAATGATCAGAAAGATTAAAACATAAACTCAATTTTCATAATATATAACCTGTGAGAGTTACATTCCATAGTCCCAAATGTGTTGAAGGCTAGACACACTATATTTTATATGGGAAAGGATTACAGAAAGAGCTCTTCTTTTATCAATATATGGAAACTTCTCCTTCTTGAGTCCTCATTCCTCCATGTTATTATTTTTTTAGAAGTAATTATTTTTGATTTCAAGTTATTATCTTTTAATTGAAGCTTGAGGTAAAAAGAAGTCATAATGATGTCTTCCCAAAATATATATATATACACTAATTCAAAAGATTGGGAATATATAACAAAGTTTCTTAGGATATTTCCATTCCAACATTTTGATCACAAAGTTTCTTATTGATTTTGTAACTTTGTTAGAGTTAGGGTTAATTTTCATTTGACTGAGATGTTCTTCATACTAACATCAATTGAGTTGTTCTGGTTTGGATGTCCCTATCATCCAGGTGAACGGGTGAATGTGTTAATTCAGAAGAATCTATCTTCCTTGCATTTATAAAATTTAATCTATTTGATTAAACTGTATGTCTCATTTATGTGCTACAATTTAAATAATGAACTTACAACCATGCACTTTTAGCAGATATCTCTTGCAGCCATGCTCGAGAGCAGAGGCAACATTCTTATGAATTAGGCTTTTTAAGATCATTCAATTAGTGGATACTAAAGCTTCTCCTTGATAGTTAAATGTTTATCCATCTATGTGGCTGGCCACATGTTGCATGGATGTAGGATTATATTAACCAAAGTCCTTTTCTCATTATAGTCTAACCATGAGGGCTGTTACCTTTGTACTTGAAATTGTTCTTCTCTCTGTTCAACGTATAAATAAAACAAAACTAGGTTGGTTTCTAATTTGGTTCATTATATGTTGGTCCAAATTCTAGCCTATAAAATTGTTGGTGTATCTTGATCTCTTCCCATAATATATATATATATAAATATACAGCCTTAAATATTTAATTGGAATGCATCATGTTTTTTTTTATATGTTTGTATTGTGATATTTCATAAAATTCTTGGTTTTAATTTTTATAACTTGATTTATTAATTCGTATATACTTAATTGGATTCTGATTTTTTTTAATAAAAATACAAGAAAATCCTAAATTGGATGAGATAAACAAAGATGTAATGGAGTTGAACAGCAACCAAGGCAATAACGATACTCCACCTCCTTCAGCAAGTTCTAAATTTGTTTAAATTTGTATTTTTATTATATTTGAGATTGTAAAATTAATATATTTACTATGTGTTGTTTATTATAATTTATATTTAGGATGTAATTTTAATATCTTACAATGTCTGGACTGTGGTATGACTGTGTCACGTGAGGCTGTGGATTATATTTGTGGTATATTTTAATATTTAATATTTTATAGTTATCATTTATATTTTAATACTTGTATAAAATAATTACTGCAAACGGGTCAAACGTGTCAGATCGTGTCGTGTCATGCTGTATAAATTTATTGTATCGACTAACATGTCTTTACGGGTTATGTCGTATCAACACAAAATCTTAAAGGGTCGTGTTAGTGTTGAGATTTTTTATACGAAATTCTTAACGGGTTGTGTTCGTGTTGACTCATTAAGTGTAATGTACATGCCTTGACATGACACGAGAACACGTTTTGACACCCCTAGTGCCAACCAACTTATTTCTTTGGACAAGTACTTAGAGACACAATATCTCATCTCTACTCGCTACTCAAGCGCTAGAGACAATTGCTCATGTGAGTGAGCCAATCTAAACCTATTGACATATCTTGTGTGTGTATATATTAGAAAAAAACAATACGAAAAAGATAAGAATTGACTCATATTGTATTAATATCGCAAATAAAATGTTACATCTCAATGTCATTTAAAATACAAATTACATTTACAATCTACACAGTCCTAAATTCCTAATATGAGTCTCAAAGACATCTCTTGCTATAGGCCTTGTTAAGGGATCAACAATCATGCGACTCATAGAAAAATGTTTCAGAACCACTTCCTTTAACACTATCTTGTCTCTGATGTAATGATATCTGATATCTATATGTTTGGTTCTTTCATGACACTTTAAGTCCTTAGCATATGTGAGAGCTATCATGTTATCGTAGAGTATCGTAATCGAATCTAAAGTATCTGTGCCAATGTCTAAATGCTTGAAAAGCCTCCATAATCAAACAGCTTCTTGAACTACTGCAGAATAAGCTATATATTCTACCTCCATGATAGATAAAGTTATGCATGATTGTTTCTTGCTGTTCTATGTAATGGCGACATTGTTGAGCAGAAAGATATATCCAGTGGTTGATTTGCGCTCATCTAGATCAGTGCCCCAATCAGCATCACTATAATCTCTTAGATGCAAATCTGAACCCTAACAGTACAACACATAGTCCACAATTCCCTTGGGATATCGCATAATTCTCTTAACTACTTTCCAGTGAGCCAGTCTGGGGTTAGATTGGAATATAGTCACTAAGCTAACTACATAGTATATGTCAGGCCGAGCACACATCATTACATATATCAAACTACCCATAATATTAGCATAAGGGATATGAGTCATCTTTTTTTTTTTCTCTTTAAGTCTTAGGATACAACTTTTTGAATAAGCTCTCGCTCTTTACAACAGAAGTGTCAATGAGTTTACATCCACTCATTAAGAAGCGCTCGAGAACTTTCTTTATATAAGTCTGTTGGGACAAACACAAAAGTATCTTTGAGTGATATCTGTAAATCTTAACTCCCATAATGTATTTTACCTTGCCCATATCATTCATCTTAAAATTGAAGAATAATCACTCTTTTGTGACGACTATAAACTCTTTATCATTTCCAGCTAGTAGTATGTCATCAATATACAATGACAACATAATGAAAATCTTCATAAACCTTTTGACATAGACATAATGGTCATCTGTGATCATCGTAAACCCATTCGAGAGAATGGTTCGATAGAATTTAAGATACCATTGTATAAATGATTGATTTAAGTCATATACAGATCATTTGAGCTTGTACACTTTGCGCTCTTGACTTTTAACTACAAAATCCCGTGGGTTGATCTATATAGATCTCCTTATCTAATTTTCCATTGAGAAATGTTATCTTAACATCTATCTGATAGAGTTCCAAATCCATGTTTGCTACTATAGATAGAATCAGGCAAGTTGAGGCAAACATCACCACTGATGAAAATGTTTCCTTATAATCTATACCCTCTTGTTGGATATATTCTTTCGCCACTAAGCGAGTTTTGTATCTATCTATTGATCCATCCAACTTGCGTTTGTCCTTCCCATTTGTCCCCAATAACCTTATGTCATGTTGGTAGATTAACCAAATCCTAGACCTGATTATTCCTTATAGACTCAATCTCATCATTAAGTGCTTTCATCCACTTATTTTTAGTAGAAATAAGATAGCCTCATCAATTGTTCTAGACTCATCATCATCATATAAAGCTATCATAAAAGCTTATCCTTTTAATCTCAAAACGACGATAGGGAATATTTTCACATGTACTTCTATGCGTCTGAGATTGTTATGATTGATGGACAAGTAGTATGCTCCCACTCGGATTCAAGTTTTTTTTTTATAATTTGTAAGAGCTTGAAGAATATCTTCCTCATTCTCAACTAAATTTCTTTGAGCATTTTTCTCTTGTTTCACAATCTCATGAAGTTCTAAACTCCTATCAACCTCGCATCTACTTGGAAACTCATTTTTAATGAAATTCACATCTCGTGGCTTAATCTCAGTCACACTTACTTATTCAAATTGGGTTTCTTGGTGGTTCATAGTTCATATGGGGTAGAAGTTACTAATTAGGAGGGCACTTGGTTAAAAATTTAGGCAGCAGTCAAAAGTGCATCCCAAAAAAAAAAATTGGTAGGTTTGCTTGCGCTATCATTGACCTAACCATTTTAAACAATATTCGATTTCTCCTTTCTGTTATACCATTTTGCTGCGGCATACTTAATATCATCAACTGTTTTTTAATTCTTTTTTCATCACCGAACCTTTTAAATTGTTCAGAAATATATTTTCGTCCTCAGTCAGTTCTTAGAGTTTTTAAACTATTTTCTAACTAATTTTCAACCATTCTTAGATATTGCCTAAAGCACTCTAATACTTCAGGCTTATAGGAGATTAAGTAGACATGACCATAATGTATAAAATCATCTATAAATGCGATCAAGTAGACACATCTATGTCTTGCCCTCACACTCATTAGACCACAGATGTCTGAGTGGACTAATTGCAATAGAAAAGATGCCCTAGTGGCTTTTCCAAACGGTTTTCTATTAGCTTTTTTTATTAGATAATGTTTACATGTGAGCAAGATGACCTTAGTGAGATTACCTATCAAGCCTTCTCTAACTAACCAAAGCATTATATCTTGCCCTATATGGCCAAGGCTAACATGTCATTTATATGAATCCAAATTATTCGATGCAGAAAAAAAAGTAATAAATTCATTCATATTTGAATAATCCAAATCCAATATCATAAAACTGTCTTGAAGAAAAGCACAACCATAAAACACATGGCCCAAATAAAAAAAATAAAACATAATTATTTTCATATACAATCTGGAAACCAAGTCTTAATAGAGTAATAACCAAAAGTAAGTTTTCTTGAATCTCAGGAGTATATAGCACATTATGGAGAAAAAGAGTGCGGCCCTACAAGTCTAGCTTGTAGATAACAAGTCCTAGCACCTACACACTAGCTCCATTTCCCACCTTGCTATCACAGCTCCTAGCTAGAATTCGACGATTCTCCACAAATCCAACTCTATCTTGCGGCTATGTGTTCAATTGTTCTTGAATCAACAATCCACATAGGATATGAGTGAGCAACTATCACATGGCTAGTTACAAAAACAATGCAAAAAAAGTCCAAGTGTTCCTTATTTGGCTCAGTGCAGTCACGCGCGAAGTGACATTTCTTGCCGCAGTTGAAAGACTCTAATTTTGACTTGTTCTTCCCCCAATTATCCCTCTTGATACGTTAAGAAGTTTCTGACACATTCTAAACTTATCTAGCAGCTACCCCATTTTTAGATTTATTGTGCGAACTAGAATCAGTCACATAGGCCAAATGATTAGGCTTAGCAACCTCTAGACACTCAACCTTCAATTCCAAGTGACGCGAGACATCATCAAAGTTTTTAATATTCTCGTTATGCGTCAGGTTCTAACTCATATTCTCCCAAAAATTCGGTAGTAATCTTATCATTGCCTAGACTTGCTATTCATTATTCAGATTGTTTCCAGCCGATTTAGCTTTGCGAATCATGATCGACATAGCCCTAAGATGTTGCTTCATTGTGTGATCAGAGCACATCTTATATGAGTCAGATCTCATAGTTAATCTACGCAACCTAGAGGCGAAAGTTTCACCAAACTTCAGCTTCAAAGCCTCACACATGCTTTGGATAGTATCTTAGGTCTCGAACTCACACATTAGATCATTGTGTATGTTGCTTAACATTATTATGTGCGCACACCGATTTTTCTTAATCCATTCAATATAGGTTAATTCATCTAACTTATGTTATTCCGAGTTCCCTTCCTTGGGCAGGGAGTGAGATAAGACCTCTATGACTTCTTGTTCATCTAAGACATACTGGATTTTGCGATGCCATAAGTTATAGTTCTCCCTATCCAATTTCTCTTATTTGTTTCAATCGGTAACTATACTCTTAGATGTTATTTCACTACAACACGCAAAAAAGAAATATTACACACACCTAAGAAATTTTTCGCGTCCATCCAAGTTAGAAAAATAATAATTTAAATATGTCGTAAGATCGAAAAATCGCTATGCCTCAGACTTATCTTTTGCGCCACAATATCCAAATATTAAATTTCTAATTTAATTCCTGCGTCAATTTAAAACAAATATGAGAGATTTAATCATTATAAATCCGAACCATACTCTCATTATCTAAAGTAGTCATCTAGTCCTAGTTCATGCATAAAGACAATTCCTACTTAAATCGCACTAATCTTTTGGGTCAGTCTACAAGGATAGCTACACCAACCACAACAGCCATTGCGTTAGTCTATAAAAATGATTTATATAAGACCATTATAGTCTTTTTTTTCTTATTCCATTAGTGCATTTATAATTTTTACTGGGGTCATTGCAATTTTTTTAGCCTATCATTCACATTGCCAAATCTAACTAAGACTATTTAGTGGGGATTATCTATTTTATCACTAATAATAAATTAAGGCTAATGTCTTATCACTCAAACCTAATATTCATAAATGATAAAATAATCACATATCCACATGTTCAATTCACACATAAATGTAATCACATTTAATCAAACATAAATTAAAAGATCGCAATTAATTTAACATTATGGAATAAAAAAAAATAGCATGAATATCACCATATATTCACATGTAATCAAATTTAATCTAATGTATTAAATAAAAGATCACGTGTAATATTATATGAAATATATCTAAGCATATATTTAAATTATGCAACAATTTTTTCTTTAATAAATGAAGGAAATGTATAATAAATACATTTAAAATCCCCACCTAAACCAAAACAAACTCGTAGCCCAGTGGAGTGCATGGTTCATGGTTTTAATAAGTAGTCAAGGCCTCAAGTCCCACAAGTATCACTTTTTATCCCTTTTATTCTTTTTGTACAAAATAAAAAGGACTCAAATAAAGTCTGGGCTGCAAAAATGGCCCAAAGCATTTTTTTAAACCAAAACTAGTGGGCCTTTCAGCCCAAGCCCAGCCAAAATAGGTGACTTAAGCAGTCATCTTCAACCTCTCGGCTAGGGCATTATTCATGTAAATAGTGCCCTTTTTACAGCAAAGAGATGCAGCTGCTTAGGTCGCCGCCCACTACAAGAAAAACTCTCATATGAAGTCTGGTGTTGCTGTTGCACCCTTGTGATGCACGCAGTAGCCCTGGGTGCGCACAACACTACCAGGGTGCACGCGGTACGTCTGGGATGCTTCCAAAATATATGGCCTAATTGTGGTATTTTTTTTTTCCAAACTTGTGGCGGCTTAGCCACATACCTAAAGTTAAAATTTTTCAAAAAAAAAAAATTCTAGTTATGCAAAGCAGCTTTCATGGAGTTTTCTTAAAAGAATTTATAGAACCACTTTGATGGGATTTTAAAAGAAAAAAGAGTACTAAAATGGCACCCTCAAGCATATTTCAAACATATGCGAAGAAAAAAAAAACTGGAAACAATTACACATGCTCTGATACCAATGTATGAAAGCTCAGCGAAAAAAATACCTCAAATTCAGCTTAGAATATTATTCTACAATCTTTCCAGATTGTAAATCACAAGCGTTTCTTCTTAGTGATGAAATGTATTACGTAGTATAAAACTAGAGTAACATTTAACAAATAAAACTAGAGTAACATTTAACAAATTTACAGTATAAATACTTTATCAAGAAAGAACAAAAAAAGAGATATTTTTTTGTATGTTTTTAGATGAATCCAAAAATTAAGATGATGGAGACTATTTGTAGGGTAACATATGGCTTTAAGTCATACATTACACTTTGTAACATCGAGTGAGGGGGGGGGGGGGGGGTCTGGGGTTGCACGCCCCTCCATCTAACAGTTTTAGATCTAGGACCTACGCTTGATAAATTTTGATGAAAAATGTTAATTGTGTTTAAAACAATTTTCAAAAAACTTACTTCTATCAATTATGGATATACTAAACTTATGAAATTAATCACACGAGTTTACCATAAAATGATAATTAAACTTATAATAACCCATACATATATTCTCTTGTTATAAAACAAAGAGTAACTTAGGTAGAAAAGATAAAGAAGAATAAGAATAAAAATATTTATAAATTAATTATTTTTTTTAATACCATTTCACGACAAGTTTATTCTATTTGAATTCCAAATTTTTATATACGTTAGTCACACAAAACTCAAGACAAATAGCTACCCACACCCAATTTACCCCTCCTTGGAGCATTGATATTATTCTATAAAAATTTCCTTTAAAATTTAATAAAAAATATAAATTTAGTAGAAAGTCAATAAAAAAAATTATGTACATTGACAAAAATATTAGCATTGAATCCATCAAAAGCTAAAAGTTCAAACTTTGAGCTACGGTATTTGAATACCATCATTTATATTTGAAATATTAATATTTACAAGTTAAACTAATTATTTAATTTGTTTTATTCTCTCTATTTAATTTTTTTCATTTTTCATTAAATATAAAGAAATATTTTTGATGTGTTCAATGTAAAATTATTTTGGATGTTGACTTTCTATTAAATTTATATTTTTTATTAAATTTTTTAAAAAAATTTGATTGAATCAATATCAATACTCTTATTTAATTATCTTATTTTCTACCCTTCTTTGTTCATCCTCATCATTTATAAACTACATAATTACTAAGAGAAAAAAAATGTATAATATAAGAATGATAAATATATTTTTTTAGAATTTTATTAATTTAATTTGGCATATAAAAAAACAACATTTCACAAAATAAAAAGCAAAATGTATTTGATCATTTTGACGAGGGGGCTTCTTGGTAATTGGAATGAAAGTAAGTAAGCTACACCGACACGTATGTGACGGCTCCTTTTGATTAGGAAAAATGAAAAATAAAAAATAAAAAAGTCATTTTTTCTGATTTTGTTTTCCTAAATAACTCCTCTTTTTTGTTCGATCGAAACTAGGAACAGAGACCTCGCTGCTCTTTGTATCTCGCTCGGTCTCTCTCCGGTCAGTCTTCTGGTATGAATCTCCGTTATCCTTTAGATTTTCTGTACAATTTAGCAGCACAACATCTTCATCGAAGCATTGTTATAAAGGTTTCCTTTTATATATCTCTTAGAGGACAATACGCTACAGGCTTAAAGCTCTTTAATCAGTATTGTTCTTGATCATATATATCCGTATACTTTTTATTTTTTTGTCCATTTTTTTCTTATATTGGGATTTGATCTTTAATTCAGTAGCCCTTGGCTTGATTTTAAACTTTCCGGGTTTTTATCAGTTGGACTTAATTATCTCTGACAACCAGAAAAATTAGAAGAGAAAGTCGATGGATAATGGGTCGATGGATTCTAGGTCTCATGGTCATGAAGGATATGCAGCATCTTCTTCAAATTTATCGGCTTTAGCCATGCCTTTTACGGTTGTGCCAATATCCGTTGCAATCCCGCTTGGGCATTGGACTGAATTCTCTTATGGTGTTCCCTTGAGTTCTTCACTGCACAATTGGCTCCCTGCGGACTATCCTGATTCTGGGCTTGGTTTATATTCAAACCACCCCACAGAATACGATCCGATGCATTCATCAGATGCATATGGTTACGGTGGCTCTCATGATATTCATTCATCCTATTCCCACTCGACTCCAGTGAACCCTATCGCCTCGGTTCCGGTCGATGGCGTGGCAACTAGTACTGTTGAAGCCCAAGTATATTGTCCCTCATATATCCCGCTCCCAATTGAAGATCATGATCTTATGGTGGTTCCAGATGAAACTAATTATGATTTTTCATCGATTTCCGATGTTGTCACCTCGGATGGATCCTCCAAGAACGATCATACTCAATCTGGTTGCCACTTTGAAGGTGGGTTCTGCTCAAAGGATTTGACTGTATCTGGTTCATCCTCTTTTTTCATGAATGATGCGAACCTAGTTATCTCTGCCTTGCCTTAAAGTAAATATGATTGTTTGTTTCATTATTTTCTGTTGGAATGCATGTTAGTTATTGTGATTTTGAATGCTACATATTGCCAATCTATCAGTCTTGTTATTATGGTTGAATGTCGTTGGCCAATTTGTTTTCATCGAGATTTTTGTTATGAAGTCTGATTGTTATTACCATTCGTATGTTGTTTATCACAGAAACTTTAGCCTTGGGATTGTGAGGAAAAAAGAAAGGAAAACAAAAAGATGCATAATGAGTACATTGTTGTAAGGGTAGTCTGCTTTTTCTCATTAAATTTTTATGATTATTTACCATGCACAGGAGCTCAAGCCTCCAAAGGCTCATACACATGTGAAGAAGGTTCCAATGTCAATGATATGTTGGGTCGGGAAAAGCACGGTGGATGTTCAAATACGGAATGGCCTAACAATAAATCCTTCCCAGTCAACAATCTGCAAGCCGTGCCCATTGATTATTCAAAAACATTTACCTATGGTGCCCCTTCGGTACTTCCAGACAACCCACATAAAAAGCCATTCTTCGAAGAAATGTACAAACGTCAAGTGCCATGCATTGCTTCATATGAGAAACACATTAGGCATTGTAATGCTAGAATGAGCGGCAGTGCATCATGCATGACATCTTCACCTTCACTTGTCATTAGACCGCCAGATGTCGACACCAGCATGTCTGCACCAAATACAGGTCCACTAGAGGATATGAATTTTGGGACTGATGCGACTGATCCAAATGTTTGTTGTAATGGTCCATCCTATGCAAACGAGTCCTTTCCCTTGTTAGACTCTAAAAACAAAGTTCGGTTTGATACAAGCCTACTTAGAATGCACCTAGGCACAAATGATTCTAGAATGGAATCATTATCATTAAAAAATGAAGAGCTTTCGAAGAAGAAAGAAATTTCTGAGGATGCCTTGGATCAAGCCTTTAAAACAAAATCTGGATTTCAAATATCTCGTACAAGTTCAAATGGCTGCAATTTGACACTTGATCCTATTGAGAATTCTTCTGAAAGCTTAGATTATTATAACCCTGTTGTGGACTCACCATGCTGGAAAGGAGCTCCAGTTATTGGTTCAAACTTAACACCTTCCCTCACCAGGCAGCAAAATTCTGAATCAAGCAAAATGATTCCTGAAAAGTACTCATCAGAGACTTGTGTTGAAGATCCAGGGTCTAGTATCAGTGATGCTACAAGTTCACAAGATGTTTCTGTCTATTCCTCTGGATATGACCTGTCTTCATCATCTTCAGTGGAAGATTCTTCTGATAACCTTACTGAACTGGATGAGCCAGATTCAACCTCAAAAATAGACGTCCAGACGCTGATTAATTTAATGCGTGACATGTCTGGCTTGCTTCTATTTTGCACTTCAAATGATTCACTTGAACTGAAGGATGGAGACTGTGAGGTCCTTAAGGATGCCATCTTTAATCTCCATCGATGTATGTTAAAGGATGGTGAACAAATGACTGTAACACGAGAATCAATATTTCCCCAGCAAGGCACATCTCAATATCTTGAAGATTTACCAAAGCTTCCAATGGTATGCTATTTTCTTCTGTTTTATCTCAATATAGACTTGGTTCTTTACTAGGTAAGAAACAAGTTACCTTTCTAATAAATGGTAGATATTCCAGTGGATTGCTTCTCTTTTTTTCACTGATTAAAGTTAACCACATGAATGACACAAATATGAAGTAAGAGAGACGCTGCTGGCTGGTTGGGCTATTTATTTGTGAATAACAGCCCTCCAATCACGATTTGCCACATAAAAAATACATTACAAGAGAACTACATTCAACCACGCAGAATCACTCCCTCAATCACTTCGCACCCAACATTTCATCTCTTCCTCACTGCCTGTCTCTTCCACCGCTAGCCATCTTAGTCTGATGGCGGCAACCAAACTGACTTCCACCGCCACCAGCTCAGTTTAATTCCTTGCCCATCTCCAAACATATACGTACAAACAAATCTCACAAAAAAAAGTAAAAAAATCCAGCCCCTTTGTCCCCTCTTGCACAACCATCATCTGCGATTTTGACGCCGCCGATCTTCTCCCCTGTGAAATTACTATCAATCATGCAGATTTTCTTCTATTTAAGCACGCAGAGGCGGTGAGATCATGTAGGTTCAAGTGCCACATTGTTTGCCCCACTGAATGCAAGGACGGCCAAAACCCAGGCGCTTGGAACTCTGCACTACTAGCTAGCACCAAAACCCAGAAGAAGAGCTGCTTTTACTTCTGATTTTGAGTCTGTTGATGCTTTTCTCACTTGAGGAAACAGGGTTTTTGTATATTTATGATTTTTTTAGCAGACTTTGAACTTGAATAGATTAGGGTTTGGGTGCCATTGGATCTTGAAGAAGAAAAAGCCAAAGAAGATAGAGGAAACTAGATTTTCATCTGTTGTGAGCATTTAATTGGGACGAGACCGTTTGTTTGGACTAGTTTGGCTAGTCCAAAGCATTTGGGTAATGGAATCGCATTTTTGAGGTAGTCACTGTTTCCTTGCCACCGTCTAGAAGAAGAGGGCATGGGAGGAGACTGGAGTTTTTTGGGTTTTGGTCAAGTGTAGGCAGACACAAACAAATTTAAAATACAAATACAGATATAGCTTACATGGCCTTCAAATATTGGAGGGCTGTTTAGTGAGGGGAAGCAGCCGGACTGGACCGCTCCTAGGTATTCTCATGAAGTAAATGGCAAGCTTTTGTACAGGCCATTATATGACAAAAAGATGGCCTTTCTCATATCTGAGCACTATTTTACAGCACAAAAAGCTCCAATGCAGGCTTCCTAAAAATTCTCTTAAACCCCAGATATTTGAGCCACTTGTATCTTCGTTAGAGAGCAGGTTTATCCACTTGAGAAAGTTCTGACATTTCGGCAAGCTGCATAATGATTTTTTCTTGAAACGAGATGGATACATATGGGCTATGGTGTGTAGAGTGCAGCTCCCAGCCTCCCTGTTTGTTCTAGCTAGCTGACTGAAAGGCAAAATATGAAACCGTTCATTATAATATTCCATTCAACAATTTAAGCTTTATCTTTTTTATTTGGATCATGAATATAAACCAATGTTTCTTTTTTTAACAATGAAGTCATATTTTAGGTTCTGAGTAATCCACGAGTCTGAAACTTCTAGTAAAGATTGAATTTGTTGATTTTTTCTCTCATCCTCTGCTTCTAAGATGGGTCCCCAGTGTTTAAAGAATGTAAAGACTTTGTGCGTGGATATATTTTTGTAATCATATTATGCTGGACTTCAGGAAGTGAATGTAGACAGCCCTAGAGTGACAAAAGAAGCAGCTGTTATCACTCGGGATCAGCTTGACCATAAGTGTCATCATGAGGAAAAGCATCATAATATTGGTTCTGGTAATACAATGGAGATGATATCAGATTTTGTTTCTGCCAAGGGTGGTGCCAACATGGTGGAAAAAGATAACATGACGCAGGTTCTTTTTCTGTTTGTTTTTTTAATACACCCATAATAGCTGTTGATCATTATTCTTCCCATGAAGAATGCAAAAGGAAGGGGAACAAAATGGAAATAAGACCTTAGTTCTTCGCTGTGGATTATGTTTTACAGGCTATTATGAAGGTTCTCAGTGAGAATTTTGATCATGAGGAAGAAATGCAGCCAAATGGCTTGTATAAAAAATTATGGCTAGAAGCAGAAGCTGAATTATGTTCCATCAAGTATAAAGCTCGCTATAATCATTTGAGGATTGAGATGGAGAAATCTGAGTTGCACGAGGCAAAAGGTACTAATTTTATCTAAAACTGTTAGTTCCTTTTTATTACTTAATCTAATATTCGTGTGCTTCAGATGTGGCAGTAAATACACCGGATGTGGAGAAAAGACTATCCAAGGCTTACCGTGATTTAAATGCAGTTGACAAAGTAATACCTAATGCCAAGGTTGAGGCCAAGTTTGGCCCTTACTCTGGTATTTCCATCCAGGATACCCCTTTCATGCAGCCTGTTATGGCTAGATATGGTATTCTAAAAAACCGGATTGACCACTCAAATTCCACTACTACTTTAGAGGAAGCATCAAGCTCAAGAACATATCCTGAGGTGAACAAGGTTGACCAATTGATTCCTGAAACAGCCCAAGCAAAGTATGCAGCCAAGTATAAACCGCCAATTTGGGTGCATAAAGTGTCCACAAATGTAGAGGAACTGCTGACCTCAAGTGTTTCTCCTCTTCTGAATGAGGTTAAGAAGGACACCCTGATCCCAGATATTTCCATCCCAAACTCTCCCTTTTCAACCAGAAGCCCCAACACAGACGAAGTTGAGGATGACAAATTAATACATAATGCCAAGGTTCTCCCTTACTCTGGTATTTCCATCCAGGATAGCCCTTCCATGCAGCCTGTTATGGCTAGATATGGTATTCTAAAAAACCGGATTGACCACTCAAATTCCGCTACTACTTTAGAGGAAGCATCAAGCTCAAGAACGTATCCTGAGGTGAACAAGGTTGACCAATTGATTCCTGAAACAGCCCAAGCAAAGTATGCAGCCAAGTATATACCGCCAATTTGGGTGCATAAAGAATCCACAAATGTAGAGGAACCGCCGACCTCAAGTGTTTCTCCTCTTCTGAATGAGGTTAAGAAGGACACCCTGATACCAGATATTTCCATCCCGAACTCTCCCATTTCAATCAGAAGCCCCAACACAGATGAAGTTGAGGATTCCATCATGACCAGATTCCATATCCTTAAGTGCCGGGATGACAATTCGAGATCCATGGATGTGAAAAGGCAAGAACCAACAGAGGCAGTTCGTCTTGGGTTTTCAGATGAGAAAAACCACCGGTCAATCAGTAGTGAAAGATCAGAGGATGGAAGTGTGGATTTAAAATTGGAACCAGTCTTGCAGCATAGCACTGCCAACAGTCCTGAAGACAAGTTAACAGTGAAGGAGTTTCAATTTCATGAGGATGATCCAACGGTCCAATCTCGCCACTCCAACAGGCTTGGGGATGCACTTGCCGCAGGTTGGTCTGATAGCTCTTCATCAGATTGGGAACATGTAACGAAGGAGGAGCTTATGGGTTAAACTTAAACCTGTTAAGCTGCTCAAGTTGGACCTGAATGTTCCTTTGGTTGGTTTTATATTTTCTGAAAGAAAGCCATGCAGTTTCTTCATAATTATAACATGGGAATTACTTTCTTTGAATTTGTAAAAAGCCTTTGAACATAATCTGGATTTTTAGAACCTGTGTTTTGTTTTTTCCTTTCATCTCCTTTGGCTATTAATCTTGCAAGTTGCATTGCTTTCTATTTGAATGCCCACCCCCATGAATCTTTGCCTCTTCCAGATCCTTTCTATTAGGTTCAAGATCTTTTGTTTTTAGTTTGACATTTGTTTTTGTAGATATTAAGTTTTTAATTATAAAAAATTTTATATTTATTATTAGTCATATGTTTGTGGACACGTGTTGACATCCAATGGTACTGATATTGTTAATAGGTTGACGTGGCGTAAATTTGACAGAGTGATTAAATTAATAGCACAAGGAGTAAGAGTCAAAATTAAGACCTGGTTTGTTTTTCTAAATCTATTTTAGCTTATCTTATTTTATTTTATCTCAAATTTATTGTTATATTTTTTTAAAATTTTATACAAAATAAAATAAATAATTCAATTTTTTTAAATCTTAAAATAATTTTTTCAAATTTTAAAATAAAACTAATATTAAAAATATTTTTATAACAATATTTTTATTTTTATTTTTAACTTTTATTTTATCTTCTCATCTATAAAACTCAACATGTATAACGAGGCAAATGTCTTTCCCGCGATTTTCCTCCTGTGTCTACTAATAGAAAGCATCTGAATAGTACATTACATGATCTATCGTAGAACTTTCGCCAAAATTGAAAAAAAGAAAAAATAATAAAAACTGAAATTGTGTGATATGTATTTTAAATTTATTTTAGTAGTATAAAGTAAATTTAACGCCTCATATTAAAACACATTAGTTTTGTAAATTTATTTTGGTAAATTTTTATATAATTACTAATTAATGAACTTATCATTACTAATTATCCAAAGATCCTCTACAAACTTTAAACAAAAAATCTTACTAAAATTTTTAACAACAAAGAAATCTTGTTAAAACAAATTTACAAATTAATGTGATATAATAAATTGTAAATTTTTTTATTATAAAATAGATCTAGTCTATTATATAAAATCACCTCAGTTTATAAAGGGTCGTGCTATCATGCCGCATGCCATCCTCAAATGACCGCTGGAGCTTACCGCCAGGGCCGCTCTTGCCTTAGGCAAATTAAGCAATTGCCTAAGGCTCCTTAGTGATAAAAAGGTCCATTTTCAAAAGGTCTAAAATATAATTTTCAAGAAAAATCAATTAATTAAAAAATTAATTAACTTAATAAAAGGACAAAATTATTAAATAGATATGATTTGTCACTATTAGTTTAAAAAGTATTCTATATAATAATTATTTCAAATATTCTCTTTATAAGAATACAATTCTCTTTTGTCATTCTTAATTTAATATATGATATCATAATTATAAATAACAAAATCTAATTTTTGAATGTTCATAAAAAAAAATTATATGATTCCTTTGAAGAGGCAAGAGCCCACTTTATTTTTTATAAAACTTTATTGATGATGATTATTATAATTGCTTCTAGATCTTTTTTAGATATAAGAATACGTCTAAATATCTAATATGATAGTGAAATAGTTTGAATTAAAATATTTTATTGAGTTTTGAGTGAGAAAAAAAAGTTGAAGTTAAAAATAAGTTAGAATACATTAAAATAATTATGTTCCCAAATGTTAAGACTAATTCAAGTGATAACTCACCTCCAGATCATCAAAGCTGCTCTGCCACGCCCTCTGAAGTGCTGACCTCCACGAAGGCTCCTTTGAAGAATAGTCTAGAAGAAATAGAGCATAACTGAATAGGAAACTTGAACCGATGATTGCCTTTCAATTGAATGGATTTTCCTCTATATAAAGATATGTCTGATTGGTGTAAAGGAATGGAAACAACGTGTATACAAAATCTCTCTGAAATGAAATTATTCAACCCTTTGAGTCTCTCGATCCTTCCAATTCTGATGCATCTTCGTCCTCAGCGTCTCCAACCAACCCTAACTCTAATCATCCCTCTTCCCCAACATCTCCAACTACAAATTCTACTCATCCCACTACTATCTCGATCCCACTAGAGCCCCCTCATCATCCTATGAAAACATGTTCCAAAACCCACTCATCGCGGCCTCTCATTCACACCGATGGGACTATTCCATGGCCGCGACAACCATCCGCCTCCCTTATATCCACCTTCATTCCTGAAGAGTCCACTTCCTTTACTGAGGCATCACAGTTCCTTGAATGGAGAGCAACAATGGCTACTAAGTTTGCTGCTCTTCTACAGAACCGAATATGGGACCTTGTCCCGTACTCTCCCTCCTTCAACCTCTTAGGTTCAAAATGGGTTCTCAAAACCAAGCACCGGACTGATGGTTCCCTAGAACGTCGTAAAGCCCGTCTTGTGGCAAAGGGTTTTCACCAACAACCTGGGCTTGATTATGGTGAAACCTTCAGTTCGGTTGTTAAACCGGTTACAATATGTCTCATCCTTTCTCTTGCAATTACTCATCACTAGCCTCTTCACCAACTGGACATTCAGAATGCATTTTTACATGGTGACCTTGAAAATAATGTCTATATGCAGCAGCCTCCAAGGTTGGTAAGTCTTGACTTTCCTGAACATGTTTGTAAATTACAAAAATCGATCTATGGCTTGAAGCAAGCTCACCGAGCTTGGTTTTCAAAGCTCACAGATCAATTACTTCAGCTTAGTTTTGTCGGTTCAAAATCTGATAGTTCTGTTTTTATCTTTTGGAGGAATTCTAATTTCTTGTTTGTACTTATATACGTTGATGACATGGTTGTGTTATTGGATCTAGTTCATCTCTTATTTTTGATTTTATTCGGACATTGAGTTCTTATTTTCCTGTTAAAGACACGGGATCACTGCATTATTTTCTAGGAATAGAGGTCTTTTGCAACCCCTCTGGTTTGTACCTTTCACAATCCAAATATATTTCGGTCCTCTTACTTAAAACAAATATGCATCAATCTAAGCCTGTCACAACTCCTCTCTCAACCTCCGACAAACTAATCAACACTGATGGTTCCTCTCTAGAAGATTCGCATCTCTATCGCAACATTATGGGCAGCTTGCAATATATGGCTTTTACAAGGCCAGATATTGTTTTTGCAGTCAACAAAATCTACCAATTTATGCACTATCCACGACTGCCCCACTGGCAGGCTGTAAAACGCATCCTCCAATATATCAATCATACCAAAAATCTTGGTTTTCATTTTGGTTTAAACTCTCCCATAAAACTTTGTGCTTTCTCTGATGTGGATTGGGCAGGATGTCCTGATGACCGTAGGTCAACTGGTGGGCATTCCATCTATTTTGGCTCTCATCTTATCTCATGGGGATCCAAGAAACAGCCCACAGTAGCCCGATCTTCTACAGAGGCTGAATACAAAGTTGTTGCAAATGTTACATGTGAAATCTTATGACTTCAATTCCTTTTACGGGAACTTGGTATTTTTCTCGAAGAAGCACCAACCTTGTGGTGTGATAACTTGGGTGCCACCTATCTCTCACTAAATCCTGTTTTACATGCTCGCACGAAACATGTGGAGCTTGATTATCATTTTGTTAGAGAGTGTGGCAGCCAAAACACTAAAAGTTACATTTATTTCTTCTAAAGATCAGTTGGCTGACATATTTACTAAACCTTTGCTCTCAGCACGGTTCTTACACTTATGATCAAGCCTCTCTTTCTTTAAAGTGCTGCTTGAATCGCGGGGGGATGTTAAGACTAATTCAAGTGATGACTCACCTCCAGATCATCAAAGCTGCTCTACCACATCCTCTGAAGTGCTGACCTCCATGAAGGCTCGTCTGAAGAATAGTATAGAAGAAATAGAGCATAACTGAATAGCACACCTGGACCAATGATTGCCTTTCAATTGAATGAATTTTCCTCTATATAAATATATGTCTGATTGGTGTAAAGGAATGGAAACAACGTGTATATAAAATCTCTCTGAAATGAAATTGTTCAATCCTTTGAGGCATTCTTTCATACACTTTGTCTGCTTGGGTATTATTCTCAATACCAAACGACTCCTAATACTCGAGAGCATGTTTTATAAAACTAAGTTTGATAAAAAAAAGTTTCTAAATCGATTTTTTTTTAATAATGATTAAGTTGGTTATTAGTTGAAAATGCAGTATTAATATTAATTAGTGGTTTTACTTGACAAACGACAGGCATTATTTTTTCATAAGATGAATTATAAAAATTAAAATTAATTAATTTTCTTTTATTTTAATAAAAAAAGGCCCCAATTAAAAATTTTATCTTAAGCCTCTTAACTTATTGAGCCAGTCCTATTTACCGCCCAACTATTTTTTTTAATTATCATTTATGATCATTTTAAAATATTTTTAAAAGATATAAAAAAATTAATACACGAATAATCACATCATTAACTATTAAATAAAAAAATTAGAATACATAAGTTATCAAAATAAATGAATATACTATTATTTTCCATTGGTAAATTTATTTTTATTATTCCCAAAACTTCCGGACAAACAATGGAGCAATCAAAGGCCAATGAAAGTGCATTAAATTTAAATAACTAATCTCCTCCATTCTTAATATCGGAATTTACATCAACACTAACTACCTTCTACTACTGCTACTATTATTATAAGATAAAGATAAGATTTATCCAGAACAAGTCATGTTTTGAAAGTTGGAGGTAATGGGCCAAAGACTTTGTCCAATGGGATATTTGGATGTTTTGAAAATGTCAAATGACCTATCCGAATTTTATCTTTAGGCCCTACATATATTATAATTTCATATTAGATTTCTTTTCGTGATAAATAATTAATTTTTTCTAATAAATAAATAATTAATTGTTATAGTATGCAAAAAAAAAATTCTGGCTTGCTGACTGCATATATATGTGTTTGTCTCAAAAGCCGAAATATATATTTGAACCGACTAATCATTCAAAAAGTCTCCCATTAGTCGACAAACGGCGTAATCACCCGAAGATCTTCGGATTATATAATTCGTATTGTTTAAATTATTATTCAAACGAAGTTGGTATCTGATCATATCAATATTGCTGCACATTAACTGTACTTCACGATCCTAATTTTTTTAATTTTTTTTTAATCACGAACCTAAATTCTCGAGTTATGTTATCTATTAAAGAAATATTTCAACTACAAAAACTAAATTTACAAAAATAAATTTATTAATTGACATGATTTAATATAATATATCAAATAATAAAATTATTTTTATTGTAAAATAGACTTAACGTATCACATAAAACGTAATTAATTTATAGTTAACTTATTTTTATTAAACCTCTTTGTTATTGGAAAACTTTATATATTATTTTTGTATTCTTATTAGTCATGATCAATCATGTTTGCATCAGATAGAAATAAGATGAATGCATGCAATATGTAATGTTTTTTAAACTTTTAGACAAAAATAACATACATTCATGTTTTTTGCATTGGAATGAATACATTATCTTCTCTTGCTGAAAAGTATCTTTTTGTTATAAAATTAAAAAAGAAACTACTACTATTACAAGAAATATATAAAAAAAACTCTTAAGAAATAAAATTTTCTTCGTTCTATAAATTTTTCTTATGAATTTCAGAATAAATAAAACTCATATTTATAGGCGTTGAAATTACTATGCAAGTTATTGTGCAAGACTTAAAATAATGTTGGTGGTGTCATTCATAAAAATAATTAAGGGGGAATGGGGCTGCCCCCAATAATTCATAACGCTCCCCTTTGAATGACCACCCATAAATAATCTGCCTCGTTAAAACCTTGTCAAGGAAAATCCAGTAAGAAGAAAAAATAATGGCGAAGGAAAAAGAATACAATATTCTTATGTACCGCCAAGTGCTTTAATATTGCCTCATTAAAATCTTGCAAAAGAAAATCCAGTGGAACAAAACCTCGATGAAGGAAAAAGTGTACAATCAATACAAGTCTTCAGGACTTTTACTCCTCCTGAAATGTGTATGACGATAGATTTTTGAGTTTTCACATTTCAATGTTCTGCACAATCTTCTAAAATGTCGTAGTTGATAATGCATTTGTGAAATCTGTCAGATTATCACCTGATCATATCTTTGATATATCCCCCTTTATTATAAGTAGTATTATCTTTATATAAAATTGTTGGACTATCATTGATAATGAAATATCACATTTTTTTTTATATATTGAGTCATTGATTTCAGCCAAATATACTCTCTACTTGTTTCATGAATTGCAATAATTTTTGAGTGATTTTAAGTTGTAGAAGATAATATCTGGTTGATAGACTTATTAAAAATCTGATACTTGTAGTAATACTTAAACTCTCCTTGATAATATGCGTTAGTATTTCAAGTAATAATCAAATATGATTTCAACATATATAACAGGTTAAAATTTAAGCATGATTTTCATCTAAATAATGTATTAGAGAGAACATGATAATATTTTCATCTAAAGTTTTCTCCCTCTCATTTGGTGTCATTAGGGAGAACTTGTTTATATATGGCAGAAATAGCATTGGAAACCATTTATGTATGATAAAAGCTGTAAACGTTTGGGGTCTAATATTATCGATTTGGCAAAAAATCAAATCCGATTAACGTTGTTGACAAACGAGATTTGAAGGTCTCGGATTGTTAAATAAATATAACCAGTTTTACTATTGGTTTACTTCAGCAAAAAGATATCACATTTTTCATAGATTAAGTTGTTGTTTATCTATAACGATATTATGTTTGACAGAAATTCTTATGTTAATGTCCCAGATTTGAACCATGAACCTTTTATACCTTAACTATTCATATTTTCTCCTGAGGCTGTAAACACCATGATAGGAGCAGAGATATATCTTTCTATTAAAACTAATCCTAAAATTATTGCAGCATCAAGAACCCTCAGTGCTTAATATGCTGTTTCTCTTATAACCATGTCTCAAAGGCTACTAGTGAAAACGAATGAGGTTGATCATCTTAAAAATCAAATATCTGAATTGCATCAAACGCTTGCAACTAAAAATAGAAAAAATAAAAATTTAAGACAATAAAACAATGAGCTGAAGAAATTTGTAAACTAGTATTCTCATAACTTGAAAATACGAATAGAAGAGTTGGAACGAGAGATAGCTCAAATACAAAGTCAACAATATTAACTAACGGCAGAGGTTCAGCGTTTATAAGAAAATTGAGATAACTGCAATTAATCTCTCTAACTTTTGAAATTATGCATCCAGCATATCTTTTAATCTTGATTAAGTGAGATTTGAAAAGATGATGATTTGTTTTGTTCTTATTTCCATTTCTATAAGAACCATCTTTAGCTTCATTTAGTGCGCTTTAAATTTTCTTCTCATATCTATAATTCATCTGTTCTTGCATTTTTATTTTACAAATTTTCAATATTTCTCATGATCAATCTATAAGGTATCCTTCTCCTCAGTTACAAGTTCTTCCTACATCTTCTGCAGGTGCCATGTTGTAGTAAGCGAATGATCTGGCTAATAGGTCAGATCGTGAAGCCATTTATGAGCTGGTGACTCTCAGTACTCGATACCCCTCCTCTATCGTTAGATTTTCCAACCGATTACAATTCAAAAATCGTGAGATTGAGAAATTTAACAAGAAGGTTTCCGTACTTCAACAACTTATTCAAGAGTCTGATAGAAAAATAGCAGACTTAAAACAAGAGAATAAAGATTTAAAATTATTGCCTGCCTCTTCATTTTGACTGTCTAATCATTTAGATAAGGATGGCATGTTGTTTTATGAAGAGCAAATGCATTTGAGAGATGAGGCTAGAAGTCTCAAATTTTTATAACTCATCTAGCAATTGAATAATCAGATCTTTCATTTTCAAATACATTTTTTGAATTTATAGCAGCCTTGGTGATCTCTTCAGGAGTTCTAACAAGATAAATCATCAACGTAAACTACAATAATGGCAAATATGGGTTTTGATAAAACACATGGGCATATAGAGTTATTCTCAAATCCTTTTTTTAATAAATACTCGCTGATTCAATCATACCACATGCATCCGGATTGCTTTCACCCATATAAAGATCTTTGAAATTTTATAAAGTACATAGTCCTAAATGTACTTGGATTAGATGTTTTAATTATTGTATATCTTTATATATGTAATGATTTTTATATATGTAATGATCTAATGATCCTTATAAATATGCATTGGCCACATTCATCAACTGCATATCTAATCATTTTATAATAATTAAATCGATTAAAAATATGAATGTAATTGCATTCATAACAAAGAAATATGTTTCCTCATAACTATTCTTGGGTTTCTGCAGGAAACCTTGTGCGACAAATTATACTGCCTAATTTCAGTTCTCATTACGTTTTCGTATAAATACTCACTTATATCTCATAGGCATTACACCATTTATTGTTTGGATAACAGGTCCAAATACCTCTCTTTTTGTTAGCGATTTTAATTCAGCTTTAATAGCTACTTTTCATTTTGACCAATCATTTCTACGTTGACATTCTTCGACGATTCTTGACTCACTTTCTTCATTACTTCTGGTAATGTCAAGGGCAATTTTATATAAAAATATGTTGTTGACAACAGTTTTATTTCTATTCATAATTTTTCTAATACTCATGAAATGTATTGAGATCTCATTGTTCCTCTTTAGGGAAAAACATTTCATAAAATACCTCTTAAGAAGTTTTCTCTTCAAGAGTTACCTCTTCTAGAGGTTTGTGCTCTTCAGGAGTTATATTCTTAAGGAAGTTTCCTCTTCAGAAGGATTATATTTTATATAGAAAGTACGTCTTTTCAAGAGCACAAATTTATTTTCTCTTTTGCACCAATAGGTCTTCAACGCTTCAGGAATATCTTAGACTCATCTTTTGCTATTTTAACAACTTGTCATTTAAGAACTTCAATTATTGTTTAAGTATTAACAACAGTAATATATAATTTTATAACACCTTTAGTATCAATAAATACATCCAGTAATTAATTTGCAACATTTTACAAATGGCTAATCTTCTGAATTTCTGGTTCATATTTATTTGTAAAAGGATCAAATTTAGACAGTATTTTATTATTCTAAGTAATTTCTTATTATGCTTCAGACACCGATATTTTATTATTTCAAAACATTATGAAATATTAATAAGTTTATATATAAAAGCTTAGTATAAGTTAATCAAGTGTTTGGCCATACAACAGGTACGTGACCAATGTTCAGTTATACCATATCTATGACAAACATTTTCATCTTTTTATGAAAAATTATTCTGAGGGTCTTTACCCTTTTTCGAGTTGAGTCACTTCTGGTGATACGGTATATTATTATTATCTTTAGTATTGTCGCTTTTAGGACTAACACTTCTATAATTTTTCTACCACGTCTATGTCTTTGGTTTCTTTGAAATGATGCATCGTTCACTTCTGGGAATGATGTAAATCCAATATCATAAATAAGACGTAACTAGTAATTTATTAACAAAAACTCATTATTTAGCTTAATCACTATAAGACAAAATAAAATTTCAGAATATTTGTTGAATTTTCGCTCTCAATATTGCTACTGCAAGAGCATATTCGAGGTATAAAAAATAGTATATGTTTTCTTTAACATATCATCATCAGTGACCTTCTTACTGTATAATTTTAAAATTGAGTTGATTTTAAAGAGTTCAGAATATTCAATACCACTCTTAAAATCTTGCAACTTTAGGTGCAATAAGTTATAATAAACTTTTGAGAGGATTACATTTTCTGGTACTCATATCTCTCCTTTAATTCATTTTACAAAATAAGAAAATTTTTCACCGTGAGATACATAGTATGGTCCTGCAAGGACACGTGATTTTCTTCTTTGATTGTATTCCTCAATTTCATCATATCCAAAAAGATCTCATCAAGGATCTTGGATAAATAATTTTTCCAGAAATGTCAGTAATAATAAATCTCAATATTTGACATTATATATATAAATCACAACAATAAATCTATGGATTGAAAAAATATATTCACATAATCATGATAATAAAAGTAAAATTTTATCAAGTAATATTCAATAATATTACCTTTAATATTTATCTCGAGTACTGCAAATAATATATTGAAAAACTTACTTGAATTAGAAGACCACTAGTTTCAGTATCGATAGAATCTCGTGCTGATAACGTGTTATAAAACTAAAAAGGAAACTACTACTATTGCAAAAGAAATATAAAAAAAAAACTCTTAAAAACTGAAACTTTTTTCGTTTTATAAATTTTTTTTATGAATTTTAGAATGAATGAAACTCATATTTATAGGCGTTGAAATTACTATGCAGGTTACTGTGCAAGACTTAAAATAATGGTGGTAGGGTCATTCACAAAAATAATTAAAGGGAGCGGAGGCCGTCCTCAATAATTCATAACATGTAATGAATCAAATGTTTTCGTCGACAGCCGCCCCTGTCCCACCACTAAAATTATGTGAATGACCCCACCACTATTATTTTAAATTCTGCATAATGACTTGCATAGTGACTTGTATAGTAACTTGCATAGTAATTTCAAAACTATAAATAGGGGCTTCAGTTGTAATGAAATTCATAAGAAAATATAGAGAGAGAAAGAAAGTTTCAGTTCTTCAAAATTCCAGAGAGAGTTTCTTATTTATTTTTTGAAAATAGTAGTTTCTTTCTTTAGTTTCATAACACGTTATCAGCACGACGGTTCTACCAATTCTGAAACTAGTGGTCTTATTCCTCTGTAAGTTTTTCAATATATTATTTGAAGTTTTTAATAAATTTTATTGATGATTATCTGTGTGAATTTATAAATATATTTTCTGAGATACACATATTTATTTCATTATGTATATGGCAAATCTTACAAAATTGGAATTTGTTGCTCTTGATATATCTGGGAAAAATTATTTATCCTAGATACTTGATGCTGAAATTCATCTTGATGCAATGAACCTGGGAGAAACTATTAAAGAAGGAAATCAAGCATCCCTGCAGGAATGTGCTAAAGCAATGATTTTCCTTCGCCACCATTTTCATGAAAAATTGAAAACTGAATATCTCACAATAAAATATTCTTATATTTTGTGGAACAATTTAAGGGAGAGGTATGAACACCAGAAGACTGTCATTCTCCCAAGAGTTCGTTCTCAATAATTGCACATGAGGTTGCAAGATTATAAAAGTGATAGTGAGTATAATTCGGCACTTTTTAAAATAAACTCAGTATTAAAATTATGCGGTGAGAAAATCACCGATGATGATATGCTAGAGAAGACTTATACTACATTTCATGCCTCGAATGTGCTCCTGCAGCAGCAGTATCGAGAGAGAAAGTTCAAGAAATATTTTGAACTTATATCATGTCTTCTAGTAGCTGAGCAGAATAATGAGCTCTTATTAGAAAGTCACCAGTCACGCCCTACTGGCTCAATATCATTCACTGAAATGAATGGTAATAGGTTTGCATCATTTCCAGAAGTGAATGATGCATTCTTTAGAAGAAATTAGGGGCGTGGACATGGTAGAAGAAATTATAGAAATGTTGGTCCCAAGAATGACAACATTAAAATGGATAATAATATACCGTATCACGAGAAGTGGTACAATTCAGAAAGGGGTAAAAATCCTCAGAATAATTTTTCAAAGAAAAGTGAAGAGGTGTGCCATAGATGTGGAATGACTGAACATTGGTCACGTACATGTCGTACGGCCAGGCACTTAACTGATTTATATCAAGCTTCTATTAAAGGAAAGAATAAAGTGCATGAAACAAATTTAGTAGAACCATCAGATGATTTATTAGATTCAGTAGATGTAGACGTTACTCATTTTGATGTATCTGATTTCTTTAATCATCCTGAAGGTAGTATTGAACACTTAATTGGAGATGGAAGTGTTCCACTCAATTAATGTATTTTCTTTTTATCAGTAATAAAAGTTTTGTATATTTTGTAGAATCATGAATCACATTGATGAGTTTTTTATCTCTGAGTTGAATGATAAAGATATATGTCTGGCTGACAGTGCTACAACTCACACAATTCTTAAATAAAAGAAATATTTTCAAAATCTAACACTAAGTAAAACCTATGTCCATACCATATCAGGTTCATCGAATTTAATTGAGGGCTCCGGAAAAGCTTATATTGTGTTGCCTAATGGGACCAAATTTTGTATTGATAATGCTCTATTCTCTTCACAATCCATAAGAAATTTATTGAGTTTCAAAAATATACGTCGTAATAATTATCATATTGAAACGACCAATGAAGGCAGTAAAGAGCATCTTCTTATTACTAAAACAATATCGGACCAGAACCTCGTATTAGAAAAACTGTCTGCTCTATGTTCTGGATTGTATTATACAAAAATGAGAACAATTGAATCATATGTGGTAATGCACCAGAAGTGCATTGACCCTAAAGTATTTATGACTTGGCATGATCGCCTTGGACATCCGGGTTCTATAATGATGAGACGAATTATTAAAAATTCGCATGGGCATCCCTTAAAAAATCAAAAGATATTTCTACCCAATGAATCTCCGTGCTCTGCATGTTCTCAAGGTAAGTTGATTATTAGACCATCTCCCTCAAAAGTCATTGTTGAATCTCTATCCTTTTTACAAAGGATTCACGGAAATATATGTGGGCCTATTCATCCATCAAGTGGACCATTTAGATATTTTATGGTTCTAATTAATGCATCTAGTCGATAGCACATGTTTGTCTTCTTTCCACTAGAAATGTTGCATTTGCTAGACTTCTTATTCAGATAATTAAACTACGAGCACAATTTCCTGAGTATCCAATTAAGACCATTCGATTGGATAATGCAGGAGAATTTTCATCTCAAGTTTTTGATGATTATTGCATGTCAATAGGAATAGATGTTGAACATCCTATTGTCCATACACACACACAAAACGGTTTAGCTGAGTCTTTGATCAAAAGATTTCAACTAATTGCTAGATCTTTACTTATGAAATCAAGACTACCTGTTTCTGCTTGGAGACATGCTATACTTCATGCAGCATCTCTAATTCGCATTCGATCATCTGCATATCATAAATATTCTCCATTACAGCTTACATTTGGTCAACAACCAAATATTTCCCATCTTCGTATTTTTGGATGTGCTGTATATGTTCCAATTGTACCTCCACAACGTACAAAAATGGGCCCTCAACGTAGACTTAGGATATATGTTGGTTTTGATTCTCCATCCATTATTAGATACCTTGAACCCCTTACAGGGGATATGTTTAAAGCACGTTTTGAGGATTGTCATTTTGACGAATCAAATTTTCCGTTAATGGGTAAAGAAAAGTCGGTGCATGAAGCACGACAAGATATTACTTGGGATAATAAGACCTTGTCTCATTTTGATCCTCCTACAAATGAATGTAAACGGGAAGTTCAAAAGATTATTCATTTGCAAAATGTTGCAAATCAGTTACCGGATGTATTTACTGACACTAAAGGTGTAGTAAAATATTATATTCCTGCTGTTAATACTCCAGCAAGGATTAAAGTCCCTAAAGGACAAATTGTCAAAGCAGCAATAAATGAATCTAAAATACGCCTGAAGCGTGGAAGACTTATTGGTGCAAAAGACAAAATTTCAAAAAGGAAAAGAATACAAAATGAATTTGGTGTCCTTGAAAAACACGTACCCACAATACAGGCTACAAATATAATTGGCGCTCCTAAAGAACTCAAATTTTCTATTCAAGAACCTCCTGAAGAGGAAACTCTTGAAGAGTATAAATCTCCTAAAAATGGACCTCCTAAAGAGGTGTGTCATGAAATTTTTTCCCCTGAAGAGGAACAGGTACCTGAAAATAATGAGATCTCAATACATTTCATGAAAACTGGAGAAATTCTGGATAGAAATAAAATTGTTGTCGACAACATATTTTCATATAAAATGGCCTTTGACATTACCATAAGTAATGAAGAAAGTGAGCCAAAAAACGTTGAAGAATGTCGACGTAGAAATGATTGGCCAAAATGGAAAACAGCTATTAAAACTGACTTAAATTCGCTAGCAAAACGAGAAGTATTTGGACCTATTGTCCAAACACCAAAGGGTGTGATGCCTGTTGGATATAAGTGGGTATTTGTACGAAAACGTAATGAAAAAAATGAAATTGTGCGATACAAAGTAGGGGTGGGCAAAATTTTCGAATTCTGAATTCCGTCCGAACTCCGCTCCGATTCCGACTCCGATCGGTGTCGGAAATCGGAGTTCGGAATTCGGAGTCGGAAATTTCTGACTCAGGATTCGGAGTCGGATTTTGGAGTCGGAGTCAGGTTTTATACCAAACTCCGACTCCGAAACTCCGAAGTTTAAAAAAAAAAATAAAGATGCAAAACGACGTCGTTTTGCATCTTAATTTTTTTTTTTTAAAAACTTAGCTAAACGACGCCGTTCCATTTAAATAGAAACGGCGTCATTTAGGCTAGGGTATGTAAACGGCAACGCCCCACTGCCCCAGGCCCCCAGCTATTTCTTCTTCTTTCTTTCTTCTTCAGTTCTTCTTCGGTCTCGAGTCACCCTCAGCCCTCAGCCCTGATCACTGTGTACTGTGTCTTACGCCGTTGCACACAAACAGACCCTCACATCTAGCCGTCCCCCCTCAGCCTGAGTCCACTCCCTCTCACCGTCGCCCCTTCAACAACACTGGTCCCTTGCTCTCGCCGTTGCACCTCCCCTCACGGCCTCACCTTTCGAGTCGTTTTCCTTGCACGCACAGCCCCTCTCACGCATTTCTCACGGACCCACTGCCCAAGGCCCCAAGGTATTTTCTTTTCCTCTCTCTCCGTCGCATTTATTTACCTCATCGGATTCACATGAGCCAGTAGCCACGATTTGTAAATTTATTTATGATTTACAATTTCTCAGTAAACCCTATATTTGTTGTTGTTGTTGACTTGTTGTTGTTGTTGCAATTTACTATTTGGTATTTACATAGTCATTACTCATTAATTTTTGTTCATTTTAATTTTTGTTGTTGTAAATTTGTTGTATTTGTGAATATGGTATTAGATTTCTGATTTAGTTCTTTTTCTAGCACAAGGTGTTGGCCGCAAGACTAAGTTTTCAAATGATAAAAACATTGGCAATGAATTAGTCAAATACTAATATAGCTGATCTTTATTTAACTAAGAATACTAGCATTAGATTAGTCAATATATATATATATTTTTTAAAAATATAAGTTTGCATACATATCAAATTTTTTTGGTTATATTTAATCAAATACGAGAAAATAAAAATAGGAGAAGGAAATAAAAATACAAGTTGTCTTTAAAAATGAATAGTAAAACTTTAAAATTTTTTAAATTTGAAGAATTATTATTTATTTTTGAAGACAACTTGTACTTTTTGCATGTAGCAATTTTGATCCTCGGAAAAGGTCGATCTGTAGACGGTGGTAGCTAGATCTTGGGTTTGAAATTTTAGGAGAGATCACGAGTTGAGGTGCAGCGTGGCTTTGAAAGTAATCTTAGGTGCAGTGTGCGACGTTTAAAATTTTAGTCACCGGCCCCAACGTCTTTTGTTAGAGAAAAAAATAAGATAAACTAAAGCGATGGAAAAAAAAAAGAATCATAATTGTGTTATATATGCATGAATACTGCCCCACAGGCCACAGCAATGCTTTTCCGAGAGAACACAATGATGAATAAAGAGATATATTATAGAATAATATTCCCTATATATTCTGCATGCATTTATGTAAGAAGAAATTAATATTACAACCGTACGTTAAGCGTCCAAAATTAGTCATGATGAGAGTCACAGATAAGATTCAGTTATTGGTTTGATGCATTTATAATATGGATGCGTACGTTCTTAGCTTTGTTTAATTCTTCCAAGGAATGAATTTAAATAGAGTCAACAGAATCGCCGTAATATTATTAATTGTCGAAGTTATAAGATTAATTGATCATATTTCATCTTTTATCTAAAAACTCTTTTATTGCTCCATCAATCCATCTCATGAGCTATAAATTAAACTAACACTTTTTGCCAGTTTCTAGAACCCTGATCACAATAGCAACTCTCTCTCTCTACTATATGCTAACCAAATGCAATCATATTTGTCTAGACCAATATTGGTCATGTGGTGTATATGTGCATGTATTGACAATGGGGTGGCCCAGGGCGGCTCATTCATTAGGCAAATTAAGCGGTTGGCTAAGATGGTTGCCTAAGGCCTCTTAATGAAAAATTTTAAACAAATATTAAAAATTTCATTATTTAAAATAAAAAAATTATCTGAACTAAATAAATTAATCTTAAAGTTAAAGAAAAAATCAATTATGCATTTTGTTAAAAAAATAACGTTAACAACGGATCCTAATTAAATACTCTGCAGATTCGATTTCACTTGGAAAAATCAAAAGTCACAATAAACTTGGAAAAATCAAAACCTTAATAAATGATTATACCTCTACAACCAAAAAATAACGTTACAATTCATCTATAAAAATAATCAAAACATAAAAACTCTTCTTTTATACCTAACGATTTTACTTATCTCTCAACTTCAATCTCTAATTTCGAACTTTGATTCCTCTAATATTTTGATCCATCTTACTTGTATTTGCCTTCAAGATCGCTTCAATCGTTGCATCGCAATATCACCATCGTTGCACTTCACTTGCGGCTTCGAACTTGAAGAAGGTAGTGGCTGTGAGCTCGAAGAAGGCCGAAAGCAACGAATAGAACGTCAGAAAGGTAAAGTAACTTACAAATATTTCACCTATTTTTCAGTTTTAATTTTATATGTATTTTGTGTGGTTAAAAAACAGCCACATCGATATTATACTATTACTAACTTATTGTACTACACTGTGTCGCTGATCGTTGATGTTGAGAGTCTGAGACTTGACACTTGAGATTTTGTGTTTACGCTGGACAGATTACAATGATTCTTGTATTTACAAATTGTAATATATCTTGTATTGTTATATTTACAACTATTCTTGACAGCTTGTTTAAATGTTTAAAATGTTGTAAGATAAACTCTGCTTGACAGTTTGTTCATTTTAATTTCTTAGAGGAGAGTCTGCACTTCATGTTGTTAGAGTCTTTCATTTACTCGATTTTGTCTTTCACCTTGTAGGGATTTTTATCATTTCATTAAGAGTAGAGTGTTGTTGTTTGGACAGTCATAGGGTGTTGTAATTTTATTGCATATATATATATAGATGCACTTCATGGCTCTTGCCTCTTCCTAATATTGTATTTTGCTACACTAATAACATTATAAATTTATAATTTTTAGGAATTTACTAATATTTTTTATATTATTATACTTGAATTCTAGGTCTACAATTACAAACAGATGGATCCCTCACGTAATGCTAGTGGGATTCCGACTCCACATGAGGCTCCGAATCCGGATGGTGGGACTCCTTCGGCGCTCCACGCTGCAGTTTCGAGCCGTAGTCGGCTACCCTCCACTCGAGCACAAACCTCGTGTGCTAGCAGTGGATTTCCACTTCCAATCGACATAGAATTGGAAGTGGAAGATCCCGACCAGTTTATGGAGGAGGAGGAGATGGGCCTTGGAGACGATCCGATTCAGGATCCGGATGTACCAGTACACCCTACAGTTGCGAGGCCACCCCGTCCACGGTCAAATAAAAAAAGATCGTGGACATGGGAACATTTTGAGAAGGTTGAGGGTGGGGATCCCCAGAACCCACGGGCTGAGTGCAATCATTGTGGCGCTCGAGTTGGGTGTCATTCAAAAAGGCAAGGCACTTCTTGCCTTTCAGCACATCTGAACGGTTGCAAGCGCTACCAAATAGCAAAGGGGATGGCATCAAGAGGTTAGTGTCTTGCTAGTTGCTTTATATGCTAATTAGTTTTGTGATTATAATCCCATTTAATTTTCATCTAAGACTAATGTTGGTAAGAAATTATCAAATATAGACGCAGGTGGGTCTCAGACTAATCTTAGCTACGAGACTTCTACAGCCACTGATGGGACAGGGACACAGACAAGGAATCTAGTTGTCCCTCAATACAGTGAGAAGATGTTTCGTGAGACGCTTGCGATGATGATTATAAAAGATGAGATGCCCTTTACCACGGTTGATAAGGATGGGTTCCGGTATTTTGTGAAGCTTCTTGAACCAAGATTTCCAATCCCATCCCGTTATACAGTGATGCGAAATTGTATGAAGATGCATCTGAGGGAAAAGGCAGAAATGAAGAAGATGTTCTCCACCACTGGTCAGAGAATGTCATTTACGACCGACACATGGACGTCGGTACAAAATACCTCGTACATGTGTATCACAGCACATTACATTGATAGTGAGTGGAATCTTAAAAAAAGGATTATTGGATTTAAAGAAATAGTTGACCATAAGGGTGCATCGATAGGAGCGGAGATGGATGATTATTTGGTTGATTGGGGCATCCAAAAAATATTGTGCGTTACAGTTGACAATGCCGGTGCAAATGAGACCGCCATCGAATGGTTTATCCGAAATACGAGGGCGAGAGAAGATGTGATTAAAAATCACCAGTATATCCACATTTGATGCACTGCTCATATAATCAACCTTATTGTTGGTGAGTCTTTCTGGTTTTAATTTTGTATTTTGTATTTTAATATTTTTATGATTAAAGTCTTTGAAAATAGTACCATTTTTTTATTATTATGATAATTAAATATTTTTCAATGATGAAACAGTTAAGGGGTTGGAAAATATAGATGACTCTATCAAGAGAGTTCGCAACATTGTGCGGTACGCGAGGGCTTCTCCCCAAAGGCTACAAAAGTTCAAGGCTATAGCAGAACAGGTTGGGATTGAGTCTTCAAAGATGTTGTGCCTGGATGTTCCCACTCGATGGAACTCCACATATCTGATGTTGGATGTGGCACTAAAGTACCAGAAGGCATTTGAGTGGCTAGAGATTGAGGATGGAGGTTTGAGGTATGCCTTACTGGAGCCTGATGGAAGGGGGCTCGGTCCGCCAAACAACATTGATTGGCAACATGTATCCGAGTTTGTCACATTTTTACAAATCTTTTATGACATCACGATGCGGGTTTCTGGATCTGCATATGCGACGGCAAACATGTGGTTTAGCGAGATCTCCATGCTACACCACCACTTGAAAGAAGGTTGTGCTGATTCGAGTGGATTGTTATCTGGTATGGCATCACAGATGCAGTCCAAATATGATAAATATTGGGGGCAAGTTGAGAAGATAAATAGATTATTGTTCATAGCGTCGATCCTCGACCCTCGATTGAAGTTGGCAGTGGTAGAATGGTGGGCAACAGAGGCTCTCGGGTCAGTGAAGGCTATGTCGTTTATCACAGCACTCAAGGCAGATTTGAACGAGTTGTACACCCATTACAGTGCCAGTAGTCCAGCTTCATCCTCACGAGCCATGGGTACCTCACGTTCGAGTTCGAGCTCAGGACCAGCCACAGATGCTCGTTCTAGTCAGGCCAGTGTAGCCAGTCGATCCCGAGGCTTTAACGTTATGACGTCGTTTCATGCACGGTCATCGAGAAATCTATTGTAGTGTACAAATGTGGTTGAACGATATTTACTGGCAGAGGTTGAGGAGCCTAGCGAGGAGTTTCAGATCTTGATTTGGTGGAGAGCTAATTCACCCAAGTACCCGATTCTCTCTCGCATTGCTCGAGATGTACTAGCTGTTCCTATCACTACGGTTGCATCTGAATCGGCATTTAGCACTGGAGGTCGGGTGTTGGATGCCTACCGGAGTTCATTGTCACCGTCAACCGTGGAGGCCCTCGTTTGCACACAAAACTGGCTCAGAGATGTACCTACTGGACTAGAGAGTATTGGCATCGATGCCGTAAGCTACAGACTTGAATCAGGTAAACTTAAATTAATTTATATAATTCTTTTTAAATGATTAAAGTAAAAAGTTTATATAATTATTAAATTATTTCAATAATCTTTTTTATAATTTCATTTTAATAAATCTATTTAAATTTTAATTTATACTGTTTATGATTTTACAGATTTAGTTATCAACCCTACCATACTTGCCGATGACTGATGGAGCAACTATCGATTACGTATATTTTTTCTCTAATTTATAATTACTTGTTTCATGTTTGGTTAATTTTAATTTTTTTCATATATAATAATACATTTTATTTTTATCTTAATCTCAGGTAGACAGGTACGATTCTGTATAAGTTCCAACAACAAAGTTCAAGGCTGCAGCAATTATTATTATTATTATTTTGTAACATCGATACGGGTCTCAACCGTCCCATTGAACCAGAGTCATCAGACTATCACTGAAAATTTAATTTATATTTTGTATTATTTTTTGTATTAATAGTTTAGAGTCCTGGACTTTTTTTTGTATTACTATTTTTTGTATTATGCTATAACGCTATTGGTTGGCATTAGCATTGTAATTACTACTTAGTACTTTGTATTTTGTGTTTAATTGTTTAAGACTAATTAGTACTTAGTAGTGAAAACTGAAACTTGAATAGATCAATAGTTGTGGGCTTTGTGGCAACTCAATTGAATCTAGTATCTAAATAGTAAATACTCAATTCGCATATCAATAAATTCATATGACTATAAGATTTTAATTAAATATTTCTTTATATACGAAATTCATAAATTTTTAAAATTTTATAACTATATCTAAATTTATTATAATATTAAAATATATTAAAATTCATTTGAGATAAATCTCATAAAACTTATTTTATTATCTTAATTTATTTTTTCATCATTAAAAAAAATTTATTCTATCTCAAATAAGCTTCAACCATTAAATGTAGTTACGCAAGTTAAAAAAAAAAAAAAATTACTTCCTAATATCCTATCCATGCGCGCCGCGCCGTAAACCCAAAGAAATTATGCGGGAAATTCAAATATTTGGCTCCATTATCATAGATCGTGCACATCAGAAGCTGTATGACTGATGGATTAATTACTTGCCAGTTGCCAAGTGACAAGTCTAAGTGGTTAAGAATGAAAATAGAGGTGAGGAAAGTATATTATTTTAACAAATAATAAGACAAAAAATAATAAATAAAGAATAAAATAATATTATTTTAATAGATGTGAAAAAGTATAGCTGTATAGGCATACATGTTAACTGTTAAGTAAGCTACTAAGCATGGTTAACTTATTTCTTCACAAACTTTACATCTCAATTGAACAAATGAGTTCATATGGAATATGTATGGCCCAATTGGAAGAATTTAGTTTCGGAATGAGTGTAATTTGGCCCATATCGAACTCGCCGAAGGAAACTAAATTCGGAGTTCCGATCGGGGTTCGGAGTTCCGAACTTCCGATCGGAACTCCGATCGGTGTCGGCCTCCGAGAGTGTCTCGGAATCGGAGTCGGAGTCCGTTTTTGACTCCGATGATTGTCGGAGTCGGAGTCGGAAACTCCGAACTCCGACAATTTCGGAGTCGGAGCACAGCTCTAATACAAAGCACGGCTTGTCGCACAAAGTTTCCTGCAAAAACCTGGGATTGATTATGAAGAAACATACTCTCCTGTTATGGATGCAATCACTGCATATTTATATGGATCTTTAGACCATGACATATATATGAAAATCCCTAAAGGATATAAGATGCCTGAAGCATTTACAAGTACATCTAGAAATATATACTCAATCAGACTACAAAGATCTTTATATGGGTTGAAGCAATCCGGACGCATGTGGTATAATCGCTTAAGCGAATATCTATTGAAAGAAGGATTTGAGAATAATCCTATATGCCCATGTGTTTTTATTAAGAAATCAGATACCGGATTTGTCATTATTGCGGTTTATGTTGATGATTTAAATATTGTGGGAACTCCTAAAGAGATCTCAAAAACCGCTATATATTTAAAGAATGAATTTGAAATGAAAGATCTTGGCAAAACAAAACTTTGTCTCAACCTGCAGCTCGAGCACTTGCCAAATGAAATTTTTATTCATCAGTCCATGTATACTGAGAAAGTCCTAAAACATTTTTATATGGACAAATCTCATCCCCTGAGTACTCCAATGATTATTCGAACACTTGATGTGAAGAATTATCCATTCCGTCCTTGTGATGACGATGAAGAAATTCTTGATCCTGAAATACCATATCTCAGTGCAATTAGAGTTTTAATGTATCTTGCAAATTGCACTCGACCAGATATTACATTCTTAGTTAATCTGCTTGCAAGATATAGTTCTGCACCAACTCGAAGACATTGGAATGACATTAAATATGTCCTTCGTTACCTTCATGGTACGGTTGATATGGGATTATTTTATCAACATAGTTCAAGTCCATAATTGATTGGGTATGCAGATGCAGGTTATCTTTCAGACCCACACAGAGGTAGATCTCAAACTGGATATTTATTTACTTATGGAGATACTGCCATATCATGAAGATCTGTTAAGCAGACACTATCTGCTACTTCTTCAAATCACTCAGAGATCATTTCTATTCATGAAGCAAGTCGAGAGTGCGTTTGGTTGAGATCAGTTATTCAATATATCCAGAAAAAGTATGGACTTCCCATGATCAATAATAGCTCAACAATCTTATATGAAGATAATACTGCTTGTATCACTCAAATCAGAGGAGGATATATCAAAGGTGACAGAACCAAACATATTTCACCTAAATTCTTTTATACTCATGAACTTCAAGAGAAATGTGAAATTGATGTCAAGCAGATACGATCTAGTGATAATCTGACAGATTTATTCACAAAGGCGTTACCAACTTCCACATTCAAGAAGATTGTGCATAACATTAGAATGCGAAAACTCAAAGATCTTTTGTCATGCACTTTTCAGGGGGAGTAAATGTGTTGATTGTACTCTTTTTCCTTCGCTGAGATTTTGTCCCACTGGGTTTTCCTCTGCAAGGTTTTAATGAGACAATCTTAAAGCACTTGTAGATACATAAGAAGACTGTACTCTTTTTCCTTCGCCATTGGTTTTTCTTCCCACTGGGTTTTTACTTGGTAAGGTTTTAACGAGGCAGATTCTTTATGGGTGGTCATTCAAGGGGGAGTGTAATGAATCAAATATTTTCGTCGGCAGCCGCCCCTGTCCCACCACTAAAATTATGTGAATGACCCCACCACTATTATTTTAAATTCTGCATAGTGACTTGCATAGTAATTTATATAGTAATTTCAAAACCTATAAATAGGGGCTTCAGTTGTAATGAAATTCATAAGAAAATATAGAGAGAGAAAGAAAGTTTCAGTTCTTAAGAATTCCAGAGAGAGTTTCTTATTTCTTTTTTGAAAATAGTAGTTTCTTTTTTTAGTTTTATAACATAACACTTTATTTATTTATTTATTGTTAAATGGTGGCTATATTGGAGGCTTTGAATAACATAGCTATATATAAGATTTGTATGTGTTCATACACGTTTTAGAAAGGGTCCCAATCTTTTTAAACTATCTTGGATTTTATTGCACCCAAAGTCAATCAATGTAGAATATTTGATGAAAATATCCCTTTTTATTTTTTTTTAAATCCAATACCTAAACCAACCTAATTAATAACTGACAACCCTTTAAAGTAATGCAATTACATATGATTGCATGCATCAATGCATGTCAGTATCAAAATTACCAACTCCGATTGTCTTTCTACTTTTGCCAATCAAACAACAATGGCTTCCAGGCTATTGCCTTCCCACATGCCACTACACAGATGCATATTTTACTCTGGATTATATAGCAATATTGCCACTTTTTATCTCTACAAGATGAGTTCAAGTAAGAAGCTAAGTACTTGTTTGTCTATAATGTTAGTTGTGGTTTTGTTATGCACTCAAAGTGTGCATTCTCAGCTCCAAGTTGGGTTTTATATGAATTCATGTACATTGGCTGAGTTCATAGTTAAAGATGAGGTCAGGAAAGCTTTCAGTAAGGATAAGGGAGTGGCAGCTGGTCTTGTTAGACTACACTTTCACGACTGCTTTGTTAGAGTAAGTAAATCATCTTGTGTTATTTATCCACTTCGGTTTTTCATTGCCTCTTCTAAGATAGATTTTGTGTCTCTGTTCCTCTTCTTCAAAACACACACACACACATACTAGACGCAAATGAATTATACAACAATAAATCTACAAATTGATGTAGCTTTTGATATGACGCGTCAGATTGTACAGTTATTTTTATTATAAAGCAGATCTAACGGATTCCATAAAATCACATCAATTTATGAATTCATTTTATATAATTTCTTTATGTATGTAACAATTCTTATATATATATATATATTATATATAAGAGTCCTCAAATAACTAATCTGGGATCACAGGACTACAATAGTAGTAGGGCATCATGTATGTTTCTTTTGATAAATATATCACAATCAGAGAATCGTCTTTATAACCATTATTTTCTAATGTTATTTCTCACTTATTTGTATCATTTGATGTCATGTCATGAGATAGTAAAATGACGACGATTAAAAATAGTAACTTCGTTAGTACATACTTTCAGGGTTGTGAAGCATCAGTACTTATTGATTCCACTGCATCAAGCACGGCAGAGAAAGATTCTCCTGCAAATAACCCCAGCCTACGAGGGTTTGAAGTCATTGATAATGCTAAGGCTAAACTTGAAGCCATTTGTAAGGGTGTTGTTTCGTGTGCTGATATAGTTGCCTTTGCAGCAAGAGATAGCATAGAAATAGTGAGACATGCACCTACTTTTGCTTATTATTTATGCTCTTGAGAAACACTATTTAGTTTAAGTTTGCCTTAATGAACAGATATCTTAAGCACTCTTATTTTGTTGATTGATGGCAGACTGGAGGAGTCGGGTATGGAGTTCCTGCAGGAAGAAGAGATGGCAAAATTTCACTAGCTTCAGAGACATCGACAAACTTGCCTCCTCCTACACTCAATGTCGACCAACTCACTCAATTCTTTGCAAACAAGGGTTTCACACAAGAAGAGATGGTCACCCTTTCCGGTAAGGATTTCAGACTCTGCAAAATACCATTCAATTCACAAAAAAAAAAAATGATAGTTGCAGTCACATGTGTAAGTATTGTGCAACCACTTTAAAAAAATAATTAAATAAAAAAAATAATTTTTTAATAATGAATTCTACTCTTTTTCAAAGTGACTGTACTGTACTTGTACAGTACTTTACGAATGTATGTAACATTACTTTTTATAAGTTGATACGAATGAGACACTTTTTATACTGCTAACATGACAAGATCTGTTAGGCAAAACTCTACTAAAATATACGATGAATGTGATAAACAGGAGCACACACCATCGGCCGATCTCATTGTTCTTCATTTAGCAACAGATTGTATAATTTCAATGGAACAAAAAGTGAGGATCCAAGTTTAGATCCCATGTATGCAGCTCGGTTGAAGGAGCAGTGTCCACAAGGCAGCAAAGACCCTAACTTGGTGGTTCCAATGAACCCTTCTACCCCTGCCGTAACCGATGCGGGTTACTACATTGACATCCTGGCTAACCGAGGGTTGTTCACTTCAGACCAAACACTTCTGAGAAACCCAGAAACAGCAAACCAAGTTAATCAAAATGCAAGGAACCCCATGCTTTGGAGGCTCAAATTTGCTGCTGCAATGTTGAAGATGGGTCGACTTGGTGTTTTAACTGGTAATGGTGGTGAGATACGTACGAACTGCAGGGTGATAAATAGCTAGATCCAGGAATATTGTACTGATCTTCAAGCTAAATTGTATTTTTACTAGTAAAAATATTTAAGCTAATGAAGCATGCTTTCAAGTTTCAGGTCATTCTACTTATGTTGGAATTTTTTTTCGATATTTTCATTGGGATTTGTTAAAGCCTTATCCATTCATAAAATTAGAATATTTTTTGGCCACTCTATTTATATATTCGTTGCAATAGATGATACGTCTGTTCATTTGCTGATCCACAATTGGTTTCCTCCGTTTATTGCTAAATAATACATATCCAGAAGTCCATTTTCGTAAGCCACACCTTTTGGATAATCAAAACGCATTTTTTTCTTTCCAATGCAAATGAAACCCACGAGTCAAATGTCAATGCGACAGACTGACAGCGGCCTTCCAAGTTGGTAATAATTCAATGACCTTCCCACTCGAAACCCATGATCACTTGAGAAGACTCACTCGACACAATTTTGGCGTGAACTTTCATCTTTATGGACAGTTCTAAATGTGAATCAAGCCCATGTTTGAATAGAAATTGACATGTTTTCTGATAGCCAGAATTCTTCCTTCTAGACAGATCTTTGAAGCTAAACAACACTAACTTTGTCCTACCATGCAAATCAAAGGTTTCTCGGTCATTCAAGTTCAGAGACGCTACCAACTTTACCCAGCTGATTTTAGGATTTAATCCAAAAACAAACTGCCCCCAACAAAATACTAAAGACAGCTCTCAAATTCAAAAGCCAAATAATCTCAAGAACTTAATTCTTGGAGATATAATGCAAGTATCCTTTGGCTCCCAACCACATATTGGCAGACATTCTACGCAAGGTTCTAACAACCATCTTGTAAAGAAAACCATAGCATGACTAGTTGGGATTAAAGCTTAGATGAGTGGTAGGCCTAAACAACCCAGTAAGTCAGTAAAGAAAAGAAGAACTTGATGACTCAAGAGTATAATGATTCAGCAGAACGAAACACCCTTTCTGTGACCCAAAACTGTCTCGAGTGCAACACAACAAAAGAAAAAGTAAATTAACCTCCACACAGATGGGAACCAAATTGACTGAAATAACTAGATGCTGACGTAAATACCAAAAAGCCAAAACTCATCATCTGAAGGCAACAATGAAGAATAGACTAAAACCTATTTAAGTGGTGAGCTCCATAATAGCACTCACGATGTCCCCACTGTGAGTCTTGAGAGCCTTGACGGCCTTGCTCCTTGACACACCTGCCTGTGTCATGACCAAATCAATGTCTCGAGGCTCCACCCCAGCTTCATCAACTTCCTCCTCTTCCTCATCCACCTGCACTCCAGCAGAAGCAGAAGTGTCTGGTTTTGCCATAACGGATCCCATGTCTGGCATCCTGAACTGCTGGGCAGCCTGCGTCTGCAGCTGTGAGCTCAAATCCTCTATCTTTGCCTCCCCAAATATGACATACGTCTCGGAATGTGGGCTTTTAAAGACATCGGGTTTTGAGATGAAAAAGAGAACCTGAACAGCAAGAATATTTGGAAGTTATTTTCCATCCATCACGTAGATATTTGATTACGTCAAAAGGAAACCAGATGACAGCTTACATTTTTGGTTCTCTTGATGGTGACCCTGCTAACCCCAGTTACAGGTTTCATGCCCAACTTCAACATTGCCTTGCGACTCTTCTTTTCGCTTCTGCTCTGCTTGGAACTCTCATTCCCACCTGCACCTTATTCTCGAATCAAATACTTGGACAACAGCAAAAATATTCACGTAATTAATGGCCAAGAAATACTAACTTTCCAGCAATAACACAGACGTATACTAAAGATGATTATGAATAATGTAACCAAACTCAACTAAGAAAATATCTTTGCAGCTGCAGTGTCTCTGTTCTATGTATTATTTAAGACAACTGAGACATAGCACAAACCAAGTAATGGTTAGAAAATGAGAGTTCTACAATGGATCAAGTGTTGCAAAAACCTGAAAACCATTAAAAAAATAAAAATTCAAAATATTCAGTCTCTTATATTATCTCAGAAGGGAAGTTTTCTATAATTTGTTTTTTACAAGCAAAAGCAGAATACAATGGTATTTCATCTTCAGCATCTTCAGATTAAACCACTCTTAGATACACCCTAACGATTTAATGGTACCATCTCAAACAAAGAATCATTTCTTTCGTTTTTGGAAAGGTACTACAAACTCATGATCCAAACAAACTATTCTTTATAATTTCATTTTTTCTGGCTTGCTGGATCCAATACAATACCAATCAAGACCAACCTCTCCACATTTCTTAGTCAAGCATACAAACCATTTACGCACATGATAAAAACATACCTAAAATATTCAATAAAATCTTAATCAATATTTCAATACCCACCTCAGATCAACGTTCAGTCCAGTAAAGTAACCCCCCGTTTATAAAAACATAAAAATGAAAATAAAAACTATAAATATCACTCACATCCAACAAATAAATGAAAAAACCACACCAATAAACCCTAGATTCAACCATAAAAAAGAACCCTATGAAAGAAAAGGGCGGTCAAAAACAGAAAGAAAAACTAGAAAAACAACCTTGAATCCCATCCTCTTTCTCATCGTCGTCCTCATCATCGTCCTCATCATCTTCATCATCGTCCTTCTCATCCTTCACATCCTCGACGACAACCTCATCTTTCTGCCAAAACACATACGCAAAATACAAAAACCAAATTAAAAAAAGCAGAAACAAAATGAAACCCAAGAAATGAAACAAGTTTATACACATGTAAATGGGGAGACCTGAAATTCAGGGTTCTTCTTGGGGTCTTCGGTGGCGAGGGCCTGGGGCACTGTCTCGGGCTCTGCGGGCTCAACCACTGGTCCAGGTGACATGGCTTTTCCTGCTGCTGCTGCTGCTTCTGGGGAGTTTTGTTTCAGCTTGAGCTATGGGGATGAGTAATCGAAAACAGGAGACTCGACACTTGGATTTGGGGATAAACTTGGGGGAATAAGCTGCTTTCAGTGGGGAACTGTGTAAAGATAAGGGTTTTCTTACGAACTGGGCCAAGAGTTTGAGTTTTGCTTTTCCTAGGAGGCAGCAGCAGCCCATACCTCTTGGGTAAGCCTTAAGGGAATAAAGCATCAAGGAAAGAAAAAGAAAAATGATGCATTTATTATCATTTTTTAGCTTTTATAAAAGGCTTTTATAATTTATACACCTCAACACTCAATTAAACCAATTTCAAGTCTTGTTTTAAGAAATTAAACTGATAAGATATGATATTTAAATTATATTCTCCCATAGATTTTGTATCTGTTTTTTTTTTTTTTTTAAAGTTTGAATATTATATCGTTTGTTTTTTCTAACGTTTATAGATCTCCAAATTGATGTATGTGGGCGGTAATGAATTGTAAGTTGCTATTTTATCTTTATTTCTTCCCAGAAGAAAGGGAAAATGGAATTCATTTCCAGGGTTTTTCAAGACCACACGTAGGAAGAAATTTGATTTTGTGGTAGAACGATAGTTGGAATATTTGAAAGACTAGAAGGGAGTTTTTGTACCCAGCCGGTCGATGTCTATACTTATTAGGTACAGTCGTATTAAACAAATAATATTTGTAGTTGGAGAGTATGCAAACGTCGTGCAACAATTTTAGAAAAAAATAAATAAATGAGATTTATATTAAAAGAATTAATTTTTTTAATAATATATTTCATTTTTTTTTTGAATTATTTATATATTTTATAATTATATGTAGCATTATTCATCGTATTAAAATATGACTTCGTCTCATAAGAGAAGAAAAAGAGAATAAGGGAAAGGGGTTAATCACTCTTTTCAACTTTCTACTGGCTTTCCTCACCCTCGACTTTCTCAGAGACCGTGACACTTGGAGTAGTGTCTCCTGCATCAATGGCCTCAAACAATAAAAACTACTTCAATCTCGCTATTTCATTAATAAGATTAACACCAGACAAGACCTGTAATCAACTTCCTAATATGTCCCTTAAAAAGGAAAACTGCAATATCAAAAAGTGACATGATTTGGAGAAATGGTGCAGCCATATATATTCCAGTCACTGAAAAGATGAACTGAATGGATTTCTTTATTTTGGAATCCTGTTTGAATAGAGAGATGAAATGAGATGATTTTAAATGAAAGTTGAAAGTTAAATAAAATATTATAATATTATTATTTAATATAATTATTATTTTAATATTTGAAAAAATTAAATTGCATAATGTATTTTCTATAAATATTTAAACAAAATTATAATGATGTAATCAGATGAAATAAATTGAAATGATTTCTCTATCCAAATGGGGCACATCTTATATATCTACGAATATGTACATGTCACATGAACATCCCAAAACTCTCATCTGTGTGAATCAGAAACCTACCTAAAGTACCCAGAGAATCAGAGATTAAATTCTAAGCATCCTTTTCACTTTTGACAGCCTAGTAGCAAACTAGTATTACTCTGTAGTGTACCATTAACTGAGGTTTGGAACAAATAATCAAGAACCATTTTATTTGAACTCAGCTGAAGTCTTTTTCCTCAACTTTCTTTGGCATTTCCAATCTCCAACATGCTCTGAAGCATTGCAATGTGCTAGCTTGAGATCTGTCCAATACTTGCATGGGGCTGCAGAATCGCAAACGTAACAGAAACACTGAAATCAATCAAGAAATTGAAGTTAATTCAATTTCATAGGGTGAAGGATACATACACATTGAGTTGATTAGACATTATTGAATACCATTACCAGCTTACAGCAGTTCTCATGAGGAGTTGTTTCAAAGGGAAAGTCCACACAGAGATGCCTTGAATGCGGATAATCTCTACAAGCCACCTATCCATCATCAAATAAAATGAAAACCTTATTGTAATACATACACACACACAACAACAACTTATTTTGAGTAACTTCCTTTCACTGCACACACAACAACAACTTATTTTGAGTAACTTCCTTTCACTGCACAAATGAAAACCTTATCAAAATCAACAATCCCTCAGAACCCTTCAGATGGGACTTTATACATATGAATCAATCTCTATAATGGTTATTGTTGAGCTTAATTCTTCATTGTACCAGCCATTTGGACCATATGAATTTCACATGTTTGTTTGTTTGAGAAGCTCAACAACTACAGCAGCTATATACTTGTTACATTCAAGCACGAAGATTTAGAAACCTGAATAATAAAGTACTACAATTTTTCTAAACAAGCTCTAAAATGAAAAATGCATTTACATCCAAGTTTTCCCAACCCACTTCAGCATTCATTCATACATCTCACACACTCTCTAATCCGATTCCACCAAAATCATTAGCATAAGAAATGCAAAAACAAAAAAGCAACTGAAGCATCAGCAATGATTAATACTTCATTTTTCAAAATATTTTTACCATATATATTATGCACAAACCTTGCCCTTTTCTGCAATGACACAGAGATCACTAGTGCGGCCATCAGATGGATTAATGTTTACGGAGAGCTTGTTAAGGTCGATGGACTCAAATGGGTCGAAGTCCAAGATGAAGCAGTCCTCAACTTCTTCGATGGTTTTGATATCTACGCTGCTCTTGCTATTGAGGCAAAGCGTGGATCTCATGGGAGTCTCATCTTCCTCTGCAGAACAGAATGAAGAAACTAAAAAATAACAATCTTGACTTTCCTGAATGATCGGTCTTCTGGGCTTTTTCTCTGACGAGGAGGGCGATATCTCTATCACCTCCGACTCCATTTCCCCCATTTATTTCTCTTTTACTGAACTATTTGGTTAACAAGGAAAAAGGAAAGAATCGGTGAGAAGAAGGCTACGATTAAAAAACCTTTGGATATTGATGACACTAATATATAGCAGAGAAACTCAAATCTTCGAATTTGGGGACTGGAAAAGGACCGTTAGAGTTCCCCTCAGAGCACTAGTACCCTGAACCGAGAGAGAGAGAGAGAGAGAGAGAGAGAGAGACCGTATATCTCTTTCCTCTAAATGCACGTTAAAAAAAATAGAACAAGGGACAGATAAATGCATTACATAAATTTTCTAAAATTTATTTTGCATTTTAAAAAGTAAGAACTCTTGAAAAAAATTTAGATATCATTTAAATATAAAAATTATGTTATTTTATTATTATAATTTTTTTAAATTCTCATATAAAATATAATAATAATTCTATTTTTTAAAATTTAGAATAATAAATAATAATAAAATAATAATTTATTTAACTTTCAACTTTTATCTCAACTCATCTCATCTTAAAAATATTTACAGTAATCTCAACAAAACCAAATTTTGACAAAAAAATATAACTAAGGTGTACAATAAAGTATAATAATTGATTCAACAAACTCATCCTGTGTCGGAGGTGGAGCACAACTTTTTCTCTCCTGAGCAAAAATCATAGGGTTTAGAATCACACATCCTGCTTCTGGGAGGAAGGGTTGCGAGCTATGCTTCCACCTCCCCCGCCCCCTTCGCCCCTCCCTCCCCCTTCATTTTTCCTCTTTATGTTCCATTTTCTTCCATCTCTCTGGGGGCTCTCCTTTCTGACTCCCTCCTCCCTCTCTTTTGTCCCCCCCAGCTTCGTCTTCCGCCACATCCCTTCTCTTTCCTGTCTTTTCTTCTCCTTCTATTTTCTGGTTTCTTCTTGTTTTTGCTTTTGATATGCAGGAACTGTATTGGGCTCTGGGCGTTGCTCTTCGACGTGTTGGCCTCCACCGGTTTGGACTACACACGCGTGCCACCGTTCACCTCTTAAGGTGCTGATCTCTCGGCCAAGTCGGAAGCGGGAAGATCAGAGTAGCGTGTGCAATACACACGTCCCTCACAGTATCCCTCTGTGCGTCTTTACCAGAGGATCAATAGGTATTAACATACATGGCCGGTAGTCCAGGAACTCCGGTGATCCACCCTTATTCTTTTCGCTTCCAGCCAGGCGGTGTTTGGCCGCCACACGCCACCTGGCCGCCACGCACCACCGAAGATAGTGGGTCCTATTTTTCTTTTTTTTATTTCCCTCTAGGTGATAAACCGGATCCGATTCTCCCAATTAGTTTTAGATTCGATTTGTTGTAATCTCCTTTATTGGGTTTTGGTCCCCTTTATGGGGTTTGTCTCCTTTATGGGGTTTGGTTTCCTTAGTTGGGTTGGTAATTCTGTCTTATATAGAGTTAAGATTAGAAATGGTCAATCACATTAGTGAATTGGGGTGCTCAAATTGTCTATTAGTTAATTTGTAATTTGTTTCAAATTTGCTTGTAATGTCCATTTACAATAATTGAAATTTTTCCACTTCAAAAAAAAAATAATTTGACTCAACAAATGTACAGTAAAAATAGTCAAAGACTAATTAGGCCAAATCTAATTAATCCCTTACGCTAGCTAAACAAATGTATCTAGGCTAGCAATTTTAGTTTTTGAAAAATTCTATTTGCACCCGTGATTGGGGACTTCCTGCATACATGGCGCTCTATGTGTACAAACAAATAATATATTAGAGTATTGATGTCAGATCTATTATTGGATTTTCATAATATACAAATTTGATATTTTATTTAAAATAATTCTACTTTAGACTTATTAAAATCCACCAACTCAAACTTTGAGTTATACTACTTGAGCGTTATGCTTCATATTCGAAAAGTTATTATTCATCCATCAAAATATTTCTTTATTTACTTTTAATATCTTTATTGGAGAAATACATTATAGATGTATTTGTTAGTTTCATAAATTATATATTATATTTTTATTTTGATGAATTTAATGGTAAATCCAATATGGAGTGATGAATGTAGAGGTATTAATTTTTCATTAAATTTGTACTTTTCATCAAATTTAAAAAAAAATAATTAATGTAGCTAATATTAATGCTTTTAGTTTGAGCGCGAAATTTATCTGTAGTACAGTTTACCTTATGGCATACTGAACAATTAAATGCATAATCAAGAAAAGATTCAGACCAAGAAAAGTTTGAGGGTCGAAGAGGTTTGTTAAAATAGCTAGAAAGGCAACCTAACAACCAAATTGTCCTCTGCATATTTGGATTAACAAGTTTAGTGAATGAAATAGAGAACATAGAAGGGTCTTTTTTTTATGTCACTAGCTCCTTGGCCTAGAGTGCGATTTTCCAACTTAAATAGACGCACTGACTCGATAAGGTGCAACGACTGTGTCACTATTCCCAACCACAACTTCTTGTTCCTTTCTCCTACCAGATGCGACCAATGATTAGGTTACTCTAAACAAAACATGGGTTAGACAAATATAGTGGCCATTTTCTTCTCTAGATGGCTTGTGTAAATTCGATACATCATAATAAAAATAAAAGGATAAAATCAACAATCACACACAGAATACACAAGCTTAAATGACTTGGCTCAATGTGAGCTTACGTCCTTTATTAGGGTTGGTTAGAATGAATTTAATATCAACGAAATATGGAGCATAAAAGATCAATTATAAAATACTCACAATCTCAAAACCCAATTATACCTAATGAACTCTTAAGACTATTTATAAGAGGGTCCTCTCTCTCAAATGTTTGATTGCTCTCAAAAGTGTCTGTTATTACTTTACATCAATAGAAGATATCCTTATACAGTAAACGACGCACAACTCTAGAAAATGATATCTAGCTCAAACAGAGTTAAAACTTTCTCGAGCGACTACTAATGTTTATATTTCGCTCAAGCTAGAAGTCAAACAAAAGTCGAGTAAACCTTTCTGTACAAATCTCGTTCGAGCCGAATGTTGAGCAAGACATAAGTGAAACTCTCTGACTTGGGCTCATTCGAGCTGAATGTCAAGCTAGTGGCGAGCGAAACTCTTAGACTTGGACTCGTTCGAATTAAATGTCAAGCGGGTGTAGAGTAAAGTTTCAAGTTAAGGCGCATATTCAATTATATTCAAACCACACTCAACAAGATGCATGTTACTCTGAACAATACGTACGTAAGCTGCAAGTTTCAATCAATAATTTTGATGGAGTTAATACTAATTTATGGATATGTTGGATCTGAAATGGGCCTAAACTCCATCAAGAAAAGAAAAAGCTCGATCTTTACACCAATGAAATGGCATTACTCAGCTGCCAAATACCTTTCGATAAATTTTGGAACAGGCCGATTCTGCTTGAAAATTGAAGTCATGATATGATTTAAACTCAAAAATGTGAAATCATCAGTGACAAGGCCGTAAAATAAAGCTTCCATAAAGGTTGAAGTTAATTATCTGACTAGCTAGAAAAACAACTTTAAAATTGACAAAGTCTAGTCCATGGTCTTTCTCTTGCAATCGAAATTATTGCCTTATAATTTAATAGAATATGTACAAATCAATAGAAACAAATCTTATAGCGCTAGATTTGGGCCAACAAAGACATGCAGCGCCTAGCTACGTACGAGGTAAAGTCAATTCATCAACTAATTGGCCAGCATCATGCAGAAAATTAAGCTAAACTATATCAACCGGACTTTGCGAGCAGAAGAGAAATGCTTAGCCGCAGCGCCATATCCGCCTCTGGTCCACTTATTAAGGGCGCTCGGCCTTTTTCGTCTCCATGTTTTCACCTTCACTATATGGCCAGAAGAAGCGTAAATTAGAGAAATATCTCCAGATTGAAGTTTACCCTCGACTCTCTTTCTCCGACGACTGCTGACCCTCGGACAATAGCTTCCTCCTCCAATGGCAGACCCTCTGACGGTAGCAGCTTCCTCCGATTCCAGCAAGCTCTTCTATGAATTTTTTGAGTTTTTTTTTTCCTGAATCTCTCTCTCGCTCTAAAGTGTTTTTGAGAATCTGATTTCCCTCTCATTTAATTTTTGTTGTTTTTTTTAATAATACACGTCAGAGTTCGTGTATTCCTAGCATTATTGTTATTTTTAAGTATTCGCAGTAAACTGGATTCATCCTCCAATTTGAAGTGAGCATATATTTTAAAAATTAATATTTATAGCATTAAGATGTGTAAGCACATTATTTTATTAATAAAATAAATAAATATGAATTTATACAATAAAAAAATAGCTCAAAATTGCTTCCAACCGATTATGTATACTTATATCTATTTTACATTTTATTAGAGTGTTCGGCTACATGTAATAAAATCATATAAACATTTTTTTTCTTCTCTTTTCATGTATTTTATCTCTCATAATAGTTTCTCTCTTTGTACTTTTTTCTAATAAATTATTAAATGATATAATATTTAAATGATATAAAAAATAAAAAAAAGTTGATAGATGACATATTATAAAAATCAGTATATAAAATAGAAAAAGTAAAATTTGCTGATGTATTTTAAAGCATCGGAATACATAAACCATTGAGAGGGCTCTTATAATAAGGCTGACATTGACTTAACACCTAATCCAAATTGATGAAGTTTATTAAATGAAGATTTTTGCCATACACAAGTAAGTAGTTAAAACATTACATTATAGGGGGACACATTACGATTTAAAAAAAAACAAGAAATTAAAACGTCAATCATTTTCTAATACAGCTCTGACATAGAAGGCTTTTACATCTGATGTGTTGGGTGTATAAAAAATATATTCTCTTGTTCATTCTCCTTTAGTGACTAAGAAGTAACAAACTTAGCAAGTGGATCTTAACATATTTATGTTAAACTCTATACTTTTCATGGATATTAGTGATGCAACCAAACTTTTTACGTGGGAGGCCAAACGGGATTGGGATATTAACATATTGTATGTTAATGCATTTTTTGGTCATAGTTGAATGCACAGATGAGTATGACCGGGTGACTATCTCTTCTCACGCGGTAGTTTTTGGTGGTGATATGATCTACTTGAAACTCTCATGGTTTAATTATCATAAATAAGGAAAGCAAAGGAGGTCAATATTTACATCTTTCGTAACTAAGACCTACATCTACAGATTTGGAGTGTAAATTCACTATAAGCAAACTTTTATACAAGCTTTCCATCCACACTAACTCTCTTACACGTGCCTATGGAGTTCTCTATCTATGGTCTTCGAGTTCTCCCTCCAGCTCTCTAGATTTTAAAGGTGACAATATTTTATATGACCTGTAATTAATTTGACATGAACAAGATACGAAATTAGTAAATTTGGATTTGATGTTAACGGCTTTAGGTAAAAAAAAGTTGACCTATTAAGATACGATTCATTAACAAATCACTAACGGTCACCCGCTTAGTTCGTTAATAACTCATTTAAAATTTATTTTAAAGTTAAAAATTTATTATTGTTAAGTTGTAATATTAGTCTTTCTAAGTATGCCTATTTTCTACGGCTGCTACCTGTACCAAACAATGCAGGATAGCCCCCTCCCTACACCTTGCCCCGATGATGCGGGTGCGGGGTACCCCGCCATATCAGGCGGGGTGCAGAGCAAATTCCCTATACGTTCCATTTCATTTCCGCTTAAAAAATGGATTACATTTTATTAGGATTAAAAATTACTCCTTGGTCTAAAAAGTGCTAAAAAAAATACATTTTTAGACCAAAATTGTAAATTTAAAATTTGTAAATATGACTATAATTTAAATATTATATAGTTTTAAATTTACTAATGCATATTTTATATAAGTTGTAGTGTAGTAGTTTTTAAACTATATAATTTTTAAATTTGCTAATGTATACTTTGTGAATAAGTCTAATAATTTGTAATATATATTTATATATACACAATTTATAAAATATAAATACATATTTATATTTCTATATATACAAATATATAAGTTTATATATAATATTAATATATATATATAAATATACAAGCAAGGGCGGGGCGAGGTTGGGCCCTCCCCATCCCGTGCCCCCACATATATGAAGTGGGGTTGCCCATCCCGCCATGCGGGTCGGGGGGGGATGGGGGTGTGGTAGTGGGGTGCGGGACTCCGATGCCAACTCCTACTATTTTTTATTACTGTTATTGCTAAATTTTTAATAGACCTATGCTCATATTTTTATTGTATGGTTGGTAATATTGGTGTTATTATATATTAAATTTTGACAAATTTTGATATATATTTTTTAAGATATTGTAATTATTAATAAATATAGATTTTAATTTTTATGTAAAATATGTTGATTAAGTGAAATGAATTATGCATTTTAATTCAACCATTTACATGAAACAAACGAATTTAAACAAGTTGTGTCATGTCGACATATTTCTTACTAATTTTTAAATTGGTCAAAATGAGTGATACGATTTGGCCCTTTATTTAAATAGATTGGATTAGGATACGGAGTTTGACACATTTATATTAATGGGTTGGATTTAGATTGACCAATATAATCGAGAAAATACAATTTGCCACCCATAACTCTAATCTTCATTCTCTTTTCAAGGAAGCCAAAACCCACAACCACCCCCCTCTCTATTTTGGCCTTCTAGTCGGTCTCCCTAATTTATTCTCATCCCTTCCCCTCCTATAGTCGGTCTCCCTAATTTATTCTCATCCTCTGACTTAATATCTCATTGTTCCTTGCTTTATGTCTTATCATACAATTTTAGGTCTCATCTTATTTATTTCATATTCTTTTCCTCTAGTTTTAAGTAAAGTTTTGAATTGCATGTCATATCGACTGTAACGGTTGGTATGTATTGTATCAATCATTACACCGAGACATGAAAATGGATGTTTCATATCTGATAAAATATTGATTGTTTCGGTGCGTTTCGATCAAATATCGACCATTTTGGTACATCTCAATCAATACTGCTCAAAATTTAGTGTGCTGGTCAAAATTTATATTTTTGTATTTTTAGTGTATTTTCATAATTTTTACTTCAACTCTTACATCTAAAACTATTTTTTAAAATTATTTTAATCCTCTCTTCTCCCGTACTTAAAATTAAATTCTTACTCCTATTTTTGTAATAAAGATGTGTAATTATTTTTTAATAGTTGGATTGAAAACTTAAAAGTATTATTGAGTTTTATAATGATGTATTTGAACTTTTTAAACTTGTTTTGAAATATAATTTATATATAATTAATTTACTTATATATAATTAATTTCTCTTTTGAGCTTTACTACGTTATCTTCACATACCACAAACCACATCTTTTTTTTTTATTTTTTATTTTTTATTTTTTAAAATTATTTTTTGATTTTATTCTTCTTAAAATTATTAAATTATTCTACTCGTCATCTATATATCACGCATTTGGTAGGAAAGAAAATTTGGTGTGTAGGGATATTATATGATGAAAAAATAATAATCTTCTCTTTTATATCTTTACATATAGGTTATTTAAATTAAGAAAAACTCACAATACATCTCATCTCATGTAATCTAAACTTATCATTATAATTTTTACAAAATTTCATATAAAATATAATAAATAATTTAATTTTTTTAAATATTATAATAATATTATTTAAAATTAATATTTTAATAATAATTTATTTAACTTTCATCTAAAACTACTTATCTCATCTAACTATCTAATCTGCCTATAAACCTTCAAGCAATTAACTCTTTTGCACTCATTTTACCTCCAACGGATATAAAATTCCTCGCTCCATTTTGATTAAAAAATAAAAGAGTAGAAGATAACGACATATTTTTTAGTGAAAATATTTTTTTAAAATCTATAAAGTTATTATTTAATTTCTCGTTATAATATTTCCAAAAAGTAAAGAAACTGACATTGCATTAAAGACCAAAAAAAAAAAAAAACAAATAGTTATACATATGGTATATAGATATCGTATATATCTTTCTATTATATAGATATGATATATATGTATACATATGTACACGATATATATTTCTATTATAATAAATTGCTATCTAACGATCACTTAATAGATTTTTTAATTTCTGTTAAATTTTCTTCTTTTTTTTTGTTAAATATAATTCCTTCCATCTGGCCATCAGAATTTCGAAATGATATAATTTTTGAAATATCTTCTAATTCAAACTCTTAAATCAAACACTTCAAATCTAAATTTAGCCAAATTTTAAATTTTTATTCTCTCAAGAATTATTATCTAAAACTCTTCATCTACTCGAATCCATTTAAACTATTTCTCAATTATAGTTTGAATAGATTCCTAAATTAAAATCAACATTCAATTTCAAATTCAACTCAATTTTTTTATAATCGACGTTATTCTCCCCCATCATCTATAAAACTCACTCAAAATTCAGATTAAACAGCACAAATTAGAAAAATTATATATAATTTATATAACATGCAAATTATGATATAATATTATAATATTAGTAAACTTACTTCACGTTATAAATTATAATATAACATTATTTTATATAAATTATTATTTATATTATATATATAATTTAAAATCAATATTCATTCTTTATATATATATATAAAAAAAAAAGAATATAAAATAATTAAGTTTAAATCTATCTGTCAAGTGCCAACTACATTTGTGAATACAAATATTTGAATAAAATATTATTTATTTCTCAATTTAAATTTATTAAGAAACATTAAATTAAAATAGTAATATTTTATAAATGAAATAATAATAATTATCAAATAGTTATCTTTCATCACTTCACATCAGTTTTTATGATTTACTTTTATATATTTTCATTGTTAAGATATTTATTTTTATTATCCGCCAAATATTTATTAGAACTTACATTTTTTTCTTATATATATTACATTATTGATCAAATTTTATTTTTTTTTTTATAAAAATCATATCATTTTTTTTTAAATAACAGCTTCACTAAATTAGAAAAACATGTTTTGCATATTATTCCTCTCTAATATATATATTTATATATATATATATATATATATATATATATATATACAGGGGCAGACCTACCCCTAGTCTTGGGGGGCTACCGCCCTCCCAAAGTTTTTAAAAATTATATATAGTGTATAAATATATATAATTTTTTGTATATAATTAAAATTTCTATATCAATTTATCAAAAAATAAAAAATTTACCCCCCCAATTCTTAGACCTCTAAAAATTTTATTAAAATTATTTTTTCAAATTTTAATACTTACTTAATCTCTCACACACTTTAGTTTGATGTGCTGATACAATTAAATTTTTAAGATATATTTAGATTATCTAAACTATGTAGATGACTAGCAATATAAATTTTTTACATATCATTTGCTAATTTATATTGAGAAAAAATTATCAATAATTTTACTTTAGAAATGATAATAGATGAATTTTATTTTTTGAAAGATCATTGTCGAGCTTAATTTGTAGGAGAAATCTTAAGGTCTTTTTTTTTTTGTAATGGGCTCTAACAAATTGCAAAAATTAAAAAAAAAAGATTTATAAGCATGTATTTTTATATATAATTTTATAACATATAATTATTATTTTTATATATAATCACGCATAACTAAAAAATTTATATTCACATATACTACATATTTTGTCAACCACCCCCCCCCAAATGTCAAATCCTAGTTCCGCCCCTGTATATATATACACTAGGTGGAAGTAACGTGCAAAGCATGTTTGCTTAGTTCAATTATTTGATTATTTTTAATAATTGACATTATTTCTATTAATAAATAAATTTTGATTAATACTATAATGTTGTTGAGAAAAAAATGTAATTTCTAGTAAAAATTTGACAATTAATTATAATTAAGTAGGTGATAAATAATTACATGTTGTTATATATTATAAAATAAAAGTATTAGCTAAAACAATAAGATAGTCTCAAAAATATATATAGTTAAGTAAAAGATAATAATATAGTTAAATAGAGGATAATAATTATATACTTTCATAGATTAAAAAATAAAAGTATTAATTAAAACAATAAGATAGTTTTATAGATAGACATAATCCATAATTTTAACAAACTTATTTGAGATAAATTTGAAACAAGTTTAACAAAAAGGTTAATTCAAATATATTTTTTCATGATTCTGTGTGACAATGGTCATATATTATAATTTATTCAGAAAAATATTATCTTAGAATTTTTAATATGAATTTTTAATTTTAAATATAAATTTATTTGATTATATATGTTGAGTTAAATATAAAATAGATTAATTATATTTATTGGCTATTTAGATATGGGAATAAATTAATTATTATATATATTGTATATAGTATATTTTAATCTTAAATATTTTACTCAAATAGACAGAAATGTTAACTATTATATTATTATTACTAATTTTATATAATTATAATTAATTATATATATCGTATATTTATTATGTCTAAAAATAAATAAATAATACATTATTTTTACCAAATCCCACCTCCATACCGATTCCCCCACTCTTTTTCTCTCTCATCTCATCTAGAATACTCCTCCCCTCTCCCTTCTATCTCTTGTCATCCCCCTCCCCCTTCTCTCGTCCATCTCAGAAAAACCTCTCTCTCTAAAAATCCTAACATCCCTTAACGATGTAGCATCTCCCAGACTAGATCTAGATTTTCTCTTTTTCTTTTTAGCTAATCAATCAAACCCTAAATTCTTGATCATGACCATCTTCATCAAACTCATCTTCGATTTGTTTGCTTTAAACGCTAGGCTCAAGATATTGGTATTTCATCTTCTCAAAAGAGAAACATCAAGGTAAGAATACCTTAATCCCCTTTTTCATTGGTTTATTCCGAATTTAGCTATGGTTTAATCAAGTAAAGATTTTATTAACACTACAATTTTTACTTTCAACCAAGGATTTTGTGTGCTCTCTAACTTCCCAAGTTGAATCTACATTTTCTTTACTCCATTTTGTGTTTTAATGAAGAGATTCATCAAAGGTAAAAACCCTAACATGGATTTCTTTGGTTGGATTCTTTTTTATTTTTACCGAACCATTTATTGTTGGAAGCTTGTATTTAGAAGATTTTTACCTTTTTTAATTGCATTGGATTTTTTAGTTCATACTTTAGTCTTATTAGCCGTGTTTATTTAAGAAAATCATTTGGTGTTCTGTTTTTAAGCATAAAGTAATACCAGAAAACATAAAATAATGTTTGAAATAATGTTACGCACAAGACTTAAACAAATGCAACGAAATAGCTACAGTCTCAAATAAAAATTGTAATTATCCAAAATGATAATAATTACTATTTGATAATAATTACTATTTTCTTTTATTCTTATGTGGTGTTCTGCATATGAATTCATAAATTTGGTTGCTTTAAGTTCTGGGTTTTAAATTATTTTTTATTTTTTTATGATCCACTTCATGAATATGTCTAGATTTGGTTGTTTATGTTATAGCATGTTCTTTGTGTTATTACGGTTATTGTAGAGAACTCCACATGAACCAAAAACAATTTTCTTTTACATATATTTTCTTCATAATCTAAATTATCTATTGTTTGATGATTTGTTTCTTTGTGTTTTTTTGGAATTTGGATTGTGATCTAGTCTTTTGGGTTAGGTCTTTGGAAAAAAATAGGTGGGTTTTGTTGATTGATTGTCAATAATTGCCTCGAACTTATTTATTTATTTATTGTCTGTCTTTAACAGTTTGGAGGTGTACTTTTAGCAAACTATATAAGATTAAGATATGAGGAATGAGGATAAGATTTAACAGTATAAGTCAACCATATATTTAGTAATTTCCTCACCAATTAAAACAACTAATGGAACCGACTCTCTAATATTAAACTATAAATGAAAAAACAATATACATAGGCCAATGGATAAATGAATAAAGATGCATAAACAAATTTAAACAATTTAACCATATAAAAAACAATTTAACCATAAATGAATGAAGCAAGTCATTAAATGACAATATATTTAGGCTATGTTTATTTACCTATTAAAAAATGTTATGTTACTATTTTGACATTATTTTATTTGCATGAGAAATTTGTAGCCATACTTTTGTAATGAGCTAGATTACTATAAATGTGGATTGATAATCGACTTGGTTAGTATGAACAAACAATAAATGAATAAACCGAGGCATGAAAGCAAAACAAAACAAAAAGAATAGAGTACTTAATTTAAAACATATACTTACGAAGTTGAAAGAAAGAAATGCTAAGCTCCAAACACACATAACCAAGATCTGAAATGAAAATATCCAAAAACAGAAGATGAACAACTAAATAGAAGAACATGCAAAACAGAACCACAAAAAAAAAAAAAAGATTTGAAAGTATGCAATATCTGAGAACAAAACAAGGGAAAAAAAGTGGGAAAAACTTACAAACCAATAAATGATGACAACCTTTTAGGTGAACTATCCTGCAAAAAAAAAAAAATATGAGATAAATGATAATACATAAGAACATACAAAATCTGTTTCGTTATTTGAAAATATGCTTTCAAATAACAAAACTGAAAGAAATAACAAAAAAGAACATGAAGTTAAAAAAATTAACAGAAGAGCAAAAAAATGATTCTAAGAAACAACAAAACAAAAAAATTAACTATTGCAGGGAAGGAATAAAGACTGGATTTAAGGGAAATATCACGTAGAAGAAAACTAAATATTAGATAAATGACAATGCATAAGAACATACAAAATCTGCTTTGTTATGAAAATATGCTATCAAATAACGAAACTTTTCAAATAACAAAATAAAAGAAATAACAAAAAAGAACATGAAGTCATAAGAAATTAACAAAACAAAAAAAAAACTTATTTTAATAAATAACAAAATAAAAGAACTGATTATTGCAGAGCGTGAATAGAGAATAAATTACATGAATTCAGATTTAAATTGTGTAATTAGAGGCCGAATGGACTTAATATATTGAATTCAGTTTTATTGTCAGTTATTGATAAACGTAACTGACTATTAATTTTCCTTGCAATGTGTGAATAGAGACTAAATTGCATTAATTCAGATTTAATGGATTTTTATTAATTTGTGGAAGCATTTTTAGTTGGCTACGATATTTGTTTAAAGTTGAAGAGGTGGAATTAAAGTTAATCGTAGAAGCGGTGGAATTAAATGAACTTAAACGAGTGATATAAGGTGGAATGAACTTCAGCGTTGCAATTAATGCCGATATGTGTTTGAATGAGTGATTGCCGATATGTGTTTAAATGAAAATGTTGCCCAGATGACTAACACAAGAGGGGGGGTGAATTGGGTTATATTAAAAAATTAATACTTATAAACTAAATATACAATATAAAATATAACCAAAATATAAAGTAGTAGGAAATATAAAGAGTAGGGTAAGAGAAAGCAAACTCAGTATTTTTACGAGGTTCAGCCCCACTGCCTACGTCCTCGCCTCAAGCTACCCCTTGAGGATTCCCAAATCCACTATTCAATCTCCTTTAGGTGGAGATAGAAACCTATTACACCTTTGAGCAGCACTTCTCCAAAGAATCCGTGTAGAACACCCTCTACACTTCCAATCACCTCACACTTGGTGATTCAACTATTCCCTGTGTAGAACACCTTCTACACACACAAGGGTTATACGCACCCTCTTACTTCCAATCACCTCACACTTGGTGATTTAACTATTCCCCGTGTAGAACACCTTCTACACACACAAGGGTTATACACACCCTCTTACTGATACAAGAATTGATAGTGGGTAGGCTATCAGAAAACACTCCTCAATGAGTGAAATAAGAACAATACAGCACAAACTATATCTCTCTCAACAAGAACAAGAATTAAGGCTCAAAACTTTAGAAAAGAGAGAATGAGAGCTTTGAAAGAATGATGTAAAATTTAGCAATAGATGTGTAAGCTCTTGTTGTGAATTTTGTAAAACTCAAGTGAGCTATTTATAGGCAAATGATTTTTCAATTTCAAATTTGAAAAGATTCCCATATCAAAAACATCATCATTTACTTTTCAAAAATTTCAAATCTAATATTTTTACTTTTTGCATGTGACAAAAGGAGCACACTTTACTTTTCAAAAATTTCAAATATAATCTTTTACTTTTTGCATATGACAAAAGGAGCACACTTTACTTTTCAAAAGTTTCAAATAAAGACATCAACCTTTTGCATAAGTCAAGAAAAGTATCCACCACTTTTGAAAATATTCAAATAAAACATGCACATGTGAAAGATGACAATCAATCATCTTAATATTTTCAAAATTCAAATCTTTAATCATGTCATGCACATGTGAAAGATGACAATCAATCATCTTTCAAAATTTTCAAAATTTAAACCTTTAATCATGTCATGCACATGTGAAAGATGACAATCAATCATCTTTCAAAATTTTCAAATTTAATTTTCAAAATATCATGCACATGTGGAAAATGTATTTTAATGCTTTATGATAAAATATTAATTTTGAGCCTTAATCCTAATTTTGAATTTTTAAGAGATTTACAACATTACTCTATGATTTTAATGTGAACTTGTTCCCTTCTTGTTCATGCTTGCTTCCTTGATGTGCTTGATTATATTGTGTGGACAACTTGAGCTTGAGACTCCTTTATTCTTTGGATTCATTTGTTATCATCAAAATCCATTTGTAGATTTACATGAAACTTGGAACCTTGGGTTCAACAATCTCCTCCTTTTTGATGATGACAAATGCTTGATAGAACCTGAATCCTGTATTAATACTTAAGCTTTCCCTGAGAATGTGCGTTAGTTTTTCAAGCAAAAATATAAATATAATTCCAAGCATATATAACAAGTTTAGCAATTTAAATAATGTTAATGTTCTAGTCTAAAACTTCTCCCCCTTTTGGCATCATTAAAAAGGAATCATAATTAGATCAATAAGATATATTCCTGCAATAACCAATAGATAAAGAAAACGTTGCGTTAGTAGAGACTGTAGAGAATTCGGTGCGTAGCCACACGTGTTCGACAAAACTTGCAAAGGCTGGAGGCCTAATTCCGGTAATTCGGTGCGGAAGGAGATTTTGTAAAGAGCTGAATAATTGAAACCACCCGTGCCCGACAAAACCTGCAAAGGCTGGAGGCGTAGCTCTGGCAATTCGGTGCAGAGATTTGATCCGCTTGATGTTGCTGAAAAATGAGATATTATCATGATTTGTAAGTTTGTCTTGTTCTTATTTCCGTTTCTATAAGAGCAATCCTTAGCTTTATCTATTTCGCATCAAGCTTTCTTCTCATCTTTGCAATTTGCTTGCATTCTCATTCTACAATTTTTCAATGGCTCGTAGAATTCCCTTCAGTGCTTCTCTTGATCAAGATTTGAGGTATCCTTCACCTCAGTCTCAATCTATTTCTGCATCTGTCGTGGGTGCCATGAAGCAACAAGAGACTGATTTAGCTAATAAATCAGATCATGACGCCATTTACGAGCTCGTGGGTCTCGGGACTCGATACTCATCTTCCATAGTTTCTTTTTCCGCTCGGTTGCAGTCCAAAACCCGCGAGATAGAGAAGTTTAATGAGAAGATCGATATTCTTCAACGACTTGTTCAAGAGTCTAATAAAAAAATAGTAGACTTAAAACAACAGAATAAGGATTTAAAATCCTTACTTGCCTCTGCATTTCGATTGCCTAATCCTTTAGATAAGGATGGCATGATGATTTATGAGGAGCAAATGCATTTGAATGATGAGGCTAAACGTCTCAAGTTTCTGTAGGTCATTTGAGTTAATGGAATAAAAGTATCTAGCAGATATTGATGGCATGCATAATTCCTATTTCTCTTCTAATCATGCATTGTCTATCTTCTGGTAGGGGTTTTGTAAAAATGTCTGCCAAATGATCATGTGTACTAGTGAATTCTAATGCAATATCGCCCTTCTGCACTTTGGTCCGAGATTGTTGTATTGGATTCTTTGAAAGATTTATAGCACTTGTATTATCACATTTGATTGGAATGTGATTGTACATACGTTTAAAATCCTCAAGTTGTTGCTTCATGTAAAGAACTTGGGCACAACAACTACCCGCAGCAACATATTCTGCCTCAGCAGTAGATAGTGCAACAGAATTTTATTTTTTACTAAACCAGGAAACTAGTGCATGACCTAAGAAATGACATGTTCTACTAAAACTTTTTCGATCATCTTTGCAACTAGTATAATCGGTACCTGAATAACTAATAAGATCGAAAGAGGTGTGTTTAGGATACCATAACTCTAAGTCAATGGTACTGGCAAAATATCTAAAAATCCGCTTGACTGCAATCAAATGAGATTTTTTCGGAAATGATTGAAAACGTGCACATAAACATACATTGAACATAATATCAAGTCTACTAGTTATCAAATATAATAAACTACCAATCATACCTCGATATACCTTTGAGTCAACTGGCTTACCGCTTTCATCTTTATCAAGTTTAGTGGTTGGACTCATTGATGTTCCAATTACTTGATTTGCAATCCGAGAAAGAAATTAAGTTCTCCCACTATGCTCATTTCAAATTCTTTCTGCATATTCTTAGCAAAATCTTGACACATATTTTCATTAGTAGCACCAAATATTATATCATCTACATAAATTTGAACTAGAAGAATATCATTCTATTCATATTTGATTTAAAAAGTTATATCGATCTTTCCTCTTGAAAAACTTTTTAAAAAAACTATTTAAGAAAACACTTTTAACAACAATTTGAAAAAATTTGAAATCTTTATAACAAGCATATGCAAGTAGCATTCGAATAACTTCTAATCTTGTGACTGGTGCATATGTCTCATCATAATCGATTTCTTCCTCTTGATTGAAACCTTGGGCTACAAGTCGAGCCTTGTTTCTAGTGATGGTTTTAGACTCATCTTTCTTATTTCTAAAAACCCATTTTGTTCTAATAACAGCATAATTTTTAGGTCTAGGAACAAATGTCCATACATTATTTCTTTCAAATTGATTTAACTCTTATTGCATAACTAGAATCCATGATTTATCAATAAGTACTTCATCAATATTTTGGATTTAATTTGAGATAGAAAAACAGTGTGATTATAAATATTTTTAAGAGACGATCAAGTACTTACATATCGTGAAGGTTCTCCTAGAATTTGTTCTACTGGATGATCTTTCACATATTTTCACTGTTTGGTTGCATCTTGTACTAAGTCTTGATGATCTTTCTTTCTATTTCCACGATCTTCCCTTTTGAATTGTCTCCAAATATCATGCATCCTTCTTCTTTAGAAGTGAAGTCAATGAATTTAGTTTTGTCTCATGTCATGTATCTTGAGCATCCGTTGTCTAAAAACCATTTACTTTTACCTGTAGACGACTTCATGCATACCTACAAAAGCAATTAAAAAAAAATTCTTGGTACCCAAGTTCTTTGGGTCCTTTATTTATTAGTATTAGAATAAATAAAATTTTTAGGTACCCATATGGCCCTAATAGTCATTGTATGTTTTCTTCTAATAGGACAAGCAAAATAATTATGACCATTGCTATTACAAAAATTGCAAATAGCATGTGACATATATGAATAACTTGAGTGATTATAATAATATCCTTTTTTAACAAAATTATTTTTATGAAAAGAATTTTGAATATTGGACTTTGATGTAGAAGGATTATCAAAGAAGTTTTTATAAGATTTGTATTTTTGTTTTGGCATGTATCCCAAGCCTGCCTTGTCAAAAATACATCTTTGACTACCAAGAAGTTTTTCAAAATTTCTTTTTCCATTCGTAAATTTTTCAATAATATTTTCTAAATCAGTTTTATTTTTCTTCAACTCAAAATTTTCATCTTTCAAAACAATACTTTCTTTTCTTAAAATATCAATTTCGTTTGTTAAAGAAGAATTTTTCTTTTTCAAAACAGTATACTTGATACCCAATTTTTCAAATTCCTCATATACCTCTTCTAAAACATTTTGCAATTCTTCATATGAAGGATCTTCAATATTATCAAGATTTGTTACCTCAATGTCATCTTTAGCCATAAGACAAAGATTTGCTGATTCTCCATTGCTTGCTTCACTATCTGAGCTACTTGAATCATCATCCCATGTAGTTTTCATTGCTTTTTTGCCTGAATCTTTCTTGGAAAACTTTTTGAAAGATTTCCTTGGAGGAGTTTTATTTTTCTTTAAGAACCTCTGAATTCTTCTTGTTATCATCGCAACTTCTTCATCTTTGTCGTCATTTTCCTCATCTTCATCACTTTCACTTTCATGTGGAACAGCTTTAAGTGCCAAGCTCTTCTTTGACTTTCCTTCTTCTTCTCCTCTTTTCAATGTGTACTCATGGGTGATAAGTGACCCGATGAGTTCATTTACTTCGAGCTTCTTGAGGTCTCTAGCTTCAAGAATCGCTGTCACTTTTGATTCCCAACGTTTTGGTAAAGAGTTGAGAATTTTTCTTACTATCTCCACTTTGGAATAAACTTTGCCAAGAGCTGTCAAGCTGTTTATGATGTTAGTAAAACGAGTGTACATACTAGAAATAGATTCATCATCATTCATCTTAAACATTTCATATTCATGAGTAAGAATATAAATTTTTGATTCTTTGACTTGAGAAGTTCCTTCATAAGTAACTTCCAAGTTATCCCAAATTTCCTTTGCTGTAGCACAAGTCATTACTCTATTAAATTCATTACCATTGAGAGCATTATATAATAAATTCATAGCAGTTAAATTTAAAGTATAAAGTCTATCGTCTTCACGATCAAACTCTTCTTCTTCCTTTTTGACCTTTACTCCATCAATCACTTTTGTTGGAATATAAGGTCCATTTACAATGCATTTCCAGATTTCTCGACCTTGAGCCTGAAGGAATATTCTCATTCTAACTTTCCAGAATGAGTAATTGTCTCCACAAAAGAGTGAAGGCCGACTGCTAGATTTACCTTCACCAAATGAAGCTGCAATGTTAGCCATAAGATCTTAACTCAAAAGATAGTTAATCTTATAATAGAGCTCTAACTCTGATACCACTTGTTGCCCAGATGACTAATACAAGAGGGGGGGTGAATTGGGTTATATTAAAAAATTAATACTTATAAACTAAATATACAATATAAAATATAACCAAAATATAAAGTAGTAGGAAATATAAAGAGTAGGGTAAGAGAAAGCAAACTCAGTATTTTTACGAGGTTCAGCCCCACTGCCTACGTCCTCGCCTCAAGCTACCCCTTGAGGATTCCCAAATCCACTATTCAATCTCCTTTAGGTGGAGATAGAAACCTATTACACCTTTGAGCAGCACCGCTCCAAAGAATCCGTGTAGAACACCCTCTACACTTCCAATCACCTCACACTTGGTGATTTAACTATTCCCTGTGTAGAACACCTTCTACACACACAAGGGTTATACGCACCCTCTTACTTCCAATCACCTCACACTTGGTGATTTAACTATTCCCCGTGTAGAACACCTTCTACACACACAAGGGTTATACACACCCTCTTACTGATACAAGAATTGATAGTGGGTAGGCTATCAGAAAACACTCATCAATGAGTGAAATAAGAACAATACAGCACAAACTATATCTCTCTCAACAAGAACAAGAATTAAGGCTCAAAACTTTAGAAAAAAGAGAATGAGAGCTTTGAAAGAATGATGCAAAATTTAGCAATAGATGTGTAAGCTCTTGTTGTGAATTTTGTAAAACTCAAGTGAGCTATTTATAGGCAAATGATTTTTCAATTTCAAATTTGAAAAGATTCCCATATCAAAAACATCATCATTTACTTTTCAAAAATTTCAAATCTAATATTTTTACTTTTTGCATGTGACAAAAGGAGCACACTTTACTTTTCAAAAATTTCAAACATAATCTTTTACTTTTTGCATATGACAAAAGGAGCACACTTTACTTTTCAAAATTTTCAAATAAAGACATCTACTTTTTGCATAAGTCAAGAAAAGTATCCACCACTTTTGAAAATATTCAAATAAAACATGCACATGTGAAAAATGACAATCAATCATCTTAATATTTTCAAAGTTCAAATCTTTAATCATGTCATGCACATGTGAAAGATGACAATCAATCATCTTTCAAAATTTTCAAAATTTAAACCTTTAATCATGTCATGCACATGTGAAATATGACAATCAATCATCTTTCAAAATTTTCAAATTTAATTTTCAAAATATCATGCACATGTGGAAAATGTATTTTAATGCTTTATGATAAAATATTAATTTTGAGCCTTAATCCTAATTTTGAATTTTTAAGAGATTTACAACATTACTGTATGATTTTAATGTGAACTTGTTCCCTTCTTGCTCATGCTTGCTTCCTTGATGTGCTTGATTATATTGTGTGGACAACTTGAGCTTGAGACTCCTTTATTCTTTGGATTCATTTGTTATCATCAAAATTCATTTGTAGATTTACATGAAACTTGGAACCTTGGGTTCAACAGAAAAGTTGAAGCAGTGCAATTAAATTTAATGTCGGGAGAATTATTTGGTTAATGGATTTAATGGTCTTCAAATATTTAATATCTCAATATTTAATGAACCTTAATTTGAACTTCAATTTCACTTTAACGTTAACATTGCCAACAGAGTTAAAACCTTAAAATAAAACTGATAAAATGTTGACAGAGCTATTAAACCAACAATTTTTCATTAGATAAGAACATTATATATATATATATATAAATAAATATATATATATACATACTAGGAAAAAGTAACGTGTAAATCACATTTATCTAATTTATTTATGCGATTATTTTAAAAAATGATATTGTTTCTATAAAGAAATAAATTTTGATCAATAATGTAATATATAGAAAAAAACATGTAAGTTCTAATTAACAAATATTTAATAGATAGTCATAGTTAAGTAGATGATAATAATTACATACTTTTATAGATTATAACATAAAAACATTAGTTAAAACAGTAAGATAGATATAGTCCATGGTTTTACCAAACCTTTTTTAGGTAAGTTTAATTGAAGTTTATTAGAAAAGTTAGTTGAAGATGTGACTTTTTTTCAGTAAAGAACATATTGAGAACATATCCTTAACAAAAAGTTTAACAATTAGAACATTCCTCCTTTGCAAAGAAAAAGAGATAAAAACTAAAATGTGTTCAAAATAAAATCATGTAGATCGGCATAAAAACTTAGTATACCAAGCAAATGATAATTTTCCAAAACCAGATGATTTTATCTATATTTTAATACTTTCTTTCTGCCCACAAGAAAGATTATACAGTGCAATATTTGAAAAATATTCATAAATATAGCATAAAACTTATACAAACATATTTATAACTACATATAAATATTTTGCACTTATACATTACAATAACCGAAAGTTTTCAAAAAAAAAAATTGTGAATAGGCTAGTACTTTTTTTAAAAAAAAAGTACAAACTATGATTTAAATTAGGGCTGTAAAAAAATCAAACCTGACCAGCAGACTGGTTGGAGTTCGGTTCGGTCCGGTCCAAATTATACATGGACTGAATAGTTCGGTTCGGTCCCAGTCCATGGGATTCCTCCCCCTAGACCGGACTAAATCCCTAAAATATTTTTATTTTTATTTTTTATATATATGTATATATAAATAATAATATATTAATATTAATATTAATATTAATATAATAACATATTAATATATAATATATATTAACATATTAATATATAATATAAACTCTTATAATATTAACATATTATAATTTATAGTAGTTAACTAGTTGTAGAATAAAAATATAAATTATAGTATATCTATATAGAGTATTAGTAATAACTTATAATTAATAAGTGTATTATTATTATTATTTAATATATTATTATTAATTTATCACTATTTATTAACATATAAATATATAATATGCTAATATAATAGTGTTATTAATACTATTTTTTTCTTATTCTTTTATTTAGATTATTTTTCTTTTGTCATTTTTTTAGGAGGAAGTATTTTTAATATTTTTTGACTTAAATATGTGATAAATATGTAAATTTGGTTGAAAATAATTAAAATTGGGCCAAAAAAATATTTGATTATTATAGAATTTTAGATTAAATTTATCTCATTAAATCATATGGGGCTCCCTTGGACCGGACCGGACTGCTCCTAAACTGATTTGACTGGACTGGTATTGACTGAATAGGAGTTCGGACCGGTCCAAAGTAAGAGAATCTTTAAACCAAATAGAACCAGTCCACAAATTTCTCAAACCGAATCTGACCATTTACACCCTTAATTTGAACGTCCTTGAAAACATATATATTTGAATGTTCTTGAAACTTTTGTGAACATGCTTCCACAAACATATTTTTTCTTTCTTTTACTATTAAAATAAATAATAAATGAAGATTTTTAAGCACTTATTATAGAAAACATATATGTAAAGTATGAAAATCTAAAACTTATTAAAAGAAATTATACATAGAAAACCTAGCTTACGCCGTATGGGACTTCAACTGGTGGCAATGCTTCATGCTTCCAGCCATTTAGAGCATCAAATGAATTTTTATGCCACTATTCAGACGTTTAAGAATCAAAGAATTGTCACTACAAGAAAATTGGCTATCTATGATTAATTATTCTCTGTCAAAATGGTTATTTTCTGTCAAATTTCGCAACAAATAGTCATATTTGCAGCAAACAATCCGTCAAAGATATTGATTTTTTTTTATAGTGTCTCCCCAAAAACCATCTATGGCAAGTGAGAAGTCTTAAGCTTCTCTTCCCACCTAAAAGCACAACGTAAATTAGCATCAATACGTAATACCTACTTGGAAACTTAGGAGTCATATAACATATTATTAACATATAAAGTTTCAAACGCATTCGAAAGATTAAGAGTCCAATATTAAATAACTCCAGTATATTTATATGCCAAAAAAAAAGGGATTCATTTTCGTTCCAATCATGACTCTGAAATTTGGCCCTAATTTAATTTGATTATTGATAATGTACCTAATTGACTCTGGAGCTCAAATCAACGCCTAATCCTTGGTAACACAAAACATACCATCTCATTATTGACACATTGAATGAGGAAAATGCATGCATGGCATCGGTGTAATTAATATATATATATATATTATTCATTATTGAACTTAACGGATTGACATTTAACGGAATATTCTTTGAGATTTAATAGAAAAACAACAAAAATCACTGTTCATAATTAAATAACCACATTATATATATAAAGATAAAGATATATATAAATATATGTACAAGCCAATGGAATGTGAAACCCTGAAAACATACATATAAGATATCTAAGCAATGATCAGATGAGACAATTCAATAAATTACTTTATTTAGAAATTTTACGAGATACAAATAATATTAGGCATGGCAATAATTTATAATGTTTGCGGGTTATATATGTTGGTGTTGTGTCAAATTAAAGCTGCATTAGTCAATTCAACCACATAATCCGTTTAAATAATTAAGTTAAATTAAATGGGTCAGATTTTTTATAAATTCTAATACGATATATTTAAATAATAGATAACATGCATGATACGCTGGTTTTAATCTATTTAATAATTAATTAAAAATAAATCACGAGTACACCCGCGAGCGATGTCAACCTACAAAGTCGTTTAGAAAGCAGCAGTTAATTAGAACTAGTACTGATCGGTGCATATGGCCATCTAGGCTATCGATCGTGCATGAGGGAGTATGTACCTAGAGAAGCCACAAAGTCTGATGATCATGATCGATTACTCTACATCATGATGACTCGTCTCTTTTGATTCAATGCATTAATTATAATCAAGGTTTTTTTTTTCCTAATCTCTCCGTCTTTTCCGTCGGAAAAGGATCAGCATGAACCTGGAGATCATCATGAAGCTATAATTATAAAGTCTTTGAATCTAATTTGCACCTTATAAATTAATGCACTATATTTAATGACGTGATCATTTGAAGTTTCTTCATGCATTAGGTATAAACTGGTCTAACTTGTATGGAATTTTCATACAATTAACAAGTTAAGAGACCAAATAATCTAGAAGGGTCAGATATTTGAATGGATTGAACAATCTACCGATTAATTCCACATGAGATCTAGTACTTTTTCTATAAACTGTAAGTTTTTATTATTATTAATGTTATTAAAATTATATATTTTTATGTCTTTTTGCCAAAAGTAATTGGGGTTATAATTTTCAAATGATCCAATTAATACTGACATATATGTATAAGATTATATGTTGGGATGGCAGTAGTGAAATAGAGAAATGATCATAAATACAAGTCCCAACTACTTACGTACGTACACAAGCTTTACACAAATTCTTTTTTATAAAAAAGTAGATAGCTACCATAAAAAAAAAAAAAAAAAAGTAGGATATGCTGGAGATCGGCCTGGCTGCCCCCAATATTTCTATATAAAAATACAGTAAATGTATTTGGTGGCACGTCCCTAGCTATCTGCCTGCCCTACTTACCAAAAAGTTTTATTATGTGTTATGTTTCGATACGTGTTCATGCATTTATTAATTCTAAAGCACTAATCAATTAAACCAACTTTAGGTTGTGGGAATTAGCCACCGTCTAGCTCACGTTTGTATTCTATATATATATATATATATATATATATGTAGAATATTAATATATAATATTTATATCATGTTGATGTCAAGAGATCATCATCAACTGCGACCAAGATTGAAATTGAAGGATTAAGCTAGCTGCTTGTGATTGTGAAAGCTGGTGGAGTCCCCATGCAGGGTTGGTGGGAAAGTAGGTGAAGACGCGGTATATATGGTTATGAATTTTCGTTGATCAGCTTTATTATGATTTTTGGATTTATTTATTTATTTATTTATTACGCTGAGGAAGGGGTCAAATTCAAGATCTACATTTTGAAAATATGAGTCCTCATGTTTGAATATTGAGATGAGAAGAAATAATTTTAAATAAAAATTAAAAATTAAATAAAATATTGATAGAATATTATTTTTGATATTATTATTATTATAAGACTTCAAAAAGTTGAATTATTTATTATATTTTATATGAATATATAAAAAAATTATAATAATAAGATGAGATGATTTAAGATGAGTTTTGAGTCCAAACTAAGACTATATGTGTGTATACAATGTATATATAATCTTTTTTCTAAATCAAGGTTGGTTTCTAGTCATAATTAGGGTTGTTTAGCTGACCCGACCCGAATTAACAGCTTTCGACTTGACTCGATAACATCTCTAATTTGCTCACTTGATACCCGATTAATATCCGTTTTCTTCATCTTCTTCCATTTCTTGGACTTAGTTCAACAGTTTCCAAATCACTCAACGTTTTCAAAATTATGAAAGCTTCATTCGCAAGTTGCAACAATAATCCTTCATAAAATTCTAACACAAAAGTTTTATTTGCACAAAAAATATAACAAACAAACCACAATCAAATCCTAACCCTTCATTTTCTACCTTTTCAAAAGAAAAAAAAAACTAACCCTTCAAGAAACAAAAATTTAACATCAAAACAAAATATACCCAAAAAATTTTCGTAAAATTTTTATGGGCTCTGTCCATGCTTGCCTGATGTTGCATGCATGTGTGCGAGTTGGAAATGAAAAAAAAGACTTTAATGTCAAATACCCATTTAGAATATCAATCAAGCTCAACCTCAAGAAGAGACTTCAATGTCGAATGTTTAAAGTAGATGCCGGCGACGAGAAGCTTGGTCCGACAGGGTCTGGAGGTAGACGCCGGAGATTTGAGGTGGCAGCAAGGGTAGAGAGAGAGAGAGAGAGAGAGAGATGATTGAAAAATGCAAAAAATAGAATGGTTATCGATAACAGATAATTCTGTTTCTAACTTTTCGGATAATCAAGTCGGGTAATCAAGTCGGAAAGTTTCGAAGAAACGGGTCAAGTCAGGCGATTGGCTTTTGTTCAACCCTTGTCATGATTGTCATTGTTGTCAAAGGCTTGTAATTTGATTGGTATAATCTCCCGCTTCCAAAATAGAAATTTGAAGTTCGAAATGCCTATCCTCCAAATATATATATAAAAAGGGACTGATATCAAGTTATGATTGGAGTCTAGAACACGAGAAAATATAAAAAAATTAAATTTGAGATTTTCAAATAGGAGATGAAATATTTAAATAAATCTATAGTACTTTTTATTGCATGTAAAGATTTTGTAGACAATATTAACTGCTCAATTATAAGAATCATTTCACACTTCTTTCTTTAATTTACTTGAAATATAGATTTATTTATTTTTTTACCATACTTGAAATATAGATTGAACCACGGTCAACGCACATCAAAATGTGCAAAGTCAATTCGCATTCTCGCATTAATTGTACTGATTAATTTGTGCACAAGCCATGATTGCAATAATGAAGTTGTGCATAATATAGATCTGGGTCGGTTTTAAGTGGATTGCAAGACATCACAAAATAAACAAAGTAGAGATATGATTTAAGAAGGCACATGATTTAATTATTGTGTAAGGAGAAAGTAATGAAATAATGTGATCCAATGTCATTTTTATAAAGTTGGGTCCACTTACCAAACTTTTCGATTCTTGAATCCTAATATCTAAGGTTGGAATGTCACACTCCTGTCAGTATACGCAGTTGAAAACTTGAAATCGACGGTACGTAGAAGAAGAAGAAGTCGGGCAAAGTACTTTTTGAAACATTAAAAGCCTCTGGGAAAATAGCAATTCTACCTCCGACTTGTATAGTCGTGTTAAAAAAAAATAGAAACTATTATTAAAATATGTATTTTTTTTATATAGATATTATATTTTTTTTCAAGTAATTATGTAATATTTAAACATTCACGATTATAAATATCAAAACGATTGTATGATATTTACAAACTTCAACCGTACATAAAATTGTTCTCACTTGGAAAAAATTTAAGAAAGGAAAAGTTATCTTTAGTATATTTTGAAAGATCGGACTCCTACTATTTGCACTGAAACTTTTCTCTAAAAATGTGCTTTACGGTACCCAAGCTAAGTTTTGTATTGGGAAATAATATTTATAATTGTAGAGTACAAATGCGTGTAATTTTTTTTTTTAAAGAGTAAATATCATACTTAAAAAAAAATTACTTCTTTTAAAAAAAATTGCACAACACTTACGTATTACTCTTTGATATTTTGGTATCCCAAACTTTAATATGCTTTTATTGACAACCTCCTGCTCAATTATAAATCAGGCGTTGCAAGACCAAAGCCTAAAATTTTGAGTGAGATTTTTTTTATTTGAAAATAAATAAATTCATTTTATTTTTACAAATTGTCCAAGCCATCTATTGAAGAACCAGCTCTGGTTATAGTAAAGGCTATCAATAAAATTAGAATTACCCTCTATTTTTCTAATAAAAGCCACTTATTACCATGCAACTTTCTCTCTCAAAGGTTTTTATAGGTGGTTATGTCAAGGAGTCCCTGTATAAGTAATAGTTGGAAGCACACTAAAGGTTTATATCAGGATGCTCTGTATGCGTAATAGTTTCCATGCAGCTTTCTCCCTATAAAATTAGGTTAGATACTCGAGACCCAATTTGACCCTATCCGAACCCGCTATTCCGACTTGATTTAGGGTAATTAGGTATTATACGTTACCGATTTAAACTCTTATTTCAATTTCATATCAGCTTCAGCCTCAACAATCAACACTCCAAACAATCGATTTCATAAATAGCTGTGTACAGGTCAACTTTCTGATCGAGTTTTAATTGAGTTAGTAGCCTTCAAACAATCGAATTTTTTCGCCATCAAAGAGTTCATCGGCGGGGAGAGAGCTCTTCTCCAAATTTTCACTGAATCCAAACGCAAAACCATCATCCTCCTCCTCGCCTCATTGCTTTCACAAAGAAGAGCTCTCTACTTTCACGGTGATCATGAAACAACAGAGATGACACTCACTTTACTGCTTTTCGTACTCGTTGCAATCTCGAAAAAGTTTGTAAATGCATGAATGGTTGGTTGGAGCACTAAAGTAATAGTCACCAAAATATTTGGGCAAAATTGGATTGTTGAAATCCATGGACGAAGTTGGAATCACCACCTTCATAGTTGTAAACCTGTCAATACAATTTCTTTTTCTTTTTCTTTTTCACTTGCCCTTTTCTCCGTGCAAAACTTTGTAATGGTTCTTTTTTCTTCGCTTACATCTCATACTATTGAAATTTATGGATGAAGTTGGTTAAATTTTCCTTTATTTTCAAAACCTTAGTTAGTATTTCCTTCATATCCTACTTGGTTTCTTTCTACTTTTTTTTTGAAAACCTTATTGGTCAATTATCGACCAAACGGTTATCGACTGATTGGAATGCATATTTAATCGAGTTAGGTCAGAAACAAGCTTATATGTGTAGATGTGAGTCAGGTAAACATCCCTGATGCTCTATATATGTTATATATGCAACAATGGTTTATTTTATGCTTTGATTATCTTTTATCAGTCAATTATATGGTCAATGAACAACAAAAAGAGAAGGGTTCTACTTACTTGGCAATAGCTCTATTAGATTTATTAGTGTCAAAACTTGAATTTTTTGAGTTATAACTGAATATAGTAAAGACGTTTGAATTAAGTCAAAGTTTTAATTAGTTAATATCTAACCAGAAAGAATAAAAAAATACAGACAACTATTTTATAGTTATTAGTTAAATTCAAAACTTTAAAATCAAATAAATTTTAAAAATAAAAATATTTTACTAAAGAGTTGCATAAAAAATTGGAAAATAGTTGCACCCAATAATACAGTACCAAATAATCTCTTCACTTCTTAATTTAATCGTTGATTCAAATACTTACTTAAGTGATCATTAAGACCTCTAGCTAGCGGCTTCTGTTAGGAGCTAAACTAATGGACAGTTCGCGCCGGTAGCGTAACCGCATATGTCGTAATCAACTCCGATGTTACTGTGTATAGAGGGAGAGACGACACCAATCGTCAAAATACCTTGAGATTCATGAGGGTGTAGAACTATTTCACAACTTTATAATAAAATAATAATTTTGAAAATTTAAATACATAAAGATTAAGGACAAGTTTGGATTCGTAGATGAGACGGATTTGTCACAACTCATTTCAAACTCATTATTATACTTTTTTTAAATTTTCATATAAAACATAAATCTCAATATAATTTTTTTAAATTTTAATATAAAACATAATTTTTAACATAAATTTTTTAAATTTTAATACACATTTTTTAAATCCTACTTCAACTTTTTCAAATTTTAAAATAATAATAATATTAAAAAATAAATTAAATTCATCTCAAATCATCTCAATTCATTTTATCTTTCAAAATAAACCGAACCTAAATAAAAGAAAATATTATATATTTTATCATTCAGCTGTACAAAAATAGATAATGTCTAAGTGGTGGTTGAGCCAAAAACATATATATATCATCACTTTGCAGCCTTGTCCCAAGCATACAAAAGTTACCTCTCTCTCTCTCTCTCTCTCTCTCTCTCTCTCGTTCTTCCGTCTTCTTCCACCTCTTCAACCTTAGTGTTCACATCAAACAGACCGCAGCAGAATGGGCTCCACCGGAGAAACCCAGATGACTCCGACCCAAGTCTCCGACGAAGAAGCCAACCTCTTTGCCATGCAACTAGCCAGCGCTTCAGTCCTTCCCATGGTACTCAAATCTGCCATAGAACTCGACCTATTGGACATCATCGCTAAGGCTGGCCCTGGTGCGTATCTCTCGCCGTCAGAGGTCTCTTCCCAACTCCCGACTACAAACCCAGATGCGCCGGTCATGCTGGACCGCATCCTCCGTCTCCTCGCCAGCTATTCTGTTCTCACTTACTCTCTACGCACACTCCCCGACGGCAGGGTTGAGAGGCTGTACGGTCTGGGTCCCGTTTGCAAATTCTTGACCAAGAATGAGGATGGTGTTTCTATTGCTGCTCTGTGTCTCATGAATCAGGATAAGGTCCTCATGGAGAGCTGGTAACAATTCCTTAACATTTTTTTTTTAATATTTTTTTGGTTTGATTTGCTTTTCTAATAGCAGTAAGTAATGATTGTTTGTGCTAATTTCCATTCGTAATCTGAACACAGCATTTAAATTACCACTAAAAAGAAAAACGCATCGCCTTTAAAATCTTGAAATTATGAAAAATATTTCATGAACTTGTCCTATGTTTTACAAGTAGATTCTTGTCACATGATCATAAAAACCCGATTTAATTCATTGAATATGTATAAAATCGATTGTAAAAATCCAAGACTCGATTTGATCGATTTGCCTAATTCTTCTAATTACTTACACTGAGCAAGCAATGGGAAGTGGTTGTTTATGATTTTTTTATTTTTATTTTTATTTTTATTTTTTAGTGTAGTGTCATGGTTGCCTTAAAGTTGTGGTAAATTAGGCTTTTTTGGTCTGCTTCTGTTCATGTTATAGCCATACTGGTGGTTTGAGCAAGACTTGGCGTAACGTAGAAACATTGTTTTGTCCCTTTACTTTTCAATTAAAAAAAATACTCAAACTATAAAGTGTTATACAAAAATAATCAATTGATCATGTAATTTGATATGATTTTTTAAATTATAAAATTATTTTTATTATAATACAGATCTAACAATTCATATAAAATCTTATCAATTATTGATATACACTGCTCTTTCAATTATCTCATCTTTTGAAAGGAAGGAGACGTGTACTAAACAAGCATTTGACTGAGACGTTGCATAACCACAAATTGATTTCAGCAATTATGACAACAACTCCCAACTTTCTTTCCTACAATTGAAATGATCAATGAGTTTTGATTTAGGGAAAAACAACTCCCACTAAGATAGATCCTCAGGTCCAATTTTTAAATTGAGAGATGAAATCAAAAGAGTTTAAAGATTGAACCACAAGGTTCACAATTTCACCTATCACTAAGTAGTGTACGTTTGTGAATGATATTTATTTTTTTAAAATAATAAAAATTCAAAATATCAATAAAAAGTATTTAATTTTTTTTTTTTTTTTACGGCTAAAAAGAGGAAGGAACCTAAAAAAATACTTATTTATTAAGTAAAAATAAAAAATAAAAAATAAAAAATAAAAACATAATGGTGTCAATTGAAATGCTCGGGACCCATTATCGAGGTGGATTTCTCTTTATTCTATGTACCTACGATGATTATGCCCCCAACGGTTGCTAGGCCATCCCTTTCAATCAAGAAGAAAGAAATGAAAACTAGGGAAGCATTTCTTTTGGGTTTTGCATTTTTGGATGCAAATATTTACCTTTTGAAAAAATCTAAATCGGGCTGCTGCAACAGGACTTCACAGAAATAGTAAAATTACTGTTTATACGAGGGCTAGGATTTAGCCTTAGTTTCTCTTTTTCCACGATAGACTCCAAGACTTTGGGCCTTTTCTAAATTTTTTCCTTTAAAAAAAAAAAAACACGCACACATCCAGGAAAGCACAATCCCCCACACTATCAAATCAGCTTATCATTTATTTGATGTTAATGGCCCTAACACGTATGTACAATTTTTGGAACATTTCTATACGTCCGACTTGTTTTGGTGAACAATTCAATGGTAGTATTGAACTAGGTCCGATACTCAATTTATTTTAATAACAATTCCACCATATTACCAAACGAGGACTTTACTAGCCAACTACTACAAAATTAAGTTAGGACTTGTATTCTTTATGAAAGATGATAAACCTGATTGGAGATCAACGGTCGATAAAGGTCTTAATTGGCAGGAGAAGTTGTTCACCTAATTTTGTTTTCCATAGGTACTACTTGAAAGATGCTGTTCTTGAAGGTGGCATTCCATTTAACAAGGCTCATGGAATGACCTCATTCGAATATCATGGGAAAGATCTTAGATTCAACAAGGTCTTCAACAAGGGAATGTCTGATCACTCTACCATTACCATGAAAAAAATCCTTGAGACCTACAAAGGTTTTGAGGGCCTCACATCATTGGTCGATGTTGGTGGTGGAACAGGAGCTGTCCTTAGTACCATAGTCTCAAAATACCCCTCTATAAGGGGCATCAATTTTGATTTGCCGCATGTCATCGAGGATGCACCATCCTATCCCGGTATGATAGCATGCTTAATTTAATCTCATACTCATCCTAATTCAGTACTTGTAGTTAATTTAAGAACCTAACTATTAGAACTTCCTTCTTTAGTTTAGACTTATTTTAGAGAACTTTGGCTGCAGACTAGTGGCGGCCAATTCTGGTAGTCTTTTTTAATTTAATCATTCCGTCTAGAACTAAAACCCTGTTGGCCACATGATTATCTTTTTTCGTATTTTTGGTGTTTAATATGAGTTAATGGGATGAAGGTGGTGACTGCAGGTGTAGACCATGTTGGAGGTGACATGTTTGTTAGTGTTCCAAAAGGAGACGCCATTTTCATGAAGGTGGGTTTGAACTTGATGTTCTCAAATCCTTTCACTTTCTTACCTACTCTCTAGCTTGACTTGAGTTGGGTCCAGTTGTATAGAACTGTAATGGTTTCATTAATGCTTGACACATGGATGGCACCACTACTAGTCAAGATTCCCTCGACCAAAGATTTAATACTGTCACTGTACGAGGGTATTTCATTTTCAAAGAAAAATCAATCACCCCAATTTCCACGTTGCAGTAGAATTATTTCAGATGATTTTTGAATTTGCCTTTAAGGTAAAGGGATCCTGAGTACAAAGGAATAAGAACTTCTCAAGTTTTTTACCCAAATTTAAGGACTTTAAGTGGGACATAAAAGACACCTGAATGGCGATCATACAAGATTTATTTAGTATTTAATGTTATTCAAAAAATTAACATGGGGCACCAATAAATATTGTGAGACCCACTTTATGTATCTATATTATTTAAAACCTTCATGTTCATATAAAAAACTTGTCTTTGGGGATTACAGTTTGTAACTATATATAGGATTATCAAAGTGAAAACATTTTAAACTATTGATTTTTGCTCTTGACATGTCTGTGTTTCCTTGAACAGTGGATATGCCATGATTGGAGTGATGAGCACTGCTTAAAATTTTTGAAGAACTGCTATGAAGCTCTTCCGGACAACGGGAAGGTGATTGTTGCGGAATGCATTCTTCCGGTAGCCCCGGACACGAGTCTTGCTGCTAAAGGAGTCATCCATATCGATGTTATCATGTTGGCTCATAATCCTGGTGGGAAGGAGAGGACCGAGGGGGAGTTTGAGGCCTTGGCAAAAGGGGCTGGATTTCAAGGGTTCCGAGTAATGTGCTGTGCTTTCAACACCTATATCATGGAATTCATTAAAAAGCTTTGAGATCTTGGCTGAACAGGCAGGATTTCAAGAGTTCCCAAGTGAAGGGCTGTGCTTTCAATAACTATAGCATAGAATTCATTAAAAAAGCTCATGTGCTCAGTTGGGGTACATACCTATTATTGTATTTGGGTTTTGAGGTTTTGACTGTCTTTTTCACTAGTGGCTTTCTGGTGTATGTAGTTTTCCATTTCGAGACAGAAAGAGAGGTAAAAAAAAAAAAGGCAGAATATTGTGAAAATTATATGCTTCTTGAATGAAATAAAAGTGTTTTCTATTTGGATTGCTTTAAATAACTTTCTTGAGGCCCTAAAACATGAAATCTCTAATCGGCTACCTCAAACTAAGAAGTTATCATCTTTTTCTAGGGGTGTTCAAGCCGGCTGGATATTTTTCCGGTCCGGTTTGAAATCCGGATCCGGTTTCCAGATTCGGATTAAATTGAAATTAAAATCCAGATTTTAAACATCCAAATCATATGGGCGGGCCGAATATAGTTTTAAATTCTGGATACCGGAATTAAATCCAGTACCCAGATTTTAAAACCTAAAACACTCAATCGCTCTCCAGAGTCCAGACCCTCTCTCTCTCTCTCTCTCTCTCTCTCTCTCTCTCTCTCTCGCGACGAAACCATAGTCAACTCTTTGTTTTGAGCGACGAAATCCTAGTCATCGACGCCAATGAATAGCAGAGGCTCTGTTTGGCTAGATCTTTTCTTTTCTTTTTGGGTTATAGTTCAATTGGGTATGTTTTCTTTCCTCTTTGTTTTGTTCTCTCCTTTTTTATTTGGGTTTGTTTTGATGAGAATTTATGAATGTTTAAGAAATATTTTTGATGGGTTTGTTGCTACATACATAAAAGGAAAAAAAATAGGTCTCTTAGATCTGTTTAGAGTATTTTGTTATGGGCAAATTTCTATATTTTTATGACCATATTGCATGCGGATAACTTGGATTCATGATCCATTTCTATGTCATCTAACTTTCAAATATATTTCAGTACCATCTAATGTCGTAATACATCTTCTTTCTATATATAATTTTTTCTTAAATTAGATGATGTAGTTCCACCTAATGTCATCATTATCTGTGGTCTTTAAATCCAGGAGCCAAGATTGTAGAGTATAATATGTAAATAAATTTTGTATGTTATTAATCTAATGGCTTTTTCGTTGGTGAGATGTTTTATAAACTTTTAGAATCTGTAGTTGTTTTGGTTACATTGTTTTGAGTATTTTTGTTATCTTGCTTTGATGGCCTTTAGGAGGCATCTTAGTGGAAATAAAGATGGTTTTGAACCGTCTAAGCGCAGACAAGCATTTCAGATGCGGTGGATTTGGTGGTTTAGTTATGATTTGGTTGTTGCTATCAGTGTTTGATGATTTCTTTTAATGATTTATGTGTTTCTGAAATAGGGGTTGTGTTCTTTTTTTTTTTGCAGGGCTTTTCGATGTGTGGTTTCAGACTTTGAGATTCAACAATTCTTGGAAACTTTTTTTCAAAGAGTGGTAATTAAGCTGATTCTCTATCCACCTATTTCTGTCTTCCATCTCTATTCTTTGGTATCTGAATTCAATTTCAAGACTTCACTTTTATCTCCTAATTCTATGTCCTAATGATTAAACAATATTCTTAGTTGTTATTTATTTTAACTTATCATTTATTTGTTATTTATGAATTCCTTCCCTATATTTTCTATCTCCTAATTCTATGTACTAATGATTTAATAAGAGCTTGACCTCTATTTATTTTTTTTTTTTGTTTTTTTCTTTTCTTCTTAATATTCTAATGGTGTATGAATTCTCCATTTGTTGATATGTATTTGATCACAACTGCTACAAGACATTCTTTTTAAGGTTTGATTTGTTGTCCAGTAAATTATTGATCTTAAATGATTACAGAGTATCTTAACCATTAAAAATTTTACTTATTTTTTCATTTTTTTTGGCATACATGATATAAATTTTGTAAATAAATTGCGTTTCTTTGATTCTTGTTGTGCAGTCTTTCAATTTTATGATAAAATGGAGTGTAGTAGGTAATTGTTTTCCACTTCCAATTCCTTTATGTATATGATTTGGTTAGCCTGTTCATGAATTTGGTTGAGTTACAATGAGTAAATAAGACTATTTGATTCTATTTTTGTTTTTCTTTTGATGAATTACAGATGGATAGCAAATCAAAATAGGACTATTTTCATGATGATAGCAAATCAAAGTTCTTTTGTAATGATGTAGTAAATTAGTTGATCATGTTTGATATTGTATATTGGAGTTTAATTAAAGCAATATATGTGTTTTGTAATGTTCTAAGCAAATTAGTTCAAACAATGCAATATATAGTGGATTCGTTTTTTTTTTACATGTATTTAGTTAAAAAGTTAATTAGTTTTTCATTTTGATATATGGAAGATGATAAAAATGAAGGATTTTATATAATAACAAAATTTTGTTATTTAACATTATATCTTAAAAAATAGGTAATGAGATATAGGATTTTTTATAAACATTTTTTCCTCAAAAAATCAACAACAGATAGCTTATATTTAAAAAAAAAAAGGTTTGAAATCCAGAAACTGGATTTCCAATTTTTTAAAAAACCAGATCAATCTAGATTTTAATCTGGGTGAATCCGGGTTGGAGTCCAAACCGGTTTTGACCTATTAGTTTCGGGTCGGGTTGACCTAGATTTCCAGTCTGGAACCTGCTTGAACATCCTTATCTTTTTCCAAAATATCGAGCACTTAATCTAATTTGATTCAAAACATGGAATGCAGGAGTTTGCCTTGATACGTCTATTATGCACTTATACAAGTACTGAATATATTAAGTCCCCAAAGATGCCTATATACATATACAAGTACTGAATATATTAAGTGTGTTTTCTGTTTTGAGGAGATGGATCCTTTAATTAAATTTTGAAGGAAAGAGAGAAGGAAGAGTGGACATTTATTAATAATTGCAATCCACACATCATTACCTTAAAGTTGTGCTTAGACTAGTGTACACTTTGAGTGTATATATGCATGGGTTTGGACTTTACAATCTGCTCATGCCAATGGCACTTTTGAGGCGACTTCTTGGTGTACTGGGCCGTCGGCACTACTTGAGATGCAGGATGAATCTAGTGACTAGATTCAAGCACTTTATTGGCACCTAGTTGGCACACTTGGCACTCGAAACTCATGAATCTAATGACTAAGCTACGTTTGGATGTTAAGGTTAGTTGTAAATAGTAGTATTTTAGATTTAATTTTTTAAAGTCGATATCAGTTTAAGTACTTTTTAGATTGAAATATATAAAGTAAGTTGAAATAAATTTAATTTTTTTTAATAGAAAGTTAAATAATTAATTAATTTCATTAATAATTAATTTAAGATGAATTTGGTTTCATAAATCTGGATTCCTTTTGTATTCCTTCTAGCAAAGTTTCAATCTCGTTCCCTTCAATTTTTTTGGTCTATCTTCCAAAAGTTGTAATGGCCATTATTTTTTTTAAAGAGAACTGATATATATACAAAATGATTGTATAAAATAAATTCACAGATAAATATAGTTTTATAGAATTCATTAGATTTACTTTACAATAAAAGTGACTTTACAATCTGATGTACCATATCAAATCACATTAATTTATAAATTTACTTTTGTATAATCTCTTTATGTCTAAAATATTTTTTTTAAAGAAGAATTATGCAGTATTTTCATCCTATATAATATGTTACATGATTAAAATTATTTATGTAAGCAACAATTGTATTTGACAAGGCTTGTTGTGATAGGATTTGAACACCAATAAATAATCATTTGATAATTCCATTTATTATATTTTTCATTTGTTTTTGTAATAAAAAATTTTCTATACTGTCATTTTTGTATATCTTTTATACATTCTACTAATATGATTGGCTATATCACTTTTTTTAATATAAAATAATTATTTTGACCAATCACAACAATAGAGTACACAAAGAACATGTAAAAATAATTGTATGTAATAGAACTCGTTTGTATTAAAGGGACACCCATAATGAGCACCCATAGTGAACACCCCTTCCCCATATGCCCATTGGTAAATGTTATGAAGTGGCCCAATAGGCACTTCATGAGTCTTAATGATTGGCCTTTAAAGCCAACTGGGGGTTACACTTGGAGGGATTATTTACTCCCCCTTTAGATGAAGCATTTCATGCACAGATAAAAAATATCTCTCTCAAATGTGTATCAATCTAGACTCTGACATTTTATGTTGTAGAACATGTGGATATTGCTTTGGCTTCAACCACATAGCACACTAATGAACAATGACGACAAAGAAAATTTGAGGAACAACTGCACTAATCGAAGATTTGTCATCCAAGTAATATCTCTTGTGTAATGTACTCGAGAACTATTTCTTCTACGATTGGAATTAGAGCAAGATCAATTATTTCGGATTTAACTTTTGGTCCCAATTTTTTTTTTTCAATTTTTTTTTAGATGTTGTGAGTGTACTGGGATTTTTTCCCTAAGTGCACGGAGCAGTACTTATGAAATACCACCATGAAAGGTGGTTCGTGTAATGTTCACCGCCTTATGGATGTCAAAGCATTGTTAATGCAATCAAAGGAGCACCGCACAAGGAGCAACAGTGGACACACAAAACAAAGCAGACCTATGCAAATGGAGGCACTCCAGATGTTGACTCTGCATACGCCATATAAGGCAGCAACGTTGCACAAAAGGCAACTAATACTATGAGCACCACAGGAGACAGCAACGCTCACCACTTGGGTATTGCCCGCAGTACACATCATGGTTGTTGACGTATGGGTGTCGTGTTTACCACCTTGGTGAGACAACCACCATAGGTGAAGGGATGCAGTTCTACAGTGATGAAGTTGCACGATGCCACAAGAGGTAGCATTGTCTATTGGAAACAACGACACTGCCATAAAGAGCTGCTCTACAGCACAACCAAGAGGCAGAGCAATTGGTAGCACTGTGTTGCATTGCTTATGGCTCTATTGGCACCATGGAGTCTGCTGCACTCTACTATAAGCAGAGCAGCACACACCTCTATGGAGGAGTAGCCCTCTGATGAGTGCATTCATTTTGTAATGTAAAGATTAATCGTTCCAGTATTTAAGGTTAAGCATTATAACTTTGAAGTAGTTAGTTTAATTCACAGATAAACACATACTCTCTAAAACTTACCAGTATGTTTAGTTAGTGGAGACATTAAAATTTAAAAGTGCAAGAATGATGAGGGCGTTCTTAGTTGGCATATTCATTTGAAAGTTACGATTGCACCTCTCTATAGTATTAGCACTTGTAATCTTGCTCAATTTTTTTTCTTTATCTTTGGGAAGAACAAATAATTTCTTACATATATACAAACTTTTGAGCACCCCTTAAGAGAAATGTGATACCAAGCACATTGGATTTTTTCATGGTAACTACAGCAAACGTCTAACTAATTAGATGTGATTTAATTAAACCTAAAAATCTTACTCGTAATTGCACTATTATAAGATAATTTTAGGCATAGGTTATTTCTCTCGAATATTTCTTCTCTCGAATATAGTGGATTGGTTAATACGAAGAATATCAAGTGAAAATAAGAATATATCGCTTGTTAGCGACTAAAGCATCACATACTGTATTTGTTGCACAATGTGGTTTTTTGCGCTTTTAATGTGATATTGGCAAAGTCAACCTAATTTGATTTAAGACTCCGAATACAATGATGTTCATGAGAACTTCTAAAAGTTTAAAAGCTAGATGGTCACTTATTGACTCAGTTATTTATCCTTTGAGAGATGCTACACTCAAATAGGAGTATAAGAAGAAATTGGGAAACTAGAAAACTGATCCGGACAGACCCAAACCGGTAGAATCAGTCCCGTTTTCGATCAGTTTCCTTAATGTCAAAACTAACAAATACTGGTTTGGTTCCAATTCTAACCTTTTTTAAACCAAATCGGACCAGGTTCAGAATCAATAATGTTATGATCTTCTGCATCCTAAGCCTTTCCATTCCTTCATCTGGCTTATGTTCTTCTGTAGAGTTCAAACTGAATGACTATAAAATTACGTCGATACTTCCACATATTATAGGTCACGTAGGAGAGATCTCTATTTTCCCCCCAGAGAATCATTAAAATTATTGTAAGGGAATCCTTAGAGTTATTGTAATTTATAACATAAAAGTCTAATCTTAAAAAAAAAAAATTAATTGATCACATGTGTTAAACATAATATATATATATATATATATATTTATATATATAATGATAACATTTGATCATAAGAACCACTTAAATTGAGAAAAAATAATTAAAAATAAAAATCATAAATCATAAATTTGATAAATTATAAACTGAAATTGTAAAACTTTAAATAAACAGAATTATTTAAAGCAGATTTTGGAACAAATTGATTATTTTAATAGTAATAGATTTTGGAATAAAACAATTATTTTAAGCAGATTTTTTTATAAATAATTTTTTCTTTCTTACAAATTTGCATTTTATTAAAATCAGACCGAACTGGACCGGAATAGATAGACTTTGAAGTACCAATTTAGGAGATAATCAATGCATAATCAGTTTTTAGAAATGTAAAACAGGTATATATCGATTCGGTACTAAATTTTGTCTAAAATTAGACTAATTCGAACCAGTTAGAACACTAGCAATGAGTTGGCTATAGGCCATTGCTAATCTAAAATGACTCAAAATAAGGAAAAAATAGACCATATTGGTATGGCTATAAGTACTTGGAAAAAGACTTAAGTTACAGTAAATCAAAAACTCTCTCCAACTTTGGCGTGACAATGTTCAACGTCCAAAGCATTATTTCTGAGTAGAATAATGGAGAAAGCCACGCGATGTGCAAGTGCAACTGATTTCTTACTAAAATCAACTAATTTCATGCAAGTGCAACGAAAATTAAAAAATATATATTACGTGTATTTAGCAACTGATTTCATGCACGTGCAACTAGTCTCTTACTAAAATCAATATTTAATATATTAAGTGTATTTACAAAATTAAAAAAATATATATATTAAAATATATAATATTATATTATTATTTGTATTTTGATTTAGCTAGACCAATGGTAGGTTTTCTCGCTAAAGAGATCACCTCCTTCATTTAGAAGTGTCAACAAGAAAATATTAAATATTTTCTATATTAAAGTTTATATACATGCACACTAAAGACTTGAAATAAGAAATATTGGATCGCAAAATTTGATTTTAACCAGAAGGAAAGTATGATACAAAACATTTATTACATTACACTTGGGTTGATATAATATGAGATTGAGATGTTAATTTTAACATGTCGGCCTTAGATTAAGTTCATTCACCTTTTTGGGGAAATTAAGAGATTATTTTGTATAAATGTGAATTCAATTAAAATGGAAATATAGAAGATCTACACTTGAATACTTTTTGTTAAGTCCAGAAAATTACTCTTATTTTTTACGAAGGTCGGCGTTGATGGATTTTACATAACACTTTTTTTTTTGGAAAGAGTGTTTCACATTACTTTAATAGTAATATTTTTAACAAATTTATAAAATACCATTGAAAATAGTGGGAGTAATTCAATAATGGACTAGTGTGAGTCTACCTTTGAGTAATAATGTACCACTAGTAAAGTGACTCCTAAAATTTATAGAATATAAAAATTCTCATAAATAGTGTGGTACCTATATATCACTATTCTCTCATCACTTAGATACTAGAACAGAATATTCGTAATATGATTCTGTTAAAGCTACTGAATTCACATAATAAAAATCATGATATAGAATTTTAGATTCATTTCACTTATGTAATTTAACCTAGAATTGTTGATCTTATTGATAAAGGAAAAGTGGAGTTGTAAGATTCACTTCACTCTTGTAATCTTGTTGATTTTAGTCCCGTGGTCACATATTTGTTGAATCTTTTTCTTGAAAAAGTTAAATATCTAATTCTCAAAGGAGAATTAGATGGTTAACTTTTGCAATATTTAGGCAAAGTATTTGCCGCATATGATTGATGCTTGCACTGTTTTGGTACAAAAAGCTTAGAATGCTCTTTTTTTTAAATGTCCCTACAACAATAGAACTTGAAATTAAGTTTGTCAAATAAATATAATAGAATCTACTATAAGTAAATTTAAAATTATGAATCAAGGGCGATTACCGCTTCCAAGATGATCAATATCATCCTCCTTGTAGCTCTACGCAAAGTCTACTACCTTTTGAACCAAAAATGGCTTCCTTTGACCCAATTCTAAAAGCAAATCAAAACCTTTATAATGCTAGGAGACAATGAATACAGAAATAGATCTAATATGCGCCTTTGATTCTAAATGCAAACTCAAAGGTTGTTGTAGAAATATGAATGCCCAAAATATAACGGTCCATTTTTTTAAGGATAGGATGCTTGACAACATGTAACTTCTACCAAACTAAGATATCAAATTCCTCCATAAATGGGTGTAATTGTACCAAGTATATTCAAAATCTATTGGCCGCCTAAATTCTTCCGAACTAGTAGGTATTGACAAACTTCATAATCTGCTTACACTTTTTTTACCGTATGAACTTCGTGAGAAGACAATGTGGTAAATGGTGGAACTTCTATGTTAATGCTCTAAATGTGGTGAACTCATCATACTAGTGTTTTCCAAGTGATACATCATTCCATCAATTTTATAACATGCATCAAGATCAATAGCAACATATAGCAAGACATTGATCCTTCAATTCTCCCTATATTTTTCATACTTAAGCCTCATACCCAATACCATAATTTGTAAAGTAAGATCAATAGTTTCACAAATTTCTTCCAATTACTATTTTACTTGAAAATGCTATTGATCCTACTCAAATCTGCCCCATTCCTCCTGTTTGCCATTTTTTTAAATCCATTACTCAATCTAGATTGATTCTTTTCAAGTAATAAATGTCTTACTTGGCTTTTTATACTATTCTTCTAAATGACTTTTGAACTAGGATGTACTATGTTGTTTATAGTGACATTCACAAATAAAACTTTACTTGTGATCATAGTCTTTGTGGTCACCACCCTCTAACTTAGCAAAATGTTCTCACAAGATGGAACATGATTTTTTCTTTAGTGAACACATGGGTGTGGGGGTAGGGGTAGGTGTAAGGGAGATGGCACTAGTGCTGGTATTCGGACTTGATGCATAATTATCTTTATCCATGGATCCAACAAACAATCAAACACTTGACATAATGTAGAAATCATACAAAAATTAAAATCATACAAAAATTAAAATCATAGAAATGTTATACAAATTGTTTTAGATTTTAAAATCAAAATCCAAAACTAGATTAGGGTCTCGATTCGAGACTGTTTTAGGGTTGCAAAATTGAAACCCAAAATATATTAGATTAGGGTTAGGTGTAGGTGTAGGGAAGGTAGCACTTTTACTAATATTCGGGCTTGATTCAAAATTATTATTATCCATGGACCTGACAAACAATCAAACACTCAACATGATACAAAAATCACACAAGATCAAATCTTATAAAACTCATACAAGCTATTTTTGAGTTTAAAATTGAAACTCCAAACCAAATTAGGGTTTTAATTCGAGACATTTTGGGGGTTTGAAAATTGATACCTCGAAAAATAAATTAGGCCAACGGTACCATAATGAACCCCTAACCTAATTTGGGGTGTCAATCGGTGACCCTAAATAATTAAGGTCTAGGATTGAAACCCTAAACTAATTTAATATATGAGTAAATAGTAACTGACATAATTGACTGGAACCGATCGAAAATAGCGAAGAACCGATGAACCAACAATTCAAATAGATGAAAACTAAAATTGGCCGATTTGATTTTAGTTTAAATTGTGTTCAAGTAGGTAAACCAACTTATTATTTTACTTTTATATATAATGATGTCGTATAAGTTAAGTAAGTTAAAGGACTAATGAATATGACGCAATTTGGTTTAATACACCAAGCCTCCATTTCTTCTTCATTTCCATTTTCTCCTCAATGTTGCTTCTCTCTCATCTTTCACTATCAAACCTCTGTCGGCTCTCCATCCAACTATCCATGGTGAGAACCTGCCCTATCATCCCAACACCCCCCACCCTCTCTCTCTCTCTCTCTCTCTCTCTCACACACACACACATCTCTCAAACTTTCAAATGTTCTCACGCAACGTGCTTTTAGTAAATACTCTCAGACTTCTCTTGTTTTGCTTCTATGCCATAATATTTATTATGAAACTTAGCAAGATACCCTATACTTGAATTTATTCTATCCCATGTTTGATTTCCACGATTGAGTTTATGTTTGCATCATGATTGTGAGTTCATGTTTGCAGTGGTGCCATGACACTATGAGTTCATGGCTTTAATTTCTCAAAACCGACCTTCTAAGTCAACAAATCGGCTTATTTCTGAATATTGTGAAAATTGTATGCTTCTTGAATGAAACAAGTCTTTTCAATTCAGATTATGTAAATAGTTTTCTTAAGGCCCTAAACCATGAGAGGGCTAACTGAAAACAATGTCGAAGTAAGAAATTTAAAGTTAGCAGGTTACTCTTGCTTGACCAAAGTGAATATGGCAATGATATTGATACTTCAATTCTACTAGTTACAAGCACAGGATGCAAATGCAACACAATCAGTTCACATTAGAGTCAATAATTAAAAAAAAACACAACATTTAGCAAACAAAGCACAATTTTGTGTTCCTCTCCACACCTTACTTCCACTCGATCCATTACACCTCCCACTACTACCAATGTGGGTCTCCAAATCTTCCATCGCTCAATCTGGTATGCCGACTACATCACAAACAGTCGAATCATAAAAAAGAATCAGATCTAGTAGTAAAAAGTTTATAGAGATTTCATAGACGGAGAAATGAGTACAAGTATGATGAATGGTAAGGAAATGTGCGAGAGAGGGAGAGAGAGTCAATTTTCTTGAGTAAAGGGAGAATTGGCTTGGGAATGAGACAAAGTAGTTTGCAAAGATAGGCACAAAGGTGTGGAAATGAATGATGTGCTTTGATGGTGGGTGGTTGAATCGAGCTCGTGCATGTGACTGACCTCTGATCTTAAGGTGGAGGCTTGAGCTTGTCACTGGTTGCGATTTGTGGATACTAGGTTCGTGGAATACGTCTCCCTCAAGATTGTGTTCCTTGGTTGCATGAAGTGCTTCATTGCTAGCAAAAATACAAAAAACTCCAGAGATGTGGATGAACTGTTCAGGGTAGTGCAAATTTTCAAGGATTGGGTTTTCAAAATTGTTGAAGAAATGCTAATGTACCAAAAAACTCCACCTTTAGAAGTTTATTGTGAGAATTGTTGTTTTTGTGTGCTTGCACGATCTTTCAGTAAAGAATGAGGGCGATGCAATGTTTGTTTTTCTTTTCAAACCCAACACATGAAGTTTGAACTGGCTTTATGTTTTGGTTGCATTGGTAGTCACCACAATGTAATATTAAAGAGATGTTATTAGTGGTCATTCATCTTTGGATGAGCTCCAAACAGGGAGGAGAGAAAGGAGTTGTCAAACCATTTGCTAAGAAAAAGGATGGGAGAGAAAGAGAAAGAAGAAAAAGGAGAAAGTGGGACCCAATGTCAGACAAGTACATACCCACTCCACACAGTTGATTGCATATAGAGTATTTCAATTAGAATTGAGAGACGAGAAAAGCTCAAACAGAGAGGCATCAGATTAGAGCTAATGCTTATTTATCTCTCTAATTTCTATTGCAAATTAAAGAAGCTATTAGGTTTTTTCCTTGTATTGAGCACCTAATATTTGATTCAAAACATAGAACGAGAGTTTGTCTTGGTACATCTATCAAAAGTAAATTTATAAGCTGGCATAATTTATATGAAATTTTATGATAAAGATGACTATATAATTTAACGTATTATATTAAGGAAAATGTTAAATGTACTTAAGAAAAACATACAAAAAACTTATTTATCTAGATGTCAATTATTGATTTGTCGAAAATAATAAAATTCAAATTATAATTAACAAAATGAATTTTATAAGTAAAATTATAAATAGGGCCGGCTCAAAAGATTTTGAGACCTAAGACGAGAAGTTAAAATGAGGCCTTTATCAACTTAAACTAGTTTATACCTATTAATAATTATACTTTTATTTAAAATTATTTTTCTTGCTTTCTAAAATGCAAAATTACTAATCAAATTTTTATATTCAAGTTATTCTAATATCTTATTCTCAATTGATAATATATTAGTCCATATAATCTTTTCTAAGACATTGTTGATCTTAGATAATATTTTATCAATTTTAATTTTGAAAAACTTCTTTTTACAGAAGCAACAATAAGAGGTATTGTCAATAAAATTCTATAAGTGATACATGCATTTGGAAAAAAATCAAGTCTTTTTTACATAATTTAATATAGAAATTGGAGTGCTTTCTTTTATTGGTAAAATTTCTTTTAAAACTTTTATCTAAATCATCAATATCATTTTTCAAAAAGGTTTCAAGACTAAGACATTTTTTTAATCAAATTACTATCGTCAAGTGATTTCATTTTTTTGAAATTAAATAAAAAATAAAAAATATTTTCATATAATTAAAATTGTTCAAACCTATTTTGAACGGAAGAAATTGCTTGATATACTATAAATAATAATTAATTAATTCTAAAACATTCTTTCAGCAGATTGTGTTATTTTTTTATTAACATTTTCATCAAATTGTTTAAATCTATGAATTATTCGCTTATCTCTAAATACAAATTCTATTTTTATACTAATTACAATATCTTTCGATGAAATCGTGGTAGATTTAAATCCATTTTCTCTATAATTTAAAAAAAAAAAAGATATTTTAACTTATTAATGGCAATATCTATATGCATATATTTGGATTACATATTTTTACTTACAGTATTCATGACCACAAATAATATATCATACCATATAGTCATGCCTAATATGAATTTAAAGTTCTCAATTTCATATGCTACTAAACAATTAGCTTCATTTTTTATTTTATGATCTCCAGTCGTTTTTACTACTTGCAATAAAGATTCTCTTATTTGTGGAGTTCGGAATTTTATTACTTTGATACTTTCAATTTGACTTTGTTAACTTGTTTGTGAGAGTGGCTTAAGAGTTAGTATTGAACCCAATGTTTTAAGTTTCGTATCTACATATAGATTTTAATAATAATAAATGAATTCAAGTCTCAATCTCAAATTGTCTATGCAATGAAGCCAAGCATATCAAGCATAAACAAGAAAGAAAACAAGTCTATAAATGAAACTCATAAAATAATTTTGTATATCTCTTGATAAAATTCGAAATTGAATTAAAGTTCAAAATTAATATTTTCTCATAAAGTATTAAATTATTTTTTCACATGTGTATGACATTATTAAAAACTTTAATTTTGTGCATTTTTACATGAGCATGATATCATTAAAAGGTTTAATTTAAAAAATTACATTTTTCCACATGTGCATGACAGCATTAAAAACTTTAATTTCGAAAATTATATTTTTCACATATGGATGACATCATTAAAAATCTGAATTTGTAAGATGATTGATTGTCATATTTGACATGTGCATGTTTTGTTTGAAAATCTTGAAAAGTGGTTGTGTCACTTTTGACAAATGCAAAAGATAGATGATTTTATTGAAAATCTTGAATGGTGGTTATGCTTCTTTTGACATATGCATAAAGAATATGATTTTGTTTAAAAACTAAATCATGTTCATTTTATCATATGCAAAAAGTAAAATATTATGTTTGAATATTTTAAAAAATGAATGAAGTTATTTTTTACAAATATAAAAAGGAGATATTTTTATTTGAATTTCTTGAAAAGTAAATAGTACTCTTATTTGACATGTGAATCTTTTCATATTTAAAAATGAAAATTCATTTGCCTATAAATAGCTCACTTGAGTTTTGTAAAATTACAACAAGAGCTTACACATCAATTACTAAATTTTGCATCATTTATTCACAACCTTGATTCTCTCTTCTCTAAGTTTTATGTCTTAATTCTTGTTCATTTTGAGAGAGATATAGATTGTGTTGTATTTTTCTTATTTCACTCATTGAGGAAATAACATCACACTCTGATAATCTATTAACTATCAGCTCTTATATCGGTAAGAGGATATATATAACCATTATGTGTGTAGAAGGTATTCTACATAAGGAATAGTTGAATCATCAAGTGTGAGGTTATTGCAAGTGTAGAGGGTATTCTACACGGATTTTTGTAGCGGTGTTGCTCAAAATTGTAATAGATTTCTGTATCCACTTGAAGGAGATTAAATAGTGAATTTGGAAATCCTCAGTGGGTAACTTAAGGCGAGGATATAAATAGTAGGGCTGAATCTCGTTAAAATACTGAATTTATTTTTTCTTGCTCTTACTCTTTATATTTCCCGTTGCTTCGTATTTTGTTTATATTTTATATTTTGTTTTTGATTTATAAGTGTTAATTTTATAATATAACTCAATTTACCCATCTCTTATGTTAGTCATCTGAGTAACAGTTAGAATCAATGAATTATCTTGTAAAAATTTTCAACTGATAAAAAAAAAAGAATGAATATGTTAGACTACTCCTAAAAATAAAATAGTTTTAGGACAAGAATTAACCATGTTACATATAACATGATTAAGATTATGACAACCACTTGATGTGTAAAATGCTTTGAGATTTATATCAAGCAATCTTCTTTGTAGCCCTTGCTCTTTCCCTTTCATATTAGACTCATTATTATAACTTTGTTCTTGAACATTATTAATATCAAATTCAAGATTTTTTATTGCATCTAATAATTCACTAAAAATACAATTTTCAATAGCATCATCTACTTTAATAAATTCTAGAATTTTTTTTTTCGATTTTTATTAAACTATTGAAATATTAACACATTTTAGTACGAAAGACATTTTGTTCTTGATGATTTGCATTTGGGATTGTGACGAACCCGAATTTCCTTACTATACTTTTATTTAATTAAATAAGTAGAGCATGGTAACTTAGGTAATTTAGTGGATAAAGCCTTAAAAAGTGGGCTTAGAAGTTGAAGACCTTAATGCCATAACTAAAACTTTGGGTCCAAGTGAAAATGACAAGCTCATAGGTCCATGAAATGAAGTTTAGTAGTCAACCCAAACCTATGCTTGATACCACATGTCAAGTTAAAAGAAGTTTAGTAAGTTAAACCAAAACTAGTAGGTGAAAGACGGAGAATACTAGTAGGTGGGAAAGTTGACTAGTTGTTTTGGTTGGAGAAAGGAAAGAGAAGATTAAGATAAAATCTCCACATCTTTTCCTACCTAGATAGGCGTGTGAGACATAGGATTTTTGCCAAATAATATCCTCATGGGATTTTACCATATCTAGCCAAATGATGAGGCAAGATTTGAGAGAATTTGAAAATGAGAAAAATGAGAGAGGGGTTCGGTGGGCTATAGCCGAATGCCCTAGGGTTTTTCTCACAAGCACATCTCCAAACTTAGATAGAATAGACATGTGAAATTGTGTAAGAGTAGACAAGATATGATGTGTAAGAGGGTGGAAGAGAATGATGACTTGAGATATGGATTGATGGACACAAAAGTGGGAAGAAGAAAAGGGAGGGTTCGGGTGAGTTGTGTAGCCGACTCCCCCTCCCCCTTTGGCATTCTTCTTGCCACTAAATCTAGACTATAGATTTGTGTAAGAGTGATAGGACAAGTATGTGTAAGAAGTGAGGTGAATAGTTGATTGATTGAGCATGTGACGACAAGAGAGAAATGAGAGTAGGAAGAGGAGAGGGTTTCGGATGGAGGCAAGGGGTCCGAACCCCCACTCTTGCCTTCTCCCAAGAAATTGATCCCCAAATCTCTTAGAGTGGCCTATGAGATGATGGTTGGGAGACAAGAGGTGATTTGAGATGTTGGAAAGGGGTTGGAACCCTTGAGAGAGAGGCCGGCCATGTGAGGAGAAAAAGGAAACTAATTCTTCAACCTAGAATGAACTAGATTTGGTTTGATGTGATCAAGTGATGGGAGTCACTTAAAAGTCTTTCAAACCCATCAAGTGTCACCCAAGCTTAGGAGAATGAGTGGCCTAGAGCCTAGGAGAGTCCCATGGCCGAATGGCCTTGTTCCCCCACCCTTTTGGTTGTTTCATTCGAAAACACACACGCACCCACCTCTCACTCTACCTTACGGCAACTCACCCTTCCATTCCATTCTTTTTGCTTCACTTCATTTCACCACCTAAACATTTAAACACTCTAAGTTTAGAGGAAGAAGAAGCTAGTGGTTTTGGAAGGAGGAAATCCTAGAAGAAGTAAGTGACTTTGTTACATTATGATAAACCTAGAAGTATAGGGAAAAACGCTTCCAATGTTCATGTTTTCTAAAAGAAATCTCTTTTTTGAAAATGGTGTATTCTTAGCCTATTATAATAAAATACTTCTCTTATTTTCAGAACTCATATAAGCTAGATAGGAAAATTATAAGTATATCCTTATTTTGCCTTTAGCATCTCTAGTATATTTTTGAGTGAATGTACTTGTATATGCTTGTATTGCTTGGTTTTCTTGCTTTATATGCTATGATGAAGCTTTTCAAGTAGAAATGTTATATTAGTTAGATGCAAATCCATGTTTAGAACCTGCATTCATTCTTAAATAAAAGGTTATAATGTGTTGATGACCTTGGTGGTTTTGTTGAAGAAAGCATGTAAGCATGATTATGTTTAAAATTGTTGAATGATGAGAAATGTGGGATAGATCATTTGAAGAAGCATCTTGATTTTAGTAGCAAATATCTTATCTATTGAAATGTCATGTTAAGATGAATATTTATAAAATATTGGTAGAATCTAGTTATATCGTTCTTGGATGATATTATTACTATTATTGATTGATAGTTGGTAAAGAAATGCATGCTTGGTAAAATAAACATTTTAAGCTTGAAGAAAAAAAAAAGAGAGAGGGAGAACATGCTTATGGAGTTACGATTGGAGGGTTTCTTGGAGTGGAAATCTTGAAGATTTATGTTCCCTTTCATGAAATATTTGTGTTTGGATATTTTGGAGAATTTAAAAATATAAGGAGTGGGAGAATATCATGTATTTTTTCGGTTTCCCCATGAGTGTTCAAGTAGGATACTTATTTTAATGGAATAAGGTAGGAAGCACAAAATCTAAGGGCTGTAGGGTTTCGGGTTGCTCACTTGTAAGGCTAGAAAATTGTTTCAAACATTGAACTAGGGCTTGAAAGTGAAAGGAAAATGAACAAAGAAAGAAAACACCAAGTGGAGATAATGTGGGTCTCGGCCCAAACTCTAGGGGTGGAAGCTGAGCACTCTACTTACCCTATTATACTCATTTAAGTGTTTTCGCATAAATGATGAGTTAATGAGAATGGGGTTTTGTATGAAAACGACTAAATGTATGTACTCGAGCTCGCCTCGAGTTTATCACAAAGTTAGAAATTTCATATCTCATGCATTAGCACGAAAAAAAAAACATATTTTGAGTCAAACACGTTTTCGAAAGAAATGAATTAAAGTTTTAGAAGAACTCCAAAGGCTAGGACGAGGTAATGTCCTAGTGGAACTCCCTGTTCACTCAGGAGTGTCTAAATTGAGTGAAAATCCCTGGGTCGACGAAGAACAATTGGTGGACCATGTATGGTTCCAAAAGGTGTCCGGAGCGTGGTCGCAATTAATGCTAGTGGGTGCCATAAAAGTGGTGTTAGTCTCGGCCTCACCATATGAAAAGTTTGTAGTTACTCGGAGAGAAATCTCCGAGTGACAAAAAGCGCGAAAGGGTGCAAAACATATTCACCTAGGTTGACATGGTCGCCAGGTGTAACGGTAATTAACAGGGAGCACACGGTGTATAGGGAAACTATGAGGTGTCCAAAATAAGAAGTCATGACGAAAAGAAAATAGCTCTCGGGCCATATATGATATGATAAGTGGCGCCTAAGATAAGAAAAGACAAAAAAATTTTGAATGAAATGTTTCTTTGGAAGAACATGAATTAAGAAGTTTTGCTATACGATTTTATGAACAAGTGTGTATTGGAAATTGAGAAAAGATAAGAAAGATGAATTTTTTCACGAGTATGTGCATCGGTCCCAGCATGAGTCTCATGTTACTGTATATATATGTATTTGCTTGTTATTCACTTAACCATATGCATGAAATGTTTTTGTTGAAATGTTGATGTACTTGCTGAGATTTCCCCTGAAATCTCACCTATTTCTATGTCTTTACTATCCTTCCCTCTTGGGAATTATAAAAGTAATTGCAAGTGATGATGACTGAACCGAGTATGACCCTCGTGATGATACCTCAAACCCTTAGGAACCCGATTGAGTCTACCCTTAAGGGGCCAGTGACTTTGAACCTTCCGAGCCAGTGGGAGGTGGAGTCACTGAAAATGGTGATGTACAGTTCAATCGATCTACACCCTACGGGGTGTTGCTTAGTATTAGGAGTAGACGAGTCCCTTCACCTGGGACGTATTTTTGGACCGCCCTCTAGAACGATATGTGAGGTCGGGCCTAGCTTAGACTTAGATCGGCTTCGCTGGGGCCCAAACCTTAAGAAGATATAGAAGGAGCCCGTATATTGAACCCAATGGGCAGTGTCAAGGCCCACTCTATTTTGTAACGCCGATTAATTATGTATTTTATAAAACCTTCTCGCTTGTGGGAAGTGCTATTTTGTTTATCTGGACAAGGTTATGTAACTTGAAATTGGATTATGTATGATATTTGTTTTGGGATCAATAGCGTAACCATGTGATACATATTATAGAAAGCTTGACCATTTTTCTTTCACTATGAGAATCTTTCTTTGAAGTTTAAAAAAAAAAATACATATGATATGACGAGGGGTGAACTTCCTTGCGTCGCTCATCCCTGACGTTTCTATTCACGTACGATCCCAAGCGTGGATTGGGACGTCAACAGGGATACAATAAAGTATAATTGAAAAATATTTTGCTTCCTTGATTTTTTTAATAATATGATTTTTAATTTCAATAGCTAGTCATTATAGTAATTCATTTTGAATATTATGCCAAAATGATGATTATAGATTTCACCATCTTGAATGCATTGAATGTGTTCTTGCATTATTAGGTCAAACTCAGCAATCCTTAGTGAAACTTAAAAAATTTCCATTATTTTCTTGGTAGATCTTTTCATTTTGTTCTCGAAATGATAATTTTTTTTTACCAAAGGTTTTACTACAGCAACAATTCTTATTAATTGTTTTTTCAATGATTTTTTTCTTCGTTAATTTTTTCTTGGAATTTTTTTTCAATTGTTTTATTTTTTAATTATCTCATTTTTAAATCAATCCAAATAGTCATGTTAGTAATATGCTCAATGGTTTTTAATATGTAGTAGAAAATTGTTTAGAGATCTCATCCTTAGGAAAATCTATATCGATATATCTAATTTGACCATTTCTATTAATAATCTCTTAATTTTGTATCAATGCATTTCAATTGAGTATGGTTATAAATATTTGAAGGAACAAAATCAAATATATCTTCGATATTTTATTTTCTTCTATGCTTTTTACAAATTCTCTAGCAAGAACTGACAAACTGTAACAGTACATGCTTGAGCACTATCCTCAGATCCCTTTTGTTGGATTGTTTCATTATCCTCATATCCTTTTTGTTGTATTTCTTGATTTATTTTGTTACTTTTTGGTCCTTTTCTTGATCATCTATAGATGTTTTGCCTAAATTTTCTGCTATACTTTTGTTTAGAATAATTCTATTCAGTAGCCTGTTTAAACTTTCTACACAACACATGTGATGTGGCGAACTAGGTCTGGGAGCCACATCATGGTTCTCGCTTTGGATGAAACCCCTAGCCCGATTTAATTACCCCTGCTGAAAATTTTGAAAAGCCTTCCTCTCTTCCTACTTATTTCATCCACTGAAACCCTTCATCTTCTCCTCTCCCCACTTTCTTCAGCTCTCGTCTCTATGATTCTAGGGCAAAGTTGTCCCTTGCAAACTCCCCAAGTTGATGTTTGAAGAGAGACTGTTGCATCCAGATCTGTGACTCAACGGCCATTGTTAGTTTCTAAATCAAATAAACATTGAATTTGGGGTCAAAGATAATTGCTGCCTGCATGGTTGAAGATAGACCATGCTAGGATCCTCTCTCCTTGGGCACAAATAGGGCAACACTATCTTAATTGTCCTCCAAATGGGGCTTCAATGAAATAAGATTTAGGTTGCATTTAAAAAGTAAGTTGGGCTTTTCATGTATGTATTTTCTCTCTTTCTTCTCAATTGGTTCGATAATGGTTCCACAGAAAAATCATGCTCTTTCTTTTTTAGAGTATGTGATTGTGTGTAATTTTTGTGTCGTGCATGGTCTTAAGGGGGAACCAGCACTAAGGTTTTGAATTTTTCTTGTGCCCATAAGTTGTTTGATGGGATTACCAAGCCAAATGGACATTGTGTATGCCCGTATAAGAATTAAATTGGGCTTTTTGATTTGCATACAAAAAATAGTTTACGACTTTCTTATAGGTTTCAACTCGTTCATCATTCTACCAGGTTGACTTCAATCTTCCTACTTAGAATCTTGCATGATAAAGGTAAATTTAGCTCTTAGTTTGGTCACAAGATCATTAGTCAATTGAGTTCCATCCAAAAAACTATAGTTATAAGAAAAAGCCTATATTTTTATTGTTTCTGCATGTTATTTACATACAAAAAATAGTTTAGAACTTAATTATATTGAGATAATGAAAGGAAAAATTAATATAACATCATTTGTGTGGCTCGTTATGGTCACAGATTCCAATTGTGGTTTTTCATCAGCTTAATGTGGCTCATTATGGTCACAGATTCCATTTATGATTTTTCATCAGCTTTATGTGACTGACGCTGCCAGTATTGCTTCTCTTGCATATTACATCAAAACCAAATTTGGGAAACTCGATATTGTGTTTTGTATTGGATTAACCCTGCTGTAATAGTTCTTGCCAAAGTTTTAAATTCAGTTTTGGTGATTATTTTGATTGAGATAGTGGAATGAAATATTTCGATTTTATTTTATTTCGATATTTCGTTTTAGAATGGACATTATATAAATAAATTATATATAATAATAATTATATTCTAAAATAAACATATATACAAATCTTAAAAAACATACATACTTAATAAACTTAAAAAATATTTTTCAATAATATTTTTTAGTACCATTTCAAATTAGATATTATATGAATAAATTTTGTATATAATAATTATATTCTAAAATAAAATCAATACAAATTTTAAAAATATACATACTTAATAAATTTAATAATATTTTTCAATAATTAATACAAATATGAAATACATATATTTATAAAACTTAATATAATATCATGAGTTCTCAATTTAAGAATTAAAAGAAATAACCCTTCAAGGAACACATTTATTTTAGTTTCTTTATAGAACTAGGACATTTAACTAGGACGTTTAACCAATTTGTTCACTTTTCGTTTTTATCGAGGTGATGGAGATAATGTGAAAAACTCCAGATAACCTTATGTTTTGTGGCGCTATGGCCTACATCCCGCTAGCACCACTTTCCTCCCATTTATTTTAATTTATTTCTTCTCCAATGTCTAGTTTTTCTTCCTTTCAGATTTTCACATCCCCGTCGTCGTCCATTCTAAAATAGTTGTGGCCTGTAACTACATTCGTGAAGACACGAGAGCTACGCCGTGAACAAATTAAAAAAGATGGATTTTCTTCCTTTCCTTTGCAATGCCTGTAGCTACGTTCGCATCTCTCTATCAGCTCAGTGGCTCATCAATGAGTTGTGGGCCGTGTGGGATTTTAAGGTGCAGAGTCGACCATAAACAAAGGAGAAAGAGAAGCGCTAGAAAGAGATAATGGGGAGACGAAGAAGATAAGTTGCGATTCTATAGCTTTGTATAATTACAAAAATAAATTGCATGATTTTGAATATTTATAAAAATAGTCTAGCCAGAACATAAGCTTCATATTCCGGACCGGAATTATAATTCTGCCTGGAATACAAGTTTTCGTCCGAAACAACAAATTCTGGTCAGAATACCCGAAATTTGATCCGGCATAGAATATAGTAGTTAGCCGTTCCGGTTACTGTCCCGAAATGGCAAATTCCAATCGTTCCAGCCAAAACGACACGTAATTTAAAACTTTGGTTTCTGCTGATGTAGGACACATGTATATAGTTGGATATTTCCCAATAGTTTTTGTATGGATTAACTGTAATGGTACTGTGTTAAGCTTGAGGTGGTCATTATTTTCTAGAAAAATGAACTGTGTTAAGCTTGATTTGGTAGTTAATCATACATTTTGTTAAATTTACATACTGTTGTGGTTATGATGTACAAAGGTACGGTGCTCATTGAAGTTAAATTGGTTTTTTTCCCCCTTTATGGTTTACATTCACTACAAACCAGTAACCCCCCCCCCCCCCCCCTCCCCCCCAAAAAAAAAAAAAAGTAAGAAAACAAATATTCCAATCTGCTTGGGATGAAATTAATATTGCGTAGGATGAGAACAATCAAAAGCAATTCTGCAACGATGGAAAAGCAATTCTACAGAGCACATAGAGACAGTTAGAGAATCAACATGTTACATGATACCATGAAGATATAGATTTTTTTCCCAAACTCACTCACGCAAGCACAGACAGTAATCAGCTGAACTTACAATGAGCTATGATTGATTTCATATATAAATACACAGGGTAAGCATTACAACAAGTACTCCCACGTCCTCATTGTGAATCAAAATTTATACATCTCCAAAGAAGTGCAAAAACATCTCTACCAGTCCTGAACGAGTGGACTTGTACAGTTCGTACGCCTCCAACCAAGTGGACAACAAATGGTCACTAGAATTATCACCTAAGACAAAGCTTCATATGCATTACCAATTGGATTCTGCCATTACAACACATAAGAAATTAATGCTCAACAAAATGACTAGAACACTGATTTGTAAACTCTGAAATGCTCGTCTCCTGGAGCTCACCAAACTGAACACATGCTATATCTTTACCGTAAATAATGATTGGTATGACCTAAAACTACAAGGGTTGAAGGAGCAAGGGCCAAGGTCAGACCTTTGTTCAAATTCTCTTCGAAATACCAAACCTTTGATGAGCTACAAAAGTTTCTCACTGGTCATCTTCACGTTTGGCAACCGACAAGAAAGATCATGAAAAATGGATCTATTTGTGTAATATTCCAGATTCTCTGTTGAAAGCCGTGGAGCACGATGGAGCAAACTTTCGAAGGAGGCTAGTGCGCACAGAAAAGAGGGGAGCTGAAGAAGATTTCGAGTCAAGGGTGCTGCTGCTTTCAAAAGACTCCGGGGGGTGTTTGGATATCTTGGGCTTGGAGAAATATTAATACGGTGCGCTTAGTTATTAAAAAAACAAAAAAGCAAAAAACAAAATAAAATACACTTAAGGTATGCTTTGTAGACAGCCGTATGAAAAATAAAGGGAAAAAAAATTGAAAAATATAAAGTGAAGGAATACATGGCTCATGGGCCATGTGAATTCAATTGTAAAAAGTGTTGAAGAAGACAAAAAGAAAATATCAAATGATGCTACGTGCTATTACAAACGTGTACAATGTATATAGAGAAATGATACACTTATATTTTATTTAGCACTAATTTATTTTTTATAGAGTATTTATTTATTTTTTATTATTTTCTTTAAGTATTTTTTTAACATCTTTACATCATTAAGAAAAAAATCATAAAAAATATAATTTTACTAATATTTATTTTCTTAATCATCAAGTAAAAGATTTTTTTTTAATTAGAAATTAAAAAAAGTAAAATTGGTGGTAAATGAGATGTATACCAATTATTATTCATGTATATATATGTGGCTGTTTATTACCACAAACTACAAAGTTTTATTTTACAGCCAAGAGCGTATATATAAAATAAAAGTTTCAAAAAATTTACCTTCATCGTCGTGGACACACAACATATTACAAAGATGCCATTGCCGCTTAAGCCTCAACATCTACAAGTGTGATGCAACGGTGAGAGAGGCCGTCAATGTTAAACATGAGCAAGATGTATGTAAGAGAGTTCGAGATTAGATAATGGAGTCTAGCATACAAGAGAGATGAAATCAAATTTGTAAAGTTCAGCCTTTCAAGTATAAAAAAGAGAGTTCTTGTGTTTTGAAAATTTTTGATAGATGAATTGTAATGTTCTTTTAATTGATTATGCCTTTTAATTTTTTCAAATGAAGTTGTAAAGTTTATCCAAAGAGAATTTCTTAGGATTGGTCCGACCTATCTCCACCCAAAGAACAGCCGGCGCTTTCGCCGACCACCAGATGTGTCACCACCTATACTATTAGAATCGCCTCCCTCCAGTCCATTTCAGGTTTAAGGCTACGTGGAGAAAGGTGGAAGACCGTGTGGGATCGTCGTCATAACGGTGAGGTTGTCGGAGGGAGGTGGTTCCGATGGGATGAGAGGTGACGCATCCGGTGGCTAGTGGAGGCATTAGCTGTTCTTTGGGTGGGGATCGATCATACTGATCCCCAGCGTCTTCCTTATCCAAAATCTATTAGTTATGAATGTCTTTTTTTTTATATATATAAAATTGAGAATTGATTTTTTTTTTTTTAAAGATTAATCTTGTTTAGTTTAGATTTTTAATAATGAGCTTTCTAGTATTTTTTAGGCATTTTTAATTGTGAGGCCTTAGGCCCGTCTAACTTGATTAATGGATCAGCCGACCCTAATTATAAATACATATAGCACTAGTCTTATATTAAACCATATCAATGCTTAAATTTGTTTTTATATAAAATAAAATTATTAGTGCGACATTTCTCTTATATTTTGTTTGTCAAAGATAGTGACAAAAGTTGACATTTATTAATATTTGCAATTATCACACTTTTTAAAGTAATTAATAATTATGACATGTTATAAAATTAAAATAAAATTATTATTGCAAAAAAATTTATAAGAGAAAATATTTAGAACTTTTATTACTCAATAACTAAAATTTCTCTTTTCCTTTCTTTCTTCATTTCTCTCTTCTTTCTTTTCTTTCTTTTCTTTCATTCTGTGTACATAAACTGATCAATCAATACTCGTATTTATAAACCTTAATTATTGTGCAAAATTACTGTACATATATATAAAAGTCTTTGGTGGGGGCACATTCACATGATGCATGAGGAAGAGGGTCATTCATGCCCCCTCCATAATTGTAACACTCCCCCTTGAATGACCACCCATAAAAAATCTACCTCATTAAAATCTTGTCAAGGAAAATTCAGTGGGAAGAAAAATCAATGACGAAGAAAAAATAATACAGCATTCTTATGTACCTCCAAATACTTTAAGATTGGCTCATTAAAATCTTGCAAAAAAAAATCTAATGGGACAAAACCTCAGTGAAGGAAAAATAGTACAATCAGCATAATTATTCAAGACATTTACTACCCCTGAAAATTGCATGACGGTAGATTTTTAAATTTTTACATTCCAATATTCTGCACAATTTTATTGAATATCGCAGCTAGGAGTGTAATCGGTCCGGTTCATCCTGTTTTGGATAAAATCTAGAATCGAACTGGTACCACCGGTTTTCTATTTTTTAAAACCGATTACACACTGGTTATCCTCCAAAATCGGTAGCACTAGTTTTACCAGTTCGGTCCAGTTTTTTGGTTTTAAATAAGTCTATAATAGTTTATTAGACTATTAATATATATTAGTATTATTTATAATGATTAAAATAATTATATATTAGTATTTTTATAATAAGTTTAATTTTTTATAATTATATCATTGATATTTATAACTAATATTATTAGTATTAGCTTAAAAAAAATTGTAGTAGTATTATTATATCATTATTTCATGTATAATTATTTAGTATAATAATTTATATATACACTTAAAGTATATTACTAATAGTAATATACTATTATACTATTAGTATTAGGCCATAAAATATAAATTGTAAATAATTTATATTATATACTAATGTATAACTGTTGAATCCAAGATTTCAAGTTTCGTATCTACGTGTAGATTTTGGTGATAACAAATAAATTCAAATCTCAAACTCAAATTATTTACGTAATGGAGCGAAACGCACATCAAGTATAAAAGAACAAGTTTACAAATGAAGCTCATAGATTATTTTGTACATCTCTTGATAAAATTTATAATTGGATTAAGGTTCCAAATTACTCTTTTTTTTTCATAAAACATCAAATTACTTTTTTCATATATGCGAGACATCTTTAAATGTCTTAGTTTTGAAAATTATATTTTTCACATGTGCATAACATCATCAAACAATATAATTTCGAAAATTATATTTTTTATATAAAAATTTGAATTTGCAAGATGATTGATTATCATATTTGACATGTGCATATTTTGTCTGAAAGTCTTGAAGGGTAGTTGTGTGTTTTTTTGACAAATGTAAAAAGTAGATGATTTTGTTTGAAAATCTCAAAAGATGGTTGTGTGTTTTTTTTTTTTTTTTGACATATGCAAAAAGAAGATGATTTGGTTTGAAAAATAAATCATACTCATTTTGTCATGTATGAGAAGCAAAAGATTAGGTCTAATTTTTTTGAAAAATGAATGGAATTGTCTTTGATAAATGCAAAAAAGAAATGCTTCTATTTGAATTATTTGAAAAGTGAATAGTACTCTTATTTGACATGTGAATCTTTTCAAATTTGAAATTAAAAACTCATTTGCCTATAAATAGCTCACTTGAGTTTTGTAAAAATCATAACAAGAGTTTACATATCTATTACTAAGTTTTGCATCATTCTTTCAAAGTTCTCATTCTCTCTTTTCTAAAATTTTGAGTCTTAATTCTTATTCTTTTTTAGAAAGATATAGGTCGCGCTGTATTATTTCTATCTCACTCATTGAGGAGTATACTTTGATAGTCTACCCAATATCAACTCTTATATCAGTAAGATAGTGAGTATAACCCTTGTGTGTGTAGAAGGTATTCTACACAGAGAATAGTTGAATCACCAAGTGTGAGGTGATTAAAAGTGTAGAAGGTGTTCTATACGGATTCTTTGGAGCGGTGCTGCTCAAAAGTGTAATAGATTTCTATCTCCACTTAAAGGAGATTAACTAGTGAATTTGGGATCAAGAGGTAGCTTGAGGCGAGGACGTAGGCAGTGGGGCTGAATCTTGTAAAAATACTGAATTTGCTTTTTCTTACTCTACTCTTTACATTTTTGCTGCTTTATATTCTGTTTATATTTTATATTATGTATTTGATTTATAAGTGTTAATTTTTATAATATAACCCAATTCACCCCCCACTTGTGTTAGTCATCTGGGCAACAATTGGTATCAGAGCAAGGATTCTGTTATAAGATTAACTATCTGTTGAATTAAGATCATATGGCTAACATTGCAGCTACTTTCGCTGAAAATCAATCCAGTAGTCGACCTCCATTATTTTGTGGAGATAATTATACTTTCTGAAAAACTAAACTAAGAATATTTCTTCAGTTTCAAGGTCGAAAAATCTAAAAATGTATTGTAAATGAGCCTTATATTCCAACAAAAACTGTTGATGGAGTAAACGTCAAAAAGGAAGATGAAGAATTTGATCGCAAAGACGATAAATTTTATACTGTGAATGTAATAGTTACGAATTTTCTATATAATGTTCTCAATGGTAATGAATTTAACATAATAATGACTTGTAGGACAGCAAAAGAAATTTGGGACAACTTGGAAATAACCTATGAAGGAAATTCGCAAGTCAAAGAATCAAAAATTTATGTTCTTACGCATGAATATGAATTGTTCAAAATGAATGATGATGAATCTATCTATTCTATGGATACTTGTTTTACTAATATTATAAATAATTTGACATCTCTTGGTAAAATTTATTCTAACTTAGAAATAGTAAGGAAAATTCTCAACTCCTTGCCAAAACGTTGGGAATCAAAAGTAACGATGATTCTTGAAGTTAGAGATCTTAAAAAACTCGAAATAAATAAACTCATCGGGTCACTTATTACCTATGAGTACACATTGAAAAGAGGAGAAGAAGAAGGAAAGCAAAAGAAGAGCTTGGCACTCAAAATCGTTCCTCATGAAAGTGAAAACGATGAAAATGAAGAAAACGATGACGAAGAGATTGTAATGACCACAAGAAGATTTAAGAGATTCTTGAAAAATAAAGTTTCTTCAAAGAAACCTTTCAAAAAATCTTCCAACAAAAATACAGGTAAAAATGATTCATTAATTTGTTATAAATGTAAAAAGTCAGTACATACCAAGGTAGATTATCCTCTGTTAAATAAAGATCGGTACAAAGCCAAAAAAGCAATGAAAGCTACATGCGATGATGATTCAAGTAGCTTAGACAGCGACGCAAGTAATGAAGAATTTGTAAATCTTTGTCTTATGGCTAAAGATGATCTTGAGGTAACAAATCTTGAAAATCTCTCTTATAAAGAATTGCAAAATGTTTTGGAAGAGGTATATGAGGAATTTGAAAAATTGGGTATTAAGTGTACCGCTTTGAAAAAGAAAAATTCTTCTTTAATAAATGAAATTGATGTTTTAAGAAAAGAAAATATAGTTTCAAAAGATGAAAATGATGAACTGAAAAAAAAAGTAGTTGATTTAGAAAAGATTATTAAAAATTTCACAAATAGAAAAAGAAATTTCGAAAAACCTCTTGGTAATCAAATATGTGTTTTTGATAAGGTAGGTTTAGGATACATGCTAAAAGAAAAACTCAAACCTTATAAAAATTTCTTTGATAAACCCGTTAAATCAAAACTAGATTTTCAAAATTCTTTTCCTAAAAATAGATTTGTCAAATAAAAATATTGTTACAATCACTCAAGTTCAAATATGTTACATGTTATTTGTAATTTTTACAATAGAAATGGTCATAACTATCATACTTGTCCTATTAGAAGAAAACATACAATGACTATTAGGGCCATATAGGTACTAAAGAATCTTATTTCTTCTAATACTAATAAATAAAGGACCCAAAAAATATGGGTACCAAGAAAAATTATTTTAATTGTTTTTGTAGGTATGCATGAAGTTTTCCGTAAGTAAAATAAGATGACTTTTAGATAGCGGATGCTCAAGGTATATGACAGGAGATAAAACTAAGTTCATTGATCTCACTCCTAAAGAAAAAGGACACGTGATATTTAGAAACAATTCAAAAGGGAAGATCGTGGGAATAGGTAAAATTGGTAATAAGTCTTCTCTCATAATTGAAGATATTCTACTTGTTGAAGGTTTAAAACATAATCTTTTAAGTATAAATCAATTATGTGATAAAGGATTTATAGTTACCTTCAAAAAGGATAAGTGTATTATTTTGAATAATTATGATTGCAATGTTTATTTTATTGCTCTTAGAAACAATAATGTTTATACAATTGAATTTGAAGAAATTGCCTTACAAGATACTATTTGTTTATCAGCTCAACATGAAAATAGTTGGTTATGACATAGAAGGTTAGATCATGCAAACATAGAACTTATTTCCAGACTTTCAAAAAATGATCTTGTGAGAGGTTTGCCAAAAGCAGACTTTTTTAAAAACAAAATCTGTGATGCATGCCAGTTTGGTAAACAAATAAAAACTTCTTTCAAAATCAAGAAATATATTTCCACTACTAGACCTTTGTAACTGATACACATTGACCTTTTTGGACCAAAATGAGTTGCGAGTCTGGGAGAAAAATGTTATGCATTTGTTATTGTTGATGATTTCTCTAGATATACTTGAGTCATCTTTCTCGCTCATAAAGATGGGGTACATAATGCGTTTACCAAACTATGCAAGAGAATTTAAAATGAAAAGGGCTATACTATTTCAAGCATTCGAAGTGACAGGGGGAAAGAGTTTGTCAATAAAGATATTGAGTCTTTTTGTAATGAAAATAGTTTTTTGCATAATTTCTTTACTCCTCGAACTCCTCAACAAAATGGGGTAGTAGAGAGGAAAAATAGATCTCTTCAAAAAATGACAAGAACAATACTTAATGAAAATAGTTTACCTAGTTATTTTTTGGCCGAAGCGGTAAGTACTGCATATTATGTTATAAATAAAGTTATATTAAAGTCTAAATTAGATAAAACCCCTTATGAGTTTTGGAATAGGAAAAAACCCAACATTAGTTACTTTCATGTATTTGGATGCAAATGTTTTATACTTAATGACAGAGATAATTTAGAAAAGTTTGATGCAAAATCTGATGAAGGTATCTTTCTTGGGTATTCAATAAATAGTAAAACTTATAGAGTATTCAATAAAAAGACTTTGACTGTACAATAATCTATGCATATAGTATTTGATGAATCTAACCCTCTACTCTCCAAAAAATCTATTGATGAAGAATCAAAAGGTACAAATAACACAAATAGTCTCAATCTCGACAAAGAGAATATAATGGAAGAAGTCCAACATGGAGACATAAGGAAAGATTATCAAGATTTAGTATAAAATGCAACCAAAAAATGGAAACATGTGAAAAATCATCCAGTGGAATAAATTCTAGGAGAACCTTCACAAGGTGTAAGTACTCGATCATCTCTTTGAAATATTTGTAATCACACTGTTTTTTAATCTCAAATTGAATTCCAAAATATTGATGAAGCACTTATTGATGAATCATGGATTCTAGCTATGCAAGAAGAGCTAAATCAATTTGAAAGAAATAATGTATGGACACTTGTTCCTAGACCCAAAAATCATGCTGTTATTGGAACAAAATGGGTTTTTAGAAATAAGAAAGATGAGTCTGAAATCATCACTAGAAACAAGGCTCGACTTGTAGTTCAAGGTTTCAATCAAGAGGAAGGAATCGATTATGATGAAACGTATGCACCTATCGCAAGATTAGAAACTATTTAAATGTTACTTACATATGTATGTTATAAAAATTTCAATTTTTTTCAAATGGATATTAAAAGTACTTTCTTAAATGGTTTTATAAATGAAGAGTTATATGTTGAGCAACCTCCAGGTTTTGAAAATCATATTTCTCCTAATCATGTTTTAAGCTCGCAAAAGCATTATATGGATTCAAACAAGCTCTTAGAGCTTGATATGAGAGGCTTAGTGGTTTCTTGATTGAAAAAGGTTTTTCAAGAGGAAATATCGATACAACTCCTTTTATCAAATATGAACATGATGATATTCTTCTAGTTCAAATTTATGTTGATGATATAATATTTGGTTCTACTAATGAAAATATGTGCCAAGATTTTGCTAAGAGCATGCAGGAAGGATTTAAAATGAGCATGATGGGAGAACTTAATTTCTTTCTTAAATTGCAAATCAAGTAAGCAAAAAGTAGAACATTCATTAATCAGTCAAAATATATCAAAAAGTTACTCAAAAAGTTTGAGATGGATGGTGCAAAGGTAATTGGAACACCAATGAGTCTAACTACCAAACTTGATAAAGATGAAAGCGGCAAGCCAATTGACTCAAAGGTATATCGAGGTATGATTAGTAGTTTATTATATTTGACAGCTAGTAGACCTAATATTATGTTCAGTGTATATTTATGTGCACGTTTTCAATCATCTCCAAAGTAATCTCATTTTATTGCAGTCAAATATATTTTTAGATATCTTGCCGGTACCATTGACCTAGGGTTATAGTATCCTAAGTACACTTCTTTCGATCTTATTAGTTATTCAGATGTGGATTATGCTGGTTGTAAAGTTGATCGAAAAAATACTAGTGGAATATGTCATTTTTTAGGTCATGCACTTGTTTCATAGTTTAGTAAAAAATAAAATTCTGTTGCATTATCTACTGATGAGATAGAATATATTGCTGCAGGCAGTTGTTGTGCTCAAGTGCTTTACATGAAGCAACAACTTGAGGATTTTAAACTTACGTACAATCATATTCCTATTAAATGTGATAATACTAGTGTTATAAATTTTTTAAAGAATCCAATACAACATTCTAGGACCAAGCATATTGAAGTTATATATTATTTTTTTAGAGATCATGTGCAGAAGTGTGATATTGTATTAAACTTCACTAGCATACATAATCAATTGGCAGACATTTTCACAAAACTCTTACCAGAAGATAGATTATGCATGATTAGAAGAGAAATATGAATGATGCATGCCATGAATATCTACTAGATACTTTTATTCCATTATCTCAAATGACCTACAAAAACTTGAAACGTTTAGCTTCATCATTCAAACGCTTTTGCTCTTCATAGATCAACATGTCATCATTGCTTAAAGGATTAGGCAATCAAAATGCAGAGGCAAGTAAGAATTTTAAATCCTTATTCTGTTGCTTTAAGTCTACTATTTTTTTGTTAAATTCTTGAATAAATCGTTAAAGAACATTGATCTTCTCATTAATCTTCTCTATCTCGCGGGTTTTGGACTGCAACCAAGCGGAAAAAGCGACAATGGACGATGAGTATCGAGTTTCGAGACTCACAAGCTCGTAAATGGCATCATGATCTGATTTATTAGCCAAATCAGTGTTTTGTTACTTCATGGCGCCTACAACAGATGCAGAAATAGTTTGAGGTAAAGAATACCTCATATATTGATCACGAAAAGCATTGAAAGAAAATTGATGAGCTATTGAAATTTTGTAGAGTGAGAATGAGGATGAAATATAGACATGAGAAGAAGATTTGATGTGAATTAGATAAAACTAAGGATTGCTTTTATAAAGATGAAAATAAGTATAAGACAAACTGTTATCTCTTCAAATCTTACTTAGTCAAACTTACAAGATATGCCGGATGCATATTGTCAAAAGTTATCGAACTAAATCAGCGAGATTAATTACAATTGTCCATATTTCTCTCGTGAAACGTTGCCATTATCTGCTGATGTTGATTCTGTGCTTGAACTCTCACTCGTTCCGATTCTTCTATTCAAAATTTTAGAACACGAGTTAATTCCGTCAAATCTTTATTTTCTTTCTTTAACCTCTTATTCTTTCTACATTTATTTGCAAGTTTTTGATGCAGTTCAGATATTTGATTGTTAAGTTGATCAACCGTATTCGCCCTTGCCAGTAACCTTTGAGACATGGTTGTAACAGAGGCAGCATATTGAGTACTAAGAGTTCTTGATCCTGCAACAACTTCAGAATCAATCTTACCAAAAAAATGCATCTCTGCTTCTATCATGGTATTGACAACGTCAGGAAACAAAATAACTGGTTGAGACGGTTGTTGATTCAAATCTAGAAGATTAGTAGAATAAATTTTCTCAGTCATTCTATCATTTTGAATAAACAGAAACTGGATGAATGAGTGGTGTGAGAGTTTATTTGAGTATCCGACAGGTGAAAATGGTCTTTTAAACAGCAACTTTCAAATCTCAATAATATTTCATTTGTCAACAACATCACGCGAATTTGAATCTGCTTCCGCACCGATTGCTAAAGTTAGACCTCCAACCTTTGCAGGTTTTGTCGGACACGCGTGGCTCTGCACCGAATTCTCTATAGTCTCTACTAACGCACCATTTTATTTGTCTATTGGTTATTATCGGAAAATGTCTTATTGAACTAATTATGATTCCTTTTTAATGATGCCAAAAGGGAGAAAAGTTTTAGATATAAATATTTAGATTTTTAACTCTGTTATATATGCTGGAATTATGTTTGTCTATTGCTTGAAAAACTAATGCATATTTTCAGGAGGAGCTTAAGCATTACTGCAAGTCTTAAAATTCTACTAAGTATGTATCATCATAAAAAAAGAGGAGATTGTTGAATCCAAAATTTCAAATTTCGTATCTACGTGTAGATTTTGATGATAACAAATAAATTCAAATCCCAAACTCAAATTATTTACACAATGGAGCGAAGCGCACATCAAGCATAAAAAACAAAAATCTACGAATGAAACTCATAGATTATTTTGTATATCTCTTGATAAAATTCAAAATTGGATTAAGGTTCCAAATTACTTTTTTTTTTTCATAAAACATCAAATTACTTTTTTCATATATGCAAGATATCTTTAAATGTCTTAGTTTTAAAAATTATGTTTTTCACATTTGCATAACATCATCTAACAATATAATTTCGAAAATTATATTTTTTTTATATAAAAATTTGAATTTGTAAGATGATTGATTATCATATTTGACATGTGCATATTTTGTTTGAAAGTCTTGAAGGGTGGTTGTGTGTTTTTTTGACAAATGCAAAAGGTATATGATTTTGTTTGAAAATCTTAAAGGGTAGTTGTGTGTTTTTTTTTTTTTTTACATATGCAAAAATGAGATTATTTGGTTTCAAAAATAAATTATACTCATTTTATCATATATGAAAAGTAAAAGATTAGGTTTAATTTTTTTGAAAAATGAATGGAGTTGTCTTTGACAAATGCAAAAAGGAAATGCTTTTATTTGAATTATTTGAAAAGTGAATAGTGCTCTTATTTGACATGTGAATCTTTTCAAATTTGAAATTGAAAACTCATTTACCTATAAATAGCTCACTTGAGTTTTGTAAAAATCACAACAAGAACTTACACATCTATTGCTAAGTTTTGCATCATTCTTTCAATGCTCTCATTCTCTCTTTTCTAAAGTTTTAGATCTTAATTCTTGTTCTTTTTTAGAGAAATATAAGGTGCGCTGTATTGTTTCTATCTCACTCATTAAGGAGTGTACTTTGATAGTCTACCCACTATCAACTCTTGTATCAGTAAGAGGGTGAGTATAACTCTTGTGTGTGTAGAAAATGTTCTACACAGAGAATAGTTGAATCACCAAGTGTGAGGTGATTGGAAGTGTAAATGGTGTTTTATACGGATTCTTTGGAGCGGTACTGCTCAAAGGTGTAATAGATTTCTATCTCCACTTACAGGAAATTGACTAGTGAATTTAGAATCCTCAATGGGTAGTTTGAGGCGAGAACGTAGGCAATGTGACTGAATCTCGTAAAAATACTGAGTTTGCTTTTTCTTACCCTACTCTTTACATTTTTTGCTGTTTTATATTCTGTTTATATTTTATATTGTGTATTTGATTTATAAGTGTTACTTTTTATAATATAACCCAATTCACCCACCCTCTTGTGTTAGTCATCTGGGCAACAATAACATATTATATATAATTAAAAAAAATATTTTATATTTGTATCATATTAAAAAAATTAAATTAAAATATATATTATATTGAACCGGTCCGGTTCGGTTCGGTTCGGTTTGATCCAGTTTTAAAAAATTTAGAACCGGTACCTATCGGTTTTAACATTATGAAAATCGATTCTGAACCAGTACCTACCCAAAACCGGACCAATTCCACTGGTTCGGTTGGGTCCAGTCTGATTTACCAGTTCACCGGTTCACCGATTTTTTCTTACACCCCTAATCGTAGTTGGTAAATGCTTTCGTAAATAAATCTGCTAGATTATCACTTGATCATATCTGCTTGATATCAATCCCATCTTTCTCCTGAAGTTCGTAAATATAAAAGAATTTTGATAAAATATGTTTGGTTATGTCACCTTTGATATATCTTCCGCTAATTTGAGTGATATAAGCAGTATTATTTTCGTATAAAATTGTTGGGCTATCATTGATCATGGGAAGACCATACTTTTCTTGGATATATTGAATCATTGATTTTAGCCAAATACACTCTCGATTTGTTTCATGAATTGCAATGATCTCTGAGTAATTTGAAGATGTGGCAAATAGTATTTGATTGACAGATCTCCATGATATGGCAGTATCTCCATAAGTAAATAAATATCTAGTTTGAGATCTACCTCTGTGTAGATCTGAAAGATAACCTGCATATGCATATCCAACTAATTGTGGATTTGATTCACGTTAATAAAATAATCTCATATCAACCGTACTTTGAAGGTAACGAAACATATTTAATACTATTTCAATGCCTTCGAGTTGGCGCAGAAATATATCTTGCAAGCAGATCAAATAAAAATATAATATCAGGCCAAGTGCAATTTACAAGATACATCAAAACTCTAATTGCACTAAGATATGGTACTTTAGGACCAATAATTTCTTCATCGTCTTCACAAGGATATAATAGATCATTCTTTATATCAAGTGATCGAACAACCATTAGAGTACTTAGGGGATGTGCTTTGTCCATATAAAAGTGCTTCAGGACTTTCTCTGTATACATAGACTGATGAATAAAAATTTCATTTGGCAAGTGCTCGAGCTGCAGGCCGATACAAAGTTTTGTTTTGCTAAAATTTTTCATTTCAAATTCATTCTTTAAATATATAGCAATTCTTGAGATCTCTTCAGAAATTCTCACAATATTTAAATCATCAATATAAACCGCAATAATGACAAATCCGAATTCTGATTTCTTAATAAAAATAATTGGGCATATAGGACTATTTTCAAATCTTTCTTTTAATAAATATTCATTTAGGCGATTATTCTACATGCATCCGGATTGCTTTAACTTATAAAGATATTTGAAGTTTGATAGAGTACATACTTCTAAATGTATTTGTAGATGCTTCAAGCATTTTATATCCTTTAGGATTTTTCATATATATGTCATAGTCTAAGAATTCATATAAATATGCAGTGACCATATCCATCAATCACATATATAATCCTTTTGTAACAATCAGACTAATCAAAAATCTGAATGTGATTGCATCTATAACGGGAGAATATGTTTCTTCATAATAAATCCTAAATTTCTACGAGAAACTTTGTGCGATAAATCATGTTTTGTACCGTACAATTTCATTTTCTTAATTACGTTTTCATACAAATACCCACTTATATGCAATAGGTATTATACCTTTTGGTGTTTGGACAACAGGTCCAAATACCTCTCGCTTAGCTAGCAAGTTTAATTCAGCTTCAATAGCTGCTTTTCATTTCGGCCAATTATTTCTATATCGACATTCTTCGACAGTTTTTGGCTCTTTTTTTCATTACTTCTGGTAATGTCAAGGGTCATTTAATATAAAAATATGTTGTTGATAACAGTTTTATTTCTATCCAGAATCTTTCCAGTTTCATGAAATGTATTGAGATCTCATTATTTTCATGTACCTGTTCCTCTTCAGAGAAAAATATTTCATGAAACACCTCTTCGAGAGGTACTCTTCAAAAGTTTCCTTTTCAGGAGATTTGTACTCTTCAAGAGTTTCCTCTTTAGAAGGTTTGTCCTCTTCAGGAATTTCTGGGATAGAAGATTTGATCTCTTCAGGAGTATCAACTATACTTGTAGCTTGTATTGTGGTTATTGGTTTTTTAGGAACACCAAATTCATTTTGTATCATTTTCTTTCGGAAAATTTTTTCTTTTGCATCAATAGGTCTTCCACACTTCAGGCATGTCTTAGACTCACCTATTGCTATTTTGACAACTTATCTTTCAGGGATTTCAATCCTTACTAAAGCATTAACAATAGGAATATATGATTTTACTATACTTTTAGTGTCAGTAAATACATGCAGTAATTGATTTGTAACACTTTACAAATGAATAATCTTCTAAACTTTTAGTTTACATTCATTTGTAGGAGAATCAAATTGAGACAGAGTTTTATTATCCCAAGTAATTTCTTGTCGTGCTTCAGATACCGACTTTTCATTACCCAATAATGGAAAAATAGATTTGTCAAAATAACAATACTCAAAACGTGCTCTAAATATTTCCCATATAAGTGACTCAAGGTATCTAATAATGGATGGAAAATCAAAACTAATATATATCCCAAGTCTACGTTGAGGGCCCAATTTTATATGTTGTGGAGGTGCAATTGGAACATATACAACACATCTAAAAGTACGAAAATAAGAAATATTTGGTTGTTAAACAAATGCAAGTTGTAGTGGAGAATATTTATGATATGCAGATGGTCTAATTTGAATTAATAATGTTGCATGAAGTATAGCATGTCCCCAATTAGAAACATGTAGTTTTGATTTCATAAGTAAAGATTTAGTGATTAGCTAAAACTTTTTGATCAAAAATTCAATTCAACTATTTTGAGTGTGTATATGAGCAACAGGATGTTCAATATCTATTCCTATTGACATGCAATAATTATCAAAAATTTGAGACGAAAATATGTCTGCATTATCCAATCGAATGGTTTTAATTGGATATTCAGAAAATTGTGCTTATAGTTTGATTATCTGAGTAAGAAGTCTAGCAAATGTAACATTTTTAGTAGAAAGCTGACAAACATATGATCATCGACTTGATGTATCAATCAAAATCATAAAATATCTAAATGGTCCACTTGATTAATGAATAGCCAACAAATATCCCCGTGAATCCTTTATAAAAAAAATGGAGATTTAACGATGACTTTTAAGGGAGATGGTTTGATAATCAACTTATCTTGGGAACATGCAGAGCATGGATATTCATTGGGTAAAATAATCTTTTGATTTTTTAAGGGATGCCCATGCTAATTATCAATGATTCGTCTCATCATTATTGATTCCGGATGTCCAAGGCGATCATGCTAAATCATAAATATTTTGGAGTCAATGCACTTCTAGTGCATTACCACATATATTTCAATTGTTCTCATTTTTGTATAATATAATCCAGAAGAGAGAGCAGACAGTTTTTCTTATACGAGCTTCTAGCCCGATATTATTTTAGTAATAAGAATATGCTCTTTATTGCATTCATTGATCGTTTTAATATAGTAATCATTACGACGTATATTTTTGAAACTCAATAAAATTCTTCTAGATTGTGAAGAAAATAGAGTATCATCAATACAAAATTTTCATTACAAATAATAAAGAAAATACATTAATTTGGAGTAACACATCCATCTCCAATCAAGTGATCAATTATACCATCAGGATTTCCAAAAAAATCAAAAACATCAAGATGAGTGATATCTATATTTAATGAATCATCTGATGGTTCTGTTAAATTTATTTTAAACATTTATTCTTTCCTTTTATAGATGATTGATATAAATCTACTAAGTGTCTGGCCATACTACAGGTACGTGACCAATGTCCAATCATACTACATCTATGGCACATATTTTCACTTCTCTTTAAAAAATTATTTTGGGGGCTTTTACCATTTTCTAAGTTGTACCATTTCTGATGATACGTATATTATTATCTCTTTTAATGTTGTCACTTCTGGAACCAACATTTTTATAGTTTCTCCTACCACGTCCACGCTACCGATTTCTTCAAAATGATACTCCATTTATTTTTGGAAATGATGCAAGTCCAGTATTATTCACTTCAATGAATGATGTTGAACCATTAGGACGTAATTGATAGTTTTTTTAATAAAAACTCATTGTTTTGCTCAACTACTAGAAGACAAGATATAAATTCAGAATATTTCTTGAACTTTTACTCTCGATACTGTTGCTGCAAGAGCACATTCGAGGCATGAAAAGTAGTATATGTCTTTTCTAACATATCATCATCAATGATTTTCTCATCACATAATTTTAGTACTGAGCTGATTTTAAATAGTACAGAGTTATACTTACTAATACTTTTAAAATCTTGCAATCTCATGTGCAACCATTCATAATGAATTTTTGGAAGGATAACAGTCTTCTGATATTCATATCTCTCCCTTAAATTATTCCATAAAATTAAGGAATCTTTTACTGTAAGATATTTAGTTTTTAATTTTTTGTGAAGATGGTGGCGAAGGAAAATCATTGCTTTAGCACGGTCTTACAGGGACGCTTGATTTCCTTCTTTTATTATTACTTCTAGATTTATAGCACTCAGATGGATTTTAGCATTAAGATTTAAGAATCCACGATAAATAATTTTTTCTAGATATGTCAAGAGCAACAAATTCCAATTTTATAAGGTTTAACATTTTTCTATATATATAAATAGTAAAATAAATGTGTATCTCAGAAATATATTTATAAAGTCACGTATAGATTTTATCAAATAATAATCAGTAATAAAATATTTCATATTCATATCAAAGACTGCAAATAATATATTGAAAAACTTACTTGAAAAATAAGACCACTAGTTTCAAAATTGGTATAATCGTCGTGCTGATAACGTATTATAAAACTAAAATAAAACTACTATTGCAAGAAAATTTATAAGAGAAAATATTTAGAACTCTTATTACTTAAGAACTAAGTTTTCTCTATTCCTTTCTCTCATCTTTTTTTTTTCCTTTTGTTCTTTGTAATCTTGTGATTTCTATGTACACAAATTGACGGATCGATGTTAATATTTATAGGCCTTAATTACTACACAAAATAACTATGCACATTTATAAAAGTTTTTGATGGATGGCACATTTACGTGGTGCATGAGGGAGGGGGCCATGCCCCCCCCCCCCTCCCTTCATAATTGTAATATGACACATTTTATCAATCTTTTCTTAAAAATAAAAATTTTAAAAATTGATGGATAATGCCTACCTCAATACTCATAATTTATTATAAATTAATCTTATTTGGAAAAAAATGGCTAATATAAAATGTATTTTTTTCTTTTATTTTATCAGAAATAGACTTCATTCATTTAAAATAAAATTACAACTATTATTAATACATATAGGAAAAAACTCAGATTATAAGTTAGCTAGTTAAGATTAGAGCACTATCATTACATAAAATTTTTTGTAACGGATATCTTCTTAACTTCTATAACTTTCTATAAATAAGTCATTTGAGAGATTAGACTGATTAGATTAGAGATTTCAAACCTGTCCTCTAACAATGAAAATGACTTTTATTCTATAGGTCAAATGTCTAAAAATCTTTATTTATTTATTTTTAACCTAAATAATGGAAATAACAAAAATACGTAAAATATATATAAAAATTAAAAAAAAGGTTGAACTACGACTTGAAAAGTCAATCTTCGAAAACAAAACACAAAGAATAATGATAGTTTTACTATTTATTTAATATTTATTTACTAATTTTCTTATTTTTTTATCTTTTCAATTTTAACTTTTTTATTTAATAATTAAGAAAATGATTATTAATAAAATTATATATTTTTGAATTTTTTTTAATGATTAAGGATATTTAAAAAATAATAAAAAAACAAATATACTTAAAATAATAAATAAATAAAAAATAAAATGTAAGTGCATTACTCAAAAGGCAAAAATAGAGATTGTGAGGACGCGCGGGCGATAAAAGTTAAAACTCTTCTTGTAATGGCGCGTGAATGACATGCGCGTATTTTGGACCGCGCATGTCCCGCGTTGCTCTATATTGACGAGATCTCCGCTTATTTAAAGGATCGACTCCAAACAAATGTGGGAAGCGTGGTATATTTAAAAAGTGGTGGCAGTTGATCTAATGACTACTAGTATTAGAGAACCATATTTTAAAATTAAAAAAAAAAAAAAAAAAAAAAAACCATATTCAGAGATGGCAGTCAGTTCACATTTGACTCTGAGTTGGGCCTGCATTAGCAGCGACCAGTCCAACCCCCTAAAAGTCCAAATTCCAAAGTCAAGTTTCTTCCCCGCTCTACCTTCCTCCACTTTCCCGGAAAGATAACCCCAACAGAGCTCCATAGCTAAAAGCTTTCCCTCATTTTCTCGATAAAACTCATAAGAGCGAGAAAACTAGATTCAAGAGAGGAAATAAGATGGAGCATTCGAGCCAAGAGTCCCTGATGAAACACTCGAACTCCATAACCTACGAATCCCCTTACCCACTGTATTCCTTGGCCATCTCCCACTCCCCCTATCGCGTCGCCATCGGCAGCTTCCTTGAGACCTACAACAATCGCGTCGATATTCTTACTTTCGACCCGGATGCCTTGACCCTCAAGCCCCACCTCCCTTCTCTCTCATTCGATCATCCCTATCCCCCCACCAAGCTCATGTTCCACCCCTCCAACCCTAACCTCCTCGCCTCCTCCGGCGACTTCCTCCGCCTCTGGGACCTCCGTGACCACTCCGTCGAGCCCCTCTCAGTTCTCAACAACAGCAAGTCCTCCGAGTTTTGCGCCCCTCTCACCTCCTTCGACTGGAACGACATCGAACCCAGGCGCGTCGGCACCTCCAGCATCGACACCACCTGCACCATCTGGGACGTCGATAAGGGCGTCGTTGAGACCCAGCTCATCGCCCACGATAAGGAGGTATACGACATCGCTTGGGGGGAGGCTAGGGTTTTCGCCTCCGTCTCCGCAGACGGATCGGTCCGGATCTTCGATCTCCGGGACAAGGAGCACTCCACCATAATCTACGAGAGCCCTCTGCCCGATACGCCGCTTCTGAGGCTGGCCTGGAATAAGCAGGACCTGAGGTATATGGCGACGATTCTGATGGACAGCAACAAGGTCGTGATTTTGGATATACGTTCGCCGACGATCCCCGTGGCAGAGCTTGAGAGGCACGCAGCTAGCGTGAACGCCATCTCTTGGGCGCCCCAGAGTTCCAGGCATATATGCTCGGCGGGGGATGATACTCAGGCTCTCATTTGGGAGCTGCCCACGGTGGCTGGCCCCAATGGAATTGATCCGATGTCGGTATACTCGGCTGGGTCGGAGATTAACCAGCTGCAATGGTCGGCGGCGGTGCCTGATTGGATTGCCATCGCGTTTTCCAACAAAATGCAGCTCTTGAAAGTTTGAGGTGTGGCTAAAACTTCTTGTTATCCATTACAATTACATTAGATTGGTGGTGCTTAAAGTTCTAGACTTCAGGGCAGATGCTTGAATTGGTATTTTTATGTGGACAACCTCATGTGGATTGAACCAATTTGACTCTGCTACAAAGTAATGACTGTTCTGTGATTGTTGGGTAGCAATGAATTTGGTCCCTTACCACTTGAAAGGGTGAATTTTTTACATTAGATTTTTGCTTTGTGCCAAGTTGTTTGAAGCTAAATTACTGGTTGGAAGTTGCTTCATTACAATGCATTTGCCTCATCACCCAGCCCCTTTTCAGTGAAAGCCGTAAGCCATTTTTGAAGTTTTCCTTTTGAGAAAACGTTCAATTTTCTATATCTTACTTGGTTCCTTTCTTGCTTCATTTCTGTCGCTTAATTGCAGCCACATTTTCTGGGGTAGTCAGCATATCACTTATCCCCCTCTCTCTCTTCCTGTGTTTTGGAAATGCTAGTTGGGGATACTTGCTTGTTACTGTGATAATGTTAACAATTATAAGGAGGAACTAATGATGGATTTTGTATATTATGGAAATGCTACTTGTAATCTCCATGCTAGGCCTGTCGAGTTCTTTTACTTTCTATATCATGTAATAAATATTTCTCAATGTATAAAGTTGTTTGATACTTATAGAAAAAATTTATAGTTGCTTGATGAGTTTTTTCTATATGTTTCGTTATTCATTGGGACTTTTGGGGCATTTCTTCTTCTTCTTCTTCTTCTTCTTCTTCTTCGGTATATTACTGGAATTTAAGCGATACCTTTGTCATCTTGGGATCCATCAGCATCAAGGTTGTTATTGATATGCAAAATTAAATATTGATTTGGCATGGCAGCAATTGGGTTTGTTTATAAGCATGTACTTTCTTTCTTTATTTATTTTCTATGAAATGTGGGCAAGAGGCAGGGAAAATGATTTGGTGTTGGAGTCAGATCGTAACTTCTTCATGGAAGTAGCAAATGTCCCCCCATATCAGTTTGTTAGCCTCATTGGGCATGCAATGCCATCAATCTGCCTACCATCTTCATAATGATGCAACCAACCTGCCTACAACAGGGCATCATAATGGGATGGGACGCGATTCATTCTTTTAGAATAATGAACTGTATTTAAGAATGATGAACTTATCCACATGGTTGTAATTTTCTGAAGCTTGTAAGTTGCAGCCAAGGATATAATTGAAAGGAAAAATAAGTGCTCAAAGTAAAACATGGACTTGTACAACATATATTTTGTAAGAAGCTTATCAGTGGCTTGAGTTGCAATATGAAATGTTGAATGATCATTTTATATTTTGATTCATGACATATAACTTTTTTTCTTTTTAACTGAAGAACATATATATATATATATTATATTTATATATATACATATATGTTTATTTTTCCCTTTACTTTGTGAGGTAACACCACTTGTGTTTAGAAAGACTGACTTTAGTGTTCACATTGGTCCCACCCTGGTTCACTAACAAAATTGTCTCTATTAGCTTGTGGGTTGGGTGGCCCCAGAAGATGTACCAATTGAATTTTCTTCTGTTTAAAGACATTACAGAGGAGGATTTTACACATGAAAATATTCATATTTTAGCTATGACTTCTAGCATATGCTTTCTTTGTTAAATTGAATGTGTTTTGGATCTTCCATTTATGCAGATGTCTTATGGTGGCAAGGAAGGTTGGGAACCTAATGGACTTGCTCTACGCTTGATAACACATCTTAGACAAACAATATTGCTAGTGAACACGGAGATGTCTCTTCTGCTACTGGTGATCAATGTTCTGGTATCTAAGTAACAGGTGTAAGCAAGTCACTTTGCAACTTTTTACTTCCGCATTAGTTTTAGATAGATAGCAGACTCCTGTTAGTAGGGTGTAGATGTTCTTTTCCGTGTGTATTATCTGTAAGAGCTAACTATTCTAGACTGTTAACCACAACCATTCCCGCTTCAGATTCCTGTCTATTCAGATTGAGTTAACCGACGCCTACCGCACGTCTCGTGTGGTAGTGCTGCTTCTTGGAGCACTATGGAGAAATATTATGTAATGAAACTTGTTGTAATGCTGTTTCTTTGACTGTTAACTCTGGCTCTGTTTTGTTCAATGGGAATGGTTATGGCTGTACTTATGTAATGGACTGGTTTTCCTTGTAATGAAAATACAATCTATTGAAAAAATGAGGAAGGGCCCATTTAGAAAGAGAAAGTCATGGAGGATGAAACAAGGAGACTGGATATATCTAATGATTTTGATTAATTTTTTCTCAATTGAACATTATTCCCATCTAACACTGTATTTTGGTAATCTCTCTCTCTCTCTCTCTCTCTCTCATTTTGCACCCTCTGTCTAGGAAAGTTTTGGCAGCAGAGGTTAGGAAGAAGGAAAACCTTGAAAAGAAATCAGGGTCCTGCTCAACATGTCTTGAGATTTAAGTCGAGCGATATCAAAATTTATTTTACTAGAGGAAATTAGAATCTCATTACAAACTAAACTCGAGTTTTGAGATGGAAAATTATTGACCAAATTTTTATATTCAGTATTTTCCAATTCTACAATAAAAAATTGTCAATTCATTCAATCTTTTCTTGTGACAATAGTTGATGTTTTGTTAATCTTAACCTTATTTGTTTTGGGAGATGGGATCAAAAATCAAAAATACATTTCAAATTTATAATTATATTTTTATAAATTTTTATACAGAACATAATACAAAATTTAACTTTTTCGAATTCTCTTACAATTTTTTTAAATTTTCATATAAAATTAATATTAAAAAAATATTTTATAATAATATTTTATTCTTTTTTTTACTTTTATCTTATCTCATTTCTGAAAACAAACAAAGCTAGTTCAACAAACTTCTACATGAATTATTCGAATGCTTTCTTAATTGCTCAAATTATATTAACCACATGGTGTAGAAAATGTTCCCATATTTATATCTACAAGTAAGGGTGTAATCGATCGGAATTAATTTAATTTTAAATAAATTTTGAGATCGTATGTACCAGTTTTATATTTTCATTAATCAATTTTGTACCGGTTACCTTATTAAACTACTAGTCCTGGTTTTATCAATTTCGATCCAGTTTAGTCCGATTTTTTTTATTTTAAAAAAATACAAACTTGTCATAAAAAATCTATTTAAAAAAAATTGATTTAAATTTAAATTTAATAAAATTATATGATAGTATTAGTAGAAATATTAATATAACTATAATAGCATCATACAGTGATATATTATTAATATAATTAATACTTTAGTGATTTATATAGTAATTTATATATAGACTTAAATAATATTATTAATAATAATATAGTTTTAGTACAAGGCCATATATTAAAGGAATATATTGAGGATTTATTAGACCATAAAATACTATTAATATATATTATATTTAAAGCATATAATCAAATAAGTGTTTATGTTTAAAATTAAAATTTTATGTTATAAATTATAACAACATTATCTTATATATAATTATAATTTATATTATTAAATGATATATATATAATATAAAAAATATTATATTTAAAAATAAAAAAATAATTAAAATATGTAATATATCAAATCAGTCCAATCAAACTAAAATTGGATCAAAACGGGTTGATTTTAAAAATAAGGAAATCGGCTCTGAGTCGAATTGGATTGATTCAAAACCGAAACGATTTCACCAATTTGGATTGGACTGGACCCGTTTTGTGGTTTCCCAATTATTTTTTGCTCTCCCATCTACGAGTCTTCTTTGGCCACTTGTTCCAAACTTTATATGAAACAAACGTTTATGAGCAAAGTGGTAGGAAATTTACTGTGAATTGAGCAGATTGAAAATTCAAAGTCTTTAACATTATCTAGATGACCCTTGCGGCTTGCAGATTGAAATTCAAAGTCTTTAACATTATCTAGATAGCCCTTAATAAGAAAAAAACAAAATGAATATCGATTCTATAAAAATTGTAGAATATGAGTGATTCAATTAAAATATTATTTTATTATTTAAATTAAAAAAAAATGAATTTGTCAACTAAAATTTAGAGATAAAGAAGAAATTTTGACAATGAATCTATTAATAATATATAATAAAAAAATTATTTTATTATTATTTATATATATAGATTATTATTTTTTTAGAGATGATATATCGATTATTTGATATCAATTAATTTTTATTTCTTTTATTATTTCTTTTAGGAATAGAACAAAGGAATATGAAGAGAATAATCTCATCTCGCAAACAAGTACTCCGCCACAAACTCAAAGCCTTATTTCCCTGTTCTCTCCTCTCCTCTTTCCTTCTCTGCTCTGCTTACTAATGGACTTGATTTTGTTCAACTTCAAACGCCATAGCCATTTTCTGCATTTAAGCTTTCGCTTCGAACATCCTTGACATGTCTCCGCCTCCACCAATCACAAACAGCCACTCCACCACCATCCCCTTCCTCAAGAGCCCATGCCTCCCTGATCTCTTCTTCACGGCCCTTTCCCTCTGCTTCCTCTTCCCCTCCAAACCTAATCTCTCCAAACTCTCCTCGTTTCTCATCCCTTTCCCTCTCAACTTTCCTGTTCGCCGATTCCTCAAAATCTCCACCATGTCCCGCACCCACCACAATAACTCCTTCTCCACCCCTCAGTCGCTCGCCGATTGGCTTAAGCCTCGCTTGCCTTCCGACTCCTTTGCCTCCTGGGGCGTCAAACCCGGCACTAAGAACGTCCACAACCTCTGGCTGGAGCTCGCTGAGGGCGAAACTTCCCTCGCCGACTCCACCCCTCCGCTTCGTACGGTTCAAGTCGTTACCGTCAGAATCATCGACGAACACAACCGTGTTCTTATCGAAACCCGCCAGGAATTGTCCGACGGTAGTTTACGAGATCGATACCGACCTTTGTCGGAGAAAATGAAACCCGACGAGACGCCCGAATCTGCGGCGTATCGGGCGGTGAGAGAGGAGCTCGGTTCGATAATTAAAGGGTTGGTCGGCGATTTGGAGAGCAGCGTCGTGAGAATTGTTCCCGGCTCGTATCGGATGAAGTTGGAGGAGAGGAATTCGGCATCTTATCCGGGATTGCCGGCGTGTTATGTGTTGCATTCTGTGGACGCAGTGGTGGATGGATTGCCGGAAGGGCAGTTTTGCACGGAGGAGGGTGATGAGTATGATTACGGGGAGACGAGCATGAGGGTGGCAGGGGATGAGGCGGTCTCGGTGAAGAAGCATCATTGGGAATGGGTTAGTGCCGAGTCGATTAAATCTTGAGGTTCTTTGGCTGAGGGCAACTGAATTATTATTATTTTTCTAATTTTAGATTTCAATGTATTGTTGAAGCTCATAGCGTTACATTTTTTTTTTGCATCATACGATAATGTTTCTGTGGTCGATTTTGATAATGATAATATGTATGAAAGATTAGTGATGCTTACAACATTGTGACTTCTCGATTGAATTTTCATGATAATGTGAGTATGCCTTTGTGTTTCTTCAAAAGAGTATGCCTTTGTGTAAATCTTAGTCAATTTCTTTATATACTTTTTGGAGTATGTGATTTCCTTTTTTTTTTAAGTAAGAAAAACACTTTCATCGAATGAAACAGGCGAAGAGAAACGCCTAATTACATTCTAGAATCAGAAAACTAAAACTAAAACTCATTAGCAAACCTTCCATTAAGCACAATAGCAGAGAACCATTGAAGTAAAGAGGACACAAAAATTTCCAGATTTCCTCTACAGGATGCTCATTATTAAAGCATGGCTCGATCATTTCCCACCAAATACACGACATAAGACACAAAGGAACCATCTTCCACACAGCAGCCACTTGAGTGCAACTATGAAGCTCATTCCAACACGCACGTAATTACACTGCTTTCATAGGCATTACCCAAGCCAGCCCAGCTCTACAAAAAAACACCATCCCACAATGCCTTAGCCACCTCACAATGTAGAAGTAATTGGTCCACTAATTCACTCTGTTTCTTACCATAAACACCACTCTATAACAACCCAGCCACACTTCCTCAAATTATCGATTATCAAAATTTTCCCAAGCAATGCTCAAACACACTTCCACAGAAAAGAAGGGTAATGTTGAATAGTCAACACCTTATAATATGACTGAACCAAAAACTTTTTACTCCCAATATGCTTCCATAACATTTTTTCCCTCTCATTACCTCTAATACCCAGAGAATACAAGAACCTGAAAATACCCGCTACCTCATCAAGTTCCCAATTCTGAACAGCTATAATAAAATAAATATCCCACTGCAAGGCTCCATTAGAACGGATCAAAAAATCGGATGCATCATATGAAAAATAGCCAGGAACAAATTGATATCTCCATGGCCACTTTCCCAACAAAGCCTTATTAAAACTACTCACCTTTCGAACCCCAAAACCTCTATTTACAATAGGAAAGCAAACTCTATTCCAGCTCACGAGATGATATTTATTCTATTTTCCCACTCCACCCCAGAGAAATGCATGAAATAACTGCTCAATCCGGTTCTGCCACTCCTGCAAGCAATGGGAATAAAGAAAAATGATAAGTCGGAAGGTTGGAAAAAGTACTTTTGATAAGAGTAATTCTACCCCTTTTGATAAGTATATCTGCTTACATCCCATCAATTTTTTCTCAATCTTTTCAATCACACAGTTTCAAATATTCTCAGCCTTAAAAGGCGCTCCCAACAGAAGACCAAGATATTTCATATGTAGAGAAGCCACTTTACAACCCAAAGGATCTGCCCAACAATTAATATTATGCACATTCCCACTGGAATCATCTCCAATTTTCCCAAATTCACCTTAAGGCCCAAAACAGTTTCAAAACATAGCAACACAGGCCTTAAGGCTTGAATTTGCCCACGATCAGCATCACAAAAGATAAGAGTGTCATCTACAGAAAGTAAATGAGAACTTTTGATAGTTCCATTATTAGCATTTCCAACCGAAAAACCTGAGAGAACCCCCCTAAAACAACAGCCTCCACCATACGCTCAAAGCCTCTATGATGATAACAAAGTGGAAAGGAGATAAGGGATCCCTGTCTCAAACCCCTCGAACTCTGAACACAACCACAGGGATTTCCATTAACTAACACTGAAAACTGAGCTGTAGAGACACAATATCTAAGTCACCCACACCGCCTATCTCCAAAACAACATCTCCTGAGCATATGGAAAAGGAAATCTCAATTTACATGATCGTACGCATTTTCCATATCAAGCTTACAAAGAAATCTCAGAACACCCTCCCTCAAATGACTATCTAAACATTCATTGGCAATCATCACATAATCAAGTATTTTCCTATCCCAAATAAAAGCATTTTGGGGCTTAGAAATAATCTTATCCATCACTGTACTCGTACGGTGATTATCTTATTAATCCCATGTATAAGGCTAATGGAGTGAAAATCTTTCAACTCTAAAGCCTGATATATCTTGGGAATTAAGGCAATAAAAGTGGCATGAAGAGACTTCTCGAACTTTTGAGAGGAAAAGAATTCCTGAAAAAACCCGCATCAAAATTAAGAGACTTCAACTCTGGAGGATCTGATCTGGTTGTTGCTTCAGTCATAAAATTTATTGCTTTGATTTCTTTTTTTTTCCCTTTCAATTTCACTCCCAAATTCAAGGGTCTGTGTGCTGGCATGCACATACAGAGGCAAGTTCAGGACTTTGTATTCTTTGACCATAACTTATTTGAAAATTTCAAAAGTGATTGCTTGACTCAGGTGTGATTCTTGTTTAAGAGTCATTATGAAGGGAGTTATGGTTAAAGCGTTTGTGTAGATGAATTTTGGTAGATTTTCTGGAGTGGTGACAGTTGCCTGGTAATGTTGGCAAATGCCAATGCTAGGGAGAAGTGTAAGGTCAGGATTGTGACCTGTTATTATAGTTGCTTAGTAGTTAGAGGTATAAAGTTATAGGAAAGAGAAACCGTGAAGTATAGTAACTTTTGTAGATTTAACTTCTTTGCTTTTAATTTGATGGAGACAGAGATTGTCTCCCTAAAATAAATTTTATTCAAAGCAAAAAGTTCCACAACCCAGTATACCGGAAGTATACAATACAAAATGCCCATCCAAATAGATGAAGAAAAAGAACACAATTCAATCAATTTTGGCAAATTATTATGCACTGCTGTCTATACCTAAAAATAAACACAAGGTCTCTTAATTCTTACGCTGTCCTCATGCAATCTTTGAAAGTCCAAACACTAAGCTTTGCCAAAGACTGGCCATTAGACATAAGTGAACAATCTTCCAACCTTGAAATTGCTATGGGTACCAATAGCACACTACACGAACAAGCAAGCAAATCCCTCTCCCATCAAGGCATGGCACATCCACACTCAAATGTGCAAAATATGAATGTCCATTTTTCCACCCTGCTTCCACATACAATAGCTCTCCATTATTACAATATTCCACAGCCTCAAGTTATCTTCCATTGAGATGTTCCCTGATGGTGCCTTATATCTCCAAATCTTCCGAGGAAAAAGGAAACTATCTCAAGGGAAGAGCATATGTACAAAGGTTTGAGGTGTTCATATCCTTTATGCTTAAAATCTGAAGTCGATTATAGTTTCCATTTTTGTTTGCTAGTGTCTATTAGAAGTCTAAGAACTAGCTTATGATCTCGCCATTAGGGTGCAAAATTGCAAATGCAGGGGAGGCCACCTTCTCCTGTGAAGCCCAGTAGTCATTACCCTTTTTTAGAGCTTTTGGACTGTCATTGTAGGATGCTGCTTTCATCTGGTATGGCAAAATTTATTTTGTGATCATCTTCCACATAAATATCTTTGATAGCACAACGTTAACTTGGTATTTTCCTATGTCCTATGAAGTTCCTGCATTGTATCTGATAAAATAAATTTAATGCCTGTATTGTAACTCTTACTGCCAGCCAATAAAGGAAATGTCATTATACACTGTTGATCCCGCTAGCCATAACTGTGCCATCTCTTACCAAGTTAAAAGCACTTATTTTTCTTTGAATATCTCCCGAGAGGAAATAGACAGTGCCTGTATTGGTTCTAGGTGAGGCATTGAATCAGATGGCTTGTATACAACCCTTCACCATTCTGCACATTATGCTCAAGGTGGCCATTCTCAACACTCACAACTGCACAGTTGTATTTGATAGCTGGACACTTACCATTGCATCCCACAATACTCTTGCTATGATATTTCAATTATCCAGGCATATGTTGAAATACCACTTCAACATGTGTTCAAGATTCATGATCCCACTTTCATGGAATCTTCACTTTATCTTTTACATGCTTTTTGAAGTTTAATTTCCCACAATGCAATTTATCTATCACAGTTTAGAAGTTTTTTCATGTGCCAATTTTTTATCTCAAGTCATTCTTCAGCTGTAATTTTACCATTTAGAGAATATAGCTTATGTGGCTTTTGATACCAAGAAGGAGGACAGCTTATCACTTATAAAAGAAAAAGGACAGGTTATCTTGCTTTTAGGAAGCACTTTTAATCCTTTTCTGAATTAGAAAAAAAAAAATGTTGCACATAACGACCAAAGAGCCTGAATATTTTCTTTCTGATCGAGGAACAAAAGTTTAATGAGCATAAAGTAGACAGCTCCAAGTATACAGGACATATACAAGAGCGTCACCTATGCATGCGAGTTCAGCGATAGAAGGAAGTACCCAAATATAAACGAAGCCCCTATCTAATCTGTTTATCCTACTTCATCTCAACTACATAGCAGTCAACAGCTTTGCCATGTCTGTATGTTATAATAGGTTTATAAATATAGGGTTGTTATTGAACCTAATGTGGGAATTTTGTTGTTCCAATTCCTGGAGGCTGCAAATCTTCCATTGGTAGTTATGGTTTGTAATGTTTAATACCTATTAAGGTGATATATTCAATTCTTCGATTCTAAGCATCTCAGTACTAGTTGAATCTTTTTTTTTTCTATTTTTTTTTTAGGGGGGGGGGGGGGGCATCTCCTTTAATATATGATGGATTTTAAAGCTCTATAATTTTTTTTACTCAATAAAGTTGTACTTTTATGTGGATAGAAAACGGTGTTGGACATGAGTGGAAATAGGTTTCGTGTTAACTTGCATTGGTTGAGCAAAATGTTGATAGGGTGAACTGTCTACCTGTTAATTGATAGGAGTGTTTTTCTTCTAATTTTCTTTTTTAGAAGAAAAACACTCGACAACACGTGACTTGCCGAAGAAGTTACAGTGATGTTGTTCTGCATGTTTATTTTCCACATACTGAAGCAGCACTGCATGTGTTATCTTGAGTGGGTGTAGGCCAGGCACAGCAAAGATGTTAATTAACTTGTAGCATGGCCACTATCTAGTTTGTTATGAATCTTTTTTTTTATTTTATTTATTTGATAAGTTGTTTGTTATGAATCTTGCATTTGATCTTTCATTATATAACAACCAAAGCATATCCAGTCCAAGCCTGTAGAGAGGAAAGAACCATGCTACTTACAGGATGAAATGTAAATCTGCCCTGATTAATTAATTAACTCTACATGTAGGTTCAAAACTCATTTAGTGTCATAATGGGAAAATGTATTATAAATTTATTTTTAATAGATAATCATGAAGTTTTATTCATAAGAAAAGAAGGCATAGCTCAAATACATAAGATGTATACATGAGAAATACCTAACTAGAGTTTACAATCGGGAATGTATTATAGCATAATGAGGTGCTAACTGGGTTACTACTAGAGTTAAGTGATAAAATACAAAATAAGCTCTATATAAAAAAAGAATCACTCTTAATTGGGCAATGCTATACTTTAGCGAGATATGTGGTGTAATTGTGTCTTAACATACTGGTTCAGGCTCAGCTTTTCTGGTCCACTGCTGTTTTCTGGGTGTAATTGTGTTTTAACATTCTTACATCATTTACTTAAGCTATTTTGACGTACAACTGACTCTCAAACTCACCTCCCCGCATATACACAGTTGGATTAGCTACTCATGCAATTGGAATTTAGACTGTTTGATTAAAGTAGCTGCATATATATATATATATATATATATTTTTCCTGTTGCTGCTATTGGTTTAAATTTCTTCTTTTGCCTTTTCTTTTTATTTCTTTATTTTTTTGTGCTTTTTTACCCTTTTATAGATATAGATGGGTAATAAAAGGGCATTAGCTGGCTGCCGTTAGACGCGAGGCTTTGTTGTCCTCTAGCATCGGACGCATTAAAATTTTCAATATGGCAACTGTCATTGTCATAAATCATAGCCTTGCACTAATTCTTGTCTTTTAGATAAGCCATATTGGCTAGCAAATGTTGGGTAATATCTAAAGGATTGCATAGCTGGGAAAGTCTTTTGAACTTGCACAACAGACCTAGGTTTATTAGTGTAATAAAACTCTTTTTATCTTTGATTTTTTTCATCTTCGACTGTTCTCTGTGTAGCTTGTACAAAGTTTCATATGCTAACCATATAAATGGACCCACATTTTCCACTTAATAAATGTGATTAAATACGACAAAATTTAAGAAGAAAAAAATTTATATTTTGACTTTTACTGCTCATACATTTTTAAAATTAATCAGAATGTTGTTCAGATGCTCGGTGCCAATTAAATCCCCTTGTCAAACAATGGGGTTTAATTGAATTGCGGTTACATTGTGGTTATTTTGTAGGGACATATCTCATAAAGGAAGCCATGCACTAGCTTTTCAAACCCCAAAAGCTTATTACTTTTTTTGACACTTGTGGCTTAAAGATTTTCTTCCATCCTATATTTCTCACCTTCTGAATTATCTGGAAAAAGCGATGGTGATCAATCATTAAAGCCTTGTTGTCTATATCTGTTTGTTTTCTTTATCAGACTTGCATAATTTATCAGTTGCAGGATAGCTGCGTGACCTTTACGCTTGTTGGTGCTTCCCCACTGACAAAAATATTAAAAGATTGATTAAAGGTTGAGCAAACCAAAACGATACCAGAACTTGCTGTTATCAACTTCTCATACTTCAATTCAAACAGCCAATTTTATTGAAGTCTTTTGCACCATTTCATAAAGAGTTGTTATATCAGCTTTTTTATTTGGTATTTCTAACACAATTAAATCTTTGTTAAAAGAACATAAATAAAAATAAGAATTAGAAGCATTATTATCAAGGTAACCCCTATTTTTAAACGATCAATGTTAGATGTAGTTTTAAAATATATAAGTCGCGTATTTTTATTAAAAAAAAAAGTAAAGTCTATCCTTAAAAAATAAATAGATTCATGTGGATTCATGTAAGTCTTAAATTTGTCCCCTTTTTTACTGTACAAACTATTTTCCTTGTCCAACCATCTAGTGATCAGGGTTGGCCTGATCATCTATCTCATAATTTTTCAAACTTAGAGATTTTTTTAAAATTTTTTTTAACCTTGAAATTTATTTGGCCTGCGCTGTGAGTAGCTAATTATGTAACGAGATGTGCCAGAGGGCAGTCCAGTACACCAACAGCCCCCTCACATGAACAGTAAAGTTACAATACAGCTGCATTGTTCATGTGAAGGAGCTGTAGGCTGTCCCTATCATTTTTGTTATGCGACAATTCTCACTCGATGAGTCGTTGGAAAATAAAATTTTCCATTCTATTTCACTTGAAACGCATAGAATCTATATTTAGTACAAAATATTAGGGTCGTTGGGTTTTATTCTAATGATATTAAATATAAATTATCCACTTTAAATGAAATGGGAAGAATCTTTATCCTCTTTATTCACGTAATTGTTCTCAAAATAGATAATTCTAAATTAAAACCTTTTGGAAACATTTTCCATTTCTTTAGAGAGAATCGTGCAGTATATTCGTTTGGACAAGCCAATTCTGTCACAATTGGGTATAGCTCAAAGGCAGGCAATGAAAGAGAGAACAGATTCAAGACCCAATGGTATATGCAGCAGCAGAAGATTCAGATGTCAAGGCTTTGCTTGCGGGCAAAGACTTCCATGGACTCTAAAACCAAATCAGGTGAGGGAATATTGGCGTGTAAATTACAATTGTTTCTTTTTCTCCCCACTTTGTTTCCTCCTTTTCCTCCGTTAAGGAACAGCTAAAGAAGCAAAGGTGAAACTCCAAAAGCCCTTCTTTTCTCCTACTCTTTTACCCATCAGATACAAAGAAAGAAACAGCAAGAATGACAGACAGATTAAGAAGATATCATAAGTTATAACAACTAAGATTCCAAACAAACATTAATTTCATTCTTTATATCTTCCTTATAATCATTACTTCCAATACTATCAACCCGTAATCAGTATACAAACAGCAAACTAAGTTAAAAGCAAGGCCATTAAAAACAACAGATACATTACTCACAACATGAGGAGGCTCTTCATGTTGATGATTCAAACAGTAGTAGCACACTGAATCCCTTGCTTTGAAGTGAGTGGACCTGTTGGAATGGCTGGCCCAAAAGCCATTTCTGCAACACAATTCACATTCAACCGGTAGCTGCCGGAGACCCAAGTCCCTACTTTCCACCGGAGCCGACCGTTCACCTTCAGATTCAGAACGAGTTGGCCGGTGGTTTGATCGCGTCCAACTTCATAACCAAAAGATGGAGCCACCGGCAGCCCTTTTCCGACCAATGAAGCTGTTAAGAGATTACTCTCTTGATGTCCTTGATAGAACGGTGGAAGAGAGGTATACGTTGTTATCTGTTGTCCCTTATATGCGGCATAAACTTGCAATTCATCGTAGTAAATCCCAAGTTTTTGATTTGGGTTCTTGGCGAGGAGGGTGACTTGAACAGATGAATTGAGAAGGTGAGGGTCTGAGAGGCTAAGCTGGTCGAGGCCAGCTTCTTTAATGGAGAACTCAGGCTTTGAGGGGCGTAGGATAAGCCAGATGATTAATATCAGTGAGAGAATGGTGGTGAATAACGTGGAGAAGGCAAAGAATAGCTTTTTGTAGAGCTTGTTGATGTTTAATCCTTTCTGTGCACAGTGTTTAGGAGATTTTATGGACAGTTGAGACATTTGCAGGGAAGAAAAAGAAGAGAGAGCGGGAGAGAGTGGCAAATAGAGAGGGGACGAAATTGACAAGGCTAAGGAAGAGGAGGTGATCAGGCTATAAAGGAGTAGGTGACAGAAAAATGCAATTGTTTTTCTTCTCTAAAATGCCTTTTGACTAGTTGCTCCTCCCTGCCGTGGCCTTGTGGGAGGTAGAGAATAGAAATTTTCATGTAATTTCTGGAATTAGATTGGACTTTTGGACTTACGATTAGAGAATATTTATAGACCCAGAAAATTTACTTGCAAGCTTTCTTTTCGTCACAATTAAGGCACTATTATATGAGTTATGTTATGCATAAGTTTGCACACTAAAAAATTTTTAAGTGTAAAATAAAATAGGATAAAAATATAAAATTGTTATAAAATTAAAAAGAAAACTACTACTATTACAAGAGAAAAGAAACTCTTAAAAACTGAAACTTTCTTTCTCTCTCTATATTTTCTTATGAATTTCATTACAACTGAAGCCCATATTTATAGGCGTTGAAATTACTATGCAAGTTACTATGCAAGTCACTATGTATAATTTAATATAATAGTGGTGGGGTCATTCACATAATTTAGTGGTGGGACAGGGGGCGGCGCCGTTTCTCGTTCGTTCATTTATAACACTCCCCCTTGAATGACCACCCATAAAGAATCTGCCTCGTTAAAACCTTACCAAGGAAAAACCCAGTGGGAAGAAAAACCAATGGCGAAGGAAAAAGAGTACAGTCTCTTTATGTATCCACAAGTGCTTTAAGATTGCCTCATTAAAACATTGCAAAGGAAAACCCAATGGGATAAAACCTTAGCGAAGGAAAAAGAGTACAATCAGCACAAGTTTTCAGGACTTTTACTCCCCCTGGAAAGTGCATGACAATAGTTTTTGAGTCTTCACATTTTAATATTCTGCACAATTTTCTTGAATGTCGCAGTTGGTGATGTCTTCGTGAATAAATCTGCCAGGTTATCACTTGATCGTATATTTGATATATCCTCCTTTGATTTGAATGATACAAGTAGCATTATTTTCGTATAAAATTGTTGAGTCATGAATTGCAATAATCTCTGAGTGATTTGAAGATGAAAAATAATATCTGGTTGACAAACTTAATAGAAATCTGATACCTGCAATAATACTTAAACTCCCCCTGATAATATGCGTTAGTGTTTCAATTAATAAGTAAATATGATTTCAGTATATATAACAAGTTAAGAATTCAAACACGATCTCCAACTAAATAATGCATTAGAGAGAGTATGATAATATTTTCATCTAAAATTTTCTCCCCCTCATTTAGCATTATTAGGAAGAACTTGTTTATATACGGTGGAAATAATATTGGAAACCATCTATGTATGATAAAAGCTGTAAAAGTTTTGAGATTTAATATTATCGATTCGGCGGAAAATCAAATCCGCTTGACATTGTGGACAAACGAGATCTTGAAGAGATTTGAAGGTTTCGGGTTGTTGTTTAAATATAACCAATTTTATCATTGGTTTACTCCAGCAAAAAGATCTCGCATTCCTCATAGATTCAGTTGTTGTTCATCCAGAATGATATTATGTCTGATAGAAATTCTAATGTCCCAGATTTAAACCATGAACCTTTTATACCTCAACCACTTATATTTTCTCCTGAGGCTGTAAACACCATGATAGGAGCAAAGATATATCTATCTAGTAAATCTGATCCTGAAATTGTTGCAGCATCAATAACCCTCAGTGCTCAATATGCTGCTTCTCTTACAACCATGTCACAGAGGCTATTGGCGAGAACGAGTGAGGTTGATCATCTTAAAAATCAAATATTTGAGTTACATCAAACGCTTGCAACTAAAGATAGAAAAAATAAAGATTTAAAATAAGAAAACAAGGAGCTGAAGAAACTTGTAGACTGGTATTCTCGTAACCTGAAAACACGAGTAGAAGAGCTGGAACGAGAAAGAGCTCAGATACAAAGTCAACAACAGCAGCTAACGGCAGGGGTTCAGCGTTTACAAGAAAATAGGGATAGCTGTAATTAATCTCGTTGGCTTTTGAAATTATGCATCCAGCATATCTTGTAAAGTGAGATTTGAAGAGATGATGGTTTGTCTTGTTCTTATTTCCATTTCTATAAGAACCGTCTTTAGCTTCATTTAGTACGCATCAAATCTTCTTCTCATATCTATAATTCATCTGTATTTGTATTCTTATTCTACAAATTTCCAATGGCTCATCAATTTCCTTTTACTATTTCTCACAATCAACATATGAGGTATCCTTCACCTCAATTACAAGTTGATCCTGCATCTTCCGCAGGTGCAATGTTGCAGCAAGCAAATGATCTGGCTAATAAGTCAGATCGTGAAGCTGTTTATGAGCTGGTGACTCTCGGCACCCGATACTCCTCCTCTATTGTCGGATTTTCCAACTGATTACAATCCAAAAATCGTGAGATTGAGGAGTTTAACGAGAAGGTTTCTGTACTTCAACGACTCGTTCAAGAGTCTGACAAAAAAATTGCAGACTTAAAGCAGGAGAATAAGGATTTAAAATCCTTACTTGCCTCTTCATTTCGGCTGCCTAATCCTTTAGATAAGGATGGTATGTTGTTTTATGAAGAGCAAATGCATTTGAGAGATGAGGCTAGAAGTCTCAAATTCTTGTAACTCATCTATGAATTGAATAATAAGATCTTTCCTTTTCAAATGCATTCCTTGAATTTATAGCAACCCTTGTAATCTTTTCAAGAGTTCTAACAAGGTAAATCATCAACGTAAACTGCAATAATGACGAATCCGGATTCTGATAAAACACATGAACATATAGGATTATTTTTAAATCCTTCTTTCAATAGATACTCGTTGATTCAATTATACAACATGTGTCCGGATTGCTTTAACCCATATAAAGATCTTTGAAATTTTATAAAGTACATACTCCTAAATGTACTTGGATTAGATGCTTCAAGTATCGTAATAATCTAATGATGCTTATAAATATGCAGTGACCACATTCATTAACTGCATATCTAATCCTTTTGTAATAACCAAATCAATATGAATGTGATTGCATTCATAACAAGGAAATATCTTTCCTCATAATTGCTCTCGGATTTCTACAGGAAACCTTATGAGACAAATTATACCGCACAATTTCATTTCGCATTACGCTTTCGTATAAATACTCATTTATATCTGACAAATATTACACCATTTGGTGTTTGGACAACAGGTCCAAATGCATCTCGCTTCACTAGCGAGTTTAATTCAGTTTTAATAACTGCTTTCCATTTTGGCCAATTATTTCTACGTCGACATTCTTCGACGATTTTTGGCTCACTTTCTTTATTACTTCTGGTAATATCAAGTGTTATCATATATATTTTCGACAACAGTTTTATTTTTATCCATAAATTTTCCAGTACTCATGAAATGTATTGAGATCTCATTGTTCCTCTCCAGGGAAAAACATTTCATGAAACACCTCTACAGGAGGTTCCTCTTCAGGAGATTTATACTCTTCAGGAGTTTTCTCTTCAGGAGTTATACTCTTCAGGAGTTACCTCTTCAGGGGGATTATATTTTATACAGAAAATACGGTCTCTTCATGAGCACCGATTTTTATTTTTCTTGTGCACCAATTGGTTTTCAACGCTTCAGGTGTATTTTAGACTCATTTATTGCTATTTTAACAACTCGTCCTTCAGGGACTTCAATTCTTGCTTAAGCATTAACAGCAGTAATATATGATTTTACAACACTTTTAGTGTAAATAAATACATCATGTAATTGATTTGCAACACTTTGCAAATAAATAATTCTCTGAACTTCTGGTTCACATTTATTTGTAAGAGGATCAAATTGAAACAGGACTTTATTATTCCAAGTAATTTCTTGTCGTGCTTCAGGCACCGATATTTCATTATTTCAAAACATGATGAAATATTAATAAGCTTATATATAAAAACTTAGTATAAATAAATCAAGTGCTTGGCCGTACAACAGGTACGTGATTACTGTTTAGTCATATTGCATCTATGACAAATATCTTCATCTTTTTATGAAGAATTATTCTGAGGGCCTTTACCCTTCTCTGAGTTTGATCACTTCTGGTGATATGATATATTTTTATCATCTTTAGTGTTGTCGCTTTTGGGATCAACACTTCTATAATTTTTCTACCACGTCTACGCCCTTAGTTTCCATTCACTTCTGGGAATTGTGTAAATTCAATATCATTAATAGGACGTAACTGGTGTAACAAAAACTTATTATTTAGCTCAATCACTGGAAGACAAAACAAAAGTTCAGAATATTTGTTGAATTTTCACTCTCGATATTGCTACTGCAGGAGCACATTCGAGGTATGAAAAATAATGTCTTCTTTTATATATCATCATCAGTGACATTTTCACTGTATAATTTTATTATTGAGCTGATTTTAAAGAGTGCAGAATATTCAATACCACTCTTAAAATCTTGCAACTTCAGGTGCAATAAATCATAATGATTTTTTGAGAGGATTACATCTTCTAGTGTTTATATCACTCTCTTAATTTATTTCACACAGTAAGATGATTTTTCATCATGAGATACACAGCACGGTCCTTCAGGGACACATGGTTTTCTTCTATGATTGTATCTTTCAAGTTCATCATCATATCCAAATAGATCTCATCAAGGATCTGGATAAATAACATTTTTCAGAAATGTCAATAGTAATAAATCTCAATATTTGACATTATATTACAAAAATAAATCTGTGATTTTAAGAAATATATTCACATTATCATGAGAATAAAAATAAAATTTTATCAAGTAATATTCAGAAATATTACCTTTAATATTTATCTCAAGGACTGCAAATAATATATTGAAAAACTTACTTGAAGTAGAAGACCATTAGCTTCAGTATCGGTAGAACCTCGTGCTGATAACGTGTTATAAAACTAAAAAGAAAACTACTACTATTACAAGAGAAAAGAAACTCTTAAAAACTGAAACTTTCTTTCTCTCTCTATATTTTCTTATGAATTTCATTACAACTGAAGCCCATATTTATAGGCGTTGAAATTACTATACAAGTCACTATACAAGTCACTATGCAGAATTTAATATAATAGTGATAGGGTCATTCACATAATTTAGTGATGGGACAGGGGGCGACGCCTCGTTCATTTATAACAAAAATCATATTTTTAAGTGGGTATATAAGGTGTACAGGTTTTTCTTTAGAATTTTTCTTAATATAAAAGTCTAGCTTCGTAGGCTACGTTTGGGTAATAAAATGATGTCAGAAAATCTATAAATAGTAGTAAAAAATAGTAAAAAAGTAATAATAAAATATTGAATAGAGAAAATATATTTATTATCTCTTTTTTTTTTATTCTTTTATTATTTCATGATATGATATTATGTGATAGGTTTAGAAGTAAAATATTAGAAATTATAGTCTCTAATCATCTAATGTCACATTATAAAATGATAAGAAAATAATAAAAATTGGGATGACGAATAACATTACTTTATTGAATAATAGTGAATAATAATAATAATTCATAAAAAAAATAATTAAAAAATAATGATAAAATGTTAAATAGTAACGAAATGATCTCATATCACTCTACTATCCAAACATAGTTTTAATGTAGAAAAATATTTATATATTGACATTTTGACTCCTTTTTAGTAACTTTCATGGTAAGGTGTGGGGTTGTATCTTGACGAAATTGCATGCACTCCTTGGATCCACAAGCTAGTTTGGTAATCACATAATAAAGGCAAGCTTGGGTGGGATTAGTCTAGCCTTTACCCAAAAGCAAGTGGGTTTGCCACATATATCTTCAAGATTCGCCTAGTAATTGTGAAGGTACATCCATGAATCGCACTGAGATGAAAAGACATCATAACAATATCAAATCATTATTAGAGATTCTTTGTTACAGGTTACTTTTAACAGCTTTTACTATTTATGGTTTGAAATGCAAAGAAACATCCCTATAATTCATTTACCATTTGCACAGTTGTACACACATACGCAAAGCTTGATGAAGTTGACCACTCATACCCAACCATAAACTTGTTCGTTCATTTCTGAGGGAAAATGAATCAGTTATTTGAGCATTACTAGTTAGAAGGTTCAATTTGGATACGTGGTGGTGGTAGATATCTTGCTTTGAGTTTGATATACTCGTGGTCATACCATGAAACTAAAGCTGCTGAAGAGTCGCGCAGGACAAACAAAACCAGAAACTTTGTGTCAATAGATTTCCTATTTTCATTTCTGTTCATTTTCTCACCTACCAAACAGAGATTTCCAGGCAAACAAATGGAATAATTTCAGCTAATGTCGAATTCTTTAGGCTTCTGTTTTTAGGAAGGAAAATACTCTAGCTATAAAGGAATTATATAAAAGCAATACTAATGTCACTTAATATGGTTCGTCAGATTGTAAAACTATTTTTATTCTAAAATAGATATATTAAGGAATTATATAAAAGCAATACTAATGTCACTTAATATGATTCGTCAGATTGTAAAATTATTTTTATTCTAAAATAGATCTAATAGACCAGATGAAACGTCAATTTATGAAATTATTTTATATAATCTCTTTATAGATATAACAGTATTATTCCATTAATATTTGAGCTAGGTTCAAACATAGGACAAATGAATAATAGTAAAGAGGACTAGAGGGGCCAAAGAAGCAGTCTGTCAAAAGTATATGCATGGTCCTGATTGTGATTACCAGCTATAACCACAGAAATAGTCCAAATGGCAGACAAATGGGGACAACCCATCATTCAGTTAGCCCCAAACTTCTTTTTATAACCTCTTCTCACGTCATGAATATGCATGCTCTATATATGCTATTCAGAAAGACATGCTTCAGGTTCTCCAACTTCCATTTCTACGCTTTTATCCTATATCTTAAACCATAAATATTTTATACACACTAAGCCATGCTGCAGGATTAATTTCCATTACCTGTGAAAAGCTCACAAAATTTACACTATATTATATGTAACAAGTGCAGTTGACAAGGGCTGCTGTGGGAAGATGAGAAACCGATTCTTTCATACTTTGACAATAGGTGATCATAACAGTCAAAAAAATAAAATAAAAAGTAGACTTTTACAGTAGGAAGTATATTGTTATTTTATCTATCATTATTGAAAGCAGAAGCCAGAGATACGGGATATCTTTCTTAGCCAGTATCAGAGAGGGAAATACTTTTAGAATAATTGAACATAAAGAATCAAAAGAAGCCATAGGAGGTTAGATAGGGTCTCCAATGGCCTTTCTTCTTGATTAGAGGAAAGTGAGAAAATGATACACAGAGTTGGATAGGAGAAAAATATGGAGAATCTCTGAGTCTGCTTTTTAGGTGATTTTAATAATAATTTCTTGGACTTCATGTGTCTTGTTCAGCTGTTACTTTTAGGTTAAGAAAAGGGCATATAGGACAGAAGATTGGTAGTTGCAATTTGTCCTCAATCTCAGCCGTTTAATTTGAATAACCCCATTAGACTTCTTGACACTTTTAGCAGGTCATTGCCATGGATTTGCGCCAAGGAAACATCATCAGGCACTTCTGTATGACAAAGAGCTCGAGTGGGACCCAACCTAATTAGCATGTTCAAGAGGAGTTGGAAAAATTAAGAGAGTTTTTTACATTAATAATGTATTGCTTTTGGAAAAGTTTTGATCAGTTGTTATTCAGCCCTTCAATCAGGAGAAAGTTTGAGGACCCCAACACCTTAGTGGTTTCTCATCTACCTTTCCTTTCCTTGCCAGAATTAACTTGCTTATTTGTTTTGTTTTGTTTTAATCTGGGACCATTAGGCCATTATTTGTGTTTGATTGTAACAGGAAGAAAAATATCTTGGGCTTTTGATTTTATTAAATTTTTTTTTGAGAGAGATGGCTGTGTTAAAGGGGTTGATGAAAGAAGCCCCTCTGTTCTCACACACCACATTCAGCCAATCTAGGCTTTTAGCTTGTAGTTGTTTCAATCAAACCATAGAAACCCAACAACAGCATACGACAATTCCAAGAGCATGTTGAGAGGATGCGTAGCAAATTTATATCTTCACCTTTCCTTTTGGTTCTTGAAAGTGGAGAAAAAAGAAAATCAATTTGCTAACAGTTTGTGGGCTGTGACTTAAGACCCAGTTGTAGGGTCAGAGGAAAGATTTTTTGTTGTGAAATTCAATTCTATCTCTTCATTTCTTTGGAACAGTTTTATGTTTGAAATTCTTCATATCTAATCAGGATTTATGTTAAGATAAATATAATGATTAAATCTACATATTTTCATTAATTTAAAATTTTTAAACAACTAATCATTTCACATTATATCAGAATAGAAATCTCGAGAGATTTTGAGATAAATGCTAATTTCACAATTTACAATGATAACATTTAGTACCTTAGACACATTACAAAAGCAAAAGTGGTGTATTTGTGGGTGTAACAGATCCAGTCCAAGTAAGAGGTGGGAAACAACGTGAATTTTTGAATGTCTGGCCTAAAGTAAGCTTTATTGAATGTATGGCCTAAAGTTGTTATTAGAAGTTCAATTAAAACATCAAAAGGATGATAATGATCGGCATGGCGTTATTAACTTCAAAAGATTTCATATGTGGTACGTAAAGATGAAAAATGCCTTGGGATGAGAGGCTGAGATACACAACGACAAAACATTCAATCGATTAACTTAAGGCATGGTTTGTTTTTATAAATGAAATTTAGATTAGATAAATTGAAATTAAAGTATAAAGTTAAATAAAAAAATTATTATAATATTTTTTTAATATAATTTTTGTTTTAAAATTAAAAAAAAAAATTTATTTATATTATTTTATATTAAAAGTTTTAAAAAATATAATAATTAAATAATGAAATAAGATATAAAATACCTTCTTTTTATAAACAAACGAGGCGTTAATGCATTGAGATACCTTTCAATATCACCATGTATGCGTACGGACAGAGGAAAGTAGGAGCCAATGTTTATGGGAATTTGTGCATATTACCGAACTTTATTTATGGGAAGAAGGCATTGTCACATGTCTCTATTGTCATACAACTATTGGCAAATTTATCGACTCTGCTCTCCAGCTATGAGTTGTTAGCAACAAAAAAGTTTATGAAATGAGGAACGGGACTTGACATAAGGAAATTCTTGCACTAGATCAGGTTGGCGGACAAGAAATTATTTGTTTGGATGTAAGGAATTCGGTCCAGATCGGACCAGATTGAACTCTTGACCTATTGGTCTCGATCCCATAATTGTGAAACAAGAAGATTTGGTTTGATTTTGAAGTCTATAAATTTTGAACGGACTGAACACACAGAATTTATATATATTTTTAAAATATTTTTAATTATCTAATTTATTTTTTTTATATATAATTATATAAATTAATGATGTAATTTTTGTTCTAATTTATTATCATTGATCATATAAAATATTTTTTTAGTAAATTAGTTACATAATTCACTAATTTTTAATTTGGTAATTTAAATAAATTTTTTATTAATTTATTTGAAAAAAAAAGGCGAATTGAAAGAGCGACCAAACTAATAGTTATCAATCAGATCTGGTCCCTATGGATGTTCAATTTTGATTTGGTCTAGAAAAAATTATGGACCAATTTATACTAATATAAGCGTACCAGTCAAGCCACTAGAACGAAATATTTCGATATCAATATCATTTCGAAATAATTTATACATACATAAATTAAATATATAAATACATTTATAAATTATATTTCAAAATAATAATTAATATATGAATAAATTATATATATATATATATTTATAAATTATATTTCAAAAAAAAAAGTGAGGCCGAAATCCAATACGGCCGAAACACAAATACTGATCGATACAAGCCAGTACGGCCAAAAAATTACCCAAAACGAAACACATTTTTTTTTGGTACCAGACGAAAGCTAATATAGCGGCCAATACAGCCAATACCGGTACAAAATTTAAAACCTTGATTTACATCCTATTAATTTTATATGGTACTTCCTGTTCACTGCAATTTGTCCAAGCTGATGTTGAAGGACTGAAATAACAAAATAAGCTAAAACTCTCTCCTCAACTCTGCCTCTTGTATCTCTCTCTTTTTTAATTTTAGTGCATAATCTTTGATTGAAAAATAAAACAACAAAATAAGCTGAGGAAAATGATGCATGAAAGCATTGAAAGATGTCACTCATTGAGGATGCTGCCAAGCTTAGCATGAGGACCCATTTAAACTGAAGCCCATATCAGGTTTCCCTATCGTTTCCCTCCTTGGTAATCAAAATAAAACATCACAAAAGGAAAAGGAAATCACAATAGCCTAGGTGGGGAAGAAGAAGATGAACTAACTAACTACAACTTCTATACCAATAAAACTCTTAAGTTTCTAAGTGAAGAAATCTACATATCAACAGCCCTAAAATACAGCGGATACAAATTAATTTGAACCAACTTCCTACGAGAAGATCAATACAGAAGTGGTGTTAGAACTGTCTCCTCTTTGCTTCTCGGGTTTCAACGAAGGATGAGGCAGAAATATATCAGTCATTTACTCATTTTAACCATCATTACCTAGCCATCAAAGGAGTCTCATCAGTTCCTGCAGGTGGGGGATAATTCTGCACTTGTCGAACAAACTGTCCTTTTACTCTTGGACGCTGCTCAGCGAGTTTTTTTCTGCTCTCATACCGTACCTGTTGAGTTATATTTCGCATTAACATATGAGGGCATTTTTATTGGTTGGACAATATTGTAGCAGTCAAAATGGAAGATGTAATAACAGCATACCTTTTTCTCATAACACCTTTCTTTCCGCTTCAAGCGAAACTTGGTTAGAGCCACTTCTCTTTGAATCGATCGATGAGCACTTCCACTAGGAGTGAGAAAACCTTCATTCTTATTCTCTGAAGTAGCCTTGGCAAAAGCAATGTGATCAACATTGTTGTTACTCCCACAAGTACTTCCATCCCCAATGCTACTATGATTACTTGCACCACCATTCCAGAAACTATTACTTTCACTCTGATCAGTGGCTGGAGAAATATGTTCTCGGTCCTCCAGAAAATCAAATTTGTGTTCATGCTTTTGCGTAGTCTGATTCATGGCGCTAATTTCATACGGAATATGTGGATCATAGTGCTGGTCAGGGTTACTATTTCTAATATTGGACTGGTAAAAGATATCCATATGAGAGGAGGAGGGTTCCTGCTGGGCGAATAAACCTTGACTCGGCATTGGTGATGGACAAGACTCTGCACAAAAGATTGGAGAAAGTACAGAACCAAAGCCAGTGCATAGATTATTAATCCGTGCCCCTTTTGATGGAACTGGAACGGGAATTATTTTCTGTTGAGAGCATGAAGTTGCAACCACAGATTCTCTAGATTGACCAGTGGCCAGAGTGATAACGCTTCTCTGTGTACTTTGTGTCAAACCAGCAGTATCAGAACTAGAACTGGTAAAAATATTGGGTAACATGTTCTCAGAATTTTTTCCATGCTCTTTCTGATGATCACTTGTTTGTGGGGGTTCAAATGGCTTGTTAGTGTACCTGCAAGGACCACTTTTAGTACATTAAACCCAATAGAGAAGGTTTTTGAAGATTAATCACAAAATTGAAGACCACCTTTCCTTAGCCCAAAAAAAAAAAATATATATATTTTTATAAGTAAAAATGTATTAATAATCAATGAATGGGCAACAGCCAAGTACAAAGTACACAAGGCCTATTACATAGGCTCCTTAGCCCAAAAATATTAGAGGGAAAAGCTAACAGATCATACTGAAACGTTGCACACAGAAGACCCTCATCACATGTATAACTTTAACTTGGAGCGTCATGTTTTAAACATAACCTCCACATTTCTTTGGTTTATTTGATCCAGCCACTCACATTAATGCAGCTAAACAGCAACTTATAAAATAAATTTTTTTTGATAAGTAAACAACTTAAAAAATAAATAAATAACACTAGTGATAATTTAACAATTTTTTTTAGGACCTGATAACAATTCACTCCTAGTGAAATATTTAGAAGGAAACTAAAACTCACCGCGTAAAGGCTGAGGAGGTAGAATGGCCAAGGGTACGCCTTTTCTCAGCCTGTTCATTCCCAAAGCCACTGGGATGAGATCTTTTCAAGGACAGATCCAAGTGAAGTGAAGAATCAAATTCCCCTAGGCCTTTATCAGTGCAGATTGTATAGTTGCGAAATGTTCCAATCAAATCAGCAGCTTCTCTAGAAGAGTTGACAATGACGTAACTATTATCAGAAGCCTCATTAGTGGTATAATCCTCCCTTCTTTGACTTTCTGGTTCTAAATCCTTGCCAAGTGTTTTTTTGTTAGCATTCTTGCAGGCATCTACCACCGATCCTAGAGACATTCAGAAAGTTAGATGCTTCCCACCGAACAGAATATAAGATGACACTAACGTAAAAGGTGTTTACCCCCATCATCAGACTCATGCATTGGCAGTTTCTGACGCAAACAGATGCATGCTTCATCCTTTTGTGATATTACATCACTTGGAAACAATTTGCCCCATCTTGATTGTGAGAAGCCCTTCTCTATGGAGGCACTTTCAGCTTCCAACTCTGGCTTTGTACAAGAGCTCTGCAAGAGAAAGCAAACATGCAATCTCTATATGAAACTTCATGCATATACCTAAACTGTGAGGAAATTTCTTTTAACCATAACTGACCCTCATTTAACATATGCACGCATACCCTGGATGAAACACACATCAAGCAATCATGGCAATACAACTTGACAGTTAAAGAACAATCTAAGGTAACTTACCAGCTATGAGTATGAACATACCATATTCATCTTGATCACTATCATGTTCCCAGACTCAACCAAACTGAATGGAGCTTTTTTTTTTCACATTTTCTTTTGTATTTTTAGTTTTTTATTTAATCTTGAATATCTCTACTCTTCATCGTTTTTTAAATTACACATAGTTTGTCAGGTTGGATTTGGGTTGTAACTAGAAATACTAGTGAATTTTCTCTTCTTCTTTTTTTCCATATTTAATGTCCACAAAAACATCCCAGTGAGTTAATAAAGACTGATTATTACTTCTCTAAACAAAATAGTGAGCTAGTATGTATCCAAAGAAAAGTAGCAATATACTGCATAAATAAATTTTAAAAAAATATCAAAAGAACAAGCCAAATCTTCCATACAGATCTCATAATAATCCAATCAGTGCATTCTCAGCATATACACTGAATTAGAAACGCTACCTGAGAATCACTTCCTTTTTCAATTGGTTCATTATTTTCCTGTCCACAAGCCAAACGACCATTTGAACAGTTGCTTGCAGCATTGTTTTCAGAAGTGGCTCCTTCCTTTTCTTGTGCAGCACTCTCATCTTGGGGATTATTTACACCAACCTTTGACTGATAGATGAAAAGGGACATATCAAGACTGAGGAAGAAGCTCATAACATTCAAGGCCGAAGGCAAAAGAAAACAAAGGAAAAATTACAAGCAATAAACATACAGTTCGTCTTCTCCAAACATGCTGCCACAAATTTCTCAGCTCATTTCTCCTAATAGACTTTACAAGATAGTCAGCAGCACCTCTCAGCATGCATTTATAAACAGTGCTTATTGAGTCCTCTGAGGACATCACTGTGAAATAACAGAAGTTGTACTATTAGTGTCATAATTTTCAGATACGATGTCGAATATTCAAAGCCTTTATTCTGCAAATCATACTTATAACTGGGATGTTTTTGCAACTCTCATGCTCCATGATTAGTGTAAGAAGAGCAAATCCTGATATTGCCGGTAAATCCACTTCTGTCAATATGAGGTCTATGTTATGGGCTCTTTCCTTCAGTATCTCCCACGCTTTTAAGCCATCAGTAACAGCAACAACTGCTCAAACAGTAATAAAACATTTTTAGATCCTAGAACAGCAAATCTCAGGTTATAAGCAAAACTCGGTCAACAAAATCTCAATCTTTTAAAGGAAGCAACAACAGTGGTAGAAATGAACATATATATGGCACCCGGATACTTTCAATTTCATGATCTGTCTAGGGGTTCTGTGATCAAGCCCACTAGAACCTTTCAGGATCCCCCAAACATTGATTTTTTTATTTTTTTTCAGGCAGTATTGGTCTTAATTCAAGCAAAACTACGCTGTTAAATAAAAAGACCCAGGACGACTGCCGCATGTTGGAGCGCTAGAAGGACAAGAATTTGGTATGTTCCTGTCATAATTCTTGTTCTTTGTGTCATGCGAGATGTGTTTCATCCTCTTTTCTTTCCAGGTTCCCTTTATACTTTTTTGTATGTGATTCTTCCATTTTTTGTCTGCAGGATTTGCACAGACCCTTAAGGTTTTTCCCCCTTCACATAGTGTAACAAGATCATCCAGACAAACCTCTATGCCAAAAATTATATCCGGTAAAAGAAGAAATTCAATCGGTGACACGCTGGGTTCGATACTCTACCAAATGGCCACAATAATTATTCCCATCTCCCCATCAGAGTAAATAGTAAAATATAAAGAAAAGAATTCTTCATCGTATTTCCAGATCCTAAATTTGAAAGTAAAACCAGCTAACCATGCCTAGCAATTGACAAGCGAACCTTACAAGCTCAAGATTGATTACATCACTTCTTACCCCTATCTAGACCCCATAACTTAGAACTCAAACTGCAGTATTATCCACTTGACATGCTCAAATTTTTTTTCTCTGGCAAAAGCCGAAATCCCCAGTCCACAATTTGACAAACAAAACTCCAAAATGGAAGAAACTCGAAATTAAGCAACGAAATAAACCGGCACCCGCACAAACACAAAGAAACGATTAGAGAGACACATACTGACCTCTGTAACTGCACTTTCTGAGAAGGGCGGCTACGATCTGCCTCGTGGAATCGTCAGCCTCAACAAGCAACACCCTCAGCATCATTCTCGGCAAGAACCTCTCCCACCTTACAACCCCACTCGAAGTCCCACCCTTCTTATTCTTCGTCTTCGTCTTCTTCTCGATGCCGCTCTCCTTCACGCTCTGAAGCACCTCCATATCCTCCTCCATCTTCTCTGTCTCACTCTCAACTCTCGCTTCCAGTTCCTCGCTGCTCAGAACCACCTCACCCATTTCTCACTCTATCTCTCAACTCTCTATAAACCAGCGGGCGTAATCGATCGCATATGATTCAAGCAAAAGCTAACGAGGAGAAAAATATCATCTTCCATCCCCTCTAAATTGCAGAAAAGTGGAAAATATCTGAAACCGGGTGAGCTCAAATATCTCGAAGGAAATCGGACGGTTGAAACATCGACTCCAACTACGATCTAACGGTGAGATATATAATAATACGAAGCACATCAAAATATCTTGTATGAGTGGTCTGGTTTGGCCACGTCAGCAGACCATATGTGAGCCAGAAAAAAAAAAAAACCCATTAGTCTAGTGGGTTCTGTCATTCTGCTGTGTGGCTGTGGACACTGGAATGGAGGGGTGGATATTTTTCCTTCTCCTTTACTTTCTGTGGGTCCCATACGTTGGATTGGAAAGATATTTTTTGGGAGTTGCGCCATTGTTCAAGCAACTTGCCAACCTGCGGGCTGCGATACCACCCTTTGGAAAGTAATACTAATGGAGAGAATCTTTCGACACGTGGAGAGATAGTAGTGGAGGATTGGATTTGTGGCTTCGAAATTGTCCAACGTTATCCTGACTACGTTGTCTATTTGCTCGGCTTGTCAAAAATGACTTCCACTCGCTTCGAATTCTCGAGTGTAATTACCACAAAATCATTGACTTTCTTACCCTCGCTTGGATTTAAAAATGAGATGAGTTTAGATGAGTTTAATTTATTTTTTAATATTATTATTATTTTAAGATTTGAAAAAGGTATATTAAAAATTGAAAAATATGTATTGAAAATTGAAAAATGTGTATTAGAAATTGAAAAATGTGTATAGAAATTTGTGTTTTATATAAAAAATTATAAAAATATAATAATAAAATGAAGATGAGTTGAGATGAGTTGACCTCACCTCTAAATCTAAGCGGGGCCTTAGAGCATTATCAGTGAATTAAATAAAATTTGAATATTTATTTATTATTAAAAAAATTACACATATTTCTGTAAAGTTAAAAAATTATAATTTAAACAAAAGTAAAACTAAAAAATCTAATTTAAAAGAATTAATTTATAAAATAAAATTTAAAGAGAGATAAATATTAATTTTTATATAATTTATTTTATAAAAATATCTTTCAAAATTTAATTTTTATTAAATTTTAAAAATTTTAAGAGGTTAAAATCTCTCAAATTAAAAAATGATTTTGCTCTTGAGTCTAAGTAATAAATAAATAGAAGAATTTCTATTTTAGAATAAAATTAATTAAAATAAATTTATTTACAAATAAAAAATTTTTAAAATTTTAAAATTTTTTTTATTTAATTATAAAATTGAAGTATTTTTATATAAATTACAATACAATCTATATTTAATGAACCGTAAAAAAAAATATTCTTTTTGCAATTCTTTCAACATATTTCCAGATTTACATCCTCAAATTGCATAGAAAGGCATGAAATTTCTAGCATACCATAAAATAGAGCAACAAAAATTGGGTTGAAATTATCTGAACGAGTAGCTCAAATTCCAAGACATACAGCTAGCAACGAAGAAATCCTACGATTTTACAGTGTTGAGTTCCCACATTAGTACCAAGTAGCTGTTTTGCGGGAGAGTAAAAACAGCGGGAACATAAATTTTTTTGTAGCGAATTTGGCCAATCAAATAATCTTTTAATTATTTTTATTTTTCTTTTATTGAATCTATTATAATGTATTAATTGTGCATTCTAACTATTCGTAAGCTAAAATTTAACTTTAATTAAGTCGACTTTCAATGCTTTTGGTAGTGATAGAGGTGTTTACTTTTTACATCTCCCTTCAGACTTAAATAAGAAGACTATTTACATCACTTTCGAGTTGGACAAAAGTCACCTTAGAGGCTCAATATTTAGTAGTGCAATCTGCCTATGGATTGCGTAAGAGATAAAAACATATCCATCCGATACCTCTAACGCCCCTCACCCCTAAAATATCCCCTAAAATATAAGGGATGTTTTGAGGTTTTCAAAATATTTTTACATCCGGTCTCCTACATGTAAAATTTGATATGTGATATGAATAATAACTTCACAAATTTGAAGAGCTATTATTCATGAGTTAAGGCACTATTTATAATTTTATTTATTATATTTTTATTGGGAATAGTATTATGATGTAAAATAAAATAGTTAAAAAATAATAAATAAATAATAAATAATGTTATTATAGGGCCTATTTAAGTCAAAATGCCTGGAAGCACACCAGTATGAAAGTCCGAATAGAAGAAAGTTAATACCATGAGTCCAATAACTTATCCAAGAAGGCAAATAAGGATAGAATCCTGCAGAATTACGTACATAAACTAATATTCAAATTTTCAGCACATTCTACGGGATTTCTTGTAGATACGTAATCATATCAGTTACGGGAAGATAATTTGTAAACAGAAATCATATCAAAAGATCAGTACCAACACGATGCCTATATAAACCAGGTAACCCTCTGTGGAAAGGAGACTATTCTTGTTGGCCCTTGAGCTACTTTTAAAATAATTGGCAAAATTATTGACTTAGGCATCGGAGCTTTCTTAGGCGAAGATTGCCGGATCTCTTCAATTTCATGCAGGTGAACAGTTACAGATAGGAGTGAGACACGTCCTTAACATTGACGCCGTCTATGAGATATCTTTACGAACTATTAACGTGGTTCTTATATGCCTACTATAACTCGTTCTGTAGCAAGCCGAATAACGGAAGCATCTATGGAAGCACGATTAACAGCAACCGAGGAGAGACTGAAGAAGGCGTTAGATATTTTGGAAGCGTTGCAGAAAGAAAACGAGGAATTATGGCGGAGGAATATTGAGATCGAGGGTGCCGCCCAACCTGCTCACAATGAGCAAGGTGAAGAAGAAGTGGATAGCAACGCTGAAACCAAACGGGAACGCACAGAGAAACAGAAGATGTTCGACGAATTGAAGGATCTCGCGGAAAAGTACAAGGAAATAACAAGAAAGATGGGTGGATCTTCGTCAATCGACTGCCTGCTGAACCAGACCGACCCGCCATACAACGAGCGGATCATGGGGTCCCACTCCTGCCGAAATTCAAAGTTCTCCAAATAGATCTGTACGATGGGTCTAAGGATCCAGTAGACCATCTAGAAAACTTTAAAGCCCACATCACGCTCCACGATTTCCCGAGCGAAATCGCCTGCCGAGCCTTTCCTCTGACTCTAAAGGGAACAGGAAGAGGATAGTTTGAGACTCTTAAACTAAGGTCGATTGATAGCTTTGAAGACTTGGCCAAATAATTCATAACCCAGTTCATACCCAGCAGAAGGCGTCGACACTCAGCTGCCTACTTGCTCATGGTTAAACAAAAGGAAGATGAAGATCTTAAGAGCTATCTTACTCGCTTCAACAAGAAGCGATTGACGACAAACGATCAGAATGAGAAGATCACTCTGGCCGCTCTCCTGGGTGGAATCTGGCCGTAGAGCCCTTTCATGATGGAGCTGGCCAAGAAGACCATAGCCACCCTCCAGGAATTCATGGACCAGGCGGATATTATCATCAAGAGGAGAATGAAGAAGTGGGCAGGATGATAAAAGAAGTGGAGCAAGTCAGCGAGAAAGAAGGCAAGAAAGACAACCAGATCGGAACACCATGCTGATACATAACAACCTAACTATCAGAGAAGAGGAGAGAGACCGAGATGAAAAGCAACAGCATCAGATGGACGGACGGACGGTATTTCAAATACCACCAGACGGGTTCACATTGGACAGAGGACTAGACGACCATGAAAAAAAGGGTTAATGAACTAGCAGGAACTGGAGAGCTAGACCGGATGGTAGCAGAGTGTTCAAAACCCAGAAGGCAACAGGAGTACGAACGGGAAATTAAAAGAAGTGCCAGCACCGAAAGAAGGCGGCAACAGAAACAGAAACATGGCGCCCAAAAGAGGCAACAGAAGCAGATCGCCCCAAAGAGGCGGCAAGAACAGGTCATTACCAAAAGATGATCGGAACAGAGCACCTATTGGGGAGATCCGGACGATAGCATGGGGTTTTGCTGGAGGCGGGATGTCCACATCCAGTCAAAATGTGTATACTCGAAAGACGAGATATGAAGAAGACTATGTGGCAGACAAGGCGCCCAAGCAGCAAAAACTCAATAATAATCGGATAGTGATATCCTTCGAAGAGGCAGACAGAGAGGGGGTGCTATACCCACACGACGACGATCTAGTTGTCACTCTTGTCATAGCCAATTATGTGACCAAGCGGGTGTTGATTGACAATAAAAGCTCTGCCGACATACTGTTCTAGGAAGCATTCGAAAGAATGGGATTTGAGACTGACCAACTACGACCTTCTCCAACACCATTGAAGGGCTTCTCGGGCGAAGCAATCCAACCCCTTGGCGCCATCACCCTTCCAGTAACCGCTAGAGACGGAAGGGGAACAGCGACTATCATGACAGACTTCTTGGTCGTCAAAGCTCCATCTTCCTATAATGCTATAATGGGGAGGCCAATACTCAACCATCTCAGGGCAGTAACCTCAACCTATCACCTCGAAATGAAATTTCCAATCGACGGTGAGGTAGGAAAATTAAGAGCCGAGCAAATATTAGCTCGAGAATGTTATGTGCAAAACCTAAGGAATAATAAGAACGAAGTGCGTACCGTAAAAGAGATAAAGAAGATGTCCATGCCACCTCTCCCACCACCCATGGTGGGAGCCCAGGGAAAAGAAGTAGAAACCAGAGACGAACAGAGTCAGCAGCACACCGAGGTCAACGAGCCCCTAGAGCTCATACCCTTATTCCCCAACTGCCCGAAAACAACCGTGCGGATTGGCACGAATGCTTCCCCAATGAATAGGGAAAGTCTAAGACAGTTGTTAGTAGAACACAGAGACGTGTTTGCATGGAGCTATGAAGAAATGCCTAGCGTGGACAATGCTATCATCGAGCATCGTTTAGGTGTGGACCCCGCACACAAGTCAGTACGACAGAAAATGAGGTCGTTCAGCGCGAAAAAATATGCCGCCATCCGCCTAGAAGTTGAAAAATTACTTGTTGCTGACTCTATCAAAAAAGCCCACTACCCGGAGTGGCTATCTAATGTAGTTCTGGTGAAAAAGGCGAACGGAAAGTGAAGAATGTGCGTAGACTTCACTGACCTAAAAAAAACTTGTCCAAAAGATAGTTTCCTCCTGCCACGCATTGATCTCATTATGGACGCAACAGTGGGACGCAGGACACTGAATTTCATGGATGCCTACTCGGGTTACGACCATATATAAATGCATGTGGCGGATAAGGAAAATACGGCGTTCATAACAGATCGTGGGCTATATTGCTACCAGGTAACGCTGTTCGGGCTAAAGAATGTAGGGGCGACGTACCAAAGGCTGGTCAACCAAATGTTCGCAAATCAAATATGGAAAACCATGGAAGTTTATGTGGATGACTTTTTGGTGAAAAGCAAGAAGCCTGCCAAACACATCCACGACCTGAGAGAAGCATTCGAGGTATTACATCAGTACAAGATGAAGTTAAATCCTGCCAATTGTACCTTCGGGGTCGAGTCAGGAAAGTTCTTGGGATTTATTGTATCTGAGAGAGGAATCGAAGCCTCCCCCAAAAAGATAGAGGCCATAGTCAATATGAAGCCCTCGAGACATTTGCATGAGATACAGCGGTTGGTAGGAAGGGTAGCCGCCCTGGGCAGATTCATAGCCAGATTTACTGACAAGTGTATGCCCTTCTTCTAGGTACTACGCAAAACACATCCATGGAATGAAGAGTGTAATGAGGCGTTCCAAAGACTGAAACAATATTTAACCAATCCCTCCCTCTTGAAGCAACCAAAAAAAGTCGATGTACTCTGTGCGTACTTGGCCATTTCCCCACATTCAATATCAACCGTCTTGGTAAAGGAAGAAGGGGCCATTCAGCACCCCATATATTATGTAAGCTGAGCCCTTAGAGGAATAGAGGTAAGATATCCCAAGATTGAGCTGCTAGCGTTTGCTTTGATGACGGCAGCCAGGAAGCTACGCCCATACTTTCAGGCTCATACGGTAAGGGTGCTTATAGCAGCGCCGCTGAGGAAAGCCTTGAGGAAGCCAGACTGCACGGGAAGGTTAATAGGGTGGTCAATCGAGCTGAGTGAATTCGACTTGAGGTATGAGCCAAGGAAGGCAGTCAAAGGGCAAGCGCTAGTAGACTTCATGACAGAATTTTCAGATTTTCCCCAAAAAGTCACAACAGCTCTGGCAGGCAAACCATGGATAATGCACATAGATGGATCGTCCTGTAAGGCGGGAGGTGACCTAGGCATATATTTACTAGGACCCAATAACGAAGAAAGGCACTACCTGGTCACACTAACTTTTAGAGTAACAAACAACAAGGCCAAATATAAAGTACTAGTAACTGGGCTTTCTACAGCTGCTCAGATTGGGATAACTGAGATAGAAGTCAAGTCTGACTCATAGATCATTGTCAACCAAGTGTTAGGCCTGTACGCCACTAAGTGCAAGAAACTGAAGAAATATCTAGAGCAGACTTGGGAGGTACATGATCTGTTCTCATATTTCACTATAACCTAGATACCCCGAGCAGATAACGAAGTGGCAGACAGGCTGGCTCGAACGGCATTTGGAATGGAAGAGACGTCTCTTCCCTAGCCAGCTGAAAAAAGAATTATTGAAGCACCAGCCATTGGCATGGAGGTGGTAATGCTGGGTCCTAGTATTCCTGAATGGGCCAATGAAGTGGTAGAATACCTGGCGGGAGGCAAACTACCAAAGGTGGGAGAAGAAGCTTGGAAAGTAAGAAAGAAGGCAACCGGGTTCTTGCTTCTCGACGGGACTCTTTACAAAAGGGGTTTCTCTACCCTTTTGCTACGATGCATTTTGCCCTAAGAGGTACAATACGTCCTAGCAGAAATACATAAAGGAATATGTGGGAACCACTCGAGAGGAAGAGTCCTGGCCAGGAAAGCGGTTAGGGTAGGTTACTATTGGCCCAATGCAATAAAGGACATATGGGAGTTCACTAGGAGGTGCCTCAAATGTCAAGAGCATGCATCCATACAACATGCTCCATCAGAAGAACTCATGTCCATTATAGCACCATGGCCTTTTGCCCAATGGGGTGTGGACCTAGTAGGACCTTTCCCACCCGGGAGAGGCAGAGTGAAATTCATGATAGCTGTGGATTATTTCACCAAATGGGTGGAAGCAGAGCCATTAATAACTATAACCAGCAAAGTTGTGATAAAATTCTTATGGAAGAATGTTGTTTGCAAATTCTGGATCCCCCACAGCCTAGTAACCAATAACGGGAGGTAGTTCAACTCCGACCAGTACCAAGATTGGTGCGCTGAGTTAAAAACCAAGGCCAAGTATTCCTCGCCAGGTCACCCTCTGGCTAATGGGTAGGCTGAGTCAACTAACAAGACATTGCTCTCAATCCTGAAGAATAGGGTTGCGGAGAAAAAAAGATATTGGGCGGACGAGCTCCTAGGGGTGATTTGGGCGTACAGGACAACAATTAAGACACCTACCGGAGAGTCACCATTCACATTAGCATACGGGACTGAGGCTATACCATCAGTCGAAGTGGGGTTGCCCAGCTACGGAATAATGCACTACTCCACCCACTAAAATGACAGCAAACTAGAGGAAAATCTAGACCTATTAGAAGAAGAAAGAGAAATTGCGGAGACCAGGATGCAACATGAAAAAGTCAAAATTGAGCAATACTTCAACAAGACAGTAAAGCTTAGAACCTTCAAAGTCGGAGATCTAGTCTTAAAGAAAAGCAAAGTGACAACCCAAAACAAGGAAAAATTGGGACCCAATGGGAAAGACCCTACTTAGTAGTGGCAAACAACAAGCCCGGGTCATACCAGTTAAAAGATGGTCAAGGAAATTGTTGCCCAGATGACTAACACAAGAGGGGAGGTGAATTGAGTTGTATTTAAAAAAATAACAATTATAAATCAAATATATAATATAAACTATAAACAAAATATGAAACAACAATAAATATAAAGAGTAAGGGTAAGAGAGAAGCAAACTCAGTATGTTAACGAGGTTTGGCCCCACTGCCTACGTCCTCGCCTCAAGCTACCTCTTGAGGATCCCCAAATCCACTATTCAATCTCCTTTAGGTGGAGATAGAAACCTATTACACCTTTGAGCAGCACCGCTCCAAAGAATCCGTGTAGAACACCCTCTACACTTCCAATCACCTTACACTTGGTGACTTAACTATTCCCCGTGTAGAACACCTTCTACACTTCCAATCACCTCACACTTGGTGATTTAACTATTCCCCGTGTAGAACACCTTCTACACACACAAGGGTTATACACACCCTTTTACAAATACAAGAGTTGATAGTGGGTAGACTATCAAAGTACACTCCTCAATGAGTGAGATAGAAACAATACAGTCCAACCTATATCTCTCTCAACAAGAACAAGAATTAAGGCTCAAAACTTTAGAAAAGAGAGAATGAGAGCTTTGAAGAAATGATGCAAAACTTAGCAATAGATGTGTAAGCTCTTGTTGTAATTTTTACAAAACTCAAGTGAGCTATTTATAGGCAAATGAGTTTTCAATTTCAAATTTGAAAAGATTCACATGTCAAAGATATCATCATTCACTTTTCAAAAATTTCAAACCTAATCTTTTTACTTTTTGCATGTGACAAAAGGAGCACACTTTACTTTTCAAAAATTTCAAATCTAATCTTTTACTTTTTGCATATGACAAAAGGAGCACACTTTAATTTTCAAAGTTTTTAAATAAAAACATCTACCTTTTGCATAAGTCAAGAAAAGCATCTATCACTTTTGAAAATATTCAAATAAAACATGCACATGTGAAAGATGACAATCAATCATCTTAATATTTTCAAAGTTCAAACCTTTAATCATATCATGCACATGTGAAAGATGACAATCAATCATCTTAATATTTTCAAAATTCAAACCTTTAATCATGTCATGCATATGTGAAAGATGACAATCAATCATCTTTCAAAATTTTTCAAAATTCAAATATTTAATCATGTCATGCATATGTGAAAGATGACAATCAATCATGTTTCAAAATTTTCAAAATATTCATGCACATGTGAAAAATATATTTTAATATTTTATGATAAAATATTTATTTTGAGCCTTAATCCTAATTTCGAATTTTTAAGAGATTTACAAAATTACTCTATGATTTTAATATGAACTTGTTCCCTTCTTGCTCATACTTGGTTCCTTGATGTGCTTGATTATATTGTGTAGACAACTTGAGCTTGAGACTCCTTTATTTTTTGAATTCATTTGTTATCATCAAAATCCATGTGTAGATTTACATGAATCTTGAAACCTTGAGTTCAATAGAAATGAACTGTCTTATCCATGGAATGTAGATCACTTAAAGAAGTTTTATCAGCAATATCGCCAACACTTTCGATTCAGTTATGTCTTTACATTCCCTTAGTAGTATTGTTTATTCTTTCATTGCAGCAATCTTTGTTTTGTTATTCTTATTTCAATTGAATTCTTGAACGATTATAATTATCACATTCATATCTATTGATTCGAGAATCTCGATGTTTCGTCCATTAATTCTCATGCTCTGTTTAAAATATTCATATTGCTTATGGCGTCACTTACAAAAAGAGGGGGCACTAGAGGTCAATAGACCACGCCGCCCTTGAACACTAATATTGAGTTATCACACTTGAGGAACGCCTCACTAGTAAAGACCCACGATGAGCTACCCTGCTCAGGGATTAAGAGAAAGGTTGATGACCGCCTTGCTAAAAAAAAATCCACGATGAGTTATCCAGCTCGCGGGGTTAAAGGAAGAGTCGCGGACCGCCCAAACCAATAAAAAGGGGGGTGCAGAGGCAAATGATCCAGCCTACCTAAAATACCGAAGACGAGTAGAGCACTTACAGGTGTCACACAAGAAAAAAGGAGGCGCAGAGGCAAATGACCCCGCCTACCTAAAACACCGAAGACGAGTAGAGCACTCGTAGGTGTCACGCAAGAAAAAAATAAGGCGCAGAGGCAAATGACCCCACCTACCTAAAACACCGAAGACGATTAGAGTACTCGCAGGTGTCACACAAGAAAAAAATGGGGGCGCAGAGGCGAATGGCTCCGCCTACCTAAAACACCGAAGACGAGTAGAACATTCGCAGGTGTCATGCAAGAGAAAATTGGGTACAGAGGAAAATAACATCGCCTACCTAAAACACAGAAGACGAGTAGAGCACTCGCATGTATCATACAAGAAAAAATGGGGGCACAGAGACAAATGACCCCGTCTACCTAAAATACTGAAGACGAGTAGAACAATCGCAGGTATCACATAAGAAAAAAGGGGGCGCAGAGGCAAATGATACCGCCTACCTAAAACACCAAAGACGAGTGGAACACTCGCTGGTGTCATACAAAAAAAAAAAGAGCGCAGAGGCAAATGACCCCACCTACCTCTAAAATACCAACAACAAGTCTTAACGCCCGCAATGCCATAAAGAAAAGAGAGAAGAGGGAAATGTCAGAGATCGCCCAGCTAACAAAAAACCCACAACAAGCTATCTAACTTGCGGGGTCGAGAAATAGGTCAAGGACCACAAAGATAATCCAAACAAAATCAAATACAAGAGTAAAAACAGACAGCAAAAGGGATTGAGACCAACACTCGAAACTACCCAACTATGAATCGAGAATACGATATCAAAGTAAATAATCGACATTATTTACAAGAAAAGAATTTGATTACAAGTCAAGGTCACAATGTGCAACCACAATAAAAATAAAAAAGAAAATAAATAATAATAAAGTACAAAGAATTGCGGCTTTGAGTCAGGGGGCGTCGCCGTTTTCAGGAGGCGACAGTGGAGGCACATCCAGAAAGGCATCTAGAACTTCTTGGCGCTCGAACATATCAACACATGGCAAGCTGCCATCTCGGGAGAAAACAAGCCAGTATTGAGAGCCTGGAGGTTCGTAGCAGGATCAACCAAGAGATGGTTCTTCAGGCGCATGATACCAGCCCCATGACCATAAGTGAAGGCCGCATCCCTGACCTGAGGAACCATAGCCAATTGGACCCGAAGGCAGGTGATGTCCGCCCGAGCAATAGCCAACTGGTCTGCCTTTCTGGCTAACTGTTCGTCCCTGGCCAAAGCAATCAGGTTGGCCTTCCTAAGCTCCTCATCTACGTTCGCACGGCTTGCCTTATACCTCTGGTGACGCTCCCGAAGCTCAGCCAAAGACCCTTGCGCCTCTAAAAGATCTTGAGTTGTAAGGCGTGCCTTCTCCAGGGCATCCAGTAAGTCTTTAGTCAACCCACTGCACCTTTCCTGCGAATTGGCGAGCCCCTCCCTGAGTGAACCTACTTCTTTGTTGCGTGCGAGAAGTTCTGAGCCCAAGCGGGCGGACTCAGCATCGAAGTTCCGTTGAGTTTCGGAAAGTTGAACCTTCACTGAAGAGAGTTGGCAAAACCTTCCGCCTGGTCCAAGCGGAGTTCGACCTCCCTGTTTCTTTCAACCAAGGCTTCCAGTTCAGCCTTGGCGGCTTGCCACTGCCCTTTCATCTCTTTTTCCCTACGGGCGAAGTTAGCCACTACGCGTGTCGCCAAAGTGTCAACGCCCTGTAAAGAAGGAAAGAGAACCAAAGTGAGTAAAAAAGAAAAAAGAAAAAGGGAAGAGAAACTAAGAGAAGCCATGAGGTTACCGCTGAAAACCAATCCTTTAGCTGACTGGCCATCTTCGTAACAATATTAGCTTGAATAAGAATAGGCGAGGAAGAAGCACCCCCGCTGCCGTCACCCCTGGTATTTTCAACGGGATCATCAACCCTCTGAGCCACTAGAATTTTCATAGGCTTAGGAGCCACATTCGCCACTTGGTCCCACAAGTGCCCAGAGTCAGGCGATACCTCAGGGTGGGTTGCTTCCCCCCGTTCTATTTGGGCACCCTCCCGAAGCAAGACATCCAACTCCGCCTCTGTGAAGGATTTGAGATCTCTACCAAATGAAGACGTAAGAAGAGGGATGGGTGAAATACACTTGCCACTTTCAACCAATGATGGAGTATAACCTCTAGATATGGTGGTCGGGGGAGTTTCCAAGTCAGACCGACCAACGGCCGATTCCCCACAAGCACCCTCAAGAGCAGGGGACTGGGAGTCTTCTCGACTAGTAGGCTGGGCGCCAACCAGACTCTCTCTCGTTCCCCTAAGAGTAGCTTCGAATGAACATAATGGGCGGACACTAGAACCGATAACCCTTTCTAACTGAAAGCGGCCGCCACACTAGAGGGTAGATCTTCGCCCCTCACTAGACCTTCGTTAGGGGAAGCCGCGAACACAAGAGCAGACTCTGAAGGACTGGGTGCTTGGACTTGGAACGTGGTGGCTAGCTCAAAAAGGGCAATGCTGGCCAGTCCTTCCCTATTCTTCAAGCCAGTGGAGTTTCGAACCCGTGGGGCGGCTACTCGTAGGTTCCCATCGTGGGCGCTAACTCCCCTGTTGAAGATGGGAGTATAGGCGTCTGCTCCCGAACTTCTTCGGCAGACACTGAAGATCTCTTTGAGAAGGGAATTTAGAGGGATCCTCAGCGCGGACCCTTTTCCTCTGACTCTTATCATTCTTCTCTTTTGATCTTTTTTCCTTTTTTCCCTCATTTACTTGGGACTCTGATCGCTCCTTCTCCCTTGGCTTATCCTTCTTCTCCTGCACAACAAGGGCACTTGTCATAGTTTTGTCAGAAAAAATAGGTAGAGGGGCAAGGATAACATCAGTGGTCATGAAATCACGACTCTAAGCGAAAGAGCGATTGGGGGACAACAGGAACCGATTTATGTGGGTGGGAGACACTAATTTGTCGGTCCAGAGGTCGTTAGGATGCTCGGTAGCCCAGGCTCAAACGGCATCTATACGAGCCAACTCTCGACGCGACAGTAAGGGCATGAGAGCCCACAAACGTCAACTCTCAGGGATAGGGTGCCAGATTGCCCTGACAGGGAAGTCTCTGAAAACCTCTTATTGACCAGGAAATTCCCATCCTTGCCCGCTGATAAAAAAGAATTTCGTGGTCCACACCTTAGCATTGGAATACTAGCCTTCAAACGTAGCCAAAGGTTGCCCTTTTTCCTTTTTACGAAAGACAGCAACACAACCCTTGTTGGCCGCTCTCACATCGTAGAAAGCCAAAAACTCCCGAGCAGTCATATCGGGGTGTAAGTCACGGAGGGGTTCTAGAACCATTCGGAGGACGATACAGGCGCACAAGTAAACCCTCAAAGCGAATGGGTGAAGTTGAATCGGAGTCAGTTCCAGCAGATCCAAAATGTTGCAAAAAAGGCGACAAAAGGGAAGTTTCAATTCATGAGACAAAAGGGCTATGGAAATGGCTACCCAGCCCAAGAACCCTTCATCGTCACAACACCCAGATTTGGGAGTTTTCATCACAACGGAATCCAGGATGCCGAACTCCTTTTGGATCTTAGCCAAATGCTTCTCTTGAACGCTTGAGCGCCATGTGTATCCATCAAACGTTGTGCCCTCGGGAATATCAAAAGGCTTAACCGAACCACTACCTGATTCCACCATGGGGTTGTAAAAAGGAAATAAAAAAGAAGCAAGACGCAAGAACAATAAGCAAGAACAAGAGACAAGAATGAAAGAATGCAAAGAATGGGGGAAATACCAATAAGTAAAATAAGCAGAAGAAAGAAAAAAAAAAGAACGGGAGTATTTAAATGACAAGATGACTATGGAACACCAACGGACGAGACATTATGACTTAACACGAAGACAGAGAAATAGCTGTCAGATGTAAAATAACCGTCACACGCTAAACCTTTTCACTGCTGCCATGATTATCGGACATGAAGATGAAAAGACGGCAGGCAAGTGAAAGGTCACGAAAAAGAACATATTCTCATGCATATTTGAGCGGGAACTGAAAACACCCACAAGTCAAAATAAATTAAATTCCTTACGCCTTGAGGCGTAAAGAATTCGCGGGGGTAGTTGTAGGGCCTATTTAAGTCAAAGGGCCGAAGCCCACCAGTATGAAAGATTGAATAGAAGAAAGTTAATATCATAGGCCCAATAACTTACCCAAGAAAGCGAATAAGGATAGAATCCTGCATAATTACGTACATAAACTAATATTCAAATTTTTAGTACATTCTACGGGATTTCATGCAGATACGTGATCACGTCAGTTACGGGAAGATAACTTGTAAATGGAAATCATATCAAATGATCAGTACCAACACGATGCCTATATAAACTAGGTAACCCTCTGTGGAAATGAGACTATTCTCGTTGGCCTTTGAGCTACTTTTAAAATAATTAACAAAATTATTGACTTAGGCATCGAAGCTTTATCAGGCGAAGATCGTCGAATCTCTTCAATTTCTTGCAAGTGAACAGTTACAAATAGGAGTGAGACACGTCCTTAACAGTTATTGTAATAGATGAAAAAATATATATAGTGAAGAGAGATGTAAGAGATTTTTTAAAAATGAATAAAATTTAGGATAAATTTATAGAAAATGAGATTTTTATTTAAAATTTGAAGAATATAATAACTTTCTGGATGGAAATGCTCTGAGAGGACTTATTGACATGAAAAAATAGGACACCATTTCAACAATGTTAACACTATTATGTGGAAGCATGTCGTGCTATACCCACACTGCATTTAAGGCCTTGTTTGTTTTTATAGATGAGATGAAATAAGATAAGATAAAAATTAAAATTAAAATAAAATATTGTTGTAATATATTTTTTTAATTTTAGTTTTATTTTAAAATTTGAAAATGTTAAATTGTTTATTTTATTTTATATAGAAATTTGAAAAAATATAATGATGAATTTGAGATGAGATGATTTGAAAAAACAAACAAAGCCTAAGTATCAAATATGAGACATGTAAGAAGATCACAACGAAACCTCTTATGACATAGTACACGAAAGGTAGTCCCACCGCCAAGGCATGGCTTGAGGAGGCCACACCATATTTAAGTTGATAGTATGGAAGCCCGTATGGGATACTAGAGCCTTTGAAGGAAGCTACAGAGAGCTCACTTGACAGACAGTATAAAAACCATATGCCATGTTAGAATTCAAGACTTATACCCTTTTGCTTATTGAAATTCTCCTAAGAAACATCTTATCTAACTTTGGTATCGAAGATGACTCCTGGACCTCAAGTCCCTAATGTTGAACTGGATCCATTTGCAATTTGGGAGAATTGTCAATTTTACACTAAATTTGAATGTTATGCATAAAGAAGATTGTAGGATTTGTGAGAATTGTCACCTTTACAGTACCACCATGCTTGGTTGTAAAATTCACAAAGTGAATACCTGGTGAGAGAGCATGGCGACGGCCAGAGTGAGTTTTTGGATTGAACTTTTAACTCTAAGGCTCAAGTTTGACTGAATTGAGATTAACTCACTTCAATCTAATTTTAAGATGAGTCTAATATACAAATATTTAACTCTCAGATTATTAAACTCATTTCAATTCAAAGTTTCTTTACACATAAGTCCCACAATATTTTTTAACTCAACATCTCTTTATACGCAAGACTCATAACATTTTTCAACTTTCTATAATACATATAAATTCATATAAACATTCAAACACATCTAAATTCATCTTAAGTAAGTCCCATAAAACTTACTTCAACATCTCAATTCATTACTATTGATAAAGAATTCAACTCATCTCAACTTAATTCAACATCAAAATGATGCTAAGGCAGCAATTTCGAATTGGTGAAGGCAAGTCATCTCTCGGTATCTTAGTTTGGAACTTTGAATTGGAGAATGGATCCAAGCAATGGGAGCGGAGGTCAGCCTCCCTGGGTGGGGTACGGTTCAAAGAACTACTCAAGGGAAAAAATAAAAAATACTCAGAAGCATTTTGATCATTCAAGACAGTACTAAGTCTACGACTAGGAGATCCCAACTATTTCAGCTGGAACGGCTGCGTGTATTAGATCTTCTGTTCACTCATTATCTTACCCGTTTTGAGCAAAAATTGTGCTCAAATAAGGGCTAGAGCCTAGAGCACACATAATAAGGTCACAAGAGCCAAGATTTTAAGAACTAAGAGCATTTTGCTCTACTACCAAGGGTCCCTTTTGCAAAACATTTAAAAATGAGATCATACTTGTCAGTTCCATCATACTAGCCTCATACAAGTTCTATAATCTGTTATTTAAAGAAGCAGTAATGGATGAGATCAAAATGAGATCATTTTCAAAATATAAAACAATTCTTTCGCAATGGAGAAATGAAAGTAAAATAAATAAATATATAAAGGAAACAAAAAAGAAAGAAAAAATAATGAACAAGAAAGCAGTTTCATTCTTCATGCGATCTGACGTATACTTGTCAGTTCCAGATATTTAAGCATAACAAATCTTATATCAGAGCAGATATCCTACTAATCAAGCATCAGGCCTTTCAGGCCTTAGATTGTTAGAAGAAATAACCCAATCTTCTATACTCCCAAGCTGCAATTCTCTGCATCAAAAAGTAGAGTTATTGTTAGTCAAATTCGAAGAGGATAAAGTTTCAAGTGATTGTTCAAATAAAGCTTCCATGAGTGACTAAAACCTACCTTATAGAAGGGAACATAACTGCTATCCAACTTATCTAACCTCCATTGCCATTCAGATCCTTAATTATGTGTAATATCTTTGTCCCTTTCTTCTTTCTCAAGAATCTCTCAGTCGAAACGGTTAACAGCTTATTCAGTGACATTCCACCCCCAACAATCTTCTTCCTTGCCTCATACCTAGCCTTGATTCTCTCATCAAGCCTGTAACCAAGGAATGCAGGAAAAGCCAATAACTCTCCAACTTCACGACCCATGCCATCTATCAAGTACTCCACCTTCTCCTCCAAAGAATTATGATTGTATTGCAGTATCTGGGGATGCCTCGTGCTCATGGCAACAATGTTAGCACACGAAAACCCATATCGCAAGAATAACTCAATTACCTTTTGCAAATTCTCACAACTTGTTCTGGTTACAGATCCCATTGCCACTGCCATGTCCCTCGTTCTATATTTATACCCGATCTTCAATAAAATCACAAGTTTATACTCAACGTTAGCAAATGACAAGCCTAGAAACAAGGGAGCTCTGATCAAGAACTTGAAAATATCATCAGTTTCTAACCCACATTGTTTGAGAAACTCTATTCGAGGACGCAATTTTCTCTCCCTGCTTGCAGTAACTAGACTCGGAAACACAAGAAGAATCTTGAAGATTTCATGATCACTTAGGCCAGCAAAAGACCTCAAGAACGCTATATGGCCCTCCATATGCTTCACACTATAACTCAAAATCATAGGAAACTTCTGCAGCACATTCCCGGTAGCATCCTTATCTCCCCCACTAAGCTCCACGAGAAACCTGACTCTAGGTATCAACTCAATGTCCAAATCGTAATTGAGAATCACCGGTCGCTTTACAATCAAATCAATGCCACCATAGCGGCCCAAAAAGACAATACTCCTATCAATTTCTTCGACTGGCCTATGACATAATGCCTTGGTTAAATTAACATTGTTGAGTACAAAAGCAATCTTTTCACACGGAACTCCCCGATGAAGAAGCAGTTTAACCTTTTGATCAAAACCGACCAAGAATCTTGGATCCGTGTTAGTCAAAATGCGCTTGAGCTGTGCAGGCTCGATCTTAGACTCCAATTCATCACGCACAAAACATAGAAATGGGCCAATTTCCTCAGCTGTTAACACAGTAGGGCATTTCGTGATTATGTAAGAAAGTGCAAGGCTATCAATCCCAACTGATTGTAAAAAGTGAACCCGAGCACGTAATGAATCCAAAGATGTCAATGCAACAGCTGGGTTCTTTTCCAAAAGCAATTCGGTTTCTTTTTCGTTTAGTCCAATTTCTTCGAGTAAAGGAAAGAGAAACCCTGAAACCCAACATTAAAAAAACAAACAAAAAAAAAACAAAAAAAACAAAAAAAAAAAGGTTAACAAGTTTGGACTGTATTGTGTTCGAGAAATGGACCCTGAGAGTTACTCACTCGTATCAGCGCGAAGATTGGCGGTCGAGTTGATGCCACTGCATAGGACTGAAATCTGTTTAGTGGGTCGAAGGCCGACATGGGGAAATACCCGTTTGTGTTCGATTCTGGAGGCTTTACTGAGCTTTAAGAGAAAGAAGCATTCATGCGGGTGGAAAGCTGAAAGTGAAGTGAGTGAGAATCGAACAGTTGTGGGAAGGAACAAAGGGTGCGGGAAAAGAGTAAAAGACGAAGAAGAAGAAGAAGAAGAAGAAGAAGAAGAAGAGGGAAAAGGGTTTGCGGGCAGAGTGAGTAGAGCATCCATTTATACTCCAATACCGCGACGAGTGTTTCAAATGGGAAGCGAAATCCCAGACTTGGAGGGGAGTTGAAACTTGAAGAATGCATTGGCCTGCGGCGTCAAATGTAGACGATTTAAGACGGATATTTGCCATTTGGGCGAGACAAAATTTTTATAATTCTTATAACATTTGTTGAAATTTTATTCTTAAATATCACTCAAATATATAATATTTTTTATTTAATTATTATTTAGTCGTTATCTATATATAAAAACTTAAGACAATTCTTACAAACTTCATAAATAAATAAATAATACACGTTTTATAAGCTTTAAATAAAAATTATATTCAAACAACTTTTTAAGCTTATATTATTTTATTCAAATTCTTTAATCTCTTTTTTCAAATTTTAATAAAATATTTTAATTCGAATTATTTCACTATTATTTATATAATTTTAAAATAATCAACTGTCTAACTGAGTTTGAATTGTGCTTGAGTTATATTTTATATTTATAAATAGTATATTTATTATTCCAACGAGTTTTTTCTTTAATATATTATTTGAACGAGTTCAAGTTTATTTACGAACTATTAAATTTTGAGAATAAGTTATTTAAATTATTTCTTACAACTTTATGTATAAACTTTGATAAATAAAATATTATTTTTTCTAAATAGTTACATAGTTTACATACATATATTAATGAATATATACATAAGGCCGATCCAAGCAAGAAGCATAGTATTAGGAATATGATTTCATCTTATATTTATAAATTTATTCAGATATTCTCATTATAATTTAGAGATAATATTATAAATTAAGAAATACAGAGTTATTTATGTTTGTACAAATTTAAACTAGTGAAGTCGAGTTTTATGCGAATTATATCATTTAATAATTTATTATAATTTGTAACTCTCTAATAACTTATTTATTAAATAAATCGAGTCGAATTCGAGTTGACCAAGAATTCGAGTTGACTGTTGACATATGATGCAACTTCCTTCGTTTACAGCCCTATATGCCTTCAAGGTTTTCTAAACCAAACATGTTCCTCACAATTTTCTTTAATTAACAAAATTTTGTTCCAAACGAAAAAGATATTATAATCCTAACACATCATTAACATTATGCAAATTAAATGAGTGTTTTTTCTAGGATATAGGACGAGTCAATCCTAGGATCTCATCTTAATATGGAGTCCACAACCTTTGCTAAGCTGATTAAATTTTAATCAGTTTGCAGGTGAATGTGAACAAACCTAATTGCTAGATTCTTAAATTCAAAACCTCGTTTTTTTTTCAAATGAAGTGGGCAAAACTTGCACACCTTAAAGAGGTGACGACACCATCCTAGGTCCCGACAGAATGTTTGGCGAGGTGTTTGATTTTTTATATCGGTCAAGACAACAGAGTCACGGCCGTCAAACCAGAGCCCCCGAGAGACTATTGATCTCTCCATCTCAAAAAATCATCTTCTTGCTGAATCAAATTCCAGTGTAGTTGGGGATATCATTGAAACCATTCACAGTAGTTCATCAAAAGCACATTCATTCAGTTTGACGCATGAGATCTTCAATTGAGGGAAGAAATAAATACTTACGCCATGTTTGATTGATTAAGCCAATTGTAGAAGAGTTCTAAGTCCAGGTGTGAGTCATCCTCGAACTCCTTAACTTCTTCCAGATACAAGTAGTTGTAAATAGGACCGAAACTGATTGCATTATCAGATGATCGCCTGTGCTCAACTCAAATTTTCTTATAGCATATTAATCAGGCCACTTATTTATCTTTCGGCATCTTTGTGACACTTTCTAAGAGGCTTTTCATCTTGTTTCTTGCTTGTGGGAATTCCTTTAATAAGGATAACTGGTGAGCCTCCCTTTCTTGATTTTCTCGGTGATCTGGAAAAATGAAACCTGCAAGAAAATAACGATGATGATGATGATGACAACGACGACGACAAAACAATGATACATTTTTCATACACAAACAGACAGCTATAGGAGTTGGGATCAAAGAACGTAAGAAACCTTAAGTCACTTGCCTCTTTTTAGGGACTTGAGTAAGAACATCAGGTTTGTCTTTAAGAACCTCTTCCCTTGTGTCCGTCTGAGAAATCTGTCCCTGCAAAAGACAGCCGAAGGATACAGCTCATGGCATGCTAAAAATAGTCCAAAGGAAAGATACCATCTTCATTTTTGAGAAATTTTAAAAAGAAGGATGATCCATACTTATAAGTGATTCCCAGCATGTTGTCCCTGAGGTATAATTATGGGAGAAACCCCCCTCTAACACTAATACATAATGCTCTCATTTTCAGCTTTTCTACCAAAGTGGCACGAACTAAAGATGCATGACACATACTCATATGCAACTGAATGAAGAAAACATATATATTTGCATGATTTATTATCATAAAGAAAAGTGAATTCTACGGAAAGAAGGTAAATTCCGCCACATCTAGTTTTAAGAGCAAGTACCTCAAACATCAAAGAGTCAACTATGTGTGTCTTAGCACATGTGCAGGAATGTGTGTGGGTGTGGCAGACCTCTCTCTCTCTCTCTCTCTCTCTCTCTCTCTCTCTCTCTCTCTCTCTCTCTCTCTCTCTCTCTCTCTCTCTCTCTCTCTCTCTCTCCCCCTTCTATGTGTGCATGTGTGCCTAAGTGATTGTGTTGACATAGACATAAATACATACATCCTTGTGCGTGCGTGCGTGCGTGTAGAAAGAGAGAGAGAGAGGCTGCTGAGTTACATCTTCAACTAACAATGGGAGAAACAAGTTAGTAAAAATCAAAGCTCTCTAACATTGAATGGACAGTAAAATAATTGAATACAGCTATTACAACACATGATAATGATTACTGAGAGAAAAAAATTTCTTGTCCAGTTTTATTGCACCATTATAATACTGGACAAAGATAATGTTACTAGTCACATACTGTCACAAAAGTATGAGAAGAAAGTTGCTTGCCCACTTTTATTTCACTGCTATAATACTGGAAAAAGATAATGTTGTTAGTCACACACTGTCATGCAAAATATTTTCAAACTGAGAAAGTTCAAGGGTGTGTCAAACTGAGAAAGTATTTTCATGCTAGATATGATAAAACATTAGACCTACTTTGTTTTATGGCACAATAAGATGTCATCACCACGTGAACCGGTGTAGATAAATTAGTTGAAAGTTCAGCAACCATTCCATTTCTATCAGTTAATTCATCCAACACAACTGAACACTTCAACAAAATAGAGGATCCAACAATAATATAGCAATATAATGACCACAAAAGGCATAAAAAAACCCATGAAAATCTCCAATCCACCACTAGAATAGTTACCATGCCCACACATCTAGTCATATAGACACATCCTCTAAGTTCAACTTGTTTACAATTTAATACGATCAAACAACTTACATGTGATGAGCACAAAAAGGATGAAGAAGACAAGGTCAGAATAAAAATGATAAGGTGCCACAACAATACAGAAGAACATGTACCACACAAAGAAAAAGAAGCTAGAGGGGTCTCTTGCACTTGGAGCAACAACACAAGGTAACAAAAAAAAAAAAACAGCTGGATCAGGTTTATCTTAAAGAATAGAGGATGCCAGTTCAGTTCCTTGGTCTAGCCGGAAAGGAAAGGGATTTTCCAGTAAATATAAGGTAAGTCAGGTGCTCGTATAGGAGTCTGGTCAGATCCAAAAGTCCTTATTCAACTACATGTACCCCTTCAACCCACACTTGCTTTTCAACATCTCCTATCTGTGAATCCAATTGAAAGAAGGCTCTTCAACAAAATACTATGATAGAAACCTGAATAACAATCATTTCATAAAAAAGTCACCTGAAAAGAAATTGTTTATTGCATCCAAACGGTAATTATATGGTTGGCTATATAACTTGAAAATTTTCAAAGCAAACTGCATGTGATATTTGATCAACACTCGCAAATCATATGTTTTCAGAAGTACTCTCAAAAAATCAAAATTAACCATATTTAAATCATTTCAATGCTGAAGAAACAGGCAATAATTAAAAATGTTCTCCATGCACATAAACTCTCGACAATGCTTATGCAGTATGCTCCCACTCATCTTTTAAAAGTAGGCCAATATCTTATTCACTATAATAGTGATATCAAGGAGAGAAAACAATCATCTTTTCTTCTGATTCTTGTTCATGTTTTTTTTTTTTTTTTGGTAAACAAGATCTTATTGATCACAAGAATGGGCAAGAGCCCAAGTACATGGCATATTTTTTTATGAGTAATTATATGGGACATATACAACAAGTATATGTGTGATGAACTTTTCAAAACTCCAAAATATTTGTTCCAACAAGTATATGGTTTAAACCACATTTGTTCCAACACTTCTCAGCCCTTATCTTTGCCAATATTGAACATAAAATGATTCACAAATACAAAAAATCAAAGATAAGCTGACAGTTTGTTCATAAGATGAATAAACAACAAAGTGAAATATATAAGCAACTAATTTTAAGTACTCTAGGGAGATGACTTATAATTCAAAATAATTTCCAAAGTCCAAACGCACTAATGGAATTAAAATGCTCACATGAAATTAAGACTATCCTATGGAATGTATATAATTAAACACCCAATCATACAAAAAAATAAAACATAAAACATCCACTCATATGCAGCCCAAGTCCTATTTTCTAAACAGGCACCAAACTAGCTAGACAAGAATGCCAATGCTAGATTATAAAAGAAACAGCATCTCCAAATTCTCTTTAACAGCCGAAAATGAGATGAATCACACTGAGACTGAAATCAAAACTCCAAAAGCACAAGCATTACAACCGAATATGAATCTCCAATTCCATAGGGCATTCATGTAACAAATGCAAAATACAGACAACTAAACAATCATGTGCTTTACCCCTTATCATAGCCAACCCCAACTCTGGATCGTGGACTTTCAAACTCCATAATGCCTAACCAAACCATAAGACTCATCCTCGTATCAATTGTAATCCAAGTTGCCATCGAAACCAACAGCAAACACAAAGATGTCAACATGCAATAACAAAAACCCCAAAAGATTGTATTTCGACCGAAACCAGAACATGATCTCCCATTCACCAAAACAGAATGTCGTCAAAAACGATTGCATGCATCAATACCATGACAGATTACATTGTACGTAACTACATTACATGCAATTACATTTTACATAGTTTCAGTCAAACATATATAAGAAAACGCATAACAATTTTCTTACTTGATTCAAAGCCGCTACAGACTCCGAGCTCGAAACCTTGGTTTTCTTCATCACCCGACCAAAATTTTCATCATCACCGTTATCATAGTGATCAAGAACACCACTCCCTAATTTCCTCTTCTTCCTACCAAAGCTCCTCACTTTCCCTCTTTTCTCCCTAACCTTCCACATGTTCTTTCTTCTATACACCACCTTGTCACTCTTCCACACCCCGAAACTCGTATCGATCACCGTCACTTCACTTCTCGAATATCCAACTAGCTCTCTCTCCCCCTTATCCTCCTCCTCCTCCAACCTCTCCTCTTCCTCCTCTCCCACATTCCCTTCTTTCGTTTCCTTCGAACTGTTATCGGAATTAAACGACGCCGTTCGAGGGCCATTATCGTCTTTCGAGGCACAAGCAGGACTCTTCACTTCTTGTTGTTTCTGGTGTTGGAGATGCGTATTACTGATGGTTGAGGTGGTTAGAGATTTGGGGATTGCTTGTTTCCTGGGAAACTTTTTCCCGGAAAGTTTGGAGCTTTTGATGTGGGCATCACCGTCCATAAAGAATAGCTCGGAGAGGACATTGCTCATGATACTGTACATTTTTTCTTCCTGTTGATGTCCGCCTCCGTGCCCTGCCCGATTAGCTACTCGTTCTTGGTCTGATTGAATAAAGCCGGAGTTGGAGCGGGTCGACTCGCTAGGGTTTTGGCTTTGGTTATGGAGGCAGTCGTCGAGGCCGAGGTTGTTGTCAACATTGTCTTCGTCGGCAGAGGTCAGGAAGCCCTTGTTGGACCGGAGCCGGTCGAGCCAATTCGTACCGGACTTTCCGGAAGAGGGAACCGAGCAGACCATTTTCGTTTTCCGGAATACCGAGAAAGGTGCTTGTGGAATAGGTCAGATCGGAGAATTCTTCGAACCGCAGCGACAGTATGAATCGGAAGAGAACACCTGAATCAGTCTAAGGACCGGAGTTAGAGAGGTCTTTGAGCTTTTTTTTTTTTTTTTTTTTTCCTTGTGCTGCGATGGTCGGTAATCTCGTATGTGGCTTTAGATTTTTTATTTTTTTTTTAATTGTTTTTTGTTTACCGATTAAAAATATGTTTTATAATAATATTCTTATTTTTTTAAGTTTTTTCAAAAATTTAAAAGTGTTAATAAAAAAAAATTAAAAAAAAAAAACTACACAGGCGAAATTCTTGGTCTGTGACTGTAGGATTACTCGTTCGGTAAAAGTGGACTTGGTGCGGCTGTCGGGACTCGGAATGACAAAACCCGTTGAGATTGAACTTCCATTAAACAAACAGAAATGTAAGAGAGAGTTCAGCTACTTCAGTACACTACTTCAGTACATTTGTAACCGTACACTACCTTGGAATTTGCACACAGAAAACTCTCCAGTCTCCGATTTCAATCGTGTAATTTATTATTATTTTTATTTTATTTTATTTTATTATAAAAAATGTAATATATTTATTATCTGTATTATTATTTTCAAAATCCGTATTGATTTTGAAAACAAATAATCGTAAAGAAACGTTCAGTAGAATGATTTTTATTATCTGCATTATAATGATTGTTTAGGTAATGATTTATTTTCAAAAACAGTGGATAATCATTAACTACGTAATCAACAAATAGTTTGATTTTAAATTCATTTTGGAATATGATCGATGGGTATGTACAGTAATGACTCATAATTCAAAAGAATTACTCTAATTCAAAAGAGTAATAAATCATCACTAAAAGCAGATTTTGTATAGAATTACTCTAATTCAAAAGAGCCTTTTTATTCAAACTCGGTCATTGAGAATCACCATATCTCTTAAGAATACCATGCTATTTATAATCTTCTTGAGTGCTCTTTAATTTTTTTGTTAACTCTATTAGTAGTATTTCAAAATGCTAATATTTTAACGATCTTCACTTTTAGAGATTCAACTATAGATCCAGACAACAATAATTACATAAAAATATTATTTTGCAGTAATCACCCGCCTTATGGCATGGACTTCCCCGACTAAGTCTCCACCAAAAGGTTTTGCAATGACAAATTAGTGATAGACTTTCTCATTGCTTCTTTGGGCATTAAGGAACTCTTGCCTATTTACTTGAACCAATCAGTGATCGTCATTGACTTGCTTTCTAGTGTTAGCTTTACATTGGCTGGTTCAGGTTTGGACCTGCAAACAGTAGTTATAGCGCAAGCTTTGGATTTTTCAACTCAGTATAATAACTTTTACAAAGCATTACAACAAATAGAGGGTGTTGTTGGACGAGAAGAGGTTTACTGAATTATCGAAAATGCTTTGTTTATAGTTAGTATTGAAAGCAATAATATGTTGTTCAACTATTATGATATACCTACGAGAGCACTCGAGTATTCACTTTTAGGTTACCACCAAATGCAGCTCGAAATCATGTACGACTTTATTGAGGTATGTACGATGTTGTTCAAAACTATAATTTAATTTTAAGGTACTAGATTTCGTTAAGATGATTTGACTTTTCTTAAAATGATTAGATTTTAAAATTGAAATTTTCACTTTTCCATGGCAATAATTTTTTCAAAAAATAATCTTGTTTTTTCTAAGAAGGAAAATATGTATTGTGCATGCAGATTCTTCATAAAACAGGAGTACGAAGGATTGCCGTGGTCAATCTTCCACCAGTTGGTTGCATACATGTATGTGACAACACGCAAAATATGGATTCTCATGCTTATAATCAACATCTTGAGACCCTTATCTCAAGTTGGTAATTTAGATTTTATAATTTGAAGATCGTATATGTCAATATTTACAGTCACATCATGGATATGATCCAAAATTCAAACAATTATGGTGAGATTTTTTTTTTTCTATTTTCGAAATCATAAAGAGTGGATTAGGATTTGTGTATTCTAATCAGTATGGTTGATGTTGGAATTAATTTTGTGTAATTGTTGTTGGTGAAGGTTTTGATGTGACATTTGAAGGATGATGTGGGGGTAAGGCTTGTGGAGACGATTACATTATGCAATGAAATTGGCCCATTATGCCCAGACGCATCTAAAACATAATTTCTTTAATTCTGTATATCCTTCAGAAGCAGCTTATCACTGTAAGAAAAATAACTATTAGTAATCTAATATTAGTAATAAAAATAATTATTAATAATTAAAATAGATTATTAACGATTAAAATAAATTATTTATGACTAATAAAAATATAATAAGTAAGTAATTTTCTTGTAGTATATTGAGTTATTGCCGATGTAACCGGAAATAATTTGTTTCCACGCCTTGTTGGTAGTTAGTACTTAGTACCATTAAGTAATTAGTTAATTGAACATTATTCGTAGCTAGTTAGTAATTTATTATATATGTACGTAAGTAATTTAGCTATATATTGATGTTTAATTAGGACCTGAAGTTTATACATAAGTGCTATTAGAATTAATGGGATGTTGTTATGTAACTTAAAGAAAGAAACTACTATTGCAAAAGAGAAATAAGAAATTCTCTCTGAAACTTTTAAGAACTGAAACTTTTTTTCTCTCTCTATATTTTCTAATGAATTTCATTACAACTGAAACCCCTATTTATAGGTTTTGAAATTACTATGCAAGTTACTATACAAGTCACTATACAAGTCACTATGCAGAATTTAAAATAATAGTGGTGGGATCATTTACATAATTTTAGTGGTGGGACAGGGGGACGGCTGCCGACGTTCGTTCATTACACTCCCCCTTGAATGACTGCCAATAAAGAATCTGCCTCGTTAAAACCTTGCCAAATAAAAATCCAGTGGGAAGAAAAATCAATGGCGAAGGAAAAAGAGTACAGTCTTTTTATGTATCCACAAGTGCTTTAAGATTGCCTCATTCAAATCTTGCAGAGGAAAACCCAGTGGGACAAAACCTCAGCGAAGGAAAAAGAATACAATCAGCACATTTACTCCCCCTGAAAAATGCATGACAAAAGATCTTTGAGTTTTCGCATTCCAATGTTATACACAATCTTCTTGAATGTGGAAGTTGGTAACGCCTTTGTGAATAAATCTGCCAGATTATCACTAGATCGTATCTGCTTGACATTAATTTCACATTTCTCTTGAAGTTCATGAGTATAAAAGAATTTAGGTGAAATATGTTTGGTTCTGTCACCTTTGATATATCCTCCTCTGATTTGAGTGATACAAGTAGTATTATCTTTATATAAGATTGTTGGACTATTATTGATCATGGGAAGTCCACACTTTTCCTGGATATGTTGAATAACTGATCTTAACCAAATACACTCTCGACTTGATTCATGAATAGCAATGATCTCTGAGTGATTTGAAGAAGTAGCAGATAGTGTCTGCTTAACAGATCTCCATGATATGGCAGTATCTCCATAAGTAAATAAATATCCAGTTTAAAATCTACATCTGTGTGGGTCTGAAAGATAACCTGCATCTGCATACTCAATCAATTCTGAACTTGAACCACGTTGATAAAATAATCCCATATCAACCGTACCATGAAGGTAACGAAGGACATGTTTAATGTCATTCCAATGCCTTCGAGTTGGTGCAGAACTATATCTTGCAACCAAATTAACTGAGAATGTAATATCTGGTCGAGTGCAATTTGCAAGATACATCAAAACTCCAATTGCACTGAGATATGGTACTTCAGGACCAAGAATTTCTTCATCGTCATCACAAGGACGAAATGGATATTTCTTCACATCAAGTGTTCGAACAATCATTGGAGAACTCAGAGGATGAGATTTGTCCATATAAAAATGCTTTAGGACTTTCTCAGTGTACATGGACTGATGAATAAAAATTTCATTTGGCAAGTGCTCGAGCTGCAGGCCGAGACAAAGTTTTGTTTTACCAAGATCTTTCATTTCAAATTCATTCTTTAAATATATAGCAGTTTTTGAAATCTCTTCAGGAGTTCCCACAATATTTAAATCATCAACATAAACCGCAATAATGACAAATCCAGATTCTGATTTCTTAATAAAAACACATGGGCATATAAGATTATTCTCAAATCCTTCTTTCAATAGATATTCGCTTAAGTGATTATACCACATGCGTCCGGATTGCTTCAACCCATATAAATATCTTTGTAGTCTGATTGAGTACATATTTCTAGATGTACTTGTAGATGCTTCAGGCATCTTATATTTTTCAGGGATTTTCATATATATGTCATGGTCTAAGGATCCATATAAATATGCAGTGACCACATCCATCAACCGCATTTCTAATCATTTTGTAACAACCAGACTAATCAAAAATCTAAACATGATTGCATCCATAACGGGAGAGTATGTTTCTTCATAATCAATCCCGGGTTTCTGCAGGAAACCTTGTGCAACAAGCTATATTTTGTATCGCACAATTTCATTTTTCTCACTACGTTTTCGTACAAATGCCCACTTATATCCGACAGGCATTACACCCTTTGGTGTTTGGACAACAGGTCCAAATACTTCTCGTTTTGCTAGCGAATTTAATTCAGCTTCAATAGCTGTTTTCCATTTTGGCCAATCATTTCTACGTCGACATTCTTCGACGCTTTTTGACTCACTTTCTTCATTACTTCTGGTAATATCAATGGCCATTTTATATGAAAATATGTTGTCGACAACAGTTTTATTTCTATCCAGAATTTCTCCAGTTTTCATGAAATGTATTGAGATCTCATTATTTTCAGGTACCTGTTCCTCTTCAGGGGAAAACATTTCATGACACACCTCTTCAGGAGGTCCCTTTTTAGGAGATTTATACTCTTCAAGAGTTTCCTCTTCAGGAGGTTCTGGAATAGAAGATTTAAGCTCTTTAGGAGTACCAATTATATTTGTGGTCTGTATTGTGGGTACGTGTTCTTCAAGAACACCAAATTCATTTTGTATTCTTTTCCTTCTGGGAATTTTGTCTTTTGCACCAATAGGTCTTCCACGCTTCAGGCGTGTTTTAGATTCACCTATTGCTGCTTTGACAATTTATCCTTCAGGGATTTCAATCCTTACTGAAGTATTAACAGCAGGAATATAAGATTTTACTACACGTTTAGTGTCAGTAAATACATCCGGTAACTGATTTGCAACATTTTGCAAATGAATAATCCTTTGAACTTCCCGTTTACATTCATTTGTAGGAGGATCAAAATGAGACAGGGTCTTATTATCCCAAGTAATATCTTGTCGTGCTTCAGGCACCGACTTTTCTTTACCCATTAACGAAAAATTTGATTCGTCAAAATGACAATTTTCAAAACGTGCTTTAAACATATCCCCTGTAAGGGGTTCAAGGTATCTAATAATGGATGGAGAATCAAAACCAACATATATCCCAAGTCTACGTTGGGGGCCCATTTTTGTACGTTGTGGAGGTGCAATTGGAACATATACAGCACATCCAAAAGTACGAAAATGAGAAATATTTGGTTGTTGACCAAATGCAGGCTGTAATGGAGAATATTTATGATATGCAGATGGTCTAATACAAATTAGAGATGCTGCATGAAGTATTGCATGTCCCTAAGCAGAAACAGGTAGTCTTGATTTCATAAGTAAAGGTCTAGCGATTAGTTGAAACTTTTTGATCAAAGACTCAGCTAAACCGTTTTGTGTATGTGTATGGGCAATAGGATATTCAACATCTATTCTTATTGACATACAATAATCATCATCATATCCAAATAGATCTCATCAAAGATCTTGGATAAATAACATTTTTCAGAAATGTCAATAGTAATAAATCTCAATATTTGACATTATATCACAAAAATAAATCTGTGAATTTAAGAAATATATTCACATTATCATGAGAATAAAAATAAAATTTTATCAAGTAATATTCAGCAATATTACCTTTAATATTTATCTCGAGGACTGCAAATAATATATTGAAAACTTACTTGAAGTAGAAGACCACTAGTTTCAGTATCGGTAGAACCTCGTGCTGATAACGTGTTATGTAACTTAAAAAAAGAAACTACTATTGCAAAAGAGAAATAAGAAATTCTCTCTGAAACTCTTAAAAACTGAAACTTTCTTTCTCTCTCTATATTTTCTTATGAATTTCATTACAACTGAAGCCCCTATCTATAGGCTTTGAAATTACTATGCAAGTCACTATGCAAAATTTAAAATAATAGTGGTGGGGTCATTCACATAATTTTAGTGGTAGGACAGGGAGGTAGCTGCCGACGTTCGTTCATTACAGATGCTATTTTATAATATTATTTTATGTGTTTTTGCCTTCGTTAAGAATATGCTCAAGGCATCAGCTTTTCTGTCTTTTTCCTTTTTAGGTCATAAGACACATTTAGAATATAACAGTGATAGATATACGACTCTTTTTATAATTATGTATTAAAATGAGAATATTTATATAAATTGAAGTTACATTTATAAGTTATTTTATAAAAATATCTTTTATTTAATATATAGTTATAGTAAAAATTATAAAAAAGATTGTATGCGTATCATTACACGAATTCTAAATTCCAATCCGACTTTCTTCGAAAGATGGAAAACCAAAAAGAACATACAACATGTAATGTAAAGTGCCCACTACATATAGCTATCTAGCGCCAAAGAATACGATAAATTTATTAATAGTTGATATCAAAGAATTAACCATATTAAAAATTAATAGATCGAGGTGCCTATTTGAGTTGTTATATAAATATTGAACGAGTTTATAACACATGCAAATGCGCAAAATTGTTATTTATGCTTAATAATTTATTATACTTAATCATCACCATAATTATTTAAAAAAATATATATTAAATATATATAAAATGAAGTATGCATATATAAAAGAATTCACGTTATCAATAAATATATTTTTGGTATAAGAAACTAAAAAAATTAAGATAGATTAAAACCTGTATACTAATTACTAATTAATAAGAAACAACTTTGAGGAAAAAAAAAGCAAATTGAATTTGAAAAAGAGAAAAAAAAAAGATACACACATTTAAAATTATATTGTGAGGTCTCAAGTTTTGTGTTTTTTATTTTTATTTTATTATTATTGTTATTTTATTCATCATTGTTACTTGCTGTTTTATTTTGTTTAAAATTTATATTGTTGTATTTTAATTTTATTTATTTATTTTTATTCTATTTGCTTTTGATGTTGGGCCCTTTGTAGTGGATTAGGATTTGGATTTGTGAGTAATGTAGAGAGTTGTTAGAACGAGTAGGGGTGAGGAATCGGGCCCAACACATACGCATGTTATAGCCCAACCCCTCCACCTTTAAGTTTTGTGGTTTGAACGAAGGGAAGGAAACCTAGATCCTTTTTTTTTTATTTTGTATCCTGTCTAGTGTTTTAAATACCGTGCCGTACTGGCCGATACGGCCTGAATTTTCCGTACCGGCCGGTCGGCCAGTATAAAAATACTACAATTTCGTTTCGGCTGATTTTTTGGTACGCGGCCATACCGAATTTCGGCTTTTGAAGTTTTTTTTTTTTAATTTTTAAAATGTTTTACCATATTTTTTACTATATATATCGGACCTAGAGTATAACGCGTGTAAATAAAGTAAAGCGTTTAATATGGACCAATAGAACGTCGAAAAATGTGGTGTGATTGCCAACTGGGAGTTAAACCAGGGCACCGTATTATATATAGATATCTGATAATCAAACAAAACAAAAGTCAGATTTTGTAAAAAGAAATACAAAGAGCAAAAAAACTATGTCGGATTCTAAATTCTGAGACTCCAAGGCTCCAAGCTGTAGCCTGCATCCATTCTCAAACTCAACAACGCTAGTTTTCACACAATAGAACTATTGACCCACCAAAGTTTTAAGCAGTGAAATCCATTGAACTGTGGTGCTAACTTTGGCATCCTTGAGGTCTTCACCTCTTCCTTAATTTGCTTCTGTTCTAGATGTAAAATAAGCACAGTACAGTTGTAAGATTCCAAAGAAAATGAAGTTGGAGTTATAGGATGCTGAAAAAAGCTTAAAAATGGCACTGGATAATTGTATGAGGATTTGTTACCTGCGGTTGTTTAGAGGGTTTTCTATCCAAGAAATAAAGAGCAACAGCAGCCACAACAGCAGGCATGGTTGCATAAATGGTTACCCAAAGCCATTACGCCTTGGGAGAGAATTCTACGATTCTTAGAAGAGACAATTTGACCTTTTATGCCCCGTTTAGATACAGAAACATTCATCTAATCTATCTCATTATTATAATTTTTTTAAATTTTTATACAAAATATAATAAACAATTTAATTTTTTCCAAAATTTAAAATAATAATAATACTAAAAAATAATATTCTAATAATATTTTATTTAATTTTCATTTAATAATATCTCTTTTTTTTCATTTCATCTTACCTTACTATGTAAGAGCATTAACAATGGTCTTGCTAAAATATTTCTTTCAAAAAGTACAAATTTACACACTTTATAAAAAAAAAAATAGTCATATTTGATTAAATTTGAAGAGTTTTGAAATATTACTAGTCACAAATTTTTAAAAAAAAGTACAAATATTCACTTTTTTCTCCTCATTATTAATCAAATATAATCAAATTTTTTTGAAAAATATACAAATTTATACTTTTTAAATAAAAATTTTAACAAAATCATTACTAGTGCTCTAAGCAAAGGCCAATAACATGTATATATAAAGAGGTAGGGAGGGAGAGAGGGAGAAAGTGCAGTAAAGGCATTTAGGATGGATGCCTTGGTGGTGAAGTTAACAAAAGAATTGTATGAAAATGTGAAAAACTGTAGAAGAAAACGGAAGGAGGAGAAAGAAAACCTCCTCTCTCTCTTATTTTCCCTCGAAACTTAGGCAAACTTGATATCCTTACAAAAAAAAATCATCTCTTCATTGGCAGAGGAGGGTTGGAGATTCCGCTCCAATCACCTCCTCCTTTACTTTCCAACGTGTTTTATTGTTCATTTCCTAATTTTCTCACCGGAGCGCCAATCTCAACTGATCTATTGCATTCTAACTACCTCCAACTGACACGCACGCCATCAACAGCCTCCCCAGCCACAGATCTTCACGTTGGCGAAGGGAGACCATGATTTAGCTCGGCGTGTTGGCTATACGCACGACTCATGCCAAGCACATCAACCATGTGCAGCCGCGGACTGGAGGGGTTTTTAAAGCCACATGCGACTCCATCGACTTTGGAGGTCTAAGATCCGTCAAATTTGACCGACCCATCATCACCCCAGACAGCACATATTATACACGGGCCACCACCGCACGCGTGAATCCTTTGTCGACAACTCGTTTCAGGCCCTTATTGCTTTCCTATATTTTCGTTTTCCTAACCTTGATCGTGTTAGAGGGATCGTGAACTTATTCAACAATCAACTCAAGACAACAATTGACAGTGCACCCGCTATTGTCATCGCTTTCGACAGAGGTTTCACTACCACCAATAGTGGTTCCATTGTTCGCTTGTTGCAAATACTTTATATATATCTTTTTATAAGATGTCGTCCTCTTGTAGGAGGAGAGTAGAGTTCAAGAAATTGATCTCAAATAAATCCATAAATTTTTTTCTTTTTTTCACCTTTTTTTGCACTATTATTTTTTTATTTTGGACAATTGTCAAGAAACATCACCCTTTCCTAACGTATCATGTTAAAATCTAAAGAATATTGAGCATTGTCTGAACAATAGAATGAAAATAATGCAACTTCTAATGTTTTGAATTCGTTATTAGACTCCATTTTGTTTGTAAGGCCAAGAGTATTCTTCATAATACTTCATTTAAAGATGTTTTGATTTATCAATACAGAAATTCTATTCTTTTTTCTGAAATTTTTTAATTTAAAGTTGTATTATTTAACAAATTAGAAAATCAAAGATGAATCGTTATTACCTCCATCGCTTCTCGAAATCCCTTGATCTAACCCCATTTGAAATTTCACGGCCTGGTATATATATCACAAGTAGAGGATAACCTTATCTGGTGGAGTAACATTATATAGTTTAAGTAAGCCACGTTATAATAATAATAATCATATTGGATAGCGCTTAGAATAGGGGCTGAGAGTGGATGGATTAGTTGGGGTTTGGGAAAATCTATCATCTAGTGATTTGATTTGAAAGAGATCTACGGAATAGGTATTAGAGAAGAGAAAAGCGTTTGATTTTGAGGCAATCGGATGCACACAAGCCGTGTACCTAAAATTGGTCGACATTCAGCAGACCCACATTCAACTTTCAGTTCAACATGCACGGATGTTACACGTTTGTGAAAATAGGAATAAAGTTTTATAAGCCACAATTACAGTATATACAGGTGAAATATGAACAGTGCTGGGAATGAACACCCAACGCAAGTAGGGCTTTATCACAAGAAAAACACAACATCCGGAAAAGAGCGTAAAAGCAAGCCCAAGATTCAAAATCTCATACTCGATATGCAGGGAAAATAGTCAGCATGGTAGAGAAGATTCAATGGCCCAACCCAACCCCTTTGCGCAGATTTCAACGTGAAGTAAAATTTGATTTCATGGCTTAGAAGATTTGAGAAACAAACCCAAAACTTAACAAAATCAGAAAACTCCTGCTAGATTTGAATCAGAACTCCATAACGTATTTAATAGTCATTTCAATTTGCACCTAACGATAACTACCAAAAAACGGAGCAAATATCAACGATGCCGCCATCCAGGTTTAACCCGCCTAGCAGAATAGAAGAAAACAAATTGGAAGAACCACCTAATCAAACAAGCTGAATCCCAAGTCGTCATCGCTCTCGTCCTTTGGCTCTTCCTGTTTACACCAATTAATAAGGGAACTTAATCAAAACCAGATCAAATAAAAAGAAACTTCTGCCCAATTCTTTTTTTCTTAATATGGAAGAGAATCACATGTATCAATCTTTTCTGCTATTTAGAGGTTATTTGCTTTCAATAGACCAGAACAATGTATACCTTCTTTTCTTCAACTGCAGGAGCAGCGGCAGCTGCAGCACCACCGGCAGGTGCAGACGAAGCTACCGGAGCAGCACCACCACCACCAGCAGCACCAGCATTCAGAATGAGGTCATCAATGTTCCTCTTCTCTGCAAGCTTTGCAAAAAGGCTAGGCCAGTAAGACTCAACAGAGACGCCTGCAGCTCTCACCAACATCGCAATCTTCTCCGCCTGTCAAAGAATTATTCCATAATTAAACAGTATTCAACAAAATTGCATTAAATTTTCATCGATGTATAGAAGACAAGAGTGAATTAAAATAAGGGTTTCACCTTCCATACAAGATTTCAGTTAAGAAAACGATTGACAAAATAAAAATAAGAACACATCAACTTAAATAATGTACAGCATTCCTGTATATTAAAGAATTAGTTGAACGACACTAATAAGTGTAATAACAAAAATAATATAAATGTATTCCAAAAAACTAATCAACCTAGACGTACAGCGTCCCAACAAAAAATACTAATAAACATAATATACACAAAAATTAAATATAATTATGGTAAACACAATAGAATGCCAATTACCATGGGATCTGAAATTTATTTGGCTATGAAAAACTATCTTTGTTGGTAAAATAAGAGCCACCAAAAAAACACAACAGAATTTTGCAGTGTTTGAAAAGACAAAAAGAGAAGTGGACAACAATGAATCTAATCTAAGGTAATCTCACATCCATAGCCCATATAAACAACATTAAGAAATATACATCTAATGAACCTAAAATCGAACAAGTTTGCACCAGAGCAAAGAAAAAAAATTCCCTTTTCGGAAATAATAGAAGCGAGACTTACAGTGATTGCGATCCCATCGTCGTGGAGAATCAAAGAGGCGTAGGTACAAGCAAGCTCACTGGAAGACATTGTAGCAGCACTGATATTCAATAACAACCTTCAAATAATACACGATCAAGAAAGTCCACATAAAATTAGTTCAAACTGACGATCAAAGACGAGAGAGAGAGAGAGAGAGAGAGAGAACCTTGAAGGAAGAGGAGGGAGAGAGAGAACCTAACAGAACAGAACAGAACAGGCGATTGAGGCGAAAGGGAGGTTTTGGGTGCAGATCTCGCTACTGCACGTATATATAATATTTGGTTAGGAATAGGGTTAGGGTTTGGATCTAGCATGGCGGAGTGGGCTCTCAGGCTTGCTCAGATACTATAACGGGCCTTAGCTGCGTGAGAAACTCGAATACAAAAGCCCATAGATTTGCCGTCTTCTTTTCTTTTCTTTAAAAAAAAAAACAAAATAGAATAGACCTTTATAGACTATAACCGCCTCGTTTATTTTTCACAATTATTTTCATCTTATTTTATCTAATTATTACAAACTCTCATACAAAATTAAAAAAATAATTATTTCATAATTTTCTATTTCAAAATAATAATAATATAAAAATATATTAATAATGTTTTATTTAATTTTCACATTTTATTTTCATTTCATCTCATGTCTTATGCGCAACAAATAAGGTTAAGGGTATATTTGAATATTGAGAATAGTAGTAAAAAGTAAGTAAAAATAATAATAATAATAATAATTTGAATAGTAGTAAAAAAATAATGAATAGTAATAAAAGTAGGTAAAAAATAATAATAAAATAATAAATAATTATGAAATATTTTGAGAATATCCGAGATATTCTTGATTGCCAAATTTGGGAGAAAAAAATGAAAATAAAATCATAAAGTTGAACATATATTTATGTGGATTGGTTTGGAAAGGAAAGATAAATCACTTCTCCGATTGGATGTAAAAAGCATCTCATATTATCGCATCTCATTTTATCATTATAATTTTTTTGAATTTTCATGCAAAATACAAAAATAACTCGATTTTTTAAAATTTTAAAAATAATATTTAATAATATTTTATTCAAATTTTTTGTTAACTAATCTCATCTTAACTTATTATAAGCCACACCTTAAAAGAAGATGTGAGAAAGCTAAGAGCATTCAGTAGAGAAAAGTGATATAATTATGTCTAACTCAAATGCAAGCTACTAAGTAGGCTGAAGAAGAGAAAGAGAATGAAAAGTTGGTAGTTGAGTGCTTGAAAAGATTTTGAAAAGTTTTATATAACACATGATAATATTTGGGTAATTAGAAATACAAGAAAATTAATCAGATTCGAGATTGATCTAACTTCCAAGAGAAAAGAGTTGGAGATCAAAAATAAAAAAATATTACACCCAAGTTGTGGATCATCCCCCAAGCAAATACATCACCAGTACAAATACTCACATGCTCTTACTAATTAACAAGCCCAAGGTCAATCCTAACTCAACAGTAAAATAAGAACACCACTAATAATCCTAATATCTATATATGAGCTATGACTCAAGTTAAAGTTAACATCAACTCTTAACCTAGGGGTGGGCTACGGGGCCCCGCACCCCACTATCCCACCTCCGTCCGTCCCGTTTCCACATGGTGGGTAGGACAATTCTGCTCCGCTCATGCAGGGGCCCAACCCTGCATCTTATTTACCTCATCCCGCCTTCGCGTATATATTTGTATTATATATACATAAACATAAAAAATTGTATATATAAAAACATAAATATATTTGTATAAATAAATATATATACATTCATATTTTACAAATTGTGTATATATAAATATATAATACGATTTGTTAGACTTGTTCGCAAAGTATACACTATCAACTTTAAAAACTAGAACTTACATAAAATATGGACTAGCAAATTTAAAAATTATATAATTTAAAAACTACTACAATATAATTTAAACAAAATATGCACTAGCAAATTTAAAAACACATAATTTTTTAAATTATAGTGATATTTATAAGATTTAAATTTACATTTTGGATCTAAAAACGTTTTTTTTTTTATCAATTTTAGATTTAGGAGTAATTTTTAAACTTAGTAAAATGTACTATATTTCTTTAAGTTGACATGAAGTAAGACGGATTCCTAATCTGCCCCGCACCCCACCTAGCAGAACGGGAGTAAAACCCCCCTCCTCTCTGGGCCCATGCAGAGCAGGGTGCAGGGAGGGGACTACTCTGCACTATATGATGTGGGTAGCACCCCTACTCTAACTTGCAAATAAAAATAAATGGCCAACAGTTCACACGCCCAACATAATTGAGCCAATCAAGCTCCAATGTCTTCGGTCGCACTATTGTGCATATACAAAATTGTGACATTTTTTTAGCTACGCTTACAGAAGCATCTTGGAAAATTGATAAATAGTAGTTGAGATGAGTCTTCTCTCTTTTTCTCTCTAGAGAAAATAGAGGTGGTGAAAAGCAATATAACCAACTGTGAGGAAAGTGAGTTTGAGTGTGAGAAAGCCATGGATGAACCTTCTGGAGTTTGATTGAAGTGTCTGGAAGCTCAGTGGGAGAAGCTAAGACTTTCACAAGAAGAGAAAGTAGTCTTGGATGTTGATCACAAACCTTGAGAGATTGTTTGGGAGCATAAAGAACGAGTGTTGTAGGGAAGATTTGGATGGAAAGGGGGATCAGCAAGGAGATCCTCTCGACAACGATGAGAAAGATTTGACAAATTAGTAAGCCTATTGAGTTTCGGGAGGTAGGTGATAATAAATTTGTGATTCTCTTTCAATCTAGGGATGACAAATTGTGAGTACTGGATGGTAGACGTTGGTTATTTGATAATCATTTATTTGTCCTCAAGGCTTTGCATACTTTTGCACAGTTGAAGAAGTGGTGTTTTGATAGTTAGCAGTTTTGGATCCAAATTCATAATTTGTTGGTGTGTTGTATGACTACGGAGAAAGGGAAAAGGATGAGGGAGTTTTTGGAGAACCTGTTTAAGGTTGGTGTGCGTGGGAATGGAATTGGCTGGGGGGAGGGGGGGATTTCTTCAAGTCAGGGTGGAAATTTCTCTGAGGAGAGCTCTAGTGCACGATAAATGGATTAAAATTAATGGTCACAATGTATAGGCTAGCCTAAAGTATGAGAAATTACCTAAGCTATATTTCAATGTAGCTGGCTAATTCATGGTGATGAGGGATGTATGAAGGGTGGATGAGGGGGAGGGAGTGAAAATGCTAACCAAGGCCAATTTGGTCCATGGTTTAGAGCTAATAGTAACCTAAAGAAAAGAATGTATAAAGGGAGTGATGAGAAATCTTGGAGGAAGACAACTTACTTTGGGGAATGGAAAGGATGGTAGTGAATCTAATAAGGGGAAGGGAAAACTTCTAAAGATTCTGGAATTAAGGAATCTATTTCTGTTGGGGGGATGGAGAAGAAAGGTAAGGATAATGGCATAAGGGAAAACGAGGAAAGGGAGATTGTTCTTGCTGAGGGTTCTATTATTCAAGAACTTTTGTCTATTGAAGGAAAGAATAAGGTGATTGAGGAGGATAAGAGGGAAGTGATCAGGGAAAGGAAGTTGGTGCTAGCTGAGGAACTAATTGAAATGGAGAGCTCCTCCTTAGTTTTGTCGATTCAGGGATATGGTGAGAATAAACTGGATGTAGGAAAAATGATGGTATTGAATGATTCTATGTGTGATCAAAAGACGATGCAGGTGCTTACAGAAAAGAAGTCAATTGAAACTAGAAAGACTGGAAAAAGAAGAGCTAGAGACGCTGGTATTTCTACTATTTCTGGAAGGATGCCCGTAGGTTCTAAAATGTTGATTAGGAGGGAATTGGTGGATGAAGAGGAGGGAAATGAAACAGTTAAAAAATTGAGGCAACAAACACTTGACTTGGTAGGAGCTGCAAGGAGACTTCAATGAGATTGTATCTCAAGATAATAAAAAAAAAAAAGAATGAAAGAAGAGAAGCTCAGATGGAGGATTTCAGAAATGCCCCTGTCTAATCAAGGTCACTATGATCTTGGTTGGAGGGGTATATAATATACTTGGAGAAATGGTCACTCCGATGAATCATTTGTTAAAGAGAGACTTGACCGTGTTGTTGCTAATAGAGAATGGAATAGGATCTTCACTAAGGTGGAGGTTCAAACTGTTATAGCTTAGAGCTCTGATCACCTTCTTATCTTGCTTACTAGTCTTAATGATGACGACAACATTGTAAGATATAAATAGATGTTTAGATATGAACTAAGTTGGGATAAATATGGTGAATGTGGTGAGACTGTAAATGGAGCCTGGTGAAAGAAAGTGGAGGGAAGTGGTTGTTTGTCCAGTATTAAGAGAAATCTATGTTTATGCAAGAATGCCCTTAAAAGATAGTCAGTTGGAAAATTCTCAAAGAGAAGGAAAGATATTCAGTCTCTATCTGAAACACTAAATGCACTAAAGAAAGAAGAAGGTCCTGCTATTATAAAGGAAATAAGGGTGGTCAATAAAGTTCGGGATGATCTGCTGGAATAATAGAATTTATGATGGAAACAGAGGGCTAAAACTCATTGGCTGCAAGAGGGAGATCGTTATACAAAATTTTCTCATGCATGTGCTAGCCAAAGGAAGAGGAAGAATGTTATTTTTGAAGTCCTTAATTTGCATGGTTGCCTAGTGAAGAAATAGGTAAAAGTAGGAGAGGCTTTTGGGGGAGTATTTTACTGAGATTTTTACCTTCACTAATCCTACTGAAGCTGATATTGAGTTGTGTACTTTTGTTGTTGAGCCCAAAATATCTGGTAATATGAGGAACATGCTGGAAGGACCTTTTAGAAGAGAGGAGGTGGCATGGACCTTAAAGCAAATGTCCCCCATGGAAATCTCCAGGGAATGATGGTTTTGGGGCTAATTTTTACCAAAAACATTAGGGGATTTTGAGCAGTAATATCACTGATGCTATTTTGGAATTCCTAAATAGTGAGGACAGGGGGACTAATTGTTTTGGAATTTCTAAATGGTGAGGACATGGGGACTAATTTAAATCACACTCTTATTGCACTGGTGCCTAAAACAAAATATCCTAAAGCTGTGATGGATTTCAGACCAATTGGTTTGTGTATTGTAATGTAAAAATTAATTTCTGAATTTCTTGCAAATATAGTTAAAAGAGCGCTGCCAATGGCTATATCATAGAACCAGAATGATTTATAGAAGAAAGACTCGTAACTGATAACATCATAGTTACTTTTGAATTACTCCATTCAATGCAATCAAAACAGAAAGGAAAAAATTAGAAGTATAGCTGTGAAAATCAACATGTCAAAGGCTTATGACATAATAGAATGACATTATCTTCAAGCTATGCTTATTAGACTGAGGTTTGGAGAGAAAATAACTAACTTGATCATGTGTTGTGTAAAAACAGTCAGCTATTTAGTGGTGGTTAATGGTAAGTATGGAAAGAAAATTATTCCATCAAGGGGTCTAAGGTAGAGGATCCCATTTCCCCCTACTTGTTCCTTATTTGTGCCAAAGGGTTAAGTCAATTATTTCTTAAGGCTGGCAAAGATGGGGATATAAGGGGTGTAGCTACTGTGAAAGGAAGATTAAGGGTTAATCATTTGCTTTTGCAGATGATTGTGTGATTTTTGGAAGGGCTATATGTTCAGATTGGAGAAATATGTACAACATTCTTAAGTGCTATGAGAGAGCTTCAGGGCAGTGTCTAAATAAGCATAAGACATCCATTTTCTTTAGTACAAATACTAAAGAGAATGTGACAGAGGTAATTTCAAAAAAGTTGCGTCATGTGTTTGTGACAAGTATGAAAAATACATCAGGCTACTTGCTATTGTTGGGAGATCTAAATATAATGTTTTAAAGGGTATTAATGAGAGGGTGTGGCATAGGATCCAAAACTGGAAAAGTAGCTTTCGCTCCAAAGCTAGGAAGGAAGTGCTAATTAAGGCAATGTTGCAAGCAATCCATACATACACAATGAGTGTATTCAAGTTGCCTCAAAGGATATGTATTGAAATTGAGCAACTGATAGCTAAATTTTGGTGGGCTCATTACAAAAAAGATAATGGGATTTCATTGGTGGAAATGGAGCAGGTTGGGGATGAGTAAAACCAGTGGTGGATTGAGGTTTAGGCATTTGGAGGATTTTAACTTGGCAATGCTTGCAAAGCAGTGTTGCAAAATATTGAAGGAACCCAACTCTTTAGTAGCTCAAATCTTTAAAGAAAAATATTTTAGAAATACTTCAATTCTTGAAGCTTCTGTCGGAAAATCTCCTTCCTTTATATGGAGGAGTATATAGTTTGCTCTTGGGGTGGTAAAGAGATGAATGGGGTGGAGGGTTGGCAATGGGGAATCCATAAGAATATGGAGTCAAAAATGGCCCTTAAAAACAGTGATTGGTTGTATTCAGTCCCCTATGGATACTCTTTCTACTGAAGCTCATGTATGTGATCTAATTAATAGGATGACAAGGGTGGAAAGTGGATTTGGTGAACCAAATGTTTGGAAAAGAGGAAGCTGAGATGATTTTGTCCCTGCCTATTTCTCCTATGGATACAGATGATAAAGTTATCTGGAACTATACAAAAACTGGCAAGTATTTGGTTAGAAGTGCTTATCATATGCTGCAACAAGATAGAAGAATGATGGAAGGAGAAACTTATGGGGGTGGTGAGGAGGTGGTTATCTAGAAGCAAATTTGGAATCTGGGGTTCCAGGGAATGTGAAGCACTTTTTGTGGAAAGTTTTAAATAGCATTTCGCCTTCTAAACTAAATATGCTTAAAAGAAATGTGATACAAGATGCTGTTTGTCCCATTTGCTCTCTTGAAGATGAATTTATTATGCATGCTATTTGGTCATGCCCAGCAGCCTCGAATGTATGGGTTGAGATTGGAAGTCCTGCAAAAATAGAGAGTGGGGGCATGTGACTTCTTCAAGTCGTGGGAGGAGTTTTTCTATAAACTCTCATTGTGAATATTGAGAAAGTGGCCATAATAATGAGAAGTATTTGGCATAAAAGAAATAAAGTAGTTTTTGAGTAAAGTTTTCTGATCCTACTAATGTCAGAATTTTATTAGCTAGATATGAGGAATTTAACTTTAGATGGTAAATGATACTAGTGAGATAAGAGCAGACTTTGAAAGAATAAGAGATGAAGGGAGAATCAGAAGGAAGAAAAAGCCTAAAAGAGCAATGTTGAAAGTAAATTTTGATGCTAGCCTTAATTTGTTGTCTCATAAGGTGGGCATTGAAGTTATAATTAGAGATGAGAATGAGGATGTTCTTGCTGCTAAATGTGCTAAAAGAGAACTGGGTCGTGATGTTTTTGCACGTGAATGTGTTGCTTTATGGGAAGCTATGATGCTGTGTGAGGAACTGAGGCTTGGGGGGGTTTCCTAGGATGGCAATTGGGTTTTGTCCATAGAGATAGCAATGAGGTTGCTCATCAATTAGCTAAATTGGCTTTACACTATGTGCATGATTTGTATTGAATAGAGGAAGGGCCTGAACTGATAGCTAATCAATTGTTAATAGACAAGATGCATACTGTAAATGTTACAAGTTGAATGTATTACTAGTTGAATATGAAGACAATTAGATTCGTTTAAAAAAAAATTGTGACATTTTAATATTGTATATATTGTATGTTTGATGTTATATGTCAAATTGAAAAATTATTTTTATTATAAAATAAATCAATAAATCATATAAAGTTATATTAATTTATAAATTTATTTTTATGTACTCTCTTTATATATCTTCTCTATTTTATATAAATTCGCTCTTTCTTCTTTTAAAAGTTAGCTTCTCCCTTTATTTCATAGGATCTTCTCTAATAAGGCAAAACCTTTCATTTTCATAGATTAGTCCTGGCCCAGCCCACAATAACTTGGCCGGGGATAAAGAAATAGATGCCCTTAACTAATAGAATGGTTGAGAACCTAAACATCAACACTTCAATTGTCTCACTCGTAGATATATCGTATCTAACATTGGTTAATGTATTTACCTAATGAGAAAATCGTGTGAGAAAATATATTTAAAGTAAATCATAATCCTGAAATCCCAATAAATTTAAAATCCCATATCGTATGAACATATATTAGAAAATAACAATAATTTATATAATATTGGAAATGTTATAAAACTAAAAAAAGAAAACTACTACTATTGAAAGAGAGAATTATATATAAGAAATTCTTTTGAAACTCTCAGAAACTTTCTTATTTCTCTATATATTTTTTTTATGAATTTCATAACAGCTGAAACTCATATTTATAGGTATTGAAATCACTATGCAAGTTATTGTGTAAGACTTAAAATAATGGTGGTGGGGTCATTCACAAAATAATTAAGGGGGAGGGGGCTGCCCCCAATAATTCATAACACTCCCCCTTAAATGACCACCCATAATGAATCTACCTAGTTAAACCTTACCAAGGAAAAATCTAGTGGGAAAAAAAAGCAATGGTAAAAGAAAAAGAGTACAGTTTTCTTATGTATCCACAAGTGTTTTAAGATTGTCTCATTAGAACCTTGCAGAGGAAAACCCAGTGAGACAAAATCTCAGCGAAGGAAAAAGAGTACAATCAGCACAAGTATTTACTCCCCCTGAAAAGTGTATGACGATAGATCTTCGAGTCTGCACATTCCAATGTTTTGCACAATCTTCTTGAATGTTGTAGTTAATAATGCTTTCGTGAATAAATCTATCAGATTATCATTTGATCGTATTTTTGATATATTCTCCTCTAATTTAAAAGATACAAGCAGCATTATTTTCGGATAAAATTGTTGAGCTATCATTGATTATGAAATACCACACTTTTTTTGGATATGTTGAGTCATTGATTTCAGCCAAATATACTCTCGACTTGTTTCATGAATTGCAATAATCTCTAAATGATTTGAAAATGTAAAAAATAATATCTAGTTGACAAATTTAATAGAAATCTGATACCTGTATTAATACTTAAACCCCCCTCGATAATATGCGTTAGTGTTTCAAATAATAAGCAAATATGATTTCAGCATATATAATAAGTTAAGAATTCAAACACGATCTCCAACTAAATAATGTATTAGAGAGAGCATGATAATATTTTCATTTAAAAGTTTTATCCACCTCATTCAGCGTTATTACGAAGAACTTGTTTATATACGGCGAAAATAGCATTGGAAACCATCTATGTATGATAAAAGCTGTAAAAGTTTAGGGTCTAATATTATCAGTTTGGCGGAAAATAAAATCCGCTTAACATTGTTGACAAACGAGATCTTGAAGAAATTTGAAGACTTCGAGCTGTTATTTAAATATAACCAATTTTACCATTGATTTACTCCAGCAAAAAAATCTCACATTTTTCATAAATTCAGTTGTTATTTATCCAAAACAATATTATGTCTAATAGAAATTCTTTTATTAATGATGTTCCAGATTTAAATCATGAACTTTTTATACCTCAACCACTAATCTTTTCTCCTGAGGCTGTAAACACCATTATAGGAGTAAAGATATATCTTTCTAGTAAATCTGATCCTGAAATTGTTGCAGCATCAAGAACCCTCAGTGTTCAATATGTTGCCTCTCTTATAACTATGTTTTAGAGGCTACTAATGAGAATGAGTGAGGTTGATCGTATTAAAAATCAAATATCTGAGTTGCATCAAACGCTTGCAACTAAAAATAGAAAAAATAAAAATTTAAGACAAGAAAACAACAAACTGAAGAAATTTGTAGACTGGTATTCTCGTGACTAGAAAATACGAGTAGAAGAACTGGAACGAGAAAAAGCTCAAATATAAAATCAATAACAGCAATAACGGCAGAAGTTTAGCGTTTACAAGAAAATAGGGATAGCTGTAATTAATCTTGCTGGCTTTTGAAATTATGCATCCAGCATATCTTGTAAAGTGAGATTTGAAGAGATGATGGTTTGTCTTATTCTTATTTCTATTTCTATAATAACCGTCTTTAGTTTCATATAGTTCGCATCAAATCTTCTTCTCATATATATAATTAATCTATATTTACATTCTTATTTTACAAATTCACAATGGTTCATCAATTTCCTTTCAATATTTCTTACGATCAATATATGAGGTATCATTCACTTCAATTACAAGTTGTTCATGCATCTTCCGCAGGTGCCATGTTGCAGCAATCGAATGATCTGGCTAATAAGTCAGATCGTGAAGTCGTTTATGAGCTGGTGACTCTCGGCACCCGATACTTCTCCTATATTTTTGGGTTTTCCAATCGATTACAATCTAAAAATCGTGAGATTGAGGAGTTTAACGAGAATGTTTCCGTACTTCAACGACTCGTTCAAGAATCTGACAGAAAAATTACAAATTTAAAACAAGAGAATAAAGATTTAAAATCCTTACCTGCCTCTTCATTTCGATTGCCTAATCCTTTAGATAAGGATGACATGTTGCTTTATAAAGAGCAAATGCATTTGAGAGATGAAACTAGAAGTTTCAAATTCTTGTAACTCATATATCAATTGAATAATAAGATCTTTCCTTTTCAAATGTATTCCTTGAATTTATAGCAGCCATTGTGATATCTTCAGGAGTTCTAACAAGGTAAATCATCAACGTAAACTGCAATAATGGCAAATCCGGGTTCTGATAAAACACATGGGCATATAGGATTATTCTCAAATCTTTTTTTCAAGAGATACTCGTTGATTTAATTATACTACATACGTTCGGATTGCTTTAACTCATATAAAGATCTTTGAAATTTTATAAAGTACATACTCCTAAATGTACTTGGATTAGATGCTTCAAATATCGTATATTTTTATATATGTAATGCTCTAATGATCATTATAAATATGCAATGACCATATTCATTAACTACATATCTAATCATTTTGTAATAACCAAATCGATTAAAAATATGAATTTGATTGCATTTATAACAAGAAAATATGTTTCCTCATAACTACTCTCGAGTTTCTGCAGGAAACCTTGTACGACAAATTGTACCGCACAATTTCATTTCTTATTACGCTTTCGTATAAATACTCACTTATATCTTATAGGCATTACACCCTTTGCTGTTTGGACAACAAGTCCAAATACCTCTCGCTTTGCTAGCGATTTTAATTCAGCTTCTAGCTGCTTTTCATTTTTTGCCAATCATTTCTATGTCGACATTCTTCGACAATTCTTGACTCACTTTCTTAATTACTTCTAGTAATATCAAGTATTATCATATATGTTCTTGACAATAGTTTTATTTCTATCCATAAATTTTTCAGTATTCATGAAATGTATTGAGATCTCATTGTTCCTCTTCATGGGAAAACATTTCATGAAACACCTCTACAGGAGGTTCCTTTTCGGGAGTTTTCTCTTCATAAGTTATACTCTTCAAGAGTTACATCTTCAGGCGGTTTTCTCTTCAGGATGATTATATTTTATACAAAAAATAATGTCTTTTTTTATATATCGTCATCAGTAACATTCTCACTGCATAATTTTAATATTGAGCTGATTTTAAAGAGTGCAGAATATTCAATACCACTTTTAAAATCTTGTAACTTCAGGTGCAATAAGTCATAATGATCTTTTGAGAGGATTACATCTTCTGGTGCTCATATCACTCTCTTAATTCATTTCACACAGTAAAATAATTTTTCATCATAAGATACACAGTACGGTCCTTTAGGGATACATGATTTTATTTTATGATTGTATCTTCCAAGTTCATCATCATATCCAAATGGATCTCATCAATGATTCTGGATAAATAACTTTTTTCCAGAAATGTCAATAATAATAAATCTCAATATTTGACATTATATCACAAAAATAAATCTATGAATTTAAGAAATATATTCACATTATCATGAGAATAAAAGTAGAATTTTATCAAGTAATATTCAACAATATTACCTTTAATATTTATCTCAATGACTGTAAATAATATATTGAAAACTTACTTGAAGTAGAAGACCACTAGCTTCAGTATCGGTAGAACCTCGTGCTGATAACGTGTTATAAAATTAAAGAAAGAAAATTACTACTGTTGTAAGATAGAAATATATATAAGAAACTTTTTTGAAACTCTATGAAAATTTCTTTTCTTTCTATATATTTTCTTATAAATTTCATAACAATTGAAACCCATATTTATAGGCGTTAAAATTACTATACAAGTTACTGTGCAAGACTTAAAATAATGGTAGTGGGGTCATTCATAAAATAATTAAGGGGGCGAGAGCCACCCCCAATAATTCATAACAGGAAAGACTCTTTTATATTTATCCATAATCATTAACTTTTACACCTAATAAATTATCTAAGGTCTAATTTATTTTTAAAGATAAGATGAGATGAGATGATATAAAAATTTAAAAGAAATAAAATATTGTTATAAAATATTTTTTTTAATATTAGTTTTATTTTAGAATTTGAAAAAGTGATTTTAAAATTTGAAAAAAAAAAATTTATTATATTTTGTATGAAAATTTTAAAAAATATAATGATGAGTTTAAAAAAATAAATAAATTTCTTTTATTTTGTCTCCCAAAATAAACCTGATTTAAATCTTTACCTTAAAGTGTGGAGTCAATATTACATTTGTTATAAGAAATCCTCCTCCTTTTAATTAACGAAAAATGTTAATATGCCTATTAAGTTTGACACCTCCTTTTGACACATCATGTTTTTTATTTTTATTTTATTTTACTTAATAATGAAATAAATAATTATTCATATTTTTATATTTTTAAAAAATTTAAAAGAATAAAAAATAAAATTTGCACTAGTGGTATGCTACAGCACTAATTACCCTTAATTAATACATGTATCACAAATAATACTAGCAAATTCGTAATTATTTTTCTATTTTTAATTAACAATAAGTAAAAAAGTTAAATTATTAATTAGAAATAAGTAAAAAGTAATCAATATAATTATTAGATAATTTTCAATTATTTGATAATTTTAAATCATTACAAAATTATTTATTATTTTTTCTTAGTCAGTTAATCATTTGATCTCACATAATAATTAAAAGAGTGATAAATTATTTTTTACTTTTTAGTCATTTAAATACTCACGATCATTTTTTTATCAGAAATTGAAAAAAAAATATACTCGAGAACAGTTTAAAATAATAAAAGAAGGTGATAATGAAACTAATTTCATATTCAAAAGAGAGATAATTGGATAAAAATAATAGTACCTCTCTTTCTCTCAAAGTTGTCAAACACGACCTTATCTTAAGTTTCGGTTTTAGCCCGAGAAATTTGACTCGGCCTGTCACGAGGAAATTAAAATAGTTAACACCGCAGTTGCGCAATGTTCAATAGTTTTGATTGGTTAATTCAGCTCTAAAAAATGGCCTCACAACCACAAAACAATTCCAAGTAACACGTGGCTTTCTAGAGCTTTTGTGGATTGCTTGTATCACACTACTAACTGAAAAATATATATTATGTATTCTTATTTTCAGAAGTAGAATTAGAATTTAATTTTGAGAGGACGAACAGTAAAATGCGTGATATTTAAAATTTTAAAAAAAAGTGATTATCAGTGATAGAAATATCATATTTCGTAGTTATCAAACACTTTAAATGTATATTCCTCTCTAATTTGTTTACGTCTTTTTTTGAAATAATCAATTATTTTTAATTTGTTTATTATTTTTTATACTTTAAGTAATGATAAAAAATTATTATTTCTTTTAAATTTTATAATATAAGATTATTATTTCTTTTAGATTATTATATAATTTAAGAATTTAATTAATTATAAACAACGATCCAAGCCAATAACCATACACTAAATCAGCATATAAAATTATAAAATACATGAACTATTAAAAGTTTAAAAAGTAAAAGCCTAAATATTTATGAACTATTAAAAGCCTAAAATATATGGTGCTGACGTCTATCCAAAGAAAAATAAAACCTGTAAGTCTAGAACCTAGAGATATTAGCCTAAAAAAAATTAGTATAAAAGTAAGTTTAATATATTATAAGTAATTAGCATAAAAGTAAAAGCCTAATGTGAGTTATTAAAAGCTCAAAATTGAGTATATAGATAAGTTAGAACAATATAACTTGGAACCTCAAAGCAGAATACAAATGGCACCGACAACTTCCCAAAATATTGAAACAACCATGGGTTTCATTTGGGAACAAGGACAATGTTCGCAGTGCAAGTCAACAGGTGGATTTCTTTTGGAAATGTCGAGGACAATAAATGAAGAGATTTGCAAGTGAGTTTCGAAAGCAACGTCGAGGAACATCAAGCTTACCTTAAACAGTGAGTTTGATTTGTTTTATTTGGAAGTGGTTTATTTCTTTTGGAAGTGATGAGAAGTGAGAATAGGGAAAATCACTTATCTCAACAACGTGAGTTTCGTTTGATCTATTTGAAAGTAATTTATTTATTTGAGAAATGATTTATTTTTTCTGTCAGAAGGAAGAAGGCATGCTAATTGCATATGGTCTCAAGCTCAACAATGGTACTAGGTAGTCCAAGGGTCTGAGGAATAAACTTATAGTCTAAAGAAAAAGTTTAGCAAATAGACAAAGCATTAAACCGATCACAAGGGCAAAGTCACTATACTGAAAGCTGCAACAGCCTACTGCTCGACGAGCAATTTGTACTCGTATTGGGAGGCTAGATAAGGTAAAAAGTTTTGTAGATATCAAAAAAGTAAGTAATTTATATACTAACTGAAGTTTTACAAAACGTTTGGGGGGCAGTAACTCCCCAAGATTAAACATAGTTCCGCCCCTGCTTATTCTCCCTTTTTTTTCTCTCTTTTGATTGATGCTATACTACCAATAATTTATAGATTTTGTAAAAAAATGATTTCAATTAAATAAGACGAGGTCAATTATATAATGAGATATAATTGTAGTAATACTGTTAACATAACTTTAATATAAGAATAACTTAAGTGTTCACATGACCTTTGTAGTTAATTGGATGTTGCTTAATGACCTATATTGGCAGAGGCCCTTAAAGTATTGGCATTGATTCTATCAATTTTTTTTTAATTTGATAAAAAATATAAGTTTGAGGAAAAATTAATACCTCTACATCTATAACTGCACATTATATTTATCATTGAATTCATCAAATAATTATGTAATATACAATTTATTAAACTAACAAACACATCTATAATTTATTCATTTAACAAACATATTAAAAGACAATAAAAAACTAATTTCATTGATAAATAGTAATCTTTCAAATATAAAGGATGATACTCAAGTACTACAACTCAAAATTTCAGATAGTATATTTTGATGAATCCAATGTAAAATTATTTGAAGTAAAACAATTAAATTTGCATTTGCATTGATTTTTAATATAGCCAATACTAATGCTCTTAGAGTACTCCCAATGGATCCTTTATTTGTTTTTCTTTAAAATATACTATCAAAAACCTATTTTTTCTATATTATCTATCCATTTTTACATTTTTTTCATCTATCAGCTAATATATTTTTTCTTTATATAATTTAAATATTCTTATTTTATTCCTTTTAAATATTTTATCAATTTCTCATATATTTTATTATTTACAACATCTCCTCATCTTCCATATCATCATTGCTCAAAAATATTGTAAAAAATAAAACCCCAACTCCTGAAACTCAAACGAACGCAAACAACGAAGGAATTGAACGAATACGAACAACAAATTAATTGCAGACATTGAACGAATATGAACAACAAATAATGGTTGAGCCAAGTCGTTCAACAAATAATGGTTGAACAAATACAAACTAAAACAATCATTCAGCCATAAACCAACGAAATCCAAAGGTGTTCATCCGTGGGTTTGAAATGGTCGAATGATGGCCTAAAAAGGTGTTCATCGAGTGAAACCTAACTAGTTTTGTAGATTTTGCAGCATTCATCCGTGAGATCTGGTTTACAGTTTGTCCATGGTTCTAAAATGGAAATAGCGAAAGTGATATGGAGGGAAGAAGAAATTGAAAAACCCAAAGAAAATATTATAAAATGTTTAAAATGGTGAACAATGTCCCGCTACATGTAGCGGGATCACTGTTCACCCTTCAGAAATGTTGAACTCAAGGTTTCAAGTTTCATGTAAATCTACAAATGGATTTTGATAATAATAAATGAATTCAAAGAATAAAGGAGTTTCAAGCTCAAGTTGTCCACACAATAGAATCAAGCACATCAAGGAAGCAAGCATGAGCAAGAAGGGAATAAGTTCACATTAAAATCATAGAGTAATGTTGTAAATCTCTTAAAAATTCAAAATTAGGATTAAGGCTCAAAATTAATATTTTATCATAAAGCATTAAAATACATTTTCCACATGTGCATGATATTTTGAAAATTAAATTTGAAAATTTTGAAAGATGATTGATTGTCATCTTTCACATGTGCATGACATGATTAAATGTTTGAACTTTGAAAATATTAAGATGATTGATTGTCATCTTTCACATGTGCATGTTTTATTTGAATATTTTCAAAAGTGGTGGATACTTTTCTTGACTTATGCAAAAGGTAGATGTCTTTATTTGAAAATTTTGAAAAGTAAAGTGTGCTCCTTTTGTCATATGCAAAAAGTAAAAGATTATGTTTGAAATTTTTGAAAAGTAAAGTGTGCTCCTTTTGTCACATGCAAAAAGTAAAAATATTAGATTTGAAATTTTTGAAAAGTGAATGATGATGTTTTTGACATGGGAATCTTTTCAAATTTGAAATTGAAAACTCATTTGCCTATAAATAGCTCACTTGAGTTTTGCAAAATTCATAACAAGAGCTTACACATCTATTGCTAAGTTTTGCATCATTTCTTCAAAGCTCTCATTCTCTCTTTTCTAAAGTTTTGAGCCTTAATTCTTGTTCTTGTTGAGAGAGATATAGGTTGCGCTGTATTGTTTCTATCTCACTTATTGAGGAGTGTACTTTGATAGTCTACCTACTATCAATTCTTGTATCAGTAAAAGGGTGTGTATAACCCTTGTGTGTGTAGAAGGTGTTCTACACGGGGAATAGTTAAATCACCAAGTGTAAGGTGATTGGAAGTGTAGAAGGTGTTCTACACGTGGAATAGTTAAATCACCAAGTGTGAGGTGATTGGAAGTGTAGAGGGTGTTCTACACGGATTCTTTGGAGTGGTGCTGCTCAAAGGTGTAATAGGTTTCTATCTCCACCTAAAGGAGATTGAATAGTGGATTTGGGGATCTTCAAGAGGTAGCTTAAGGCGAGGACGTAGGCAGTGGGGCCGAACCTCGTTAACATACTGAGTTTGCTTCTCTCTTACCCTTACTCTTTATATTTATTATTGTTTCATATTTTATTTATATTTTATATTATATATTTGATTTATAATTGTTATTTTTTTAAATACAACTCAATTCACCCCCCCTCTTGTGTTAGTCATCTGGGCAACAAGTGGTATCAGAGCTAGAGCTCTATTATAAGATTAACTATCTTTTGAGTTAAGATCTTATGGCTAACATTGCAGCTTCATTTGATGAAAGTCAATCTAGCAGTCGGCCTCCACTCTTTTGTGGAGACAATTACTCATTCTGGAAAGTTAGAATGAGAATATTCCTTCAGGCTCAAGGTCGAGAAATCTGGAAATGTATTGTAAATGGACCTTATATTCCAACAAAAGTGGTTGATGGAGTAAAGGTCAAAAAGGAAGAAGAAGAGTTTAATCGTGAAGATGATAGACTTTATACTTTGAATTTAACTGCTATGAATTTATTATATAATGCTCTCAATGGTAATGAATTTAATAGAGTAATGACTTGTGCTACAGCAAAGGAAATTTGGGATAACTTAGAAGTTACTTATGAAGGAACTTCTCAAGTCAAGGAATTAAAAATTTATATTCTTACTCATGAATATGAAATGTTTAAGATGAATGATGATGAATCTATTTCTAGTATGTACACTCGTTTTACTAACATCATAAACAGTTTGACAGCTCTTGGCAAAATTTATTCCAAAGTGGAGATAGTAAGAAAAATTCTCAACTCTCTACCAAAACGTTGGGAATCAAAAGTGACAGCGATTCTTGAAGCTAGAGACCTCAAGAAACTCGAAGTGAATGAACTCATCGGGTCACTTATCACCCATGAGTACACATTGAAAAGAGGAGAAGAAGAAGGAAAGTCAAAGAAAAGCTTAGCACTTAAAGCTGTTCCACATAAAAGTGAAAGTGATGAAGATGAGGAAAATGACGACAAAGATGAAGAAGTTGCGATGATAACAAGAAGAATTCAGAAGTTCTTAAAGAAAAATAAAACTCCTCCAAGGAAATCCTTCAAAAAGTTTTCCAAGAAAGATTCAGGTAAAAATGACATTTTAATTTGTTATAAATGCAATAAACCCGGTCATATCAAGCCAGATTGTCCTCTGCTAAAGAAAGATCGAAACAAAGGCAAAAAAGCAATGAAAGCTACGTGGAATGATGATTCAAGTAGCTCAGATAGTGAAGCAAGCAATGGAGAATCAGGAAATCTTTGTCTTATGGCTAAAGATGACATTGAGGTAACAAATTTTGATAATATTGAAGATCCTTCATATGAAGAATTGCAAAATGTTTTAGAAGAAGTATATGAGAAATTTGAAAAACTGGGTATCAAGTATACTGTTTTGAAAAAGAAAAATTCTTCTTTAACAAACGAAATTGATATTTTAAGAAAAGAAAATATTGTTTTGAAAGATGAAAATTTTGAGTTGAAGAAAAAGAAAACTGATTTAGAAAATATTATTGAAAACTTTACGAATGGAAAAAGAAATTTTGAAAAATTTTTTGGTAGTCAAAGATGTGTTTTTGATAAGGCAGGCTTGGGATATATGCCAAAACAAAAATACAAACCTTATAAAAACTTCTTTGATAATCCTTCTACATCAAAGTCCAATATTCAAAATTCTTTTCATAAAAATAATTTTGTTAAAAAAGGATACTATTATAATCACTCAAGTTTTTCATATATGTCACATGCTATTTGCAATTTTTGTAATAGAAATGGTCATAATTATCTTGCTTGTCCTATTAGAAGAAAACATACAACGACTATTAGGGCCATATGGGTACCTAAATATCTTGTTTCTTCTAATACTAATAAATAAAGGACCCAAAGAACTTGGGTACCGGGAATTGTTTTTAATTGCTTTTGTAGGTATGCATGAAGTATTCTACAGGTAAAAATAAATGATTTTTAGACAACGGATGCTCAAGATACGTAACAGAAGACAAAACTAAATTCATTGACTTCACTTCTAAAGAAAAAGGATGTGTGATATTTGAAGACAATTCAAAAGAGAAGATCATGGAAATAGAAGGAAAGATCATCAAGACTTAGTACAAGATACAACCAAATAGTGGAAACATGTGAAAGATCATCCAGTGGAATAAATTCTAGGAGAACCTTCACGAGGTGTAAGTACTCGATCATCTCTTAGAAATATTTGTAATCACACACTTTTTCTATCTCAAATTGAATCCAAAATATTGATGAAACTCTTATTGATAAATCATGGATTCTATTTGTGCAAGAAGAACTAAATTAATTTGAAAGAAATAATGTATGGACATTTGTTCCTACACCTAAAAATTATGTTGTTATTGGAACAAAATGAGTTTTTAGAAATAAGAAAGATGAGTCTAAAATCATCACTAGAAATAAGGCTCGACTTGTAACCCAAGGTTTCAATCAAAAAGAAAGAATCGATTATGATGAGACATATGCACTAGTCGGAAGATTAGAAACTATTCGAATGCTACTTGCATATGCTTGTTATAAAGATTTCAAACTTTTTCAAATGGATGTTAAAAGTGCTTTCTTAAACAGTTTTATAAATGAAGAGGTATATGTTGAGCAACCTCTAGGTTTTGAAAATTATATTTCTCCAAATCATGTTTTCAAACTCACAAAAGCACTATATGGACTCAGACAAGCTCCTAGAGCGTGATACGAGAGACTTAGTGGTTTCTTGATTGAAAAAGGTTTTTTAAGAGGAAAAATTGATACAACTCTTTTCATTATATACGAAAATGATGATATTCTTTTGATTCAAATTTATGTTGATGATATAATATTCGGTGCTACTAATGAAAATATGTGCCAAGTTTTTGCTAAGACTATGCAGGAAGAATTTGAAATGAGCATGATGGGAAAGCTTATATTCTTTCTCGGATTGCAAATTAAGCAAGCAAAAAGTGGGATATTCATCAATCAATCAAAATATATTAAAAAAATTACTGAAGAAGTTTGGGATGGAAGGTGCTAAGGAAACTAGAACACCAATGAGCCCATCCACTAAACTTGATAAAGATGAATCCGGTAAACTAGTTGATTCGAAGGTATATCGAGGTATGATTGGTAGCTTATTATATTTGATAGCCAGTAGACCAGATATTATGTTTAGTATATGTTTATGTGCACGTTTTCAATCATTTCCAAAATAATCTCATTTGATTGCAGTCAAGCGGATTTTTAGATATTTTGCCAATACCAATGACTTAGAGTTATGGTATCCTAAACACACTTCTTTCGATCTTATTAGTTATTCAGGTACCGATTATACTGGTTGCAAAGATGATCGAAAAAGTTTTAGTAAAACATGTCATTTCTTAGGTCGTGCACTAGTTTCCTGGTTTAGTAAAAAAAACAAACAAAATTCTGTTGCACTATCTACTGCTGAGGCAGAATATGTTGCTGCGGGTAGTTGTTGTGCTCAAGTTCTTTACATGAAGCAACAACTTGAGGATTTTAAATTTATGTACAATCACATTCCAATCAAATGTGATAATACAAGTGCTATAAATCTTTCAAAGAATCCAATACAACATTCTCGGACCAAACATATTGAAATTAGATATCATTTTCTTAGAAATCATGTGCAAAATGGCGATATTATATTAGAATTCACTAGTACACATGATCAATTGGCAGAAATTTTCACAAAACCTCTACCAGAAGATAAACTATGCATGATTAGAAGAGAAATAGGAATTATACATGCCATGAATATCTGCTAGATATTTTTATTCCATTATCTCAAATGACCTACAGAAACTTGAGACGTTTAGCCTCATCATTCAAATGCATTTGCTCCTCATAAATCATCATGCCATCCTTGTCTAAAGGATTAGGCAATCGAAATGCAGAGGCAAGTAAGGATTTTAAATCCTTATTTTGTTGTTTTAAGTCTACTATTTTTTTGTTAGACTCTTGAACAAGTCGTTGAAGAATATCGATCTTCTCATTAAGCTTCTCTATCTCGCGGGGTTTTGACTGCAACCGAGCGGAAAAAGCAACAATGGAAGATGAGTATCGAGTTCCGAGACCCACAAGCTCGTAAATAGCATCATGATCTGATTTATTAGCCAAATCAGTGTTTTGCTGCTTCATGGCACTTACAACAGATGCAGAAATAGATTGATCACGAGAAGCACTGAGGAGAATTGATGAGCCATTAAGATTTTGTAAAGTGAGAATGAAGATGAACTACAACAATAAAAAGAAGATTTGATGTGGATTAGATAAAGCTAAGGATTGCTTTTATACAGATGGAAATAAGTAGAAGACAAGCTGCCATCTCTTCAAATCTTACTTAGTCAAACTTACAAGATATGCCGGATGCATATTGTCAAAAGTTACCGAACTAAGCTAGCGAGATTAATTATATTTGTCCCTGTTTCTCTCGTGAAACGCTACCATTATCTGCTGATGTTGACTCTGTGCTTGAACTCTTACTCGTTCTGATTCCTCTATTTGAAGTTTCAAAACACGAGCGAATTCCGTCAAATCTTTATTTTCTTGCTTTAACCTCTTATTCTTTCTGCCTTTATTTGCAAGCTTTTGATGCAGAACAGATATTTGATTGTTAAGTCGATCAACCTCATTTGCCCTTGCTAGTAATCTCCGAGACATGGTCGTAACAGAGGCAGCATATTGAGCACTGAGAGTTCTTGATGCTGCAACAACCTCAGAATCAGTTCTATTTGAAAAATGCATTTCTGCTTCTATCATGGTGTTGACAACCTCATGAGATAAAATGACTGGTTGAGACGGTTCCTGATTCAAATCCGGAAGATTATCAGACGAAATTTTTTCCGCCATTCTATCGTTTTGAATAAACAGAAACTAGATCAATGAATATGGTGAAATTTTATTTGAGTATCCGACAGGTGAAAACGGTCTTTTAAACAACAACTTTCAAATCTCGATAATATTTAATTTTTCAACAATATCACGCGGATTTAAATCTGCTTTCGCACCGACTGCTAGAGTTAGGCCTCCAACCTTTACAGGTTTTGTCAGATACGCATGGCTCTACACCGAATTGCCAGAGTTAGACTTCCAACATTTGCAGGTTTTGTCGGACATGCATGGCTCCGCACCGTATTACCAGAGCTAGGCCTGCAACTTTTGTTGTCTTTGTCGGACACGAATAATTTTAATTATTCAACTTCAAATCTCTGGAACATCTAATTCGTCAATAATATCAAGCGGATTTAAATCTTCTTCCGCACCGATATGATAAAATTCGGCTTCAACCTTTGCAGGTTTTGTCGGGCACGGATGGTTTCAATTATTCAGCTCTTTACAAAATCTCCTTCCGCACCGAATTACCGAAACTAGGCCTCCAGCCTTTGCAGGTTTTGTCGAACACGTGTGGCTACACACCAAATTCTCTACAGTCTCTACTAACGTAGCGTTTTATCTATCTATTGGTTATTATAGGAATATATCTTATTGAACTAATTATGATTCCTTTTTAATGATGCCAAAAGGGGGAGAAGTTTTAGACTAGAACATTAACATTGTTTAAATTGCTAAACTTGTTATATATGCTTGGAATTATATTTATATTTTTGCTTGAAAAACTAACGCACATTCTCAGGGGGAGCTTAAGTATTCATACAGGTTTCAAATTCTATCAAGTATTTGTCATCATCAAAAAGGGGGAGATTGTTGAACTCAAGGTTTCAAGTTTCATGTAAATCTACAAATGAATTTTGATGATAACAAATGAATTCAAATAATAAAGGAGTTTCAAGCTCAAGTTGTCCACACAATAGAATCAAGTACATCAAGGAAGCAAGCATGAGCAAGAAGGGAATAAGTTCACATTAAAATCATAGAGTAATGTTGTAAATCTCTTAAAAATTCAAAATTAGGATTAAGGCTCAAAATTAATATTTTATCATAAAGCATTAAAATACATTTTCCACATGTGCATGATATTTTGAAAATTAAATTTGAAAATTTTGAAAGATGATTGATTGTCATCTTTCACATGTGCATGTTTTATTTGAATATTTTCAAAAGTGGTGGATACTTTTCTTGACTTATGCAAAAGGTAGATGTCTTTATTTGAAAATTTTGAAAAGTAAAGTGTGCTCCTTTTGTCATATGCAAAAAGTAAAAGATTATGTTTGAAATTTTTGAAAAGTAAAGTGTGCTCCTTTTGTCACATGCAAAAAGTAAAAATATTAGATTTGAAATTTTTGAAAAGTGAATGATGATGTTTTTGACATGGGAATCTTTTCAAATTTGAAATTGAAAACTCATTTGCCTATAAATAGCTCACTTGAGTTTTACAAAATTCATAACAAGAGCTTACACATCTATTGCTAAGTTTTGCATCATTTTTTCAAAACTCTCATTCTCTCTTTTCTAAAGTTTTGAGCCTTAATTCTTGTTCTTGTTGAGAGAGATATAGGTTGCGCTGTATTGTTTCTATCTCACTCATTGAGGAGTGTACTTTGATAGTCTACCTACTATCAATTCTTGTATCAGTAAAAGGGTGTATATAACCCTTGTGTGTGTAGAAGGTGTTCTACACGGGGAATAGTTAAATCACCAAGTGTAAGGTGATTGGAAGTGTAGAAGGTGTTCTACACGTGGAATAGTTAAATCACCAAGTGTGAGGTGATTGGAAGTGTAGAGGGTGTTCTACACGGATTCTTTGGAGCGGTGCTGCTCAAAGGTGTAATAGGTTTCTATCTCCACCTAAAGGAGATTGAATAGTGGATTTGGGGATCCTCAAGAGGTAGCTTGAGGCGAGGACGTAGGCAGTGGGGCCGAACCTCGTTAACATACTGAGTTTGCTTCTCTCTTACCCTTACTCTTTATATTTATTATTGTTTCATATTTTATTTATATTTTATATTATATATTTGATTTATAATTGTTATTTTTTTAAATACAACTCAATTCACTCCCCCTCTTGTGTTAGTCATCTGGGCAACAAGAAAAATTCTATTTTAGCCACTCCATTGGAAAAGCTTTTAGGCCTATTTTCTTTATATTTTAAAATAAAATGTGAAATAACTACTCTATTATGAGTGCTCTTAAAGGATGATTGTCCAATTTGAGCATATTTTTATTCAAGAGAGTAAACTCGTAACTCTTCCAAAATCTTTAGCAACACGAATTTTTACTTTTCAAATCAATAATAATAGTTAGGGAAAAGTTTTGAACCGGATAGGTGTAAAACCCAGTTTTACACCTGCCAACAAAATTGCATCACGTATGCATTTTATGGAGAAAAGAAATAGGAGTAACTGTGCCGGATCTATTAGAGAACACGTTTACCCCTCTCTTCTCTCTCTTCTTTCTTGTCCCCCGTGTGGTTTCTCTCTCTCTCAAGTCTCTCTTGTAAAACCCTAACCCAGGAAGACGAACCCTCACTTGTATTCCTTCCTCCAGTTTGATGGCTCCCTTACTTGCAGTCCGACGACCAGCTCGACGGAACCTTAATCCGCATTCAACAAAACCTAGCTCCAGCTTCACCAACGATAACTCAAAATCTAACACCTATTTATGTTCTGATATTCAACCCGATATTCAAAAATCTTCTTCAAAGTTGATTTGTGATGTTTATTGTGTGATTCTTCATTTTCTTTGAGTTTCTTTGTGGATATACAGAGTCCTAACCCAAAATCTCCAGAAATAAGCAAAATCCTAAAATTGCCCCCTTTTGCCTTTTTCTTTGGATTTCTCGATAGACAAATAGAACCCTAGTTTTAAATATTAAGAAATTTATGTTATATTTTCTATTTGAATTTGTCTTTGCAAGGCTTAAGATTTAAAGACAAGTATGCTCTGTTTGTCAGGCAATTTGATATATTAGACTTCATTTTTTTCTTTTCAAATTGGGTAACCTGATTAATTGAATAGCCATAAATATTTTTGAATGACAGAAAAACATGATCAACACAACAAATTCGAGACATGAATTGAAAAGCCATAAATAGGTTCCCCGAAGGGCTGGGGTTTACTCTGTAGGGGATCGGGGTTTACTCTGTAGGGGTGGGTCCGAAGGGCCCTGCCTTGGAGAGGTTCCCCGACATAAAAAAAAAAAAGCTAGTTGCATTTGCATACACATATATATATATTTTTTTCTGCAATATTCAAACCATGTCCTAGCTAACCTCTGTCCAGCTTCCATCCTTTTAAAAAATAAAATTGCCCCCTTTTGAACATATTTGAGCTTTGCTCTATTTAGCATAGTTATGCTGTTTGGTATTTATTCAAGTGAAAGTATTCTTTTGTTTTTGATTTGGCATAATTTTATTTTTTTAATGTTTGGGCGTAATGTTTGGTTGGATATATCAGGTTAAGTAAATTATGAGTACATCAAAAGTAATGTTAAAATTTTAGACAGTGATTGTAGTGCTGGTGATATTGAGATGATTGAAGAAGATAGCCAGGTTGAAGAAGACCAGAACATACCCAATGAAGGTCATATAATGTCATCTTTGGATGTGGAGCCGTATGTGGGGCAAGAATTTCATGATGTAAAGGATGCAATGATTTATTATAGAACCTTCTCTAGCCGTACTAGGTTTAGCATCCAAACAAATCACACTCGGAGGTCAGCCACTGACAAGTCATTGTTTGGTATAGAGTACGTTTGTTCAAAAGAAGGATTTCGTCAATATAATTGTAAACTTAAAGAGAGAACTAGACCCAAGGCTCCAGAAATAAAGTGTGGGTATAGGACCATGATGACAATTAAGAAGAATGAAGACAAATGAATTGTGTTGAAGTTTGAGTGCCAACATAATCACGAGTTGTTATCACCTAAGAGTACTACTTTGCTGCGTGGGCATAGATCTATAACGCAAGAGCAAAAAAATCTAATAGACGCTTTAAACGACTTGGGAATACCAACATAAAAAATAATATCCATGTTGAGTAAGGAGTCGGGTGGTGATTATAATGTTGGGTGCATTGCTAAGAATGTTCAAAATTATATAAGCAATCAGAGAAAAAAGATTCTTGAAGAGGGAGACGCACATAAATTATATGAATACTTTATAAAGTATGAACGTAATGACCCTGGCTTTGTATATTCGATCCAAGTTGATGCAGATGGGTTGATGGTGAATTTCTTCTGGGTAGATGTGAGATCAAGACTCGCATATCAATATTTTGGTGATGTTGTTACTTTTGACGTTACTTACCTAACTAATCACTACAAAATGTCATTTGTTCCATTTACTGAGTTTAGCATCATCATTAGTCTGTGATATTTGGATGTGCGTTACTAAGAAATGAGACAATCGAATCTTACACTTGATTATTGAAGACATGGCTAGAAGCGGTGCTTGGTCATGCTCCTTCTATAATAATTACGGATGATGACAAGTCAATGGCTAAGGTCATTGCAAAGGTGTTGCCCACTACTACTCACAAGTTGTGCTTATGGCATATCTTACAAAAAGAGCTAGAACATCTAGCTTATATTTATAATAGGTATACACAATTTAAATTTGATTTTAATCAGTGCATTCATGAAACACTAACCATTGAAGAATTTGAGTTGGAGTGGGCTGAGATGTGTTTGAAGTACAATTTGGGTAAAAATAGTTGATTGCAAACCATTTATGGTAAGAGGGAAAAGTGGGTGCCTGCTTACCTTAGATCCACATTTTGCATTGGGATGTTCACAACTCAATGGAGTGAGAATATGAACAAATTTTGTAAAGAATATGTTTGATCAGGTACGATGGTAAGTGACTTCGTCCATTATTATGATAAAGCTTTGAACGGTCGTTATTGCAGTGAGAAAGAGCAAGATGTATGGACGAAAATATCAATCCCAATTATGAAGACTTTTTACAATATTTGAGGGAAAGTGGCCAAGTTGTACACATTCAAATCTTTCTCGATCTTCCAAGAAGAGTTACAATGTAGTCAAAAGTACAAGGCACATAAGACACGTGATGAAGATGGACGTAAAATATATTTGGCGCACAAAGATGGGTATGAGAAGTCAACATATGAGGTAGCACTTGGAATGGAGAAATATGTTGTTTCTTGCACTTGTTGCAAGTTTGAATTTATTAGTTTCCTATGCCTGAACATCCCACAAGTTTTGGCAAAAAAAGGTATTTTGGATCTTGTCATGCAATCGTATGTGTTAAAGAGGTAGATGATAAATGCAAAGAGTCACGAAGTGCATAGAATATGTGTACAACAGGGGCCATTGGAGACTGAGATTGTTCCGACTGCATATGTGTCGAAACGTCATTTGATTAGATAGTTTTATATAATTGCTGGATGGGGTCATTATCTTTAGATAAATATGAACATGCTTGTAAGGGAGTAGAGACTATTCATAAGGAGCTTCTTATGATGAATGATGAGCATGATGGTGGTAACCTGGAAGAAAATCCGGGCCAGAGCCAAATAGTCTTCAACTTTTCATTGCAAGATTCTTCAATAATGTATCTAAAGGAAGGCCTAAGTCATTACGGCACAATAACCCTAAGGAAAATGCACTTGCAAAAAAGCGACGATGTACCATTTGTAAACAAGAAGGACGTGTGAGAACCAAGTGTCCAACACATAGGTAATTGCACTTATTTCGAATATTTTATAAATTTATGTTTGTATGTTATTTGTATTAAATTTATGTTTGTATGTTATTTGTATTGCCTTTTAACTTGATTAAATATTTTTTTATGTGAGTATGGGCGAATCAAGTTCAAATGCAGTACCTCTAAACCCAACTTAAATGTCAACCCCAGATGACCATTAGTTACTAGGCAACTGACTTTAGTTAGGATAAGTTTTTTGTAGCCATGGCTGATACATTTGTAGACATTATTGTTACTTGGCAATATAGTTAGGCATCATTTTTTTGTAGCCATGGTTGATACATTTTGGTGTTCTTGGAACAAGATGGGTATAAATCATATTTTGGGTGGCTGTAATGGATCAAATGGTTGATGAAAAAATATTTTAGCATATTTTGGGTGACTGTAATTAATCAAATGGTTGATGTATAAATATTTTTTCATATCTTGGACCAAGATGGTTAATATTTTAGCATATTTTGGTTACTAGAAGCACTTATAAATTTATAGGTTGATGTATTAAATTTTCAAGTTGATGTATAAGAAAGCTGGTTGATTTTGGTAGTGATTAGTTTGGATGTTTTTTTGTGCTTACCTGAAGTGATTGAATGAGTATGCAAATGGGTTCATTAGCTAATGGATTCTTGAGCAACTGAGGCTCCTTCAATTGCTTGAGTTCCTACTAGTGGGCAGGCAATAAACCCTCCTGCCCAGGCTACACAACTTGAGGCTCCTCCAAGTTGTTTGTTCTGTGGTTTAGCTCACACATAAATCCATAGAAATCACTACTAAACCCTTATATAGCTTTCTTATCTCTTAATCTTTTTTTTTTGTTAATAACTAAAGACATATAGCTTATTAGCATACTATGATTAATCATAATACAAACACTTGTCCCAGAAAAAATCTTCATACAATTAAAAGAAAAAACAAAATGGAGCCAATTAAACCATTTTCAATTCTCGGCTTGGACATATGCATTGCACACAAAAGATAATAGCAAATTCATATAGAAGCAGAGCAAATTCATATGCTTTGCACGTAGAAGACATATGCATTGCCCAACGAAAAGAGAACACTTGTCTTCAAATCTTAAACCTTGCAAAGACAAATTCAAATAGAAAATGTAAGATAGATTCCTTTAAAACTCGAATTTTGTTTGTCTACCGAGAAACCCAAAGAAAAAGGCAAATGGGGACAATTCTAGGATTTTGCTTACTTCTAAGAATTTCGGGTTAGGACTCTGTATATAAATTGAGAAACTCAAAGAAAATTGAGAAGCACATAATAAGAATCACAAATCAATTCTGAAGAAGATTTTTGAGTATCGGATTGAATATCAGAACATACATAACGTTAGATTTCAAGTTACCGTTGGTGAAGTTGGAGCTCAGTTTCATTGAGTCCGGGTTAGGGTTCCATCGAGCTGGCCGTCGGCCTGCAAATGGGGGGGGGGGGGTCGTCGAACTAGAGGAAGGAATGCAGGTGGGGGTTCCGTCTTCTTGGTTTAGGGTTCTGCGAGAGAGACTTGAGAGAGGGAGAAACTGCATGGGAGATGAGAGAGAAGAGAAGGGTGTAAATGTGTTCTCGAATGGATTCGGTACAGTCACGCCCATGTCTCTTCTCCATAAAATGCCTATGTAATCTCATTGGCGGGTGTAAAACTAGGTTTTACACCCTTCCGACTCCAAGCGTCTCTCTATTAGTTATTATGGAGCATTCCAAAAAGATGTAGGCCATGAAAAATAAATCTTGGGTTTTTGAGTTAGAAAGCTGCCCATAAATAGTTTTTTTGGGGGAGCTTTTGAGTTGCTCAAAACAAATATACATGTGCTTCACCTGCATCCACTATTTTCTTTTATTTTTAGGAGTTTTTAATTTAAGAGTGGTAGGCTTTGAAACTTCAAGCCCTGAAAACGAGAACAAAAAAGTAATAGGCATGTAAAGTTTTAGGCCCGAATACTGCAAATGTAGAAGAATTGCGGTTGTCTTTCTTTGCAACTGTGCATTTGGAGTGAAACTTTCTTGCATCAAACCATGATTATAGCTTAGCTTTAGTCTCTGTTTAGATTTAGAAATGAGATTAGATTAATTTTAAAAGTTGAATAAAATATTATTAGAATAAAATTTTTTAATATTAGTATTGTTTTAAAATTTAAAAAAGTTAAATTATTTATTATATTTTATATGAGAATTTGAGAAAGTGTAATAATAAATTTGAAATGAGATGAATTAAGATGAATTCTTAATACAAACGGAGTCTTAATTACAATTAATTACTCATTTATGGCTTGTTTAAGATAACCTTAGGAAACAAAGATTTTTATATCACATTTTTAATTGTGGAGCTTTTATAAAAATGTTATTTATTTTTTAGTAAGGATGCACTTAAATATTTTTAAAAAAATTTCAACAAAAAGCTTCAATTTGGCATTTTTTAAAAAGGTGAATTTTCAGCTCTATTTTTAAGTACTTAATTTTTTTTTATAAATTTTATAAACATACTATTATTTCTTTAGAAAAGATTTTAGGATGTTGAGCTGAATTAAGTTCTTTATGAATGATATTGAGTTGAGATGTGGAATGAATTTTGTAGAATCTACTTAAAATGAGTCTAAATTTATTTAAATGTGAAGACCAGTTTAAATATATTTAGATGTATTTATAAGAAATTAAAAAAAAAAATGTGGGTCTTGTATGTTAACATATATTAAATTAAAAAATAATGTAGATCTAATTTATAAAGAAGTTTTGAGTTGAGATAAACTTAGTCATCTGAGAGTTTGGTATTTTGATGTTAGACTCAATTCAAAATTTGACTGAACTAAATTGATCTCAGTTCAGTCCAAGTTTCAAACAATAAAGCTATGAAAACCAATTTTTAAGTCTCCAAACTCAAAACCAAACATATATTTAGGCAGTGTTTGGATAGTGGAGGATCACAAATCTCACCACTATTATCTCAAATTACCTCACTACCCAAACATAACATTAATCTCATTTCAAACAAGTTATTAAAGCCCTATAATGAAAATGGAAAACATCAACGTGATCTCTTGGATAAGGTGAATACTTCCAGGTCCTATGATAAATATTTGGGCCTTCTTTCTTTTGTGGGAGAACACAAATTAACTACTTTCAACCTTCAAGTCTACATTGAAAAAATCAGGAGCAAAATGAACAACTAGAAAGCAAGATTTTTATCTCAATTTAGCAAAGAAGTCATTCTCAAGACAGTTATTCAGACTATCCCAACGTACTATATGAATATCTTTAAGATTCCAAATGACCATTTTAAATGAGAACAATAGATTTATGCATAAGTTTTGGTAGGGACAAAGGAAGGCAGATCTAAGACTCATTGGTTGTCACGGCAGCAGCTAAACAAGGCTAAATTGGCAAGTGGACTTGGGTTTCGAGACTTTAAAAACTTCAATCTAGCCCTACTAGCTAAATAAAGATGGAGAATTATTCAACATCCTCACTATTTGGCAGCTAGAGTTCTCAAGGCAAAATACTTCTATAGATCAGACTTTCTAAATAGCAAGCTGGGCAGTGATGCATCATTCTTATGAAGTTTTATAACAGCTCAGCAGTTACTTAAAGGAGGCCTAACTCGAAAAATTAGTATGGCAAGTGATCCCTCAACTAACTTCCTTCAAAATCCAGTCTCCTGGAAAAATTTTGCAGGATAATTCTCTGGTTAAATCATTAATTGACACCAATAATAATGAATGGAATGTATCTTTGATGAAAAGTGTTTTTTTTAGGAAGAAGCTGAGTTGATTAGCAAACTCCTCATCAGTCTTTGTAATGCCTAGATAAACTTACTTGGAGATGTACAAGTGATGGTTGTTAGAAGTACTTATCACTTGTTGGGTGATATTCAAGAAAGCAAAAAGGGTCAATCTTCAAAGAATTCCTCTGCTATAGGGTTTTGGTCTAAGATTTGGGAAGTTGCAGGCCCCTAATGCAGTTAAGATTTTTCTTTGAAGATCAATATCACGACTTACGAGTCTTTGCCTACAAAATTGAATCTATTCAAGATGCTGGTTATGGATAAATCTTTCTGGGTAGTATTTTCATATCTATTTTCTATCCTTAATGAAGATGAATTAAAGAATTAATTGCTATAGCTTATCAATTATAGAGGAGAAGGAATAGTTTGTTTTTTAGTAAAAATTTATGCCCCATGTAAAGTGGTGTTGTTGGTCCACCAAGTTGTTATTGAATACAAGGATGCTATGAACAAATTTCCTATAGAAAAGTTCTTAATGTCCCAACTAAGCAATATTGTAGTGCATCTCCTCACAATAATTTCAAGATAAACTGGGATGCAGCCATTAATAAAGTTCATTGTAAAGTGACAGCAGTAGTTATAGTTCAAAACTAGGAAGGTCGGGTGGATCTCAAATAAATACGTTTCCTAAACTCCTTATGCATACATGGTTGAACCCTACCCAGCACTTAAAGCTTTGATTCTTTGCTAACAGTTAGGATTGCAAAAAGTGATTCTCAAGGATGTTGCACGGTAAGTGGTGAATGATATTAATAGTTCTACAAAGAAGTGGAGTTCAGCTGGGATGATTCTTCAATAAGTGAAAAACTATTGGGCAAAATGCCTTATTGGAGGACATTCTTTCATGTATTCATTCTTTGATTGTCTAATATGAATAAGAGTAATATTCCTTTAAAAATAAAAATAAGGCAGGTGTTATATATAATCTTCATATGTAAATAACTCTAATTCGTTTTATTTAATTAAATCTAAATCTTAACTCATTAATTTCATGTCAATTCATATGGATGGTATTTAGATTTAGATTTAGATTTCAAAGTAATTTCATGATCTCAAATTCATTTTCTTTTAATCTCAAAAGTTCAAAATCTGATTCAAATCTAATTTTTAATGAATGATTCAAATAAAGATTTAGATTTTAATATTTAGGGAAATAAATTATTAACAGAAAAGGCATAGATTTTCTCAATAAATAAATTACCATGCCTCCCTAGTAAAAGCTATAAATTACCCAATTCGCCTTTAAATTATGAGGTGCATGCCCTGCATTGTATGTTTGACATACTTAGAATTATTCCCCAATAGCATGACCTAACAGACATATAATTATATTATTATATTATTATATTATAGTATCAATTCACTGTCACCTACCACAGTTTGAAGAGAGGGTAGTGCTTAAAATTTATAAAATAATGATAATAAATAATAATAATCATAATATAATAATCCCAATTTATAAATAATGCAGAATGCATGATTGGATTGGAATAGAATAATTACTATACATACTATAAGGAACAAAATTCAAAGATTTCATCCACTTAATATATATATATATATATATATATATATTAACATGATAGTTGCAATGACACGAACTGCAGCAACGTGACTAATGTTAGGACTTTAATTTATTCAAATTTCTTTTGCGTCTTTGTCTATTAACATAAACAAAACAACACACTTAAATCATTTCGTCATCAAAGCTTGGCTGCTTGTATTAAGGTTTGTATAAGAATGATATTAAATATTGTCACGCATTTATTTTGAAAAAATTGGGATTTATAGACAAAAATTAATTTTTTCATGTGAATTTGAGATTTTTTATTTTTTATTTTAAAGAAAATGTGCGAGCCTTGCTCACTTGAAAACTGATATTCTAAAACCTTTATATTGCATATATAGACTGTTTATGTGATATAATTAAAAAAATTTATTTACAGTTCTGAATAAGGAATTGCATGCATAATCACATTAATAAACAATAATAAAAGAAGAAAATATATCATTTAAAAAAAATATTATGATAATTTTAAACTTTTTTTAAAATTGAGTTTGCATAGCAGTACTGTCTATTTGATTTACAAGATAAATTTTCAATACTATAATTTAAATATTATATTTTAAGTGATGTAAATAATATATTTTACATACGGACTTCAAAATAGAAAGTTAAGAAGAGTTTATTTTATGATAATTGAGGGGATAAGTTTTCAAGTATTTGATCCATATAAAGATTAAAAACGAATCCTATTTTTAAGGCAGGTGCTATATATACAAATCTTTTTCTTATGTGAAATAGTCAACCCAAATCCTTTCTCTTGACCCCAGATTGAAAAACATCATGGTTTACGTGGCAAAAGCATGACCGCTTGACCAAGTTTGTCTCCGTTTGAGATCTTGAAAATCAGATACGTGTTTTGTGGTCCATTAGAACCAATGGACGAGGTGAAGTAATATTGAAGGATCGTAAACTGATTGGTGGGGTCTACCGAATGAGATGTCCCTATTTTTGGCATCAGGTTCAATGCCACTGTTTGACGTATTTGATTACGATAAAGTGTGATAAACATAAATTAGTTTATTGTGATTTTTTATAATAAAAATAATTTTATAATTTGAGAAAAAATTTACAATCCACATGTCTTTAAAATAACATTTTGTAGCCATCCAATCACCACCTACCACGTAGGCACTTCTCCAATTGCAAGTTGAGCCTGCCCTCACCAAATCACCACTTGTTGAGAAGAGTCTAACAAAGATGAGCAGGAAGAAGAGGACTTGTCTATAGTTTCTGAGGTATCTTCTGCACCTCCACATCTCCTTGAAGAAGGTTTACTTCAATGATGAGAATGGGTGCTCTTATTCTGCATCCATGGCTACCACAATGAGGTACTAAAAAAGACAATAAAACAATATCAACATCGTGAGGATCAAGAATTGTTAAATTTTCTCGATGATATTGCTAGCTCTCCAGTTATGAATTTTTCTTGAATAAGTTCACATTCATAGAACACTTGATTTAAGTCTTATAAATATAGTTTAAATCTTCTTCAATAGAGATTAAATCTTGTTTGATGGTTTCTTGAATATTTGTCAAAATAATTTCACTCTTACCAATAATCAACCTTCAATAGAGAGCATCTTGGATTTTTTACAAGGTCTCTCATAAACTTATTTTGAGGACTTGCCACAACTCTTTATGGGTTTGGTTAAAATTTAAAAGTTTTAATTATCTTTGCAACTATTTAATAAAAATCATATTTATAATTGATGCATGCAATCTCACAACGTATATTAACACTTCAAGACCACTTTGGTTTCTCAAAAACCTCATTCTCATTTGCAAATTGACTTCAGAATAACCAGTTGAGTGATGAGGAAGTCTAAGGAAAAAGATCGAGAGAGGAATAAAATTATCAAAATCTTATTGTCAGCATCGAGCGTGAGTCGTGGGAGACGGAGACAATTGATCGTCGTCGGCAGCAATGGTTCATAAGTGGGAGGGCATGGCTTCCATCAAGAGGTTTTCTCTTTGCACATTTGCGAGACTTGGAGTTGGAGAGCAGTGTTTCTCCTTTTTGATTTGGGCTCTCAGCAAGGTCATTTGGTGCGGGCAGGCTCAACTTGTAGTTTGGAGAAGTGCCTATGTGGCAATTGGTGATTAGATGGGTGTTAAATGATATTTTAAAGACACTCATATTGCAGTATTTCTCATAATTTAAATGTAGTTTATATTGTAAATTGAAATAAGAGAAATTGACATAAAAATTAAAGAAATTATTATTATTATTATCATCATCATTATTATTATCATTCGTTTAAGATTTAAAAAATTGAGTAATTTATTATATTTATGTGAAATTTTGAAAAAAATTGTAATTATTAGATAAACAAAAATGATACGCATCCTATTAAGAGATTTCGTTATTGTTCCCATTCACTTTGATTTTTATTTTTAGATTTTATTTATCTATTTAGTAATTAAGAAATTGTTGTGTAATAATATTATGATTTTTTCTATTTTTAAAAATACATTTAAAGATTTTACAAAAATATAAAAGAAAAAAAAAAGAAATGCATTAATGGAATGGGTAAGCAGGATCCTCCATCTGAATCCCTAGCATTACTCTTAGATAAAATGAATAAGATTTGCTATGTATAAGTGAATTTGTGGATTGATCTACATACTAATGTCATTCCATTTGTATTTGAAATTTAAATTTACACCACTTATATTTAAATTTAACATTCAAATCAATCATGTTAGATAAGTGTGTGTATTGGTATGTATAATTGATCACAACAAATTTTTTAAAAAATAAATTGAGATAAATTATGATGAGTTTTTATATCTAAATTCTAAACAAGATTTTTAAGCTCATTTTGGTCAAGTATTTTGAGAATATTTTATTTTTATTTATTATTCTTATTTATAAAATATTTAAAATTATCTTATTATCTAAATGTAATATTATATTATATTATATTTTATATTAAAATATATCAATTTATAAATTTATTCTTACATAATATTTTAGAATGAAAGTATTAAATCAGAAGGACACGTCGAGGTCATCCCGGGCAAGTTGCATAATAATAAGCAAATGCGGAATTAGTGGGACCCGTTAAGGCATCAGTCCGTAACACTAAACAATGATGCTATTCTCAAGGGAAAAAAAAAAAGAAAAGGGAAACACAGATGTCTGTTACTGCAGTGGATAATAACAGCCGTCGTGACTCTCTCAGCTTGCAGACGTGATTACGAAAAAGTTAGTGGTAGGCTTTATTATTTATTTATATTTTATTTAGAATTTTTTAAAAGTATTTTTAATATTTTTAATCATTAAAAACATTAAAAAAATATATAATCTTACTAATAATCACTTCTTTCATTACTAAGTAAAATATAAAAAAAAAAAAAATCAAATAAATAGTAAACAAATTATAATTTTATTATTTTTCTTAGAAAAATACAGGATATTTTTCAAGTTTAAGGAGTAATTCTCTTTATTTAAATTTAGGCTTCGTTTGGATTCAGAAGTAAGTTAAACTTATCTCAACTCACTTCCATTTCATCATTATATTTTTATAATTTTTTATACAAAACACAAATTCCTATACATCTTTTTCAAATCCCAATACACTTTTTTCAAATTTTAACACATCTTTTTTAAATATCAAAATAATAATAATATTAAAAAATAAACCAAACTCATTTCAATTCATCTAAACTCATCTCATTTCCGAATCCAAGCGGGGCGAGTTTCATTATTTATTATTTCTACATATTGTATATAATACTTATTTTTAGTTATTTATTTATATTTTCTTTTTTAAAACTAATTCAGTTCTTTATTTATCATTTATATATCATATATTTGATAAAAAAAAATTAAAAGTTAAAAATTATGTGTAATAGTGTGAAGCACTGAAGATAATAAGTAAAATTTTTCAATTTAATTATCACTAATCATGGAGATAAAGATAGCAATTCCAGTGAATTATTACCTTAGGGCATAGATTTATTCTTCACTCAAATCAAAACCTTAATACAAATTCATAAGCGGATTGATGTTTTGTTCAAAAAATTTGCAAATCCAACTTTTATTGTTGTATTAATTAACCATGAGCTAATCACTTTCTTTTATATACATTTGAATTTATTATTATAAAAAATGGTAATTGGTCTAAGAATTGATGGACGGGTAATGCTACTCATAATACTTTTTATTTTATTATCTTTTTTATCATATTTGTAAATTTTTTGTTTAATGTTATATCATAAAATGATGAAAAAATAATAAGAAAATAAAATAAAATTTCTCACATTGAAAATCTAAGTGAAAGAAGGATAAAACTCTAAAATTGGTCATACAATATATATAGTTTATTTGATATTATTTTAAATATTTATACCCGATTAAGAATAATGCTAGTTTGTCCACTTATTTGGATACTTTATTTTGATATTTCATGTATTATAATTTTTTAAACCTTTTTTCTTATTTAATAGTTAAAGAAATGATTATTAGTATATTAATATTATATATATGTTTTTTAAATATTTAAAAATAATAAATAATAAAAAAATGAAATACTAGTTTTACAATAGGATACAATAGAGCGGTGTTAGCACCGCTCATGCCATTAATATTAGTCATACGTTCATGCCTTCTACGATATACATCTGTATTTATATCATATATTGTAAACAAATTGTTATACATGTGTATCTCCACAAGGGTGCTTTGATTAGTTATATTTACAAAATATTAGTAGACCCCTATAGTTTCACTAATATCTCTAATTATTGAAATGTATTTTCTCAATCTCTAATATTCACCATCACTCAGTAATTTACCAAACTTTTAGAGCCCAACACGAGAGAATAATGATTTTTTTTTAAAAAAAATATTCATAATTCATTTATTAGAAAAATTTATATTCATGATCGAATATATTCTAGGATATCTTCATATCAAATATGACACTATAAATAAAATAAAATATATTTAGAATTTTACTAGTATACTATTTTCTTTTGTAAAGACCATGTGCAAATGTGGGCGAGTCTGAGAACCACATGCGATGTTTTTTTTATAAAACTACTGCTTTTTTTTCGGATGATTTTTGATTTGCAAATTTGCTTGTGTTATACGTATTTTTTGAGAGTTGTTAAAAAACTATAGATTTATATTTTAAAGTTTTGAAGAAAATAAAATAAAATTAAGTAAAAGAAATTTTAATAGACAAAATGAGTGAATGGAATAAGGAATAAAGAAGAGAGAGGAGAATGAAGCTCCTTCAGACGAAAATCAAATCTAGAGTTCTTAATTTTTTTTGAAAGAGACAGGAAAGAAGATAATGAAATGCATTATAATTAGAAGTTTCTGTCGTAATTGGTCAAATAAAATTTAAGAAGTATAAATAAATGTTCGCTAATAGTAATGGATCTCTTATAACTACATTTTAGGCCCGTTTGTATTTGAATGTAAGTTTAACTCATCTTTATTTTATTATTATAATTTTATAATTTTTTTATATAAAATACAAATTCTTATACACTTTTTTCAAATCTCAATACACATTTTTCAAATTCCAACACACATTTTTCAAATTCCAAAATAATAATAATATTAAAAAATAAACTAAACTCATCTCAACTCATCTCATTTTTGAATCCAAGCAGGGTTTAATCTTTGATCGCAATTAGTTTTTGACTTTTTTCTTCTAATTTTATTTGATTTATTAAGCTCTTTTTCCTAGTTGTATCCATATCTTTTTATTGTAATTGAAAGTTCCAATTTCTTATTTGACTATATTTTACTTAACTTTTGTTCGTGTGAAAGAACTTTATGAAAGGAAAATGTAAAGACTTGGGGGGTTGGAATATGCCTCTATGATGTGATGCCCTTTAATATATGACGCTGATTTATCTTCATTCCTTATTTAATTAATAACAAAGAAAACTAATATATGCTTCGAACTAAAAATTTATATTAGGAAGGTCAGATAAAATTAAAATAAAATAAAAAAATATCTTTTATTTTATTTATATATAATTTTTTATGTGATATAAAAAAATTTGATAATAGAATCTACAGTAAAAATAAAATATATTTAATACAATTTATATATTAAAAAATAATATAACATAATAAAAAGATATCATAATAATAAAAATATATTAAAAATACATTAGAAATCATCTAACTTTTTATTTTTATTTTTATTTTTATCTATAATAAAAATATATCATTATGTTATTATATCATTTTATTTTATATAAAATGTATTTTATTTTTAAATTAGACTAATTTTGTAGAGAAGACCAAAATAATTTTTAGAAAGGGAACCAACACAAAATAAAATTAATATTATCTTACACTATCATCAAAAAATAAATATATTTTTTAATTTTTTAATTTTAAAAAAACATATATTATATAATTTTTAATTGTTTTTTTCAAAAAAAAAAATAGGGATGGGGCCGTGGGGATGCCCCCTCCCCACGGCCACTGCTTAGAGAAAACAAAAGCAACAAAAAAAAAAAAAAAGACTATTTAGATATCTGAAATTTATGGTTGAGATGCTTTTTGACTTGCACTATTAAATAGTATTTTGTATTTTATTAAAATAAGGCAAAAAATTATATTCAAATTAAAAGAATGTTAAAAAATATAAAAAGAGAATTTTCTCTTCATTTTTTGTATTTATGTTTCAATTTCTTTAATAAATCAAGGAATATTAGAAGGTGGTACCATCATTAGAGCAGTAGGTTCGTATGGTCAAGTACTATAAATCTATGTATTGTGCATTGTTCTATGTGTGGCATGGTAGATACATACATGGGCATTTTCGGAAATAGAAATTTAGCTTTATTTTATGAGTCTCGGCTATAGCTATGCATCAGCATTGTGGGGCGTCGTGAAAGAGAAGGTCCAGAAAGGCACTGCAGCTTGAACGGACGATCCGAAGAATAAAACACCCCTTTCCTCTCTCTATTCCTTTGTCTCTCTCTGCGAAGAAACTCCTCCGTAAACACAATACTCCGTATATATTATTTAACAAAACCAAAAAACAAAAAAAAGTTGTGTTCTGTTTGGCTTCAACTACTTTCTTATAATTCTGCGGATTATTTCGTTTCATTTTTTTCTTGTTGGTTTTGGATTTCTAATCGCTTGAACTGAACGATCTTGAGGTGGGTTTCGTCTTATATCAATGCAAATGCTTAGATAAGCCAGGTACGTGTTATTTGAGGACTATGTTATTCTGGGTCTCTAAAATTTGTAATTTTTTTTTTAATGTTTGTTCATTTCGAAGATAATAGACCTGATCAGCTATACCCAATTATTACAGAGACATCCGAAAACAATTGAAAGGACAATTGTTGATACAAGTGGTCTGCGTGATCATGGCGGTTGCTGAGAATGCTAGTCAAGATTTTGAGAATACTACTACTGTAGTATCATCATCGGACTTGAATGCGCAGAATGATCTCGAAATATCAAAACCCAGAAATGATTCAATGGATATTACGAATGATCAGAAAGAAAGATCAGCAGCAACGACTTTCACAGTGTCGACGGACAATTACAAGTCTCAGATGGGTCAGATGGTGACTGGGTTTGACTCTAATGGGGTCAAGAGCCAGCAGATGAGGGCAGTGAAGTCTGGTGGTGGGTATGGGAGTAATAATCAGAGGGCTAATGGGTTGATGGTGAGAAATGGAGAGGACGGGGGCGAGAGTTTCAATAGGGATATGAGGGATTTGGAAGAATTGTTATCCAAGTTGAATCCCATGGCTGAAGAATTTGTGCCTCCTTCACTAGCCAAAAATCATACTTTCTTTGATGGTGGTGCTGGTGGGTTTGGGTATGCTAACAGTTTTATGCTTCAAGCTAATTTTGGGAATGGTAATGCCAATGGATATACTGGTAGAAGGGTATGTATCTTTTGACTGTCTTTTTTATGCTGTTTGGTTTCATGTAAAATGGAGGATAAGTAGTGATCTAATGATATGGATAGTCATTTACTAAAGGAGAAAAGAGATGTTTAGTCTTGTGTTTTCAGTTTCTTTGGTTACTGAAAAATGAAGGGCTTACGGAGGGTGTTGTATAGTGAAATACATAGAAGTGCTGCAACTTTTATGTCCTCTATTACAACTTGATCTTGCAGTTATTTGCAGCTTATCTCATGGTTCTTGGTTCTTTTATTTTAGTAGTTTAGTTCTTTTGCACTTTGCTTTTTAGTTAATTCTTTTTTTTTTTTTTTTTTTTGTTCTATTGAACATCTTGTAGAGGAGGAACGGCTTTAGTCAGGGGAAGCGTAGAATGAACGGTAGAATGACTCCGGCACAAAGGGAGGCAATGGTTAGGAGAACTGTTTATGTGTCTGACATTGATCAACAGGTAAATAGTTATGTCAGTTAAGTATAATTTGCCTTATCAGAAAATTCTAAAATATTAATTTTTAATACATTTTATAAATTTTTGGGCACCCTAGTAAAAGAGTAGTTCCCCTTGCTTTTGATCATGTAAACTATATGTCATTTCTTTATAATTATTTTTTTTCTTCCTTTCTGGGATTGATCCTCTTTGTTTTTTGCACAGGTTACCGAAGAGCAGCTTGCAGCTTTATTTCTTACTTGCGGACAGGTAATGAGTATTTTATTTTGCTCATGTATCATTTCCAAATTTATAATGATGCTTTAGGCTCCGTTTGGATTTGGAGATAAGATGAGTTAAAATGAGTTTAGTTTATTTTTTAATATTATTATTATTTTGGAATTTGAAAAAGTTGAATTGGAATTTGAAAAAGGTGTATTGGAATTTGAAAAAACTGTATTGAAATTTGTGTTTTGTATGAAAAATTGAAAAAGTGTTATGATGAAATGAAGATGAGTTAAACTCATTCTTGAAATAGTTATGATTGTACCTATAAAAAAAAGCTAGTTATGATTGTCTTCTATTTTTTTGTTTGGCCAAAGGTTGTTGATTGCCGTGTTTGTGGTGATCCTAACTCCATTCTCCATTTTGCCTTTATCGAGTTTACGGATGAAGGTATTGCGATAAATTTACCTATTTTTTCATATAAATGTATGGTAAACTTTTTTGTCCTACTGGATTGATATTGATATGCTTGCAGAGGGAGCAAGGACTGCTTTGAATCTGTCAGGGACTATGCTTGGATATTACCCTGTTAGAGTGCTGCCTTCCAAAACAGCAATTTCACCAGTGAATCCAACATTTTTGCCAAGGGTGAGGACTTATATATGATATCACTTGTTGCTCTCTCTTTGAATGATGATCTTTCTTATTGTTGGTTCTACAATCCAGATAATCTTTCTCCAAAAAAAAAAAAAGAATCCAGATAATCAGTAGTGTTCTGATTTTTTTAAATTTCTTTTCTGTTTTGTGGTTTCCTGATGTTTTCACGATGGTTAGTCTGAAGATGAACGTGAGATGTGCTCAAGGACTATTTACTGTACAAACATTGACAAGAAGGTAATTTGGACATATCTTTCTTGATTCTTATGGAATTAATGGCCAAAATGGCCCAATTTTTTGGCCTTGAATAATTGGCTTAGTTTGTTATCATTTGATTTTGGCCTTAAATAATTAGGTTTTCCTTCATTTGGTGCAGGTTACCCAAGCAGATGTCAAATTTTTCTTTGAATCACTTTGTGGGGAGGTTTGTAATATTTCCTATGCTAAAACCCCAAACTATTTTTTCTTCATGAATTCTTATCCACATCTTGAATTATTTCCTTGCATAGGTGCAACGCCTGAGGCTACTCGGAGACTATCATCATTCAACTCGTATTGCTTTTGTTGAGTTCACAATGGTACTTACCTCTGAGCTCTTGATTTTTACATGCTGAGTATTTTGATTCTTGTGTGCATTATAACTATTTGAGACTAGGTACGGCACATAACTGTCTCATATTATCTGAAGCTTTATTATTTTCTCATAAAAAAAAAAAAATTATCTGAAGTTATGTTAGCAGTTCTGGCTCAACAGTTTGGTCTCACTTGTGTGCATTCTCTTTGTGACTTGCATCTCTTCGTTATAGTGTTCGGCTTTTTTTTTTTTTACATACTTGGATAGTCCTTCAATATGGTGTGAATGTTTATCTAGCATAATTAAGCTTCTAGTACTTCAAAGCATTTAGCAGTTTCATGAATAGAAATTTATCTGTACTGCAAGAAGACAATGGAGGAGCTGAAAGTCTTTCTTTAAAACATTGTTCTCGTGGGTGGGAGCCATTGTTTGTAATGGATTAGGTGTCCATGACTTTATTATCAGTTGTAAACTCTAGTTAGGTATTTCTCATGTATGCTCCTTGTATATTTGGGTTTTGCCTACTTTTATGAATAAAATACTTTGATTACCGGAAAAAAAAAATAATCATAGAAATTATCTTGTAAAGGAAAATAGATAAACCTTGTGTGTAGGCATATGACTTTGCCAAGAACAGCACCTGTGCCATGCATCCTCGAAGATGTTATTAGAAGTCTTTTGAGACATAAAGTGTCGTTAAACTGGTGAACTCAAAAAAGCATTTCTTAGTTTTTCTGAATGCTTTGAGGTTTCAATAGAGATGGTAACAAAATTTTGATTTTCATTGGTAGAGAATTTTATGGATTTTGGTAAAAGAAACTTTTAAAATAATGGGTTTTTGGTAATAAATCAGAAATCCTTAAGCTATCTAGTTTTGGTTACACTGTGCGTGTGTGTGTTTTCGTGGTATGTCAATGCAGTTGTCGAGTGAGGCCCTATGTGGATGGGTTTTGGTAGTTGCATTCATCAAATTAGGCTATATGTAGATGGGTATGTTCCATACAGATGGGCAACTTTTTTCTATAGTTCTTTAAGAACTTGGGGGTTGGGTATGTTCCAACTTTCTCACCTCAAAAACTGTAGTAGACCAGAAATAAGATCTGTTATTGCATTATAATAATTGTATTATACATGTTAGTATCACTTAAATAAACACAGATCATGGCATTGTTGGAGATTTTAAGCATAAGATCACTGCTTCAATGTTATTATTATGTAATCTCGCATAGGAAAGTACTCGATTGAAAAAAATATCTTATTAATTATTTTGGACTAGAAGGTTGTATACTTTATTGATTTGCTTTTCACTTATAGATGCTGTCTGCAATAATAGATGTGGGGGAATTAGAGTTAGAGAAAACATCATTTCCCCTTCTACATTGTGAAATTGAGTGGCAAGTGGATTTTGGAGGGGAACCAAATCTGTGGATGGTGGGCGGGAAGGGTGAGATAGAGTATTGGTTGTTTATCATTATTTCAAATCTCGAGTTTTTATTTATGGAAAGCCAGCAAGTCCCTTTACTCTTGTTTTATATCGGTAAAGAGCGCAGTGAACTGTAATTGTGAAAAGGTTGAAGGCTTTGTTTAGAAGGTTAAGCAATGGTGGTCTTCTTACAAATTTCAAGGCATCCAAAGCATTATTTGGGCCTAGAAAAGTAAGGCATTGAAAGTGGATTTAAAAGTTTGGAATGAACAAACTTTTGGCAATGTAGTTCAGCAAGTAAAGTCCCTCATGGAAGAACTGCAAGCTATTGAGAAAGCATGGATGAAGTGAGGAATTATATATTGTAGAGAAGATGAGAAACCCAAAGGGAGAAGTGATCTGGAATGGTTATTGAAATTCCCTATGTACCCCTGTATGGCCAAATATTATCTAACAAGTTTCTCAATCAAATTGGTTAGATTTCAATCGTGTGAATATATAAACAATTAAATATATGCAATAAATCATTTATAAAGCATAACACAATAATTAGTTACGAAATGAAACCCTTTAAAGAACTCCTCAAAGGTAAAATCCTATGGGGCAGCTAAACCCAAAAAAGTCAATTTTATGAGATTAAGATCAATTACAAGCAAGCTATTCAATTACAAAACATTTGTCAATTGACTCTCTTATTTGACCAGACTAACGACCCATTTGTCTTCTACCGCAGTAGTAGTCAGAACTTTTAACGATCTTCAATTTATTGTCTTTTCTCTTGGAATCTCCAATGGCTAAAATCCAATCACCAATCAATGATTCTCTCAAATCTTGAACAAGATCACACTCGCAGGTGTATAAAAATTATAAGGAAAATTCTCTACTAATTTTTCTCTTAAAAAACTCTCAAATATCTCTAAATATCAGCTGTGGCCAAAAATCCTTGGTAGGGTTACGGTTTGAGTTGATTTAAATAGACAGTTTTGAAAGAGTCCTACTAAATCACATCTGTGATAGGTCATGCTTCATCAAAATTACTCTGTTGATAGGTTGCTTACAACTCTCCGAGAATCTTTGCAATATTTTGATTTTGAATGGTCTTCTGATTTGTCAATTCTAAATTTCGAAATTCAATATACTAGCAACCCTAACTGACTCTTAAGACTTCTAAAAGGAATTAAATTACCATGGATAAATCCATAGTTTGAATTACATTCATTCAAAAATTAAAACTTTAATGACAAGATGAAATCCTATCCTATTTAAACTCAAACACTTTATCACTAATCCAAGCCAACAAAATCTGTATTAACAGTTACACTAAAGAGGAGACGAGAAGTCATATTGTTGGGCGATTATCTACCAATCAAGAAGAGACAAGGATTCATATTGCATGGTTCTAATCTAAAGAGATTCAGAGGCCTACACTTGATGGCCTAGCTTTTGAATCCAATGGAGAGCAGGTCTTCTGGCTTGAAATGTGATCAAAGAAGGTATTATACTAGTGTTCAATGATCTTCATGCCAATTGCAAGTTTGAAAAAAATATTAATGCCTCTTACACCGCTCTCATAATGAAGAAAGCCAGTTTTGTGGATGTCCAAGATCACATACCTATTAGCTTAGTGAGAGGGGTTAGAAGTTTGTCTTAGAATTTCTTGTTAATAGATTGCATATGCTGAAAGAGGAAAACAAATGCTAGACTCCATTCTAATTGCTAACGAGAGCTTGGATAGTGAGCTGAGATCTGAGAGCTTGAATTGCTTTATATGGCAGACATTGAGAAGGCCTATGATCGTCTCAAGTGGAAGGTCCTTCTATACATAATGTGTAGATGTGGTTTTGGGAGAATATGGCGACCTTCTATTCGTATCTCTACATTGCGCTTTTATATTTTGGTGAATGGAACTCCTTTCAGCATCTTCAGTAGCTCTTGTGGTTTAGAGTAGAAAGATGCTTTGTCTCCTGTGCCTTTTATCATTGCCATGAGGTTCTTAGCAAAACAATATTTGCTTTTGCTGACAAATTTTCTATCTGGTTTTTCTGGGGGGTGTAGGAGTTCGGTAGTGCTTAATTTATGACGTCTTCCATACGCAGATGATATATTATCATTCTTTGGGGGGCAAACCAATGCCATCTTGTGGAAACTTCTCCACTGTTACCTCTCATAGAAGTCTTGACTATGTCTCAGTTCCAATGTGGTTGATCATACTTTTCTTTATTTTTATCACTAAAACAAAACTTTATTGCTCAATAGGCCTCGCCCAGTGTACATACAAAATACATACTTTGACTAAGAGGACCCCATAGAGACAATAAAATCATGAAAGTCCATGTCATTAAAGTCAATAGCAATGGACAAAGTACATAAAGTGCTAAAAAATAACGAAATAAGATCCACTATAGATCTCTCATTGTCTTTGAAAGTTCACACATTGCGCTCTTGTTACAAGCACCACATGATACAAATGGGAATCATCTTCCATATTGCTCTAATCTGATGCGTGCCTCCTATAGATGTCTAGTTGGCCAATAAATCCACCACCGTCTTCGGCATGACCCAAGCCATCTCTAGTCTACCAAACATCTCATTCCACAATGCCTTGGCTATCTCAAAATGCAATAGAAGATAGTCTACCGATTCTCCTCTCTCCTGCACATACAACACTAGTCCATAATGATAAGTCTCTGTTTCTTGAGATTGTTGGTCATATGAATCTTACCCAAGGAAGCTGTCCACACGAAAAAATCCGTTTTAGGAAGCACCTTGTGTCTCCATTGCCTTCTCCAAGGGAAGTGTCGGTTTGGCTCTTGAGAGAGGGCCTTATAGAAGGATCGAGCGGAAAAAATATCTTTCCTCGTTGGTAGCCACCACAACCCATCATCTTGAAGCAAATTTGGTTGTATGGAGGGGAGGCCATAAAAATCTGCAAAGCTACTCATCTCCCAATCTTGTATTGCCCTACTAAATATGATATTCTAGTGGATTTGCCCACCTAATGTCCCAAGAACGTCTGGCAATAAGTCTTCCTTCGCCCGAGCAATTTGAAAGAGTGTACGGCTTGAAGGGTGTTTCCACCACACCATAAGTCTTTCCAGAATTTGATCCTAGAGCCCGTCCCCAATTGAAAGCGAGTGTGATGAAGAGCACGCCTTAATCTTTTCTTATATGTTTCCATAAGCCCACTCTATATGCACCTCTAACTTCTTGAGTACACCATTTCCCCAAGTATCTTCATATTTGCACTTCATCACTATCACCCACAAAGCATTTTGGATCTTGGTGATATCTCCACCAATGTTTTTAATACTGTACCGTAATGGCCGGAATATGCCATACCAGCCGGTCATCTAGTACAGGTTAACACCCTATTTTGTACTGGCTGGTATATCGGCCGTATTGGTCTCGTACTAGATTTCGGTCATTCACTTTTTTTTTTCATTTTTTATTATTTTTTTTATCTCAATTCATATTAGACTAATTACATATATATTTATACATATAATTTATTTATATATTGATTATTATTTTGAAATATAATTTATATATTTATATATATAATTTATTTATGTATTAAGTATTCCGAAACAGTATATGAAACGGTACCTATACCGAAATATTTCGTTCTAGTACCTTGACTGATACGTCTACCGGTACGGTATTTAAAACATTGATCTCCACTACCATTTTCTAAGTAGTGTCCTGTTGAATTTCCGTACATTTCTAATACCTAAGTCTCCATTAGAGATAGGACGACACACCGTCTCCCATTTGACTAAATGAAACTTAAAATCCTCCCCCAAACCACCCCACAAGAAGTCCTGCTATAGTTTTTCAATTTTGTAAGCCACACTAGCCAGAATAGGGAAGAGTGATAAAAAATAAGTTTGTAGGTTATAAAGTGCACTCTTTATCAAGGTAAGCCTACTACCTTTCGACAAGTATAATCTCTTCCACCCTACCAATCTTTTTTCGATCTTCTCAATCAATGACTCTCAAATAAAGGTAGTCCTCACAGCTGCACCCAATGGAAGTCCCAGGTATGTCAATGGAAGAGACTCGATCTTGCATCCCAGTGTACTAGCCAACCGTCAAAGGTTTGGCACTTCACTAGTTGGGACCATGATTGATTTATCAAAGTTCACTCTTAGCCCAGAGACTGCTTCAAAACACAAGAGCAATGCCTTCAAAGTTCGCACTTGATCTCGGTTTGGCTCACAAAAACAAGTGTATCACTTGCAAAAAGAAGATGAGATATGTTAATGGTTTCCCTATTCGGGGTCCCAACTGAGAAATCCTCCACAAATCTGTGATGAGCCAGGGCCGAAGTCATCCTTCCTAATCCTTCCATCACAATGACAAACAAGAGTGGTGATGGTGGATTTTCTTGCCGAAGTCCTCAAGAACTATGAAAGAAACCCACTGGGGTATCATTTATTAACATAGAGAATTTTACCGTAGATATACACCAATGGATTCAAGATCTCCACCTTTCACCAAAACCACATCTCCCAAGGAGATTGAGTAGGAAGTCCCAATTCGTGTGATTATATGCCTTTTCCATGTCCAATTTGTAGATGATTCTGCACTAGTTCCCTCGGATGACTTGATATAATTATGGCTAGCGGGATTGTATATTCAAGGTTCACTGTCCACAAATGGGTTTGAAGGACACTATCTGGTAATTTTTCACGCCATCAAATTCCGTTAATTGGAAATTGTAGAGTAAATAATTTTTAAAATAGGTAATATATATGTAGGGGCTGGTTTAGTTCAGTCTTGGTGAATATATTCCGTCAAAACAGTTTGGTTCAGTCTTGGTGGATAGACTCTGTCAAACAGTTTGATTCAGTCTTGGTTTGGTCAGTGCAGTTCAGTTATCTGGTCATTTTTGAACAGCCCAAAATTGGGAACTTGGTATCAAATATGAGATTTATTTAAAATTACATATGTTCTCAGTTGTCCCAAGAGACATTCTAGAAAAACTTCTGCACGTTGATTCTCTCTCTCTCTCGTCATTGAAGAAGCATTTCACCACCTATATTATGAATTTCTAGATTTTTCCTGGCAGTCAGATCATTCTTCCAACCTCCAAATTATCACTCCAGGGATTGGAAGTACCATCAAGTGGCCAGAAGCCAATCTCCATAATCCATCAATGCTCTTCATTGCCATCTTTAACTCGGCAATCAATCTGAAGCAAGTCCTTGGACGAGTCATCTGAATTAGAATCATGTGGAGAGATTCTCATATGTTTATTTTCATTGTTTCCCCTAATGGTTATATCACTCCTAATACATTCTTGCTTGATCTCCTTTCCCCCTTACAATGCCATGTAATTCTATCTTGTCCTTTATGCAATATGGATCGCTTGTACATGTGTTTGCCATGTTATGAATTTTACTCTGGGTTATCTATATTAATTTAGATAACATCGGTAACTCTGGGTTATCCATATTAATTTGAGACATCATCCATTTTTATGTTAAATGTCCATAACTTCGGTAATTTAAGTTTGAGGCTAATGAAAGATCATGCTGATAAATGTTATGCAAATTGGAGTTTTAAAAGCTTGGGACATTTCCACTTCTTACCTGCATAACTCTGTCTTTGTACCTGCATAATTTGTATTTGGTGAAATTTTGCTTCTATGAATTGTGGATTGTGGAGGTGATAACTTTTGATGTTCGTTTTACAACTGGTTGATAGAAGTGTTCATCAGTTCTATGCATAAGAGTGATTGTTATTTTCGACTTTCAACTCGTGCAGGCGGAAAGTGCAATTGCAGCTCTTAACTGTAGTGGTGTGGTTTTGGGATCACTGCCAATAAGGTTGGTGTGGCGGACTGTATTTGTAATAACTGATTTTGTCTTTTACCATTTCAGTTTCTTTTTCCCAGATTTCTGAAACTATTTTTATGCAGGGTAAGCCCATCAAAGACGCCTGTTCGACCCCGTTCTCCTCGCCCGCCATTTCACTGAATCATACTTTAATGTTTTCCAGACTGATGTACTGCCGATAGTTTATAGTTACAAATATGCATAGTGGCAGAAATGTTTTAAGGTACTTGCGGGTTTAAATCCATCCTTTTGTTCTTCGTATTGCAGTCGAGATGTTTGTTATCTAGTTCGAGTAATTTATGGGTTATTTGTTTAGCTTTGTAGAGTTGGATGGGATTTTGAGGCTATCAATGGTTTATTATGCTGGACAATGTGATGAATTCTGTAAGGGTGGTCCTGAGGAAAGCTAATGCCCGTAGGTTGTGTCCAACAATCTGAAATTCTCTCTTCCATATCTGTCCATCATTTGATGTTTGCTTTTTGGTCATTGTTGGTAGTGTGAAAGTTTAGTTGGGTGCCCTGCTTGCTCCAATTTCAATTTCCATTATTTGCTACCTGACTCTCTATGTTCTAACAAAGATGTACGGCTGAGAGCGAGTTTGACACTGAATTTTCTCTGCAACAAAGCATAACCACTGTCCCAACCATTATCACCACCGGTATTGCCGCTCTACCGTCACTTGCCACCCTATTGAGTTGTCATCTAATCCTGTAGCTGCAACCAACTTCGGCACAAAACTTATGCCCCCGGTGGTCATCAACCGACGACAGTCACCACAGCTACCACCACTCCACACTTTTCCAAATAATGCGCCCTCCATTCTCCATCTCTCTCTGTGCTTTTGATTGAAGGTAATCGTCCAATTTCTTATCAATATCGAAAGAGATTTTTATTTGTCATGTTTGGATTCATGAACGCTGAATCTTTAGTGCTGATTGAGGTTGTTTAGGCTCAATAAATACTGATCTTGGGGTGGCACTCCAGATTGAAGTCGGATGTGTTTGAGTGGTCAGCATCATTTCCAATTAGAATTATCATTACAGATTTCGTGACGTGGTAGAAAATACATTGTGCCTGTTTGGGATTGTCATAGGTCTTACACTGACACTTGGGTAGACTCATAATGGGTGTTGAGGTGAACTCTTTGGACCGTTTGGATATTTAGAATATTTCGATATATATGTAAATAGTAGGCAAATGATTTAAGTAAAGAAGTTTTATTGAGTTTTAGAAAAGAAGAGACAAAAAGTTGAATAAATGTATTATAAATTAAGAAATATATATTTAAATATACTTTTTTAATATTATTTATTTTAAAATTTGAAAAAGAGCATTGGTTTTTTAATATTTAAAATTAGGTAATGATTAAATAAAACAGTTGAAGATTTGAATTTTAAAGTGTGTTTTAGTGATGTTTAGAAAGAAAATATATAAGAATATCTTAAAATACTTGAGAATGGATGTGTTTCCCTTAAATGATTTGAAATATCCCAAGTTGGTGGCTTTTGCAGCTAATATAGGGTGGTGGAGTTCATCACTTATTCTCATTGGAGCACAAACTTACTCCTTACAATCCTCCCCACTTAATGGCTGTGACCTCAAGGCCAACCCCACACAATCCCCTCCCTCCCCTTTAGGGCCGTTGGCCTCAATGCCACTGACAATACTTCCCATTGTTACAAGACCTTGCCCACCAGATATGGATAAAGGTTCCTTAACTGCCAAAGAGACTCCCATGAGCTGTCTTCCATAGGTGCCCACAATCACTTTACAAGGAACTCAGTTACATCACGATTTGCTTTCTTTCTTAATTCTTCAGTCCAATATTGCTTTTGGCTCAGGTTGAATCTGTCCTTGTAGGTCCAAAGACGGTAGTGTAGAAAGTGGTATAATGTGTTGTCTCAATTTTTTCTTCAAACAAGAAACATTGAAAATCGGATGAATTTTGCAGGAAGCTGGTAAGTCCAGTTTGTAAGCCATTGTACCAACTCTCTCCAGCACCTGAAAGGGACCATAGAAATTTGGAGCCAGTTTCAAATTATGTTACGTAGAAACCGATCTTTGCCTATAAGGTTGAAGTGTCAGTAAACCCAATCCCCTAATTGGCCTTGCAGTTCTCTTTCAGTCTGCAAATTTTGTCATCATTTTCTGAGCTCTCTGCATATTCTCTTTCAAAAGGCCCATAAGTTGCTCCCTTGATCTCAGCTACTGATTTACTACATCATTAGTATAGTACCTAAAACATAAGTATGCAGCTTAGATGGGGGAAACCCATACAGAGATTCAAAGGGATATATGTCAATAGAAGAATGACATGTGGTGGTCTAACACCACTCAGTCAAAGAAATCCACAAACTCTATTCATCGGGCTTGTCACCGGTATAAAATCATAAATAGCCTTCAAGCACTTTTTTAAAGACTCAATTTTCCCATCATATTGAGGATGATAAGTAGAACTAAAATTCAATGTAGTGCCTTGCAATTGGAAAGACCAAACAAAATGGTAAAGATAGGATTCTTATTTGATTCAATGGATCTGGGCATACCATGCAATCTGCATATCCCATAAAACATATTTTAGCAACATTAATTGTTGTATAGGGATGGGAAAGAGGAAAAAAATGGTCAAAGTTTTTTCAATATGTTCACAACTATAAACACCACACTTGCTCCTCTCTAGGCTGGAACATACTTAATAAAGTCTATGAAAATGTCTAACCATGGAGCACTTGGTATTAATAGGGGCTTCAGTAATCTAGGACGGTGTAAAGTTTCATACTTATTAACTTGACACACATCATTCCTTCAGAAACCTTTTAACATTCTTGCACAATCCTTCTCAACAACAAATCATGCTGCATTGAATAATGGTTGGGGCCACTTAAACCATGTTGCAATTGAGAATATATTTCACTCAGTTTGGGAGAGAGCAAATAGCTCTGCCTGAGTTCTTCTATCCAAAATGGGGTTGGAGATTAAATAAGAGCCATTATAGTTATTTTGTCTTCAACTTTTCTAGAAAGTGTATCAACTACTTTATTCTCCATGTCCTTATAGTCAATTGTAAAATCATAACCTAAAAATTTTGTTATTTACTTCTATTGGGGCTCAGTATCCACATTTAGCTCCCGCAGGTATTTCAAAACCTCTTGGTTACTTTTGATCTTGAAAGAATGATCCAACAAATAGGGCCTCCACTTGCTAACTGAAGAAACCAAAGCCAATAGTTCATTTTCATATTTAACAACATCAAGGTCTTATCTTTCAATGCCTTAGCCGAGAAAAACAGTGAGATGACCCTTTTGCATAAGGACTGCCCCTAATCCCACTCAGAGGAATCACATTCAATGGTGAAACCTTTATAAAAAGCAAGTAATCTCAATAGATAACGTTGAATTACATCTTCTTTCAAATTTTTAAAAGCCTAGTTGCTTCTTCATGCTATGCAAAATAACTCTTTTTTAACAAATGAGTCAGAGGAGTTGCTATGATTCCACAGATACTTATGAACTCTCAATAGTAAATAGTGAGCCACAAAAATCCTCTTTAGGGTTTCAAAGTTGTTGGAATAGGTCGCTCAACCATATAAGCAATTTCAACTGGATCTGCCTTCACACCAATTATAGAAATTATATGTCTCAAATAGTCAATTTTACCCTATGAAAGCTACATTTAGACATTTACAAACAAGTTATATTGTCTCAAAACTTCCAAATACAAATATAAAATATTCCCCATGATCATCATGGTTCTTGCTATAAGCGAAGAGGTCATCAAAGAAGGCTAACACAAAGCTTTTAAGAAGGATTTGAATACTTTATTCATCAACCTTGAGATGTAGCTTGGACATTGGTAAAGCCAAAACGATTACAAAAAACTCAATGTCCTTCATAAGTTCTAAAAACTGTCTTTTGCATGTCTTTCTACTTCACTCTGATTCGATGATAGTCCGATCTCAGATTGAGTTGAGAAAACATATTTGCACCCAAACTCATAAGTAACTCATCAATGACAGGGATAAGAAATTTGTCCTCGATGGTCACTTGATTTAATGCTCGATAATCCACATATATCATTTAGCTGCAATCTAATTTTTTAATTAACAACACTAGAGAAGAAAAAGGGCTATAACTAGGCCTTATTACCCCATATTTCAACAATTCTTGAACAATTTTTTCAATTTCTGTTATATGATAATGTGGATATTTGTAAGGCCTAATTGATACAGCACTAAAACCTTCTTTCAAAGTAATGATCGGAATATCTCATGGGTGGCAATCTCACTAGCCCAGCAAAAACCTCTTGTAACTCCTTAGTTCTGCAACTTCATCTTGAAGACTTTCAACTTCTTTTTTTCGATCCACTGTTACTATTTATAAGAACCGGCTTTGCCTCCTCACAAGGGAGGATCCCAAACACTTCACTGCATGCTGTACCTCAATTCCTTTAGAATCTAGCAACATTACTTGTTTTTTTTTTATTTTTTTATTTTAAACTTCAAAGCTCATAAACATCTTAGTAAAATTTCAAATAATTAGGCCCAGAGTTTTCAACATTGGACCCCAACTACAATATCACAGTTACCCAAAGTGAGAACATGAAAGGCACTGAAAATTTGAAACATTGGATGCTAATCCCTTCCGTACAGCTTCTCTTGCTTAAGACTACTTCCCATTAGCCACTTTTACTTGCAAACTAGTGTCATTTCGAATTTTCAATTTAGCATCTTGAACCATTAATGGATCTAAAAAGTTATTAGTACTTCTTGAATCAATCAAAATTTTCACCCAACAAGATCCAAAATAATTGAAAATAAGACTTGACCAAACAAGTCCTTTGAGTCCGTTTTGTGGGTTACCACTAATTGGACTATGAATAAACATTTTACTTTCTACATCACCTATGTATATATATTATTGTTGTATTTATATTATTGTGTTAGTGATTATAAAAGAGGATTCAATTTAATGATTCTTTCCAAAAGAGTGTCCTCAATTCTGTATATGCAGAGTTTGTCAAATAATAAATTATACAAAAATTTAAAATATCAATATTCTTTATACTAGTCAATATTTTTAAACCCTAAATCCTCTATATATATATATATATTGTTTCATCACCAATTTAAACATGCAACTGGCATATTGAAGAATGAAATAAGTTATAGGCTACAAAGTTTTGAATGGAATTTATCAATCTGAATCACCAATAGTGGTCAGGGTTGTCACTTAGTTGGTGATTGTGTAACATGACTTTTTTAGTTGTTAGTTCTTAAATTTTTTTATAAATTTATTTTCGCAGATGATTTTTTGAGTTTTGGGTGTTGTCTATATTGTATACTTGGAAATGAGGTTGTCTTTAACTAGAAAAATATCCTTTAAGTTTGGTCTTCTATATAAATAGTACATTAGGAATCAATGTGTTTTCATATTAGCATTTGAATTTGGTGGCGCAACCCAATTATTAGCAAATCTTGTATTGAAAATTGAGATGGCTCGACCTTGAAAGCTAATTCGTGTGTAAGCAATTCTGACTGTCATACTATTTACTTTACAATCTACTTTATTATATTCTCTACAAAGACTCGATTTTATTTTTCAAGAAGCCGCACACTTCCCTTTATTTCATAGGGTTTATCTAGCAAATGACCAAGTGGTGAATTGTTGTTGCATTTCGCGTAGTTGTTTGTGTAAGGATTTTAATTCTATAAATCTTCATACACACTCCATAGTTTAATGGGTTTACACTACCTCAACTTGAGTCAGTTAATTGATAAGTCAAAGTGGACACAAATGGTTTACATGATGGGTAAGAAAGCTATTTAAAGTACTAAGAGAATCAAGAGTTTTCACTTATAACATAATTAGGCTTCTATTCATCAGAAGACAGTCGTTTGATATACGTTTGATATCTCAAGTAATTTCATATACGTTAGGGTGATCATTCTCTTATAATCAGATCGGCCCTTCATCAAATTACTACAATAAATATACGTTTTATATCTCATGTAATTTTATTAGATTTAGGATCATAGAGCATATATTATCAAAAATCATTTTAGAAACTAAAATTTCATGTTATATATTTTAACACGTAGTATCAAAGCTTATCATTACAAAAAAAACCTATATTTTTTATGTTCAAATCTAAGTAACGACACAATTTATGGATTAATTAAAGTGTGAATATGTGAAATTTTACCAAAAACTAGTCAATGTATGTAAAGTCCACATGAATGTGTTTATCCAATTTTGTTTTCTATATAGTTTGTGGTTATGATATGATACTGAGAGAGAGATCTTCTCTGTTATTACTGGTATGTAGAGGATTGCGGGCCAGCACTGTAGGCCTGGAAGGATGGCACAATTCAACAATTATAAAATAAAAAGTAAAAAAAAAAAAAATAGAAAGCTAGTGATTCATGGCCCGACCCCGCATCGACTTGGGTTGTACACCGGGTTGACTAACCGAATTCGATCAAATTATTCTAATATTTATTTTTCTAAACCAAACAGGAAAAATTATTTTGTTTTTTCTTTCTTTCTCAAAGAAATATCCTTTATTATTTAATAAATGTACGAATTATGACTATTAATTATACAATTCTTAATTATTGTCACAAAAAAGGAGTCTCTTGAGATAATCCATATAAATATAATTAGACATGATTTCTTCATGTAATATTCTAATTATGGATATATATCATTATTTTCATAAATAAGTTCATGATATGAACACAACTATCTGCTACATGAGAAGTCTTAAGTCATTTTTAATTTTTGAGGTACTTTTTATGAAGAGGAAATACAGTTAGAAAAAAATGTGAAAATTATTGGATTGGATTAAAGTCTTGAGTACAATAAAAATGATAATAAATTAGGATATAACCTTGGTATATTTTCTTAATTTCTTGAAAAATATGTAGTAAGACTCTTAAAAGACAATGATATATATATATATATATATATATCTTAAATCGTGTTCCTAGTAAGGTAATCTCATTTTTTTTTTAAGTTGTGAACTGATAGGATATTCAGTTTAAGGCATATACATGTATTGATAGTCAAACTAAAGTAATACTTTGCAACCATATTGAAAAGAAGTTGGATCCACCAACAATTAATGGGCACATCATTGCTTACTAAGAGAGATCCAAACGATAAGTCGTATTATTCTTATCATTGTCTGATTATGAGGAGATTGAAACATCAAATTTCTTAAGTTTGGAAAAGTTAGTGCGAGCATATATTCTAGAGATGTGATTGTCATGTAAGTGTATTCTTGTAACTTTGATAATGCTTGTTCTTCCTTTTACTGATTATCGTAGCACTAACACGTTATAATAAGTAAATAACCATATATCTCATAAGAGAATAACCATTAAAATATTGACCATGAAAACATCAGAACAAGTAGTCTCATGCAATCTTCTTGACTTACTATTAAGTTAGATTAGATGGTATATTTTGAAAATCAAAATTTGACATTGAAATAAGTAAATATCCATTTATGTTTTAACAATATATAGAAAAGAATCAATGTATAAAAAAGTGATTAAAATCTACAAATCAATGTAAAGTCAGTAATTTCGTCAAAATGTCTAAAAAATATAAAAATTCAAATGTAAATGAGTCTTGGAGACAAAACCTTGACTTTAGAGGTAATGTTAAATGATATAAAATTAGAGTGACAATCAAAGATATTTTTACTAAAAAATGAGCATTGACTGAAAATAGAGATTTTCTAATAAACTTAAAATGATTCATTCAAGATCACTATAGTATTAATAGCTCTTTATAATTTAGAGACATATAAAATGGAAGTGGAAATAATTGCAGAATGAATCGTACGTAGATTTTGAGACCTACGAGAAATAACAAAAATAGCTACTTAGAAAAGGTTATATATATTTTTGAAAATGTCATATGAAGCTTGATAATACCAACACTATTTTTGGATTTAAGAAAAACACTTATTGTTGATTCATATATCTAAAGATGAGTTGCAATATGTTTTTATTCAAAATCATGCATGTATATAACATTTTGGCTAGTAGAAATCGTGGTTTGTACTATATAATTAAAACTATGTTTCTATAGAACTTTAAAATGCAATTTATGAGTACTTTACATGGCCTAAATTAATGTGACATGTTTAGTATTTTACAGTATCCTAAATTAATTAGGCTATTAAGGAGATTTTGTGTTTATTGGTTATAAAGAGTTAAACGGTTGCACAAACTTGTACATGGCCAAACATCAGTTTTATATTTGGTATCCTTGGTTGTTGCCAAAGTAATTGTCGTACAATTACGATGAATAATAAGGAATAATAAAAAAGAAAATAAGAGAGAAATGATACAGAAATTTACGTAGTTCGACGATGTGCCTATATCCACAGAAGTGAGCAGTTAAATTTTACTATCATCTGAATTAGGATTACAATATATATATTTATACTAATCCTAGGTGTACCGATATATTTAGAAAAAATTACAAAAATACTCTCTTACCGTAGTGAAGGAGTGTTGCCCCCATATCTTCAACTAATCAGCGTTCCCACTAAAGTAAAACACGCAAGGCAGATGCCGTTACTCGCTCGCTCTCTGTTATCTGCTACTTGCCACTTTATCTTCATCAAATATGAGCCACATACTCCAATAATCTCTATCTTGACGAATATCCACTCCTTAGGAGTAAAGAAAATATAATTGGGAACTCCACTTGGGACACCGAGTTGGGGCACCTCCCATCTAGCAATTGGAGACATTAATTAAGTCAAAACAGTGCTTGAATTTATCTATAGTAACAGGCTTTGTCGACATGTCTGCTATATTCTCAGAAGTGTGAACTTTCTCAAGTAGTAATTCACCAGAAGAAACCAACTCTCTGATCTTGTGAAACCTTACATCTATGTGCCTGGTCCTTGCATGATACACCTGGTTCTTTGCCAAATAGATGACACTTTGACTATTACAATGCAGCTGAACTCCACTTTGGTAGACACCCAGCTCATTGACTAACCATGTAAGCCACAAAACTTCCTTGGTAGCCTCATCCACTGTCATATATTCTGACTTACTAGTAGATAGTGCAACTAGAGACTGTACCATGGACCTCCAGCAAATAGGCCCTCCTACAAAAGTGAATACATATCATGTGGTGGATCTCCTGTCATCCAAGTCTCCTGCATAGTCTACATCTACATATCCTACAACTGAAGGGTCACTCTACTGTTTGCTAAACATGATGTCATAGTCTGTAGTACCTCTCAAATATCTAAAAATCCACTTGACTGCATCCCAATGTTGTTGACCTGGATTTGATAGAAACTTGCTCACCACACTGACAGGCTGTGCCAAATCTGGTCTTGTGCAAACCATAGCATACATCAAACACCCCATTGCACTTGCATATGGAAAATTTGACATGTCTTGAATCTCATCATCTGTCTTCAGGCACGGTATGGTAGACATTTTGAAGTGATGTGCCAATGATGTACCCACTGGTTTTTGAACATGTCCAATACCTTTTCAACATAGCTACGCTGAGATATTCATAATTTCCGGGAGGCTCTATCCTTGCGAATCTCCATCTCAAGAATCTTTTTGGCAGCACCCAAATCTTTCATGTCAAATTTTGTGTTTAACAAAGTCTTCAACTTATTGACCTCACTCATACTCTTTGCAACAATCAACATATTATCCATATAGAGTAACAAAAAAAGAAATGAACTATCATCAAGGCTTTTTTCATAAATACAGCAATCATACTCACATCGTTTGTAGCCAATTCGGATCATGTAGGAGTCAAATAGCTTGTACCACTACTTTGGAGACTGCTTAAACCTATAAAACGATTTCTTTAATTTATAGACTAAGTGCTCCTGTCTGAGATGATTGAATCCCTCTGGCTGTACCATGTAAATCTGCTCCTTCAAATCATTATGAAGGAAAGCTATCTTTATATCCATCTGCTTCGACTGCCTGTCTAAATGTGCTACCAAAGCCAACACTACCTTGATGGAAGTCTGCCTGACCATAAGGGAAAAGATCTCATCATAGTCAACCCATTTTCTTTGTGAGTAGCCTTTTGCTATTAGACGAGCCTTGAACTTTTTTCCCTCTTTTTTTGATACTGCTTCTTTCTTCTTATATACCCATTTGCATCCTATTGCTCTTTTCCCATCTGGAAGCTCTACCAAATCCCATGTCTAGTTCTTATGCAGCGACTTTATCTCATCTACCATAATACCCATCCATCTACTTTTCTCTTGGTTGAGTGTTGCCTTATGAAAATTAGCAGGATCTCCACTACTAATAATAAGTACATAAGAAACCAAATCTTTAAAATTGTATCTGGTGAGTTGCCTAATAGTGCGTCTAGGTCTGTCTGTGGCTATAGTGTGATGCTCCTGACTCTCTGAGCTAGAACCCTCTGAATCATGTGCATTATCATCTCTATCATGGGTCTCTAACTTTACCTGCATCACATGCTTATCACTGCTGCAATTTTTTGGCATCTGTTTATCTTCTCTTTAAGTATGCTGTAAGATGGATTTTTTTTTATATCAAAAATCACATTTATACTGATCACCACCTTGTTTGCCGTCGGATCCCACAGCTTGAAGCCTTTCACCCCTTTCTGATAACCCAGAAAAATACATTGTCTAGACTTTGTATTAAGTTTCGATCACCCATTTTTGAACATCCAAACATTCTCAAGTCAGAGTAGTCTACCGCACTGCCTGTCCACACCTCTTCTGATACTCTCTCATCTAGTGTTGCCCTTAGTGATCTGTTAATCAAGAAGCATGCCATATTCACTGCCTCTGCCCAAAAGTTCTTTTCAAGTTCTACATTCAGCCTGAGACACTGAGCTCTCTCAACTATCGTTCTGTTCATCCTTTTCGCTATACCATTTTGTTGTGGTGTCTTGTGAACTGTAAAATGTCTTTTAATCCCATGCTGCTCACACAACGCTTGGAATTTCGAATCTGTGTACTCAATACCATTATCTGATATGAGGCATTTAATCTTCCTCCATGTTTGGTTCTCTATACTTCAGCTTTTCACAACTTAAACTTGACAAACGTTTTTGACTTGTGCGCATAAAGTACACTCAGATCTTTCGTGAGTAGTCATCAATGAAGCTCAAGAAATACATGTGTCATCCATGTGATACTACGTTGATTGGTCCCCAAAGATTTGTATGAACATAGTTAAAAATCCCCCATGTCTTGTGTGTAGTTGTCCTGAATTGCACCATGTTCTGTTTTCCAAGAACACAATACTTGTAGAAATCAAGCTTGCATGTCTTGACATCCTTTAATAGATTTCTCTTATGAAACTCCATCATTCCAAGCTCACCCATATGACCCAACCGCATATGCCACATGACTATACTATCAGACTCAGACTCAGACTCCGCGGCAGCAACTCCACCTACAATTGTGGTATCTAGTAGTCTATAAATGTTTCATGCTAGTTTCTGTCCTTTCATCACTATTAGCACACATTTACTCACTTTCATTACTCCACTTATAGACTTGTAACTATAGCCATTACAATCTAAAGTGCCTAATGAAATCAGATTCTTTCTTAGATCTTGTACATGTCTAACATCACACACTGTTCTAACCATACTATCAAACATTTTAATTCTGATATTCCCTATTCTAAAAACTTTGTAGGATGAATTGTTATCCATAAGAATAGAACCATAATTTACTCACCTACAGGTATCAAACCAATCTTTGTTAAGTGTCATGTGATAAAAGCATGCTGAATCCATAATCCATGAATCTGTCAGATGATCTGAACTGGATGAAACAGCAAGCATATCACCGTCACCACTCTTTGAATCTTCTTCTTCCACTATATTTGCAAACTTTGATGGACCCTATTTGTTTTCTGTATTCGCTTTCTTTTTCTCTAGACACTCTTGTTTAATGTACCCATTTTTTCCGCACTTGTAATACGGGATATCCTTCTTCTTCCTCGATTCAGACCGGGCTCTATTGTTATTCGATCCATTTCGAGACTTGCTTCTTCCACGTGGTACTTCTTATCACAAGTCCTTCATTTTGTGAAGTCTTATCATTAGCTTTCTTCCATTGATGAAAGCCTAACAGAACACCTGTGACATCCTCCAACTCGAGATTTCTTTCCCCCACATTAGAGTCGTAACCAAATTCTCGTACGTAGGAGACGTTGGTAAGGAATTCAGCAACATCAATGCCTTATCTTCGTTTTCGAATTTCACATCAACTCGCTTCAAATCGTTAATGATCTGATTGAACACGTTGATGTGTGGGCTCAAATTCGAGCTCTCTGATATCTTAAGGCCAAACAGCTTTTGCTTAAAATAAAGTTTGTTCGTCAATGATTTGGACATATATCAACTTTCCAGTTTCAGCCAAACTACTGCCGGTAATCCTTATCCATGACGTAATACATCACGTCATCAGCCAAATAAAGTCTGATAGTCACCACAGTCTTCACTTCCAATTTGTTCTATTTTGTCTTCTCCATGCCTTCTTGTTTCTTTTTGCATAACGCTTTCACCATGTCTTGTTGCACTAATAGATTCTTAACTCTCATCTGCCATAATCTGAAATTGTTAGTTCCACTGAACTTGATCGTATTGAATTTCGCAGATGAAATCTTAGGCATCGTAATCTGAGCTCTTGATACTAGTTGTTGTGATTGTGCATAAATTACGATGAATAATATGGAATAATCAAAAAGAAAATAAAAGAGAAATAAAATAAAGATTTACATGGTTCGGCGATGTGCCTATATCTACAGGAGCAAGCGGCTAAATTTTACTATCATTTGAATTAGGGTTATAACATATATATTTATACTAACTTTACGTGTACGGACGTACTTAGAAAAATTATAAAAATACCCCCGTACCATACTACGAGGGCGTTGCCCTCGCATCCCTAACTAATCAACGTTCCTACTAAAGAAAAACACGCAAGATAGATGTTGTCGCTTGCCCACTCTCCGCCATCTACCACTTACCATTGTATCCTCATTAAATATAAGCCACATACTCCAACAGTAAGTAAATGATATTTAATCCAAACTATGGAAAAAGTGTCATGTACTTTGCGTTAATATATTAATTTATTGCCTTTAGAAGAATTAATACTTAAGTGATATTTAAACTCTATTTTTGTGTGATTGTCCTAATGATAAAATATACAGTTATGGTTATGTAATTTGCTACTCACAAAGTTATTTTATAGATAAGTACGAGTAGATCTCTTACCGCTTCATGTACAACAAAGGTTGAATTTGGTGATGCTTTAAGGTCACATTAGTTTATGGTATATGGCTGAGGAAAATTATTTTATAACTTAGAATTATAGACTTTATAATCAAGCCATTGAGAATGTACTGAAACAATTTCTTGTAATAATTTTCTCCAATATAATGAGTATTTAAAAAAAAATTAAATATCTAAGTGTCAAGATAAAAGTATACAAACAAATAATGTCTATCTAATATATCAATACTACATTCATGATTGCAGATTAAAGAACATGTTGGAAAGATGGACCTTATGCCTACATCCATAATGTGAACATGTTAACAAGATTAATAATTTGAGACATATCTATTATGGTTATTTCTATTGTATTGTCTTCTTACTGGCGTTGAGACATATCTATTATGGTTATTTCTATTGTATTGTCTTTCTAAATGTACATTGAATGTTTGGATGATGATGACAAGATGATATCTAAAATAGAGATGAATTAGAAACCAAGATATACAATATTAGGCTTAATTTTCCTGATTAAGAATCATGTGAAATTAAGTTACAATTATTGTAGCACATTGAAGAAATGTTGTTATTTGTATAACAAAAGACCGTTAGTATTCGTATCGGTAACTAATTTGACATTAATTTTATGAAACTTATATAATATATTTTGAGTTAGGAGGATTTTTTTAAAAAAATAAATTAAAGATGCACATATATTTATGTCATAATCCATATAAGTCGTTTTAAAGAAAAGTTTTGAAAATAATTTTTAAGTTATAAATAAATATTTTGTTTTTGTTCTATGTGTGTATGAGCCAAGTGGAAAAATATAAGAATTTTAACTTTATAAGGTGTCACACACTCCATACTTCTAATGGGTTTATACTAGCTCAAACTATATCACTTAGTTGCTAAGTTATAATGGGACACAAATAGCTTTAAGGTTAGCAAATCTATTTAAACAACTTAGAGGGTCAATAGTTCTTAAAAGTTGTTAGGTGATCTTTTTCTCATGATTAGATCTACTCTTCGTCAAATTAACATAACAGAGATATGTTTTATATTCCTTACAATTTTATTATATTCAATATTGTGGAGCATAGATTATTTAAGATGCTTTTAAAAATTATAGTTTACTATTAAAAATAATTAAGACCTAGTTTGTTTTTATAAATAAGATGAGATAAAAATTAAAAATTAAAAAATATATTGTTATAATATATTTTTTTAATATTAATTTTGTTTTGAGACTTGAAAAAGTTATTTTAAAATTTGAAAAAGTTTATTTATTTATTTTATTTTGTATGAAAATTTAGAAAAATAATAATGATAAGATGAGATGTGATTATTTATAAAAACAAACCAAACCTAACAGTTTGAGCCTAGCTTTCATATTAGTCCAAAACCATGATAAATTGGCCATGGATAAAGGAAAAAGTCCCTTAACTTTTTTTTTTAAAACAAAATTGTAATTTCATTCAATTTCAAAGTTTATTCAATACAAACTATATCATATATAACTATGTTATACACTTCCTTTGAACATTCTTCCAAGTTCCATCCACACTTGTTCTTCTTGCTACACAGGCCTAATTTAGGCAAAAAAAAATGAGATACATTAAACTCCTTTCTGTTTATGAACTGAATCGACCAACTGAGTCTGAATCGCATAGTCTCCTTTACATCCTCATCTAGTTGACCATAACAATTCTAGCATTCTTCCACCATATAGACTACCTTGATAACTTTTAAGATATCACCTACGAAAATAGTTACAGGAACCTTTAATTCAACACAAAGGCGCATAGCTCTACAAAGAGTCAAGATTTCTGCCATCACATGATGAGCAACACCACCCTCTTTACTCATGCACAAGGACCTCTCTTTACTCGTCCCTCTGTATGATCCTAACACCCATTCTCTTTGCCTTTGAATCAAAAGCAGCATCCCAGTTCATCTTAAATCAACTACCCACTGGTGGTTGCCACTTAACCTCCTTATTTGCTGTGCCCACCTCAATTTTTCCCCCATTGAATTGCTCTAAGCCAGGTGATACTCAAAACTCTCTTGCTTGCTTCACCCCTACTTTTGGTTTTGAATTAGAGAAGGTTCTTTCAAAGATAAGCTTGTTTCTTCTATTCAATAACCCTTTCATGATCGATATCACCACTTCCAACACATTCTGCTCTAATATTTGAGTCATCTTCTATTCAATAACCCTCGCATGATTGATGCCACCACTTCCATAGGGTATGATAGATTGGATTCATATTTTATTTCACATATAGGGCACAAATTAGGGTTCTCAATGACTTTATTTTTTGTAAGTTTCACTTTTGTAGGCAAACAATCACTCAAAGCCTTCAACATAAAAGTATTCACCAAATCTGGTGAATTTAAGTTCTACACTGCTTTCTAGCAAGAATCTTTCATTGAGTAAAATCGATTATTCTCCCTCCCCCCTTCACCTCCTTCCCATCTCCAAATGATAAACATTTTTTACATTAAAAAGATCAGTCTTTGTGTGCCTCATGTGCCCCAAATCAACTTGTCCGTTTAATCAGACAAACTGATTGGTATGTTGCAAACTGCACATAGCTCCTCAATTGATAGACTAGCTGGGAAGTGAGAATATCAACACTTCACTTGTCCTACTAGTAGACACAGTATAACTAACACTAACTTATGTGTTTGCTTAGTGAAAAAATATGTCTCGAGGAATATCATATCTTGAAAACCCACTAAAATAGGAATCCCATAATGGATACAAATATATTAGAAAATGACAATATAATTCTATAATATTAAAGAGATTCTTTTGTATTTATCCAATAATACATGACAATCGTGAACTTAAACACGGAATACAATATATAAATCTTTATATTGCTGAAAGCGAGGAGTCAGTATTGTGGTGTTATAAGCAACCTTCTCCTTTTAATGAATATATGTATCTTGTCAAAAAATAAAATAACAAAGAATAGTGCTACATATATTTATAGTTTAACTTGGGGGTATAAAAAGTCCGGTCTAGAAAAGCTATGGATTGGTTCCATTCGGTTCAAAGATTTTTCCATCCTGGACCAGACTGAAATTCTATTCAGTCCAACTGGCCTAATTCAATTCGGTCCAGGGACACCTGATATAATTTAATGGGCTAAATTTAGTCCAAAATTTTGTAATGATCAAATTTATTTTTTTGCCCAAAATTAATTATTTCAGCCTACTTTACGTATTTATCACATATTTAACCTAAAAAAATTAAAAAAAAAACTTCCTCTTAAAAGTTTATATAATAATAAAGTATAAAATAATAATAATAATACACTTATTACTTATAAGTTATTAACCTATTACTAATACTCTATATAGATATACTATAATTTATATTTTTCTATTATAACTATTATAATACGTTAATATTATAAAAGCATATATTATATATTAACATGCTATACTACAACTCTTAATACATATTAATATTAATATTAATATTAATATTATATACTATTACTTATAGGATATATCATATATATATAATATATAATTTCTTTTTAATTGTGGTATTCGATTCGTTCTGGTCTATTCCGGTCTAGGAGAAGAAATCTCTTGGATCGGGACTGGACCGAAAACATTCGGTCTTTAAAAAAATTGGATCCAACTGGACCATATTACACCCAGATCTGGTCCAGTTCGATTCGGGATAGTCGGTCCGGTCCGGTCCGGTCCGGACCGAAATTCTTACACCCCTCTTTTAACTTACAACACTCATTTTGTTAATTATATTTTGATTTGAATTTTGAATTTTATAATTTTCAATATATTAATAACTTACATGTGAAAAAATATATATTTTTTTTTATAATTTTTCTTAAGTTCATTTAGCATTTCTAAAAACACACGTGTATAAAAAGATATTATTAGCAAGTCCTTTATTATTTTTTATATTTTTATTGTTCTCTAACAAGACATCAAATAATAAAGACATCTAATTTATCCAAATGATTAAAAAATAAGTTCAAATAATAAGAAAAAACTCTTTACGATAAATGCTATTCATTATTCTTTCATCATTCTAATTTTAAATCATTAAGAAATTATTTATTCTTCTTTTATTGCATTTGAAAGAGATAATAAAAAATGATAATAATAATAATAATAATACGCAATTCATGTAGGCAGAATAATAATAATTATGATAAATTATTTTTTGTTTTTTAATAGCATACAAAAATCCCAATCTCATTTATATTTGTAAAAAGAGATAAACTCTATAGAATAGTCAATTCATTTCATTGGAGGAAGAAGGGAGATTTTTTTTTTGAAAGGGGAGTTACGCATTCCATTAATCACTAGATTATAAAATCCGATTACAGGGTGATCTGGTATTTAAGATAACCAAATCCTCAGTGAGCTCTAAAGAGTCTTTTGCAGACAGAGTTTTGCAAGACTATGAGCGAAAGAGTTACAATTTCTAAAAACGTGGTTTGCTTTCCAGCGATGAACCTTGGCTAAAATAATTTGCGTATCTGACCAAACCATACCCACTTGGTCGTCCCGTTTGTTGCTACTGGATATTCCTTTGATCACCTGTAAGTTGTTACCTTCTAGGATCACGTTTTCTAACCTCAGGTCAGCTGCCAACTTTGCTACATAGAAATCACCCACGGACTCCACCAGAAGGGGGTTCATGGAGACTATTTTGGACAACTTTTGAGTGGCCAGAATGGTGCCATCAGAATTTCTAACAACTAGCCCCAACCCAAACGTGTCGAGTTTTTTGGGAAAGGCAGCATTTCAGTTAGGGGTATAAATGGTCCAGTCCGGTTCGAGAAGTTTGTGGACCGGTTCCATTCAGTCCAAAAATCTTTTCACCTTGGACCGGACCGAACTCCTATTCGGTCCATATCGGTCCATTCCAATTCGATTTAAGAGCGGTCTGGTCCGGTCCGGTCCAGAGGTACCGTATATGATTTAAGGGGATAAATTTAATTTCAAATCCTGTAATGATCAAATATATTTTTTTGGTCCAAATTTAATTATTTTTAACCCTAATACTATTATATTAGTATATTATATATTTATATGTTCATAAATAGTGATAAATTAGTAATAATATATTAAATAATAATTATACATTTATTATTTATAAATTATTATTAATACTTATATAGATATTAGATATATTATAATTTATATTTTTATACTACAACTAATTAACTACTATAAATTATAATATGTTAATATTATAAGAGTATATATTATATATTGATATGTTAATTTATATTATATATTAATGTATTATTATATTAATCTATATTAATATTAATATTATAATTTAAATACTATTATTTATATATACATACATATAAATATATATGGTTGGGAGTTCGGTCTGGTCCAGGAGGAGAAATCCTCTAGACCGGAATTAGACCGGTTAAGTCTTTTTACAACTCTAGTCCCAGTTGATCTTGAAAGTGCCTGATTGGGGGGTTGCCACGAGGACTGCCCATTTTAGTTCTTGCAGCTATTGTTGGGGGGTTTTATCTGAGCTGAGGAGAATTCTTCTAGAGATGCAATGGAGTTTCTGAGCAGTTAGGTAGGGTGGAGGAAGGTGCCCTCAAAGATGGCTCTGTTCCTTCTATCCCAAATACCTCTCGCCACTATTGCAAAAAGGGCCAACAGATCCTGGGAACAAGTGGACTGAAAGCTCTCGAAAATTTTGGTGAAGCTATCAGAAAATATGGGAGCTTTTTTGGACAAAGATGGGGCCCTGCCCCCACACATTCTTAGCTAAGTTGTAATTCCAAAAAACATGTGCCATATTTTCCTCTTCCAAGTTACAGAAAGGGCATAATGGAGAGTCTGCTATCTCTCGCCTATATAGGTTCAATTTTGTGGGGAGGGATCCGAGGCATGCCCTCCATAGGAAGAAGGGAGATTTGAACAAAGGGCAATCTTTTAACAATTTTGATTGGTTATTTTAGCTCTAAAAAATGGCAATCAGGTCCCCCTTCGCATTTAACATGCAGTTCATCCCCCAACCACTAAAAAACAATCCCATGTAACACGTGGCTCTTTCTTTGCGCTATTGTGGATTGCTTATGTCACACGCAGTTCACTAACAACAAAACAAGATACAAAAACATCATAAAATAACAAGCAATGGTTAGATGCATGTTTCAGCATATGAGTAAGTTCGTAAAATGTTTGCATTGCATTTATGGTTAGGATGCGATATATGCTTGTAAATATCATGTCATGTGTCGTCTTCCAATTGGTATTAACAGGGTCGCCACATTTCAAGATTGCCACATTTGTAACGGAATACTGATAAAATAAATAATTTTAAAAAATAATATTAGATACACTCTTGTATAGTTATATATGCAGAATTTACATATTTTATAATTAAGAATATTATTTATAAATTTAAAATTTGGTCGTAGCCATAATTACTTGTTCTAAATTTTCTCATTCAGATACCTGATTTAGAAAAAAAGAAAAAAAAGAAAAAAAAAAGGAAATCATAATATCTGGATCAATTTAATATTACCAATTCATCTATTACTGCATGATGAATAATCTTGTGACTTGTGCCAAAAAGGCAAAAATAATAATTTTATGTATGCTTTAAGAAATGCATGATGATCATAACGTACGACAAAGACATCGTTCTTGGTAAGACCGTTTGATGGAAAGTTGGTTAGAGCATTTTTATTTAATTATTTAAAATTAAATTTTAAAAAATATAATTTTGTATATATATTAAAAAAATTAATTATATTTGATCAAAAATAATAAAATAATAAAATAAAAATATATTTTTATCTTTAAAAATAAATAATAAAGATATAAGTTTTGTCAAATTTAATCATTATTAGACAAAATTTTAGTTTTATTATTCACAAAAAATAATTTTATTTTATTTTCTCATTTTTATTTCTTAACTTTTGAACAAATATGATTAAATTTTTTTATAAAGATATAAATTTATATTTTTTAAATAATAATTTTAAACAATCTAATAAAAATATTATTATTTTATTTAGAGTCCTACTATAGTCACAAACAAATTATTCCGACTTTAAATCCCGCCTAACGTGTCATAACAAATATAATAAAAAATATTAAAAAAATATCAAACAAAGGCAGAATAAACTCAACAAAAAGTAAAGCACATACAAGAAGGGTGAAATAATCCCGTCCCTCTCCCTCTCTCTTTCATCGATGGCCAAAGAACCGCTAAGCTGGCCGAAGCCATTACTAGCATCTAGCAGCAACTCAAAGAGCTGCAATGGCCTTCAACCTGATCCAATCAGTGCAACCATTTGGCTCTACTTTTGGTTCTTCTGGTTGAACGATGTTGGATTCATTTTGTATTGTCTTTTTGTTCATTCTTTTAATTTTCTGCGTAATGTGAAAAATAAATCAGAAAAAATACTTGGGAACTGATGCTTATAGATCATCTTAGAGTACGATTAGCTAAAATTCTCTTTTAAAAAATATAAATTTGTACGCTTTCTAAATAAAATTAGTCATATTTGATAAATAATAGAAAAAAATAAAGAAAAAGAATTTTTTTTTCTATTTGTGAATAATAATATTCCAAAACTTTTTAAATTTAAAAAGTTATTATTTATAAATGGAAAAAAATAGAATATTCTTGTTTTATTTTCTTTTTTTATTTTTTATTTTTTATTTTCTCTACAAATAATTAAATATGATAAATTTTTTTTAAAAAGTATACAAATTTATACTTTTTATATATAAAAAAAAAATTAACTAATTTATTACTAGTGCTCTTAACTAGTGAGAGGTTATCAAAGTTGAACTAGAGAAAAACGCAGAAACCAATTTTCAAAAGATTTGAAAACTTTCGTAAAAAATTATTTGCTGGGTATATCGGAGAGATGCACGTTGGGGGAACCTTTGAAAATTTACCCTACGCAGAGAGAGTTGGGACTTGGGAGCCTGCGCAAATCTGATTTTGGAAGAGACGAACAATACTTGTTTTTTAAAAAAAAAAAAACTTTAAACCGGCTGCACAAGAGCATGCCATGTCAGACGGGAATTTAAATCGGGAAAATGCGTTTGTGGAATAGCATTTCTCTTTTGTCTTACAAAGCAACAACAAAATGTTTTGAGTACGATAGAAACTCATGATGGCCTTGAATCTTGATTACTGACGGTCGACTTGGAGCATTTTATGGATGAAATGAGATGTTTTAAATAAAAAATAAAAGTTGAATAAATATTATTAAAATATTAATTTTTAATATTATTATTATGTTAAAATTTGAATATTTATTATATTTAATATAAAAATTAAAAAAATTATAATAATAAAATAAAATGAAATGAAACGTTTTTCAAATTCAAGTGAAGGTAGAATAATGCTTGCTATAAATTCCAAATAGATAAATTTTATAAATTTTTTAATAAAAAGATAAGTTTTATTAATGAAAATTTGGTTTTTTTTTTATTTAATATTTTGTAGATAGAGTGTACTTTATAGGAACTTATACGAGACTTGTTTATTTAAAATTTATACAAATTATGTCTCTTTAATTGTTGTGCAATAGTAATTAGAAAATAATAAATTTTATTAATATAGTATATTAAAAGACTAATGATAAGTATAGCTTTATGGTATGCAAATTTTGCACATTTCATTTAAAAAAGGTAGAGTGCACAGATCATATCTTTTTTTTTTAAATAATATATAAGATCTGCATATTCTAAAATTATAAATATAATTTATGGAGTTTTAAGTGATTTCATAACTCAATCACTTTAATAAAAAGCTCGTTTAAAATATAATTCATTAGCTGTTATGACTGTAAATTATATAATATATATATATTATTTTTAGAAGTCATTGCGGAAGATAACATAATTTCATATGGCTGATATAATAAAATTGATTTATACAATACAGGCTTACAATTAAAATTATAATGTATAATAAAATTTAAAATAAAAAATAAAATTTAACATCGTACTTTATTAGAATGGAGGAAAGATTTATTCATAATTTATTTTCTTATTATTCTCTTATCATTTTCATGATATAGCATTAATATATGAATGCTCAAAAACAATATATAATAAATAATCGAGAGATCTTGCTGGCCGGTCAAGCTATTTAACCAAGAAAAGCAGCCATTCATTTACAATTTGCCACATAATAACATCCACCATAAGAAAGATAAACCACATCACACAGAAACACATCAATTTTGCACAAAGCATTTCTTGACTTGCACAACATCATCTTTCTTGTTGCCTCTCTCTTCCACCACCACTATCTTAGTTCAACCAAATTGAGTTTAGTTTTCTTTTGTTTTAGTCTTTTGATTATAATTGATCTGTAACCTAAAACTAATCCAAATATAATTCATATTTGGATCAAAAGTCATTTCCTTATTTATCTTGAAATTTAAGAAACTTGGAAAATTAGGAATTATCGTCAGCTAAAAGTTGTGAAATCCTCATGCTCTCGAGCACAACCTACTACAATTCATTATCAAATCTTGAATCCTCCAGAAGTGCAATCAAAGTGGCATGTTGATTTTAACAACCGGCTCGCATTCAAGATACCAAAATTTTAACTTTTAAGAAATTGACAAAGAAGAAGAACAAGTGTACAAAAATGGGTTTGGAAAAGATGAACTTTTTAAATGCTAGATTTCTCGACCAGTAAATGGTTGGGATGGGAAGAAATCAATCTTAGATGGGAATCAAAATACAAAACCCAATAAAGATAAGAATTGAAACACAAAACCCAACAATCATTATTTGATTTGAAACAAATGGAGTACTTGAGACTGTTGACGAATAGGATATCATCGATGAAGAAGATATTGTCACGCGTAGAGGATTTGATTTCTCTTTGTGTGTAGGGGGTGGAGGGACGAAGTGCCTTAATGCAATAGACTGGATTTAGAGAAGATGGTTGCTGCTTATGTTAAGGACGTATCTTGTTCCTATCCTGCAATTGTTCACCTACAAGAAAGTGAAGAGATTCGGCGGTTTTCGCCTAAAAAAGCTCCGATGCCTAAGTCAGTAATCTTGCTAATTATTTAGAATTAGTTCAAAAGCCAACCAGAGAATAGCATTTCCATAGAGGGTTACCTGGTTTATATAGGCATAGTGTTGGTGCTTATCCTTTGATATGATTTCCGTTTATAAGTTATCTTCCCATAACAGATGTGATCACGTATCTACATGAAATCCCATAAAATGTGCTTAAGATTTGAATATTAGTTTATGTACGTGATTCTGTGGGATTCTATCCTTATTCACCTTCCTGGATAAGTTATTGGGCTCATGGTATTAACTTTTTTCTGTTCGGGCTATCATACTGGTGGGCTTCCAGACCCCTTGACTTAAATAGGCTTATAGCTACCCCGCAAATTCTTTACGCCTCAAGGCATAGGGAATTCAATTTATTTTGATTTTGTGTGTTTTCGGTTCCCGCTCAAATATGCATGAGAATATGTTCTTTTTCGTGATCTTTCACTTGCATGCCGTCCTTTCATCTTCGTGTCCGATAATCGTGGCAGTAGTGGGAAGGTTTGGCATGTGACAGTTATTTTACATCTGACGACTATTTCTCTATCTTCGCATCAAATCATAATGTCTCGTCTGTTGGTATTCCACGGTCATCTTGCCCTTTAAATACCCCATTTTTCTCTTTTCCTTTCTTTTTTCTGCTTATTTTACTCCTTGGTGTTTCTCTCGTTCTTTATATTCTTTCGTTCTTGTCTCTTATTTTTGCTTCTTTCCTTTTTACAACTCTATGGTGGAACAAGGTAGCGGTTCGGTTCAACCTTTTGAAATTCTCGATAGCACAACGTTTGATGGATATACATGGTGCTCAAGTGTTCGAGAGAAGCATTTGACTGGGATTTTGGGGGATTTTAATATTCAAAGTTCAGTTGTGATGAAAGCTCCTGAATCAAGATGCTGTGATAATAAAGGATTCGCTGGTTGGGTGGCTATCTCTGTCGCCCTCTTATTCCACGGGTTGAGGCTTCCCTTTTGTCGCCCCATTCACGACATTTTGGATCTTTTGGAACTTCACCATTTTTCCCTAAGAACTTATCTATGTACTTGCATTATTTTTCGGATGGTTCTGGAACCCCTCCACAATCTTTATCCCGATTTGACTGCTCGTGAGTTCTTGGCTTTTTTCGATGTGAAGGCAGCTATCAAAGGTTGTATTGTTGGTTTCCGCAAAAAGAAAAAGAGGCAATCTTTAGCTTTATTTGAGAGTCGATATTTTAATGCCAAGGCGTGGACCACAAAGTTTTTTTTCATCAGCGGTTAGGGGTGGGAGTTCCCTAGCCAGGAGGAGGTCTTCAGGAATTTTCCAGTTAGGGCAATTTGGCGCCTTATCCCTGATGGACGGTGTTTGTGGTTTCTCATGTCTTCCTTGTCCCGTTAGCTGGCTCGGATTGACATTATTCGTGCTTGGGCTACAGATCACATGGACGACCTTTAGACTGATAAGCTGTTGTCCCCCACCCACATAGATTAGTTTCTGACGTCCCCCAATTGCTCATTCGTCCAGGGACTTGATTTCATGATTATTGATGTCATTCCTGCCCCTCTACCAAATCCTTCTGATAAAACCACAGTAGGTGCCCTTATTGTGCGGGAGAAAAAGGATAAGCCAAGGGAGAAGGAGCGACCAGAGTTCCATATAAGCTAGGGAAAAAGGGAAAAAAGATTGAAAAAGAAGAATGATGAGAGTCAGAGGAAAAGAGCTCGTGCTGAGGATTCCTCTCAGCTCCCTCTTTCAAAGAGACCTTCGATGTCCGCCGAGAAAGTTCGGGAGTGGACACCTATACTCCCATCTTCAACAAGGGAGTTGGCACTCACGACAGGTGCCTGCGAGTAGCCGCCCCACGGGTCTGAAACTCATTTGGGGGGCAGTTAAACCAAAACAATTTCCTCACCCATGGCTACTACACCTGTCGCCTTTGGTGATTCCCCCATGAGACCATGCTCTGCTGGCTTGAGGAATAGGGAAGGACTGGCTAGCATTGCTCTTTTTGAGCTAGCCGCCACGTTCCGAGTCCAGGCGCCCAGTCCTTCAGAGTCTGCCCTTGTGTTCGCGCCTCCAGCTAACGAAGGTCCAGTGAGGGGTAGCGATCTACCTTCTGGTGTAGCGGCCGCCCTTCAGTTGGAAAGGGTTACTGGTTCCAGTGCCCACCCCTTATCTTCATCTGAAACTACTCCTAGGGGAATGGGGGAGAGTTTGGTTAGCACCCGACCTACTAGTCGAGAGGACTCTCAGTCCCCTACTCCTGAGGGCACCTGTGAGGAATCGGCCGTTGGCCGATCTAACTTGGAAACTCTCCCGACCACCATATATGGAGGTTATAGTCCATCATTGATTGGAAGTGGCGAGTGTATCTCACCCATACCTTTTCTTACGTCTTCATTTGGTGGAGATGTCAAGTCCCTCACAGAAGCGGAGTTGGATGTTTTGCTTTGGGAGGGTGCTCAAACAGAACGGGGGGAAGCAACCTGCCCTGAGGTACCGCTTGACTCTAAGCACTTGTTGGACTAAGTGACGAATGCGGCTCCTAAGCCTGTAAGAATTCTAGTAGCTCAGAGGGTTGATGACCCCGTTGAAAATACTGGGGGTGACGGCAGCGGGGGTGCTTCTTCCTCGCTTATTCTTATTCAGACCAATATCGTTATGGAGATGGCGAACCAGCTAAAGGATTAGTTTTCAACAGTAACCTCATGACTTCTTTTTGTTTTTCTTCCCTCTTTCTTTCTTCTCTTTTACTCACTTTGGTTTTTTTTTTCCTTATTCATAGGGCGTTGACAACTTGGCAGCGCGCATAGTGGCTGACTTTGCCCGTAGGGAAAAGGAGATGAAAGGGCGGTGGCAAGCCGCCAAGGCTGAGCTGGAAGCTTTGGTTGAAAAAAACAGGGAGCACGAACTCCGCCTGGACCAGGTGGAAGGTTTTGCCAACTCTCTTTAGGGGAAGTTAGAGCTCCGTGATGGTGAGGTTTTTGAGTTTTGGGAGGCTGTTCGCCTTGCTCAAGAGACGAAGGTCAGGGACGATTTCTCCCAACAGGTTTTGCAGTCAGAAAGAGACCTAGTGAAGGTTCAACTTTCTGAAACTCAACGGAACTTCGATGATGAGTCTGCCTGCTTGGGCTCGGAACTCCTCACCCGAAACGAAGAATTAAGCTCAATCCAGGAGGAGCTCGCCAATTCACAGGAAAGGTGTAGTGGGTTGATTAAAGACTTGCTAGACGCCCTGGAGAAGGCGCGCCTTACAGCTCAAGATCTTTCAGAGACGCAAGGTTCTTTGACTAAGCTTCGAGAGCATCACCAGAAGTATAAGGCGAGTCGTGCGAACATAGATGAGGAGCTTAGGAAAGCCAACCTGGCTGCTTTGGCCAGGGACAAACAGTTAGTCAGAAACGCAGACCAATTGGTTGTTGCTCAAGCAGACATCGCCCGCCTTCGGGCCCAATTAGCTATGGTTCCTCCGGTTAGAGACACGACCTTCACTTATGGTCATGGGACTTGTATTGTGCGCCTGAGAAACCGTCTCTTGGTTGATCCTGCTACGGACCTCCAGGCTCTTGATACTGGCTTGTTTTCTCCTGAAATGGTAGCTTACCGCCGTGTTGATATGTTCGGGCACCAAGAAGTTCTAGATGCCTTTTTGAACGTGCCTCCACTGTCGCCTCCTAAAGAAGGCGATGCCCCCTGACTCAAAATCGCAATCCTTTGCACTTTACTATTATTTATTTTCTTTTTATCTTTACTCTGGTTGCACATTACAACCTTGACTTGTAATCAAATTCTTTTCTTGTAAATAATGTCGATTATTTGCTTTGATATCATATTCTCGATTTATAGTTGGATATTTTCGAGTGTTCGTCTCAATCCCTTTTGCTGTCTGTTTTTACTCTCGCCTTTAATTTTGTTTGAATCATTCTTGTGATTCAGGACCTTTCCTTTAATCCTGCAAGCTAGGTAGCTGTCGTGGGTCTTTTCTTAGCAAGGCGATCCTCGACCTTTCCTTTAACCCTACGAGCCATATAGCTTGTTATGGATCTTTTTTTAGCAAGGCGATCCTCGACCTTTCCTTTAACCCCGCGAACTGAATAGCTCATCGTGGGTCTTTATTAGCGAGACAGGGTCACTTGACTTTGTGCCCCCTTTTATGAAAGTTGGCAGGATCATTGCCTCTTTGCCACTTTTTATGAAAGTTGGCGGGGTCATTAATTCTGTGCCCCTTTTTATGAAAGTTGGCGGGGTTACTACCTCTGCACCACTTTTTATGAAAGTTGGTAGGGTCATTGCTTCTGCGCCCCCTTTTTATGAAGGTTGGCAGGGTCACTGCCTCTACACCACTTTTTATGAAAGTTGGCGGGGTCATTACCTCTGTGCCCCCTTTTTATGAAAGTTAACGGGGTCACTACCTCTGCGCCACTTTTTATGAAGGTTTGTGGGGTCATTGCCTCTGCGCCTATTTTTTATGAAAGTTGGTGGGGTCACTGCCTCTGCGCCACTTTTTATGAAGGTTGACGGGATCATTTCCTCTGTGCCCCTTTTTATGAAAGTTGGCGGGGCCACTGCCTCTAGGCCACTTTTTATGAAGGTTGGCAGGGTCATTGCCTTTACACCCCTTTTATAAAAGTTAGCGAGGTCATTACCTCTACGCCACTTTTTATGAAGGTTAGTGGGGTCATTACCTTTGCGCCCCTTTTTATGAAAGTTTATATGGACGGTCCGTGACCTTTCCCTTAACCCTGCAAGCTGGATAGCTCGTTGCTGGTCTTTATTCACAAGGCATTCCTTGAGTGTGATAACTCGGTATCAGTGTTCAAGGGTAGCATGGCCTAATGCCCTCCACGTGTCCCCTTTTTTCTGTACGTAATGCCACAAGTAATTACGAAGACTCTAAATAGGGTATGAGAACTGGTGGAGTTGAAAATGGGCTAAATAATATACTTGAATGTAACAATTATGATTATTCTACAGTTCAACTGAAATGAAGATGCTCAAAACAAAGATTACTGAAATGAGAAAACAACAACACTACTACTAAGGGAACATAAAGGACATAGCTGATGTGAAAGTGCTACTGGTGAAACTTCCTCGAGTGCTCTGCATTCTAAGGATGATGCATTTCCTTTCCTTGACATTTTTTTTCCTAAGCTTGCACCATGGGTGGTGGAAAAGATGGCGTGGATGTCTTTTCCATTCCTTCCATGGTACAAACTTCGTTTCTATTCTTCTTCAGTTCTTGCATATAGCATTCTCGAGCCAATGTCTGCTCGCCTTTTAACTCTCCTACCCCACCGTCGGTTGGGAACTTCATCTTGAGGTGGTATGTTGAGGTTACTGCTTGGAGGTAGTTAAGTGTTGGCCATCCCATTATACCATTATAGGACAAAAGAGATTTAACCACCAAAAAGTCGGTCATGGTAGTCATTGTTTGTGTTCCAGTTCCGATAGTTACTGGAAGCGTGATGGCCCTAACAGGTTGGATTGCTTCATCGGAGAAGCCCTTCAACGACGTTGGAAACGATCGTAATCGGTTTGCGTCGATTCCCATTTTGTTAAATGCTTCCCAAAATAGTATGTCGGCTGAGCTTCCATTGTCAATTAGTACTCGCCTGGTTACGTAATTGGCTATAACATGGGTGACTACTAAAGCATCATCATGTGGGTACAACACCCCTTCTCTGTCCGCCTCCTCAAAGGATATTACTGACCAATCATTGCTGAGTTTTTGTTGTTTGGACGTCCTGTCCATTACATAGACTTCCTCATATCTCGCTCTTTGTGCATACGCCTTCCGACTGGATGTGGACATTCCGCCTCCAGCAAAGGCCCCTTCTATTGTTCGTATTTCCCCAACAAGTGCTATATTCCTATCCTCCCTCGGGGGTGTTCTGTTCTTGTTACCTCTTTAGGGCGATCTGCTCCTACGTCCTCTCCTGGGCGCCCTGTTGCTATTGCTCCAGCAGCTAGTATTTTGGCGCCTTCTTTCGGGGCTGGTGCTACTTTTGATTCCCCGCTCATACTCTTGCCGCCATCTGGGTTTTGACTGTTCTGCCACCATTTGCTCCAACTTTCCAGTTCCCGCCAAATCATTGACCCCTTTTTTTTAAGATCATGCAGCCCTCTGTCCAATGTGAATTCGTCCGGTGGTATTTGCAATAATGTCCGTTCGTCTGATGTTGTTGCTTTTCATCCCGGTCTCTCTCCTCTTCTCTGACGCTCAGGTTGTTATGTATCAGTCTGGGGTTCTGGTTTGGCTGTCTTTCCTGCCTCCTTTCTCGCTGACTTGCTCCACTTCTTTTATCATCCCCCCCACTTCTCTGTTCTCCTTTACTACTTTCCTTTTGTGGGTTTACCAAGGCTTGCAACGTGTTTTAGGCGTTGACAAAAGTATCTGTCTGGTCCATGAGTTCCCGGAAGGTGGCTGGGGTCTTTTTAGCCAAATCCATCATGAAAGGAATCTGTGGCCAGATTCTGCCTAGGAGAGCGGCCAGAGTAATCTGCTCATCCTAGTCATCTATCATTAATCGCTCCTTATTGAAGCACATAAGATAGCTCTTGAGATCTTCATCTTTCTTTTATTTGATCGTGAGCAAGTAGGCGGCTGGGCGTTGGCGCCTTCTTCTGGGCATGAATTGTGTTATGAAATGTTTGGCAAGTCTTCAAAGCTATCAATTGACCTTGGTTTAAGAGTTCCAAACCATCCTCTTGTTGTCTACTTTAGAGTTAGAGGAAAGGCTCGGCAAGCGATCTCGCCCGGGAAATTGTGGAGCGTGATGTGGACTTTAAAGTTTTCCAGATGATCAACTGGATCCTTAGACCCATCGTACAGATCTATTTAGGGAACTTTGAATTTCGGTGGGAGTGGGACCCCCATGATCCACTCACTGTATAGCAAGTCGGTCTGGTTCAGCAGGCAGTCAACCGACGAAGATCCACACATCTTTCTGGCTATTTCTTCGTATTTTCCCGCGAGATCTTTCAGTTCGTCGTGCATCTTCTGTTTCTCTGTGCGCTCCCGTTTGACTTTGGCGTTGCTATCTGCTTCTTCTTCATCTTACTCACTGTGAGCGGGTTGGGCTGCGCCTTCGATCTCAACATTATGCCGCCGCAATTCCTCGTTTTATTTCTGCAATACTTCCAAAGCGTCCAACGCCTTCTTCAATCTTTCTTCAGTCACTGCAAATCGTGCTTCAATGGATACTTCCGTTGTTTGGCTTGCTACAGAACGAGTTACAGTAGGCATGCAAGAACCACGTTAACAGTCCGTAAGAAAGAAATCTCACTGACGGCGCCAATGTTAAGGACGTGTCTTGCTCCTATCTTGCAACTGTTCACCTGCAAGAAAGTGAAGAGATCCGACGATCTTTGCTTGAGAAAGCTCCGATACCTAAGTCAGTAATCTTACCAATTATTTAGAAGTAGTTCGAAAGCCAACCAGAGAATAGCATTTCCATAGAGGGTTACCTGGTTTATATAGGTATAGTGTTGATGCTTATCTTTTAATATGATTTCCGTTTATAAGTTATCTTTCCATAACGGATGTGATCACGTATCTCCATGAAATCTTGTAAAATGTGCTTAAGATTTGAATATTAATTTGTGTACGTGATTCTGCAGAATTCTATCCTTATTCACCTTCCTGAGTAAGTTATTGGGCTCATGGTATTAACATTTTTCTGTTCAGATTTTTATACTGATGGGTTTTCAGGTCCCTTGATTTAAATAGACCCTACATCTTAGATTGAAAAAAAAAAAGGAAAAATTATTTTTTCCTATATGGGGGGACTAAAAAAATGTATAAGTCCAACCGTCTTATAGGTTTTCTCTAAAATAAATTCACTTGGCCGAGCACGTGTACATCATGCTTATAAAATACATTGGCCTAGTTTACGTGAAAGTTGGGAATTGGTAGTTGGGGATAATTAGCTTTGCCAACAAATGCACACGCACTTGTACAATCAAACTGCCTTATCCAACAAACTCAGCATTGACTTTCCCTCCATACGTGACCCCCGTACATCCCAATCTACGACTCCCAAACCTAAATAAATGTATGCAACAGTTTCTTTTGTTTTGAACAAAGAAAATACTAATTTGTCCTGATTTTTTTTTCTTTTAGCGTTCATATATTTTAATTTTTTAATAATAAAAAAATAATTACTAATGTATTTATATATTTTTTAAATATTTAAAAATATTTAAAATAAATAAATAAATAAATAAATAAATAAATAAAAAGCTTTAATTAATTTAGGAGTACGCACAACGATAAATATTAGACGGAATAGCAACATCTTTCTTAGAAATAATTAATTAAAAAATATCTTATAATAAAATAAAATTAGATATTAATATATTTGATACGGTTTATCAAATTGTAAAATTTATTATACAATCAAATAGATATAATATTTCACATTAAATTACATCAGCTTATAAATTTATTTGTATAAAATCTCAATATAAATAAAAGAATTTCTCTTTAATTTGAGTTCAAAATTATGACGGATGAAATCAAATGTATGAGTTTGATCTCCCAACACTGTTGCCGTTCACTTTGAAGATAGGATATATACAACATGATAAATACGAAATATATATCGGAGCGATAAATCTCCTGAAAATATTAATTATTTGGATTGATAAATATTTGACACCTGAAACAATCTCGACAGTACTAGATAACGATCAATGATTAAACCCTCACTAAATTTTTAAAAATAAAAATTATAATTTTTAAAATAAAAATGACGTTCTCCTAAAAATAAAATCTATATTGTAATTAATTAGTAATTTTAGATATAGTTTTAGAATGTATAAATTATACAAACTTCATTTGAAAAAAGTATGATGCATTATTAAAATATATATATTTTTATATTTACCCAAATAAAAAGTGTATCTTTTATATAATCGTAAAGGGAAGTTCTAACCTTTTTAATTTTTACACACCATTATTTTTTAATTATTTTTTAATTTTTTTAATTTTTTAATTTTTTAATTTTAAATTTGTTCTTTTTAAATTAATTTAAGTTTTTTAATTTATTATCTATATATCAAATATTTAATAAAAAATAAAATAAAATAAAATGTGGTGTGTAAAGATGGTGTGAATAGTAAGAGATTATGTAGATTTTTTCAACTGGAAATGTTATCTTTTATAAACAGTAACCACATATTATGTCAAGGGCAAGGATGAACTAATTACAGCTGAGAATTTCAATCCAAATTGGTATTGTGCTCTTACAGCTGACAAGGTTTGTTTTGTGGGATAGAATTAAAAATTAAAAATTATTTTAAATTTATTATTATAATTTTAAAAGTTTTATATAAAATATAATAAAAAATTCAATTTTTTTAAATTTTTTTATAAAACTAATATTAAAAAAATATTTTAGAATATGATTTTATTATTTTTTAAAACTTTATCTATCTCGTCTTATTTTTCTAAAAACAAATAAGATAAAAGTCTATCCAATTCTGTCGTTTATCCCAGGATGTCAAGTGCAAATATGAAATGCATGCTTGAATGGTCTAGAAGACTAGAACAATACAATACGACAACGTTTTTGGGACGGATATCTTCGAACGTTCAAGATTGTCCACTTCTCCACCAAATCAAAAGAACACGTGGAAGTCATTCTGGGCAAGTTGCAAGAGGATGAGGAATTAGTGGGACCCATACCGTCATTGGACCGTAACACTGATCAATGATGCCCTTCTGTTACTGCAGTGGATAATGACGGCCTTTGTGGCTCTATCAGTTTGCAGTTTGCACACGTAGTTCTGAACACGTGGTAAAGTAGGAATATATTGAGATTTATTAAGGCCCGGTTAGTTTTTATCTCATTTTATTTTTAATTTATTATTATATATATATTTTTTAATTTTTATATAAAATGAAATAAAAATTTTAATTTTTTAAAATTTTAAAATAATTTTTTCAAATCTCAAAATAAAAATAATATTAAAAAAATATTTTATAATAATATTTTATTCTATTTTTTTTTAATTTTTATTACATCTCATTTTATTTTTGAAAATAAATTAAATCTAAATTTCATAAGTAATATTTTTTATTTTAATTTTAATATTTCACGTGATTGTTTGAATTTATTATTATAAAAAAATAATTAGTTTAATTTTTTAAAGATTTACAAAAAAAAAAAAAACTATAAAAGTAAAATGAGAAAAATCCTCTCAAATTTTTGTGTCAACTTAAAGGCTTCAAGGGAGAGAAAGATAAATGTATAAAGTGATCTGTATAACTTGGAAAAGTCTATATATTATACTAATATTTTATTTACATTTTATTAAATAAGATATGGTACATTTATAATCATTGAATAATCATCTATTATTTTTATTTTTGTTATTATTAAATATGACGTATAATTTTATCATCTAAGGGTGATAAATGTGCTGTATTTAATATAGTAAAACGAAAATTAAATAATAATAATATAATGTATAGAAATTTTCAGTTTACACAATTTATTTAATGCTGTCTAAAATATGTAGACGGCATTAATTCTATAAGATCCACCTTACACATTAATCTCTCTAGTTTGATAACAGAATGCTAATCTTGTAAAATGATAGATATATTATATGCAATAGTTCGGAAAATTAATCATGCTATGAGTGCTAGTTTATTCTACCTCCATGCATAATCATACATCCATGCCCTGTTCGATACGCATCTATATTCATACCATATATTGTAAACAAATTGTCGGATTCGTCCTTACGAAATTTCATGAAGCCCACCCATCTCCGCAAAGGTGCTATGATTAGTTATATATAGAAAATATTTGGAAAATATGATTACATAAATGCATTAAGCTCTTTATTCAATAATAACAAGATTTGGATTGTGTCATATGGCCTAATTGACATAATTTTCACTTTTCAAAATGGAAGTTTGGAGTTCAAAACTCTCCTCTCCTCTCTCAAATATATAATAATGATAATAATAATAATAATAATTTCATTTTATCGAGACTTTAAGAATTTTAGTAGTATTTTATACCTAGAAATTCAATTCCCTCATCATAAATTTTAATAAGTGATAGAATTAAGAATTATTAAGAATTTATGTGAAATATTTATCTTAAATGAGTGTGCTGTCTTAGCTTTATTTTTTTAAAAATTATGACTCTTACTTGTATCTTTATTTTTTATCACTATTTATTTTAGACTCTTTTTTTCCCTTTAAGTTAATTTGATTTGATGAAGCTTCTTTTCTCCTTGAGCAAATTAAATATTACAATAAAACGATATATATATATATATATATATATTATTGTAAATGAAAATTTCAAGTTCCCATTTAACTATATTTTCTCTATAATGTTCGTTTGTGTGAAAGCAACTTTATGATGTGAAAGTGCAAAGGTTGCGAGTGGAATATGCCTCTAGGGTGCGATACCCTTTAAAATACTTAATAATCTCCGATTATTATCAAATACTTAACAAAAGATAAATTTAATTTATAATGTGAGAAAAATAAAAAAGAACGAAAAAGGGAGGAAAAAAAAAATTAATTAGTGTTCTCACGTATTATTACGCAAGAGCATTTAATGCATCCATTATCTATGTATTATACATTAGAAAATGTGACTCTTCGGAGCTCTTGCTCCCGTTTAGGTTTTTTTTTATTATTATATATTATTATTTAGTGATTAAGGCATTTTTTAATTATTTGATTTTTAATTTTTTTAAAAATGTCAAAAATACATTTAAACTGAGTTCGCTCAGCTCGTATGGATCATATTATAAATTTCATGTTTTATGGGTTGAATGAAGTAGACATATTTCTCCCAAAGAAACTAACATGATAGACACAACTTACATATAAGAAAAATATGATTCTCATCGCCCAAACTTACGTATAGAGTATTTTTATTAGATTATATATTTGCATATGTAAAAAAGTATAAATTTATGCATATATTAAAAAAAATTTATACTTTTTTTTATTAAAAGTTGAGAGGCAAAAATGAGAAAATAGAATAAAAGTATATTTTTTTTTATAAGTAAATAGTAATTCTTTAAAACTTTTCAAATTTGAAAAGGTATTATTTATTTATGGAAAAAAATGTACTTTTAATGTATTTTTATTTCATTCTCTCATTTTTGTCTCCTCATTTTCAATAAAAAAAAGTACAATTTTTTTGTTGTATATGTATAAATTTATACTTGTTTACATATATATATATAAATGTATAATCTTATAAGAATGCTTAATGACATGAAAAATACAAATATGGGCATTTTCGGAAATACAAATTTAGCTTTATTTTATGGGTCGTCCTCGGCTAGAGTCTATGCATATAAGCGTTTTGGGACGTTGTGAAAGAGGAGGTCCAAAAAGGCGCTGCAGCTTGAACGGACGATCCGAAGAATAAAACACCCATTTCCTCTCTCTTTCTATCTCTGTCTCCTATGTAAAGAAACTCCGTAAACCCAATACTCCGTAAATATTATTTTAAAAAAAAAAGTTGTGTTCTGTTTCGCTTCAACCACTTTCTTATAATTCTTCAGATTAGTTTATTTTATTTTTTTCTTGTTGGTTTTGGGTTTCTAATCGCTTGAACTAAACGATCCTGAGGTGGGTTCCGTCTTATTTCAATGCAAATGCTTTAGATAAGCCAGGTACGTGTTCTTTCAGGACTATATTCTTCTGGGTCTATAATATAAAATTTGTAATTTTCTTTTGTTTGTTTATTTCCAAGATTATGGACCTGATCAGCTATAACCAATTATTACAGACAAATCTGAAAACAATTGAAAGGACAATTGTTGATACAAGCGGCCGGCGTGATCATGGCGGTTGCTGAGAATGCTAGTCAAAATTTTGATAATACTACTACTGTAGTATCATCATCGGACTTGAATGCCCAGAATGATCTCGAAATATCAAAACCCCGAAATGATTCGATGGATATTAAGAATGATCAGAAAGAAAGATCAGCAGCAACGACTTTCACTGTGGCATCCGACAATTACAAGTCTCAGATGGGTCAGATGGTAAATGGGTTTGACTCTAATGGGGTCAAGAGCCAGCAGATGAGAGCGTTGAAGTCTAGTGGTGGGAATGGGAGTAATAATCAGAGGGCTAATGGGGTGATGGTGAGAAATGGCGAGGATGGGGGCGAGAGTTTCAATAGGGATATGAGGGATTTGGAAGAATTGTTGTCCAAGTTGAATCCAATGGCTGAGGAATTTGTGCCTCCTTCACTAGCCAAGAATGATGCTTTCTTTGATGGTGGTGCTGGTGGGTATGGGTATGCTAACAGTTTTATACTTCAAGCCAATTTTGGCAATGCAAATGCCAATGGATATACTGGTAGAAGGGTATGTATGTTTTTACTGTCTTTTTTATGCTGTTTGGTTACTTGTAAAATGGAGGATAAGTGGTGATAATAACGATTTGAATATTATTTTACTAAAGGAGAAAAGAGATTTTTAGGCTTGTGTTTTCATCATCTTTGTTTTCTGAAAAATGAAGGGCTCACTAAGGGTGCTGTGTGGTGAAATACATAGAAGCGCTCAAACATTTTTGTCATCTCGATTACAAATTTTGTCGTAAGCAAGCTGAGCTTGCTGTTCTTTGCAGTTTATCTTATGGTTCTTTTATTTTGGTAGTTTGGTTATTTTGCACTTTGCTTTTTAGTTGATTTTTTTTTTTTGTTCTGACATTTTGTAGAGGAGGAACGGCTATAGTCAGGGGAAGCGTAGGACGAACGGTAGAATGACCCCGGCACAGAGAGAGGCTATGATTAGGAGAACTGTTTATGTATCTGACATTGATCAACAGGTAAATAGTTATGTCTGGCTTATAAAGGGTGGAACTATAAAATTTAGTTTGGGAAGAAAAGCTGTTATTGTTTTTGGGTTTTTTTTTTTTTCTTGGTGGGGCATAAATAATTTATGATAAAATTTACCTTATAAGAAAATCTAAAAATATCAGTTTTTGGTACATTTTTGAAATTTTCTGACCCCCTAGCAGGAGATTAGTTCCTCCCTCCTTGTGATTGTGTAAACACTAGATCATTTCTTTATAATCATGTTTTGTTTTCTTATTTCTTCCTTTCCTGGGATTGATTCTCTGTTTTTTGCACAGGTTACCGAAGAGCAGCTTGCAGCTCTATTTCTTACTTGTGGACAGGTAATGAGTATTTTATTTTGCTCACATGCATCATTTTTGAATTTATGATGATGCATTATACTCAGGATTGTCTTCTGTTTTCTTTTTTGGCCAAAGGTGGTTGATTGCCGTGTTTGTGGTGATCCTAACTCCATTCTCCATTTTGCCTTTATTGAGTTTACGGATGAAGGTATTGCCATAAACTTATGTATTTCAGATACATGTATGGTAAATATCTTGTCAAACTGGGCTGATATTGATATGCTTGCAGAGGGAGCAAGGGCTGCTTTGAATCTGTCAGGGACTATGCTTGGATATTATCCTGTTAGAGTGCTGCCTTCTAAAACTGCCATTTCACCAGTGAATCCAACATTTTTGCCAAGGGTGAGGATTATATTACAAGATGTTGTTCCTCTTTTCTTTGGATAATGACCTTTCTTATTGTTGGTTCTAGTATCGGAATCATCGGTAGAGTGTTCTTATTATTATTTTTTATTTCTTTTGCGGCTTCCCGATGTTTTCACAATGGTTAGTCTGAAGATGAACGTGAGATGTGCTCGAGGACTATTTACTGTACAAACATTGACAAGAAGGTAATTTTGGACATATCTATCTTGATTCTTATGTAATTAAGGGCCAAAAAATGGCCCATTATTTGACCTTACATATTTGGCGTAGTTTGTCATCATTTCTCTCTTCATTTGGTTCAGGTTACCCAAGCAGATGTGAAATTTTTCTTTGAATCACTTTGTGGAGAGGTTTGTAATATTCCCTGTGCTGAAAGCTCAAACCGTTTCTTGTTCTTGAATTCTTATCCACATATTAAATTATTTCCTTGCATAGGTGCAACGCCTGAGGCTACTTGGAGACTATCATCATTCAACTCGAATTGCTTTTGTCGAGTTCACAATTGTAATGATCTCTGAGCTCTTTCTTTTTATGTGCTGCATATTTTGATTCTTGTTTGCGTTCTAACTATTTGAGACTATATACATGCATGACTGTCTCATATTATCTGAAGTTATTTTAGCAGTTCTGGCTCAACAGTTTGGTCTGACTAGTGTGTATTCTTGTTTTGAGTCACATCTCTTTTTAGAGTGTTCAAAATTTTACTTTACATACTTGGAGTTGGAGAGTCCTTAAATATGCCATGAATGCTTATCTAGCATAATTAAGCTTCTAGTAGAGCAAACCAATTAGCAGTTTCATGAATAGAAAATTATCTTGTAAAGGAAAATAGATAAGCCTTGTGTGTAAGCATGTGACTTTGCAAAGAACGACACATTTGCTATGTATTCTCAAAGATGTTATTAGAAGTCTTTGAAACATAAAGTGATTAAATTAGCGAACTTGGAAAAATATTCCTCAGTTTGTCAAGAGTATAGGCTGTTATCAGTTCTCATGGCTCAATGTTTTGAGGTGTCAATCGAGATGGTAAGCATGGAAGGATGCATAGGCTACACATAAGTGTGTTGTCGACTGTAATAAACACAGACAATGGCATTATTAGAGATCTTAACCATAAGATCACTGCTTCAATGTTATTATGTAATTCCACATAGGAAAGTACTTGATTCAAGAAAACATATTGTACTAGTTCTTTTGGAAAAGATGGTTCTATGCTTTATTGCTTTGCTTTTCACTTGTAGATGCTGTCTGCAATAATAGATATGGTGGGAATTAGAGTCGTTAGAGAAAACATCATTTCCCCTTCTACATTGCCAATTGAGTGGCAAGTGGATTTTGGCGGGGAACCAAATCTGTAGATGGTGGGAGGGGAGGGGTAAGATAGAGCATTGGTTCTTTCTCATGATTTTAATCTTACCTTTTCATGATGGAAAATCAGCAAGGCCCTCTACTTTGATTATATCTGTAAAGTGCACAGTGAGCTGTAATTGTGACAGGGATGGAAGATCTTACCAAATAAGGGCATTGGCTTTCGTTTAAGTGGAGATAAGGCAAGTGCCATAATCTTCAACAATTGCATCTGCCTGAATGACGGGGAAGATCGGCTCTATGGCCTCCTTCTCTTAAACTTCAGCCCTCTTGAATCTCTCTTCCAGGGCATTTGCTTGGTCTAGTAACAACCCTCAAAAAGCTGTAGCAATCAGTTATTAGAAAAGACATCATATTGACTGTTTTTTTTTTTTTTATATTTATGATAGTTAATAAGAAATTTTATTACCAAGAATAGGCAAAGGCCAAGTACAGGACATATACAAAGGAAATACCTATTACACACTAGGAAGCATAGTAGAGGCTAATACCAATTGGGCCATCTCTTCTATTATTCTTCTTTGTGTATATAGTATGCATCTTTTAACAGATTTTGATGATGGGAACTAAAGCAGCTTGGGCTGCATGTCCTAAGCTACTTGAAATTTTTGGATAATTCCCTTTTCATTGTGAGTTCTTAGAAGTGTAGTTTAGGTGGGAGAATGAGAGAAATGGAGATCAATCGTAGGAAAGATGATTTAAGAGTCTGGGTAACCTCTTTTGACTCAAACTTCAGCTCTATTACAGATAACCCTTAGACTACATGTTTGCCTACATGTATGAGCAAGGAGCATTCTATGCTCATGCTAAAGTGCATTCATGGTGTATCAAGTATTTCTAGTTCAAGAATATATATTAAAGGCTGAAGGCTTTGTTGAGAAGGTCAAAAAATGGTCTTCTTACAATTTTCAAGGCATCCGAAGCTTCATTTTGGTCCACAAGATTAAGGCATTGAAAGTGGAATTAAAAGATTGGAATGAACAGACTTTTGGCAATGTAGTTGAGTATGTAAAACCCTTCATGGAAGAACTGCAAACTATTGAGAAAGCGTGGAAAAAGTGAGAGAATTATTTGTCGAAGAGAAGATGAGAAAAAATCAAAGTCAGAAGTGATCTAGAGTGGGTTACAGAATACAGGAGACTAGGAGTCATATTGCACAGTTCTAATCTAAAGAGATTTGGAAGCTTAAGCTTGATGGCCTAACTTTTGAATCCAATGGGGAGGAGGTCTTTGATTTGAAAGGCCTTTTTGAGGAGATGGAGGTTCTTAAACTTTAAAGTATTAAAATTTCTTTTGTATTTCAAGTCAATTAGGATGTGATCAACGAAGATATTATGCTAGTGTTTAACGATCTTCATGCCAATTGCAAATTTGAAAAAAGTACTATTGCCTCTTACAGCATCCTCATACTGAAGAAAACTGGGGCTGTGGATGTCAAAGATTACATGCTATTAGCTTAGTGAGTGGGGTTTAGAAGTTCATCCTAAAATTTCTTGTTAATAGATTGTATATGGTGATAGATGTAGACAAATACTAGGCTCCATTCTTATTGCTAATGAGAGCTTGGATAGTAGGCTGAGATCTGGAGAGCTTGAGCTGCTTTATATGATAGATATTGAGAAGGCCTATGATCATATCAATTGGAAGTTCCTTCCATAGATAATGTAGAGATGTGGTTTCGGGAGAATACGGCAACCTTGAATTGTGCATTGTATCGCTAGTGTGCCTTATATATTTTGGTGAGCGGAACTCCTTGCAGTTTCTTAAGAAGGTCTTGTCATTTACAGCAGAGAGATCCTTTGTCTCCTTTGCTTCTGATCATTGTCATGAATCTCTTAGCAACAGGATATTTGCTTTTGCTGACAAGTTTTCAATCTTGTTTTTCTAAGGGGTGTAGGAATTCTTTAGTGCTTAACTTATCACGTCATCTGTTCTCAGATGATATATTATTGTTCTTTGGGGCAAACCCAAGCCACTTGTGGAAAATTCACTACTGTTACCTCCCATAGGAGTCTTGACTATGTCTCAGTCCCAACAATGTTACATATCTTTTGATTGCTTAATTGATTTTCTTAGTAGTTAGAAGGATTTAGGGTTTTACTTTCTCAATTATTGATAATAAAACTAGGACACTTTCTGATTGGGCGTGCATAATTTCGAAAATTAAGTGGTTTTTTCTTTGTTTTGTTGTTTTTTTATTCTTTTTGTATTTTATGATGATAGCTAGATTCTCCTGTGTTTTAAAATTAGATTGGAAGCAAGTACCTCCATCTCCCATGGGAAGTTGGCCTTTAAATTGATCCTGTTGGTTTGTTTTGGGGGTCCCAGGGTCAAATCACAGACAGATCTGAGGTGGTCTGGATCTTGGTGTGTCAACTCGACTTCATCTAATGGGGCGATTCCCATCAGCTGGAATCGATCCCAATCTCCTTTAGTTGATACAGGACATTTTGGTTGGTTTGGGCTTGATCCAATAAAACAAAAAGAAAACTTAATTGCGTAAGATTTAGCTAATTATGTCCTTTTCTCGCATTTGCTTGGCCACCAAACAGAAATGCATCAAACTCAATATTTTCTAGCTACAAAACAATTCCTCATACACATGCCCAAACATGCACAAACACATTGAATCGTGGAGTACTTGATCAAAGCAACGAAGACAGCAAAACCCAGATAGAGATTGGTGATCTGCTCAAGAATATTATGAGAGAGAGAGAGAGAGAGATGTAATTCCTCAATAGAAGGTCCAAACCACGTGTCTTCTATTCTAAAATGATTAGTAAATGATACAATTAGAGCTTGTTGAAAATTCATAAAAAAACAAGAGCTTCTCCTTTACAAGTAATGTGGGATCCCATATATTACCCATCCTAATTCTTATCATATGAGGTATCACAAGATCTGTTATGATGGAGAGAGAATGGGAGGTGAGGGACATAGAGTTGGAATAATTGATGGCAACAAATAACAACAGAGTAAGGCAGACAATGTCATTTCAAGTAATTGGGTTTGATCCAGTGGGATTTTAAGTGCTGTATAAGGTTAATATTTTGGGCTGGGCTTACTCATCAAGGTGCTGCAACCTAGTGTTCAAAGAGGAGGTTTCGGAACAGCCATAGATTTAGACATTCTGAGTTTGATTCTGCACTAGTTCCTTTGGATTACTTGATACATAATTATGGTTAGTGGGGTTGTATATTCAAGGTTTACTGTCCAGTAATGGGTTTGAAGGACGCTATTTGGGTAACATTCCACGTCATCAAACTCGGTTGGTTGGTAATGAGTAAATAATTATGAGTAATGCTACTATACCTTCTAATTTATACCACTCAATTTGCTCCCTTGATGTGAGCCACATGGCTTACTAAAAAAAAATTTTTAAATATATATTAAAAAAAATGGTGCCTGGAATACAAAAAGAGGAAGATTAAGACTCTAGATTCCTTCTACCCTTGTGATTTTAAGTTTTTTAATTTTTTTAATAAGCCATGTGTTACAACATTGTAGTGCCACATCAAGGGGGCATAGTGAGCGGTATAAATTAGGGAGCATAGTAGAAATTTTCAGTAATGATTTATTTTTAAGTAATAAATATACAGGCGACGTTTAGTTCAATCTCAGTGAATAGACTCACCAAACAGTTCGACGGGATGTTTAGTTCAGTTTTGGTGAATAGACTCACCAAACAGTTTGATTCGGTCTTGGTGAACCAACCACCTCAAACTGGAAACCAATTGATGCCTCAACTTACAAAAATCCATATTGATGACCCAACCAGTCCTTGTAGACTGGCCAGAAGCAACTGGTTTGGTCAGTGCTGTTCAGTTACTTGGTCATTGGAACTGCCCTAAATTGGAAACTTGGTATCGACAAAGAAATTTCTTTGAAATTACCTATGTTCTCCGTTGTCCAAAGAGACCTTCTAGAAATATTCCGGACATTGATTCTCTCTTGAGACATTAGAAGATATAGCATTTCCCCTTCTAGTTCTTGTAGATAGGAGAGATGGATGGTATCTCTCTTGACAGGGACGGGAACAGCCTTCAGGCTTACCTGTTACTTGTTAGAAAAAACATCACTTCTATATCATGAATCTCTAGATTTGTCTTGGTAGTTAGATCATTCCGCCAACCTGTAATAACCACTCCAGTGATTGAAAGTACCAAATGAAGTGGCCCAGCGCCAACGTCCATTGTCCATCAATGCTCTTCATTGCCATCTTTAACTTGGCAATCAATGTGAAGCAAGTCCTTGGAGGAGTCATCTGAATTAGAATCATGTGGAGAGATTCTCGTGTTTATTTTCATTGTTCTCCTTAATGGTTATATTGTTCCTAATAGAATCTTACTTGATCCCCCCCCTCCCCCCAATTACAATGCCACGTAATTCTATCTTGACTCTAATGCAATATAGATCACTTATACATGTGTTTTCCGTGTTATGGATTTAACACCAGGTTATCTATATTAATTTGGATAACATATATAAATTTCGATGCGGAAGCTTTTTCGACGTCATCCATTTTTATGTTAAATGTCCATAACTTCGGTAATTTAGCTAATTTGGCATCTAGGTTATTTGAAAGATCATGTTAATAAATGTTATGCAAATTGGAGTTTTAAAGATTTGACACTTCCAGTTCTTTCCTGTTTAACTCTCTTCATACCTCTATAATTAATCTGGTACAATTAGTTAGCACAAAAGTCACATTCAAATTACTCTACACTTAGTCGCACAACTGGTATTTAAAATAATCATGTTTTGTCCGAAGGAAATTATGATTCATGACTCGAGTTCTTGGACCACTCAAACCTCTATCATTGTGCCCGGGTCCAGTTGCTGGCCTCTTGATGAATCTGCTGGTATAAAATGATGCTAGTGAGCATGCTTTTGCCTGCATAATTTTTATGTGGTGAAATTTTGCTTCTATGAGTTGTGGATTGTGGTGGTAATAACTTTGGATGTTCATGTCACAACTCAATTAGTAGAAGTCTTCATCAGTTCTATGCATAAGAGTGATTGTTATTTTCGACTTTCAACCCGTGCAGGCGGAAAGCGCAATTGCAGCTCTTAACTGTAGTGGTGTGGTTTTGGGATCATTGCCGATAAGGTTGGTGTGGCGGACTGTACTTGTAATAACTGATTTTGTCTTTTACATTTTCAGTTTCTTTTGCACAGGTTTCTGAAACTATTTTTATGGCATGTGTATGCAGGGTAAGCCCATCAAAGACACCTGTTCGACCCCGTGCTCCTCGCCCGCAGTTGCACTGAATCATCCTTTCATGTTTCCCAGACTGATGTACTGCTGATAGTTTATATTTACATATATGCATAGTGGCAGAAATGTTTTAAGATACTTGCGGGTTTATATCCATCCTTTTGTTCTTTGCATTGCAGTCGGGATCTTTGTACCTAGATTGGGTAATTTATGGGTTATTTGTTTAGCATTTTAGAGTTGGATGGGATTTCGAGGCTATCAATGATTTATTATGCTGCACAATGTGATGAACTCTGTAAGGGTGGTCCTGAGGAAAGCTAATACCCGTCAGTTGTGTCGAAACAATCTGAATTTCTCTCTTCCATCTCTGTCCATGATCATTTAATGTTTTTCTTTTAGTCATTGTTGGTTTTGTGGAAGTTTAGTTGGGTGCCCTGCTTGCTCCAATTCTCTTTGTCTATGTTCTAACAAGATGTGCGGTTGGAGAGTGAGTTTGACTGAAATTTCCGCGAAACATAACCTCTATCTCAACCATAATAACCGCCTGTACTGCTCCTATGCCACTTGCCACCCGTCCGAATTTCCATCGAATTCTGTTGCTGCAGCCAATTTCAACAATTAAAACAATTAAAACTTCTCCCCCCTCCTGTCTCCCTCTCACTGCTCTTTTGATTGAAGGCAATTGTCCAATTTCTTATCAAAATCGAACATGTTCATTTGTTACCTATGAAATTTGGTTTGTTTCAAGTATGGAATTTCGTTCATTGTTTCATATCTTCAAATGTTTGCATCCATGAACGTGGAATCTTTAGTGTTGATTGGGGTTGTATTTGGCTCAATAAATATTGATCTCGGGGGTGGCACTCCAGATTGAAGTTGCCAGTCGGATGTGTTTGAATTATAATCAAAAGATTTATTGACGTGGTAGAAAATTCATAGTGCCTATTTGGGGTAGCTCTAGGTAACACACAGCTTTTCATTGTAGAGTTTTGTTCAAAGGAAAGAGACGCCAAAGAATCTTTTGCATATATACATATGCATACATATATATATATATATATATATATATATAAGCTGTTCTATTGAACAAGACGCCCTTTATTGGCTTTGAGAACGAACTTCTGAGAGTTCAATTTCCGGATCTGCAAACTAATGATCATATATTTGTTCCAATTTTGCCTCTTACACACTTTTTCTTGCCATAATGATTCAGTTTTCCCCTCTCCATTGAAAAAAATGATATTCTCAAAAACATAACACATAAAAACACACATACTTAAATGTTATTTCGTGAAGTCAAATGGGAGTTATCTGTTGTTGTGAAAAACTGGTTACTGAATTCTTAATCATAGAAAACAGGACTAATATTAAAAACTGAAAAAGTGTAATTTTCGTATATTCCATTTGATTTACCTTTAAAAGAAATGTCCTGGGCTTGCATACTTAGGTGGAATAAGAAATGAGAGGATAATGAATTAATGTATGACTAGAATGTCAGTGAGTTGTCCCAGGACACGACCTGATGTGGTTTTTATGTAAAGAAAAATGATATATACAGTTATAGAATGTGCAAATATCGCACAATTGTTTTAAAAAATGTGAATAAATGTAGAGTCTACATGAAAAAATATTTTTTTAATAGTAGATTTTACTATTTTTCAAAACGATTGACCTGACAAGTGAATGAATGAATTGTTCTCAAACTTCAGATGCTGTTCTTGATCCTCCTGCTCCAGCAATTGTTGCTGTGTCTGGTTTTGCTGCAAGCTTAAACGAGAGTGATTGCGCACTGAGATGATTAATAAGGGGACTGTACAATTAATTATTCATTCCATTGCAGCCATTTCAAACATAAAATCCACGTAGAGGTTCTTTTCGCATATTTCCTCCCTCCCTATACAGTCTTGTCGAGAGTGCGACCAAACCAACTACTTTTTTGTCTTCAAAGGTATGTATAATAAATATTAATCCTTTCTTGGAGATAATCTACTGTAAAAGGGGTACATAGCATAGCTTTATCTAATGCAATAAAATTACATAGTAAACGACCCGGATCATTCGGTATGAACACGATCCCATCTTAAAAACTTGCTCAAATCATTTCTCATTCAATAAAATTACAGCTCTAGTAATAAGAGGAAAATAATAAATGAGAAATGATTTGAACAAGTTTTAAATATAAATTTTGTGTAAGTTTTTATTAAAAAAAAAAAAGTAGACTCCATCTTAAAAAAATGTTAAAAAAAATGTTAAAAAATCTTTCCTTTTTAATAAGATTTACCATTTTATTTTTATTTTATAATATATATATATATATAAAGGGCTTACACATAATTTGTTAATTTGAGATTCGTACTTAACGTTGCCCGTAATAAATATACAAACTTTCTCAAACTATTATGCAATCGTCAATGTACCCTCTACCACCAAACAATTACAATTTACCCGTTTTGCTCTTAAAAGTATTAAATTATCCTTCAAAAATATCAAAAAATGAGGGGCTTTTATATATTTTATCATTATATATGACAATAAAAAAAAATGTTGACTCCAAAAGTTGTTGATATGATTTCATAATAACCAAATCAATATATATGATTTTCATTATGATAGATATATGTAAGTTAGCTCATATTGGTGTAATTTTCCTAAAAACTAGAATCAATCCTTAGTACCATTAAATGACAATTTTGGATAAAATAGAGTCAATTCAAAAGACTATATAATTGACCCCAATGAGAAAATCTGACTTCTCTCGTTGTACTCTGAGTCAGTGTAGGGGTCCCTCTCCCATCGTTGTGTAGGGCGTTTGTTTTTTGGCATATATATGTTCTCTATCATGCGTGGAAGGTTGCCTCATTTCCTTCTTTTGTCTAGAGTTAGTCTCATGGCAGAAGATCTTAGTAATCTTAATGCAGGCTCTCACAGAAGAGGAAAGTAAATTCGTAACTGTTGAAAATGTTAAGTTAAAGGAAGTCATCACTTAAGGGGAGCAATTTCTCATCATCAAGCTTTTCACTGAGAGATACTTCAATAGGGAGGCATTTCAACAAATTATGCAGCGTGTTCGGCATTCCTCCAAGGAGTTCCAATTCCAAAACCCTAATTCTGACTTGATGCTTGTTGAGTTTGTTGTGAAAAAGGATAAAATCATGTGATTTGCAAACGAGACATTACAAATAGTTTGTGATTTTAGACCATGTAATTCATATCCTTCATTCCTTCATGTCTCATCTTTTTGTTCCTGATTTTAGACTAATTAATTTGTGCAATGTGATTTACAAACTAATTTTGAAAGTCATTACAAATAGACTCAAGTTTGCCTTATCCTATATTATTTTTGACACTCAAAGTGCTTTGTACCAGTAAGACTTATCATTGATAATGTGTTAATAGCATATGAGTTAGTTCATTTTTTGAAAAATAAGAGAAACGGTAAGAAAGGCTTCATGTCTCTCAAATTAGACATGTTAAAAGCCTATGATAGAGTTGAATGCAATTTTTTAGAAGGTATTATGCTCAAACTGGGATTTGATGGTAGGCTAGTCGGTTTAATTATGCATTGTATTAATTCATTTCCCCTTTTAGTTTTGATTAATGGGAATCTCATTGACTCTCTAGTTCCAACAAGAGGGTTTAGACAGGGAGACCCACTATCTCTCTACTTTTTTTTTTTTGGTATTGAAGGACTAATTCATCTTTGGAAGAAGGCTGAAAACAGTAATACAGTGCTAGGTATCAGAATTTGTAAGGGTGCTCCAAAACTGAATCACATGCTTTTTGCTGATGACTCTATCATGTTTTTCCAAGGTGACACTAGGATTTTCCATCATATTTAGTTCTTAATGATTATGAGATGCTTTCAGGTCAAAAGCTTAATATGGACAAGATAGCCATGATTTCTAGTTCTAATGTGGGTGTTTCTCTAAGACAAGAAATTATGTCTTTGTGGGGTGAAACTAATGTACAGCAAAATGAGAAGTATTTGGGATTACCTCCCGTGGTTGGGAAAGCTAAAAGGGTTGCTTTCAATGAGATACAAGAAAGGATTTGGAAAAAACTCCAAACTTGGAAGGAAAAATTATTATCTTAGGAAGGTAATGAGATTTTATTAAAAGTTGTAGCCTTATCCATTCTTTTATATGCTATGAGTTGTTTCTTTTTGCCTATAGATTTTTGTAAGGAGTTGGAAAGAATTATGGCCACCTTTTGTTGGGCACAAAAGGCTGCTGAAAGAATGATTCATTGGATAAAATGACAACAAATGTGTATCTCAAAGTACCAAGGGGGATTAGAATTTCGAGACTTGTATGATTTCAACCTTGCTTTAGTAACAAAACAGGCATGGAGAATCCTTCAAGTTGATAATAGCTTGCTGTCAAAAGTCTTCAAGGCGAAATACTTTCCTAAAGGCTCTTTGTTTGATTCAAAATTGAGTCAAAATCCTTCTCATGTTTGAAGAAGTGTTTGGGAGGCAAATAGATTATTACCGAAAAGTTGTCAACAGAGCATTGGCAATGAAGAAAATGTCAATGATTGGGATAATGTCTGGGTTCTTGGCCATAAAACTATACGAGAAAAATGTGTTCTTTCTACTGCTGCTAGTGATAATTTGATGGTCTCTTCCGTTATTGATCATGTTTTAAGGTGGTGGGATTCAACCAAAATTAGGGTCATTTCAATCCAATCATAGCTGCTGATATTTTGAAGATTACTCTTAACCCTGATTAGCATTTGATAACTTATTTTGGAGACATGAGAGGAATGGAAGGTATTTAGTAAAGAGTGCTTATACGTTTTTTAGTTCTTTTAGACTATAAGGGACAACATGACCTTCTAATTCCCAAGAGCATAAAAGATTATGACAGGTATATCAAAAATAATAGTTTCAAAAGGTTTGGATCTTTGCATGGAGAGCTTTTAGTGAAGGGCTTCCTACTAAACAAAATCTACAAAAGAGAAGGGTGATAATTAGTCCAAGTTGTATTTTTTGTTGGACCCCTGTTGGAGACCTTGTTCATGCTCTTTTCTTGTTCCCTGTCATTCAAGATTTATGATTGCAGTATATGTTTTTTGTACATGAGGTTCATCAATCTTGGTTTATGTTGCAGGTTGTAACTTTAGTGCCTAATAGAGGGGACTAGGACTTGCTTGCTCGATTTTTTCTAATAGCATGGGGTTTTCGGTTCAGAATGAATAAACTACTTTTTGACATTACTACCTTACAGCCTCATTAAATGATTTAACATGTTTTAAAGCAATGGTGCAGTCACCAAGCCCAGGCGATCACCAAAGTTTCTGTTCCAGTTGCAAACAAGAATTGTTATTGGCAAACCCCTGTTTCTAATATTTATAACTAAATGTGGATGGAGATATGTTTTTTTATCTTAAAAAATTTAGAATAGGAGCTGTTGTTCGTGATGAGCAAGGCAATGTTCTTATGGAAACTAGTAAAGTGGAACATAAAGTAACAGAACCTAAAGCTATTGAATTATTAGTCATGTTCAGAAGGCTTCAATTCACTGCACAATTAGATCTTCCTAACCTCATTCTTGAAAGGATATTTTTTTAATGGTTGAAGATGTTCGAGCCGAAACTCTTATTTAGTCAAGTTTGGGCAATTTGGTTGAAGAGATTCAGCAACTCTTACAAATTTTTCCAAGCTCAGAGGTGCATCATGTTTTGAGGTTGGGGAATCATGTTGCTTATAAACTAGCGGGACACACTTGCAGGCTAATGACATTATGCTTTGGATGGGTTGAGTTCCAAATTTATGTCCCATTCTGTTTGGATGGATATTATATATGTGTAATTGGTAACCACTCTTTGATTTAATTTAATGGAATGAATGTCTTCTTATCAAAAAATTACAATTTTGGATGGTAAAGATGTCAAAATCTGTTTTCCCCTCAATCTCATTTTATTTTCTTCATCATAATTTCAATTACATTTTATGTTTCTATGATGGTATCAAAGTCATCGACTAACGCCAAGCTTTATCTTATGGACTATTTCTTTTATAATTCTTCTACTAGCTTTACCTTTGACAAAAATTTTATCATTGTTCAACTATATTTCACCTCAAATTCATATATTTATAGTATCTTTATTACTTGTGAACCTTTTTATTAGATTTGATCTGTTTTGAGCATTGTTTGAAATCTAAGGTCTATTTTTGGCCTTTAATTTCGGTTTTATAATCGATCAAGGCCTACTTAAGGTGATTCATATCTAAGTGCATTTGTGAATGGTAGTGTTTTGTGGGTCCAATTAAAATGAGTTTGAATGTAAATAGGTTATGTTTGAATGTTAAAATGGTTGAAATGGATTTAACTTTTTTTATGGGAAGTTGAAAAAGTAATAACTCCCATCAATAATTAGTTTGAGATGAGTTGAGTTGATTTCAACAACCAAATACACCAACACTAACAGTCATCCAAATTTAACTTTTTAGCTATCACTCCATCACCAACACCATTTTCATCATTTATAGGCAATCACTCAACATATTAATTTAATTGATTTTCATAAATATCACATTAAAAGATTTGATTTTCATTATTATGATGAAAATATTTACTTTATCTTGTCTACATATAATTTTCCATAAAAATGGAGAGCAATACTTTCAATTTAATAACAATTCAAAAGAGTAAAGATATAACCCTTAGAATCTCTCTCCCTCAATCTCCTTATATCTTCGCCCTCAAAAGAGTAAATATAACAATTCAAAGTTTGTGACTTTGAGGTTGGCTTATTGTCGAGAAAAAGACTGATTTTTGTAGGTTTGAGGTGTAATCGATAAGGAGGCACATCAGCTTAGAAAAAAAAAAAAAAAAAAGACCCAGGAGCATCAAGTTGGTTTAGGATCGAGGTAACTTTGACGTGGTTGCAAGGTTACGTTTTTCTTGATTGACGTCAACAACCAATATTTTTCACCCCAATCTTAATGGACAAAAGTATATTAGAAAAATGCAGATCTTTTTTTGTAGATCTTTTTCTCTTTTCGAAATTTTTATTAATTAAAATTTATTTTATTAATTAAAAAATTAGAAATATGACATTCGGTCAAATTGAGTGGCAAATTGTGGGGCTATGCATTCGAGCAAAAATGAATTTTATAATATGATCAATGATATTAAATTACATTAGAATATAAACTTCTTGCGTAAGATTTATAAGCAGATTAAACATTTATCTTTTATTAATGAACTGCTAGAAACAGACAAGATGGTCTAAATTATAATTATCTAAACCTAATGAGGCAGAATTTATTGTATGATAACATCTTAAATCAGACTAATGGTAGAAAAAGAAGTGTATAAAAGGGAGAAAGAGGTGCAAGTAGGTATATATTAAATATAAAGAAAATGATGGTTGGTGGGAAAGGAGGAAAAAATAAAATAAAATTCCCCCATCTATCTTGTAGGGGAGAGGTGAAGAGGAGGAGGAGGTGGTCCTTTTTTATTTTTTTTTTTGTTCTGAAAAAGAGTGTTTCTTTCGAAAATACTTGTGTTGTTTGTTAGATGTTTTAAGTATCCAAATTTAAATAGGAAATCAAGATTCGCCTATCATGCTTTGTTTTAGGGTTTTAATTAAGGTTTGAAATATTGAAATTTGAATTTGCAACCGAACAATGGCGGAGTGAGCAACCCCCTTGTCGTGACCATGCGAGAAGGGGGCTCCCATGTCTTGTCCTGCATCTAACATCCTAGTAGGGGCAGAGGGTGAGAAGGCTCAATCCAATCTAATATTTATCTCGTTCTGCTTTCGCTTATATGTTTATATATATTATATATAAATATATATTTATATTTTATAAATTATGTATATATGAAGATACATTACAATTTATTAGACTTGTTTACAAAATATATACTAACAAATTTAAAAACTACATAATTTAAAAACGACCATGCAATAACATTTACAAAATATGCATGAGCAAACTTAAAAATTACATTTGAGTCTAAATTAGTTATATTTACAAAATTTCGATTTATAATTTGGGTCTAAAAAATTTTTTTTTATCATTTTTGAAACTAAGAATAATTTTTAAACTTAATAAAATGTAATCTATTTTTTAAATGAACATTAAACATGACAAATTGAGAATCTGCATATACCTAGCTCCTAGGATGGGATATCCCACTCTCGAGATGCAAGGATAGGGAAAATAAGGTGAAAACCCAACCCCAACCCCATATCTACTTTGCACCGTATGGTGCAAGTAGTACCCTTAAATTATAATTATGTATGGAAGATTTAATTATCATCCATATGAATATAATATGGATCTAAATTATCTAAATAGTATTAAAAAGAAAATAATCCAATCTCTAAGTTCCTTTTTTATCCCATCTCAAATATCATCATTTACTAAATATAAACAAACATGCTTGATTATATATCGACTTAATCAAAACAATCTTGGTTCCGGAGAATCCTAAATTTATTTGTTCGGATATTGAAAATATTCAAGAAAATCCTATTTTTTTGCTGTTTACATTTTCAACGTATGCCAAGAGGAGCGAAAGACTGATCTCAACACACAACAGTACATGGTGAGGTGAAATTTATTACATATATAATTTTTAAGGAAAATGTTATTCACCCCTATGGGTATTGTCCCCCCCCCTCCTTCTTTTTTGAGTTTTTTTATTTATGATTTTTAAGTAAATATTTTTAAATAAAATTATGATTTTTTATATTTTTTAAAAATATTTTTTTATATTAAAAAAATCATGTAAAAAATGTTTTTTAATTTTTATTTAAAAATATTTACTTAAAAATTATATATAAAAAAAACTCAAAAAAAAAAAAAAGAGAAGGAATGGGATTGGGACACTTACCATCGGGTGAATAGCACTCCCCAATTTTTAATCATCTTCTTCTATTAAGCCACCTCGCCATTCCTCTTATTAATTTTATCATTTAACATTCGCTTAAAAGTGTTCTTTTTTAATTGCAAACCTTTTATTACTTCTTGCTTTTATTGACAAAAGACTTATGGTTTTCTATAGTTTTTAAGTATTGTTGAACCCAAGGTTTCAAGTCTCGTATTTACGTATAAATTTTGATGATAACAAATAATATTGAAAACTCAAGCTCAAGTTGTCTATGCATGAAGGGAGTTAAACACATCAAGAAATCAAGCATGAGCAAGAAAGATATCAAGTCTACAAATGAAGCTCATAGATTATTTTTGTACATCTCTTGATAAAATTAGAAATTGGATTAAGGCTCCAAATTACTCTTTTTTCTCATAAAACATCAAATTACTTTTTCCACATATGCAAGACATTTTTAAATGTCTTAGTTTTGAAAATTATGTTTTTCACATGTGCATAACACCATCAAACAAAATAATTTCGAAAATTATATTTTTTTATAAAAACTTGATTTTATAAGATGATTGATTATCATATTTGACATGTGCATATTTTGTTTGAAAGTCTTAAAGGGAGGTGGTGTGTTTTTTTGACTAATGCAAAAGGTAGATGATTTTGTTTGAGAATCTTAAAGGGTGGTTGTGTGTTTTTTTGACATATGCAAAAAGAAGATGATTTGGTTTGAAAAATAAATCATGCTCATTTTGTCTTGTATGAAAAGCAAAAGATTAGGTTTGATTTCTTTGAAAAATGAATGGAGTTGTCTTTGACAAATGCAAAAAGGAAATGTTTTTATTTGAATTTTTTGAAAAGTGAATAGTGCTCTTATTTGACATGGGAATCTTTTCAAATTTGAAATTGAAGACTCATTTACCTATAAATAGCTCACTTGAGTTTTGCAAAAATCACAACAAGAGCTTACACATCTATTGCTAAATTTCGCATCATTCTTTCAAAGCTCTCATTCTCTCTTTTCTAAAGTTTTGAGCCTTAATTCTTGTTCTTGTTGAGAGAGATATAGTTTGTGCTGTATTGTTCTTATTTTACTCATTGAGGAGTGTTTTCCGATAGCCTACCCACTATCAATTCTTGTATCAGTAAGAGGGTGTGTATAACCCTTGTGTGTGTAGAAGGTGTTCTACACGGGGAATAGTTAAATCACCAAGTGTGAGGTGATTGGAAGTAAGAGGGTGTGTATAACCCTTGTGTGTGTAGAAGGTGTTCTACACAGGGAATAGTTGAATCACCAAGTGTGAGGTGATTGGAAGTGTAGAGGGTGTTCTACACGGAATCTTTGGAGCGGTGCTGCTCAAAGGTATAATAGGTTTCTATCTCCACCTAAAGGAGATTGAATAGTGGATTTGGGAATCCTCAAGGGGTAGCTTGAGGCGAGGACGTAGGCAGTGGGGCTGAACCTCGTAAAAATACTGAGTTTGCTTTCTCTTACCCTACTCTTTATATTTCCTACTGTTTTATATTTTGGTTATATTTTATATTGTATATTTAGTTTATAAGTATTAATTTTTTAATATAACCCAATTCACCCCCCCTCTTGTGTTAGTCATCTGGGCAACAAGTGGTATCAGAGCTAGAGCTCTATTATAAGATTAACTATCTTTTGAGTTAAGATTTTATGGCTAACATTGCAGCTTCATTTGGTGAAGGTCAATCTAGCAGTCGGCCTCCACTCTTTTGTGGAGACAATTACTCATTCTGGAAAGTTAGAATGAGAATATTCCTTCAGGCTCAAGGTCGAGAAATCTGGAAATGTATTGTAAATGGACCTTATATTCCAACAAAAGTAGTTGATGGAGTAAAGGTCAAAAAGGAAGAAGAAGAGTTTAATCGTGAAGACGATAGACTTTATACTTTGAATTTAACTGCTATGAATTTATTATATAATGCTCTCAATGGTAATGAATTTAATAGAGTAATGACTTGTGCTACAGCAAAGGAAATTTGGGATAACTTGGAAGTTACTTATGAAGGAACTTCTCAAGTCAAGGAATCAAAAATTTATATTCTTACTCATGAGTATGAAATGTTTAAGATGAATGATGATGAATCTATTTCTAGTATGTACACTCGTTTTACTAACATCATAAATAGCTTGACAGCTCTTGGCAAAGTTTATTCCAAAGTGGAGATAGTAAGAAAAATTCTCAACTCTCTACCAAAACGTTGGGAATCAAAAGTGACAGCGATTCTTGAAGCTAGAGACCTCAAGAAACTCGAAGTGAATGAACTCATCGGGTCACTTATCACCCATGAGTACACATTGAAAAGAGGAGAAGAAGAAGGAAAGTCAAAGAAGAGCTTGGCACTTAAAGCTGTTCCACATGAAAGTGAAAGTGATGAAGATGAGGAAAATGACGACAAAGATGAAGAAGTTGCAATGATAACAAGAAGAATTCAGAGGTTCTTAAAGAAAAATAAAACTCCTCCAAGGAAATCCTTCAATAAGTTTTCCAAGAAAGATTCAGGTAAAAATGACACTTTAATTTGTTATAAATGCAATAAACCCGGTCATATCAAGCCAGATTGTCCTCTGCTAAAGAAAGATCGAAACAAAGGCAAAAAAGCAATGAAAGCTACGTGGAATGATGATTCAAGTAGCTCAGATAGTGAAGCAAGCAATGGAGAATCAGGAAATCTTTGTCTTATGGCTAAAGACGACATTGAGGTAACAAATTTTGATAATATTGAAGATCTTTCATATGAAGAATTGCAAAATGTTTTAGAAGAAGTATATGAGGAATTTGAAAAATTGGGTATCAAGTATACTGTTTTGAAAAAGAAAAATTCTTCTTTAACAAACGAAATTGATATTTTAAGAAAAGAAAATATTGTTTTGAAAGATGAAAATTTTGAGTTGAAGAAAAAGAAAACTGATTTAGAAAATATTATTGAAAACTTTACGAATGGAAAAAGAAATTTTGAAAAACTTCTTGGTAGTCAAAGATGTGTTTTTGATAAGGCAGGCTTGGGATATATGCCAAAACAAAAATACAAACCTTATAAAAACTTCTTTGATAATCCTTCTACATCAAAGTCCAATATTCAAAATTCTTTTCATAAAAATAATTTTGTTAAAAAAAGATACTATTATAATCACTCAAGTTCTTCATATATGTCACATGCTATTTGCAATTTTTGTAATAGAAATGGTCATAATTATCTTGCTTGTCCTATTAGAAGAAAACATACAATGACTATTAGGGCCATATGGGTACCTAAATATCTTGTTTCTTCTAATACTAATAAATAAAGGACCCAAAGAACTTGGGTACCGGGAATTGTTTTTAATTGCTTTTGTAGGTATGCATGAAGTATTCTACAGGTAAAAATAAATGATTTTTAGACAACGGATGCTCAAGATACGTGACAGAAGACAAAACTAAATTCATTGACTTCACTTCTAAAGAAAAAGGATGTGTGATATTTGAAGACAATTCAAAAGAGAAGATCATAGAAATAGAAGGAAAGATCATCAAGACTTAGTACAAGATGCAACCAAATAGTGGAAACATGTGAAAGATCATCCAGCGGAATAAATTCTAGGAGAACCTTCACGAGGTGTAAGTACTCGATCATCTCTTAGAAATATTTGTAATCACACACTTTTTCTATCTCAAATTGAATCCAAAATATTGATGAAACTCTTATTGATAAATCATGAATTCTATTTGTGCAAGAAGAACTAAATTAATTTGAAAGAAATAATGTATGGACATTTGTTCCTAGACCTAAAAAATTATGCTGTTATTGGAACAAAATGGGTTTTTAGAAATAAGAAAGATGAGTCTAAAATCATCACTAGAAACAAGGCTCGACTTGTAGCCCAAGGTTTCAATCAAGAGGAAGAAATCGATTATGATGAGACATATGCACCAGTCACAAGATTAGAAGTTATTCGAATGCTACTTGCATATGCTTGTTATAAAGATTTCAAATTTTTTTCAAATGGTTGTTAAAAGTGTTTTCTTAAATAATTTTTTTTTAAAAGGTTTTTCAAGAGGAAAGATCGATATAACTCTTTTAATCAAATATGAATAGAATGATATTCTTCTAGTTCAAATTTATGTAGATAATATAATATTTGGTGCTACTAATGAAAATATGTGTCAAGATTTTGTTAAGAATATGCAGAAAGAATTTGAAATAAGCATAATGAGAGAACTTAATTTCTTTCTCGGATTGCAAATCAAGTAATTGGAACATCAATGAGTCCAACCACTAAACTTGATAAAGATGAAAGCGGTAAGCCAGTTGACTCAAAGGTATATCGAGGTATGATTGGTAGTTTATTATATTTGATAACTAGTAGACTTGATATTATGTTCAATGTATGTTTATGTGCACGTTTTCAATCATTTCCGAAACAATCTCATTTGATTGCAGTCAAGCAGATTTTTAGATATTTTGCCAGTACCATTGACTTAGAGTTATGGTATCCTAAACACACTTCTTTCGATCTTATTAGTTATTCAGGTATCGATTATACTAGTTGCAAAGATGATCGAAAAAGTTTTAGTAGAACATGTCATTTCTTAGGTCATGCACTAGTTTCCTGGTTTAGTAAAAAACAAAATTCTGTTACACTATCTACTGCTGAGGCAGAATATGTTGCTGCGGGTAGTTGTTGTGCCCAAGTTCTTTACATGAAGCAACAACTTGAGGATTTTAAACGTATGTACAATCACATTCCAATCAAATGTGATAATACAAGTGCTATAAATCTTTCAAAGAATCCAATACAACAATCTCGGACCAAAGTGCAGAAGGGCGATATTGCATTAGAATTCACTAGTACACATGATCATTTGGCAGACATTTTTACAAAACCCCTACCAGAAGATAGACTACGCATGATTAGAAGAGAAATAGGAATTATACATGCCATCAATATCTGCTAGATACTTTTATTCCATTAACTCAAATGACCTACAGAAACTTGAGACGTTTAGCCTCATCATTCAAATGCATTTGCTCCTCATAAATCATCATGCCATCCTTATCTAAAGGATTAGGCAATCGAAATGTAGAGGCAAGTAAGGATTTTAAATCCTTATTCTGTTGTTTTAAGTCTACTATTTTTTTGTTAGACTCTTGAACAAGTCGTTGAAGAATATCGATCTTCTCATTAAGCTTCTCTATCTCGCGGGTTTTGGACTGCAACCGAGCAGAAAACGCAACAATAGATGATGAGTATCGAGTTCCGAGACCCACAAGCTCGTAAATGGCGTCATGATCTGATTTATTAGCTAAATCAGTCTCTTGTTGCTTCATGGCACCCACGACAGATGCAGAAATAGATTGAGACTGAGGTGAAGGATCCTCAAATCTTGATCAAGAGAAGCACTGAAGGGAATTCTACGAGCCATTGAAAAATTGTAGAATGAGAATGCAAGCAAATTGCAAAGATGAGAAGAAAGCTTGATGCGAAATAGATAAAGTTAAGGATTGCTCTTATAGAAACGGAAATAAGAACAAGACAAACTTACAAATCATGATAATATCTCATTTTTCAGCAACATCAAGCAGATCAAATCTCTGCACCGAATTTCTAGAGCTAGGCCACCTTTGTAGGTTTTATCAGACGCGCGTGGCTCCGCACCGAACTGTCAGAGTTAGACTTCCAACATTTGCAGGTTTTGTCGGACATGCATGGCTCTGCACCGCATTGCCAGAGCTAGGCTTGCAGCTTTTGCTGTCTTTATCGGACACGGATAATTTTAAATTATTCAACTTCAAATCTCTGGAATATCTAATTCGTCAATAACATCAAGCGGATTTAAATCTTCTTCCGCACCGAGATGATAAAATTCGGCTTCAACCTTTGCAGGTTTTGTCGGGCACGGGTGGTTCCAACTTCTACTCTCTAACGTACCGTTTTATTTGATTATTGCTTATTACGGAAAAAAAAAAAAAAATTATTGAAACTAATTACGGTTCCTTTTTAATGATGCCAAAAGGGGGAGAAGTCTTATACTAGTATTATATTACCCTGTTATATATGCTAGAATCATGTTTATATTTTTCTTGAAATACTAACGCATATTTTCAGGGGGAGCTTAAGTATTACTGCAGGTCGCAGATTTCTACTAAGTATTTGTCATCATCAAAAAGGGGGAGATTGTTGAACCCAAGGTTTCAAGTCTCGTATTTACGTATAAATTTTGATGATAACAAATAATATTGAAAACTCAAGCTCAAGTTGTCTATGCATGAAGGGAGTTAAACACATCAAGAAATCAAGCATGAGCAAGAAAGATATCAAGTCTACAAATGAAGCTCATAGATTATTTTTGTACATCTCTTGATAAAATTAGAAATTGGATTAAGGCTCCAAATTACTCTTTTTTCTCATAAAACATCAAATTACTTTTTCCACATATGCAAGACATTTTTAAATGTCTTAGTTTTGAAAATTATGTTTTTCACATGTGCATAACACCATCAAACAAAATAATTTCGAAAATTATATTTTTTTATAAAAACTTGATTTTATAAGATGATTGATTATCATATTTGACATGTGCATATTTTGTTTGAAAGTCTTAAAGGGAGGTGGTGTGTTTTTTTGACTAATGCAAAAGGTAGATGATTTTGTTTGAGAATCTTAAAGGGTGGTTGTGTGTTTTTTTGACATATGCAAAAAGAAGATGATTTGGTTTGAAAAATAAATCATGCTCATTTTGTCTTGTATGAAAAGCAAAAGATTAGGTTTGATTTCTTTGAAAAATGAATGGAGTTGTCTTTGACAAATGCAAAAAGGAAATGTTTTTATTTGAATTTTTTGAAAAGTGAATAGTGCTCTTATTTGACATGGGAATCTTTTCAAATTTGAAATTGAAGACTCATTTACCTATAAATAGCTCACTTGAGTTTTGCAAAAATCACAACAAGAGCTTACACATCTATTGCTAAATTTCGCATCATTCTTTCAAAGCTCTCATTCTCTCTTTTCTAAAGTTTTGAGCCTTAATTCTTGTTCTTGTTGAGAGAGATATAGTTTGTGCTGTATTGTTCTTATTTTACTCATTGAGGAGTGTTTTCCGATAGCCTACCCACTATCAATTCTTGTATCAGTAAGAGGGTGTGTATAACCCTTGTGTGTGTAGAAGGTGTTCTACACGGGGAATAGTTAAATCACCAAGTGTGAGGTGATTGGAAGTAAGAGGGTGTGTATAACCCTTGTGTGTGTAGAAGGTGTTCTACACAGGGAATAGTTGAATCACCAAGTGTGAGGTGATTGGAAGTGTAGAGGGTGTTCTACACGGAATCTTTGGAGCGGTGCTGCTCAAAGGTATAATAGGTTTCTATCTCCACCTAAAGGAGATTGAATAGTGGATTTGGGAATCCTCAAGGGGTAGCTTGAGGCGAGGACGTAGGCAGTGGGGCTGAACCTCGTAAAAATACTGAGTTTGCTTTCTCTTACCCTACTCTTTATATTTCCTACTGTTTTATATTTTGGTTATATTTTATATTGTATATTTAGTTTATAAGTATTAATTTTTTAATATAACCCAATTCACCCCCCCTCTTGTGTTAGTCATCTGGGCAACAAGTATGATATTTGATGTTTGTATGTTAAATTATAAAATTATTTTTAGTATAAAATATATCTAATATATCATATAAAATCATATAATTTATGAGTTATTTTTATAGAATTTCTTTAGGAGATGTTCGAAAAAAGATTTTATCTCATGATCCATCTTATCTCATCACATTCAATTTTCTTTTCGAACATCGTTTAAACATAAATACTTTCAAAATAATCATTATAACTTTCTCAAATTTTTAAATAAAAAATAATTTAACATTTTCAGATCTCAAAGTAAAATTATATTAAAAAAATTATATTATAATAATATTTTAATTTTATAATATTTTTTCTTAAACTTTTCTCTCTCATTTTTTAAAACGCAATAAATACTTAACTCAATTAATAATGACCATCTTATTGCAATTCATTCTATCATCACACTTGAAAAATGTGTTTATTTTTCTTTTATAAATTTTTTTAACACCTTTAAATATTAAAAAAAACCTACTGTCGAGATCTCCTATCAAAATCCCCCATGTGTAAGATTAACATTTCATAATTTCCATCCATCATCTCATCTCCTTCTATCACTTCTAAATTCTTAATTTTTCTTCTCTCATAATGAATTCAAGGACTTTTCAGACAAAACCCAGGCGTGCGAGCAATTTTCTTTAACCAACCCATTAATTCAAACCCATATAGACACCCTCCCCTACACAATAGGATAGATAATAGGACTAGCATTCCTAAGATGACCCATAAGAAAACAACCCCAATAGCTTAATAGGGAGGGCCCATAGCCGTAAAGAGTAAAGAAAAACAGGACAAAACGTGTAGGGTTCTTCCTCTTTAAGGAAGGAAATATAACAATAGTTGAATAAAGAGTCTTTGACCCAAAAAGAAAGAGGGAAAAAATAGAAAGAGGTAAAGGTCACCCAAGAACCAATAGTTTTTTTATATATTTAAAAAAAAAGAAAAAAAAAAAAGAAAAGTAGAAAAGATAGTGGATTGAAAATGTAGAGGTAGATGCCTCTAGATGGAAGCTCTCGCCACAATGGCGGCTGGGTGTTACCACCATCAGGCCTTTCTACATCCTCTTTTTTTTTTTTTTTTTTTTTGCACTTTTGAATTCTAAACTGTTTATTTTTTAATATTATAAGTTTGTGAAAAATATATTTGCAAATTGTTTATTGCTATACCACCTATATGAAAAATTGTGACATCAATTTGCATGAAAAAACATGTTTTGATTTTGAAACCGACCTATAAGTAGCATAATTATGAAATTCTAGGAACATTTAGAAGTAGTTGAATCCTTTCATAAATGAAAAATGCTATTCCTCCGGTTGGAGGCTCTGTTGGGATTTTTTTTTTTTTTTGTTTTTTACTTAATAATTAAGAAATTAATTTTTAACGATGTTGGGATTTTTTTAAAATGTAAACAAAATTCATGTTAAATGAAGTAAAAAATTATGAGTATTACTATTTATCATCTTAATTTTCATCATTTCCTTATTATTTTATAATATTATAATTAGCTGATTGAAGATTTTTTTATTATATTTTACGTATAAATTTATAATCTAATGTCACATTATAAAATAATGAAAAAATAAAAAATGAATATATTTTTTCAAAAATTATAAATGAAATATACTATTGAGAGATACTATCGGTAATTGTAAAGCCCCCCCAAAGAAAATCCCTCATCTAGGGGAGAATGAGGGTTCTTTGTTTTTTTTTAAGAAAAGGGGAGAATGAGGGTTAGGTTCGTTAGATTTGGACGTGTTCTACTAAAACATAATCGGCAAGTCAACAGTTCCAATGAACTTAAACAAAGATGTTTACTTTTGTCGACTTGGGAAATCTTTTTGTTATGATTTGACACCTTATTTCTCCTACATGTGATAAAGACATTCTCTCAGTGGAGGGCCCAACAATGCTTACGAGCACTTCAACAAGTTGGTTCCTTCTTTATGGAGTTCTGATTTAGTGGGTTGGCAATGAACTTTATATGATAATTAAATCCTGGCCAGCATAATGGTTTTGTACATGCAAAATCTCAAAAAGGCTAGTCATGAATCATGGTCCTCTTTTATATATGTACTACATGATGACCCACTATTGGTTTGGGTTCGGCTATATGCATAAAATTTTATGTAGAAATTGTGCAAGAACTAATTTTTAATTTCACGTTAACTAAAATTAAAAAAATTAAAAACAAATGAAACTGAAAATTAAAAAAGCTGAAATGCAAAACACAATTATAGATAAACCGCAACTCATTTTATACACAATTTCTATACAAAACTCTCTGCGAGTATCATTTTCCATTGGTTCTTATCAGATTCTTTATGCCAATTTCATTAATCTTCTCTAATTAACTTGAAAATTGTGCTTATCTGATTGTTTGTGCATGTCAATTGAATCTGTTAAGTCAAGCAAAACTGCTTTTGTTTTTTTGAAGAGATAGATCCACTTGTGTCTCAAGTCTACAACTTTTTTGGAATTTTGCTCCATCAGAACCTGCCAAGCTCTTTCACCCACAATTCCAAGGCAATTTGAGAGGTACTGTTGAACCACCAAGCTGAACCTGATGAAAACCTAAACCATCTCCAAAAATGACCTAAACCACTTTTGTGTCAACTGCACCTCATCATCTGCATAATGAATGAAATGCAAAGACCTTATCCCACAAACCCCAAAACCAATCAGTTTTAAGTAAATTATTAGATTTGTGGAAAGAGTTAAACAAGTGGGTTTACCCACAATTTATTAAGGCCCCCCCCACTATAAACATATTGTCATATTTTTCTACCTCTTCATTGAGGAAGGAGTCAAACGAAGTTCAGTTATGCTTCCTTGATATGATCAAGGATGATGCAAGTACAGAGATATTAAATAGATCTGTATAAACATATATATATATACATATATATATATTATATCAACCTACTTTCTACTGCTTTCATCTTTAAATGTGTTCATGAAGATATTCATTGGTCCCTGCCCCATTAGGATAAACTTTAGTTTAGTCTAAAGAAGCGCCTAGCCTGTAATGCTTTGCCAAATGTACAGTCACCGAGTTAATGTACAGAAAATTGGCTGTATCTGTATGTGAGCTTGAGACAAACATGGTTGTAAATAGTGCTGAAGGCACACAGCCTAGATGGGCGATGCCAATTCATTTGCCACCTTCCACTAACCGACTTCTCTTGCATGCGTGTTGACAATTTTAACCTTTTCTTTTCATTCTTCGACAGAATTTACTCAAAATTCCCTTTGGCTCCAAGTTCACAATACTTTTTATTTGTCACAGAAAGAAAGTTTTCCACCGCCCCGCTCCACACTAAAGAAAACTATTCATTTTTTGGCCACCACTTCAATATATATAATACCCATTTAGCTTTGCTCCAACTCATAAAACCTCAACAACAACAACTCTCTCTCTCTCTCTCTCTCTCTCTCTCTCTCTCTCCAGTAAAATGGGCAATTGCTATGCTCTTTGCAAGCCCAGTATGGGCTTGTATGTCAAACTTGTTGCAGCAAAGCATGGGAAAGTTTTACAAGTGGTGAAAATGGATGGAAAGGTTTTAGAATTCAGAACGCCAATTCTTGTTAAAGATATCATGGTGAACTTTTCTGGGTCAGGTATTGGTTTATCCAAACAAGCCTCAGAGAATCTCCCACCAAATTATGAATTGAAGATAGGCAAGATTTACTACGTGCTGCCTTCTTTGAGTTCTGGGAATTCCCCTAGTACTGCAGAAATTTCCTCAAAAATAGCAGACGAGGACAAAGGAAATGGTGTAAAGAGGATTAAAATTGTTATAACAAAGCAACAGCTCCAGGAGTTATTGACAAAGCAAATATCAGTGGAAGAATTCGTGTCAAAGCTTGAGAAACCAACGTCTGTTTCTGTTGATTCTTCAACAAATTGGAAGCCGAAGCTTGAATCTATCCCTGAAGGCAGTGAGTAGCATTAATTGCAGTAGTGATTAGATAGATGTTCTAGTTTTTGTTTAACCATGAAAGAGAACTGAAAAAATAGAGAGGCCTGCACACTAATGAAGCGGTTACTGTTATATAGAACACCAGTCAGTCTGAGAATTATTCTCGTCCTCTTTGGCACAACATGTTTCCTTCTTAGTTAAATCTTGTATAAAAAAGGGAGTAGTTTGTTTTGATCTTCAATTTTGGAGCTGTTTGTTTCATTATTAGTGTTCGTGTCCAGCGAGTCATATTCTAGGATCATGTAACAGTAACACATCCCTTGCTGTCCCTCTGCCTTTATGGCAAGTTCAAGTAACTTAAGAACACCTATCATTCATGAAGTCGATCAAGATCCTCTTAGGTCTTAACTGGAGAGAGAGAGAGAGATACGTGAAATGGCCATACAACCTGCATTAAATGCTTAATAAATGATCTAGAACCCACTCCACATGTTTGTCTGTTGAGTACTGCTAGAAGTGCATAAAAATAATCACACAAATTGATGTGGTATTATTTGAACTATTAAATTTATTTTACAATAAAAAATATTTTATAATCTGATAAATCACATTAAACTATATCAATTTATGAGATTACTTTTGTTTAATCTCATTATGGCTAATATATTTTCCTTATACGTCTCCCACTTGAGGCTCTCAATCAGGTTCGGGTAAGAACTTAAAAAGAAAAAACTTTCCATGAAGTCTAACCATCCATGTGCATGATTTTTGGGGTGCTAGACCCTGTAGTTACCCCTCAACATGCTCGTAACTGTATTGCATGCAGGAACATGAAGAAAAAGAATGCTAAAGTTACCAGTCAGTCTTGTCAAAGTATTTCTTAAAGATTTGGAAGGGCTTTGATATACCTTTCTAAACGTTACTACACTTTTGGGCATCAACTAATTATCCTTCAAACGCGCTAATTGAACCAAATTATCCCATAGCAGATCAAGAGAAAGATTAAGCAGAAACAGTGAACATCGCTTTGAATAAGTCTAGACAACTAATCTCGCAATAAACAACAATTTGTTAGGGACTAAAAGGCAGAAAGGTGACAACTTTTAAGACTTTCAGCAAGCCCCAGATCTCAAACTGTCTCTACCCACCCACCAACTTACTTGTCAATGCATCCAGGACTTTGTTTCTGAGCAAACAAACACTAAAAAGATTCATAGAGTTGTTCCGGTAATCTCATGTTAGAGCATCCACATCTGATCTTCAAATTTTTCCTCAAATTTTAACTGAAAATCTCACTTCCTGATAGATGGATTAAATGAATGTAGATGGAAGTTGTAATGGCAATCCTGGTTGTATGGGGGCGGGTGGAGTCATAGGGATGTGAATGCAAAGTTGATCTTGGCTTTCTCCAAAGAGTTGGGACAGGGTACCAAAAATGTTTCTGAATTAATGGCCTTATTACATGGTTTCGTTTTTGTAAAGATCTTGGATTGATGAAAGTGGAAGTGGATTTAGACTCAATGATTGTGGTTCAATGGTTGGAGAAAAAACGATGTGGAGTTTGGTATCTTGAAGACGATTGGGATGAAATTAATCAAATAATTGCTGATCGACAAGTGGTATTTCGGCATGTGCTCAGAGAATGTAATTCCGTTGCTGATTTTTGGGCAAAATAGGGATGCCAAGCTTCTCAAGTTTGGACGAGATATGAGGGAATTACTGCATCAGTTGAGAGGCTTGTTGAAAGTTGATAAGATTGGTCTTCCGGTGTTAAGATGTTAGGATTGTTCTGGATGTGTTATTCTGGATGTCGGTTTTGTGGGAGGCATGGTCTTCTTCAAGATTGAAGATTTCACTTGACGGAAGGATATTAGTTTTCTTTCTTTTTTTTCTTTTTTGAGCATGTAAAAATCCATTAAACTAGGAAATATGATACAAGAAGAGAGGGTGGGGATCCATAACAATATCCCAAAACATAAAACTACAATACAAAAATGGTGAAAAAAAGAAAATAAATAGAGAATTTATTTGAGACCAATAATTGATCCATATTGTTATCATGTTAAAGGATGTCATCTTAATTAAAGACGAAAATAAAGTGTTAGCAAAAAAACAAACTATGAAGCCATCACATGAAGTTGTGGTTTCTCTGCATAAAGCAATGAAGATAGCAGGTGCACTTGATGTCTTAAAATATTTATCGAAGAAACTCACGATTCCTTTTTCAGATCACGGATTATGAAAAACGAAAGCATAGATAGAAATCAAAAGCTATGTCAGATCGTCGACGGAAGACCCTTGGTGGCGGTGGCGTGTGCATAACACGTGCCATTAGGGAAGGAGCACAGGTTGCCTGATTTGGAGGATTGGAGGCCGAAGGAACTGTTAGCGGCGTGCATGGTACCCAAATCCACTCCAGGATGCCGAAAAAAGCGTGTTACGTGCATGGCCTGAGTCGTGCGTGTAGCAGACGTGCATGTTGGAAAAACGAAGTTCCTCTCTTAAATTTGAAGATCGGCGATTGTAGAGGCTAGGTGGCCGGCGCGTGGAGGTCTTCAATTGCTGGAGGACAGAAGATCGGCAAGAGTTAGCTCATAAAGAGGAATCGAAAAACTAAACACACTGAACGAACAAAAAGGGAAAAACCAGAAAGAAAAGGAGATGGGGAGGAGATAGTTAAACTCTAGTCCACCCTCGCCTGTAAAGAGGATGGAAATGCTTGGACGATCGTCGAAAATCGCTATTGAGAGAGAGAAAACTTATGTGAGAGAGATAGAGAGAGAGGTTCCATCAGGGGATGTTAGTTTTCGTTTGACGGAAGTTTTATTATTTCTTTAGTTGGCTTTTCTTTTGCTAGGTAATTGCTTATTGTTTGTATTCGATTTCATAATAATTTGTTCAAGTTGGTTAAGATTATTCTTTAGGGAGGAACTTGATTTTGTACGCTTGAGTTTGGGATTTATAGTCTATTTTGTAACCCTTAAGTATAGTGTTGTTTACCATGATTTTCTTCTGTAAAAAATGAGGGTCATATTAATAAATTCGAGAGTAGAGGTCCCTTCTAAACGTAAGACTCTGACTTTTTGCCAATATATAATTCTTTTTTTTTAAAAAAACCTTATTTCTTATAAATTTTTTCTAAATTTACTCATATTCAAAAAATCTCCTATATATATTTTTTTCTCATCTATTAAAATAAAATTATTCTAATAATTCTTTATTACTTTCTACTACTTTTTTCACATCATAATACTATTCCCAATAAAATATAATAAATAATAAGTGATTAGTGATTTAGGGATAAATAGTAGCTTCTCATCTATTAATTTGAGAAGCTATTGTAGTACATCTCAACCGGTCCTCTCAAAATAGGAAACCGGATGTGAGGGTGTTTTGAAGTAAAATTCCAAAACATCCCTTATAATATGAGCATTGGTGTGCATTTGATGCACCCAATGTGGATGCTCTTACAAACAATTGTTGTACCAAAGTGTGTAATATAAATATTTTAAATGCAAAAACCTCACTTCGAGGGTGAGAAACATCTAGATGAAGACAAGAAAGAAAAATGAGAATGTGATGAAAATTCTATAGAGCAGTATTGTTGGGTTGCACATAGAGACTAGTTTGGGAGCTGAAAATCAAGTGTCAAAATGTTGACTTAACACTTCGTTCTATACTTGACTCAAGTGAGATTCTGACTCGACATTTCGCTCGACATCCAACTCGAGTAAGACCCAGATAAATAGTTTCGCTCGACATTCGCTTGACATTCTACTCGAGTAAATATTGTAGGAATTTTAAAATTAGGGTTTCCAACGCTGTTTTTGCTATAAATATAAAATTTTTGACTGTTCAGTATATTTTGAGAGTATGAACATTTGTTAGGCGAGTGCATATTATATAAAAGAATAGAAAATTCCTAAAGAGAGTGAATTTAGACTTAGTGATTGTAATATCTTCTAATTAATAAGATTTCTACAGGTCTAGAATTTATGCAATTTGCAGCATCATATATATTGTATGTCGTGTATTTAATCATATTTACTTTTACTTTTATTTACCATCAATGTGCGTTTTGCACAACAATTACTACTCAGTACATATAATTGGCAGTGAGTACCAGATTCTTCCTAACTTGGGCGTGAACTGACTGCCAAGAAGACCTAACAAAATATAACATAAAGACCAATTGACATCTAGCAAACCTAGTCTAAGGGCACCAACACGTCAATTCAGTCCAACGAATTACAATAACATAAAAAAGAAATAAAAGTGAAAGCCCAAGAGCCCAAGGCCCATGAGAATCGACAGTACTTCAACTTCCTTGCACCTCCTCTTCAGATCTCGAACACTTTATCTACTCCCTATGATCTTCACATGCTGAACTGTTACAATCTTACAGATCTCCACCCTGGTCGATTTTGGTGTTTTGTGAGTCGAATGTTCAAGATCTCTCCGAGTTTTGGGCTTTAGAATGAACTGAGAGTCCACCAGAGGGAGCACAGGCACCAGGGGTGTAATTGGTCTAGTCTAATTGATTCGATTCGATCTATTAATTTTTTTTTATAGAAAAATTAATACAAAAATTAATAAAATTAAATTAAGTGATTTTTTTAACATTTTATATATGATTAATGAATAGTGATTGGGGTCTAGTCCAGTTGAGATGTCGTCAGTAGGACATCGAGTTCTTTTTCTTATTAGATCAGCATATATTCTTATTCTTTGTTGTACCCTATGCAAGGTTATGGGGTAAAATTTGTAGCTGGTTCAAATGAGTACCCTTCTGTCATGGTGATGATATTCAGTGTACAGAGACCAGTGTCCATTTGATACCAAATGTAACAAACCACTGTGTAATGTAAATATTTTGAATATAAAAACCTTACTTCAAAGGTGAGAGACCTTTGGAAGAAAGACAAGGAAGAAAATGAGAATATTCTATTACTTTCTGGATAAAAAATAAAAATCCTACAAAGCACTACTTGTCCAGTATACACATATAGTTGGCCATGAGTAACGGAATCTTCCTAATTTGGGCTTGGGCCGACTGCCCAGCAGACCCAACAAAACATAACATAAAAGTTGGCCGACTGACAGCAAAGCAAAGCAAAGCTAGTGAGCGTATGGGCTACAGCTACTTAATTCAGTTCAACTAATTACAATAACATAAAAAGATAATAAAAGTGAGAGCCTTGCGAAGTTCGAACTGACAATACTTCAGTTTCCTTGTACTTCCTTCTTCAGGCTCAAACTCTCCATCTGTGCTCCCTATGCTGCTCTTCACATGCTCAACTGTTTTGTAAAAGAAAAAATCTATTCCCTATACACCACACAATATTTTTGATTTTTTGTTTCTTTTATAAAATATTTAGTATATAAATAATGAGTTATATAAATAATAAATAGAGAATAAATAAATAAAATTATATGACGTGTAGTTTATAGGCAAAAAAGAAAGAAAACAAGGGTGAAAATATGGCATGTAAATTGACTTCGGCTTCTCCCCAAATATAATTCGCACAATTGACTTGAAATCAACTATAAAAAGATTAAGTCTGTTTAATCACATCAGCAATATTTCACCGATCTTACACTCCGAACGTGGGCGATAAATACATGCCCTGTTCTATAGATCCACAGCTCAAAACAGATCAGATCTCGCAGACTTCTTCTAATTTTACAAAAAAAAAGCTATTCGACAGAACTAAATTATCCGGAACAACATCGTAAATTAAAGAAACCAAGGAACCCAACATGTTGTTTCAATACGATCACGGAGCCAAATCGCTCTAATTCAACCAGAGCATAGCGATCTCAGGAGTGGCCCTCGAGCTCCCAAGGTTTGGGCTGCTATTACCACTGCTATCAGACAATGAAGCAAATGTTTTCTGAAGAACCCCAGATGGCGATGAGACCATAATAGCATGAGACCTACTCGAATCACCCTTTCCCGGGGTTGGAGACGACACATTCGATGCAGCTCCTGTAGCAACGGCAACCATGCTCGGCCTTAGAACCTCAGCTAAAGGCCCGCCCGGTGTTGAAGCAGCTACCGACAAAGCCGGGGTATACCAGCTTGAGATATCAGATTTGCCACCACTTTCATTGTTCCGGTTCCTTCCAATTAAGCCCGATCCCATTTGGAGTTGACCCATTTCTTCATCAATGGAGTTACTGCCACCCATTGATAGAGTGAGTAACGAGGGAGAGAACCCATTTGATGAGACAGAGCACAAGGTGCTTGAATTGGCTATGTTCTCCTCTGTTACTGCATTAGACCACGCATCAATGAAACCCCTTGTGGTTCCCGTGTGAGGCTCTTGTGTAGAAATCATATCAGAACTGAGGAACAAAGGACAGTCTTTGTTCTGTGTATCTTCACAGGTGCTGAAATACACATACGAGTTCAGATTCAAGGGCTCCTCGGGATAATTTTGTTTGAAGATGGAGGCATTGGGGTGACAGTGAGAGAACGTCTCAGAGGCGAATTCCATTTTATTTTGCATCAGAGGATGCCATTGTTGGTCAGTTGTAGCCATGGGAACGGGTTCTCCTTTTACAACCCAATCCAAGCTCCTTCAAAATGTAAACACAACCACATCAGGCACCCAAGAATACCCCACTAATTTACAATAGTATAATTCTTAAATTCTCACTTGGCCCCTGAAAATGCAGTTGCAAATTACAGGACAACCAATGACCACCACCTGTTTGTTTAAATTTATTGGCTCCTATAAACTAAGATCCAGGAAACAAGCTCCTTTTAAGCTTAAAGATTTCCCCTTTTCTTCGAAAAGCATTACCGATCAACCAACCGGAGTAAAAAAATGGCACAAACTATAAGACGCCATAAGAGAAATATAATACCAACCTCGGATCCTTGTGTGAAATAAGCGAGACCTCTGTCGGCCGGTGGAATTGGGAACCAGCAGTAGGTCCAAGAAACTGAGATGAAACACCATTGTTGTTGGCTGTGGGTCTAGGGATAGGAATGTTAACAGAAGTAGGAAGAGCACTATAATCTTCACGGCGAGTCCTCTTGCTACTGCTGCTGTTGCTGCTGTTGTTGTTTGCTTGAATTTCCACAGGCTTTCTTGAACGGGGACGGCCTCTATGCAAGTGGCGCTCGCAGTATTTGTGGTTGGGGGCCACATCTCTAGAGCACCTCCATTTCTTCCCATCTGTCCTCTTGCACCTCCCCGGCTCTGGATCCGAACTGTTTGACAATCTGAGGTTCAAACCACTACTTCCCACTGCACATATGAGCATAAAAACACACACCGGAGATCGTTAAAATCGGAAGAATTGGTCAAGAAACAACACGAGATGTACAAAATTACGATCCCATCATGAAAAGAACGTCAGTGAATCACAAAAGACACAAAAATTCCAAACCACTTAAGAAGGCATCAACTTTGTGCTTGTATGTGTTTGTGGGAGAAAGAAAGAGATGGAAAAAATCAAATACAAAATAACCCACCACGGTAAATCTAAGACTGAACAAACAAGGGACAGAAAAAGGGCAAAGTCTATTTTGTCTGTGTGTCTTGGGAGAGAGAGACAGGAACAGAGTTTAAAAAAAAAAAAAACCATATCAGATCAGTTAAAAAGGAGAAGAATGGAGCAGCCCATCATGAAAATAAACCAGAGATTGAAGGGGCCAAAAAATAAAAGTCAAAAAGAGAAGGGCTTTTACAGTGAGCAGCTGGGTCTGGGGGAGTTCTAAGGAGCTCAGGAGGAACAGGAACAGAGGCCATCATATATTTGTAGATCATAGCTTGTCTTTCAAGCTCCTTCCACTGTGCATTTGTAAAAGGAAACCCCAGAGATGCTGCCATACTGCCTGCTACACACACACCACCAAAAACACACGCACATCCTCGATGCTTTCAGACAAAAAAAACTACCTTTACTTTTTTTTATCTTTTCAATTTTATATCCACAGCAAGGGAGATATATGTTTCACTTTAGCAATATGAGTTGAAACAAAAATAAACCCAAACCTGGAAATTTGGAGACGGTGTGAGAAGTAGAATAGGTAGAAGAAATGTCAAAAGGCTGCACGCCCCTTACAACTGAACCACTACCTGGAACAGCAGCACCAGAAACAGCAGCAGCAGCAGCAGCAGCAGCAGGAGGAACAACAACATCGTATGCACCACTAGTTATAGTGCTGTTGTTGCTACATCTGGGACCATCGCCATCACCAACCTGAGTGTCGGATGATGGACATGGACGGTGGTGATTTTCATGATGAACCATAATCGCCTTGTCAATGCTTTCCAGCTTCACACCTAACTTTGGAACATCACCACCACTATTTTCTTTTGCTTCCTTGTCTAAAACGTCGAAACTGTCCATACTCATAATAATGAAACCACTTTCCCCAAATAGAAAACCAAGTTTCCCATCCAAAAGAACAACCACTCGGACTAACCCTTTTTTTTATATAAATATTTTTTTTTATTTTTCTGTACAGGCTTTAACTTCTAAGACCCATCTCTTAAGAAATCTGCCTCTAGCTGGGTATGATTTTTTTAGACCAGAGTAGTGGTCTTTTGTGGGGTTGATGTGAGATTTATGAGGAGTAATGGGTTGCCGCCATTCTCGGCCTTGCTTCCATGCTTCCAACATTCGCACCATACTAGCTAGCAGACAAAGTAGTAAAAAGAGTCTCAATTCTCCCCTCTTTATTTCTCTCTCATCATTATTGCGATATCCATCTATCGTTTTCTGAATGTAAAGCCAAATCCCACACTAATCCTTCATTGGGAAATGATCCCCCCGTACCGTTACCGTTCCATAGCCACCTTGTCTTGATCAAGTCAACTTTATTAAAATAAAATAAAAAATTAATGAAAGCGAGATGAAATTTCTTAATAAACATTCCAATATAATAAACATTATTACAAACCTTATTAAAAAAAAATATCCTTCTTATAAAATTAAAAAAAAATTACTACTATTACAAAAATATATATATAAAAAAATTAAAATTAAAAATTTTCAAAAATCGAAATTTTTTTCGTTTTATATTTTTTTTATAAATTTCATAATAAATGAATTATATATTTATAAATCTTGAAATTACTATGCAAGTTACTATATAAAATTTAAAAATAATAGTGGTGGAGTAATTCACAAAATTATTGGTGGGACATGAGGCGACGGCTGATGGATCAATAATTCATAACATTCCCCCTTAAATGACTACCCATAAAGAATCTGTCTCGTTAAAACTTTGTTAAGGAAAAATTCAGTAGAAAGAAAAACCAATGGCAAAGGAAAAATAGTACAATCTTCTTATGTATCTACAAGTGCTTTAAGACTGCCTCATTAAAACCTTACAAAAGAAAACTCAATGGGATAAAACCTTAACAAAAGAAAAAGAGTATAATTAGCACAAATTTTCAGAATATTTACTCTCCTAAAAAGTGCATGACGATAGATTTTTGAATATATGCATTCTAATATTCTACACAATCTTCTTGAATGTTGCGGTTAGTAATATTTTCGTAAATAAATCTGTCAGATTATTACTTGATCGTATCTGCTTGATATTAATTTCACATTTCTCTTGGAGCTATTGAGTATAAAAGAATTTAGGTGAAATATGTTTGGTTCTGTCACTTTTGATATATCTTCCTCTGATTTGAGTGATACAAGCAGTATTATCTTCATATAAAATTATTGGGGTATCATTGATCATGAAAAATGACACGTTTTTGGATATATTGAGTTATTGATCTTAGCCAAATACACTCTCTAATTGCTTCATGAATTGCAATAATCACTGAGTGATTTGAAGATTTGACAGATATATGCAGTTTTATATCCCCATCCGATATTGTCTTCTTTGATACTTCAGGGTCTTATGGATTTAAAATGTATCGGATAAGGTAGAGGGAACCCTATATATAAGGCGCTTGACAGATTTAGTAAAAATCTGATACCTGTAGTAATATTTAAATTTTCCCTGAAAATATGCATCAGTTTTTCAAGTAATAAACAAACATGATTTCAGCATATATAATAGGTTAAGAATTCAAACATGATTTTTATCTAAATAATGCATTAGAGAGAATATGATAATATTTTCATTTAAAATTTTCTCCCCCTCATTCAGCGTTATTAGGGAGAACTTGTTTATATACGGCGAAAATAACATTGAAAATCATCCATGTATGATAAAAGCTGTAAAAGTTTGAGGTCTAATATTATCGGTTCGACGAAAAATCAAATCTGTTTGACATTGTTGACAAAAAAGATCTTGAAGAGATTTAAAGATTTCGGGTTGTTATTTAAATATAACTATTTTACAATTGATTTACTCTATCAAAAAGATCTCACATTTTTCATATATTCAGTTGTTGTTCATCCAAAACGATATTATGTCTGATAGGAATTATAATATCCCATATTTGAACCATGAATATTTTATACCTCAACTACTCATATTTTCTCATGAGGCTGTAAACACCATGATAAGAGCAGATATATAATTTTCTAGTAAATATGATCCTAAAATTGTTGTAGCATCAAGAATCTTTAGTGCTCAATATGTTGTCTCTCTTACAACCATGTCTCAAAGGCTACTGGTGAGAACGAGTAAGGTTGATTATCTTAAAAATCAAATATCTGAGTTGCATCAAACGCTTGCAATTAAAGATAGAAAAAAATAATAAATTTAAGACAAGAAAACAAGGAGCTGAAAAAATTTGTAAACTAGTATTTTCGTGACCTAAAAACACGAATAGAAGAGCTGGAACGAGAGAGAATTCAAATACAAAGTCAATAACAGCAGCAAACGACAGAGGTTTAGCGTTTACAAGAAAATATAGATAGCTGTAATTAAACTCGTTGGTTTTTAAAATTTTACATTCAGTATATCTTGTAAAGTGAGATTTGAAGAAATGATAGTTTGTCTTGTTCTTATTTCCATTTCTATAATAACCGTCTTTAGTTTCATATAATTCGCATCAAATCTTATTACCATATCTATAATTCATCTATATTTACATTTTTATTCTATAAATTCTTGATAGCTCATCAATTTCCTTTCAATATTTCTCACGATCAAAATATGAGGTATCTTTCATCTCAGTTACAAGTTGTTCATGCATCTTCCGCAGGTGCCATATTACAGCAAGTGAATGATCTGGCTAATAAGTCAAATCGTGAAACCGTTTATGAGCTAGTGACTTTTGACACCCGATACTCATCCTCTATTGTCGGGTTTTCCAACTGATTACAATCCAAAAATCGTGAGATTGAGGAGTTTAACGAGAATGTTTCTGTACTTCAAAGACTCGTTCAAGAGTGTGATAGAAAAATTACAGACTTAAAGTATATAAGGATTTAAAATCTTTATTTGCCTCTTCATTTCAACCGCCTAATTCTTTAGATAAGGATGACATGTTGTTTTATAAAGAGCAAATGCATTTGAGAGATGAGACTAGAAGTCTCAAATTTTTGTAACTCATCTATCAATTGAGTAATAAGATCTTTCTTTTTCAAATGCATTTCTTTAATTTATAGGAGTCCTTATGATATCTTCAGGAGTTTTAATAAGGTAAATCATTAACGTAAATTACAATAATGACAAATCCGGGTTGTGATAAAACACATTGACATATAAGATTATTCTCAAATCTTTCTTTCAATAGATACTCGTTGATTTAATTATATCACATGCGTTCGGATTGCTTTAACCCATATAAAGATCTTTGAAACTTTATAAAGTACATACTCCTAAATGTACTTGGATTAGATGCTTCAAGTATCGTATATCTTTATAGATGTAATGATATAATGATTCTTAGAAATATGCAGTGACCACATTCATCAATTGCATATCTAATCATTTTGTAATAACCAAATCAATTAAAAATATGAATATGATTGCATTCATAACAAGGAAATATGTTTTCTCATAACTACTCTCGAGTTTTTGCAGGAAACATTGTGCGACAAATCGTGTTTTGTATAGCACAGTTTCATTTTTCTCATTACGCTTTCGTATAAATACTCGTTTATATCTCACAGGCATTACACACTTTACTGTTTGGACAACAGATCCAAATACATCTCGCTTTACTAGCGAGTTTAATTCAGTTTCAATAGCTGCTTTTCATTTTGTCCAATAATTTTTACGTCGACATTTTTCGACGATTTTTAACTCACTTTCTTCATTACTTTTGGTAATGTCAAGTGTCATCTTATATGAAAATATGTTGTCGACTACAATTTTATTTCTATCCATAATTTCTTCAGCATTCATGAATGTATTAAGATCTCATTATTTCAGATACATGTTCCTCTCCAGTGAAAAACATTTCATGAAACATCTCTACAGGAAACTCCTCTTTAGGAGTTTTGTACTCTTCAAGAGTTTTCTCTTTAAAAGTTATATTTTTTAGGAGTTACCTTTTAAGAAAGTTTTCTCTTCAGGAGGATTATATTTATACAGAAAGTACGATATTTTCAGGAGCACCAATTTTTTTTTCTCTTTTGCACCAATAGGTTTTCAACGTTTCACATGTATCTTAGACTCATCTATTGCTGTTTTATCAACTCGTCCTTCAGGAACTTCAATTCTTGTTTAAGCATTAACAGCAGTAATATATAATTTTATAATATCTTTAGTGTCAGTTAATACATCTTATAACTGATTTGCAATACAAATAGATAATCCTCTGAATTTCTAATTCACATTTATTTGTAAGAGGATCAAATTTAGACATAGTTATATTATCCCAAGTAATTTCTTATCGTGGTTTAGGTACCGACTTTTTGTTATTTTAAAACATGATAAACATTTACTATAATGTATAAAAACTTAATATAAGTAAATCGCTTGGTCGTACAATAAGTACGTGACTATTGTTCAATCATACTACTCTATTACAAAAATTTTCATCTTTCTATGAAAAATTATTTAGAGAGCCTTTACCCTTTTTTGAGTTGGATCACTTCTGGTGATACGCTATATTTTTATCATTTTTAGTGTTGTCGCTTTTGGGACCAATACTTCTATACTTTTTCTACCACGTCTATGCCCTTGATTCTTTTAAAATGATGCACCGTTCACTTTTAGGAATGGTGTAAATTCAATATCATTAATAGGACGTGACTGGTGATTTATTAACAAAACCTCATTATTTAGCTCAATCACTAGAAGATAAAATAAAAATTCAAAATATTTGTTGAACTTTCATTCTCGATATTGCTACTGCAGGAGCACATTTGAGGTATGAAAAATAATATATGTCTTCTTTTAAATATCATTATCGGTGATTTTCTCACCGCATAATTTTAATATGAAGCTGATTTTAAAGAGTGCAAAATATTCAATACCACTCTTAAAATCTTACAACTTCAGGTATAAAAAGTCATAATGATATTTTGAGAGGATTACATCTTCTGATGCTCATATTTCTCCATTAATTCATTTTACACGGTAAGATGATTTTTCGCTATAAGATACACAATATGGTCCTGCAGGGACATGTGATTTTTTTTCTTTGATTTTATCTCCCAAGTTCATTATCATAACCAAATGGATCTCATCAATGATTCTGGATAAATAACTTTTTCGAAAAATGTCAATAGTAATAAATTTCAATATTTGATATTATATATATATATATAAATCACAAAAATAAATCTGTAGATTTAAGAATTATATTCACATAATTATGAGAATAAAAGTAAAATTTTATCAAGTAATATTTAGCAATATTATTTTTAATATTTATCTCGATGACTACAAATAATATATTGAAAAACTTACTTGAAGTAGAAGATCACTAACTTCGGTATCGATAGAATCTCGTGCTGATAACGTATTATAAAATTAAAAAGAAAACTATTACTATTGCAAGAGATAAATATAAAAGAAACTCTTAAGAACTCTCAAGAACTGAAATTTTCTTCGTTCTATATATTTTCTTATGAATTTCATTACAAATGAAACTCATATTTATAAACCTTGAAATTATTATGCAAGTTATTATGCAAGTCACTATATAAAATTTAAAAATAATAGTAGTGGGGTCATTTACAAAATTATCAGTGGGATATGAGGCGACGGCCGATGGATCAATAATTCATAACAATCATCTTAAAAAATAAAAATAAATGGTTCGCAAAAGTATTTAAACAGTAGAATCATTGCAGATGACAGTAGAACCTCCATGAGTGACAATAAAACCTCGGTTAAAAATGATAAATGTGGTGAATGCATTGTTGTATATTGTTTTGAAATATTTTTTGATAGATTGGTTAAAATAGTTTTTTAATATCATCAATTAGAAAAAGCAATAACATAGTAAAAAATACAACATCTAATAAAAATTTTGTTGTCATTCATCGTTTTCTTATGTGGTAATGCATGGAGGCCATAGACTAGTGTGATGGAGACAGGATGGACCAGATTTGAAAGATATTGGCATGAAGAATTTACTAGTACGACGCGCATAACCGTCAAAGTTTTCATAGTGCGATGGCACGTAAAGTCCACGCATGAAATAGTCGTGCGTGTGAGCCATACATCGAACTTTTAAGCTCAACTTCGCATCGTCCTAATAGATTAGCGATGGAAAAATGTGGTGGTGAGGTGCGTGTCAATTAGCGACAGTCGAAAAGTAACAAATCTAACGAGATACAAGTTAATGATGGAGGGACGAGGAAAAAAAATACTATTAGAAAAGTGTATAGACAATATGAAAATGAAAAAAATGAAGAAAGAAAGATAAGAGTTACAGCTCCACCCACTCTTCTAATGACCACACTCAACAAAGATGATTATAGAAAGAAGGAAGACATTCCCTCTAGACAAAATAAAGTTACTCTCAAATTATCATATCTTAAATTAATTTTTGATTGAGATATTTTAAGATTTTAAAAAATTGTTTAAAAATTTTTATAAAAAATTGAGATTAAAAAATTTAAATTATTTAAGTATTATATACTAAAATATTTTTTAATTTTAAATAAGTTAAGAAAAATATTTTAATGTTTTTTAAATGTATTTTTTTGAATAATCTAAAATATAATTTTAATTTTAAAAAAATTATTAAAATTCTCTTTAACACTTGGGTGCAAGACCTGAAATTAGTGAAAAAGGCCCTGCTTGGATTGGGAAGTGGGTTGAGCTCATCTCAACTCACTTCCATTTCATCATTATATTTTTATAATTTTTTATACAAAACACAAATTCCTATACACCTTTTTCAAATCCCAATACACCTTTTTCAAATTTCAATACACCTTTTTCAAATCCCAACACACCTTTTTCAAATTCTAAAATAATAATAATATTAAAAAATAAACCAAACTCATCTCAACTCATCTCATCTCCGAATCCAAGCGGGGCTAAGTGCCTCCAAAACGGTGACACTTATTATTATTATTATTTATTTTTTTTTGTCGTTACGAGCACCGTTTAAAACTTTAATGCCTCGGGAGAAGCGCTGAGAGTGGGTCCACTTGGCTGGAGACGTGATGCGTTAACTAATCGTCTCGAGGATAGCTCTCCCTTTTATTATATCTATCATGTATGTATAAAAATCTTGCATTCAATCTCCACTTTTAAGCCACTCTCTATTTCAGCGCGTCCCATTCTACAGCACAATCTAAGGGTCCGTTATGGCTACATCTTAGGTTGCCCTCATCGGATCCGCGAGTATAGAAGTCAAACACCTCAATACAGAGGTGTGAGAGAGCGTGGGGGTTTGGATGCGTGGGAAATCAGGATGAGATGTAGACAAGACGTGAGGTGGGTGCGACAAATAGATGATAATTCTGGGTATCTTATAATATTATTATAATAATACATCATTTTTTTGTTTTTATTTTTTATTTTAATATCAAAGTATTGGAATTGTTTGGGTGCAAAAAGCGAGACATGTTTTAAAGAAGTGGTGGCCGCTTGTATCTCATTGGTGTGTTTGATTTATTACAACGGCACGGCACGATCGTAATACAGCTTTTTCAACAAATCTGTGATCTCGATTCTCATCAGAGTTCATATTTAGAATTAGCTATGGATATAAGAAGATTTTTATTTTATTTTATTGTTATAATTTTAAAAATCTTTATAAGATATATAATTTTAAGTTTTAAAATAAAATTTTTTAATTAATTTTCATATTTAGCATCGCATCCCAACTTATCAAACTTAAAGAAATCAGCTTAAGCTGAAATGAGAGGATATGTAAAATTTGCTTGTGTTTGTGTTTGTGTTTGTGCTTGTGCTTGTGCATGTTGTTGTTCTTTTTTCTTTTTTTATCTATCTGCTTCCAATTTGCTGTAATATTGATTGTACCCGGATGCTTTTATCAATCTATTACTCACCTTTAGTGAATTAAAAAAAAAAAAAAGAGGATATGTAAATTATTTTCAAACATTCCTTTCAGTTGAAATAACAAGCCTTAACGGGAAAAAAGTAAGTCACAATCCATAATTGTGACCGAGTCTTATTCCATATCGTTTGAAACTCCTTGAATGGTGGTACGATAACCATACTTATATTCATAGAAGTAAATAGAAAATACATTAGAAAAATATAAATAGAAATGGAGATATGCAGATCTATATTGTTTGGCATAAGGTTTATGTCCACGAATCATTTGAACAGTAAATAATATGAATATTTTATAATTTTTTATAGTCTCTCGTTTCTCTCTATACAATATAAGTCGAAATACCTCTTTTACGAGAAAATAAAATATCTCAAGAGTTCTCGTCGTAAAGTTAAAGATGACATTCGTCTTCTCGTAATTGTTGCTCAAAAGCCTAGAAGTTTCCTTTTCTTAAATCTCAAATCCTGTAGTTTTATTTACAAATTCTTGCATGTCAAATTTGCTTTCCTTTTTTCATTTCTCTTTTTTTCCTCTTTCCTAATCCCATGTGAAATATGATTTTCCTTGACCCTCCTTGTCTCTTCCCAATTGTCTCTTGATGGTGATCCTTTGATAGGCTAAACTTTGTATATTTGACCCTATTATTTTCACCCCTTCCAGTTACTAGAGATTCTTAAAATTGATTTTATCAACAAAATGGTCTTGAGAATTTTCAAGTCAACTATAATAAAGATAGTTTGTAGAAAATTAAAAAAAAAACATTATAAGAGTAAGTCCCTAGCTTTCTATTTGTTAGTTATGCGATGAAGACTTTCAAGTGTAAAGCTGGGCTTAGAGAGTCAGAAAAAAGATGGACTCGAACTTACTAAGTACGAGTGTTGAGCTTGGCATGGGTGAGAGATGTACTCGATTACACTAAGTGGGAGCATGGAACACGGTTTGGAAATCTTGGTGCAAGATATACTCATTGTGCTAGTGCTAGCACGAAGCTTAATTTGGAGATAGGCAAAAGATGTACTTGACCATGCTAGCTGCAAACACGAAACTCGGCTTGAAAAGTTAAGAAAAATATGTGCTCGATCGCCCTCTCGATAGAGGTTTTTGTAGTGCCAACAACTCAGTCTAGCCCGCACATTGTGTCCTAGAGGGCCAATATGCTTGTTTTTACAGAGCCCTCTCAGATAGGTTCCTCAACGATCCATTGAGGTGCAACCTCCCCCAAAGAGAGACTTGTAAATGATTCTCTCATCTCTATTCACTGCTCGTTCTGCCATTGGAGGCAGATTTTTGAAAATGAGGTCGAGGATTGCAAAGGGTAGTAGTGGCCCGAGAGCGGGAAAAATGTCTTATACAGATTCTCCATTTACCCAACCACCCAGCAAGGGCCCTGAGTCTCCAATTGCACTTGTTGGCGCCAAGGTGATTGCAACTACAGAGTCTGGTGACAAAGCTCGCAAGAGGGAAAATCGAGCCGATATGGGGTCTTAACCTTGCCGAAAAGGCAGTCATTGTTCCCTCTTCTACACGTGTTGCCGAATTGCCCATTGTTGAAGTCGAGGCGAGTGCATAAGTGGTTGTCGGGAAAGAGGCGGTTGCGAAACAGGTTGCAAAGAAATAGATGGCCGCAAAAAGGGTCGCTGAGGAAAAGGTTGTCGAGGAGTCATTCTCCAAGAAAGGGGTGTCGTGTGGCTCCCACGATGGTCAAAGGGCCCAAATTCATGTAGAGGACACATCTCTTATTGCTATGGACCATCTTCCTTTACTATTATTTGCTAGCACTGTTAAGGAGTTCGTGGGCAAGATTAGATAAGACAGGGTGGCCATGCCACCCAACCTCAAAAGTAGTCTTGCAATGGTCACCCATTTTTCCAGCTTGGTTAGAAATGATGGGGAAGTCAGGCAGAGGCCTTGGATCGGGTTATCAAATCCCAATTTGATTTTTTCCCCGAGGTTTCTTGCATTCTCTTAGTGATTTGTTACTAGCTGATTACAACATTTCCTTTACTATCTCGGTGTTAGTTTTTATTGGTGACTAAATATATCTCAATTGGAGGCATTCATCGTCCATGGCTAGGAAGCTATCGTGAAGGAGAACCAAGCCCTCCACTTGTTGGCCTGGCAATCCTTGTGGTATGCTCGAGAAGAGAGGTAGGAGAAGGAGCAGCTGGAACTAAAATCGGTGCAGGCCTAGCTTGCCCAAAACAAGAGTTGTGGGCGAGTTATGCAACTCCGTCATTGTCAAAAGGCCTTGAAAATGGAGCTTAACTCCATGAAGGAGTAAGCTAAGGGGGTAGGCAAGGATCTGACTATGAAAGTTGTGGTCCTTAAGGAGTCATCAAGCTAACTGCTCAAGCAATAAAAGGATGATCGTTAGTCCCACTCTAAAAACTTGAAAGGGTAGATGATTCCCTGGAGGTTGCTCTCACTACTGTGAAGTAAGAAAAAAGGAGGGCCAACCAGATGACTGAGGATCTAGCGAGCCGAGAAACCATCAATTGAGGATTTTGCAAAGGCCAAGAAATGATTAACTTCCCTAGAGGTGGTCTTCAAGTAACTTCGGGATGAGTTGTCCCAAGTTCAAGGCATTGTCCCTCGTCTAGATAGATAGTTGAGCTTAGTTATGGTCATCTGAAACCAACCTTGGTCGCATGGATACATCGAGGGCCTTAAGACGGTACAAGACTACGTCTTGGAGAACCTTTAACCAAGTTTGAGGGCTCTTGATGCGCATTTTCAAGTTGTCAACATTGTTAAGCTTCCTCCTGACCCTGACGCTCTTGAGTAATGGTTTTAACTTGGGGAGAGACATGAATCCTAATGCATTCTCGAATTATGCGACTTTCGGTGCCAAAGTTGAGACACTTACACCTTAGTTCTCATGTTGTAGTTGTTGTTTTTTCTTTTTGTAAATTGTGCACATTAATTCTTCCTCTTCTAAAGCTCTCTATTCGCGTCATTTGCTCTCGCTTTGTATATATTTAACCATCAATAAGATTAACTTTCATTTCACCACATTTTTATTTTGTTGTTTTTCTATGAATGTTTGCCTCCAAAGTTTTCCCTTCTCCTTTTCCATGCCAGGAATCCTAACAACTATAATGCTAATGACCATGTCCCTTCTTAAAGCAACTATGATTGTCATGTCATAAAAAAAACATCAACCAAATGCAAAATGAACATATAACTTTTTCTTTATCTAGGAGAAACCACTATTTTTAAGTTCAATTACAAAATTGTTCAAAGGTATATTTGCTTTTTCAGTAAATTGCTCCCATTTTATGTTTCTAAAAGTGATTTGATCATGGTTCTTCCATGTATGCATGCAAGTGTCTATTGTCTAGTAAGTTCGATTGATTTAACACAAAACAAACCTATAACTGAGGATCACATGTTGGAACAAGTGTATTTCTGACAGTGCTAAGCTTTACTATACTGCAATAACATATCTCTTTGGTCCATAAGATCCAAAAACATTATCAAGGGGTGCAGATTCATAATCTACATATGGAGATTATTGAGCATTAAATAACATCCAAAATGCTTCAAAAAAAGGACTCTTCTAACATTCTTTTGCCTTGATACAGAATTGTTGAGTACAAAAAGAGATTTCCTTGGAAGAATAGAATGTTACCAATCCATCTTTTGTTTTTTCTTTTTTGATCGAAGCAATGTTATCCAAGCCATCTTATTGGGACTAACACAAGCATCTCTAAGTATACTATGACAATCCGATTTCTTTTATTAATTTTATAATAGAATGATCATATTTATTGTGAAAAATTGTTTTAGCTTGCTTGTTTTAGTTCAATTAGAAATATATTTGTTACACATATCTAGATTTCTTTAGTATTGGAAATGGGAACAAAAACTATAGAAATTCCTTTATGGTATTATTGTTATTATTTTATCTTATTCTATTTTTTTATATAGCTTAATAAAAAGAACAATTCATGTGATATAGCCTTTGAAAAGTCAAAAGTAAAATTCAAAATAGGGAATTGAAGGAGAAATCAAGTGGAAACACATGGTGAAATCGGATTAGTTTATTCCGAGCAGTTATAACATTTTTTGGTAAATTAGTCATAACTATATCGTCTGATCTCTAAATAAGGTGATTCCAGTTCCCATATAACTCTAAAAGATATATCTATAACTTTTATATTTTGATTTTTTAGAAATATGGACTCAATCAAATACAAAATTAAGATTATAGTAGCAAAACCAAATTTGGATATATAGGCATTAACTTTGAAGTTGACTAAGGACTTTAAATAAGATTAAGCCTTTAGATTATTTTCTCAATTATTCTAAAATCTTGATAAGTGTGTATATATATGGCAAATGAGGATATTTTATCTAGAAAATTTCGTATGAAACAAGAAGAAATATCTATTAAACACTTGATATGTCCGGATTGATATTCTCGAGCTGATCTGTCAACTTTCAGTATAATAATCATAACTTTATTATATGAGTTTAGAATGAAGTGATTCTAGTTCTTATAGAACTCTAATAGGAACATCTAGAACTTTCATGTTTAGTATTTTTAAAGATAAAGACCAGATTAATGACTAAATCTAGTGTGAAGTGAAATGATAGGAATAGTAGTCAACGGGTAACCGACTTAAGCAAAGTGCATTGATTTTGATCATGTGATGAAAATTCTGATCGATTTTTATTCTTTTTGACATATTAACAGGTATAATGGGTATGTGGCAAAAGGAGAGAATTCATATAGAAGCTTTAGTTGGCAAGTAAACAAAAAGAAACAAATGGTAAACTCGAATTGTGTATTCTCGGGTGGTTTTGACGTGTTTCAGTGAATTAATCATATATCTCTCATTTAATCTCGGAATAAGGTGATTTAAAATCCCATAGAATCTTAAGAGGATGATGTAAAATTTTAATTTTGTGAGTTTTTGAATAATCGATTTTTATCCATGATTTATTTGGGATAGAAGTGGCCGGATGCACTCCATTAGAAAATATCATCATGATATTTTGTTTCTACCCCCATGTGTTGAAATCATTTGAGCCCTTGATTAAGATAAGATTGCAAGTGGATTGAATATGAACCTTGGATGGAGATAGGAACAATTAAGCCTAAGATTGGAGAGATGATGATGCCTAAAGGGACGGAAAAAGCAACTCACCTATTCGGTGAAGATAAGCATTTGAGTGCTTCATGCACTCTTACCTCTAACCCATGCATATGCCACTCATTTATATATATATATATATATATATATATAAGTGTAAGAAGTACCTCAAGGTCTTTTTTAGTGGACAAACACGGCAACTTAAGTGAAAGAAGTAAGAAAAATGTCATCTAAACCATACTTGTTTCACCTTAAACCCAAAAGAGAGTGGTTAAGAGTTTTGAAGGAGATTTTCACAGAACCTACTCCAAACACTCCATTAAGTTTAGGAGAAATTTGTAAATGCATATATTAACTTAATCTTGGCATAGAATAAATGGATTGGTAATTGGATTATATTTGATATTTATTTGAACTTAATATTTATTTATGTATTAAATTGAAACATATTAAATTTTAGAATGGTTTTTGCTATGAAAAAATATTAGGAAAATTATGAGACTTTAGAAATATTCTATTATATTATATGAAGAGAATTATGTGAAAACATGAGGTTTTACTATGGAAAAGAATGAATAAACAACTCTAGTAAATTTCGGCCTTAATAAGATTATTATTGACAGATTTGACACCTTTTAGTAAATCAGATATAACTTGTTTATTTGATGTCTGATTTAACTGATTCAATAGGCTATTGAAAGTTAAGAAAAATATCTACAATTTTTATGTTTTAACTTTTAAGATATAAGAACTTAATCAATGATGAAATTGGAATTGAAATCAGAACCGAGTTTATCATAATAGACATTGATTTTATGAATTGATATGACGTAAATGTATGTGCATGTGATATATGCTATTATGAAATATTCTCACATGTTATAAGGCTCATATGGATATAAAATATGCATGTCATAAGTCTAAGTTCATGCAAATGCATGTCATAAGTCTAAATTTATACGTATATTACATTACGTCACATATATGTGTCGTCATAAATCATGAAATCTATTTTAAAAAAATACGTTAAGAAAACTATACAAGTGGAAAGATTAATAAATCAGTCACGTTATGACGAAAACCAGGGATACGCCCGTATGACTGACGTGTTGGTAGAGACCTAAGTCTGTCGATGATACAAAATCTAGTAAGAACCTAAGCCTGTCGATGATACGAAATCTGGCAAAGACTTAAGTCTGTCGATGATACGAAATCCGATAGGGACCTAAACCTGTCGATAATTCGAAATAAATAAGATCTGACAGGAACCTAAACCTGTCGATGATACGAAATAAGTAATATTCGATGTGGACATCTGTCGATGATACGAAACAAGTAAGACTCACAATGTTATAAAAGAAAAAAAAAATAAGAGTTTAAATATGATAAAGTGGATCCATGAAGAATATGAGTTTAAGTCATGCATGAGTCACTTGAAGTATATCATGAACGCATATTATGACTGTCTAACTTGTATGTGATTATTTCACGATATCTATACTTTTATTAAGTTACGTGTGTACTTAGTGAGATTTTTAAGGAAATCTCACTCTTGTATATATCTATTTTTGAAAAAATAAAATTATGTGACAGGATTGATAACTGAAAAAAGGAAATGTCTGATGACTTAAGAAAACTCAGAGGAACCTAGATGATCATGAAATTAGTCTAGGTTTCAAAAATAAATTATATATATGACAGACAAAACTAACTGAGTTATGCATGTAAAGATACAATAAATTATAAGAATGAATAACGTGGATATTGTGGTTTTATTTTACTATGTGATCATTAGAAAATTTTTATTCAGAACTTTTTCGCTGCGATTGGTATTAAATTTCGATAAGCATGAGGGTGAGTAGTCTAGCGTTACTTATCCTGACACTTTAAGTTGCGTTGAAATATGAACGTAAATTAAAGGCATCATATATACAAAGGTGCATGCTCAGATGAGTCACATTCCTCAATAGAGGAGTTGCACGTTGCATATTTACATCAGCACCAAATCTTGATTTGGAAATGCTTTTTGTTGCCTACAGACAGCCTCAAATCATGTTTATGCGTAGTTTACACTGTATGTGATTCAAGAATTAAAGTTCACTGAACTTCACATAATTTCCAGATGAATTTAGGTACATAAAACCACAAGATAGGGGGAATAAAGGAACATGCTATTCCGATATCAATCAGGTTCCATAGCATCCCCTCTCACTTTATTCAGCTCATGGTTTCCTTCACTTTATTAGAAAAGTTATTCTTACTAATAAAGTGATTATGCTTTAATTAATAATATTTTTTCTTATTCAATATATACATGATCAATATTTCAGGTTTAAGAAGTAATCATGAAAATAACAATAGAAGCGATATAATGACGATACTGGTAATAATACTGAGAATTTCTGATAATATTGTTGCTTCTACTTTCGACAAAAAAGCCAATAGCCTAAAAAGATTGTATGGGGTTATTCCAGCGTATATCTAGAGCCACCACAAAAATTAATGCAAATACTAATACTCATCCTACCACTTGAAAAAATAATAAGCATAGGCCAATGTCTACTTCACATCTCTCATGAATCAATCCTCTTTTTTTTTTTTATCATTTGACTGTACATGAATATGGAGCTCAACATGTCTGATCATATCAAGAATGCCATTTATGTGGAGATCAAAGTCCAACTAATCTATTAGCCACAATTAAAGGTTTTGATGAGTTGAACAACCATCAAGTAGTAAGAGCAGCAGATAAACAAGTAGAAACAAACCTATGAGACAAACACTAAAAAGTCGGACCTCCAAAGGAAAGCAGAACCTATTTATGGTCAACTTTGACAAAACATAAAAAGTAGCTTTATATATATATATATATATATATATACAAGACATGATCCGAGATAGGCAAGGCAACAGCTGAAAATGTTGCTGGAAGCACAGAAGAAAGAATGATCTTGCAACAACTAGTAGAAGATGCAGTCCTAAAAGCTAAAAAGGTTACATACAAGAAAGAGCATTTGAGCTAAAACCAAACCAAAACAGTTTACATTCAGGCACTTAGATTAGTCACTATGGCTAGTCAACAGGAAGGACTAATTGAGCAATTGTGACAACGGAAACTTCTAAGCAAGATGGCTTGGTTTTGATTGCCCTAATACCCAACCTTCCAAAAAATCAAAACCCATATTATTCATCTACCTTGGTCAGTTGGTCTTGTCTTTTTCCTCCAACAAAGAACAACACATACCAAACCTAACCCTGAGTCCAATATGAAAACTTCCATTACCGAATTAATTTTGAACCCCCAAATCCTCTAAACAAAAGCAACTAACCATGCAGCTCATTCCTCGTTAACATGAAGACCAAACCAAACAGGAAAAACGTTGTTAACAAGCCATCAGACTCCACAAAATGGTCTTGTGGAGCTAGGACAAACACATATTTCCACTTCCAAGCATTCTAAATCTAAGGAATAGCACATACACACTTCTCCCGTATACCTCCATTTTCATTAAAAAGAAATTTAATAAAAACTAACAAACCCTGCCTAGCAAAAATTCACATTTTAGTTTATCATTTAACAAATAATTAGTTACCAAAAGAAGGAGAAAACAAGTTACATTTTATTTTTCAAGTACTTCAGTTTCAATCTCGACCAAATGGGCTTTTAAGAAAACTAAAAATAAGCATAAATCTTTCAGAATCCACATTCAAAATCAACTAGGACTCGGTTATATCATTCTTATAGTGTAAAAGTTGAAAGAACCAAATGTCTTATTTAAAACATTTTAAAAAGAAGTTGAAAGGACGAAAGTGATGTCGATGTTGAGCGTAAGATACCTGTTCGGAAATGGCCTCCTGGGCAACCCTGTAATCCCAATGAAGAATGTAAAGTCCTAGAAAGGAAGCCGCTCCAGCCCCCATGAGGAATGCCGTCGATCTCAGTCTCAATACGTAACCCATCTTGCTCCTCTTACCTCTCAATTACTATGTAACTATTCTTTGTCCAATCTCTCTAATTTTTCATAGTTTATTTATGGCCAAAATTATAGGTATTCATTCGAATTTTAGATTTATAATTCAGATTTAAAATTTTTTATAACTTTTTAAATAAAAATATCAAAATTATTTTGAAAAATGGTCACTCAAGAATCTACTCCTGTTAACGACGTCGTATATCAAATTTAGAGAGAGAGTGTTATCTTGGATGCAATAATTATTTTTTATGTTTTAAAGGCGAACAAGCATTTCATAGATAAATTTTATAGTTATAAAATATAAAATTCAGGAAAGTGGGAGTCTCTAACTATCATCTTAAAACAAACAAAAATAAACAATACCAAAAAATAAAACACAATTTCAGAGTAAAAAATATTGCTCTCACCAATCCAATTAAAGAAATATTACCTAAAATGATTTTAAAATAGTCTGATGAACAGAATATTGAATTGCGACTAAAAAGTCGCAGTAAAGAAATGTATACTGCATTTTGTTGAATTGATCTGATTGAAGCAGGTTCTCACATCCATTCTAAGCTAATCATTAGTTAGGGAAATAGGAAAATAGAATTTGAAAGAAGTATCGATGCACCCCATAACACCACCACCTGTTGTGACAATGCGTAACACGCACACGTCATACTAAAGATAAAATGGATAACCGAAACCAAAGGATCCGAGATCGCTAACTCCGTTGGTGTTGCGCGTGGTGACAAAAGACTTATCCTGACTTGATAACGCGTGATTCTCATACAGACTGACTTCCGTATGTGAGACTCATGTACTACTCTTTTGGACAGTTTTTTCTATCCTTTAAGAGATCAGTAGTTGAGAGTCCAATGGTCCAATGTGTGGTAGTCAAAGAAGTCTGACAAGCAAAAAATCAAGGTATTTTGGCATCATGGGCAAAAAATTAGGAACAAATTTAGGAAGGCTGGAAAAAATCGACGAAGACTGGGCGAGAATGGGGTGGAGCTTGCTGGACGGGAGGGAGATATGACAAGTACTACAGGTAGGTAGGGAGGGATGCTAGAGAGAAAACGATGAGAGAAAAGGCCTTTGGTAACTTAATTATGAGCACAATAATATTGCTTTGAAACAATATTTTCTTTGTAATACGAGACAAAATAATTTAACTTATCATCTTCACATACTAATTATATTTAATTATATTATTTTATTTAATAATATATAATATATAGATGATAAGTAAAACTCAATTAATTTAATAAGAATTAAAAACAAAAAAGATATTAAAATCTGTTAATTGTAGGATATAAGATAATGAATAGAATCTATCGAGAAAATAGAAAGTATAAATGTTGAGTGGTGCACGTTCCATTCATACCACTAATAATATCACAACTAAAAGATTCCCAAGTTACCCATTATTCCTTTGTTTCTATGGATATGTCAACTCAAAAATGCCAAATTTTTCTAAAATTTCTTCTTAAGATTTATTCTGATACAAAAGATATATATATATTTTAAATTCTTTTACTTAATGATTATTTTAATCATATTGTGAATTTTTTTTTTTAAGTAAGGATAATAAAAAACGAATAAAAAAGGAAAAAAATTGCACTAAATAGACAGATGTCAAGAGATAAGCTTTGGGTGAAGCAGCACTACTCATGTTTAATGAGTGATGTAATGCGAGTGTGTACACATCAATGCTACATGTACGTAATATTTTTCCACAATAAAAATTGTAAACTTTTGGTACTGTTAGTTTTATTTTATTTTTATTTTTGGTTTTGTAAGATGGTGCTGCAAATTGTTTGTCAATTATTTGATGCATTGATTGTACAAGTATACAATCCTCAGGGTTGCATATCTCTCACATATGTAGCGTCTTAGATTATGTACTCCCATTTAAAAGAAATGTTTTATTTATAAAAATAAAGTCATAAACTAATACAACTTCATCTTTTATTATTGGCATCATATTTCATTGCCTGGGCAACTCTCTATTCCTCTTGATGATCTATAAGATCCACCAAGATGAGAGTTCGAGATGGTGAGATTTACTTCTAATGGCTTAAGTTAGAATAATCTCTTTTGTGTGTAAAGAGAGTTAGGAGAAATTGTTTAACCATTTTACTTGAGCCTAAGACATCTCTATATACTTGGTCGTGGTGATCCCTGTCCACTACAAACAAATCGTGCAAGGGCGTAGTGAGCAATATACTAGTGGCAAGGTTTCCCTATCATGTAAGTCGTTGCCTTACAATATTGTTCTTGGATTTCAAGTGTGTCTCCTGTTGCAAATGAAGGAGAGGTGCGCACACTACCATAGTTATATAGGTGAGCGGACATCCTACCTTATTGCTACGTGCTAACCTCTTTGGCCATTTAATACAACGTGCTCATTGTCTTGCTCTGTGTGAGTTATGGTTTGAACAGGTAACGTAACTAGTTACTATATCAGAATGAGCATTCTCAAGCCCAACCCAACCATCTAACCTTCGTTGCCTTTACGACGGTATATATTTAGTTTCATTTTTTGGTGATTTTATTTTCTGCAAAATCCAAGAGATGTAAACTCTCTTTTTACTTATATTAGATTGTAAAATTTCTTTTTCTATAAAATAAATCTGACTTATTATATAAAATTACATTAATTAATAAAATTATGTTTTATTCCTTTGTAAATTTAGTATTTTCCTTTATTTAATTGCATAGTCAATTACAAGTTGAGGGAAATTGTTGAGATGGGCAGATGGTGGGGATGGAGTTAATTTTATTAGTCATATCGGTTGTACTTTTGGATTAAGGTTTGTTATAATTTTCAAATCCAAATAAAATAATATGTTTTAAAATATAAACCATTTTTTGTATATTAATTAATTTTTCTGGCCAAATAAATTCTCAACATATCCATTTTGATAAATTGACACTTTATTAAAATCAAAAAATCAAACGGAATCAATAAAATCAAAAATAACAATTTAAGAAGGTAACTAGTGCAAGATCAATTCTTGAAAATGCAAAACTAATATATTCTTATTCGATCTCAAATTTTGTGCTAAACCGGACCAGTTAAACTCCTACTAGAAATGAGATTTCTCTGAATTGAAAGGAACACCAAATCACAGTAAAGGCAAAATGGGTTAAGTTCCATCCCATTCTCTTGGTAGGGGAAAATATGTTGGCGCCAATGTTACAATGAAGTCATTTAGTTGGATGCCCATTAGAGCTTTTATGGATTAATGCTTCGGAAGATGCCTCGGTAAGAAACAGGATTCTGTTGGCTATTTCACATAATGCTTATACCAAAACGCCTCCAGGAACAAATATGGCTTGGGCAGCCAAAACACAGCATAACTCCAAAGAATCTGATCCAGGGCTATGTCTACTTACAGCATCTGGCAGAAGCCTCAAAACTAACTAATTTTATTGTGAGCCTATTGACACACAAAATCTTGAACCGGTTAGGCCTATGCTGAAAGGTGAGCTAAAGCATAATCTGTTTTGGCAACTGCATTCTTCAAAGTGCAGAGAAGCTGAGCAATGAGTATAAACTATGTGATGCACAGATGCACTTGTGTGCATGAATATCATTTGCCTGAGGCAGAGAGTTGAGTTTTGGGTAAGATAAACACTCACAAAGTATATTGTAATTCCGACAAAGCAAAGAAACGGAAAAAGAAACCCAAGCAAACCAAAGAAACAATAACAATTCCAATTAGAGAACTTCTATAAGATAATCTCACTGAAAATTCAATCAGCAAGAATATTCTCTTGCAAACATCTCGATCTTCAGACTGCATACTACTGATCATGATATTATCCCCATGATTCCACGTCTCCTGTTAACAACAAGATATTATCTTCTTTTGTCAAAGCACAAACGCTACATGGTCAATTACTACAGCGAGAACAATTTACAAGTACAAGCCAAATAAGGCAAGACATGGTGCAGTTACTCAAATCTGCCTTTCACAAAATAATAAATTGCATTACACAGATTGGTTTTCATTTTGGCTACTCAAAGCATCCAGCCAGTTATCATTATCACAAACACGTAATCAGCAATAAAATACTTGAATAAAACCAGAACAGTTGCAAAATTCAATCCAGAAATCTCCTAAGGCAAGTAATCTTACATTGCCGCACCCACTCCCTACCATACAGTGTGGCTACATCATAATTAGAAATGAGAATAGCGCTTGTCATATTGTACAATCTCATGACAGGAAAGCACATTTTCAACGTATGTAACTGGACAAGCACCAAAATTAATGTAGAAATGTCAAAGAGTACATAGATTAATTTAGGAAAGACCACAAATGCCTATGCATACTTAAAAACAGGGTTGGGGGATCTGTAAAACATTGCACACAAAAAAGTAGGGTTCGGGGTGCCACCAACAAGGCATAAGGACCTCAAAGACACTAATCCCATAACTGTTCATTATTCAACATGTTAATGAATTACACTGCACCTTTTTATTTATTGATGGCAAGGTATCCCAGAGACCATGCAACAGCAACATGTCTTCAACATAATCAAAACCCCGGACTCTATGTAAAGCATCCTCTTCACACAAATCAGGTCAATCATCAGCAATTCGCCAATAAGATATGATCCCTATAACTTGTTAGACACAAGGATTCGAACCTTAGACCTAGAGGAAGCACACCACCAAGACAAGGCCCATACTTATTGAACCAACCCCTAGGGTTCTTTTTTTTTTCGTTTCTTAGTTTCAACCCTTACATGCCAAAAAAAAAGGTAGTAAAAAATTCATAGTCTAATAATTTCAGCGATTACTCAAGAAATGAGGTATTCCATTCTCATAACCTTCAAGGTGTCCAGAGATGTAACCACGATATTCCTTTGCCATAAGTGAGGATTCATTAATAAAATTACAGGGTACCGTCCTCTCTCCAAAAAAAAAAGAAAAGAAAAAGAAAAAGATATTCAATTGCACAACTTGATCTGGTTCTCAAAATCACAATAATTAGCAGAAGTGCAAACATAAAATCAAAACTATCTGAGGAGAATATACTGCAAACACACATTTACTTACCAAGAATAAAAAGCAGACTTGCTATCTTCTGGAAGAAAATACAGCACCAGTCATCCTGTGACCGTAAGACAGAAGAATTTAGTTTGATAAACTCCAAGTATAAACCAAGACATTAAACTAAAGCAGCAGCCAGTTAAAAGGCTTTTAGCCATACCTGCCCTGCTGTTTTCCAACAAAATTCAGGTTAGCTCTCCCATTAGTTGGACCCGTTCTCCGGGTACCGTTCAAACTTGATCTATTACTAATATTTTCTCCATTCCCAACTGTCGCAAATGTAGACTGTACATCCCTATTTTCAGGGCCATTCATCTCCTGAGGATCTTTAGGTTTGCTCAAAATTTGCATATTCAACAGACCTCTAGAAAGACCAAAACCAACACCATTTGATAGTTGATTCTGCGTCAAAGAGAGCCGTGATGGCTCATCAATTGAATTTGGAGAGATGCTTGCATACCCCTTGAAAGCTGTCTTGTCGGTTTTTAAATTTTTGGACTCAATGGATGGAACCTTTCTCAGTCTGTGAGACTGCGCCACTGGAGTGACAGCCATTGAAGGCAAAATTGAGGAGTAAGGAGACGACGCTGCAGCTGCTGCAGCAACCTTGGCAACAGCTGCTTCAGCTGCTATCATTTCTTGTGCTCCTTCTCGAAGCTGAATGTAGTCGCCTTCAATCACAAATAGCTGATATTGCATTTCACGGTTCTCAGATAACATTACACACCTATATACCAACCAAAAGAAGATGATATATACATGTATTTGTGCATTCTGAAATTCCAATAAACTTACCTCGGGGTGACCAAGCACAAAGTCATCAAGCTTTCCATATTTTTTCTTGTAATCATGCCAGTGTAAAGGTGCAAGCATCTTGCCCAGCCTATTTGGTAGCTGTAAACAAGACAAACACCAAATGTCATCAACTCAACCAATTTTAATTAATAAAAAACAGCAAACTTGCTACAATGGTTGAAGAGTTTATAGGTAACTGCACTAACCGTAGAACTGATTCGAACTTGATCACCAGCAGGAATTGTACGAACTATGCAAGCCAACAGTGATCTTTCATCAAGAAAAGCAAGCTCAGAAGCCTTTCCAGCTGGCAGTATATTTGGCTGCCCAGTTGAGACAAATGATTCAGGTAAGGCTGCACTGGCATTGTTTACTGTGGTTTCACTGAGATTAACAGAATGGAATGAATTATCAGATGCTGATGGGTTGGCAACAGATCCTTCTGCTGTTGATTTTTCTTCTAGTCCACGATTAGTCAAAGTCAGTATATTCTGCTCCTGTGCAGTTCAAGTGCCAGAGAAGCTTAATCACAGCCCTACTTACCTGCTGCTCTAAAGAGTAACCAGGTTGACTACATAATTATGTAAGTGCTGGGACTAAATTACGACAAACCTTGTTTTCACCGTTTTGATCTAGAGTATCCAACCTTACGGCATCATGGGATTGGGAAGAAATTTGATGCAGGCTCTGCTCAGGTTTGGGAGCAGCAACATAACCTCCATCACTTGACTCAAGAGCCTGGAAAAAAAAAAAAGCTTTGGTGAGTCCATCCAATACTGAACACAAAACCAAATGATTATCAGAAAGGAAACAACTTCATTCAAAGACCTGTGCTTCCCCAGAAGATGACAAGAGTCCAGAATCAGGCTTTGGCCCATGGCTGATATGGACATCCAGATAGTCTTGACGTAGAGCTTGTCCATTAACAGGCATTTCATAATAGTTTACATCTGATCTCACCATAGTTTGGTAAGTTTGGGATGGTGGAAGTTCATTATGTGTAGCTATCTGTGAACCCTCTGATACAGCCTGAAATTAAAAAAAAAAAAAAAAAAAAAGTTCATCTAACATTGACAGAGGACCTGTTGGTTCACTTAACATTGACACCCAACAATAACAGATGTAATGTTTTAATTTGTCAGGACCTGTTGGTTCTGCCATTGTTGAAGGGAACCCATTGCTGGTATTGAGTGGAACTGTCCAACATGAGATGAAGGAACATGCAATGGCAAAGAATGGGGAACCCCCTGTTGATGCATGACATATGACGGATGCAAAGCAGTCACTTGTCCAGGTTGAACGTAGGTAGGCATTCCAAGAAGACTTGAAGGTGCAAGTGGAACACTGGAAATGTGATCCGTCTAAAAATGAAAACAAGAATATTAAATGCCATGTACACATCTTTAAAATTTCTTGTTTCACTTCTTATCTAATAATAAAATATCATTCCAAAATGGAGATCCCACGATAGTTTTCCAACGACGAATACTAATAAAATAAATGCACACACTCGTGCATGAGTTCACCAGGGGGGCATCCAGTCCACCAAAATCAACACAGCTTAGGTGCCATTGGTGGAAAATGGCAAGATACTTCCTCCATTTGGAAGTGCTGCGGGCACATTGAGATGTGGGAAGAGAAAAACCACAAAACACTTCATTTGTTGTCACACTATCATCTTAGATGAAAGTTCCATCATCAACAAGAACATACCGTTATCATGCTCATGGGAAAAAAAAAAGTGCCAGCTTCATAATTTCAGCAGACAAACCCATTCTACTATTCTGCATTCTCTCATTTTACCACCTGTCAAACTCATACAAGCTACTCATTTGAAAAACGTAGTAGCTCTACCAAAAAGAGGCAGGATAAAGATGGAACCAATTGCAAAGCAGTAAGTTATGTCTAAAGGCATGTTAGCATGGACGAATATAGGGGCAAAGATTGAATAACAAAACAATTACAGATGTACTTATATTTGAACCTGATCAAGGAAAAAAAGAGAGCGTCCAAAACCCCCAAAGTGTTAATATGAGTAAAACCAGTAAACGCATCAAACAATTCTGTTCTCTTCTTGATTTTCTTCCATTAATATTTGGGTAGAAAATCTCAAAACTATACACAATTAATACAAGGCAGTGCCACTTTGGAAGTCAACTGCTGATGCCATCTTACGACTGGAACACATTGATGATATTAAGGGCTCATTTGGATACCAAAACCATCTCAACTCATCTTATCTCATCTCTTCATTACAACTTTCACTAATTTCCATACAAAATACAATAAATAATTAAATTTTTTCAAATTCTAAAATAATAATAATATTAAAAAATAATATTCTAATAATATTTTATTTAATTTTCATCTAAAATCATCTCATCTTATCTAACTATCCAAACCAGCCCTAATCGTTTCCAACCATGTCTTAAGAAAAAATTACTTCCATTCTTCCAATTAGAGAGCCTCAAATTTGACACATTATTAATTTTTTTTTTATAAGTAATAAGCATTTTTATTAAAGAGAAAATAAATAAACTTTTCCCAAGTACACGGGAGATATACAAACAAGCATTGCCTAGTTACAATCTAAGAGTTTGAAAAAGACAAAAAATTATGCACATTGCTTCCATAAGGTACAATGACTGAGCACCATAATAAGAGAGTATGTAGAAGAAAATCCTGGAGCTCCTTGATTGTTCGCTCTCTGTCTTCAAAATAGCGCTCGTTCCTTTCCGACCAAATGCACTACATAATACACAATGGAATCATCTTCCATGCAACTTTCACTTGTGGATAGCCTTTGATTCCCTTCCAGCTAGCAAGCAAATCAACTACCTTAGCCGGCATAACCCATGCAACATGCACTCGACTGAAAACCATATTCTACAAAGACCGCGTCACCTCACAATGCAACAATAGATAATCTACTGATTCACCGTGATCTTTACATAAACAACACCAATCCATCACGATAATACCCATCTTCCTCAAGTTATCTGTGGTTCAAAGGCCACTTTGGAGGATGCACCAAATTGCCAAATATTTTTCCATGGAAAAGCTACTTGTCCTTGAGAGGCCAAGCTTGCATAATAAGACTTTACTGAGAATTTCTTGCTTGCTATGGACCGCCACTGAAGCTTGTCCCCCTGCATTGTTCTATTACCTGTGGAATGAGCAAGCTGAAAAAATCTGAAATGAGTGGCAACTCCTAGTCGTGATTATCCCTAGTGAAAAGGATGTTCCACTAAGGGATGCCATGAACAAGAGACATCATGTCCGCAACTAAGGCTTCCTTGTTAGCCGTTATATTGTAAAGTGCTGGAAAACCTCGCTCCAAAGAACTGACTTCATACCAAACATCTTTCCATAATCTAACCCTGGTACCCTCTCCAATCTCAAAGCAGGTATGGTTGACAAAGCACTGCTAGCCCCCCATAATATACTTCCATAAGCCTATACCATGTCTCCCCCTTACCACATTGGTGTACCAGCCCCCCCATGCGCCTCCATGTCTAGAATCAACAACTTCCTTCCATAATACCTCCCCTTCCTTATGGTATCTCTATAACCATTTTCCTAGTAGCGCTTTGTTGCAAGTCTTCAAATTGTGCACCCCCAAACCACTACTGGAAATTGGAGAGCAAACTTTATTCCAATTTACAAAGTGAAATTTAGTTTTCTCCCCCAAGCAGCCCCATAAGAACAACCGAAAGAGTTTCTCTATTCTATTTGCCACCCCCGCTTACAAAGGGAATAAAAATAAAAAAATAAGTCGGAATGTTCGATAAAGTGCTCTTAATCAAGGTGACCCGCCCCCCTTTGATAGATATAGTCGTTTCCACCCCGCAACCTCTTCTCTACCTTCGCAACGACCTCGTCCCAAATTGCTCTAGTTTTGAAAGATGCCCCTAACGGGAGTCCCAAATATTTTATAGGTAGAGAAGACATTTTGTATCCCAAAAGAGCTGCAAGGCTATCAATGTGCGGCACCACCCCCACCGTCACCATCTCAAATTTATCAAGGTTGATCTTGAGACCAATGTTTTGAATACCGTACCGGTGAGCGTACCGGTCAAGACACTGGAACGAAATATTTCGATACCGGTACCGTTTCGTCTACCGTTTCGGAATAGTCTACACATAAAAAAAAATTTATATATATAAAAATATATATAAATTATATTTCAAAATAATAATCAATATATGAATCAATTATATATATTAATATATATGTAAATAATCTAGTCTAAATTAGGATAAAAAAATAGGAAGAAATGGAAAAAAAAATCTCAAATCCGGTACCGGCCGGTAGAGGCCGGTACACATGGCCGGTACGGCCGAAATACCAGCCGGTATAGGCCGCTACGGCCGAAATCTGGGCCGGTACAAAACATACCCCATTTCTGTACCGCTCACTGCTCCGGTATGGTATGTACCAGCCGTACCGGCTGGTACGGTACGAAATTTAAAACATTGCTTGAGACCCAAAGCGGTTTTGAAGCATGCTAATAGGGCACGTAAGACTTGGATTTGCCCTTGGGTCACTTCGCAAAATAAGAGTGTCATCTACAAATAAAAGATGTGAGATCATAATGGAACCATTAACCCCGTTACCCACTGAAAATCCAGTAAGGAGGCCTCCTTCCACAACTGCCTTCAACATTCGACCAAGCGCCTCTATCACAATGACAAAAAGGAAAGGTGATAGTGAATCCACTTGTCGCAACCCACGAGAGCTATTGAAGAAACCTGCTGGGGTGCCATTAATTAACATTGAGAAACAGGTTGTGGTGACACAGTGTCGAATCCATGAGATCCACCTATCTCCAAAACCACATCTCCCAAGCATGTAGAAAAGGAAATCCCAGTTCACATGATCATAAGCTTTTTCCATATCGAGCTTGCAAAGAATACCCGATGTACCCTCCTTTAGCCTATGATCCACACATTCATTGAAAATAAGCACTAAATCAAGTATCTGCCTCCCCTGAACAAATGCATTATGCGGTTTTGAGATAATCTGCCCCATAACCAAGCTTAAACGATTAGCAAACACCTTTGAGATAATCTTATACACCCCACTTACTAGGCTTATAGGGCAGAAGTCCTCAATCTCCATTGCACCCTGTTTTTTCAGTATGAGTGCCATGAATGTCGCATTGAGGCTTTTTTCAAACTTCCTGAAGGTATGAAATTTCATAAACACTTGCATAACATCAGTTTTCACCACCTCTCAATAATATTGAAAAAAAAAACCATGAAAAAACCATTTAGCCCGGGTGCTTTGTCTTTAGCCATGTAGCTAATGACCATATGAACCTCATTTTTTTCAAAATGTTTTTCCAACCAACTTGCAATCTGCATGTCAACAGACTCAAAAGACAAACCATCGAGCTTTGGCCTCCAAGAGGTTGGCTCCATGAGAAGGTTCTCATAAAAATTCACAATATGATTTTCTAAATCAAAAGGGGAAGCCAGGACTTGGTTACCTGACATGAGTGTCTCAATGGCATTGTTTCGCCTATGTGAGTTAGCCACTTTGTGGAAAAACTTGGTACATTTGTCTCCTTCCTTCAACCACAAGGCTCTAGATTTTTTATGCCACGAAGTTTCCTCCATCAACAAAACTCTTTTCAATTCAGTAACCACAGCATGTTTCCTTCCCACTACCTCTTCAGAGGGTTCTCCCAACAACACCTGCCCCTCCAACTCTTGAAGTTCCCTCATTAAGGTAGTCTTCTAATTGTCAATGTAACCAAATGCTTCCATGTTCCACTTCTTAAGGTCTATCTTCAAGGTCTTAAGTTTACTTGCAGGAATAAACCTCAGATTGCCTTAAACTGATACGAAGACCACCACTCACGAACCTTCTCAACAAAGTCATCGGCTGCTAACCACATGTTCTCAAATTTGAAATAACGGCGTCCCCTGTGAATACCACCACAATTTATCAAAATGGGAAAGTGATCCGAGCATAAGCGCACTAACCTTTTTTGGCATGGTTCTAGATAATGTGCTTTCCAAGAAGGAGAAACAAGAAATTTGTCCAATCTCAACCACCCCCTATTGTTAGACCATGTGTATTCCCCTCCATTTAGAGGTAGGTCCATGAGGTCCAAATCAAACAAGAACTCTGCGAACTCTTCCATAGCTCTAGAAAAACGATGATGCCCTGATCGTTCGCTAGAAAAGCGGGTAATGTTGAAATCACCACCCATACACCATGGTACCTCCCATAAAGCATATAGGCCCGCCAATTCCTCCCATAGCCTCCTCTCACTATCCAAGTTAGGCCCGTATATACCACCAAAAGCCCACTCCCACCCATCTATAACATTTCTGAAACAAGTAGCAACCGAACATGTCCCAATGCAAACCTCTAACATGTCTACCACTCTTTTGTCCCACATTAACTGGACACCCCCCAATGCTCCTGCCGAAGCCAAATAAGACCAACCAACATAAGGACACCCCCACAAGCTACGAACAACTCTTCTATCAAGTATTTGTAGTTTCGTCTCTTGAAAACAAACCACATCCAATCATCAAAATTATTTAACCCAAGTCCAGCATAAATGAGAAAAAATATCACAAAAACAGGGAAGGAGCTTCTTGTGTAAAAGCTTTATTGAACAATAACATGTTTTAAATGCTCGATCCACTTAACAATATCAAAGTGCAAATCTTGGACCACCTAACCAGGTGAGGCTTAGACTCAACGCCAATTTCTCCCCCACAAGGCCCTTGAAATTTCTGTAAACATTGGGTTGCTCCCGCAGGCATAGAGAATAAAGGCAAGTAATATAAAGGAAGGCTGGAGAGAGTACTCTTGATTTGTGCAACACTCCCTTTGGATAGATTTTTGAACTCCTAACCTATTCAACAAAGCCCTCATCTTTCAACCACATATTTTCAAACTTGAAATAGCTTTTACCTCTAAAAATACAACCACAATCCAAGAGAATTGGGTAATGATCGGAAACAATTTTTTGCTGTCTTTTTCGCCTCAATTCTGGAAAAAGAGACTCCCAAGATTGTGAAATCAAAAATTTGTCCAGTCTAGAACAAGCTCTTCCATTAGACCAAGTAAACCCCCCCCCCCAACCCCACCCCACCCCACCCCACAACACAACACCACCACCACCACCACCCAGGGTAAATCATCCAAATGGAGTTCAGAAATAAGATCTGAAAAATCAGACATAGCTTTAGAAGCCTGAGAGGCACCATTTCGCTTGCAAGGAAATTTGGTAACATTGAAATCGCCTCCAAAGCACCAAGGAAGATTCCACCAACTGTTAAAACCAGCTATCTCATCCCATAAATGCCTTCTTATCAAATTAGATTCACAAAATTGACATTCTTCTGCAACCATATCCAACTCTTTGAGTTCATCCATAAAGTGTCACTTCCTCTCCCAACATGGCCAAACATCTCGTAAATCAGCACGCCTAACTTCAATGCTTTTAATTTGCAACCCAAGACAACTGGGTGATCCCAAAAGCTATAGGAACTCCACCACTATCCATCCAATCCACAACCTTTAGTTCAGAAAAGCCCTTCTTGACCCCTAAATTACTGACGAAAGCTTCTCTAGTCCCAAAAAAATCTGAAATGCACCAGACCTTGTAGAACACAGAAAAAAAAATCTGGAAGTTTTTCTCAAATTTCAGAATTTGATCACAAGTGTGAAAAAATGATTTTTTTCTAAAAATATAGAAATTTGGCCACCAAAAAACTCATCATGTTTTAGATTTCTGTTGAAGGTATACAAAAGGTCAAACTTTATTTTATTTTTGTCTATGCTATGTTGCTTTGATTGTTAGAAAATTTAAAAGAATTCATTGCTTGTGTGCTTATTTATTAAGTTTTATTACTTATAGAGAAATATTACTTTTATATAGATAATTCAGTTAAAAGTAATAATAAAAATATTGATAATTCAGATTTTTAATAAATGGAGATATTATATTGTAAAAGTTTTAGTCCACCCCCTCCCCTCCCACAAAAAGAACACGATCCTAGCTTCATGTGAGAGTAATACGATAAAAGCATACAAGTAGACAAATTATAAACTAAATAAATGTCACAAGATGGATAATTCTAGAAAGCTAAATCAAACGGGATACAAAAGATTATTGCTTTGTTATTATTCTGTGTAGGAGTTTTTGGATTATGCCTGTCATTAGGGTTATTGGGATGTTGGGGAATTATTTCCAAATAAAAAAACTTTATTTTTGAAATTCCTGCTTGACTGGATGAAGACTCAACAATCTTAATCACTCTCTTTCATGGAATTCTTGTACCTTTTTTTCAAAATTTTGTTTTATTTTTCTTTTCTATATCTATTGTACCACTACACCAGTTTTTATATTTTAAGAAACTTTTACCAAGTATCAAATAAGGAAAGGTCATCCGCTCCACATGTCAAATATCAATGGTTCTGCCCATTGGACTTCCTACCATAGCTTCATAAATGACTATCGGAAACGAAATAATCCTTTATTTTGTAAGCACCCCCTTCTTCCCCCTCCCTTTTCAGAAAAGAAAGAAGAAGAACAGGAATGAAAAAAAAATAGAAAGAATACAATTATTTTTCTTTCATATATGGATAGTCATAAGGATAGACTTAGTGTCATAATTCATCAACTAAACTAATAGAATATATTCAAAAAGCTTCACTTTTTATATCAATTAACAGCTATAAAAGAAGTACAATTTACCTGGGTTAAAGGATTGCCAGATGAAGCACTGCCTAAATTCCCACTAGAAAGGACACCAGAATCTCCACTCGATGTCCCACCTCCACCTCCATCTGCATCTAGTTGGTTTCCATTGACCTGAACATACTGAGACACATCCTTTGAATTTTTTTGGGACAAACCAGACTCATCACCGTAAGTTCCACTCCTTTCTCGTGCATCAGTCAACTCAAGTTGGAGCTGTTGTATTGTATGCAGATGAATTCTTTCCATCTCTGCAAACTAACACCAAAAACCCAAAGACCAACAATAATCAAAATACGATCTATCCTCTATGCTTAACCCAGAAATTAAAAACTCAAAATCATCAAAACACAGATTTATATTGGAAGATATAAAACCACATCGTATTGCTTATAGTGCAACCTGTATTATTCAATGCCACAAACCTTAAGTATTGCCTAAAATATACTTATAGTTGATGAAAAGTCAAATGCACAATCACAGATTCAATTTAAGTCAATAAGAAAAAGCATAAAATACATACTTATGCCCACATGTATATTTACATACAAGACCTATCCTTGACAAGCCAAAGACATTACACTTTAAACTGTTCCAAATACACCCAATTTTTTATTTTTTATTTTTATTTGATAGGTAATAAGAAATTTTATTCCAAGTTAATAGGTATAACCAAATACACCCAAAATTCAGCAAGTCCAAAAGGTGTGTATAGAATTCAAAGCAAGCTAACCTGTCTTTGACAACTGAGCCACAGCTGGTTATATTGTTCAGTACGTTCACGCAGTTCAGCTTGTAACGAATGGTTGGTACTTGATTGCAAGACATCCATCTCCTGAACACGAGCAATCCAGGCTTGGGTTTCTCTCAATTGTTCATCTTTATAAATAAGGGCTTCTTGAGCAACCCTATGCTGAATGATAGGATCATTATCAGGCAATGAACTTCCTAATTGCATAAGATCTTGAATTTTCAATTATCACTTCAATGGAATAAAACAAGTAAACCATAAATAAACCTGGTCTTGCAACTCAATAAGCTGCCTCTCTTTTTCTTGAAAATGCTCTTGAAGGTCATGAATCTGTTTAATATGTTGAGCTCTTTCAGACTCAGAGTGATCACGCTCTCTTCTGCAAAAAGAAGCAAGGCATCAGAATGTGTTCAAAAGGTCCAGATCTCACTTTCAAAACAGTGTGAAGTAGTACAGAGTTGTAATATATCAAGACAGCCATTTAAACCATACTAAAGGCTTCAAGAAAAGGGGCTAGAGCATAAATATGGGTGCTACACATAAATTCACACCTGAATGATGCTAGTTCTTTATCTTGTTCTCTGAAGCGGTCCTCTTTAGCCCACGCCTGCCCAGTCAATTTAAGGCAAGTAATCAAGAATTTATATAACATCTTACCCAAAGGAAGAAAGAACATATAAAAAAACAACCAAGCACTCAACAAACCACTTCATTATCCAATTTAATTGCATGAAGCTCCCTATCTTTCTCGTCCATCTTCCTTTCCAACTCGTGTATGGCCTTTTCCCTTTCACGCAGTTGATCCTGCCCAAATAACCCAAATTTAGAACAGCGAAAGGATGGCCAAAGGTAGCCTATTCATAAATCTGCTCCTAGAGATCAACGCCTGACTCGACTTGTAATTTCAATCAAATGCATTGCTTTGAAGCTCAAAATACTCCCCATATGGCTCTGACTGCGAATCTGATCCGATCATTCCTATCTTCTTATAACTATATTGATAAATGATCACATGAATTGCTTAACATTATTTTCCTTTTTTTGATAAGTTGCTTAACATTATTTTCTACAACTACTATAACAAGAAAAGGTCCTTTTATCAAGCTTTGCTCCAAAAACAATTCCATTATAAACCTATGATATAAATTGAACTAAAACATCAAACCTGAAGCTTGGCAGCAGAAATAGCATGCTCTTTGATCTGAGCATCAAAGTTGTTTTGCATTCCCATCATCTCCGATCTTGCAACTATTCGAGCTCTAAGTTCAATCTCTGCCTGTTGCAATTTCTCTCTTTGTCTAGCAACATTATGAAGTCTTTGCAGCAAAAGTTCTTCATCTAAGCTACCGTTCACTGTGATTGAACAGAAGTCAACATCAAGTGGCTCTTGTCCCTGCTGCACCTTGATAGAACACCAAAGCATCTTCATTTTAAATAATTCCTTATCATTAAAGGTATTTCCACAAATCAGAATCATTACCTCATAAATAGTTCTCTCATCTGTCTGTGCCAATTTCGATCGTTCCAACTCCTAGGTATCAGAAAAATGCCTCATTAATGAACAAAATTTCAAATACAAAACCTGCTAAATAAATAAAAACCAAATCTCAAACCTTGATTTCAAAATACAGTCCGTACAGTTCAATTTGAGTACTAGATGGTGTGGGAAATGGGACAAGATAGATTTCACTTGTTTTTTACCCAGGTGAACTGAAGGATATGTTTTCTTTATCTGTTTCTCTATTTTCCAAGATTATATATACATAGGCAAACACAAAGTTGTTTATCTCCCAATAATTTCTTTTAAAAGGACTCGAGTCAACTAAATGAAAATGCAAAAGTTTTTCTTTTAAGCTCGATGACCAAGGTGCCTCCTAAATGACAAAGAAAACACCAAGTTCCCCATTGTTTTTCTTTTCTTGCATCACCTCGAGACCATTTTCCTAAGGCTACTCTTCCTTTCCCATGTTCCCTGCAGTTTTAACAATTATAGTCCAGAATAGAACTTTTCCAATTAATGCACCATTTAACAAGGATGTTCCATTAGATAAAAGAAAACGTGTATTTTAATTAGATGAAACCAAACTACTAGATCCTGAAACTTTCAAGCTTTCACCTAAAAAAAGACTTATATAATGAGTACAAATAAAAATCATGAGGTAAAATGACAAATATAACGATATGATTGCTTTTGAGTTTCATCAACTCTTTTTGGATGACGAGGAACCCAAAGACCTTACAAGTCCAACGTGTCTTTTACCCAATTAAGTCTCAGACCCATCCAATGCACCCAAATCACTGAAATCAGGTAAATCATTGTCTTTTCACTGATTGGGCGTGGCCCTAGAAATTATTTGCATCCAAGAGTTTGAACCTTAGACCTAGAGAGCATACCTCAAACACCAAAGGCTCTTACCAATTGAGCCCAACTAACATTATGATAAAAATCAAGCACAGAAACGTTACGCTGCTGAAGTAGCAAAACTAATGGTAAAAGCTGAAACCCAGGAATTTCTATCTCTTTCTTCTCTTTGCCCCATTCCCTCCCCCACCAAACCAATATTTCCATTACAGCGTGATAGATATTTTTTAACTAGTACGCACAATTTTTTTCTCCATTAATCCACACAAATCATCGAACATCCCATGTTTGACAGCTAAGAAAACCACTGGAAATAAATTTAGCATGTAGAGAAACACGGGTAGCTAACACACACAAAAAAATAAAAAATAAAATTAACCCTGAACGGAGCTGCTGAGGAATTAATTTGTTTCAAGTATAGCAAGCAAAGGTGTCGGGTTCTCTAATCCATAATCATAACGCCTGAACGACTAGATTCGAATTTAAGTGTCTTTTTCCTTTTCCCAAAATTTCTCAGAAACCAAACAAGCCCCAATGCCACAATCTTCTTTAGCGAGACCAGTACCTCATCCCCAGCGTTGCGATGTTCTGAAACGGCGCGCCACTCTTTGCGGGATGAAGGAGACGACGATGATGGCTGCATCGAGAGAGAACCACCACGCGTGGTAGCGGAGGCGGCGACCAAGGCCGGGACCTCCATTGAAATCAAAATTTCCGACACCGCCCCAATTGTCTCTGTCTCTGTCTCTCTCTATCCCCCACCTTCTCTGTCGCTTAGAGAGAAATTCCTAGGTTTTGACAGGAACCAAAGAAAACCCTAGAATTCGAGAAATTAACGATAGAGGTGCTGAAGCAAATAGTAAAATGGAACTGAAATCGAAACTACAATGAGGGTGGTGCAGATTTTGGGTGGCAGAGATTGGGAGGGTTTTGGAATTGGAGGATTTTAAATGGGTCGGAGTGTAATTAATTAGTGAAGAGTGTGAGGAGAGAGGGAGAGAGAAATGATTGGGCGTTGAGAAATTTCGACCCGTACGATCCTCCCGCCATTTATAGGCAAATTTCGTATCTTAAGCACAAGCATTTTGCACCCACTAATCAATATTATATAGTTACGTGAAGTTCAACAAATTTCTCAATTTAGGCTACGTTTGTTTTCCGAATACCTTTCAATTCATCCAATTTTGTTTAATTATTACAATTTTTTTTAATCTTATACAAAATAAAATGAATATTTAATTTTTAAAATTTAATCGTATACAAAATATTTCTCTTGAATGTAATATTGTTTTATTTTTTGTAAGTCAAGAAGAATAATAATCTCTTTTGATTATTTCCTTTTTCATATAAGATGTTTTTTTTTATTAATTTTGAAACCTTTCTTACTAAGGATGTATATTTGAGCATCATCTTCAACTAGTGTGAATATATTAGAGAAGAAAGTTCTTTTACTTTGCTTAGGATTATGAGAGATAGACATTGATCTATCAAGATTAACAATATATACAGATGTGTCAATAATAATTTTATAAATAATTTTTCGAATCTGAGTATTCAAATTCTAGGATTTGGTATTAAAGTTCTAGTATCTATTCTAAGAATAAGTCATGAAATTTATAATGTCTTTCGTCTCTTAAACATAATAGCATTGAAACTTAGTCCACTTCTAGTGAGTGGTTTTATAACAACTTGTACTAATCCAATATGTTTTAAAAGAATATTTTCTGTTTCTTATGATGTTAAATAGTATTTTTGGTTAATAATTGTAATGATTCGCGATCATTGTTTAAATTAATAATCTGTTCTACAGTCTTAATGGTATAATTAATAGGGCATGATAATTTTGAAGAAAACGTGGATTGTTTATAGATTTGAGTTTTTGAAACATTAAAAATTGTTCAATCTTGTAAATTTCTTTATATATCTTCTTGATTGATGCAATTAATTTATAATATATATAGCCATATGCATGAGCTGGTTATAACGCCTTTTATTTTATTATAAATCAGTTATATACTATAATCTCAAGTTTATAGTTATAGATAAAATGAAAGTTAAAAAATGAATAAAATATTATTTATAAATATTTAAAATTATGAGTAAATAATTAGAACCAATTGAGAACCAATTATCTCCCCCTTAGTTCTATTGTTAAAGTAGCAAAAGAAACTCCTTTTATTTGTGTTCTCTCTCATTTAAAAACTATTTTTTCTAAAAACAAAAAGGATTTACTTGAATATATATATATATATTATATACATATATATTAGTAGTAGAATATTTACTTGTATATATTTTAGAGTATTTGTTAATTAATGGTTATACCATGATAAATTATTGATAATTTTACAAATACTCAATGTTAGTATATGAACTAGTGCATACCATAGAATCGAGATACTTCACTAAAAACTTATACCAATATATATACTAGTTTATTTCTTAGAGTAATTATTAACTGGATTTGTACATTTTTCATTATCTAATTTCAAGCATCTTGAATTGCATCATTATTGTTGAGGACGTGTCTCGCCGGCCTCCTATTCCCGTTACCTGCAAGAAGAATTAAGAGAAGATGGTGACTTTCCACCTGAGATAACTCCGACGCTCAAATTAGTGATCACGTATTTACGGGAAAAATTCTTAATCTACATAGTTGAGGTTTATCTGGTCTATTTATAAGCCTCTGGGGCGATACATGTCCCTTATAACGCCTTCCGTAATCATCGTGATTCCGTATCTGCATGATATATCTTTCTGAGTTTGTTGATATTCCGTATCTGCTTAAAATCTCGATAAAGGTGGCGACGGGTTTGATATATATTTTGGATTCTGCAAAGTTGGGCCCTTAGTATGCTTTCCCTTCCTAGTGGGCTCCCATCGCTATTGGGCCTTTGGACCAAATCTGATCCCACAATTATCCCGCAAATTTTCTTCACTTTGAGGCGTAGGAAATATAAATATATTTTTTTTTTTCGTGAAGGCAAACTTGGGAATTCGTTCCTTTCCCTGGATTGTTGGGCGCGTGCTGTCCTCCCGTCTTCTCATTTGACGATTACACCTTTGTCCTCATGTCAGGTCATCATATCTCCGCCTGTTGGTATGCCGCATTTGTTTTCTTTAAATACCTATTCTCTTTCTCTCTTCATTTTGCTTTTCTGCATTCTCTCGTTATTAAACTCTTTCCGTCTCTGCCTTTTTGTTTCTTCTTGCTTCTTGCATTCTTCTTCTTCATTACTTCCCATGGCAGACCAAGGCAGCGGTTCGGTCTAGCCTTTTGATATTCTTGAGGGCACGACCTTTGAAGGTTATGCTTGGCGCTCCAGTGTTCGTAAGAAACCCTTGGCCGGGATCAGGAAAGAGTTCAAGATTCCCAGTTCAGTTGTAATGAAAGCCCCTGATTCGGGCTGCTGTGATGATGAGGGGTTTTCGGGTTGGGTGGCCATTTCCGTTGCCCTGTTATCGCATGGCTTGAAACTCCCCTTCTGCTGCCCTCTTCGAGACATTCTGGACCTTCTAGAACTTGCTCCTATTCAACTTCACCCTTTTGCTCTGAGGGTGTTTTTATGTGCATGCATCGTTTTTCGGATGATGATGCAAGAGCCCCTTCGCGATCCTTACCCCGATCTCATTGCTCGTGAGTTTTTGGCCTTCTATGATGTGAGGGTGGCCACTAAGGGGTGTGTGGCAGGTTTTCGCAAGAAGGAAAAAGGCCAGTCCCTGGCGAGGTTCGAAGGAAGATATTCTAATGCTAAGGCGTGGACCACCAAGTTCTTTTTCATCAGTGACCAAGTATGGGAGTTCCCTGGTCAGGAAGAGGTCTTCAGGGATTTCCTCGTTAGGGCTATCTGGCGCCTAATCCCAGATGATAAGCGCTTGTGGTCGACTATGCCCCCCTTATCCCGCCGAGAACTTGACCGGATTAATGCTGTCAATGCTTGGGCTGCAGATCATCCGGAAGATCTCTGGACTGACAAGCTGCTGACGCCTGCGCATATTGATCGGTTCTTGACGTCTCTGAACCGTTCTTTTGTTCAGGGGCGTGACTTCATGATCACTGATGTCATCCCCGCCCCTCTATCGGCGCCCTCAGAGAAGACGGCGAGGGGTGCCCTTTTCGTGCGGGATGCTAAGAACAAGCCTAGTGAAGCTGAACGGCCAGGGACTGCCGCAGCGGAGGGCAAAAAGGAAAAAAGGTCCAAAAAGAAGAACGATGAGGGTCATAAGAAAAGAGACCGCCCAGAGGGCTCTTCCACGAACCCCCTGCCCAAGAAGAGCAGGGCGCCCTCAGTTGGAGGGGAGAATTTGACACGAGCGGCTAAAGTTTTGGAGGGGAGCTCGACGCCTGAAGTGAGCGCCCCTGAGCCAACGCCCCGAGAAGTGGTTTCTCTAGGGGACGATGAGAACGCGACGCCAATTCCGCCTAAGGGGCCTAAGTCCTCGGGTGACCAAACTGTGGCACCCATTTCCTCTGCGGGCACTTCCTCTGCGAAACCACAATCCGCCGGCTTGGGGGACAGAGAGATGCTGGCCAACATAGCTCTCTTTGAGCTGGCCGTTGCTTTTCAAGCTCCCGCCCCCTCCTAGTTGAACGCCCAGGCGTCGACCCCAGTTTTTCTGGCGCCAACCCCTGAAGGTCCAGTGCGGGGCGGTAAGCTCTCTCCCTGTGTTGCTGCTGCCCTTCACTTGGAAGGATTTGAGGAGGCGGGCGTTCCTTCTGCAGAGGTAAAGGAGGCGAGCCGTGAAGGGGAATGAGGTGTTTTATCCCCCCCTTCTGAAGGCGCCCGCGGCCTTTCATTGGTTAGGCCGCCCAGTTCGGAGACCCCCCCCCCCCCACGACCGTGTCTGGAGGTAAAACTCCATCCCTGGCTGGGAGTGGGGAGCATTTTTCTCTGCCTCCTCTGCACGCCCCCTCATTCGACGGGGGCCGGGAGTCCCTCACTAACGAGGAGCTGGACCAGATGCTCCGTGACGACTCCCACCTTGCATGGGTTGAGTCAGCTCATCCGGGCTATTGCCCGTATCAGGGCATGTGCCAGATCCGGTAGTGGGCGTGGCTCACCGGGAGGCTTCCCCTTTTCTTGTATTTGCCTAAGAGGAAGTTGCTGCCAACATGGCCAACCAGCTGAGGGAGTGGTTCTCCATGGTATTATTCGGATTAACATTATTTCTTGCTATCTTTTGATTTTGCTTGCCTTTGTTGCCTGCCATTTACTTGGATTACCTTTTCTTTCTCTACAGGGGGTTGAAGGCTTGGCGGCACAACTCGCAACTGACTTCCTTGTTCGGGAAGAAAGAATCACTGAAAGGTGGCGGGCAGACAGGGCCGAAATAGAGGCCCTGATCGAAAAAAAAATAGGGAGCTTGAGTCACGGGTCGCCCAAGCAGAAGGCATCGTGGATGCTCTTCAGGGGGAGCTCGAGCTGCGTAAGGGAGAAGTGCTCGAGCTTCGTGATGCTGTTCGCCTCGCTCAAAAGGCGAAAGCTAGAGAAGATTTCTCCCACCAGGTCCTGCAGTCGGAGAGGGATCTGGCGATGGTGCAGCTTCGTGAGGCTCGGCAAGGGTTTGACGCCGAGATCGCCCGCCTGATTTGAGTTTCGCGCCAGCAGCGGGGAATTGTGCTCAGCCCAGGGGGAAGTTGCCGGCTTGAAGGAAATGTGCGGTGGGCTGACCAGAGACTTGCTGGATGCCTTGAAGAAGGCTCGCTCCGTCGCCCAAGAGGCGTCCGAGGCGCAAGGTTCGTTGGTCGAGCTTCGTGAGCGTCATCAGAAATACAAGGCGAGCCGTGCGAATACGGACGACGAGCTCAGGAAGGCCAACCTGGTTGCAATGGCCAGGGATGAGTAGTTGGCCCCGAAGGCTGCCTAGGAGGAAAATTCCCGCCCTCCGGGCACAGTTAGCTTTGGTTCCCCAGGTTCGGGACACCGCCTTCACCTTTGGGCATGGCTCCGGGATCCTCCGCCTTCGGAACTGTCTCTTGACTGACCCGACGACCAACTTGCAAGCTCTTGATGTGGGTTTGTTTTCCCCTGAGCTGGCCGCTTGCCACCGGGCTGATACTTTTGGGCATAGTGAAGTCCCCGATGGCTTCACTGAGGTGCCCCCTTGCCACCTCCCGAAAAAAGCGACGACCCGTGACGAAGAGTTACCTTATTTTGCACATGTATTATTACTTTTTGTTGTTGTATATTGTAACCATAACTTGTAATTGGACTTGGATTGTATTTTGCAATAGAATTTTTTTCCTGACCTTTGCTATCGCGTGCTTGTGCTTGTTACTGTGTGCGTCTTCTGTTTGTTTTAAGGTGGTGTGGTCATTTGGCTCCGTGCCCCTTTAATTTGTTTGAAGGTGGCGTGGTCATTTGACTCTGCGCCCTTTACTTTGTCTGAAGGTGGCATGGTCATTTGACTCTGCGCTCTTTTCCTTCGTCTGAAAGTAGCGTGGTCATTTGACTCTGCGCCCATTTCCTTCGTCTGAAGGTGGCATAGTCATTTGACTCTGCGTCCCTTTGCTTTGTCTGAAGGTGGAGTGGTCGTTTGACTCTGCGCCCCTTTCCTTCGTCTGAAGGTGGCGTAGTCGTTTGACTCTGCGCCCCTTTCCTTTGTTTTGAACGTGGCGTGATCATTTGACTCTGCGCCCCTTTCCTTTGTCTAAAGGTGGCGTGGTCGTTTGACTCTGTGCCCGTTTGCTTTATTTGAAGGTGGCGTGGTCATTTGACTCTACGCCCATTTGCTTTGTTTTGAACGTGGCGTGGTCCTTTGACTCTACACCCGTTTACTTTGTTTTGAACGTGGCGTGGTCATTTGACTCTGCGCCCCTTTACTTTGTTTGAAGGTGGCGTGGTCATTTGACTCTGCGCCCCTTTCTTTCGTCTGAAGGTGGCGTGGTCATTTGACTCTACGCTCCTTTACTTCGTCTGAAGGTGGTGTGGTCATTTGACTCTGCGCCCCTTTGTTTTGTTTGAAGGTAGCGTGGTCTTTTGACTCTGCGCCCCTTTGCTTCGTCTGAAGGTGGCGTGGTCGTTTGACTCTGCGCCCCTTTGTTTTGTTTGAAGGTGGCGTGGTCATTTGACTCTGCGCCCCTTTACTTTGTTTGAAGGTGGCGTGGTCATTTGACTCTGCGCTCCTTTGCTTTGTTTGAAGGTGGCGTGGTCATTTGACTCTGCGCCCATTTTCTTCATCTGAAGGTGGTGTGGTCATTTGACTCTGCGCCCATTTACTTCGTCTGAAAGTGGCGTGGTCATTTGACTCTGCGCCCCTTTACTTTGTTTGAAGGTGGCGTGGTCATTTGACTCTGCGCCCATTTACTTTGTTTGAAGGTGGCGTGGTCATTTGACTCTACGCCCTTTTATTTCGCTTAAGGTAGCGCGATCTTTAAAGATGAGGTATTTCAAAAAATCTAATTGATATAAGGATTGTTGAACCCAAGATTTCAAGTTTCATGTAAATCTACAAATGGATTTTGATGATAACAAATGAATTCAAAGAATAAAGGAGTCTCAAGCTCAAGTTGTCCACACAATATAATCAAGCACATCAAGGAAGCAAGCATGAGCAAGAAGGGAACAAGTTCATATTAAAATCATAGAGTAATTTTGTAAATCTCTTAAAAAAATTTGAAATTAGGATTAAGGCTCAAAATTAATATTTTATCATAAAGCATTAAAATACATTTTCCACATATGCATGAATATTTTGAAAATTAAATTTGAAATTTTTGTAAGATGATTGATTGTCATCTTTCATATGTGCATGATATGTATGATTAAAGGTTTGAAATTTGAAAATATTAAGATGATTGATTGTCATCTTTCACATGTGCATGTTTTATTTGAATATTTTCAAAAGTGATAGATATTTTTCTTGACTTATACAAAATGTAGATGTTTTTATTTGAAAACTTTGAAAAGTAAAGTGTGCTCCTTTTGTCATATGCAAAAAGTAAAAGATTAGATTTGAAATTTTTGAAAAGTAAAGTGTGCTCCTTTTGTCACATGCAAAAAGTAAAAAGATTAGATTTGAAATTTTTGAAAAGTGAATCTTTTCAAATTTGAAATTGAAGACTCATTTGCCTATAAATAGCTCACTTGAGTTTTGCAAAAATTACAACAAGAGCTTACACATCTATTGCTAAGTTTTGCATCATTTCTTCAAAGCTCTCATTCTCTCTTTTCTAAAGTTTTGAGCCTTAATTCTTGTTCTTGTTGAGAGAGATATAGGTTACACTGTATTGTTTCTATCTCACTCATTGAGGAGTGTACTTTGATAGTCTACCTACTATCAACTCTTGTATCTGTAAAAGGGTGTGTATAACCCTTGTGTGTGTAGAAGGTGTTCTACACGGGAAATAGTTAAATCACCAAGAGTGAGGTGATTGGAAGTGTAGAAGGTGTTCTACACGGGGAATAGTTAAATCACCAAGTGTAAGGTGATTGGAAGTGTAGAGGGGATTCTCAAGAGGTAGCTTGAGACGAGGACGTAGGCAGTGGGGCCGAACCTCGTTAACATACTGAGTTTGCTTCTCTCTTACCCTTAATCTTTATATTTATTATTGTTTCATATTTTGTTTATATTTTATATTATATATTTGATTTATAATTGTTATTTTTCTTAAATACAACTCAATTCACCCCCCCTCTTGTATTAGTCATTTGGGCAACAATTGGTATCAGAGCGAGAGCTCTATTATAAGATTAACTATCTTTTGAGTTAAGATCTTATGGCTCAGGGCTTGATGTTATTGACAAATTAGATGTATCAGTTTTCTTCGCGGTTTTCTTCGCTCAGGGCTGAAGCTCCTTTTCCTTCTTCGCCCGGTTTCTTGGCGCATAGTAGGTTTTGACCGTTCTGCGATCATGTGCTCCAACTCGCCTGTTCCCATTAGGTCGACGACCCTCTTTTTCATGGTTGTACAATCTTCGGTCCAATGGGACGTTGTCTGGTGGTACTTGCAATACCGATCTGTTGTCTGATGTAGGCGCCCTTCGGCCTTGTCATCCTCTTCCTCTCTGACACTTAGGTTATTATGCATTAATTTGGTGTGTCGATCCACGTACCTTTCTTGCCCTCTTTCTTGCCGACTTGTTCCCGCTTTCTTGTCATTGCGCCCGCTTCGCCGTTCTCCCCTCCTGTTTTCTTTGCGGGGGTTTACCAATGCTTGCAGCGTGTTTTCGGCGTTGACAAAGTTGTTCGTTTGATCCATGAACTCCCTCAGGGTGGAGGGAGTCTTTTTTGCCAGATCGACCATGAAAGGGCTCTGAGGCCAGATTTCTCCTAGGAGGGCGGCCAAAGTGATCTTTTCGTCCTGTTCATCCGTTATTAGGCGTTCCTTATTGAACCGTGTGAGGTAGGTCTTGAGGTTCTCATCCTCCCTTTACTTGACTGTTAGCAGGTAGGCGGCGGGTCGCCGGCGCCTTCTGCTTGGCATAAACTGAGTTATGAAAAGCTTAGCTAACTCCTTGAAACTGTCTATCGACCCTGGCCTGTGGGTACCGAACCAACCCCTCGCTGTCCCCTTCAGGGTTAAAGGGAAAGCCCGGCAGGCGATCTCGCCTGGGAAGCCGTGGAGCGTGATGTGGGCTTTAAAGTTTTCTAAGTGGTCCACGGGATCTCTGGACCCATCGTACAATTCGATTTGGGGAAGTTTGAATTTGGACGGCAAAGGGATTCTCATGATGCGCTCGCTGTATGGCAGGTCAGTTTGGCTTAATAAGCTGTCAATCGAAGAATGTCCCCCCCACTTTTTTGACTATTTCCTCATATTTGCCAGCAAGATCCTTCAACTCGTCGTGCAGCTTCTGTTTTTCCACGCGCTCAAGCTCGACCCCCGCGTTACTATCCGCCTCTTGCTCTCCCTGCCCGTTGACGGCGGTCGACTGTGTTGCTGGATTCAATGTTCCTTTATCGCAGGGTCTCGTTCTCTTTTTGAAGCGCTTCCAAGGCTTCCAATGTTGTTCTTAGTCTTTCCTACGCCGTTGCTAACCGTGCTTCCATCGATGCTCTTGTCATTCGGCTTGCTACGGAACGTGTCACAGTTGGCATGCGAGAACCACGTTAATCGTCTCTAAAGTCGAATTCCACAGCGACGCCAATGTTGAGGACGTGTCTCGCCAGCCTCCTGTTCCAGTTATCTACAAGAAGAATTAAGGGAAGATGGTGGCTTTCCACCCGAGATAACTCCGACGCTCAAGTTAGTGATCACGTATTTACGGGAAAAATTCTTAATCTACATAGTTGAGGTTTACCTGGTCTATTTATAAGCCTCTGGGGCGATACATGTCCCTTGTAACGCTTTCCGTAATCATCGTGATTCCGTATCTGCATGATATATCTTTCTGAGTTTGTTGATATTCCGTATCTGCTTAAAATACCGATAAAGGTGGCGACGGATTTGATATATATTTTGGATTCTGCAGAGTTGGGCCCTTAGTATACTTTCCCTTCCTGGTTAGCTCCCATCGCTGTTGGGCCTTTGACCCAAATCTGATCCCACAATTATAGCTTGAAAGCTTAATACTATATTCCTATTATAATCTGATCCCGTAACTATTAATTAACTAAATATTTCAGTTGTATTATTCTATAATATATATAGGGGTGAACAAGATACCCGAATTCCGATCCGACCTGATAATCCGATCCGACCCGTTTTTGTTATTTTGACCCGTTTCGAGTATTACCCGTTACCACTTTTAATCCTATTTTCCCACTTGTTTCGTTGATTTTGATATCTTCATACATACTCTCTTGATTTCGATCTTCAACTTGATCTCTCGATCTCAATAATGAGCTCTTGATCTCGATCTCTCTGCAATACCCACCTCAGTAATAGTGATGAGCTCTCGATCTCGATCTCTCTCCGATACCCACACGATGATAAAGGAACTCTAAATCTCGATCTCGATTTATCTTTTTTCGATACCTACACGATAGTGATGAGAAATCTGTCGATCTCGATTTATCTCTTTCCGATACCCACACGATAGTGATGAGAAATCTATCGATCTCGATCTCGATCTATCTCTTTCCGATACCCACACGATAGTGATGAGAAGCCTGTCGATCTCGATCTTGATCTCTCTCCGATACTCACACGGCGCAAAAATGTCTCTCTCCCTCTCTTATTCACACCAAGATCTCTAATGATGTTGATCTCCTGGGACACGAGGATCGCCGAGGTGCTGACGGGAAACCATTTTCATGTGTTTTTGTTTTTGATCTATGATTGTACGTTTGATCTGTGTTTGGTTATAAGTGGAATTTTTTAGTTGTATACATTTTCATGTGTTTTTGCGTTTGATCTGTGTTTGATTGTTGAGAAATAAGAAGAAATATTGTGTTTGGTTCGAAGAATGTTAAGGAAAAATACAGAAATTGAATTTTCGGTTGCTAAGAAAATTCAAATATGCAAGATAAATAAACTCATTTAGTGATGTAAGCCAACTGGTTCGAACAATAATGCGAGATGGAGAAGATCACAACGGAAAATCCTAACGATGTGCAGCTGTGAAATGGAGAAGATGGTGTAATCGAAACGTTATCAGGCTATCGGCCAAACGGAACTATCTGAAAGCAGGTCGAATCGGAAATGGACTTGTCGGGTCGGGTCGGGTCGGGACGGGTCGGTCGGCTGAACAACCCTAAATATATATACTAATAACTAAATATTTCATTTATGTCTATATTTTACTCCATGATTAAAAAAAATTATTGCTAAGCAAATAGCAAAAAATATTACTATTAAAGAATGAACAAAACCATTATCGTTTAAGATTTCACCGTAACAAAATAATACCATTGAAAATGCAAATTTTGATTAAAAAATATATTATTTTTAAAACCGTAATAATTTTGAAATTATTATCGTACCCGTAAAATAATAATTCAACTTTGTGTTTAAAATATTCTTTATAAAGTGATATTTCAAAACAGAAGGAAAAATAAATACAAGAGTGAGTAATTAAAATTGTAAAAGGAAGTGAGAGAGAGAATAATAAAAAAAAATATTATTTTAATAAAATAAAAAAACATTAAGAGTGGGATGTATGAGCCACTCCTGTGGGGCAAAATTATTTTTATTTTTTTATTTTGGATTTTTCCATATGTTTTTTTAAACACTTTTAATAAAAAAAATTAAAAATTACAATAGTATTAAAAACTATTTACTTAATCAATAAGTAAAAAATTAAAAATTAAAAAATATATTTTTAATGAAGTATGACTTTTATTTATGATTTTAACATTTTTTTAAAAATATAAATAAATTTAGGAGAAAATTTAGGAAACGATGATTTATAGCCAACATTTAATAAAAATAATAAAAAACTGGATGTGATTGCTCTAATTTTATACTACATTTTTTATCATGAACATCATAAACATGTGTTACGGATTTAAAATGAGAGGAAAAAGAATATTATTTGCAGTTGAAATCTGACACCGTATCCAACATTCACGAATTAGGGACTGAAAGCAATTGCTTTTAATTGAATGACAATAATATCCCTATCACTGATTCCATGTAAAATTTATCGTTTTTGAAACTGAAAGCAAAATTCTCCAATTTGCGAGTTCAACCAAATCTCGCTCAAAATTTTCCTCGCTCATCTCCTCAATCTCATTTCTATAAAACAGTAGTGTTCGTGTCCTCCATTGTTGGCCTCCTCCATGTTGAATCTAGGGTTTTAACTCAGTCAACCAAAGAACTTCAACAACGCCAAGATTTGTACAAGAAATCAACAAAAAAACAAGAAAGAAACAGAAAGACAGAACAGATATGGAAAAATGAAAGAACACACTGTTTAACGTGGTTCGATCCTTTCGGATCTACATCCACAGGGGGAACTGGCCAGAGATCGTCTTATTGATGATTTGAGAAGCTGCAAGGTACGGGTTACATGCTCCAGGTCACGGTAGTGACCTCAACTCCCTCTCAATCTCTCACGGATTACAGAGCTTTACACTAACCCTCAGAGCCTCTCAGTGTTTGAAACGGAAACCCTAGAAAATGTATCGAGATATATCTGCCTACTATTCATCGCTAGCTATTTATACCCGAGCGTAATCACATACCCTAATTACATAGGATTACAACACGTGGCCATTAAAATGACCATAAGATCATGCGGGTCTAAACCTGTAAAATGAAGACACGTAGAGGCCACTTCGTTGACCATTATACAGATTATTAACAACAGAATTAAAACTGAAATAACTAAGTACAAATTGTTGACATCCTCTTCTCACAAACTCCACCTTGGCATCAATTTGACTTCAAGGTTCCCCATCCCCATCTCTGACCAGTTCCCACCTTTTATTTCCCCAGGTACCTTTCCTTCAGTTGGATCAAATCTAGGCAATGCTTGAATTTGGATCTCGGTAATGACTTGGTCATCATGTCTGCTGGGTTGTCCTCAGTTGGCACCTTTTCCACTTTCACTTCTCCACCTGCAATCACATCCCTTACAAAATGCAGTTTAATATCAATATGTTTAGACCTTTCATGAAAGACTTGATTTTTTGTAAGATGGATTGTACTTTGATTATCACAATAAATTGTGATATTACCCTCAAACAATCCTAACTCATTTGATATCCCTTTCATCCACAAGGCTTCCTTTATAGCCTCTGTCATGGCTATGTATTCAGCTTCAGTTGTGGACAAAGCCACAACTGACTGCAGGTTGGATTTCCAACTCACTGCACTTCCAAAAGCTGTAAACACATAGCCTGTGAGAGACTTTCTGGTGTCTAAGTTTCCAGCAAAGTCAGAGTCAACAAAACCACAGATTTCTTGACCTCTCAACACATTTCCACCAAAACTTAACCCTAGACTTACAGACCCAACTAAGTACTGAAATACCCACTTCAGTGCTTGCCAGTGGGATTTACCAGGGTTTCCCATGAACCTACTAACTAAACTGACAGCATAGGTTAGATCAGGTCTTGAACAGACCATGGCATACATGATGCTTCCTACCATACTTGCATATGGTAATTTCTCCATGAATACTCTTTCATTTTCAGTTTTGGGGGACTGATCTAATGAGAGCTTAAAATGCTAACCAATGGGAGTACTCACAGATTTAGCCAAATCCATGCCAAATCTTTTTAGTACTCTTAATAGGTATGTCCTTTGTGATAAGTGGAGTAGCTTATTTTTCCTATCTCTAATTATCTCCATACCTAAAATTTTCTTAGCAGGTCCAAGGTCTTTCATTTCAAAAACAGATTTTAAATTTTCTTTTATATGCTTAATCACCTCTTTACTTTTACTAGCAATAAGCATATCATCAACATATAACAGAAGATAGACAGTATCACCATCAGAGGTTTTGAAGTATACATAGCTATCATAACTACATCTTTTAAAACCATTTCCAATCATGTGTGTGTCAAATCTTTTATACCATTGTCTTGGGGATTGTTTTAATCCATATAATGATTTTTTTAACAGGCACACATGATTTCTATCGGATTCACTTTCAAAGCCTTCAGGGGGCTGCATGTATAGGGTTTCTTCCAACTCACCATGCAAAAAGGCAGTCTTAACATCCAACTGTTCCAAAATTAAATCATGATAGGCAGTATATGCTAGCAACAACCTGATAGAGCTGTGTTTTACAACAGGGGAGAAAATCTCATTGAAGTCTATACCCTCCCTTTGTGTAAAACCTTTTGCCACTAACCTAGCCTTGTACCTAGGTTTTTCTACCCCTGCTATACCTTCCTTTTTCTTGAATATCCATTTAGATCCTATGATTTTAACCTTGTCTGGTTTTAACACCATTTCCCAAGTTTTATTCTTATATAAAGATTCCATCTCTTCTTGCATTGCAAGAAGCCAATTACTGGACTCCTTACTGTTCATGGCATCTTTATAAGACCTTGGGTCCAGATCTTCAATGTCCTGGGCTACAGTCAGGGCAAAAGCAGTTAATTCAGCCTGCCCAAACCTTTGGGGGGGTTTGATGACCCTCCTAGCCCTATCTCTTACAAGATTGTATGAGTCAATTGAATCATTTTGGTTATTGTCTGGACTGGTTTTAGCACTGCCTGGAGATTTAGGGTCTGTTTCAATAGGCAGTGTATGAAGATGCTCCACCTCAAGCTGGACACTGTCTGGGACAGTATCCTTCTGAGATTCATTAGAGCCAGTGGGAGCTCTGGCCATTTGTGACTCATTAAAGGTCACATCCCTGCTAATAAGACACTTTTGTTTACCTGGTTCTTCTATCCAAAGTTTATAGCCTTTTACACCCTCAGGATATCCAACAAAAATGCATTTCACTGCCCTTGGTTCCAGTTTATCAGTCTTGGTGTGCGCATAAGCAACACACCCAAATACTCTCAGATTAGTGTAATCTGAGGGTTTTCCAGTCCATAATTCCTGGGGAGTTTTAAAATCAATTGCAGATGAGGGGGTTCTATTTATCAAGTACACTGCTGTACTTACAGCCTCTGCCCAGAAGGTTTTTGGTAGTTTGGCATTAGACAACATGCACCTAACTCTCTCAAGAATGGTCCTATTCATTCTCTCAGCTAGGCCATTCTGTTGGGGTGTTTCCCTCACTGTCCTATGTCTTGCTATACCCTCCCTTTGGCAGTAGGTATTAAATTCATTTGATAAATACTCAAGCCCATTATCTGTCCTAAGCTTCTTTACCTTCCTTCCCAGTTGATTTTCAACCAAAACTTTCCATTCCTTAAATTTGTCAAAGGTTTCACTTTTTTGTTTAAGGATATAGACCCATACTTTCCTTGAATAATCATCAATTATGGATAGGAAGTAATTCCCTCCACCATGGGAACTTACCCTTGCAGGTCCCCATAAATCAGAGTGGATATAATCCAAACTCTGCATTGTCTGATACACTCTAGTTTTAAAACTTACTCTGGTGGATTTTCCTAGAATACAATCCTCACAGAAGGGAAGGTCCCCTAGGTTTCTGTCACCAAGTAACCCCTGCTTGTGGAGTTCCTTTAAACCCTTAAGGCTGACATGGCCTAGTCTCCTGTGCCAGAGCACAGTATCACACTCCCTTTCACTCTGTACAGTAGATGCATGTCCAATAATAGTCTGACCTAGGAGAGTATAAAGACCATTCTTTATCTCTCCTTTCATGACTACTATGGAACCCTTGGTAACCTTTAAGGTTCCAGACTCAGACTTAAAGGAACACCCAGATTTGTCAAGCATTCCTAAAGAGATTAAATTCCTCTTTAATTCAGGTATGTATCGAACATCCTTTAGTATCCTTTCCATACCATCATGCAGTTTTAATCTAATTGTTCCAATACCAAGAACCTTACAAGATTTGTTATTACCAAGCATAACATGTCCACCATTTAACTCAGAGAACGTTTCAAACCAAGGCTTACATGGACACATATGAAAAGAACACCCAGAATCAAGAATCCATTCCTTTTCAGATTCTACTTTTGAGATACAAAGTACCTCAGCACTCTCATAGCCATCTGATGCAACAGAGGCATTTCCTTCAACTTTTGTTTTAATCCCTTCTTTAATTTTTCTCTCAGGACAGTCTTTCTTGAAGTGTCCCTCCTTGTGACAGAGGAAGCACTTCAACTGTTTTCCCTTTGGTTTACTCTTAGGTTTATACTTCTTTCCCTTTTGTCCAGGTTTTTCTGGTTTTACTCTAGCCAATAAGCCCTCACCAGCTTCACCTTTTGGCTCTGTGATGTTCTGAAGTTCCCTAGCATGTAAGATGGACTGTACCTCATCTAGTGACAGACTCTCTCTACCATACATGATGGTTTCCTTGAGATTAGTGTATGACCTATCCAGTGAACTTAACAGTAATATGGCCTGATCCTCATCCTCTATGACTATGTCTATGTTGGCCAGATCTAGGATGATTTTGTTGAACTCATCCAAATGATCTTCAATAGACACACCAGGGGACATTTTGAAAGTGTAAAGCTTAGTCTTCTTATGAAGACGATTAGCCAGGGATTTGGTCATGTATAGAGACTCTAACTTTAACCAGATCCCTGCTGCAGACTCCTCATTGGCTACCTCCCGTAATACCTTATCTCCTAGGGAAAGAATGAGGGCACTATGTGCCTTCTGTAAGATCTCAGGTCTTATAGTCTCAGACGACGAGCAGCTAGGTTTTTCTTCTGATGACCCTTTAGGCACTTTCTTGTCTCCAAGAAGTGCATCCTGGAGACCATGGTGCACTAAAAGAGCCCTCATCTTAATCCTCCAGAGGCCAAAATCATTCTTTCCCGTAAATTTCTCTATCTCAAACTTAGCCGACCCCATCTCTAACCTACGCTCTGATACCACTTGTTGAATCTAGGGTTTTAACTCAGTCAACCAAAGAACTTCAACAACGCCAAGATTTGTACAAGAAATCAACAAGAAAACAAGAAAGAATCAGAAAGACAGAACAGATATGGAAAAATGAAAGAACACACTGTTTAACGTGGTTCGATCCTTTCGGATCTACATCCACAGGGGGAACTGGCCAGAGATCGTCTTATTGATGATTTGAGAAGCTGCAAGGTACGGGTTACATGCTCCAGGTCACGGTAGTGACCTCAACTCCCTCTCAATCTCTCACGGATTACAGAGCTTTACACTAACCCTCAGAGCCTCTCAGTGTTTGAAACGGAAACCCTAGAAAATGTATCGAGATATATCTGACTACTATTCATCGCTAGCTATTTATACCCGAGCGTAATCACATACCCTAATTACATAGGATTACAACACGTGGCCATTAAAATGACCATAAGATCATGCGGGTCTAAACCTGTAAAATGAAGACACGTAGAGGCCACTTCGTTGACCATTATACAGATTATTAACAACAGAATTAAAACTGAAATAACTAAGTACAAATTGTTGACATCCTCTTCTCACACTCCACAACCATTCGTCATTCAGCAAATCAGGGAGGCGTCGAGTTCCTCTCACATCGAGTTCAACCATTGTCATCTTCGTTTGGAAAGAACGTTGTCCAGCTACTTCCAGCTCTGTCCACTGCCGGCAACTTGATCTTCTCCAACACCGTCGCCAGTAAGCTTTCATGGGTGCTTAAGACTGTGGTACAATTTATAGAATTTTGAAGATCGTTCTTTCTTAGCTTGACAACCCAGATCTTACTTGATATGTCTTTTTTTTTTTTTTTTTTTAAATCCCTTGATATTTAAATTGTATTTAAATTGTACTATAAGGAAACTACTACTCAATGCTTATGTTTCTGGGCTGTAAGAAAATCTTGGTTAGGAACAACACATCAAATTTATGAGATAATGGTTTTCTTTGAATCGAAACACACAAAAGACCAACATAGCTGCTTATTGACGGCAATTTCATTTTGCTGGGATCACTTGCAGACCTAGCTAATTAGCCGTTTCTTTATCTCAACAACTTTATCTCAACAACTCCACCCTCACATTCGGCAACAATTGAGAAAGGTCACCATTCCATTTGTAAAATACCAGTTCATCGTTGTTTACAATCGTTTTTGTTACCTAAATCACATTTTCAGTATTCAAAGAACATCAAAATGAGCCATATTACCATAGCAAAGAAAATAGAAATTATGAGGGAGGTGTTTTAGCTTGTTGAATTAGGACTGAGATAGGGAATTGCTTCCCCGTGATGATAAAGGGAACGGCAAGATTTAGCTAATGAAGGGGACGGACTCGAGTAAGGAACGGTTAGGACTAAGGAATGGAATGGACTTTAGCGCAGAGATGTTAGACTGGGTTTGGCGATGACAAACTCGATCTGACAAGGGGATAACGGGTCCTCTCTTGAGGATTGGGACAGGGATAGTAAAGATGGCTGAGGGTCGAGGAAGCTGACGGATGTTCCAAGGAAAATTATGAAAGCACCTAAAGGCTGAACTCATTTTGAGATGGGGGCTTTTTCATTAGAGTAATGCTGAGTGCAAGCAGTCTTGTACGCACACTCACTCACATGAATAATATTTTTATTGTTTACATAATTAATATGTTTGAACAGTAAAAATATTGTTCATATGAGTGAGTGTATGCGCAAACCTACTTGCATATAAATTTTTTCTTTTCGTTAAACGAAACGACTCGTTTTAAAGAGTATGCACACAATTCCCGCATAGAAATTACAAAAAGAGTTTTCCCTTATAAAGTTAGAGACAGAGACTATTCTAATAATATTGGAGGCAAAGTTAGTGATGGCTTTCGACCTCCGATTAAATTTGAGTTAGAATTTTAGATTCCAAGTTCCAACTCCAACAATATCAGTATGCACCCACATACATAAAAAATTGGAGGTTTCAAAGAGAAATAAATCATTATTTTATCTATCTTTGTTGGTCGTTATACTTAAATTACTATAGCTTGAAAGAAAAATTCAAAACTTAACGATCCAAGAGACACAAAGAAAGTGATCGCAAAAATTGACAGGAACAAATGTTGGGATTGTATTGGAGTCTCAATTGTTAATAGCTTTTTGCACGAAAGAGATGTTCACTAACACTACTAACAGTGCAACAAAGAGTGTCATCTCTAAGAAGAAACTAGTTTTGGAATCTTTCACAACCACCTAATGGATTTTAAGAAGAAGAAGAAGCAATGTTGTTTGGAGTAGAATCAATGAATTCAAAGATGATAATTGACTACCCTCTCCAAGATGATAAAGACACAAAATGGCACCTCAAAAAAAAAAAAAATAGTATTTGTATAGATATAAATCTCATCTCAAAATTTTCATTTCATCTCATCTTTTCAAACTAATATTTGTACAGGTTTGAAATCATTATCTTTTTCTTAAACATAATTTAAATACAAAATTTTTAAACTAACTATTACAGCTTTTCAAACTAATAAGTATAATTTTCTCAAACTTTTTAAAAATATATAAAATAATTTAATTTTTTTAAATCTCCAAACAAAAATAATTACCATTTTCTAATAATATTTTAATTTTATAATACTTTTTATTTAATTTTTTCTCTCCTTTCCCAAAATCTAAAAAATAGTCAACTCAATTTATCTTACTATTATTCACAAATTATTTTATTAGTTGGCACAATATTCAACAAAGGGGATGCATAGACTCTTAAGGGTAATTATACTTCAAACTATTATATAGAATATTTTATACCATACTATTAAATATTGTCGCTTTACATTTTATGTTGTATATGTATATCTTACTCATCTCAATAATGATAGAATTTATAGTTGAGATTAATAAAATATATTTATAATGTTAGTAATTGGATACTTACACATCCTTAAAAAAAAATACAACATTTTAAAAATCTTAGACTTTATTAGAATAATCCTTTAATTTGGTCTAATTTAAAGCTACCTTCTTTAAAATTAACAGATTTTTAAGATCATGGATAGCTATATATGATATGTTTCGTTAATTCAATATAAATATGACGCGAATTACAATAATAATATATTCGAGTTTAGTATTAACGGATTTAGGTTTAGATAAATTGATCCGTTAAGATACGAATTGCTTAATGAGTTAATAATAGATCAATCCGTTTTGACTCGTGAAGAAAATTTAAGTTATAATTATACTATTATACCTAAAAGTAAATTGTTGAGATTTTAATTTTGGTATTTTTATTGTTTAGATTATAATTTGGACTTGTAATTAGTTTTACATTAATTATAGATAATATATTTAGCATTTATATAAAATTGTGTTAAAATTAATCAGGTCAAATGAATTAATCTCAATTCTGCTCAATTCATTTATACAAATGGGTTGATATATACTTGATTGAGTCCTGTTATCCTACATGTTGGGGTTTTTTTTCTTTTTTCTTTTTCTTTATTTTTTGCCTTTTTGAAGAATGCTAAAGATAATAAAAAAAAATAGAATTCGTTAAGGTAATAAATTTTGTGGTAACCAATATTAAATCCGCTTTAGTGAGCACATGCTATATCTTTTGTGCTTGTTTCATCATCTTATTTATTTTGAGTTGCATTATTTATGTGTTGTACTTGCAGATATTATTCTGTTTGAAGGCGTGGATCTTAGGTCCTATAAGAACTTGTTGGACTAATTCAATATTGGTTATTGGAGGGAGACATTCCATTAAAAAAATCTAACCTATAAGGAGATAGAATAGGCATGCTACACCATTTAGTGGTTTTTGCCACGAGTTCTTTTGCCACAAAATAATATCATATGAAAATATCACTTTTAGTCACTAAATTTATTAGAGAGAATAAATATTGGTATTTTTCCACAAAATGGTTGTGGTGGATAATATTTTATGGCAAAAGCTTTTTTCTTACGATTTAAATATTTGTTATGACTAAATTATTTTATGAAAAAAAGATATGACCATCTCAAAATTTTTTAGTTACAAAATATTTATTGCCACGAATTCAAGTGACTTTTCAATACGGATGATAAGGACAACAAAAACAATATTTTAGATTTCCCAAGCTAAAGTGGGTTATATGTATTTGCTGTGAAAATATTGGGCAATTGCCGCGAATTCTACTCGCCGCAAAAAGTCTATATATATAATATATATATTTATATATATACGATGCCTGATTCTTCTTCCCCTTCCATCTATGAGATTCCCAAATCTCCCGATGCGATTTTTCCCCCCGACGCCTCCCCCCTTTTGCCCCGACAACTCAAACCCCCTGCCCCTTTTCTCCCGACGGCTCAAACCCCCTTTCCCCGACGGCTCAAACCCACTGCTCCTTTCAACCAATAACGGCTGAAACCCCTAGCTCCCTTCCCCCCGACGGCTGAAACCCCCAGCCCCCTTCCCTCCGACGGCTCAAACCCCTAACTTCCTTCCCTCCGACGGCTCAATCCCCCAGCTCCCTACCCTCTGACGGCTCAAACCCCCAGCTGCGCCCCCCCAACCAACCGACCCCAACCCTGACGGCTGGCACCTCACCTCACCTCACCTTGTGCGATTCCATCCTCTCTCCTTCACGGTGCCCATTCGAGCCCTCCCCCTTGTCGCCCCCAGTGCATGCACTTTCCACTACGGGCTGTGGTTGTTCCACACCGATTCCCCTAGCCCCCAGTGCGATTTCTTCCACAAAAATCTAGTTCTCTCCACATTATGTCTACAAATCACCTCTGTCTTCTCCCTCTGTCTAATCTCTCCATTGATGGTTATTCTTCTCTGTATCTGAGTTTATTCTTTCGTATTTTTCTTATGGAAATGTTCTTCATAACTTAGTTGTTCTGTGCAATTTTAAGGTACATATACGGGTAGAGTAAAATTATTGTGTACTGTTGCTAGGTTATGTGCATATGCAGGACTATAGGATGAGATATTATAGAACAATACATGCATATTACCAATTAGTAGTATCGGTATTTTTATACTACCAAAATGTTATTCCCAATGCTGCTTCCTTGGGTTAATTTGTTGTGTTTCGTAACTTTCATTGTCTGGAGTGTTTTTGGTCCTAATATTTGATGGCTTGTGTTCCTATGAAGCAAAAGAAGCAGTCTGCTAACCAGCGAGCTATGTATTATCATTAAGCATGTTCATTTCTGCATATTGGAAAGAAAATCATACTAAAGCAATAAGGCCATTTTATTTTGTTCTTAGCTTTCTTTTTATGCTAAAGCTGTACTATTTGAGAACTCCAGCCTGGTATTACTAGCCTTTTCTTCTGCAGCTTCTACTGTGTTTAATTTATTTCCTCGCACAATGTATTCTTTGAAACCTTACGAATTTGAGGATCTATTTTTTCGTGATATGTAAACTTTTTTTTGAAGGGATTATGTAATGGTCTTGTATTTTTCGTTTGTTCTAATATTTTCTGTGGCTGTTTATTTATTTTTTACATTTTACTTGTTATCATTTTCTTCCTGACTCTTCCTTTTTGTTTCATTTTTTCCATCACAAGATGTGTAGGTAGATGGATATATGTTTTCCATTTCCTACAAATCTGAGTTTATGTACATTTTTTTAACTTATTTTATTTCCCTACAGATCTGAACAGATGTTTATATACTTGAGGAGATCGCGTTCAGATCTGTGTTCTTAGTTTTTTTTTTCTTCTCGACTGATGTTTATTTTTTATTTTTCCTTTATTGCGTTCTGTTTTCCTATCGCGTGTTTTTTCCGAAAGAAGAGATTTTTTTATTTTTTATTTTTTGTGTTTTTTTTTCATATATATGAAGTTATATTTTTCAGATTTGTAAAAAGAAAAAAAAATATTCTCTTCTTCTGAATCCTATGACTGATGCTTTTTTGGATTTTTTTTAATGTATTTTTTGGGTGTGCTTTTGGCTGTTGGAAAAAGAATTAATTTTTGAATTTGAGCTTGGTTTGGATTTATGATCATTTTTGTGATTTTTGCAAGCTAATGGGTCTTTAGGTTCTTTTAATCTAATAATATTCCAAGATTTTGTTAAATCTGAACATACTTGTTTTGTGCTCTAATTTGGATATAAAATTGGCTTTCAATCCTTTCAATTTTGAACAAGTATTTTCTCTTTGTAGAAAGTACTACAGTGGCAAAATAAATTTAAGTGCCTCAGTGGCTTAAGAAAACAAAAATAAATCACAAGGACAAAATTGGAAAATGATCAATACTGGGACAAACTTGGATAACCAAAAAGAAAAACTTAGAAGACCAAAAAGTTATATTCAATATCTACTAGATACTTATATAAATTCTAAATTGATTAGTTTTTCTATTAGGGTTATTAAATAAAGAAACCAAGATTTTAAGAGCTACTTTTGTGAATTGATGTATAAACTATAACCTAAATACCCACTCTGATCCTAGTAGCAAGATCTAGAGTTTTGACTCTCCTTTTAGCAGAATAATATTCCCGCTAAAGTTTAGGATCAATTCCAGTGTTCCACCCAATCATTTATTTTCAAAACATCTTATAAGAAGAATATGAGGAATAATAGTATTCCAAAACTCACCATTAGAACTACAATTTGTAACACTATAGTTTCTCTTATTACTATATAAAAAAGTAATACTATAGTTGATACAAATAGTATGAAGCAAACCAAATATGGTTGAGTAAATACATGTAAATGAGAGGGAGAGACAATTCTGGATTGCCAGGGGTACATGTGTAGGCTAAGGACTTCCGTCCCTGCGAAAATAAGTACCACTATGAAATTTGGAACCTAAGCCACAATACCAAAAAATCTTTAGCACCATCGTCTGAAAAAGATAATGAAGTTATAGTGAAACACGAGATAAGTAGATGCATGAATTCTACCTTTTGTGCATATGTATATGTGAATAAATGAAATTGATGAAACCACTAAATTGACACGTATCGTTTAAAACACTTGTATTAATCACTATTAATACAGCATGTGTGATATTATAAAGTTTTTGAGTGCATAATCTTGTAAGGGAAGGGAATTCTTGTAGTGTCATGCTTTAGCAAGTCTTCTGTTAACTAGCTTGTAACTATGTTTTCCTTGTATACTCCCTGTGTACTTCGTTTAACATTTTTGCATGAATAAAATTATTATTACCTATCAAAAAAAAAAAAATACAGCATGTGTAATATTCTACTCTCCTTAATGACACAATATAATCAATTACAATCCTCCAACCTAGTTCATTGGAAAGTATAATTGGTCTTGGTCCATACTTTTTATTTTTTAATTGAAATATAGTATGAAATTATTGACAACTTTTATGCAAATACTTAGAGCAACTGTTTGTACTATTTCCTGTGAGTATGAGACTTGCTATCTCTATTCTTATTAATATTAAACATCGTGCATTTTCCCACCACAAAATATACTCTTGTTAAAATTGGTGAGAATTTGTATGCTTCGTATAAGAAATATTCTGAGACTTTTACTACTTCTCAACAATATTGATTAGGAAATCACTTTGAAATCTCCACTTGTAATTAAAAGGGTTTAGTTGTGCAATATGAATACTAACGGCCTAATAAGAGTTCTTTCATCGAAAATAATGGGGATTTTGATTACACGAATTAACTTTTAAAAGTTACATCATTCATATGTACTCTACATACACTTAGGTTGAATAGCCAATAACTCTCCGAAAATATCCAAGGGCACTTTATATTCAATAATCACTTCCACTATTAAAAAATTACAAGGAGGGTTTTCAAATTAATATATTATATTGCTTATAATATTCTATGTTCTTTCTATCATGTTTCATATTATATACTATTAGCAAAGTACATCAGGACTCCAAATCTTAGTTTGTTATCATTGAAAACACGAATGGTAAATCAATCTTAACATATTCTCAGTTGCATCTACCCTTTCAAACTGTCCAAGCAAGATAACATAGAGCTTACATAACTAGTATTGCACATCCGCATCGTGGGATTAAAATAACAGTTAAATACACTATTTGTCCTCTCTCTATTCCAAGAAAAATATTCTCTTTGTTGAATAAAATATTTTTTAATACTTCATTCTGAAAGTTTTCTGCATAGGCAAACCTCATCTCTTCAACAATTTTGTGATGCCTAATATGTCTTAGTTTTTTCTTCGAAGGTCTATGAGGAATACATTCTAGTTTGGAGCTCCTTATTAGTTTTGTCGATTTGTATAGCTTCATACGATGGATAAGACATGGATACACATTGAGGACAGGTTCCATTCCAATGAGTATGCTGAAAGTGTTAGACAATTCCTAGCCATGGCGCAAGCCCATGCACCAACAACTGATCAGCTTAGGTGTCCATGTAAGAGATGCCGGAATATGCAATTCCACTCTATTCGCATCATCAAGGATCATTTTTTTATCAAAGGTATTGATCCAACCTATAAGGAATGGATTTTCCATGGAGAAGACGATCCTTTTCGGCATCCTACATTCTCTGACGATGAAGAAGACGATGCATCGGCTTATAGTCACTACATCGATGATGTCAACGAGATGTTAGATGACATTCGTCATAGGTCATTTATGGATCATCCTAGTAGCAATGATGGAACTACAAATGCAAACGATCAAGCCTCTAGCTCTAATGCTCCAACCAACTACAACTTTGAGGAGTTGGTTGCCGATGCTACACATCCACTTTATCCTTCATGTGCTAAGTTCTCTAAATTATCGTTCATCGTTAAGCTGCTTTACATCAAAAGCTTAGGTGGTTGGACCGTGAAGTCCTTTGACATGGTCATCAAACTTTTGCAAGCTACCTTTCCCGATGCTCTTTTCCCAGCCTCCTACAATGATGCTCGTCACATGGAGCGTGGCTTGGGTTTTAGTTATGAAAAAATACATGTCTTCCCAAATGATTGTATATTGTTTTGGAAGGAACATGCTTCATACAATGAATGCCCCAAATGTAAATCCCCCAAGTGGATTGCAAGCACAAGCAAGCAACGAATGATACCACAAAAGGTTTTTCGATACTTCCCCTTGAAGCCAAGGTTGCAAAGGCTATTTATGTCAAAAAAGACAGCACAATCCATGAAATGGCATGCTGATGCACGTGTCGAGGATTCGACATGCATGCGACATCCAGCAGATTCACGGGTTTGGAAAGACTTTGATAATAGACATGCTAGGTTCTCGCAAGATCCTCGCAATGTTAGACTTGGGTTGGCTAGTGATGGGTTTAATCCATTCAATAACTTGAGCAATCCATACAGTATCTGGCCGGTCCTACTTGTGCCTTACAATTTGCCCTCTTGGTCATGCATGGAGGATCCATACACCATTTTGTCATTGCTAATCCCTGGCCCTAAGTCATCAGGGAATGATATTGATGTCTTTTTGCGTCCTCTTGTCGATGAGTTGAATGAATTATGGGAAGAAGGTATTCATACCTATGATGCATTCAGTGGGCAAATGTTTCGGATGCATGCAGCGCTACTATGGACTATCGATAACTTTCCAACATACGCCAATCTTTCTAGTTGGAGCACGAAGGGCAAGATGGCATGTCCTTCATATATAATTGAAACAGAATCACAATGGTTGGTACATGGAAGAAAACATTGCTATATGGGACATCGACGGTGGGTGGCAGGAGATCATAGTTGGAGACGGAAAAAAAATGCCTTTAATAGGTGCGAAGAGCACCGACTATGACCATCAAGGGTCGAGGGAGAGGATTTGCTACAACAATTACATTGGGTCTCACATGTTGAGTTTGGTAAATCTTCTTTGAAAAGGAAGTGAACGCCCAATCAACTAAATTGGACCAAAAAATCTATCTTTTATGAACTTCCCTGTTGGTTAGACTTAGACTTGAGACATAACCTGGATGTCATGCATATTGAAAAAAAATATGTGACAACGTTTTGGGAATTTTGTTGAATATTGAGGGAAAAACTAAGGACTCTGCCAATGCACGCAGGGATTTGGCTCATCTTGGTATAATGAAAGAACTGCATTTACAACATGATGGAGACCGTGTTACTATGAGTCTTGGTTGTTACATGTTAAACTTAAATGAGCGAAGGGCTTTTTGTGAATGGTTATCAAAAGTAAAATTTCCTGATGGATTTCAATCGAATATTACTCGTTGCGTGAATGCTAGGGACGGAAAGATCAGTGGAATGAAGAGTCATGACTGTCATGTCTTCATGCAAACACTCTTGCCAGTTGTGATTAGTGGGTTCTTACGAGCTGATGTGTGGCAAGCATTGATAGATTTAAGCTCCTTTTTCAAAGAATTGTGCTCTCGAACTTTGAACTTATCAGTGTTGCAGCGTTTTCAAGATAATATTCCCGTCATTCTTTGCAAACTAGAAATGATATTCCCTCTAGTCTTTTTTAATGTTATGGTACACCTTGCCATTCACTTGCCAGATGAGGCATTCCTCATAGGACCTGTGCAATACAGGTGGATGTACCCTTTCGAAAGGTATCTCGGCAAGTTCAAGCGCTATGTCCGCAACAGAGCCCGACCAGAGGGGTCAATTGCTGAGGCCTATGTACATCTCGAGTGCCTTACATTTTGTTCTATCTACCTCAATGACATCGAAACTAGATACAATCGAGAAGAACGCAACAGTGACATTCGTACTGGGGCATGTGAACAAGTAAGTGCACTAGTTTTATCAGTTTTCTCACAAAAGGTTAGACCATTGGGTTCAGCAAGTTCCCACAAATTAACTGACACACAAATGGCCAAGGCCCAATGGTATATACTTAATAATTGCGCGGAGATTGAGCAATACATTGAGTAAGTGCATCATTCTTGACCTGATGTCCACTTTATAGTGGTTATATGATGCATTTAGTGTGTTTTTAATGGAATCGAGTCATATATATTGATAGGGAGCACTATAAGAAGATCCAAGAAGAGGACCCTCTGAACATCGATCGTAGGCACCAGAGTCAATTTCCATCATGGTTCAAATCACATGTAAGTATTCAAAGACGAGCCAATTACACCACTTAATTTAAACATTTAACTAATTATATTTTTTACTGACTGTATTGTAGATTCGAGAGTTGCGTGCACTTAGCCCTACTGCGGTAACCGATGAAATATACGCCTTAGCATGTAGTCCTGATCCTAGCGTTGCATTTTATGCTGGATGCATAATGAATGGTGTTTGGTTTCATATCAAAGACTGATATGCATCGCCACACTTAAAACAGCGGGGTGGTGGTTCATGGCGAGCATCAGGGATCCCATGTTGACTTCTACGGTGTGTTGCATGATATCACAGAAGTATGCTACATGGGTTGGCATAAGGTATATCTTTTTCAATGTGCTTGGTATGACGTTGGCGATTCGAGAAGGGGCAACTTGACGGTAATGAATACTACTAGGCATTCGTACAAAAATGAGCCCTTCATCCTTGCCTCCCAAGCAAGTCAAGTCTTTTATTTGCCCGATCCTATGTTGGGGGGAAGTTGGCAAGTCGTTCAAAAAATTACAAATAGGAGTGTTTACAATATTCCTATAAGTACTGCTATAGAGGATGGAATGGACACTAACGAAGCATCAGGAGATGACTCCGAAGATGATGGTTACATTAATCCCAACAACTACCCCTTATCCTTGCAAATGAGTCAATCATCCCCGATCCGTTAACTCGAGACGATGAAGAGCATTTGCCTGTTGATCCAGCAATCATATCGCGCCGAGACCCGATAGTTTCAGTTGACGATGCTTTTATTGATGATGAAATACTTGACGAGGAAATGGGCATGGAAGACATCAGTGCTGATGATATGTCTGGTAGCGAGTCCAAGAATCAGTTGACTGAGGACTCTAATGATGATTTTTGGATATTCAGCTTTGTATTTGTATGGCGGTTGATAATGAACATTTAATCTGTTTTATTATTTTTTCAGCTATTATGTATCTTAAATGAAATATGTAGAAGGAGTTTTTTCTCTTATCTTGTAACAAGGCTAAATGGGTTTTTTATGTCGTGATTGTTGTATTTTTTTTGTCTGCTTTATATTTCCCTTTCATATATAAGTCAATTGCACTACGTGGTATATCTACTTTGTGCCATTTTCATATATTTATATATGCATACTGCATGGGGTAATTAGATTTCTTGGAATTAAGATGTTATGTTCTTTTCAATTGTAGTTCCCACCCCTCCTTTTTATTGCGCGTAAAGCATAAATTAATCTGTGTTTTATTGTGCAGAGAATGGCATCCGACGCAACATAGTGAACTATTAGCATGCAACTAACCATGTTTATTAATATATAAATCCCACAAATATTGTGCAAAATTTGTTGTATAATTTAATTTCCAAAGAAATATATGGTAATAATTCTAAAATACAATAAACTCTGTCAAATATAAGTGTATTGGTTATATTATATTTCACAACACTTAAATAATTTGTTATATTTTGTAGTGTAAGGATGGATTAATATTTTCATGTTTTAAAAATGATAGTATACAGTAGCATGAAGACTGAGCAACTTCTGGGCGGGATTTCTAGTTTTTTGAGACAAAAAGCTGGCGCCATCTGTGATATACAAGTCCCTAAATATTAAACAAAATATCTAATCTGGACAGCTGGCAGTTTTTTAGGGTTAAAACATCAATATATAATGAAGAAAGGAGCAAAGATGACATTTGGGATCTCATTCAGACAAGTGGTTTGGAGCTGGAAGCAGTCAACTAAACCTCAAACCGTGGAGCTGCTCTTCTCATTCCAACGAGTTGAAGGTGATTCCAAGTTTCAGTTCAGGTGTGTTCAAGTTTTCTTATGCATGTAGCTTTATCTTTTCTTTCACTTCTTGAAAACCTTCTTCCTTCCATCAACAACTCATAGCTATCTCTTCTCTCATTCACCTCTTTCTTTATGGTGTAAAAAGCTGAGTTTTTTTCCTTTTACTTAAGCTTCCTAAAAGATAGATTCTGTACATAAACTACACAAAAGGCTCTCTTGTTCAGCTCTCCCACCAAACCAGTATGAAAGAGCCTTTTTTTTTTTGCTGTTATAATAGGGCCTATCCTCCTCCTGTTTTGGGTGTTTTGTGTATAAAAAAAGTGACTTTTGGTTGAACTTTTGTTGAGTTTTACCCCTGCCATGCACACCCATTTAAACCCACTTGACATATATTTTTTTAGCTGAGATTGGGGGACTTTAGAAAAGTTTACCTAGTCTAATGAATTTAACTTATTTTTGTGAAGAAAGCTGAGGTTTTTTCTTCTACTTAAGCTACATAAAAGGTAGCTACTGTACATAAACTATACAAAAGGTTTTTTCATTCACTTCTCCCAGCAAACCAGTATAAATCAAACTGCTTATATATATATTTTTTTACTACTACAATGTGGCTTTATCCTCCTTCTGTTGGTGGGTGTTTTGTGTGTAAAAAAAGTGGCTTTTAGTCAAACTTATGTTGTGTTTTACCCATGCTACCTACACCTATTTCAACCTACAACATTTATTTATTTCTTTTAGCTAAGGTAGGAGGATTTTAGAAAAGTTTACATAATTATGTTTCAGTTTGTCTGATGAACTTAGCTTGTTTAAGTTGCTGAATATTTAATATGTCAATGCATGTATACAACATGCATCCGCCTTGCTATTTGGTACATATAAAAAGAAAATGTAAAAAATTTCCAAGGGTTAGTGAAATGAACATACATATTTGGTACAAGCTAGAAAATCAAAGAGGTTGTTCCAAACTTTATTGACATACACATTTTTAAAACTCAAATATTTTCTGAGTTGATAAGGTTGGATTTCATTAAATAATGGTTCAGATCAAGAAATATCAATTTAGCCCTAATTAGTTGGAAATTGCTCAATCAAGAATAAAAACAAATTTGATGGTATGACATGTTGAAAATGAATCATCAACTTTTAAAATTTTGAAACTTAACTTCAACAATTGGTAATACATGTAATTTGCTGACTTCTGCAGTTACTATTAAATGAGATTATTTGTAACTTAGTTAAAGTCCTTTGAAATATTTTTTTTATTGTAATTGCCAATTCAGTTCACACCAACTACACATTATACATAGTTGACAATTGGTCAACTAGGGGAAAAAAAAATCTGATGCTATACATTATATTTGGTTGGAGATTGATTAATCAAGAGGAAAAAAAATATTTTATGATAATTCAGTATGAAGCATATAATAGCATGGAAAAGATAAGAATATCAGCTAAAGTTGTGGAAATTTTGCTTTGTTGTGGCTTACTCGATATTAAACCTAATTGACATTGATATTTTGTACCTAACTTTTCCACAATATGTGTTGGTACATAATTTAATACAAAACTATAAGTACAACCAAGGATGTCGAGGTATATAAAGTTTCGAAGGGGGTGAATACACCATGGTAGAGCTCTCATAGCATCGAATACCCCAGAACCTGAATCATTGCCTCAAAGGACTAACTTGCGGGATGAGCCGGACTCGGATGACTCGACTCAAGATGTAGGAGCTATGGTCGCACAACAAGCCATGGGTGGAGTGCAGGTTGAAACGAGGAACACAAATACAGGTATGGCATCCATGCATGTACTTTGGCTTGAATAGCATAGTTGATTTGAAACCAAAATGATATACAATAGGCTATATCCCACGCATTTTTATGGTTCATTGCAAAATATTTTCTGATTGAGGTTAATAAATTGATGTCCTTTGTGTAGATCCACCAATTAGAAAATGGGGACGGGGGCCAGCGAAGGGCACTTTATTTGAACGGCTTAGGAATGTTGGTTCGATCCCTTTGGTGATACAAGAAGGTCATCGAGGTCCATCGTGCGATAATGCCCCTATATTCTCTAGTCGAGTGACGTCGATTATTAAAGTACATGCTAACATGAGGTATGCTAGTTGGAGTTGTGTACCTGAAGCGAAGAAGCAGGAGCTCATTGACCGTGTTAAGGTAGGACCTTACTTATGTACTATGCAAAATACATAAGTGACTAGTTGGATAATCATTTGGACCAAAAAATCATACACATGTTTGAGGACAAACCTTTCTAACAATCAAGTGTTCAATTATTATTGCAGGTAGATTTTGTTCTGGATTGGGCAAGAGAGAACCACCGTGAGATGGTGGTTATGCATTTGGCTGTATAATGCATATCACTATGCATTACACAAAATCTACTTGAAATATGCATCACATGAAGATGCACTACGTGGTGGGACCTCCATGGTTGAGAAGCCTGTATGGCAGCTGCTATGTGAAAGGTGGGCAAGCGACAAATTCGAGGTATATATTGTACTATTCAAATTGGAACTTAGTATTTAGTTGGTTTACTAAATGTGATATGCTATGGTCCGGATAAATTTTTCCCACATTGATAGATGCATTTCAATAGAGGTACATATGTTAAGTCAGATTTCAGCTTAACACTTAAACTCTGGAAACAATATACTTATAAAATAATTTGTGATCATGCCAAAAAATGTAGGAGAGGTCCATGAAGAACAATGCAAATAGGCAAAAACTGAAGATCAAACATATTGGTGGGAGCAAATCCTTTATACGAATATTATAGGAGAATGTATGTAATTGTGATAGATATAATTGTTCGTACTTTGGACTATTGTTGTGTAGTTGATATTACTTGGAAAATTATGTGGTGTAGCGAGAGAAGGCATCAAATATGGTTGCCTTATATAAAGAAACACACTAGTCCAAGGCTAAGGGCAAATTCATCAATGAAGAAGCAGGACACAATTATGTAAGATTGAACCTATTTTAATTTATGTTTCAATTTTTGGGTACATACAATTTAATCTCCAAATCTGATTTATTAACTTTTAAAATTTTTCAGAACCAAATGATGGAGAGATTAGGGGAAAAAGATCTGGAAGATGAGGATGTTGATGAAGTCGCTAACAGTATCTTCAAAGAAGTGATGGGTTCCAAATTTGGTTATGCAGTAGGAATGAGGCACATGGTAATTCCGGAGCCCTCTCTTCAATAAAGAAGAACAAGGCATTTATTCGTCTAGTAGAAAAGAATGAACGGAGCAAAAGCGAAGCAAAAATGTACAAGGTGAAAATAGACCAGCTGGTGGGTGATATTTTAGGATTAAAGAAGTCATTTTCTGAATATGAGAGAACAAATGATATAAGAATGAGTGAGTTGGAGGCATCCTATGGGTCTCAAAGAGAGACCCAGCAAGATGCCTAAGTTCACTGCCAGGATTTTTTGTGACTGGGTTTTTTGTGGGGCTTGTTTTTGTGAATTGCTTTTTGAATATGCAACAATTCAAGCCCATATATAATATTTGTCAATCAAGGGTATTTTGCTAATTGTCAAAATAGTGTTAGGGGGATGTATTAGTGACCAATGCAGGGAAATTAATATGGAATGAAGGGAATGTTTTTTGTGGGTCAATTGATGAGGCTAAGCCAATTCTGAACAATGATTTATAATCCAAAATACTCATTTGGACAGGGAGGGCTGTGCTTATTACGGGATAAGTTTATTATTGTTAAGATTACTGGTTTAATGCATTGTTGGTATTATGAAGGATTAAAACTGACCAAATATTATTTCCATCACCAAGATTTGACATATACAGTTTGGAAAAATCTTAGTACAACCTGAATAACCAATTATTCTATGAGAGGAGTTGGTGGAGAGCAGGAGCAGATTTCAGATGTAATTTGGAAAAGTAAGGCACCGACCATGAGTTCTATCAATTGGTCTTAGGTAAGAATCATACTTGTTACATGTCTATCATTTTCATCCTATGTCTGCAAATATCCAATAAACTTGATGGCTCCATTTTTTTTAATCCATTTCTTATGTTGTTTCCAAACCCTTGGTCTTAGTTTTTAAAAGGATCAAAGTCACAGGCAGCAATTATAAAATAAGGACACACTTTGAGAATATGGCAAACTATTGTTAGTTGTTACATAACAATAGTTTATAGCTGAATAGTTGTCTGGCAGCATTTAGATCAAGGAATACATACTAGTTGCATGTTATCATTATTTGATAAGAAAGTGAATAAACTCATGTTAAAATTTCCTTGATCAAGAAAAGTAGTAATTAATTACTAATGCTTTGGGTATGGAATGAAGGTATTTCACTTCTAACATGGTGTCATGAACTATGAGTGCAAAACCAATGGTTGGAAAATTGGTGTTTCAAACTGTCAATGGATTTTCAGTGATCTATTTAGTGTGCTTTTCCTGGAATAAGGAGTGGCTGCTCCTAGTTGGGGAAATATACATAGGGTGGAACATAAAAGAAAAAAAGAGAAAGAAAGATAAGGAAAAAAAGTTGGCATACTTACACTACAAGAGATGACATTCCTAGTAATGGATTATTCTGTTCAAATTAATATTGCTGCATAAACTTGAGTTTGATTGGCTTATTTATTAGTAGTTCACCATTAATTACGATAGAAATGTTGAATTCCAGATCATGCAAATTTTGCTCTACTTTGCTCACATTTTCTATGCTGTTACCATTGGGTATATTATAGGCAATCATTCATATTTTTTTGAAGTGATAATTTACAAATACTAAGATAATTTTCTAGAAACTTTAACCAGTGGGTGGGCATGGTTTCACCATTATTTTTTGAGTTGGATAGTGGGGAAACAAATGGGCAATGGGCTGGAAATATCTTGCAACAACATGGTTCAATTTATAGTTAACATTATTGTAAATAATTCAAAGTAATGGTAACTTAAATGAGTTTTTTATGTTCAAGCAACAATGATGTTACTTGTATTTGGGAACAGAGGTTACACCTCTATTTTTGACATTAATGGTAGTTATACAATATAACTAGCTAATTAAACTAGAAATGATATTTAGCTTTATATAATGAGTTTGGTACTTTCCAAATTGAGAAGTATTGAAAACTATGTTATAGTTCACATAAATCAGTATATTCCATAACTGAGCAAGATGTTTTGTAATTTAACATATATTTCAGATTTTATTAGTGTAATTAAATACATAAACAAGTATGTTATCATAGAAGTTGTCCAGTACTTTATATGTGAGTCATCATATAGAGTTTTTGAGCTTGACACATTTTATTTTTGACACTTTCAGGACATAATTGACAACATGCTATGTGGATAAAGAATGGGCTACAAACTACTTGTTTGCTAATGGCTAATTTGAAATCTAGACATTTGTACTAAGATTTATCCTTCTTGTTGTTGGCATGTAGACATTAATTTCCTCATGTATTTTGTATTAATTTCCTTAGGTATTTCAGATTGGAACTAGATTGGTCTTGTATGGTAGCATGGACTCATAGACTTGGTCTGAAATTGCTTATGATGGCAGATTTGTATTCCTGATGGTAGATATAAGAACCATATTTAAATTGAATATAACTTTTTTATTTACTTGATTGGATTAGTGTGATGAAATGTTGGGATATAATTTGTTATTAACAGGTGATTAAATCAGTTTTTAGGATGCTTGAAATGTGTTGGGAAAGCTATTTTCCCACAAAATTATAGTTTGAAAAAAAATGTGAATTATGGGGAAAAATATACTATCAGGAACAACATGAAGTAATAGGTAAAAAGTTCCATAATAGTAGCTATCATCACTAAACATTGTATTTTGACTAGAAGGTTTCATCCTAAAAAATTGAAAAATTTGTGGCAAAAAATATACTTTATATGGTATGAAGCCATGATAATAAGTACCTGGATAACAAGTTAATTTTGACGCTAACAAGTTATTTGCATTAGAGTCTTTCATGGTTAAAAATATTTTACCAAACGATTGAACAATCAGAAAGGGGCTGGAAAATCTTTTTCCACCAAATGAATTACTCCAAAATTATAGTATTCAACCAATTACTAATTGTGAATTTGGTAATATCTACTATGGACTGTGGGGGAAAATATATTTTTTTCCACCAACATTTTTGTGTAAAATATGTATAATTGATTAGATTTTCACACAGGCTCAACACTTTAATATAGAAAGTTTTCCACAACCTAAATTCATAATAAATATGAATTTTCAATAATAATTGATGGTGGGAAAAAATATTTTATGACAATATTTTTATGGGTCATTTGATAATTGTCACTAACAACGTTTATGAGAAAATCGTTTTTGTTGTCAACATTCTAAATGGTAAAAAACTTTTTCCATAAATGACTTCGTGGAAAAAAATATTTTCGGCCATAACATCTCATGAGTAAATAAATTAAAACACCACAAAGGCTTGATTGATAAAATGAATTTCCATGGATAAAATTAATTTTTACCACAAATGAATTTCATGGGAAAAAATCATCATTTCCCACAAAAAAAAAAAATTTGGTAGCTATAATATTATTCGCCACTCATTATATGGCACGAAGCTCCCACAATAACATTTGGTGAGAAAAATATTTTTACAATCTAATTTCAGCTTTTTGTGACCACTACTCTTCGTGGCAAAAGCCACTATTTCTTGTAGTGACAAAATGCAAATTATTAGACTTTAATTATGTTAAAATGTCGAAACAGTTTTCATAATTCCTTTTATTTGGTGTACTTTAAAGTTGTTAGCTGAAAGAGTATTTCTTATAATCAATTATAATGAAATCGGTGGAGTAAAAGGAAAATAAGCAAGTCTAACCAAATGCTATATTTTCTCTGTTTGTTGTATAAAGCTAGAGTGACAATCATCTATACACTAAATTTAGAGTAAAAGGTAATGCCAATTATAAAGAAATCATGGCACTAGCTATCAGCATAGGAAGAGAAAAACAAAACAAAAAATTGAGGGCAAACCTTTCAAAAGCCACGTGGGACGAAACCATGGCAATTAACCCCATGCCATATGGCACGTCCATACTAACATCTCTTTAAAGGGCCCATGGCTAAAATCCTCTTTTGGGCTCACGGTCCAAACTGCTTTAAGGGCACAAGGCTCAAGACCTCCTGTGGGGCCCACAATAATCATGACCCAATTAATGCAACCAAGTCCATAGTCCACATATATCGGACCCACAATTCTTAAGAGGATGGAAATTTTGGAATAAAGGCCTAATCCCACAAGGCTTGAAAACAAGATGGTACGGCATAAAGATGGCCAACTTTTAAGAGTTCTGGGCGCCCCGCCCCGCCCACGTCCTCTTTGTACTATATATTTCTCTTTAATTTAATTTATAAATGATTTGTTGCTGAAAGAGAGGAGTTACTGTTGAGACTTGAGACCCAAATCATTCATTCTTACACTTGTGTGATTGTATTTTAGTCACTTCCATCAAGATTGTTTATGGTTTTGCATCTTAGCTTTCAATAATACCCTTTGCAAAATATGTAACAATCTAAGAAAATGAGGGTAGAATCAATGTTCGAATTCAAGATACGTGTTGTTCAACTACATGGAACTAAGTCTGGAAAACTTCAACTAATAAAAATAGATAAATTTAATTACTTAATTTGTATAGTAAAAATATTAGTTTCATATAAGAACTAGCTAGTTAATTCTTTTAATGCCTAGACGATCAATGTGATCTCGAGAATGTATTTGGCAGTACTGCATACCTATATATGTCAACGCTCTTGATGCATGAGAGAATATTGCGTCAGATCTTTGAAAAAAATCTTTCAAAAATAAAGTTTACAAACTGATATGCTTTGATGCATATACATTTAGATTATAAAGATCCACGATGACATTAAGTCTCAACAGTTCTACAATATATATATTTTAGATTCTATAAGCTAGAGGTACTGATACATGAGATGAAGAGGATATATATATATATATATATGCATATAGTCATTAATTATAAGCCTGTAACGAATTACAAGCTGAATTAAATTTTGTAACATATGACTAGATCTGAGTTTATTGCTATAATAATGGATAACGTTGAAAAACTAGATCAGCATATGCATCTCTATCTGTGTAACATTCTGAAACTTCGTTAATTAATTTCTAATTTTTTTTCAATTTTTGTTTTCTAAAAGAGTGCAGCAGACGAATATGTATATAGTACTGGTCCCCAGAGTCCTTTTTCTCGGCAAGAACCGCGTGGAATAAGCCAGACAATCCAGGAAAAGGGGCCAGAAAATGTTGTTGCAGTAATTATTCTTAAATTAAAAATATATTTGAAAAGAAGGAGAATCAGAGTAAAGAAGGAGAATAAGAGTAGGGTAGGCAACTTCCAGCAAAATGATCGTGTAAATGCAAGCTGTATTTGTAGATGAACATTAATATATATATATATATAGAAAGATATTCAACATGATTATAAATCTTAGAGTCAAGGGAATCCCAGTCAATTGAAATATTGCCGCATTTATAAATATATTGATATCTTAGGCTGGACAGCATCATGATGCATGTCAACGAGATGTTCAAGAATTATTGATGATGATCATGAGAATTGTTAATTTTTTCAACAATTTGGTAATTTCCCATTTTGCTCTCTTTCCTATTACAACTCTTTTTTTTTTTTTTAAAAAAAATACTCTTACAGAGATTAAAAAAAAAAGCAGTTCTACACACGATACCAACTTTTTTTAAAATTTTTTTAAAATTTTTTCCTAAATAGATGTTTGGGCACCGTACTGAGTAGAAAAACTCCTCCTATAAATTAAAAGTATTTCTATAAAAAGATGTTAATTTCATAAGTTATTTAACAAAAATAACCCTGATTCAAAACAAAATTCTGTAAAAAGTTATAAGTCATGTATGATTTTTCCGTGATCATGAATATTGACTAGATTTTTTTCCTACCTAAAGATCAGGCCGGCACCTGCATGTCAGACCAGATATCCCAAGTCTTTTGGGGGCAAACCAACTAAAAATCTAGTATCCATCTCGTGAACTAACTAACAATGGAGAAAAAAAGACAAATCTAAATGAATGGAGAGGCAGGCTTCAAAACCAGATCATCATCATCATTTAGTCCACACCAACAAATGAAACCCACCAAACAAACCGCTTCTAAACTAAAGAATTACCTTATGGAAGAAGAGACAAGTGGGACAAGTACAAGTACTATAAATTAGATATTTATTTATTTATTTACTTTTATAAATGAAAGGACTTCATTCTTATCCTTGCAAGTCTTAAAGCCACCACACACCATCAAATTCCATGGCCCCAGTTAAACCTTTTGCCTCCTTCCATGTCTCAATCGTCTCCTATACGTTATCTCTCTCTCTCTCTCTCTCTCTCTAGCAATTACTCTATCACTTTCATGTGTTCATATTAACAACGATATTTCTAGGATTCAAAAAAGTAAAATAAAAGCAAAAAAAAAAAAAGAAGCAACTTGAAACGTGATTTCTTTCTTTGTTAATTGGTTAAGGAACAAGGAAAAGCAAAAAAAGGAAGCAACTTGAAATGCGATTATTTTCTTTGCAAGGTTCCATTAAATATACAAAAAAGGTAACAAATTAATCATACAATATTCCAGCTTTTTTTCGTCATCATCATCTACCTAAATCCATGGGAATTAATTCTGGAAAAAAAGATTTCCATAAACAAAAAAGATCAGAGAAAAGGAGATCAGAAATAAAAAGAAACAGATTTACATGATCATGATCATTACGTACGTGCATGCGCATGACATCAAAGTTTCAAACCCTAAAGCACCAAACATGATGGTGGTGGCCGTGATGCTGTTGGTGGTGATGATGAAGAAGGTGTGATTTCTCTTTATGAATCATGTCCTGGACAGTGCGGAACTCCTCGACGTGACAAGGGATGGTGATAGGACCTTTCTGATCAAAGCCATACTCTTCTTCTGCCTCCTTCAACAACTGCAAGAACAGTGGATGGTTGAAGTATATCACAGGAATCACAAACCTTTGTTGCTCTTTTCCTTGACCCACCAAGATTGCCAAACAACCCTTTGGGATGTCTTTCAGTTCCTTCTTTTCATGGTGGTGGCCGCCATGGCCGTGAAAGTGAAGGTGCGGCATATGGATGTGGAAACTAAGGTAGTTCTTGTCAACACCAATCCCCATTTTGCAAGATAACCCAGAAAGCTAAAACCCTAGATCTCCACTACCCGTTTCTTTAATTACAAAAGAAGATCTAGTTTCTTGGTTTTTCTGATCTTTCTCGTAAGGTTATAAGAGAACAATAGAGAAAGGCCAAGGATCAGAGGCAGAGATGGCGAGGTTGAAGAGGGTAAGAGAGGAATCTGTTAAAGATCTTGGAATATTGCTCATGATAGATGGAACTCAAAGAACACAAAACTACATATGAGCAAAGAGAGAAAGAGAGAGAAAGAAAAAATGAATGAAATATTGAGAGGTTTTTGCAGGGGTGGAGGCTTGGGTATATATAGGGCATCAACGTACTTAATTTTTAGGGTTTGCTTAGTTCTTACAACATCATGTATAAGTACCATACGATAAAAATGATCAACGTATCGGCCTAAATTCCTAATTAACAATTACTCGGTCTGAAATAGTGATCATGTATATTCGTATATATGACCATTAATTATATATATTGTTGCCGTCTTATTTATATATATATTAGAGAGGTCGGTCCAAAGTCTAAATTAGTGATTAATCAAAAAAAAAAAAATAGTGCTTGTCATGATTTACAGCTGGAAAGGTACTGAACGTTCTATACATGTAAATTGCCAGCTGTAACCTTGCTATTTCCAGATCATCAAATTAAATGCATGATATTAATTTAAAAAATATTTCGAATTTAGTTATAATTTAAGGGTTGAGTTTTTGGGAGATTGCCTAGTTTGTTTTGATAGATAAGTTAAAACTTGAATAAATTATTGTTATTATATATATTTTTAATAATTATTTTTTTTGAAATTTAAAAAAAATTTGAATTGCTTATTTTATTTTATATGAAAATTTGAGAAAATTATAATATATAATTAAATGAGATAGAATGAAATGAGTTATAAGAGTTGTGAAAAAAATGAGAGGACATATTATTTGAAAGTGAGATTAGATGAGAATTTTGTGAATAATAGATAGTTAGATAATTTGTAAATAGTAATTTACAATAATTTTGGGTTGAGTAATTTTTAGAATTTGTGAAAGGAGAGAGAAAAATTTGAATAAAAAATGCTATAAAAGTAAGATATTGTAAGAATATAATTTTATAATATAATTTTTATTTGAAAATTTGAAAAAGTTTGATTGTTTTTAATTTTTTATTTGAAAGTTTGAAAATTTTATAATAATTAGTTTGAGAAAATTGTAACAATCATTAGTTTAAAAATTTTGTATTTGATTTATGTTTAAAAATAAAATGGAATGAGATAAAATAAGATCGTATCACATAAGAATATTTTGTGTCTCATCTTAACCGTAAAACATGCCCTAAAGCTAGCAAAATCTCTAGAATACACGCAATTGTATGTAATATTCTAGTGAGATTACAAGATTTAATTAGAAAATAAATCATTGTCAAAAACTAATTAATTAAGGGATATATATTGCAAAATTAAGATGTAGATCACCTACCTTGGATGTCTTATAGCATGAAGTTAAGTCGTGCAGAAGGCTTTTAGGTGAAAAAATTGACCCCGCAATAATAATTATAATAAAATTAAATTAATAATATTGATGTTCGACAATATCTTTGCCTATTTATAATCTCTTACCAATTGTCAAGCACAGAATTATTTTAATTTATTTTTTCCATCAAACCGAGGGCGTCGAGGGGGTTTAGTAGAGGTCTTATATATTAAACAATAATATAAGATCAAGACGGGATGAGGATCCAATAAAAATCCTCTTAACATGAGATGCGATGCCAGAAATTAAAATTAAAATTAAAATTAAAATTAAAATTTAAAGACAGTTGACCGATCAATAAATTGGCCGTTTCCATGCTCACTCATATTGGATCTTTGTCTTGACCAATTAGGGAATGACCTGTATTTGAATTCTCCTAAATAGAATTTAGAATAGGATTTCATGATATATTAACCGATAATATGAAATGGGTTTCATAATATTTATTCCATTTGAATGGTTATAAATTAATCAAAAAAATTAAGTATTGAGATTGAAAGGAGACAACTCTAGACAACAATCGGCATGTAGTTTGAGGTCCGAGTGCTTGGAAAAGGAGCTCCCACGTGTTGTGATTTTGTTGAAACTATCCCCTCCTTTTTCATATTCTCAATTAGAAATCAGTAACATAATTAGATTAGACCAATCAAGATTTTGAACTATAATATATATGTTATATGGACCACTTTAACAGATAACATGCTTTCTGTTGTGGGTTTCTACTATTTTTTTTTATAAAATACAAAAGATCACATTAATTATTTTTATAGAGAAAAACTAAATGGAAGTCTTCCACCATACATTTACAGCTGTATTTTTGCTTTTTTATTTTTTTTTTATTTTAATGCTTAAATTATATGTATGTGTTTAAATAGAAGTACAAAAATAATAGATCACATATTAATTAGAAGGATGTGTAACGTGTAATATTCTTGTAAGACTTTCGTGTGTAAAATAACTCTAATTTATATTACTCTTTGTCTTTCTCTGACGGAACTTCTTCAAACATTCTTAAATATTTTTATTATTATTTATTTATTTATTTATTTTTATTTTTATTTTTATTTTTATATTTAATATTTTATTATTATTTTTACTACTATTTACAAATATTTTCAAACATTATCAACATCTAAACACAATCTAAGAATATTAGTAAAGATCAAAGCTACTCGTACTCCTGAGAGAGAGAGCTCACCTCTGATCACCTCTTGCAAGCCAACACAAAAACAATTTTTTATTTTTCTTTTATCTAAAGTACTATATTTTCAACAAATTGAATTAATGGGGAAAATCCGAAAGAAGTAATTTCTAGATTGGTATAATGCATGAATAAATATACCAAAAATTATTTAATCGTGATTATCATGAATTTTTTTTTCTCATTTTTTTCACATAAATCCCATGCTTGAGTCATCAACATATATAAAATTATAAATTACAACGGTCCTGTCGAATTCAATTACTTTCCAAAATAAAGATAAAATTAAAAAATGGAGGATATCATATTAAAACAATATATCATTTTAGGTGGGACCCACGATTACGTGTAGAAGAAATATCTTATGATTCCTGCACCACCCTGATTTTTTATTTTTTAACAATATGTGGTGTAAGAAAGATGCGTAATAAAATTCAATTAATTTAGTATGAATAAAATAAAAACATAATAAAAAATAAATATAATATGTAATGTGTGATGTGGAAAATAATAAATTGGGAAGCTCAATGTAGGAACTAATTACAGTACTTTTCTAATGAAAAAATGTATTTGTGTTTTCTAATGTTTCTTGCTGATCGGTAAGAGTTAAGACACGTGGAGAACGTACTGTGGCAATCCGTGCCAAATCAGCTATAATGAAATTATAAGAGCATTGAGTTTTATAAAAATCTTCTTTAAGATCTGATGAAAATCTAACAAAACAAATTATTGATAATAGTTTTAGTATTGCCCATCAAAAATTAAAAATCAAATTTTAAATTACAATAATTTAACATCATTATTCATATTTAAAAGATTACTATTCACAAATCAAATTAATTAATTAATTTATTTTATTTTCCTCATTCTCTTTTCTATTAAATATGAAAAAAAAAAAATTGATGAGTTCAATGTAAAATTATTTTAGATATATATATATATTTTTTAATCAAATTTATACTTCTTTTTTTTTTTATTCAAATTCAAATTTTTTATTTTTATAAAACTAATGGTAATACTCTAATAAGCTAATTACACTACAACAAAATGGGCTTTTTGCCGCGACTACTTTTGCCGCAATAAGCATTAAAACTTGCCGTAAATAATTAATACTGACAAAATTTCATGGCCGCACGTTTGCGGATAATAAAATCCCAATTAAAGTCTAATTCGGCAAAAGTTCCCATTTGTCACAATAGTTCTACTTATTGCGGGAACTCCAACGGTAGCTAATAATAAAATAATTTGTCAAAACAACCTTTACCAAGTCATTCAGTATCGCATGAGAAAGTAAATTGCTGCACTGATATTTTGCCACAAAATCTTTTTTTTATCAAGAAATTTTGCCGATAATTCTTTTTTACTACAAATAGTAATCGTTGTAGTATGTTATATTCCCACAAAAACACGTCGTCAAAAAAAGAGTTTAACACAGAAATACTTTTATTGACAACCTGCTGCTGCTACTAAAAACATTTGTGACAAGAATTCTAGTCAATAATGCTATTTCTCTACAAATAGTTTCGCCAAAAATAATCTATTCTGGTAAAAAAAAAGTATTTGCGGCCACAAAATGTCGCCGCAAATATAAAAAATTCGAAAAAAAAAATTATAGACTACAGATCGAATTGATGAACTAAAATTAAGTCTAACAATAGAAAAAGAATGGCATGTAATAAGCCTAAAGGCATAAATATGAAAGCAATGTTCTAGATTTAGTAAAATATCATCTAACAATTTTAATGACAAATTAAAATGAAAATTTACGATCAGATCAGTAAACCATCTCTGCACATGAACAAATTAAATTAAACAAAGCCATCATTTCAATTACTTGTTATTGATACATGAATCCCTATAAGTGAGTCTGTCCTATTGACCTTTTGCTTCATGTAGCTAATGGAAAAAAATTGATTCACAAAGTGGATCTCAAACTGAACAGATCTAGCCTTATTCATGACATAGGGGTCACCCAGAGGTGAGAAAGTACTGATCTAATCACTTCTTTTTAGCTAAAACATATTGCCAAATAACTGCATTGGTATCTTAAAATCTCAATTGAAAAAAAAAAAAGATAAATAAACTAAGCTTGCCTACAAGGAAAAAAAGATCCAAATTATTGGAACAAATATCAACATTGATTTCATAGTACCTTTAATTGAAAATGCCTTTTTGACAAAGAGCAACAAATTACATGAATTCTACCAACAAAAAAGATCCTTCTCAAATAAAGTTAAGAAGAAAAATATCCAAGTAAATTTTTTTTATATCTTCTTGGCAATTATATTATAAAGATGCTTTTTAAGGAGATGCCCATAAACTAGAAAAATGAACCAAAAAAAGCAGTAAGAATGGTGCATTCAATACATGGAATTTGAAAGAATTGCAATAACCCGTCATCTTTATCATCAAATAGAATGAGCTTACCTACCATAAATCGTAGGCAGCACTTAACAAAATATTGGGGTCTAGATTTACTACCATGTATTGGGGAAAGAAACACTACATTATAGTTCAAAATTAGTCTTAAAATTGAAGACAAGATGGTGAAGTGAAAAATTGATACCATAATAGCTGCACTTACAAACTCCGCTCTAAGTTTTGAACTGCATGAAGAAGGCAAATTCTTGGATGAGCCCTACACTAAAACTACAAAGGTATTAAATTAAAAACTGAAACTCATATGTTGATTTTTGGATCTGTTGCAAGCTTGATAAAATGGAGCTCTCATTTGCATGAACAAAAGAGAGTGATTAGCAAGCAACCAAAAAAAGAAACAATGAGTAAACTACCTATTCGTAGCAGCATAGATGGCAGAAGCCATAAAATCATGAAAACAATGGTTAATCATCAGAGAGAGAGAAAGACAGAGAGAGAGAGAGAGACCTTTTATACATGTGTTGCAGCCACTTTACTAAAGAATGATTCAATGTATTATGCTCCAAAAACATCCTTCCTGTTGCACAATATTTTGATGTCAAATTACATATGTGTATACCTTAAACCAACTCTCATGCCCAAATATGAGGTCAAGATAGAAGGGAGCGTATATGAGTTTATGTGTTGATAAAAGTAAATAGCATCCGACAGGCATTTAACTTTCGCACCTATAGGTAGGAGGGCTTTGAAGCTATCACAATGCAAAATAGAAGTCAATCCACCAACTGAACAACTAGAGAGAATAACTGTGGTATCAAAGTCTTAACCAATTATAGGAATGAGGACTTTAGAGTTTAGAGAAGGGTTAAATCTAGAAAAGATCATAGTGCCATACATTTTGGCACTTCTCATTCCTTTTGAAAAATAGCCATCTAATTCAGCTAAGTGGGAATTGCACTATGACTTATAAAAAACAAATGAGTGCTGAGACTGATATGTGCATCATGCTTGTGGCTTCCTTCTAACTTCAGAGGAACAATGAATACAGAACCTAAAAACAAAATTCTATCACTGGCTTTCAGTAAGCATTCAATGCTATTATATATCTAGTGACATGAGTCCTACCCCAGCAGTGAGATTTATTAGTTTGAACTTTCAACAATAAGGAAAATCTATAAAACAGAGATGCAACCAAAAATAAAACATCACTTATTTTTACTAGCTACTAAAAGTTGTTAAGTGCACAACCCCTCCAGACTTAGTAATAGTTGATAATCAGTATATAAAGAAGAGGAATAAAGTAAACAAAGAGTATCTGTAAATGATTGGAATGAATTATTTTATCAACCTTCTTCTACACATCCCTCCATGAATTAGTGGGTGAAACTTACCAAGAAAAAACAGTGAAAATCACTAGTGCTGTGGAGGCAGAGTTAGAAGCTGGAGTACTACTTCTTTTGCAATAGGTACACCTAGTTGAAACATTTATAATTATGTTGGCTATTATAAGAGTCAGCACTACAGTTGGTAACAACTTTAATACTTGTCAATCTAATCAAATAAAACATAAGTAAATATGATGTTTTATTCCACAGTAAACAAACAGTGAGAAGAATGTATGACGTAATTCATATAAGCTTAAACAGGCCCTAGTTGACTCAAAGTGAACTAAATCAAGTGAATTTGCATTAGGAATAAAAGTGGATTCGCTTACCTCAATCTGTGAAATCACGAACATCCCAATATAATCAAGAAAAAGAAAAAATTGTTAAAGCATATTAATAGGAATAGGACCTATACCAAGAGGTAGAATAAATTATTTATACTAATACTCTACATGAAAACAACAGAGAACAAGATTTTAAGATCACAGTTTTTAATAATCTGGACACATTACAAATAATGGCTCCAGGACTTTGAGCCCAAAGAAAATCAGATGGCCTAATAAATTTGTGCGTAAAAAAATGAACTTTAAACCTAAATTTCCTCGAAAGTGTTATCCTAGATGAACTTTGAATTCAAACCTTTTAAGTAGGAAAAATAGGACCTGTAATCCAGTTCTTTTAAGTTATAGTGATTTTAAGACCCTAGATTTTCATTTTGTCATCATGATCCCAATTATAGCCTATTTATAATCCTTCCATTTTGTCCTTGCTAGGCAAAATGGGCCGTGGGGTAGACCGTAGAGGGAAGGAAATCCCTTCCCTTCCCAAGTAGGGGATTCCCCCCTCCCACCCCGATGTCCCACCCCATTGGATGGAGCAATGGCATACCCTTATATTTTTTTCTAATAATTAATTTTACAATTTTCATTTTGCATCTTTGGGATTTTTTTTCTTGGTCATTTGGCAGTGCGTGATTGGTTTAATGAGTAAAATTTGACGTATGGCAGACCTTCTATTAAAACCTAGACCTTGAATTGTCAAGTCCTAATTTGGCAAATGGTGAAAACTCATGGGAGTTTTGGTCAATTCCCTTTGTAAGTTTAGTCAATAAAAGTGATTACAGTTGAATGAGCATGCCACATTTTTTATTTGAAGCCAAAAATGCACTGCTGTATTACTTACATCTTAAGAAATGCTAGTTAATTCGAATCTACTGAGTTCTTGAGCTGCATTCTAGATAATATGTAGCACCAATCTGTTTAAAGAGTTACACACGCTAATTATATGATGAAAATCATTATCATGAATGGAACCCATATGCAGCAAGGTTTAATAGAAATCTTATTAATATACAAAATGAACCCATATAGAAGTATTCATACTAAATTATATCTACAAGAAAAAAAATATTTAAGTAAACTTGTCCATAGCGTGTCATACATATATAAAATATATAACATGTAATGTAAGTTGACTCAACTGTTGTCAAGTTGTATACTCTGCAAGTTTGTGGTATGTATGTGCCATGTTACAACTTACAAGAGGAAAATAATAGACCAAAACAGAAAGGAATATTATTTATGAATGCATGAAACGATTCTGAATGCGACTTCACCCATACAGCCGCTGGAACGGAGTTGAGATCCTTGTGATTACCAACTCTAACACAAACATAATTGTGTGTAGGCTACCAAAGAGATAAACATAATATGTGTATAATCTAAAGATAAACATAAACCCCTGTTACCAAAAAGCTAAATATTAATGTATCCAAAAACTTAAAATTAGCACAGGAGAAAGCTAAATATTCATGCAATGTTTCATTACCTCTAACCACCCAAAGGTTGTATGATTGAAACTAATATTTATGCAAGTGACCAAGCGACACTGATTCAATCATTCAAACTTGAAGCACAGGTCCATTGATGGCAACTTGTACAAATACTTATCATTTAATTTCACACCGGAAAGAAAGATAACTGGAAAATCAATGTGCATCTTAGTTTTACCATACAGAAACTCTGAATAAACAACTCACATTTTATTAAAACGAATAAACATAGAAAAACACATCAAAGAAGAATGATATATCACAGAAAAAATACAAACTTCACATTTGAACGAGAGAAGGTGATAGCAATTACCAAATCATTATAGCAGAAGGGATAGCAAATTGAAAGAACGGAATTCCTTTCAGCAATTAGTCCCTCTAAAATTACAGAGAAGGGTGGTTTCCTTTCAGAAAACTCTAATTCTTTAACACTGAAACCCTAAAAACCCAAAATTCTCAAATCCCCACATCATCATCCTTTCCCGCAAATCCTCAGTACCCAAACCATCAACTTAGGTCATAATCATGAGAATCACAAATCCTTGCAACTTTGAAATCCTAATCCTCTGTTTTCATTCACGAAATACAAACTAAAACGGACAAAAATTAGAGAGAGAAACGAACAGAGAGAGGAAAAGAAAGACGAACAGAGAGAGGGAAAGACTGTTAAGACCTCAAATTTCCGAAGGATAATGGCATACACACAGAGGTTAAATGCACAAATAACTTTCACTTCCATCTCAGTTCGTGTGTTCTTCAAAGTGAGCATCTAGGGTTCCTAACAAAGGGAAAGCGTATGAAGAGAGAGAAAGAGAGAGATACTCCCTTGCTAGAAGAGGCGCAACGGCGTGGGAAAAGGCGGCAACACGGCTGCAGCATGGCGTCAGCGAGAGAGAGAGAGCGCTCAGGCGAGAGAGAGAGAGAGCGCAGGCGAGAGAGGGCGAAATTAGGGGCTTTTAATTTTCGGGGGAGATGAGCATCTCGGGTTAGGGGTGGATAGTTTTAAAAGAATGGCGGCATTTTATTATCGCCGCAAGTTACTATTTTCGGCATTATTTTCTTCTCAAGAAAAAATTATGGCCACAAAATTTTTTTTATTGTTGTAGTGAGTAATTGTGGCAAGACAAAAACGTGACATTTGATTATTTTTTGATCAAAAATAACTTTTATCTACACTTTTATTTGTGGCAATAAATTTTTGTAGATAAAAATAAGTATTATTGACACAAATTTATCTTATTATCTACAACATAAATATGGTAAATAAAAGTGATATATTGTGGCAAGTTTTTTATGGCAGCAAAAAAGTTGGTGGCCAAAAGCTAAATATGTTGTAGTGTAAAAGCAACAGGCAATGAGCTATCGTTACACTTAAGCACGAAGAGAACAACCAATAGTAGGTCTCCAACATATTTATTTGGCCTCGTTTGAATTGGAGAGTGAGTTGAGCTCAATTCAACTTATTTATATTTTATCATTATATTTTTTTAATTTATTATACAAAACACATCACAATATACTTTTTTAAATTTCAATACATATTTTTCAAATTTCAATTCAACTTTTTTAAATTTAAAAAAAATAATAATATTAAAAAATAAATTAAATTCATCTAAACTCATCTCATCTTCCAATCCAAATAGAATAGGCATCAAATTGACGTTACATCAGCTTCATTATTTTTTATTTTCATTCTAAATTAAATGATTTCTATTAAAGAATCGAACTTTTTTTTATGGAAAAAATTTTTCTGTCGAAGTTGACTTTGATTGTTGATGAATATAATTTAATATATATAATAAATGGGTAATGTTAATTTAAAGATTATTAATACAAGTTTGAAAATTTTATTTTTAAATCTTTTAAAATTATAATAATATTTTTATTAAAATAAATATAATTCTTCTCATTTAATAAAGAGTCTATATATACACCCCGAGAACCCCAAGATTACACCTTCCAATTTGGTTCACACGATTATGTATTGTGCCTTTATTATATGCTTGAAGAGTATATATAAAAGTTTTGTTTTCCCCGAATATTATAAAGTTGGTTTTCGAATTTACCAAGAAAAACTTATAAAATTAATTTATTCAATTGTCAAAAAAGGAGCTTTATTAAACTATCACGTTTCATTTAAACATATGAAATGTGATTTTTTTTTTACAGGATAAGTTAAGAAGATCAGTTTGCCTCGATCTTATTTTTCTTTCATATCTAAAAATTTCTCGGCCAGATAAATATTTAACTTTCTTAATTTTATGAAAAAATAACTACTTCTTATATATATATATATATACATATATATTCAGATGAATCATGAAGGATTTAATTTCTTGAACCCATTAATTTCAGGAAGTACTGATGATCTTTATTCAATATTGATATTAGGAACATATTTTCAACGACAAGATGATCTTATTGTTGTTATTTATTTATTTATTTTGAAATTTATTGTTGTTAAAACTTTATGAAAGCGATATTAAATCGTGGGATCAAGAAATAATTGGAGATTACTATAAGGGACTATAACAAATTTTTTTTTTTATGGAAGAGACTATAAGTACATTAAATTGCGGCTACATGTATTGACATTTCTGATCTTTAGATATTGATCCTCACAATATTCAAGTACGTACTCGATCGCAAAAATACCAAGTAAGGAATATTTTTAGGCATCTTTTTAAGGTAATATTGTACATATCAAGCTCTTGGTGGAAGCCGAAGGAAGGTACACTAACAATATTAGTGGACTTTCTTTTTCCTTTTTCTTTATTCCCATCCAACTTTCCGGGTACCCTATCTTCCCAAGATCTTCCGGGGTTTGAAATAATAATAATAATAACAAAAGATTAGCGCTAATAGCATGCTTATTCTCTTTATGGATGAAATATTTTTACTAGCTAGCTAAGAACATTGACATTTGGCCTCTCATATTACTATTGTAGTTATTATTTAGGGACAAACCTATTTTAGCCTCCATATTCGGTCTCTTATTTTAACTAGGTGGATGGCCTTTGCTACAAATATCGTTTTCCATATATGGGAGACGACTATTCATGGTTAACTTCAACGACAATCTCTCATACGCCATCTCTCACTCTCTTGAGTCCTCTTTACTGTAGTCTACTTCATTTCCGTTCCTGTGCTCCATCACCGGCAATTTCTTCCTCACTTCCATTATATTTTGTGCCGGTAAAATCAAAACAATCCTATTTTTTGTGGTCTACGATTTTCAAACTCTCTCTGTAGGGTAATATCAAACCCCTCCATTCCTTTAATAATGATTGATTTTGGTTTGTTCAAGGGTTTATATTGTTGTCGATTGGGTTGATTTTGTGGTTATCGAGCAAGTTGCTTTCATGGGATTTTGTGGGTCTCTAATTTTGGCTTCTTCCCTTGCAGATTGGATTGATATTGTTGTGGATTTCATGGGTCTTTGATGTCGATTAGGTTGATACTCGACCGTGAAACTAAGGTTTTTTTTTTTTGCATTTGTTTGGTTGATTTAATCCATATATTTTTTTGCATTTCCGAAACTAGGAATTTTGGCTTGTGTTGATGTCGATTTGGTAGTTGCTTAATTTTTCGTTGGTGTGGATGTTATAGGATTGTTGTGGATTGTTACCCCTATGCTAATTGTTGTGATTTGTTGTTTAATGCTGATTGTCATCCTATTGCTTAATGCTGATTGTTGTGGATTTTTGTGGATTATTGTGGAAGTAATTACCACACTTGTCTTAAATGGTCTGTGAGTTTTGATTGTTTTTTAGATATTGGGTTGATGGATTGTGATTTTTGGTGTAAAAAAATGGTTTTGGGATGTGGCTATTAAGTTGTTGTTGTTCTCATTTAAAAATATGAAAGATCAACCATTTACTTTAATTTTTTTTATTTATTTCTTCATATAAAGGTTGAGTTTTACATTATAATCGTTTAGAGTCATTAGTTAACTGGAGGCATATATAGATATGTTTTAGTTTTGACTATCTTGTAGGAACTTATATCACAATTTGTTGCAGGATTTTTAATTTTTTATGAGGTTTGCATCTATACAAAGTCTAATATTTCTATATAAGTTATATTTGTTTTAATTTTAATTATTTACATGGATTCGGTTGTCTTGAGTGTTTGTAATGTCTACTTATTCTACTAGGTAAATTGTCGTGGATAAGACCTAGAGTGTTTGTAATATCTTCTAACATTTTTTGTTACTAATGTCTACTGCTTATTTGTTTGGGTTATAAACTGTTTGTAATATAAACTGCTTATTTACTTTTAATTACCTATTTGTTTATTTGTTTCTAATGTCCGCTGCTTATTCAATTTTGGACGTTTAAAATAGTTGAAAAAAATTTATTTTATAAATGATCTTATCAACAAATATAGGGATTTCAAAAAACAACCTTTAAGAAAAACATAGACCATTTTAAAAGATAAAAAATTTGTTTTGTACTAGAGATGCACATACCTATCATTATTCAATTATATTTGGATTTTTAGGGATATAGTACAAGTGCCTTGATCCGAGTTGTATGTTTAATACTCCTATCCCACATCTCACTATACCATTATCACTACACCATTTATCAACTCGTATCCATCCTCTAAAAATAACACTATTATCCTTCCTCTCACTGCACTATTATCAACACCTGATTGCATGCTCTATTTTTTGATTTGGGTATTTTTTTTGCTGCATGTTGGTACTAAATCGATCTATTATGCTGCATTTTGTGTGTTTATGTGTTGAATCCAAAATTTCAAGTTTCATGTAAATCTACAAATGGATTTTGATGATAACAAATGAATCCAAAGAATAAAAGAGTCTCAAACTCAAGTTGTCCACACAATATAATCAAGCACATCAAGGAAGCAAGCATGAGCAAGAAGGGAACAAGTTCATATTAAAATCATAGAGTAATTTTGTAAATCTCTTAAAAAATTTGAAATTAGGATTAAGGCTCAAAATTAATATTTTATCATAAAACATTAAAATACATTTTCCACATATGCATGAATATTTTGAAAATTAAATTTGAAAATTTTGAAAGATGATTGATTGTCATCTTTCACATGTACATGATATGATTAAAGGTTTGAATTTTGAAAATATTAAGATGATTGATTGTCATATTTCACATGTGCATGTTTTATTTGAATATTTTCAAAAGTGGTGGATAATTTTCTTGATTCATGCAAAAGGTAGATGTTTTTATTTAAAAATTTGAAAAGTAAAGTGTGCTCCTTTTGTCATATGCAAAAAGTAAAAGATTATATTTGAAATTTTTGAAAAGTAAAGTGTGCTCCTTTTGTCACATGCAAAAAGTAAAAAGATTAGATTTGAAATTTTTGAAAAGTAAATGATGATATTTTTGATATGAGAATCTTTTCAAATTTGAAATTGAAAACTCATTTGCCTATAAATAGCTCACTTGAGTTTTACAAAATATACAACAAGAGCTTACACATCTATTGCTAAGTTTTGCATCATTTCTTCAAAACTCTCATTCTCTATTTTCTAAAGTTTTGAGCCTTAATTCTTATTTTTGTTGAGAGAGATATAGGTTGCGCTGTATTGTTTCTATCTCACTCATTGAGGAGTGTACTTTAATAGTCTACCTACTATCAACTCTTGTATTTGTAAAAGGGTGTGTATAACCCTTGTGTGTGTAGAAGGTGTTCTACACGGGGAATAGTTAAATCACCAAGTGTGAGGTGATTGGAAGTGTAGAAGGTGTTCTACACGGGGAATAGTTAAATCACCAAGTGTAAGGTGATTGGAAGTGTAGAGGGTGTTTTACACGGATTCTTTGGAGCGGTGCTGCTCAAAGGTGTAATAGGTTTCTATCTCCACCTAAAGGAGATTGAATAGTGGATTTGGGAATCCTCAAGAGGTAGTTTGAGGCGAGGACGTAGGCAGTGGGGCCGAACCTCGTTAACATACTGAGTTTGCTTCTCTCTTACTCTTACTATTTATATTTATTGTTGTTTCATATTTTGTTTATATTTTATATTATATATTTGATTTATAATTGTTATTTTTTTAAATACAACTCAATTCACCCCCCCTCTTGTGTTAGTCATCTGGGCAACATTATGAATAGTTATTTGATTTTGGGTGTTTTATTTCATATCGAGTCTCTCTAGGGGATGGATGTCTAGGCTGTAGGCTGTGATGAGTTGGCTCAATTAACGAGTGTTCAGATATGAGGCGACATTGATATGACGGGGTAATTCATGAAGCCTAGATGACCAGCAATTGGTAATCGATTTTCACGACTTTGTAGCCATTCATGCATGCCTCATATTGGGCAACTGATATTACGTTAACATTTTACCACTCTGAGCCCTATCACAATTAATTTATATACTTTCACGTGTTTACATAGATTCTGTGTGTGTTTTATTACTTTGTTTTCTACAAACTTGAAGCAAAAAATAACTCAATGTCTGGGTTAAGTAGTAGCACAACCAGTGTGTCACCCTCAGGAAACACGCGTCGCAATGAATACCTAGTGTGTCTTTATGGCATTAAAACTTGTCGACGAATAGCACACACCAATAAGAATGATGGCTGCTGATTTTTCGGTTGTCAAAATTATAAAGTTAGTTTTCACATCCATTCTAGTTGTTTTCCAAAATTATACCACCCATTGAATTATAATTATACAACAATTGCATGGAGGTTTTGTAAATTTAATTGTTTAGGAATTTTTTTTGGTACTATTCATTTAATTATAAAACACTACATATTATAGGTTAATGCTTTTTTTAGGTTGGTTTATTATCGTATTTTATATACTCAAAAATCTCGTAATCCAAAAAATTTTATACCTATATTTTTTTTTGTAGCCAATTGAAGTTGGAAATAATTAAACAAGGAAAAAGACAAAATAGTAAGTGGTTAAGAATGAAAATGAAGATAAGAGAAAAAAATAATAAAAAAAAATTAGACGAATTTTATTTTAATATATGAAAAAAATTATAGGAGATGGGATGTAGGAGGTTTTTATTTTTTAAAATGATTAAAATTTAAGAAAAAATTATAGGGAGTGAGATTTTTGATTAAAATTTTGAACAAATTATGAGAGAGAGGATGTGAGTGCTCTTTGATTAGATATAGCTTACAATCCACAAAAATGTGATAATTTTACAAATTAAGTAATTAAGGTCTCTTTGCCAAGAGTTGTAATAAAGATGGAGCAAGTCAAAACTTCTTAGGACATATTTATGCAATGAGATGAGAAGAGAATTCTGTAAATAATAGTAAAAGAATTTGTGAATAATAATAAAATTATTTGAGTTAAGATATTTGTTGAAGTATGTAGCTCATATATGATATGTATACAACAACAAGATGACAGACTATATGTGACTCATATCTGATGTGTATAATACGATACAGAAGTACTTTTATAAATTTTCTTAAATACGTTCGTATACCTAAGATTAATATCCATACATATTATGTAATCCTAATTTTGATAATAGAGAAATTTTCGTCGTTTGCTCCTTTGGATGTAGGCACACTACAAAATTACGTAAATCTTTATGTGATTTTTATCTTATTTTTTCTTTTGATTAATTCCGTATTATTTATCGTAATTGCCGCATAATCACAATAATATTTTATTAGGTTTTAAAAGAGGAGAATGAAAAAGTCAAATACAAATATTATAAAGTTAATATATTATTAAAAATAATTTCTTAATATAATCTTAGTTTTGAAATTTGAAAAAGTAGGATTATTTTTTATTTTTTGTTTGAAAGCTTGAGAAAATTGTAATAATTAGATAAGAAAATTAAAAATTAAAAAGTGTTTGTGTTTAAATAATATATATTTAGAAAAGAAATTATGATTTTTTTTAATTAGATGAGATCATATCACTTCCCAAACAAGCCCTTAACAGTAAGGCCAAATCTCATTGTATTAAGCAATAATCAATATAAAACAATTCAATAGAATTGAAATTCATTTAAGAATATTGAAAGAGATAAATAAGGAATATTATTATTTCGTACTCTACAAGACTCATTTTGCATATAGATATGACTTCTAGACTCGAATTTGTTTCTAATTATTAAACATTAAGGGGTCATGGCCCCATTGGTTCTGTCCTTGCCAATAAAAACAAGAAAGTGTAAAGTTTTTGTTCCAATCATGGAATTAGTTTGTTTGGAATATAATCTTTTTATTTTCTTAATCATAAAAAATGAAAAGTCTTCATTTGTAAGACCCAAATGGTTGGAAGTCTTGCGGCCTATATAGAGAAAAGGGTGAGCATTTTCTTTAGATGGATGTTTAATTGAAATGGGTTTTCTATGTACTCACTACGAACTTTGGGTTTTGGTAGGCATTATCTAGTGCATGCCAACTGCAAAATATAGGGTGCTACCAAGGATGGTAAGATGAGGAATTTATTCAAACCTCTATATAAAAAAGTCCTATTTTATATGTTCTACCTTAAATATTCCCTTGTTACTTTTGTATCATTAAATTATTACTTGGTTGCACGTCAATTTGCTAGATAGAACATCTATATCAAAATAAATATAATCTCATCGACATAAACTAGAGGTTGAGTTTTCAACACTACAAACAATTTATAAGATATATAATAAATAATAAATACACATCTTTCTATCAGTTTAAAATTTTAAAATAAGTAACGATATCACATAGAATTAAAATAATTATTCTATGTTTAAATTTTAACTTTACACTCTAAAATAGAGATTAGGTATTAGAGTTCGAAACCCCCTTCCTCCAAGTGTATAAAAAAAATTAATTGAAGAAAATTCCACCTATCGGGACCATCAATAGTTTCGTTCTCAAATTTAATATTTCATTCTCAATAGTTTCGTGCCTGTTCTTTTGATGTGAAAGTTTAGCCCTATGTGTATAATATATAAAATATAAATTGAGGTGTGATAAGACTTTAAATTCGGTGGCCCCAAGTACGATAATGTCCTCTTAATATCTTATCAGCAAAGCAGGGGCAAATGATCTTGTGAAGGACGCGTAGGGAATGGGTGGGGTAAGGCGCCCATATAAAAGAAATTAACACAAATCATTCCGAGTCTTTTGGCATGATGAATGGAATAATTAAAGCAGCTAGAGAGCCAGCCACGAACGAAGCCAAGGTCCAAGAAATCATGTGCGCGCCTTTGCTTTTGGACAAAGTAAATATTGCTAAAGTCAGAAGCAACGGTCGAGCTAGCTTGGAACCTTTTCTTTTAACTTTCTTTTTCATCGACTAAAGCTATGTATTATGTGTGTGTATATATATATAGATGCTTGCCCTTTTATTTTATTCAAATGTCTTTTTCTTTCATATGGACTTAAAACATTGCTTTGTGTGTATGTTTATGGAAATTAAATTCATAATTATATATTCTTCTTTTATTTATATATTTTCACACTTATTGTCTTTAAATGTTTATATATATTATTTATTTGTGTTTGTGTTTACAATAATTCTATGATCTGTAAATCTTTACACCACATGTTATTTACGTGTCATAATTTGGTCATTTGAAAAATAAATTTTAAAATCTGAATCTTACAAATTAGATTATACCATGTGAATAGTGTGTGGCATAAAATTAAAAATTTCATGAATTAAGTTATAATAATTTATTGGGTTTTAAAAAATGTGAGAGAAAAAGTTGAATAAAAAATCTATAAAATTAAAAGATTTTGTTGAATATAATTTTTTTTAATATTTTGAAAATTTTATCTTATTTTTTATATTTTATTTACAAGTTTATAATGATTAGATCTAAGGCATGCCAGTTTATGAATTTATTTTTTTAGGACTTTTGTATAGTTGTAGCACTTCTCTAGTTATCCTCTAATGATAGTGAGGTGTTTAACCGTGATATTTGATTTAAAACTCATTTAGGACGTTTGATAGACATGATGTTAAGATATAAAAATAATAATAAATTTACATTTTTTTATAAACTTAATTTTTTTGAATAAATAGTAATTTTACATTATATTAGAGTAGAAACCTGAGTTTGGACATTAACTCTATATTCTATATTATTTAATTAAATATGTCACATGTTGAGCTACTCATCGAATGAAACTCTAGCCTACACGCATGAGTTTTAAGATAAAAAATAAATAATATAATCTGCCTATTATTGGCTTAAATTTATAAGATAAGTGGTGATTTTATAATATAATAAAATTAAAAAATCTCAAAGATTTTACGGGCAAGACTGATGTTGGGACAATGAAACTTGTCTTTGTATTATTCTTGAAATTTTTTTCTCGCATTAGTATTGGTTGGATTGAAATTAAGCTATAAGGTTATCCACATTGATATCCAGCTAGAAGCTCATAACTATAATGTCCAAATAGAAAGTCATGTAGTTGTCACTTGTCAGCTAACCCATTTTGCGAAAAAATAGTTTAAGTAACAAGAATAAGTACGTACGTCATTGTTTATATTTACAATCTAGAATTGAAATATAATTTTCTTTTATTTATAATTTTCTTTACTTCTAAAGCCAAAAGTTTAAGTTATGAAAAAATTTCATTCTTTTTATATATATATATATAATTTATTTGGTCTTAGATAGTTATATATCTAGCTTAGAATAAAAAAAGGATAGTTATATATCTAAGATTTGAGTTAGATATATGGTTTGTTTTCAGAGGATATGGATATTCTTTTGTGAGTTTTAAAAAATGCAAAGATGAAAAAAATTATTCGTTCACCAAATCGTTTTTTCATTAGTAATGATCTACGATTATTTATAATAGAATCGCTAAAAAAAAAATCGAGTGAAGATGTTTTGATCTTGACTTTTCTTGATAAAAAACAGAGGTAAGAAACAAAGAAACGTCGCGAGAACGTGGATATATAAGAACAAGTTTATGGACCGAATTGGGTGGGGCTTGGATCCAGATCATTTAGAGTTTTTGTTCAGATTTTAAAGATCTATAATAGAAGAGAGATATAAATGTAAAATAAAAAGAGAATATTTATTAAGATATGAGAGACCATAGTTGCAATCAAAATTTTAAATTTTGTTTTGATGACTATTTTGGTTGAGATACTAGAATGAAATATTTTGATTTCAGTCTATTCTGATATACCGTTTTGAGATAGATATTATATGAATAAATTATATATATAATAATTATAATCTAAAATAAACATACATACAAACCTTAAAAATATACCTGCCTTATAAAGTTAATAATATTTCTTAATAGTCAATACAAGTCTTAAATACATGTATTTATAAAATCTAATACAATATCATAAACTCTCAATCTAACAATTAAAAGTCATAATCAATATTCTCCATCTTCAATAAAAAAAGTAAATTGAAATTCATCTTAGGAATTAATTCTCTTTCTTTATCTTAACATTAGATCTACATATAATATATATAAAATCACCTAAAATGTTTCATGTACACTAGTTATAAGCTGCGTGATTGAAGATAACAAGATCAAAGATGTAAGACATGATTATTTTTCATATCATTCATATAACATAGGAGTCAGTTATGGAGGAGAATTGGACTTCGATATACACCAGTAAAATGAGATGTGCGATTTGGCTGGCGTCGATGGAATTGTGTCGAAGATCGATTGGCTGTGGAGAGCAGTCTGGATCACTAGAGATTGACTAGTAGTGGAGGTGACGCCATCTATGTTGCTGTGGCTGTGGCTATGGTTGTGGCTGTGGCTGTGGCTCGTCAATGGAGGCTGCGATTGAGTTTAGAGTTGATTGGTGCGATTTGTACGAATGTGATTTTGTAAATAGGGTAGTGTTGTTGCGTTTCTCTTAGATGCGAGTTCGAGTTTCAGAAAAGAGGAAAGAACTAGGAGAGTAAAGTGTAAAGTGTAAACCCACATGAGTTTGTGACCTAATTTGGAGTAATTAAAAAAAGTGTTTTTTGATTCTGGACCAGAATTCATGCTTTCATCGGAACAATCAATTCTGGCTGGAATAGATTAGCACGATTCGAAACACCCAAAATTTGGATTGGTGCGGAATGCAAAAGTTCACCGTTTCGGTTACTGTTTTGGAATGAAAAATTTCGACTATTCCACCTGGAATAAAGTAAAATTTGAAACTTTGATTGTAATTGTGCATGCATAAGTGTCATGCATATTTAAAAAAGTAAATAAATATGACTCATGAAAAAATTAATATTTTTAATAATAAATTTTACTCTTTTATAAATTGACTACATAATATTTATGTATTATATAATTATAAGTAGCATTACTCAGAGGATTCACATACAAACATTGGGACGTGATTTAAGTGATCAAAAGTGATGACCATCAGACCAGATCAGAGCATCCGAAATTTCTTTGTCAAGTTATAACTTTTACAAGCAGTTTTGTGAGCCTATCTATCCGTACCCATAACCTCACCTCACCTCCCCCCCCCCCCCCCCCCCCCCCCCCCCCAAATACAGAAATAGCATACAATATTATTAGCCCATGGGCCTTGACTTTTATTTTGTCTTTTTTGACAACATAGGTGGAAGGAACTATTAATCCTATTTTCTCACATTTGCTTAACGAGTAATGTTATACACTATATTATCATCTCATTTTCATCTTATTAAATAAAATATGATATATTTATTATTATTAATTGATTATTTAAAAAGATGAAAATGAGATGTTAAAGTGGTGTATATAATCTTTTTTACTTAATAGAGAGATATATATATACATGTATATATGTATATGAACAATTATACATAAAAGTTCTATATTACATATATACCTCCACTTAATCAATATGTGATTTCTCATTTTTGTTCTTAATGTGTGTTTTTAAATAAAAGGGCAAAGATAACAAATTGAAGGAAGTATGTAGTATAAAGCTTTCTTGTAACATATATATATACACATATCGTCATGTATATATATGACCTGCACTATTATACATTGATATATATAGATATATATATATATATATGTATAATTATATATACATATATGTATCTTCGTTAAGCTTTTTCATTGTTATGTACAAGGCCGGCTCAATGGTAAGGTCACTTAGGCCATTGCCTAAGGTCTCTACTCTATACAAAAACAAAAAAAAAAAAAGTGAATTTTTTTTAAATTAATAAAAACCATTTCATTAAATAAAAATTTAAATATTTTTTATATTTTCAATTTGTACAAGGTCCCAGGATACTAAATTTAATATTTAATACAATAAATTATTTATATTTTTAAATAATATTTCAAGATTTTGTTAAATGGAGGTATAAAATTTGCATTAAGACCTCATTTTAAGTTATTTTATCAAATATAAATTCAAAAAATTAATTCAAATATTTCAAATAAAGTTTCCTTTGATTGAAGATTTTAAAAATATTCTATATAATAATTTATAAGTTATTATATTATAATTATAAATAATTTATTTAAATTTTGTTTAAAACCTCAATAGATATTGAGTCGCCCTGATTATGTATATCAACACTTTATAGTGAGGAGGTCAAGTCAATGATGGATCGCGATAACTGTAAAACAGTTTTTTATTTTTATTTTTTATTATTATTTCAACTAGATTTAAAAAAAAATCACAATATCAGTTAAAAACATCTTTTTAATCACTAAATTTTAAAAAAAAATCTCGAAATCTAATCAGAATATATTTATCTGTAAAAGTAGCATTTTTCCTTTATATTAGCTAATTATTTAAGACATAATACTGTACGTAGCTCCAATCGATTTGATGCTCTTCGATCAAATAAGTGCTGCGCGCAATGAAATCATTTATGTTTCCTAACGTACGGCCCAAGCATTTGATAGACCAAGCCCGCTCTCTAAATTCTAACGTGCGATACAAGAGGACATGGGGAAGTGGGAGACCCAGATCATAACATGCTTCGTGGTCGGCCAAAATTATTCTAACAAAGACGGGTGAATTTTCACACCCAATTGGTGGGCAAAAATAATGCACTTTAGTTGCAACTACCTCGATCACAAGCCCATATAAGACAGATTACTGGGCCAAGAAAATGGGCTTAAAGTGGAAAACAACTTTCTCATAAAGCTACTAAAAAATAAAAAAATAACCATCCATCCACAATATCATGTGAATGGAAGATGTGTGTGCAGGTGTAGAGGGATATCGTGAGAATGGATGATGTGTCTCAACCTAATTGGTATCCATTATTCTTAGAATAGTAGATAGAACCAGTCCAAAGAGGGACTGTTCCCAACACAACTGAGAAATGTAGCATTTGCGGCTACTTTTATCTTCAGTGACAATATTTTTGTTTTATTGGTTGGGTTATTTCTTTGTGTCAATTAAAAGAATCGTCAAAATAAATTTTTTTTTCTGGCAAAATTTAATCGTCGCAAAATGTCTGGTCGCAATTACTAGGTACGAAGCAATTTTGCCCTCATCACTACAAATTAGTCGTCGCTACAAATCCTTTTTACGACGGATTTGTATTGCCGCAACTGAGTTCACCGAATAAAAGGAATTTCTTTATGTTATTTTGCTTATAACGGTTCCCCCCTTTCTCTCCAATAGAAACTACATGAATCAATTTCATTACCGTGGGAGGTTTGGTTGTGTATATATAGAATGAATTTCTTGATGTTTTGTACAATAGGAGTTGAGAAACTTAAGGAGAATATTTATTGAAGAAAATTAGGGAATCTAGCAAGAGATTGACCTTTAGTTGTAGTTTTTTGGATTTTCTTTATTCCTTCTCATTCTATGCTTTCTAGAGGTGGAATATACATATTATATATATTTTTTGTGTCTTGGGTTCTTCTCCTTATGTTTTGTTTGGATGATCCCAATTTTTGTGAAAAGGTTTACCGATTGCCTTGTTTTTGTTTTTGTGTGGCTAAAATAAAGAAGACTATGTACTTGCTTGGATCATGTTATTGTTATTTTCCATACTCTATGGCATATCTTGCAGCCTACAACAATTCTCCATGGTGAAATATGTAGCTGGATGTACTAAATAATGGGCAATGTCCGTAGATGCTAAAATTATTTTCCACTTGCTTTAATATCTTTCTATGATTCAACAATGTCTGCCACTATATATGAATTAAAGTAATCTTGTGGTGAAGAAATGTTGCCTAAAAAGTTTCCCATACATCCTAACGCTGATAGCCCTCGCCCTTAATGCCTGTTTCAACGATTTTATTTTTGTCGTAAATAATTTTTTACGACGGATTTTCTCTCAAAAGGAATACTTTCTGGGCATTTTTTAGCCTTTATGGTATTTATTTTTGCTGGAAATGCTTGTTATAAACAAGTTATATTTGTTTGCATTTTGTCCTACGTGGTTGTTTGTTTCCTAATATTTATTTCTTTTATAATAGTTAATTGCTTGCTAATAAATTAAAAATGTTAGATTTGGTACAAAATTATATATGTCAACATCATTCAAATAACCTTAATTTCGTACTTATATATGTGAGATGCACCACTGTTGAGTCTTAAGTTTTACACAATACCATAAGATATATCATAATATAATATAAATTTACTAGTGTTGTCTTTTTCTAATCATTGTTATCTAGCTACCAGTAACTCATCTTCATAAATACATCAGCTAGTGTCACTTATCAGAGGTCAAGCTAGAAACCTTCTTTATACGTGTCACTTACTAGATAGAATATTGTCCAATTCTTGCTGCCATAAGTGTAGAACTAGTCATTCTGAAAAAACCAACCAACAAAACAAATAAACAAGAAAGCATGTGCAACTATTTTTAGGTTTTAGGTTTTTGGCAAACTTTTTTTCGGCGCATGTTTATTTTATTTCGAGCTAGTTGTGTTGCTAGAAAGGATAAGAATTTTTGTCAATTTAAAAAATGGCCGGAAAAAGCCTTACTTTTTTTTTTTTTTTGAAGAAATAAGATTAGCTTTATTAATCCATGAAATCGAAATTTACAATGTGTCCAGTGGACTGAGTAAAATCAATTTACAAGTCAACTAAAAGCATACTGAAGAACAACTTCTAATTCTCAATAGATTAAAATCTGTGAGATTAAAAGACTAATAAAAGGCAGCATATACAAATCTCATTCTCCAAATGAGGAGAGCACTTAAATTCCAAAGATCTAAATCCGAGACATTATTTCTTCAATACAAATTTTTCTGTACAAACAATATTCACAACAATTAACAAAATTAGACTACAAAAATAGAAAAACAACAACAATAACAAGGTTGTGTGTGGTGGCTCGTGGAACTCACGCGCCACCCTAGGAGTTGATCGCCACACGATCTAAGAGCTCCGCTGTCCCGGATCCGAACTGCACCACCAACAGCCAACTTGATCCACCAAAACGAGAACACAGAGAAATAATTCTCCTTTAGTCCCCGCGCATGAGGAGCATGCGCCTCGCCAATCCATAAAATCTTCTGGCGATGGCTAGATCGGCGAACTGTTAGAGCAGTAGCATCACGCGTGGTGGTCATAGGAACCCCGAAGCTCACGAACCAGCCTTCCCAACCTCCATAACCTGTAAGTCACCATCAAAACCAAACCCCTACATAGTGGCCAGGAAAAAGTTTTACTTGGCTATATATTAGCGACAACTTTTGGGCAGCCTAGTTTAGCCATAATTGCTCAATTCTAGTAATTTTGAGGAGTATTTTTGGTAATTATGATTGTCGAAAATGTGCTTATTTCTTGTAGTGCAACCACGAGATATATTCTTCAAACTTTTACTTTAATAATTGATGTGACAAATTTAACACATAATTTTTTATCAATTCTAACATAAATTGATATTTTCATCATTTATAGTTGTCGAGCGTATGTTGAAGTTGATATTCTCATTGGATTGACTAAAAGTCAAATCTAATAAGAATTTAAATATTCAAGATTATTTTAAGTCTATATTGGATTGTCCAAAGACCAAATTTTTTAGCTTTTGTGAATAATAAAACTATACCAAATGCCAAATATAGCCGATTAGCTAGAATGATCAAATCTTTTATTTTATTATTTCTCTTTCATACTTCTCTCCATTAGCCAAATCATTTTATTCTTTCTCTTTAAAATCATAATTTCGTTAAAATATGATTATTAATTAACATATAATAGATAAAACATTTAAATATGATAAAAATAATTAATTTAATAATTACAAATAATTAAATATTTTTTAATTATTAATTATTATGTATTTTTATAAATGGACAATCCAACATGAAAATTTGATGTGAACAATCAAAATAAAAGTTAGTTATATTATTTTATTATTATACTTTAAAAAAATGGTCATTCCAATGTAGAACTTATATAAATAGAATGACCAAAAACTAAAATTTGAATCACATTGACTAAAATTGTATTATAGTAATGACCAATCCAATAAAAATATTCTAACTGATATTCTGGTTGGCAAAATTACAGGAGAGGTAGTGGGTTGCTCAACAATCGACTTCATGAATTATAGTACTGGCAAGTTATTTTTTTCTATTTTACATTACTTTATTGTTTGAAACAAAACATGCTATTTTTTAATTAGAAATATTTTAATTGATTTTTATATTGCAGCATTAAAATATAGGTAGCATAGAAAATATCTCATATTCTCAAAATTAGTAAGAAGGTGAATATCATATTTTCTTGGAATATTGTAAACTAAAAAGTATTAGTCTATTTCATTACTTCCTTACTTCAATGTGCTCTTACTTGATCCCATACAAGATGACACAAAATGATGAATCACAAAGAAAAAAAAAAACAGCCAATTTGTAATGAATTTAGTGGAGGGACGGCAGCCGCCCCCTGTTCCACCACTAAATAATGTGAATGACCCCACCACTATTATATTAAATTTGCATAGTAACTTGCATAGTAACTTGCATAGTGACTTGCATAGTAACTTGCATAGTAATTTCAAAGCCTATAAATAGGGGTTTCAGTTGTAATGAAATTCATAAGAAAATATAGAGAGAAAGAAAGTTTCAATTTTTAAGAGTTTCAGAGAGAGTTTCTTATTTCTCTTTTACAATAGTAGTTCCTTTCTTTAAGTTTCATAACACGTTATCAGCACGAAGGTTCTACCAATTCTGAAACTAGTGGCCTTATTCCTCTGTAAGTTTTTCAATATATTATTTGAAGTCTTTAATATATTTTATTGATAATTATCTGTGTGAATTTATAAATATATTTTTTGAGATACACATATTTATTTCATTATTTATATATGTAGAAAATGGCAAATCTTACAAAATTGGAATTTGTTGCTCTTGATATATCTGGGAAAAATTATTTATCCTGGATACTTGATGCTGAAATACATCTTGATGCAATGAACCTGGGAGAAACTATTAAAGAAGGAAATCAAGCATCCCTGCAGGAACGTGCTAAAGCAATGATTTTCCTTCGCCACCATCTTCATGAAGAATTGAAAACTGAATATCTCACGGTAAAAGATCCCTATATTTTGTGGAACAGTTTAAGGGAGAGGTATGAACACCAGAAGACTGTTATCCTCCCAAGAGCTCGCTCTGAATGGATGCACCTGAGGTTGCAAGATTATAAAAGTGTTAGTGAGTATAATTCCGCACTTTTTAAAATAAGCTCAGTATTAAAATTATGCGGTGAGAAAATCACCGATGAAGATATGCTAGAGAAGACTTTTACTACATTTCATGCCTCGAATGTGCTCCTGCAGCAGCAGTATCGAGAGAGAAAGTTCAAGAAATATTCTGAACTTATATCATGTCTTCTAGTAGCTGAGCAAAATAATGAGCTCTTATTAGAAAGCCACCGTACACGCCCTACTGGCTCAATATCATTCCCTGAAGTGAATGGTAATAGGTTTGCATCATTCCCAGAAGTGAATGGTGCATCCTTTAGAAGAAATCGGGGGCGTGGACGTGGACGTGGTAGAAGAAATTATAGAAATGTTGGTCATAGAAATGACAACATTAAAAGGGATTATAATATACCATATCACCAGAAGTGGTACAATTCAGAGAGGGGTAAAACTCCTCAAAATAATTCTTCAAAGAAAAGTGAAGAGGTGTGCCATAGATGTGGAATGACTGGACATTGGTCACGTACCTGTCGTACGGCCAGGCACTTAGCTGATTTATATCAAGCTTCTGTTAAAGGAAAGAATAAAGTGCATGAAACAAATTTAGTAGAACCATCAGATGATTTATTAGATTCAGTAGATGTAGACGTTACTCATCTTGATGTATCTGATTTCTTTAATCATCCTGATGGTAGTATTGAACACTTAATTGGAGATGGAAGTGTTCCACTCAATTAATGTATTTTCTTTCTATCTGTAATAAAAGTTTTTATATATTTTGTAGAACCATGGATCACATTGATGAGCATTTTATCTCTGAGTTGAATGATAAAGATATATGTCTGGCTGATAGTGCTACAACTCACACAATTCTCAAAGAAAAGAAATATTTTCAAAATCTAACACTGAGTAAAGCCTATGTCCATACCATATCAGGTTCATCGGATTTAATTGAGGGCTCCGGAAGAGCTTATATTGTGTTGCCTAATGGCACCAAATTTTGTATTGATGATGCTCTATTCTCTTCACAATCCAGAAGAAATTTATTAAGTTTCAAAGATATACGTCGTAATGATTACCATATTGAAACGACCAATGAAGGCAGTAAAGAGCATCTTCTTATTACTAAAACAATATCGGGCCAGAAGCTCGTTTTAGAAAAACTGCCTGCTCTATGTTCTGGATTGTATTATACAAAAATGAGAACAATTGAATCATATGTGGTAATGCACCAGAAGTGCATTGACCCTAAAGTATTTATGACTTGGCATGATCGCCTTGGACATCCGGGTTCTATAATGATGAGACGAATTATTGAAAATTCACATGGGCATCCCTTAAAGAATCAAAAGATATTTCTACCCAATGAATCTCCGTGCTCTGCATGTTCACAAGGAAAGTTGATTATCAGACCATCTCCCTCAAAAGTCATTGTTGAATCTCCATCCTTTTTACAAAGGATTCACGGAGATATATGTGGGCCTATTCATCCATCAAGTGGACCATTTAGATATTTTATGGTTCTAATTGATGCATCTAGTCGATGGTCACATGTTTGTCTTCTTTCCACTAGAAATGTTGCATTTGCTAGACTTATTGCTCAGATAATTAAACTACGAGCACAATTTCCTGAGCATCCAATTAAGACCATTCGATTGGATAATGCAGGTGAATTTTCATCTCAAGTTTTTGATGATTATTGCATGTCAATAGGAATAGATGTTGAACATCCTGTTGCCCATACACACACACAAAACGGTTTAGCTGAATCTCTGATCAAAAGGCTTCAATTAATCGCTAGACCTTTACTTATGAAATCAAGACTACCTATTTCTGTTTGGGGACATGCTATACTTCATGCAGCATCTCTAATTCGCATTAGACCATCTGCATATCATAAATATTCTCCATTACAGCTTGCATTTGGTCAACAACCAAATATTTCTCATCTTCGTACTTTTGGATGTGCTGTATATGTTCCAATTGCACCTCCGCAACGTACAAAAATGGGTCATCAACGTAGACTTGGGATATATGTTGGTTTTGATTCTCCATCCATTATTAGATACCTTGAACCCCTTACAGGAGATATATTTAAAGCACGTTTTGAAGATTGTCATTTTGACGAATCAAATTTTCCGTTAATGGGTAAAGAAAAATCGGTGCCTGAAGCACGACAAGATATTACTTGGGATAATAAGACCCTGTCTCATTTTGATCCTCCTACAAATGAATGTAAACGGGAAGTTCAAAGGATTATTCATTTGCAAAATGTTGCAAATCAGTTACCGGATGTATTTACTGACACTAAAGGTGTAGTAAAATCTTATATTCCTGCTGTTAATACTCCAGCAAGGATTGAAGTCCCTGAAGGACAAATTGTCAAAGCAGCAATAGGTGAATCTAAAATACGCCTGAAGCGTGGAAGACCTATTGGTGCAAAAGACAAAATTCCCAGAAGGAAAAGAATACAAAATGAATTTGGTGTTCCTGAAGAACACGTACCCACAATACAGGCCACAAATATAATTGATGCTCCTAAAGAGCTTAAATCTTCTATTCCAGAACCTCCTGAAGAGGAAAATCTTGAAGAGTATAAATCTCCTAAAAAGGGACCTTCTGAAGAGGTGTGTCATGAAATGTTTTCCCCTGAAGAGGAACAAGTACCTGAAAATAATGAGATCTCAATACATTTCATGAAAACTGGAGAAATTCTGGATAGAAATAAAACTGTTGTCGACAACATATTTTCATATAAAATGGCCCTTGACATTACCAGAAGTAATGAAGAAAGTGAGCCAAAAAGCGTCGAAGAATGTCGACGTAGAAATGATTGGCCAAAATGGAAAACAGCTATTGAAGCTGAATTAAATTCGCTAGCGAAACGAGAAGTATTTGGACCTGTTGTCCAAACACCAAAGGGTGTAATGCCTGTTGGATATAAGTGGGTATTTGTACGAAAACGTAATGAGAAAAATGAAATTGTGCGGTACAAAGCACGGCTTGTCGCACAAGGTTTCCTGCAGAAACCCGGGATTGATTATGAAGAAACATACTCTCCCGTTATGGATGCAATCACATTTAGATTTTTGATTAGTCTGGTTGTTACAAAAAGATTAGAAATGCGGTTGATGGATGTGGTCACTGCATATTTATATGGATCCTTAGACCATGATATATATATGAAAATCCCTGAAGGATATAAGATGCCTGAAGCATCTACAAGTACATCTAGAAATATGTACTCAATCAGACTACAAAGATCTTTATATGGTTTGAAGCAATCCGGACGCATGTGGTATAATCGCTTAAGCGAATATCTATTGAAAGAAGGATTTGAGAATAATCTTATATGCCCATGTGTTTTTATTAAGAAATCAGAATCCGGATTTGTCATTATTGCGGTTTATGTTGATGATTTAAATATTTTGGGAACTCCTGAAGAGATCTCAAAAACCGCTATATATTTAAAGAATGAATTTGAAATGAAAGATCTTGGCAAAACAAAACTTTGTCTCGGCCTGCAGCTTGAGCACTTGCCAAATGGAATTTTTATTCATCAGTCCATGTATACTGAGAAAGTCCTAAAGCATTTCTATATGGACAAATCTCATCCCCTGAGTACTCCAATGATTGTTCGAACACTTGATGTGAAGAAAGATCCATTCCGTCCTTGTGATGACGATGAAGAAATTCTTGGTCCTGAAGTACCATATCTCAGTGCAATTGGAGCTTTGATGTATCTTGCAAATTGCACTCGACCAGATATTACATTCTCAGTTAATCTGCTTGCAAGATATAGTTCTGCACCAACTCGAAGGCATTGGAATGGCATTAAACATGTCCTTCGTTACCTTCATGGTACGGTTGATATGGGATTATTTTATCAACGTGGTTCAAGTCCAGAATTGATTGGGTATGCAGATGCGGGTTATCTTTCAGATCCACACAGAGGTAGATCTCAAACTGGATATTTATTTACTTATGGAGATACTGCCATATCATGGAGATCTGTTAAGCAGACACTATCTGCTACTTCTTCAAATCACTCAGAAATCATTGCTATTCATGAAGCAAGTCGAGAGTGTATTTGGTTGAGATCAGTTATTCAACATATCCAGGAAAAGTGTGGACTTCCTATGATCAATAATAGCCCAACAATCTTATATGAAGATAATACTGCTTGTATCACTCAAATCAGAGGAGGATACATCAAAGGTGATAGAACTAAACATATTTCACCTAAATTCTTTTATACTCATGAACTTCAAGAGAAAGGTGAAATTGATGTCAAGCAGATACGATCTAGTGATAATCTGGCAGATTTATTCACAAAGGCGTTACCAACTTCCACATTCAAGAAGATTGTGCATAACATTGGAATGCGAAGACTCAAAGATCTTTTGTCATGCACTTTTCAGGGGGAGTAAATGTGCTGATTGTACTCTTTTTCCTTCGCTGAGGTTTTGTCCCACTGGGTTTTCCTCTGCAAGGTTTTAATGAGGCAATCTTAAAGCACTTGTGGATACATAAGAAGACTGTACTCTTTTTCCTTCGCCATTGGTTTTTCTTCCCACTGGGTTTTTACTTGGCAAGGTTTTAACGAGGCAGATTCCTTATGAGTGGTCATTCAAGGGGGAGTGTAATGAATTTAGTGGAGGGACGGCAGCCGCCCCCTGTCCCACCACTAAATAATGTGAATGACCCCACCACTATTATATTAAATTTGCATAGTAACTTGCATAGTGACTTGCATAGTAACTTGCATAGTAATTTCAAAACCTATAAATAGGGGCTTCAGTTGTAATGAAATTCATAAGAAAATATAGAGAGAAAGAAAGTTTCAGTTTTTAAGAGTTTCAGAGAGAGTTTCTTATTTCTCTTTTACAATAGTAGTTCCTTTCTTTAAGTTTCATAACACAATTGACATATTGAACTAATATTTTTGTTAGACTTGTATTAAACTTGTCCTAAACACGTTTGCTAAAACTAACAATATGATAAATTTATATTAAACTATGTTTTATTTTGAACTATTAATGTTTTTATTTACTAATCTATACAAATATGTAATTATTATACTTTATTTAACTATCATGTCTAAAAATATTTGTTAAAACTTACATTTTTTTTCTTATATATTAAATTATTGGTTGATTAATTTTTTATGAAATGTATACTATTTTTGTAAAATAACCATTTCATCCAACTAGGCAAACGTGCACGTTGTTCTTGTCCTAACTAGTGTATATAATATATATATATATAGAGAGAGAGAGAGAGAGAGAGAGAGAGAGAGAGAGAGAGAGAGAGAAATGCTACGGTGACTATCAAATGTGCCCACGATGTGCATGCTAGTACGAATGATTTATATATATATATAATTATTTTTAAGCATCTTTAATTATTGAGATATTGAGAAATTGCAAGAGATGGTGGGCTCTCATTGGCGACAAGAGTTATGGAGGCGGTGGGTACTTTGAAAGAAAAGAAGGATTTGTTGATTTGGCTTCTGGATAAAAATGATGATTTTTCTACAAAGTCGGCTTGGGATATTCTTCGGATTAAGATGCCATTTTCTGATTGGTATACATGGGTGTGAAATAATATGCTTCCAAACAAGATATCACTCTGCACGTGGAGGGCAAATTTTCGATGTTTAAATGTTGATGCTAAGGTACAAAAGATTGGTATTCCTCTTGCTTCTTGTTGTAATTGTTGTGACGGGTCAGATGGAAGATTTAGAGCATGTTCTGGGCAATCATGGACAGTTTGCAAGATCTGTTTGGTACCATTAATTATTGGTCTAATGCCTCTTATTCATGTGACTTGTAGTTTGTGGAGAAGGAGATGTGTAGCTCGAATGGATGGTAAATATGAGAATTTGGGAGTGGTTTGGAGAACTATTAAGTACTGGCCCTCGTGTTGTAGCTGAGAGGCCGATGTCCAAGGTGACTAAGCTGTCTAATGCTGAAATGAATATTTTGAAGCGTTTGGAAATACAAACTGTGGAAAAATGCAGTAGAATTCCTCGTGTTGTTCGCTGGTCTATGCCTAGGCCGGGAAGATTTAAATTGAATATTGATGATAGTAATTTTGGTAATCCAGGAGGGGGTGGTGGAGGAGGTGTTTTGAGGGATAATACCGAAAGCTTATCGTTGCTTTCTCTAAATATTTTGATCACTATTCCAATAATGAAGCTGAACTCAGATCAATTTTAAAGGGGTTGAATATATGCAAGTAGTTGAGTTTTGTTGAGGTGGACATTGAGTGTGATTCTTTGGTAGTTGTAGATTTGATCTTACATAGTTTGGTACATTTGGAATTTTTGGGATGAAGTTTTGACTATTTTAGATGCTTTTGATTATATTATTCAACATTGCTTTCGGGAAGCTTAAAATTGCTGATCTATTGGCTAAGTCTAGTGTAGCAGGGGTGAATAAGGTTGTCCATATGGTTGGGTTAAAAATATGAGTGTACATATTTAGTAATCATTCTATATTTTTCATATATATATATATATATATGTATATATATAGTGGACGGGGTTGTAAGGTGTAGGGCTGCACAAAATACCCGTATTCCGATCCGATCCGTTATTCCGTTTAGTTCCGACTCGCATTTCCAATCCACTATTCCGTTTGGTTCCAACTCAAATGCCCGATACCCGACTTAAAGGTTTTTTTCTTTAACACACACTTGAGGCATTCCCTCGGCCCCGGCCCTGGCCCTGGCCCAATTTCTCCTCTGCTTTCTCCCCGGTTCACAAATTCGCACACATATTATCTCCCCAGCGACAACTCTCTCTCTCTCTCTCTCTCTCTCTCTCTCTGCGGTCGGTTTCCTATGGAACGCAAGCGAAAGATTTGAACGGAGCTGGATCTTCTTTTCACTTTTCAGTCGACCTTGTCAAAAGGCACTGGCATCTGGCCTAAAAGCGAGATTCCAATAGAGGAGCTAGGGTTTTCCGACTGCAGATTTGATAGAATAGGAGGGAAGAAGAGTTATGCAGGCGATGTCAATAACAGAGTTGGAAATAGAGAGGAGAAGAGTAAGATTGGCGCCGAGATGAACATCTAATGTTTTAGGGTGTTTTGGTTTGGAACTTTTGTTGTGAATTTAGTATTGCAAATGAACGTTTGTTTCTTCTTAAGTGATTTGCCCAAGAATAAATTTGGGTAACAGGTTGCGAATCTAGATATAAGTGTTGAGCTAATTATGTTTGTTGCGAATCTGGGTATAAATTTTATTTCATGTTGAGTTAATCACGTTTGTTGTGAATCTGGATAGAGATTTTGTCTGTTGTTGAGTTAATCACGTTTATTGCGAATCTGGTAGAAATATCATCTTTAAGAAAAAAATAGAAGAAGAATGAAATGAAGAAGAAACAGGTTATCGGTTAATCGGGTAACGAGATATCGGAATTGGAATGTTGTCGAGTCGAGTCGGAATTGGGATAGCGGGTCGGGTCGGATCGGGTGAACAGCTTTAATAAGGTGTAGTACCATGGAGTTAGTGTAACCATTGGTTTTTAGAAACAAAAATTATAGGGAAAAACCTGTGTTGCGGCACACAAATTTTAAAAAAGTATTGTAGGGGTGTGCTACAGTGCCAGTATGCTACTATATAACGAGGTTTCCTAACCCAGCCTTTTAAGAAATAAGCTCGTTACAAAGAAAGAGATAACGTTAAGAATGAGTTGTATTGCAAACCAACATTCAAAATTAATATGATTAACACAATCCCTTAATGCCTAGGATTAGAGGACGGATAATTTGATCGACACGTGGCCCCACAAAGCTCAAAAATAAAGCAACAGCAAATGCTAAAAGCTAAATATTGCTGGTACAAGTTGAATGACATTTGAAATGAAGTCGGAATTGTTGGGACGTCATCCACACCTAAAAGAAAAAGAAAAAGGCAAATAATGGCCTTACAAGACAAGAATGAGGTCATTTTCAAAAGCAATTGGACGGGGAAGGGGAAGAGGAAGATGGATTCATGCATGGTTTCCACTTTCCCTTCACACGCAGTTTCAAACAAATTAAGGCATCAGCCTAGCTTCCTGGTCGTATCTATGTACTGGCCAATAAACGACATGATGATCATCTAGTAATTATTATCATGTAGAAATGAAAGAGCTGCATATATATATATATATATAGCATTTGGCGCTTGAAGAAAGCACCCTTCATCACGACACTATTTCATGAGTTGATCAATTTGGGCTGGTTTTGTTTTGTGGATCAGTTTACCTATTTAATTACTTCTAAACGACAATCAAGATAATGCGTTTTCATGTCCTTTAATTGCATAGAAACTTGCATCAACTTGGTTAATGTTTTAATAATTGATGTGAATGATCCGGATACAAACCTCCTACTTAGATAGGATTAACATAGGGCTAGTATCCTTAAAAGATGGATATAAAGTGGCATATTTGGTATTATTTCCTATCATGGTTTCCTTTGTTTTTTTTGAAAAAGATTGTCGGTAATAAGGAACGTTTCAACGAAAAAAAGAAAATTATTAGAATCTCTTGAAGTATATATTATAAATGATTTGCTATTCTTATCTTATTATAGAATTATCGTATCATTAAAATTATTTGTATTCCCAATAATTTTTAGTGGTCACATTAGTTACATACCATCGAGATGAGTGCAGGGAAAACTTGTCAAGTTTTAAGTTCATTATATTTTTAAACTTTTTTTAAAAAAATTTTGATTCATGTGTACTGAAGTTGTTAAACCAAGATTTTCTTCGATTATTAAATCAAATTAATGAAATTATACATATATATATATATTTTATATATACACATGCATAGACACCAAAGAAGATAAAATCTTATATATGAAAGAAGAAAAATGCCACAAATAAAAAAAAAGATGAAGTGTTCTCGACTTTAAAATTCTATGCTGTTTCACGTTTTTTCAATTTATGATCATTTAACATTTGAATGGATGACGTGATCACTTATCTACCAAAAGTATTATAAGAAAAATAATTATCTATGACAGATCATTATATATGTGATGAGAATGAATATTTGTGATCATTATAAAATACTTATTTTGATATAAATTAATTATTTATTTTAACAAAAAGTAATTGATCACAACGGATAAATATTTTTTCAGTGAGAATACAAAATGCTATGGATGAAAGAAAGAAGGCAAGAGTGTTTCTTACCTCCTAAATCCCATGTCCAAAAGATTTAATTTATTTTAATAAATATAAAAAAATTAATTAAAAAATATAGAATTTGAAAAAATTTATGGACTTCACTTATTTCTTAAAATTGATTTAATAAAAAAAGATTACACATTACTTATAAATATATCCAATACTTTATCTATAGTATTTTGAAATTATTTTTCAATACATTTCTTCATGTGCATGCCAATATTTTTTCAAGTCTTTATCTGAGAATAAATAGTGTGAGTCTCTATTCACCCCATAACAAGTTTTTGATATTATGAAAAAAATTCATGAGTTTAACTCAGTTCATAAAATCGATTTAATAATATATGATTATACATTCCTTATAAATATGTCTAACACCTTATCTACAAATACTCTAAATTATTCTTCAATACTTTTTTTCATGTGCATACTAATATTTTTTTGGATTTTTATTTCAGAGTAAATAGTGTGAGCTTCTATTCACCTTATAACAAATTCTGATATTATAAAAAAATTCATATATCTAACTCATCTCATAAAATTTATTTAATAAGATATAATTATATATTTCTTATAAATATGTTGAATATCTTATTTATAAATAATATAAAACTATTCTTCAACAAACATAACAGAATAAAAACAAAATATAGTTTTCAAATCCGAACAGCTTGCAATTAGAACTGTTCTCGACACATGACCAGGTGCTAATTTCCTGACTTTTGCAAAAAGAACCCATAAAATTTCCAAAAGTTGAATTTGCAAATCAGACTTAAGCAGCTCAAAACTTGGTTGCCAAAATGTAAACCCCGACGGCAAGATCGAGCTCCCGTGGCGTGCAAGCGAGGAATCCCAAAGGGCATCTCTGCCTTGGGTGTTGACCGATCGACACGTACGATTTCAAGACACTTCACCACACAGGACATGGACACGTACGCCAAACTATAGATGCACCAACGTTGGCCAATCAAATAATAGGACCCTCATCGTTGGACTCGATTTGACATTGATTCCCAATACTTATCCTTGAAACCAAGTTGCATACGAAATGAAATGGCCTTTTGTATGATTAGCTATCATTGTCAAGCAGCTTGCTTTCCCTTTTTTTTTTTTTCCTTGTGATTTAACCCGTTACTTTGTGATCTGTCTGTATTAGGCGACTCAATTGTGATCCTCATCATCTTAGCGATGACTTTTTATGGTCTTATTCTTGCACCATCATCTTATCCTACCAAAAGTGATAGACATCAATACAATGATGATTTACAAATTCATCTCACTCTTAAGGTATAAAAATATATAATAAAATCAATATTTTTTTTGTTAGTTTAAATTTTTAAAATAAGAAGTGATTTTATATAGTATCACAATTAGAATTTTGAATTCAAATATTGATTCTATATTCTATCTTATTTAATTAAAAATTCACGTGTTAAATTGTTCATTAAAAAAGTTTAATCTATCCGTAAGTGTGAGTATTAAGATATAAAATATATAATAAAATCTATTTTCTATCGTTAACTTAAAATTTTAAAATAAGTAATAATTTTATAACCACAACTTATAAGAATACTTTAAATTCTTTAGATTTCATACCTTCATAACATTTATTGAGCATTCAAAACCTTTTCAGAAGTTTGATCAGACAATTATAGATTTCGTATCATCTCTTTTATTTGTTTATCTCTCTCCTAATCTCTAAGCCCTCATTTTGATTTAATTCATCTCAATTTTATCATTAAATTTTTTTTAAATTTTCATACAAAATATAATAAATAATTTAACTTTTTAAAATCTCAATTTAATTTTTATTTTTATTTTAAAATAATGATAATATTAAAATATAATATTCTAATAATATATTACTCAACTTTTAAAATTAATCTAATTTCATCTTTCAATCCAAACATGACCTTAGGTCATAGGTCTTTAAAATTCGGGTAAGAAACTATAGAAAATTCAAATACTCAAAACTCTGATTTTTTTTTCCCGATGATTTAAATGTCAACAATTGAAGTTGGAACGTTAGGGGAAGTATTTTTGAAGTGCATGTAAAAAATTATGCACCGGGAAGTGCATGTAAATTCAAATGTTCGTTGATCAATCTCAGACTAGTTTTCACTTTTCAGTATACGAATATGTCAAAATCAAATGAATACATTGGATTAAAGCTTTTTAAATCTGATCACTACTAATCAAAGGGCAATTATCTTTAAGCTAGCATGACAGCATAACTACAAGAGGCCAGATCCATACCACACACAGATCCAGATCACATCGAAGTTGACATGATGCCACATGAACAATTCGATAAAATTTCCCTTTTAAATGAGATGGAGTTCAGATTCTGTTTGGGCTGAAGGAAAAGTGCGGGAAACAATGCACTTCCTTTTACTTGCCCGATGCAAGTTTATGCAGACCATCATTATTAGTCAAGATCGGGTAGAAAATACAAAGTATAATAGAAATTGAGATGGATAAGAGGGGGAGGAGTAACTTTAACGGCTATATATTTCTTATTGTACTCAATTGTGAATAAATACCAATCTCATAAGTCTCTATTTATTTGGAAATTACATGAAGGTGAGATAAGTTAAATAATCTAATAATTATAAAATTATATATCTTAATTTGATAATTACAAAAATAAAATCACTTGATTATGATAATATCCACTTAAATTATAGATTTGTTATTATCTTTTACACCCATCTCTCTAGGAAATTTTGAAAATTTAAATTTGAAACTTGATCAATGTATCACTTACATACATTATCGCGAATGAGATAATATAAATAATACTGATGATGAAGTGATAGACATATATCAAATGATCTGGAGCCATAGTCGACAATACTTTGATGATGATGTGCCAAAACCAATAAATGGTAACAATAGACCGAAAGATTAAGCCAACATTAATATGTTAAAAATGGTCTTGCTCAACTATAGGACCAACAGCAAAAAGCTAATTAATATTTGGGGTCTCAAGCTATACTCTCACAATGGACTTTAAGGAACAATAATTGAGCTAACGTGGTAATTATACAATTACTCTAAAGGTGTTGATTTAGACAAAATATGGTAAAATGACTATATATATATATTGTGAAAGAGGTAAAACAAGCGAAGGATTGAATAGAATGTGAAATTTTTCACAAGATCGAAATTGGTGTTAACTAAGGGATATGATACCATAAAAAAATATATAATAAAATTGAAATAGAGAAATTTGACAGAATGGGCCGAGAGAATGGAAGAGACTTTTGAGGGCTACCCTTTTCCATTTTCAATTGTGATTAAAGACAAATCATGATAGGTCTCTATTTATAGAAAAATTAGATAAATATGATATAAGGTAAATAATTTGAGTATGGGTTTTGCTAAATACAAAAAATTTTGTGCAGAAATTATGCAGGAACAAGTTTAAAATTTTACATAAACTAAAATTAAAAAAAGAATCATTTATCTAATACAAACAAAACTAAAAATTAAAAAAAGTTGAAACGCTAAATATAATCAGAGATGAATTATAACTTATTTCCTATGCAATTTCTACACAAAATTTTCTATAGGTATCATTTTCCTTTGAGTATTATGGAAATCAAATCACTTTTCTTTTCCTTTTATTTTTTAGAGATCAAATCAAATGATCTCTAAAATGACAATATTTCAATCAAGAGAAGCATTCTTTTTAACTTCTAAGATTATTCAAAACCCAAGATCAATGTTACAGAGGAAAACAAAAAATTTATTCTCAAGTCAGTGTGTAGAACACACTCAGTAAAGAGCTTACATGACCTAATTTATTTTTAAAGATAAATCTTAAAATTTAAATCTTACTATTTAAATAATATAAGTAGTCACACTGTCTTGAGAATATAATATCTCTACCAAGAATTCTCCTGACTAACCAGTACTTGACTCTAGTTATCTATTTTATCCATTTTCCCTACTGAGCATTTCTATCCCAAAAATAAATAGTATATAAGCATGGTGGGGGGGAGTGGGGTTGAAAGTGCATTTAAATAGTTTTATTATACCATCCCATGTAAATATGCTTGCACACATTTTAGAAAACGCAGAATGCAAAAAAAAATAATAATAATAATAATAATAATAAAAGCAAAAGAAGGTGGTCAAGCCTCAAGGCCGTAGTTTCACTTTCTTTTTTGTTTCTTCTTTGAGAAACTGCACAAGCTTGTCTTTTTCTCTATCTCCCCTTTTCCATTAAGAAAGACGCTTAAATGGCATACTGTAAAAGTGACACGGTGACAACCATAGATATTTATATATTTATTTATTTATTAAAAAATATCATTGAAATGGAAAAGGACAAGATCACAGAAACGACACCAAAGGCACAAGAAGGTGAATGGCACAAGATATCCAATCCCATTGGTTGGGGTAATCCAAAAGTCCCAAGATATCTACTTTCTTCATGTCCAACTATATATCCTTCAGCCCTTCTCCTTGATCTCAGAGTTGTAAAGAATTTTCATTTCATCCAGGGGGGGGAATTGGAGTGTTCATATTAGCTGAAATTAAGAACTTGATTAACATGAATATTTGTCATTACGGTTGAGAAACAGAAAAATGGAAGGAAGGGAATGCATGTCTTACATGAGTACTCCAGCAGTTGCAGAAGAAAGACTGCATGATGATGATGATGATGATGATCAAAACCTCAGCAGCCAACAGCCAAGAAAGAGGACGAACAAGAAGATGATGAACAAGAAGAGATTTAGTGATGAACAAATCAAGTCATTGGAGTCCATTTTTGAATCAGAGACGAGGCTCGAGCCAAGGAAGAAGGTGCAACTGGCAAGAGAGCTTGGGCTGCAACCACGCCAGGTTGCCATATGGTTTCAGAACAGAAGGGCTCGATGGAAGTCAAAACATATAGAGCAAGAATACAGAATACTGAGAGATAATTACGAGAATTTAGCATCTCAGTTTGAGTCCTTAAAGAAAGAGAAGCAATCCTTGCTCAAACAGGTATCCTTCTCAAATTTCTTAGCATCTTAGTTGGAGTACTACAGTCAGATTACAAAAAAGTAATTTCACAAGCTGACGTTAGATTTATGTGACCTGTCAGATCTATTTTAGAATAAAATTAACTTTGCAATTTGACAAGCCATAGTAGTTTATGGGTTTACTCTTGTCTAATCATTTTGTGGCTAGTGTATTTCCCATCTAAAAAGGCATTCCAAATATCTCTGCAAAATTGAAACCATTAAGCATGTTATTTGCCATTAAAACAGTTGCAGAACCTAGGTGATCTGCTGGGTGAAAACCATGATGGAAACGGGGAGAGCAGCAAGGGCTTGGAAGGAAATAGCACAGTAGGAAGATCAGATGATGGAAGTTCTGACAGTGAGACTAAAGCAAAGTCGAGTTGCTTGCAGAAAGGAATGGAACACAAGGGAGTAATGTTCCCATTGGAAGATCAGGAGAATGGCGTTGGAAACTTTGGGGAGGAAGGACAAGGACACGGATCTCTGAACAAGACCGAACCAAATGGTCCCATAGCATCACTCGATGAATGGTACAGTTCCTATGATTCAGGTGGTCTTCTTGAACACTTATGCAGCAGTTCAAACTGGCTAAATTCTTGGACTTGAAAAATGCACCTCTCAACTTAAATGAAAGATCAAAAGAAACACATGCAGGAGAGGGAATGTGAATTGGATGGCTCGAGCATCCAAAACTAAAGGTCGATTGGAAATCTCGCACTCATGACATGATTTGGCCAGAAATCAAGAACAAAAATAAATTGCAGAACAGAGAAAGTGAAGCCAGCAAAGAGGATTAGAATTTAGAGGTTCGTTCAGACATGTTGAATGTGTGCATGATTTGTGAGGCAAGAATATGTACTTCGTAAAAGTCTGAAGAGCATCAAAAAATATAGAGAATGTTTGAGATGGTTGCTTGAAAAATATAGCATTATAATGCTTGATTATGTGAATTATAGCTTAATTTCGACTGAATTCTTTGTAGATTTTGGAGTTCTTTTTTCAGTTCCTAGAATGTATTGAGGTACTCTTTTGTATACTTCTTGTACCTGGGCTATGCCATGCCTATTTCATTCACCTTAATAATACTTCTTATTTATCAAATAAAAAAATAAAAAAAAGATTTTGGAGTCTAATTTAACTTAAGATGTTTACAAGACAATATATTGGCACCCACAAGCCAAGACTGTCTTCGAGGTTCCAAGTTAGCTTTATTTCGATATGGCAAACAAGATGGCTTCAAAAGAACTTCAGCATGTATTCCCATTCACAATCATCCTAAAAAGAAAAGGCTATGTGAGTTTTGATAAACTTGCAACATTCTGTGTTTAATGCTTTTGTATAATGGTCTTGAATTTAAAGGGTGATTACACCTACTTTTTTCAATGTTTAACGGCATTGAAGTCCAATACTTCAAATTAATTCAAGACACTATTTTTTTTTTTTTTTTGAGAGAAGACACTGTTATATCTATGCTCAGAAAAGAACATTTTGTATGTATTTAGTTCAAGGCCGAATGGGAATTCTCTTCCCCCTCAGACATATCCTCACAAAATCTGATGTACTATATTTTACTGATGGGAGATTTACGATGAGAATTCTATGATGTTATTCTCATTTTGATAAGGTTTTTCAATGCAAATCACAGCTTCTTGAATTGCTTAATTTAAAGAGCAGCCACACAGAGTGAGCCGATCAACTGAGAAGAGAATTTTTAATTAAAAATAACGGACCATATGAATGTGTTGACAGTTTGGCCGAGTGGTCTAAGGCGCCAGATTTAGGCTCTGGTCCGAAAGGGCGTGGGTTCAAATCCCACAGCTGTCAATAATTGTTGTTAGTTTTTTGTTTTAATTTTCGTTAGGCCTATTCGTAAGATTTTGGGCTTTGGAACTAGGCTAAACCTGGGCCACTTTCTGACCCATCAGTTCTTTGGGTGAGCCGTCTTTTAGCACGTATTTTTTCATCATTTTGGGCAACAAATCAATTTCAGTGGTAATTTTCTTTCCCTAGTCTCGAACTAGATCTCTATTGAAAATGAAAAGGAGATATGCTAATAATTTCTTTCGAATGGGTTTTTTTTTTTTAACTAAAGAATTAAAAAATTGTTTTTTTAATAATGATATGATTTTTTTTAAAACATTTAAAACTATCAAAAATTTTATTATCAATAAATAAATAAAATTGCCCTTTCGAAAGAAATTCGACTTACATCCCCTCGGGTAAGAGAGAGCATTACTGGCCAAACCGATTGGACCGGTCGTTTTGGGCTGGATCGGACCAGACCAAGACTGATCTTGGTCGGTCCCAGTCCAAAATTCCTGGACCGAGTAGAGTATTGTTGGCAATAATAACTATGTATATAATATATTTAATATCAATGTGTTATTAAATTACTATAACTACATAGAGTATTGTTTAATAAGAGTATTAGTATTACTGTTATGTAACTTAAAGAAAGAAACTACTATTGCAAAAGAGAAATAAGAAATTCTCTCTGAAACTCTTAAGAACTGAAACTTTCTTTTTCTCTCTATATTTTCTTATGAATTTCATTACAACTGAAGTCCCTATTTATAGGTTTTGAAATTACTATGCAAGTTACTATGCAAGTCACTATACATAATTTAATATAATAGTGGTGGGGTCATTCACATAATTTTAGTGGTGGGATAGGGGGCGGCTGCCGACGTTCGTTCATTACACTCCCCCTTGAATGACCGCCAATAAGGAATCTGCCTCGTTAAAATCTTGCCAGTAAAAACCCAGTGGGAAGAAAAACCAATGGCGAAGGAAAAAAAGTACAGTCTTCTTATGTATCCACAAGTGCTTTAAGATTGCCTCATTAAAACCTTGCAGAGGAAAACTCAGTGGGACAAAACCTCAGTGAAGGAAAAAGAGTACAATCAGCACATTTACTTCCCCTGAAAAGTGCATGACAAAATATTTTTGAGTTTTCGCATTCCAATGTTTGCACAATTTTCTTGAATGTGAAAGTTGGTAACACCTTTGTGAATAAATCTGCCAGATTATCACTAGATCGTATCTGCTTGACATTAATTTCACCTTTCTCTTGAAGTTCATGAGTATGAAAGAATTTAGGTGAAATATGTTTGGTTCTATTACCTTTGATATATCCTCCTCTGATTTGAGTGATACAAGCAGTATTATCTTCACATAAGATTGTTGGGCTATTATTAATCATGGGAAGTCCACACTTTTCCTGGATATGTTGAATAACTGATCTTAACCAAATACACTCTCGACTTACTTCATGAATAGTAATGATCTCTGGGTGATTTGAAGAAGTAGCAGATAGTGTCTGCTTAACAGATCTCCATGATATGGGAGTATCTCCATAAGTAAATAAATATCCAGTTTGAGATCTACCTCTGTGTGGGTCTGAAAGATAACCTGCATCTGCATACCCAATCAATTCTGAACTTGAACCACGTTGATAAAATAATCTCATATCAACCGTACCATGAAGGTAACGAAGGACATGTTTAATGTCATTCCAATGCCTTCGAGTTGGTGCAGAACTATATCTTGCAAGCAGATTAACTGAGAATGTAATATCTAGTTGAGTGCAATTTGCAAGATACATCCAAGCTCCAATTGCACTGAGATATGATACTTCAGGATCAAGAATTTCTTCATCGTCATCACAAGGACGGAATGGATCTTTCTTCACATCAAGTGTTCGAACAATCATTGGAGTACTCAGGAGATGAGATTTGTCCATATAAAAATGCTTTAGGACTTTCTAAGTGTACATGGACTGATGAATAAAAATTCCATTTGGCAAGTGCTCAAGCTACAGGCCGAGACAGTTTTGTTTTGCCAAGTTCTTTCATTTCAAATTCATTCTTTAAATATATAGCGGTTTTTGAGATCTCTTCAGGAGTTTCCACAATATTTAAATCATCAACATAAACCGCAATAATGACAAATCCGGATTCTGATTTCTTAATAAAAACACATGGGCATATAAGATTATTCTCAAATCCTTCTTTCAATAGATATTCGCTTAAGCGATTATACCACATGCGTCCGGATTGCTTCAACCCATATAAAGATCTTTGTAGTGTGATTGAGTACATATTTCTAGATGTACTTGTAGATGCTTCAGGCATCTTATATCCTTCAGGGATTTTCATATATATGTCATGGTCTAAGGATCCATATAAATATGCAGTGACCACATCCATCAACCGCATTTCTAATCTTTTTGTAACAACCAGACTAATCAAAAATCTAAATGTGATTGCATCCATAACGGGAGAGTATGTTTCTTCATAATCAATCCCGGGTTTCTGCAAGAAACCTTGTGCAACAAGCCGTGCTTTGTATCGCACAATTTTATTTTTCTCATTACGTTTTCGTACAAATATCCACTTATATCCAACAGGCATTACACCCTTTGGTATTTGGACAACAGATCCAAATACTTCTCGTTTTGCTAGCGAATTTAATTCAGCTTCAATAACTGTTTTCCATTTTGGCCAATCATTTCTACGTCGACATTCTTCGACGCTTTTTGACTCACTTTTTTCATTACTTCTGGTAATGTCAAGGGCCATTTTATATGAAAATATGTTGTCGACAACAGTTTTATTTCTATCCAGAATTTCTCCAGTTTTCATGAAATGTATTGAGATCTCATTATTTTCAGGTACCTGTTCCTCTTCAGGGGAAAACATTTCATGACACACCTCTTCAGGAGATCCCTTTTTAGGAGATTTATACTCTTAAAGAGTTTCCTCTTCAGGAGGTTCTGGAATAGAAGATTTAAGCTCTTTAGGAGCACCAATTATATTTGTGGCCTGTATTGTAGGTATGTGTTTTTCAGGAACACCAAATTCATTTTGTATTCTTTTCCTTCTGGGAATTTTGTCTTTCGCACCAATAGGTCTTCCACGCTTCAGGCGTGTTTTAGATTCACCTATTGCTGCTTTGACAATTTGTCTTTCAGGGACTTCAATCCTTGCTGGAGTATTAACAGCAGGAATATAAGATCTTACTACACCTTTAGTGTCAGTAAATACATCCGGTAACTGATTTGTAACATTTTGCAAATGAATAATCCTTTGAACTTCCCGTTTACATTCATTTGTAGGAGGATCAAAATGAGACAGGGTCTTATTATCCCAAGTAATATCTTGTCGTGCTTCAGGCACCGACTTTTCTTTACCCATTAACGGAAAATTTGATTCGTCAAAATGACAATCTTCAAAACGTGCTTTAAACATATCCCCTGTAAGGGGTTCAAGGTATCCCCTGTAAGTCTACGTTGAGGGCCCATTTTTGTACGTTGTGGAGGTGCAATTGGAACATATACAGCACATCCAAAAGTACGAAGATGAGAAATATTTGGTTGTTGACCAAATACAAGCTGTAATAGAGAATATTTATGATATGCAAATAGTCTAATGCGAATTAGAGATACTGCATGAAGTATAGCATGTCCCCAAGCAGAAACAGGTAGTCTTGATTTCATAAGTAAAGGTCTAGCGATTAGTTGTAGCCTTTTTATCAAAGATTCAGCTAAACCGTTTTGTGTGTGTGTATGGGCAACAGGATGTTCAACATCTATCTCTATTGACATGCAATAATCATCAAAAACTTGAGATGAAAATTCACCTGCATTATCCAATCGAATGGTCTTAATTAGATATTCAGGAAATTGTGCTCGTAGTTTAATTATCTGAGCAAGAAGTCTAGCAAATGCAACATTTCTAGTGGAAAGAAGACAAACATGTGACTATCGACTAGATGCATCAATTAGAATCATAAAATATCTAAATGGTCCACTTGATGGATGAATAGGCCCACATATATCTCCGTGAATCTTTTGTAAAAAGGATGGAGATTCAACAATGACTTTTGAGGGAGATGGTCTGATAATTAATTTACCTTGAGAACATGCAGAGCACGGAGATTCATTGGGTAGAAATATCTTTTGATTCTTTAAGGGATGCCCATGCGAATTTTCAATAATTCGTCTCATCATTATAGAACCCGGATGTCCAAGGCGATCATGCCAAGTCATAAATACTTTAGGGTCAATACACTTCTGGTGCATTACCACATATGATTCAATTGTTCTCATTTTTGTATAATACAATCCAGAACATAGAGCAGGCAGTTTTTCTAATACGAGCTTCTGGCCCGATATTGTTTTAGTAATAAGAAGATACTCTTTACTGCCTTCATTAGTCGTTTCAATATGGTAATCATTATGACGTATATCTTTGAAACTCAATAAATTTCTTCTGGATTGTGAAGAGAATAGAGCATCATCAATACAAAATTTGGTGCCATTAGGCAACACAATATAAGCTCTTCCGGAGCCCTCAATTAAATCCGATGAACCTGATATGGTATGGACATAGGCTTTACTTAGTGTTAGATTTTGAAAATATTTCTTTTCTTTGAGAATTGTGTGAGTTGTAGCACTGTCAGCCAGACATATATCTTTATCATTCAACTCAGAGATAAAAAGCTCATCAATGTGATCCATGATTTTGAAGTAGAAGACCACTAGCTTCAGTATCGGTAGAACCTCGTGCTGATAACGTGTTATGTAACTTAAAGAAAGAAACTACTATTGCAAAAGAGAAATAAGAAATTCTCTCTGAAACTCTTAAGAATTGAAATTTTCTTTTTCTCTCAATATTTTCTTATAAATTTCATTATAACTGAAACCCCTATTTATAGGCTTTGAAATTACTATGCAAATTACTATGCAAGTCACTATACAGAATTTAATATAATAGTGGTGGGGTCATTCACATAATTTTAGTGGTGGAACAGGGGGGCGGCTGCCGACGTTCGTTCATTACAATTACAAATTTTTCTAGTAGTCTAGTATAGTCTATAGAGTCATATACTATAGACTATAGTCTATAGTTAATTAGTTACTATAATTATTAGTTATAGTCTTATAGACTATAGTATTGGAAATTTGGACTAGTATTAAGTTTATAACTTTATATATTTAGTAAATTAGTTTTAATATATTATTATTTCCTTTAATGTATAAATATAGATACATGTGACTTGTGAGTATTAAAATAACATCTAATATAGTATATATTAGTTAAATTAGTATAGTTAAATTAACAAATAACATGTTAGTATTAAAATAAGTTAATAACATCTACTCATCTAGTATAGTATATGTTAGTTAAATAACTTCAATTTATAATACTATAACATGTTAGTTATAACTTAAAGTATTAGAGTCTTAGATTATTGATAGTTGATACTAAATACTAACTAGTAACTACTAAGTTTATAACTATATATGTATATGATTTATGTAATATCAATGTACTGATATATTCTTTATTCTATAAATAATTATATATATATATTATATTGGGGTTTAACTTGTTTTGTAATTAAGTTTTAATTAACTTTATAATATTCTAATTAAGTTAACAAATAATATGTGTTAAATATATTTTAATACGTGTAATTAAATGATATTATATATATTTTTTATATTTTGGCGATGACATATTTACTGTACATGTGAAGTGTATATTTTTTAAGTTTGTCTTAGGATGTTAAAAAATAAAAATAAAAATAAAAATAAAAATAATCTATAGAATATCTATAGTAAAAGAATAATATAAGTATAGTAAGTCTATCATTATTAATGTTGGATGTACAACGTACTTTCTCTAACTCATGACTAGATAATAAATTTGTAGTCACATTTGTTCATACCAGACCTAATGGACTGAATGGACTGACGGGATCGGACCAGACCGAAATGGACCGGTCTGGTCCGGTTCTATAGGTTCTCAGTTTGGTCTAGGGAGGGAAACCCCTGGACTGAATAGGTTCGATCCGGTCTGGTCTATCAAATCTTCCCAAAACCAACCGAACCAAACTGAGCTCTCTCCTACTCAGGAAATGTAGCACCGCTGAATTAAAAAATTCTATTTATTATTTATACACCACAAATAATTTTTTCTTTTTTATTTTTAAATATTTTTTCCTTATCAAATGTGTAGCGTATTGATGATAAGTAGAAGAATTCCATTAGTTTAAGATAAATTAAAAAAAAAATACAAATAAATGTGAGATGTGATGTGTATGAAATGATGAATAGCAAAGCTTATTAGAAATCTTGTTTTTTTTAGCACTCTTATTAGATTGGTTAAAAGCCATCCATCAAAAAGTATATTTTTGCACAAATATCAAAAAATAAATGTCATAATTTATCAAATATGACAATAAAATGTGTAGAAAAAAATTCAAAAAATAATTGAAATGAATTGTAAAACTAAAACAATTTCTAAAAAACTAAAACAATTGTTAAATTTGCATATTTGATCAATTGTGGTATTTATTTTTTGATATTTATGTAAAAATATATTTTTTTAATAAATAACTTTTAATTAATCTAATGAGAGTACTCTTAAGCCATATAATTCTTCTAGCATCCACTTGATTATTATGTCTATAAATGAAATGCATATAGATCTTCACTGACGTAATCTTGTATTTTTTAATGGCCTCGTGACTGATAGATATAGAAGTTGTGGGCCTCATGAATAACTTAACAAACCAAAGCTGTACAAACAAGGATTAAAAAAATAAAATGGTGGGTATAGCTGGTAGTTTTTTTTTTCTTGAATTATTTTTGTCCTGTTTTAGAAGTTTGATTTACTTCCTGGTCTATAAATGAACATGTAGGGTCAGGAGCAGAGTTGCAGGTCCTCCTTTTCTGCTGTATCCATCTATCTATCTGCCAAACTTCAGGTCACGAGTTGAAAATTCACCTTTCTCCCATTTTCTGCCATCTAAAGTCATGGCTGTGAGTGAAACTCATGCACTTAGTTTTTTAAGATTTGCTTACAACTCACATGTGTAGATGCAGTTCTTGGGTGGGCAAGATTGTCTACTTTGGCCTGTGGTCCTGTTTGGATACAGAAACTATCATATCTTATTTAATTATTTTGATTTTCTAAATTTTGATACAAAATATCATGAATAAGTAAAAAATTTAAATTTTAAAATAATAATAATATTTAAAATAATATTTAAATAATATTTTATTCAATTTTTAACTTTTATCTAACATCATCTCATGTCATCTCAATCTCATCTCAATCTCATCATCCAAATAGACCAATTTCTCTAGTTTTGGAAGGTTTGAACTTTGCTATCAGTGAATGCCCAACTCTACAAGACTTTGGTTGCTCATATTTGAACACACGGCTTGACCTTAAGAAATGACAATTATGACATATGCCTGCTCCAATGATAATGACAATTATTCTTAGTGAAAACCTCATCTTTTATAATGCATACTTGTGGAAAATGATTTTTTACCTGAATGAAGAAGGATCTGGGATGTAATAACCGGAGCATAAGCAATTCTTCTTCTAATCAGATATCAATCCCTATTAACTTTTAGCTATTAGCTTAGCTTTAACAGGTTTCTTAGATACTTCATTTTTCATCTTTCAAAGCACAGAATGCAAAGTCTTGATCTGGCAGGCCCCACAATTATTTATCATTGTGGTTTTCATATAATTATACAAACTTTGGTGAATTTATGACAATTCTTCTCTCCCCTAACTTGTTAATGCAGCTTGTGATTATTATATAAGTCATTCCTGCTACAACTATTCCAAAATGATGAGCATATTTTTTTTTAGTAATATTACATAAAAGTTCATCAAAAATTTTTAAGTATAAAATAAAATAAGATAAAAAAGTAAAATCACATTTTTAAATAGGTGTACAAGCGTCTGTTTGGGATTATTTATTTATTTATTTTACCTAATATAAGACAAATTTTCCAAGTTAATTTAAATTTGTGTATTTGCAAAGGGTAACATTTCAATACCTGGAGCTCAGACCTTAAAACAAGCTGAGGAAAATTTGGGTGTTCTTTATACAATTCGCAAATTTAGCTTGTGAGAGCACTTGCATTACTATTGGACTCATCAAAATTTTTCTTTAAATTTAATAAAACGTACAAATTTGATAAAAAGATAACACCTAAAAAAATTCTATATTAGACTCATTAAAAAAAAAATTATCATATTTGATGAAAATTTGAAAAAATAAAGTGGAGAGAATAAAATACAAGTATTTTTAGTTTTATTTTTGATAATGATCCTTGATGAGTTCACTGTAAGATTTTTTTAGATGTTGTCTTTCTATTAAACTTGTACTTTCCCTCAAATTTTAAAGAAATTTTTTTATAAGTCCAATGCTAGTGAATCTCCCCAGAGGATGACTTGGAACATCTTTCAGACATGGTTATAAAACATGTTATTCTGATTCATACTATTTTGGAAGCCCAACATGAAATCTTTAATATGTAGTTGTGATTTTGCAACTGATCTTAGTTCAGATACTATTCACTCTCGATCAATAGATGAAATTTGCATAGGGAAGAACAGAGAGGTTCCTGCTCAGAAGGTACGATTCACGGGAAAGATATTGTCATAAGATGGTCATATGCATGAGATACAAGAGAAGTTATACATTGCCTCCAGCATAGGGCACGGGATCAAAGGCTGTATTTTTCAAAAATAAGTAACACGTAAGGAATAGAGATTCTAGCAAGTTGATTATTAATATTCAAAGTTAAACCCCATAATCGTATAATGCACCTACATCATAAGGATCAAGAAAACTATCGACTTTCCACTATATGTGACCTTTAGAAATTGTTTACACTTCGTAGCTTCCTTAAGACTTAGGCCCTTAACACTTTTTTATTTTTAAGCAAGGTAATTTCATCATATAAAACTAAAAGATTACAAGTCATAAATTTAAGTGAGGTAAAAATTTCCTACAATATTTTTAAAAAGCTAACACACAATACTGTACAAATAAAAAAGAAAGCCGATTGAATAACTCTCGTCCAATTCCCAAACAAGGGAGGGACCGCATGAAGACGGTTTTAAGCTACGGCCAAAAGTCGCGACGATGAAGTGTGTGCAGCATTGTGTTTGTTTAGGCTAACTAATAGGAATTTTCACGCTCGCTTCCTTTTGATTTTTTGTTAGAAAAAACAGTTAGATTATAAGAGAAATCACCACTGAATTAGGACGCAAACGGAGAACTGACCGCTGCGGAGGTAGCTCGTGTTGCACACATGTCATTGGAAGTGAAGAAACAATGACTAGATCTAACGGATATGGGCCGCTGAGGATGGCAACGCCACACATTGCCTCCAAAAATGCTTCAAGGAATTGCTACACGTGAGCCACACGCTCAGCCAAGGCCGCATGTGTAGCTCACACGCCCATCGCAAAACCACCCCCTGGACTTGAAGATCGACACCTGTAGAAGAGAAGGAGACGGCACGTGTTGATCGTTAAGGGCTAAACTGTTAGAAGACCGAGGAAAAAAAGAGCAACTTCTCTGTTAGACATAAAACAACCTAAAAACAGAAGAGAAGTGATCAAATATGGGAAAAAGAAAAAGAAGCAAGGGAGACGATGGTTAGAACCTAAACTCCGACCCACTCCTGACCTAAAAAGGACAAAAAATGGTGAAGTTTTCGCCGGAGATTACCTTGTACAGAGAAGAATATATGAGGAAAAATGAACCTAATGCTAAGGCCAAGGTATAGGCCCTTACCACTTGGCTATTTAAAACAAGGGAACTGCTATTTGTTCATAAAAATAAAAATAAAAAAATAAAATAAAAAACTAAAAAAAATCATGTTAGGGAAAATGATTTGCATTTTATTTTTAGTTTTTGAATTTTTTACATAATTTGTAAGTAAGTGTTTTTAAATCAGGTTGTAATATATTAAAAATACAAAAAAAATCATAACGTTTAAAAAAAAATACTTAATTATAAAGTAAAAAGAAAAAACTTAAAAAAAAAATGTCCAAATTGGGACGTGTAGCCCAGCCCTTAAAACAAATGTATACCGTTCAAAGTTACCGCTGGTTTATTTTATTTTATTTTTTAAAATGTTTAACAAAGCTGCTACTACTGAATTTAAAAAATAAGAAGAATGAACTAGCGATCACGCCCACCATGACCCATTATGATATATCGTTAGAGAGACTGTTTCTGTGGAGTTCATATTGTTTCCCCCATCAAACAAAAAGCTCCTTGATTACTTACTATTCGTGTGTATCAACTGTAGGAGAAGATGAGTAAAAAGAATTAACTATTTCCATTCCAGCACTATTCAGCATTTGCAAGCATGTCAAAGTCTTCATTTTTGATCCCTACGCTTTGCAGGCAATCATTTGAAGCATAAAGAAATTGGAATGCCAAGATTATTTACCCCCACAACAAAAAGAAAAGGAAAAAGAAAAGGCAAGAAAAAAGGTTGCCCCCAGCCAAATAACTGGATCAAGTACTTAATTTTCCAACTTTTGAAAGAGGAGAGAAATTAAGGGAAAACAAAAAGAAATTGATACACACTTGTTTCACTTTTTTAAGGCTTATGAAGATATCTTCCAGCAAGTAAAGCAGCTTCCATGACAACAGAAATGACATCGATAACCTCGTCAACTAGACATTTGTTGCCGTTAAATGTAAGGCCTCCGGATTTTTTGAAGTTAGCCATACAGTTGATGAAGTTTTGGCTGCATTCTTGGCTTAGATAGTCATCTGCGCCACAACACCATCAACATTAATATCACTACAGTTCAAACCCCACACTATATCATACCATCTTTTGAGCACAACCTTTATTATATTTTGAGAAATGATAGTTGTAGACATAAGCGCATAAATGCCACACAATCATTTTGAAAAAGTGAATAAATACGAGATGCACAAGAAAACTGTTATATTTTATACACCACATACTTTTAAAATCACAAATAACCCAAGGTTAACATGGGACAAAATGATCATTTATCACACACAGAAAGTGCATGAATCTTGTTCCGACATACTGCAGTGCACAAGCCAAAATATTTAGTATAATATGTCCCCATCCATCATGCTATTGATCAATTTTCCAATTTCATTTTTGGGAAAAGTATCCTTTGCCGTTTGCACCCTTAAATTATTCACATTTTGCACTCTACATTCCAAACTATCAAAACTAACACATCCCACCCTTCAAAACTCCTAAAAACTTGTATTTTGCACCCTTAAATTATTCACATTTTGCACTTTGCATTCCAAACTATCAAAAACTAACACATCCCACCCTTCAACTACTAAGAACTTGTATTTTGCACCCTCGATCAGTCAATTTGACAATTTAAACGTATGAAAAATAGGTGAAGGAAAATTTTTGATGAATGAATCTTAATGGAGGTTGTAAAGTGTCAATTTTTTTATAGTATGAGGAAGCAATGCTTGATTTTGATGAATTGGAATACAAAGGGCAAATCTGTACCTCCAAAGTGTATTTATCTCCTTGTTTCTGGTTCCATGCCAAAGTTTTGGCCCCTTTATTTCCTCCTAGACTCATCTATATCACACCTTCAAGACTACACACATATTTCTCCCCATTTGGATTGAAAAACTTTCTTAACTCATCTCATTTCATTTTATCATCACAACTTTCTCAAATTCCCATACAAATTACAATACAAAATTCCACTTTTTCAAATCTCAATTCAATTTTTTCAAATCCTGAAACAATAATATTTTATTCAATTTTTATCTAAAACTATCATATCTTATCTCACTATCCAATGAGGATTAATTCTACCCACATTGTCTCCGTCTCTTACCAAAAAGAACTAATGAATAATGAAACACTATGAATCATATTTTAGACCCACACGAAACAGAAATAATAAAGCAAGATGATTCTTGTCTAACTTCTCACACATCATAAATTATAAACCAGATAATGACATCAAGTCAAGAACCATGACATCTAAACAAAAGTGCTCCAATGAAAACCCTGAATCAAATAATCATATAAATCTATTCGTCTTGGATGATCTAACTTACTGTTTTTAGCTTGCACACAAGCATCATGCTTCATGCAGCAAGCGTCAAGGCCATCACAAGGTTTTTCCCCAGGACATCCACTGTATAAGAGCCCACAGTACTTACCATATCTTAGAAATGGAGGAACTATTAATCACACAAAGAAAATAATAATAATAACCAAAAGAAAAATTAGTAATTAAACTTAAGAATAAATCAAGAACTACCCTTTAAGCATAAATGATAAAGAGAAACGCAAGCGGGTATTAATGCTTTAAAAGGGCACCTGAACAGAAGTCTGACTCGCATTTCCTACTGCAATCTTTGCCCTACAAATAAACAATGAAGTTGGGGAAAAATGAAATTATTATGATGCATATGAAGATAATAATAGAAAAAAGAAAAAGAGAATGAGTGTTAAGATGGAGTGCGAAAGATTATTAGGAACAAACCACAGTGACAGCAGCACCTTCAGCTCGAACGCCGATGTTAAGGGCATGGACGGAAAGACAGAAAAGGTTGAGGACAACGAGGGAGCATGAGAGGAGATGGGCAAACTTCAATGAATGGTATGGAACCATTGTTGGATGGATCGAGCAGAGAAAGCACTGATAAATGAGGCTTGGTTTTGCTTAAGGCACTGATTTAAAGGAGAGAAAGAGAGAGAGAGAGAGAGAGAGAGAGAGAGAGATTGCCAGAGAAAAGAAGAGGTTGGGATGTCTTGTAGTGACTCGTGATTCCGTGTAGTGTTCTTGGAGTGTAGTTGACGCTGCTCACCAAACATGCGGCTGGTTGTGAGCTTTGAATTATTATTGGTGTTTTTATTTACGGAATTTACTGTTAACAGAACGCTTACTGCTAGTAAGTTCTGATTAATTATTGGAGGTGCTAGTCTGCCGTCAGAATAGCACCGTCAAGTGTCATTATTAATTAAAATTTTATATTTTGTTATAAAATTAAAAAAAATTATTATTGTAAGAGAAATATAAAACAAACTTTTTAAATTTTTTAAAATCGAAACTTTTTTCGTTTTATATATTTTTCTTATGAATTTCAGAACGAATGAAACTCATATTTATAAGTGTTGAAATTATTATGCAAGTTACTGTACAAAACTTAATATAATGATGGTAGAATCATTCACAAAAATAATTAAGGAGGACGGGAGCCACCCCTAATAATTCATAACACTCCCTCTTGAATGACCACCCATAAAGAATCTGCATCGTTAAAACCTTGCCAAGGAAAAATCCAGTGGGAAGAAAAACCAATGGCGAAGGAAAAAGAGTACAGTCTTCTTATGTATCTACAAGTACTTTAAGATTATCTCATTAAAACCTTGCAAAGAAAATTTCAGTGGGAAAAAACCTTAGCGAAGGAAAAAGAGTACAATCAGCACAAGTTTTCAAAACATTTACTCCCCCTAAAAAGTATATGATGATAGATCTTTGAATTTTCGCATTTTAATATTCTGCACAATCTTCTTGAATATTGCAGTAGGTAATGCTTTCGTAAATAAATCTGTCAGATTACCACTTGATTGTATCTGGTTGATATCAATTTCACATTTCTCTTGGAATTCATGAGTATAAAAGAATTTAGATGAAATGTGTTTAATTCTGTCACCTTTGATATATCCTCTTCTGATTTGAGTGATACAAGCAGTATTATTTTCATATAAAATTGTTAGACTATCATTGATCATGAAAAATCGCACGTTTCTTGGATATGTTGAGTTATTGATCTCAGCCAAATACACTCTCTACCTGCTTCATGAATTGCAATAATTTCTAAGTGATTTGAAAATTTAACAGATACATGCAGTTCCATGTCACCATCTGATATTGTCATCTTTGGCACTTGAGGGTCTTATGGTTTTAAAATGCGTCGGAGAAGGTAGAGGAAACTCCACATATAAGGCACTTGACAGATTTAGTAGAAATCTGAGACCTGTAGTAATACTTAAACTCCCCCTGAAAATATACGTCAGTTTTTTAAATAATAAACAAACATGATTTCAGCATATATAATAGGTTAAGAATTCAAACATGATTTCCATCTAAATAATACATTAGAGAAAACATGATAATATTTTCATCTAAAATTTTCTCTCCCTTATTCGGCGTTATTAGGGAGAATTTGTTTATATACGGCGGAAATAGTATTGGAAACCATCCATGTATGATAAAAGCTGTAAAAGTTTGAGATTTAATATTATAAGTTCGGCAGAAAATCAAATCCGCTTGACATTGTTGACTAACGAGATCTTGAAGAGATTGGAAGGCTTCGGTTTGCTATTTAAATATAACCATTTTACCAGCAAAAGATCTCACATTCTTCATAGATCCAGTTGTTATTCATCTAAAACGATATTGTGTCTGATAGAAATTCTTTTGTTAATAATGTCCCAGATTTGAATCATGAACCTTTTATACTTCAACCACTCATATTTTCTCCTGAAACTATAAACACCATGATAAGAGCAGAGATATATCTTTCTAGTAAATCTGATTCTGAATTGTTGCAGCATCAAGAACCCCCAATGCTCAATATGTTGTCTTTCTTACAACCATGTCTCAGAGGCTACTGGCAAGAACGAGTGTGGTTGATTATCTTAAAAATCAAATATCTGAGTTGCATCAAACGCTTGCAACTAAAGATAAAAAAAATAAAAATTTAAAACAAGAAAATAAAGAGCTGAAGAAATTTGTAAACTAGTATTCTCGTGACCTAAAAATACGAGTAGAAGAGCTGAAACGAGAGAGAGTTCAAATACAAAATCAACAACAGCAGCTAACAGCAGAAGTTCAGCGTTTACAATAAAATAAGGATAAATGTAATTAATCTCATTGACTTTTCAAATTATGCATCCAGCATATCTTATAAAGTGAGATTTAAGAGATGATGGTTTGTCTTATTTTTATTTCTATTTCTATAAGAATCGTCTTTAGTTTCATATAGTTCGCATCAAATCTTCTTCTCATATTTATAATTCATCTATATTTACATTCTTATTCTACAAATTTTTAATGGCTCATCAATTTCCTTTCAATATTTCTCACGATCAACATATGAGGTATCTTTCACCTCAATTACAAGTTGTTCATGCATCTTTCGCAGGTGCCATGTTGCAGCAAACGAATGATCTGGCTAATAAGTCAAATCGTGAAGCCGTTTATGAGCTGATGACTCTCGGCACTCAATATTTCTCCTCTATTGTCGGATTTTTTAACTGATTACAATCCAAAAATTGTGAGATTGAGGAGTTTAACGAGAATGTTTCCATACTTCAACGACTCGTTCAAGAGTCTAACAGAAAAATTACAAATTTAAAGTAAGAGAATAAGAATTTAAAATCCTTACTTACCTCTTCATTTCGACTACCTAATCCTTTAGATAAGGATAACATGTTGTTTTATGAAGAGCAAATGCATTTGAAAGATGGGGTTAGAAGTCTCAAATTCTTGTAACTCATCTATCAATTGAATAATAAGATCTTTCTTTTTCAAATGTATTCCTTGAATTTATAGCAGTCCTTATGATCTCTTCAGGAGTTCTAATAAGGTAAATTATCAACGTAAACTACAATAATGGCAAATTCGAGTTCTGATAAAACACATGGACATATAGGATTATTCTCAAATCTTTCTTTCAATAGATACTCGTTGATTTAATTATAGCACATGCATCCGGATTACTTTAATCCATATAAAGATTTTTGAAACTTTATAAAATACATACTCCTAAATGTACTTGAATTAAATACTTCAAATATCGTATATCGTTATATATGTAATGATCTAATGATCTTTATAAATATGTAGTGACCACATTCATCAACTGCATATCTAATCTTTTTATAATAAACAAATCGATTAAAAATATGAATGTGATTGCATTCATAATAAAGAAATATGTTTTCTCGTAACTACTCTCGGGGTTCTGCAGGAAACCTTGTGCGACAAATCGTGTTTTGTACCGCACAATTTCATTTCTCGTTACGCTTTCATATAAATACTCACTATATTTTATAGGTACTACACCCTTTGCTATTTGGACAACAGGTTCAAATGCCCGCTTTGCTAGCGATTTTAATTCAACTTCAATAGCTACTTTTTATTTTGGCCAATCATTTCTACGTCGACATTCTTCGACAATTCTTGACTCACTTTCTTCATTACTTCTAGCAATGTCAAGTGTCATCATATATGTTGTTGACAACAGTTTTATTTTTATCCATAAATTTTTCAGTACTCATGAAATATATTGAGATCTCATTGTTGCTCTCCAAGGAAAAACATTTCATGAAACACCTCTACAGGAGGTTCCTCTTCAGGAGGTTTGTACTCTTCAGGAGTTTTCTCTTCAGGAGTTATACTGTTCAGGAGTTACATCTTCAGGAAGTTTCCTCTTCAGGAGGATTATATTTTATACAAAAAGTACGGTCTCTTCAAGAGCACCGATTTTTTTTTTCTCTTTTGCACCAATAGCTCTTCAACGCTTCAGGCATATCTTAGACCCATCTACTGCTGTTTTAACAACTCGTCCTTCAGGAATTTCAATTCTTGCTTAAGCATTAACAGCAGTATTATATGATTTTACAATACCTTTAACGTCAGTAAATACATCTTGTAACTGATTTGCAACACTTTGCAAATGGGTAATCTTCTGAAATTCTGGTTCACATTCATTTATAAGAGAATCAAATTTAGACAGGGTTTTATTATCCCAAGTAATTTCTTGTCGTGCTTTAGGCACCAACTTTTTGTTATTTCAAAACATAATAAAGTTTTATTATAATGTATAAAAACTTAGTATAAGTAAATCAAATACTTGGTCGTACAACAGGTACGAGACCACTGTTTAATCATATCACAATTATGACAAACATTTTCATCTTTTATGAAAAATTATTCTGAGGGTTTTTACCCTTCTCTGAGTTGGATCACTTCTGGTGATACGGTATATTTTTATCATCTTTAGTGTTATTACTTTTGGGATCAACACTTCTATAGTTTTTCTACCATGTCTACGCCCTTGATTCATTTAAAAGAATGCACCGTTCACTTCTGAGAATGGTGTAAATTCAATATCATTAATAAGACGTAACTGATAATTTATTAATAAAAACTAATTATTTAGCTCAATCACTATAAGACAAAATAAAATTTCAGAATATTAGTTGAATTTTTGCTCTCAATATTACTACTGCAGGAGCAAATTTGAGATATGAAAAATAATATGTCTTCTTTTAAATATCATCATCAGTAACTTTCTCACTGCATAATTTTAATATTCAACTGATTTTAAAAAGTGTAGAATATTCAATACCACTCTTAAAATCTTGCAACTTCAAGTGTAATAAGTCATAATGATCTTTTGAGAGGATTACATCTTCTGGTGCTCATATCTCTCCCTTAATTCATTTCATACAATAAGATGATTTTTCACTATGAGATACACAGGACGGTCCTTAAAGGGCACATAATTTTCTTCTATGATTATATCTCTTAAGTTCATCATCATATCCAAATGGATCTCATCAAGGATTCTGAATAAATAAATTTTTTTCAGAAATGTCAATAGTAATAAATCTCAATATTTGACATTATATATATAAATCACAAAAATAAATCTATGGATTTAAGAAATATATTCATATAATCATGAAAATAAAAGTATAATTTTATCAAGTAATATTCAGCAATATTACCTTTAATATTTGTCTTGAGGACTGCAAATAATATATTGAAAAATTTACTTGAAGTCAAAGACCACTAACTTCAGTATCAGTAGAACCTCGTGCTGAAAACGTGTTATAAAACTAAAAAGAAAACTATTACTATTGCAAGAGAATATAAAAGAAACTCTTTAGAACTCTTAAAAACTGAAACTTTCTTCGTTCTTTATATTTTTTTTATGAATTTCAGAACAAATGAAACTCATATTTATAATCGTTGAAATTACTATACAAGTTACTGTGCATGACTTAAAATAATGGTGGTGGGGTTATCCACAAAAATAATTAAGAGGGGCGGGAGTCACCACCAATAATTCTTAACATATTTTATTTTATTTTTATTTTTTATACACATTTTTTAAATGTAAAAAATAATAATATATTAATAATCACTTTCTTATTCATTAAATAAAAAAAATTAAAATATATGAGATGTCAAAATAAAGTGTCAAAACAATTGGACCTACAAGCATTTTCCTTAATAAATTTCAAATATTTTTAGTAAACCAAAATTATCATCCCATCATTAGAGTATTGGCATTAGATTAGTTAAAAGTTTTCTTCAAATAATATATTGAAGAATTTTGAAATTTTACTATTTACTTTTCAAAACAAAAAGTAATTTTATTATCTCTTCCTATACATTTTTTCTCATTTTTTTTTTATCAAAGATGACACTTTTTATTTTATTTATATTTGTACAAAGTTGTATTATTTGAAGAAAACTCTTAACTAATCTAATGTCAGTGCTCTTAGTAAGAAGCCAAACAATTTCTTTGGAAAGCCAATACGATCATACTCATCCATTATTCACTCATCCATTATTCTTTGTTTATTATACATCCATTATTAACATTGTCATTGTTATTGATTCTTTTAAATGTAAGGATGAATTATAATCTTCTCAAGATTCTAAAATTAGAAAACTCTATTTTGTCAATTTCGGACACTCCCTACTGACATGGAAGGGGTTCAATGAAACGGTGTGGATTGCTGCATTTCACCTTCTCCTTCTTTCCCAACCATTCTTCTTCTTCCTATTACGGAAAGCGAGTCAAAGCTAGACAGCTCACCTAGCCAAGATATTCTCTGCAATTAGTGTAGCCTAAAGTCTTGCATACGTTATTAATTGATTCTTTTGTAACACCCATATTTGTAACAGTTAGTATCTCAGTTTTAATGTCTGTATATTGCCTAAAATAGAATAGCAGCATTGTATATATATATTTACGTGAGAAAACAATTCAAGGTGTGTGGAAAACTCTCATTGAAACTTGCAGTTCTTCTATACTTCCCACATTCCCCAAAAGCTCCATCTGATCTCCTCTCTTCTATGAATGAAAGTGAAACCATTCCATTTGATCCACTCCTTATTGCAAACGAAAGAGTAAAGCCGATTTGAATCTGGTACAGACGAACGAAAGCGACGGAGTTTCAACTCTCTCTCTCTCTTTTTCTATAAAATGACTTTTTAAAATTCATCGCTTTGAGATGCATATAAATCATTTAAAATTAATAATACATGCAAATTGAATGAGAAGATTTATTCCCAGAATTTTATTAAACAAGAAAACTCATTTTAAGAATTCAATTGTAGCATTATTGGTTTGAATGTCGCATTCTTGTTTTTAAAATATGTCTATATTATTTGAGTTATGGAAAAGACTAATAATATTAGAAAAGTCAAAGATCTATTATTTAATTGGCATGTTAATTTGCTAGTATTAACTTTTTTTGTTTTTACTGTTATTATTGAGTGAACATTTTTTGCTACAAAATTTATAAAAACTAGATTGCAAACTAGAAAGAAAGATGAGTTTTTAATAGATCATTTACTAATTTATGTTAAGAAAGAAATTATCAAGAATTTCATTTCAAAGATGATAGTAGGCAAATTTTATTCCATTAAAGGTCTTTGTCAAGCTTAATTTGAAAGAAAATCTTAATTTAATTTATATAAGTTATATCACAATACATTTTTAATCAAAATTATTTGATTGAATAGTTAAATGGTTAAATTTTTTTTTGTAAAATATGTTTTTTTTTTAAATAAAAATTGAGTTTGAGTTCGAGCTACTCTAGCTCGATTTGATCGTCAAACACCCTCTTTCAAATTTGACTCGATCTGATTCGTTTGAAACCCAATGATCAACGCGTGTTAGTCACGCATGGTTTAGCCCAGATATGGGATACATGTGCCACCATGCCACAATCAATATATTTTTATTGATACATGTAGCACTTTAAGATTCAACTGTTAATTAACACAACTTTAATTATTCATATTAAAGGAGATAAAAAATTCAAGACCCAGCATAGGGTTGGGCGGAGTCGGAGAGGCCATATACCGACTCCAACTCTGACTGGGGCAGAGGGGGAATATGACCTCCGCTCTGCCTTCGAAAGTGAAAACCACCGCTCTGACTCTGACAAGTTGGAGTCGGAGTTGGTGGTTTCAGTCGATTTTGGGCTTTTCGTGGGCCTTAAAAATTGTGGGCTTATGTTATACTTTTTTTTAAACCTCTTTAAAATTCATGATGCCAAATTGGGCTTTTCGTGGGCCTTAAATATGATGCCAAATTGCTTATTTTTAATTTATTTAAAAACCACATTTGGGCCTTTGGCTTACTAATAAAAATCCACATTAAAATCTAAACATCCAACTAGTTATAATAATAATAGAATCTTTAAAAAAAAAAAAAAATCAAAATATGATGAAACATCTAATAAAAATTCACACTAAAGAATATATTTCTTACATACAATAAAAACCCACTAAAAATCCACTAACTAATATGATGAAACCACATCCAAAATCATTCACATCCAACTAAATCACTTCTAAATAAAATAAATAAATAAATCACATGTCTAGTAGAAACATCCACATCCAAAAAAAAAAAACACATAGGATTGGCACAACATCCATTTCTATCATCATCCACACTTCACATTCATCATCTACATCCATCATCCACAGTTCACATCCATCATCCACATCCATCATCTGCATCACTTATAATAATAGGTTCTTACAAATTTATAAAATTACAATAATTAAAATAAACATGTGTTCTAAGTTTTAATTTTAACAAAAAGATCAAACTTATTACTACAAACTAGGTACTAAGTTCCAACCAAAGAAAACATTAAATTAAAAGTGTCAAACTCCCAACAAACATATTTGATATTACTAAAACAATAAGGTTCCACTTCCACCTTATAATGTTCTTCTCAACAATGCCTATAAAAAAATATCTTAATAAACATGAGTAATATAACAAAATAAGTTACATATAAAATTACAAATTCTTTTGAATTCTACTACTAAGTGGAAGGCGAGGGCGAGGAGTCAAATGGTTGGTAGAGGGAGTGGCTATCGAATCATCTAAGTCTATATCTATTGGTCTCATAGACTCGTCAACAATGGGAGCATTGACATCGATATTCACTGGGTGTTGTGGTACTGGGTCTTTTTCCCTTACAATTGGGATAGTAGGACAAGATGCAGCTGTGGATGTAGGAGTGCTTCCCCCTTCATTATTCATGATTTAAGAACTACAATACACATTCGTTAATTAAATAAAAAATAAAAAGATAAATTTAGCCTAACGATGCAACTTAGAAATGCCACCTTAGAAACTCATCATTTCATTTCCATAGAAACTCATGTGGTACTGGGCCTTTTTAGTTTTCTTGGAGGTTAATTTATCATTTTTGTTTTGAAGAGACTAAATTCTAAATGCCACCTTAGAAACTCATCATTCCATTTCCATATCCTACACGTTTCTATTTTGTAAAAAAATCATAAATTCGTATTTAATCAGAGAGAAACAAAATTAATTTTAGTTTATTGAGCTTTTTATTCCAAATCAAGGACCGTAATATTCAAACAACACAAAAAAATAAATTCATTAAATGTATAAATTTTATTAGGGTTCTCTGGAGAAGATTATATCGTTATTATGCTTAGGGATGAGCACCGCCACAGGGCTCTCTACAACAACCACTTAATCCCACGGTTTCAACATAGTCCAAATATTTCAGATTCTCAAGCATCAAACACATATAGCTACGTCTTAGATTTCAAAGAAAATCCAAACTTGGTGAATGGAAAACTCCGAATTTTCGGACATAGAAACATACTTGGATCTAATGACGAGAACTCCAAAGATTTGATGGAGAGAAGAGAAAAATGGGAGGGTTGAGATGGTGGGAGGCGTCGCGGCGAAGTGACAAAGCATCAAAGGCCAGGGGGCGTGGGGGAATGGCGAGGTAGCTAGGGTTTTCTCCAAGATGAAAGACCCAAGTGAAATGTGAATGAATTGCGCCCAAGGGGGCGGGGGGGAGGTAATTGCCGCTTGGGCTGTGATGAAACTGTCGTTTCATACTTAAATTGGCCATTTCACTACAGCTCTGCAAGGCATTTTCGTAAATATATATATATTTTTTAAACAAGGTAAAAAAAAAATGTATTATATTTTAAGATGTCTTCCATAAATTATTTTATAATAGTTTATTTTCAAATTAATAGGTGTCTATTAATTTAATTATCTATCTATATTTACTAGGGCTTAAGATTTAAGGTTTAGGGTTTAAAATTTAAGATTTAGGATTTAGGGTTTATAACTAGATTATAATTTATATGGAAACATTAGCTAATATTATTATTAAATTTATTTAGTCTTTATATAATAGTTTTCGCAAATTAGTATTACACTTAATACTTATTATATTAGTAGATTAATTATATTATATAACTTATAAATTAATTATAGTATATAGCTTATAAGGAGATTAATTATTAATAGATGTCTATTTATATTATTTTATAAGTAGCTTATATTATATTGCTTATAGTAACACAAGTGTAATAGTATATAACACTTACACATTAATAATTTAATATTGCTTTAGTAAATACTTACACTTACACATTAGTATATAACACTTACACTTACACTTACACTTGCTTTAGTAAACATTTATATTAGTTTATATTACTTATACATTAGCAATTTAAAATGTCTACTATATTATAAATTTCTATTTATACATTAGTAACTTAAAATGTCTACTATACCATAAATATAAATGATTATATTAGTAACTTTACTAACTACTAAGTATATATCACTTATATATTGATAGCTTATAACATATTAACACTTATTATAGATTAGTAATCTAACTAATTGTACTAGTTTATTTCATTAACTATAAGTAGATGTCTACTATATTATAAATTATTATATTAGTAACTTATAACATATTAATATTTATTATAGATTAGTAATCTAACTAATTGTATTAGTTTATTTCATTATCTATAAGTAGATATCTACTATATTATAAATTATTATATTAGTAACTTATAACATATCAACACTTATTATACATTAGTAATCTAACTAATTGTATTAGTTTATTTCATTAACTATTAGCAGTCTAATAGACGTCTATCCACCATAAATTATTATATTAGTAACTTTACTAACATATAATTTTACAACACCTATACATTAGTAACTTATAAGTTTATAATATATTAAAACTTTTTATACTTAGTAATATAACTAATTAAAACTTATATTATAAGTAGATCTAGTCATCTAGATGTTTATAACTTATAACATATATTATATGTATATTACAACTTATAACATATTAAAACTTATTATAACATTAGTTTGTGTCATTATATATTAGTAGATGTTTATTATATAAAAAAAATATAGATTATTTTATAAGTTAATTTAATTATATCTATATTATATATATATGATATATCTATATATTTTTTTTTTATTTATATGCAAAATATTGGAGTCAAAGTCAGAAGTTATATCAGAGGCAGAGTCGGAGGCGGTGAGTTGGAGGCGGAGTCGGAGGCAGTGAGTCGGAGGTGAAGGCGATGGAGGTCGCCCCTCCCCCTCCGCCTCCAGGAGGAGAAAAAACTCCAACTACGACTCCGAAAAGTCGGAGTCAGAGTCGAAGTCGGGTCGAAACTGATGTCGGAGTCGGTGAGTCAGATTTCTGCTCAGCCCTAACCCAGCACATCAAAGCGCCCCACTAAAAGGCAACAAAAGGATAGAGAAAGAGAAGACAAGGAGGGACAAGGAAAAAAAATGTCGAAGGGATAAAAAGGGTGCTAGATGACTAGGGGCTTCTTCAACCTCACGATGAAAAGTGAGAGTCTCTCTTCCAACAAATAAATCCCCAACGTCCATTGTACAGTAAAAAAATGAGAAAATATAAAATACTCATATTATAATGGATTTTTCCTCTCCAAACGTCCGTAGACGTAGGCACTATACTGAATTATGTAAATCTATGTGTCCCAGTCTCTTTATTTTTTCTATATTTACTTTTTATCCACTTCATGAATGTATATGCAAATGCCACATAGCCTCACTAGATCACTATTGGGAGCTTTATACCACGTGATCGAGACCCAAATCGTCATAATGAGTTGGGAATGGCTATTTTTTCCCTTCCGACATGTTGTGATATTTTTTGACATTAACATGGACCATTCATATATAATTAAATATTATCAATATATATTTCCACTACAACTAATCAAGTTAAGGAAATGTTGCTCTAATCCATGAGGTATCTTAGAACAACAAAATGAAACATTCTTCAAACCACCACACAGGGCAGAACTACAGGTAGCCCCCCAAGTTTTTTTGAAACCTTAATATAGCTTATAGATCAATAGACTTTTTCTCCTTCCTACCAAGATTTTACCCAACACTGCTTTAGTAGAGACTAACAGTACTCATTTATGTCAGATTATACATTAAAAAATTTATTCATCTTTCTTTTCTAGAGTACTCTCTCATTACCCATTATATTTATTCCTATAGACTTATGATCCATCAAACATGTTGTATGCAGTAGCCAGTAGTCAGTATTGTTGCATTTGTTGTGAATCAGAAAAGGGCTAAAGGTTGTAAATTGTAATTAAGCACTGCAGACTAGTTTGATGTTACGTGTTGATTAGTTTAATGGTTGGTGTCGACACTAGTTAATTAGTTTGGCCTTTATTGTTTTATTATTTGTATTTGGAACGTTGAGTTTTGTACTTAAAAAGAGATGAATGTATATATAATGTACTTATAGGACTACAATTCTTGAAGAAATGAAATGGAGTACAACTAATTTGTTCATGTCTTTATTTCCTTTCCCTTTTTGTATAAGTCCAAGCAGTTGAGCTAGTTTTCATTTAGTTCAGTATCGTCCTTTTCATGTACAGGGCAATTTTTTAATTACTTTGTCCATTTGGATGTAAATGGAGGATATATATATATATATACATATACATCATGTTTATATATATGATTTGTATAAATTTCAGATTGTAATATCCCATTTATTTATTCTTATAGATCAACTCTTAAATCAACACTAAAATTTAGAAGACTGCTTTTGAGATAATTAAATGTAGTTTACAATCTTAGTTAAGAGCATTAATGATTATCACCACACGATTAATGATCTTAAAATCATGTTACATGGGGCATTTTTTAGTTGCTCAGTGGTTATTTTGGGTTAATTAATAATATTAGTTAATTAGTGAGTTTTGACAAACTATTCATTAATGCCTTTAGCGAATTACGGAAATTTTAAAGAAAATAATTTTATAGGATGATTTTTAGATTTTTTTTTATACAATTTTCTGATGTATAATTATTATTTTTATATATAATCACGTACAAAAAATATATATTATTTATATTCACACATACTATACATTTTATCGATCGCCTCCCAAACATCAAATCTTGATTCCGCCTCTGCCACCACAGATCTTGGTCGAAGCAACACAGTATAAGAACCAACAATGGCAACTCTACCTAGAGCAGGGGCAGAACCACATAAGGACTTGGGGGTTTTTTATAAATCAGCTGCCCTAATTAAATTTTTTAGTTTTGCCATTGGCCTAGAGCCCTTGCTTTTATATATGACATAAACTGTGATGGCGTGTTTTGTTAAAGGTTAAGGCCTTATTTGGTTACAAAAATGAGAGAAAATAAGATAAGATAAAAGTTGTTGAACCCAAAGTTTCAAGTTTCATGTAAATCTACAAATGAATTTTGATGATAACAAATGAATCCAAAGAATAAAGGAGTCTCAAACTCAAGTTGTCCATACAATATAATCAAGCACATCAAGGAAGCAAGCATGAGCAAGAAGGGAACAAATTCACATTAAAATCATAGAGTAATGTTGTAAATCTCTTAAAAATTCAAAATTAATATTTTATCATAAAACATTAAAATACATTTTCCACATATGCATGAATATTTTAGAAATTAAATTTGAAAATTTTGAAAGATGATTGATTGTCATCTTTTACATGTGCATGACATGATTAAAAGTTTGAACTTTGAAAATATTAAGATGATTGATTGTCATCTTTCACATGTGCATGTTTTATTTGAATATTTTCAAAAGTGGTGGATGCTTTTCTTGACTTATGCAAAAGGTAAATGTCTTTATTTGAAAATTTTTAAAAGTAAAGTGTGCTCCTTTTGTCATATGCAAAAAGTAAAAGATTATATTTAAAATTTTTGAAAAGTAAAGTGTGCTCCTTTTGTCACATGCAAAAAATAAAAATATTATATTTGAAATTTTTGAAAAGTAAATGATGATGTTTTTGACATGGGAATCTTTTCAAATTTGAAATTGAAAAATCATTTGCTTATAAATAGCTCACTTGAGTTTTGCAAAATTCACAACAAGAGCTTACACATCTATTACTAAGTTTTGCATCATTTCTTCAAAACTCTCATTCTCTCTTTTCTAAAGTTTTGAGCCTTAATTTTTGTTCTTGTTGAGAGAGATATAGGTTGCGCTGTATTGTTTCTATCTCACTCATTGAGGAGTGTATTTTGATAGTCTACCTACTATCAACTCTTGTATTTGTAAAAGGGTGTGTATAACCCTTGTGTGTGTAGAAGGTGTTCTACACAGGGAATAGTTAAATCACCAAGTGTGAGGTGATTGGAAGTGTAGAAGGTGTTCTACACGGAGAATAGTTAAATCACCAAGTGTAAGGTGATTGGAAGTGTAGAGGGTGTTCTACACGGATTCTTTGGAGCGGTGCTGCTCAAAGGTGTAATAGGTTTTTATCTCCACCTAAAAGAGATTGAATAGTGGATTTGGGGATCCTCAAGAGGTAACTTGAGGCGAGGACGTAGGCAGTGGGGCCGAACCTCGTTAACATACTGAGTTTGCTTCTCTCTTACCCTTACTCTTTATATTTATTGTTGTTTCACATTTTGTTTATATATTATATTATATATTTGATTTATAATTGTTATTTTTTTTAAATACAACTCAATTCACTCCCCCTCTTGTGTTAGTCATCTGGCAACAATTGGTATCAGAGCTAGAGCTCTATCATAAGATTAACTATCTTTTGAGTTAAGATCTTATGGCTAACATTGCAGCTTTATTTGGTGAAGGTCAATCTAGCAGTCGGCCTCCACTCTTTTGCGGAGACAATTACTCATTCTGGAAAGTTAGAATGAGAATATTCCTTCAGGCTCAAGGTCGAGAAATCTGGAAATGCATTGTAAATGGACCTTATATTCCAACAAAAGTAATTGATGGAATAAAGGTCAAAAAGGAAGAAGAAGAGTTTGATCGTGAAGACGATAGACTTTATACTTTGAATTTAACTGCTATGAATTTATTATATAATGCTCTCAATGGTAATGAATTTAATAGAATAATGACTTGTGCTACAGTAAAGGAAATTTGGGATAACTTGGAAGTTACTTATGAAGGAACTTCTCAAGTCAAGGAATCAAAAATTTATATTCTTACTCATGAATATGAAATATTTAAGATGAATGATGATGAATCTATTTCTAGTATGCATACTCGTTTTACTAACATCATAAACAGCTTGACAGCTCTTGGCAAAGTTTATTCCAAAGTGGAGATAGTAAGAAAAATTCTCAACTCTCTATCAAAACGTTGGGAATCAAAAGTGACAGCGATTATTGAAGCTAGAGACCTCAAGAAGCTCGAAGTGAATGAACTCATCGGGTCACTTATCACCCATGAGTACACATTGAAAAGAGGAGAAGAAGAAGGAAATTCAAAGAAAAGTTTGGCACTTAAAGTTATTCCACATGAAAATGAAAGTGATGAAGATGAGGAAAATGACGACAAAGATGAAGAAGTTGCGATGATAACAAGAAGAATTCAGAGATTCATAAAGAAACGTAAAACTCCTCCAAAAAAATCTTTCAAAAGTTTTCCAAGAAAGATTCAAGTAAAAATGACACTTTAATTTGTTATAAATGCAATAAGCCTGGTCATATCAAGTCAGATTGTCCTCTGCTAAAGAAAGATCGAAACAAAGACAAAAAAGTAATGAAAGCTACATAGGATGATGATTCAAGTAGCTTAGATAGTGAAGCAAGTAATGGAGAATCAGCAAATCTTTGTCTTATGGCTAAAAATAACATTGAGGTAACAAATTTTGATAATATTGAAGATCCTTCATATGAAGAATTGCAAAATATTTTAAAAGAGGTATATGAGGAATTTGAAAAATTGGATATCAAGTATACTGCTTTGAAAAAGAAAAATTCTTCTTTAACAAATGAAATTGATATTTTAAGAAAAGAAAGTATTGTTTTGAAAGATGAAAATCTTGAGTTGAAGAAAAAAAAACTAATTTAGAAAATATTATTGAAAACTTTACGAATGGAAAAAGAAATTTTGAAAAACTTCTTGGTAGTCAAAGATGTGTTTTTGATAAGGCAGGCTTGGGATATAAACCAAAACAAAAATACAAATCTTATAAAAACTTCTTTGATAATCCTTCTACATCAAAGTCCAATATTCAAAATTCTTTTCATAAAAATAATTTTGTTAAAAAAGGATACTATTATAATCACTCAAGTTCTTCATATATGTCACATGCTATTTACAATTTTAGTAATAGAATTTGTCATAATTATCTTGCTTGTCCTATTAGAAGAAAACATACAATAACTATTAGGGTCATATGGGTACCTAAACATCTTGTTTCTTCTAATACTAATAAATAAATGACCCAAAAAACTTGGGTACCGGGAATTATTTTTAATTGCTTTTGTAGGTATGCATGAAGTATTCTACAGGTAAAAATAAATAATTTTTAGATAACGGATGCTCAAGATACGTGATAGAAGACAAAACTAAATTCATTGACTTCACTTCTAAAGAAAAATGATGTGTGATATTTGGAGACAATTCAAAAGGGAAGATCATGGAAATAGAAGGAAAGATCATCAAGACTTAGTACAAGATGCAACCAAATAGTGGAAACATGTGAAAGATCATCCAGCGGAATAAATTTTAGGAGAACCTTCACGAGGTATTTTGTTAAGAATATACAGGAAGAATTTGAAATGAGCATGATGGGAGAACTTAATTTTTTTCTCGGATTGCAAATCAAGCGAGCAAAAAGTGGAACATTTATTAATCAGTCAAAATATATCAAAGAGTTACTCAAAATTTGAGATGGAACGTGCGAAGGTAATTGGAACATCAATGAATCCGACCACTAAATTTGATAAAGATGAAAGCGGTAAGCCAGTTAACTCAAATGTATATCGAGGTATGATTAGTAGTTTATTATATTTGATAACTAGTAGACCTGATATTATGTTCAGTGTATGTTTATGTGCACGTTTTCAATCATTTCCAAAACAATCTCATTTGATTGTAGTCAAGCGGATTTTTAGATATTTTGCCAGTACCATTGACTTAGAGTTATGGTATCCTAAACATATTTCTTTCGATCTTATTAGTTATTCAGGTACCGATTATACTGGTTGTAAAGATGATCGAAAAAGTTTTAGTAAAACATGTCATTTCTTAGGTCGTGCACTAGTTTCCTGATTTAGTAAAAAAAATAAAATTCTGTTGCACTATCTACTGCTAAGGCAGAATATGTTGCTGCGGGTAGTTGTTGTGGTCAAGTTCTTTACATGAAGCAACAACTTGAGGATTTTAAACTTATGTATAATCACATTCCAATCAAATGTGATAATACAAGTGCTATAAATCTTTTAAAAAAAAAACCAATACAACATTCTAGAATTAAGCATATTGAAATAAGATATCATTTTTTTTTAGATCATGTGCAGAAAGGCGATATAGTACTGGAGTTCACAAACACACACGATTAGTTAGCAGATATATTCACAAAACCCTTACCAAAAGATAGATTATGTATGATTAGAAGAGAAATAGGTATGATGCATGTTATGAATATCTCTTGAAAGATAGATCAGAGTTCATAAAAATAGAGATATATTTTTTTTAAATACTTTTACATAAACTTGAGATTCTTAGCCTCATGTTTGAGACGCTCATTTTCTTCATACAATATCATGTCATCCCTATCCATGGGAACTGGCAAGCGGAATGAAGAATCCAATAGAGATTTCAACTTTTTATTCTTCTGCCAAAGGATTCCTTCCCTTGTGTGAGACTCTTGAACAATTCATTGAAGTACAACAATTTGTTCTTTAAGTTTTTCAACCTCATGATTTTTGACTTGTAGCCACTGGGAAAAAGCGACAATAGAGGATGAGTAGCGAGTCCCGAGACTCACTAAGTCGTAGATAGCATCGGAGTCTGGCTTATTAGCCAAACTATTGTTCTCTTGCTGCAACATGGCGCCAATGGTAGCTGCAAAAAGGACATGAGATTGAGATGTAGAATACCTCATGGATGCATCTAGAGGAATGTTAGAAGAATGAGCCATTGAGAAAAGAATTGAAAACTTAAAACGAGAATATTGAAGGAATGCAGATGAGTTATAGAGATGAGAATAAGATTTGATGCAAATCGGATGAACTTTAAAACTGATTTTATAGAGATAGCATAAAGAACAAGACAAACTATTGTCTCTTCAAATCTTATTAGTCAAAAGAAATATAAGATATGCTGGACACACATTGTCAAAAGTTTTCTTACTAGAAAAACGGTTCTCTGCTCCTATCATGGCATTGACGGCCTTAGGAGAGAAGATTGATGGTTGATGCGTCAAGAGTTCCTGATTCAAGTCTGGAACATTAGTGGAAGAGAATTGTTCGGCCATTCTATCGTTATGGAGAAACAGAACTTAGGTCAAGAAGCAATGTTTTTTTTGGTATCCGATTGGTGAAAATGATTTTTTTATAGAAACTCAGAGCCTTCAAACCCGTTTGTCAACAACATCAGGCGATTGATCTGCTTTCACACCGACTGCTAGAGCTAGGCCTCCAGCCTTTACAGGTTTTGTCAGATACGCGTGGCTCCGCACTGAATTGCCAGAGTTAGACTTCCAACATTTGCAGGTTTTGTCGGACATGCATGGCTCCGCACCGCATTGCCAGAGCTAGGCCTGCAGCTTTTGCTGTCTTTGTCGGACACGAATAATTTTAATTATTCAACTTCAAATCTCTGGAATATCTAATTCGTCAATAACATCAAGCGGATTTAAATCTTCTTCCGCACCGAGATGATAAAATTCGGCTTCAACCTTTGCAGCTTTTGTCGGACACGGGTGGTTCTAACTTCTACAGTCTCTACTAACGCAACGTTTTATTTGTCTGTTAGTTATTGTAGGAATATATCTTATTGAGATAATTATGATTCCTTTTTAATGATGCCCAAAAGGGGGAGAAGTTTTAGACTAGAACATTAACATTGTTTAAATCGCTAAACTTGTTATATATGCTTGGAATTATGTTTATATTTTTGCTTGAAAAACTAACACGCATTCTCAGGAGAAGCTTAAGAATTATTACAGGATTCAGGTTCTATCAAGCATTTGTCATCATCAAAAAAGGGGAGATTGTTGAACCCAAGGTTTCAAGTTTCATGTAAATCTACAAATGGATTTTGATGATAACAAATGAATCCAAAGAATAAAGGAGTCTCAAGCTCAAGTTGTCCACACAATATAATCAAGCACATCAAAGAAGCAAGCATGAGCAAGAAGGGAACAAGTTCACATTAAAATCATAGAGTAATGTTGTAAACCTCTTAAAAATTCAAAATTAAGATTAAGGCTCAAAATTAATATTTTATCATAAAACATTAAAATACATTTTCCACATATGCATGAATATTTTGAAAATTAAATTTGAAAATTTTGAAAGATGATTGATTGTCATCTTTCACATGTGCATGACATGATTAAAGGTTTGAATTTTGAAAATATTAAGATGATTGATTGTCATCTTTCACATGTGCATGTTTTATTTGAATATTTTCAAAAGTGGTGGATGCTTTTCTTGACTTATGCAAAAGGTAAATGTCTTTATTTGAAAATTTTTAAAAGTAAAGTGTGCTCCTTTTGTCATATGCAAAAAGTAAAAGATTATGTTTGAAATTTTTGAAAAGTAAAGTGTGCTCCTTTTGTCACATGCAAAAAATAAAAATATTATATTTGAAATTTTTGAAAAGTAAATGATGATGTTTTTGACATGGGAATCTTTTCAAATTTGAAATTGAAAAATCATTTGCTTATAAATAGCTCACTAGAGTTTTACAAAATTCACAACAAGAGCTTACACATCTATTGTTAAGTTTTGCATCATTTTTTCAAAACTCTCATTCTCTCTTTTCTAAAGTTTTGAGCCTTAATTTTTGTTCTTGTTGAGAGAGATATAGGTTGCGCTGTATTGTTTCTATCTCACTCATTGAGGAGTATATTTTGATAGTCTACCTACTATCAACTCTTGTATTTGTAAAAGGGTGTGTATAACCCTTGTGTGTGTAGAAGGTGTTCTACACAGGGAATAGTTAAATCATCAAGTGTGAGGTGATTAGAAGTGTAGAAGGTATTCTACACGGAGAATAGTTAAATCACCAAGTGTAAGGTGATTGGAAGTGTAGAGGGTGTTCTACAAGGATTCTTTGGAGCGGTACTGCTCAATGGTGTAATAAGTTTCTATCTCCACCTAAAGGAGATTGAATAGTAGATTTGAGGATCCTCAAGAGGTAGCTTGAGGCGAGACCGTATGCAGTGGGGCCGAACCTCGTTAACATACTGAGTTTGTTTCTCTCTTACCCTTACTCTTTATATTTATTGTTGTTTCATATTTTGTTTATATTTTATATTATATATTTGATTTATAATTGTTATTTTTTTTAAATACAATTCAATTCACCCCCTTCTTGTGTTAGTCATTTGGGCAACAAAAGTTAAAACTTAAAAAAAATATTATTAAATCTTTTTTTTAATCTTTTTTTTTTTAGAATCTGAAAATGTTGAATTAATTTTTATTTTATTTGAGAGTTTGAAAAAATTATAATGTGTAGATGATATAATATAAAATGAGATGAAATGAAATGATTTGTGTACCCAAACAACTAACAAGGCTTAGAGGTTAATCTTGAGTGATTGATAATGCATGTCTTTGAGCTCTAGGCTTTCGATCCAACGAAAACATTTAAGTCTAGTTTGTTTTTATAATTATTTTCATCTCAACTTATCTAATTATTATAATATTTTTAAATTCATGCTAAAATTAAAATTAAAATACTATTAAAAAATAATCTTTTAATAATATTTTTTTAATTTATCTTAATTCATCTAATATCATTTCATTTTATCTTATTTATAAAATTAAATGAGCCCTAAGCCAATCCGGATTGCAGAGAAAGAGCCCTTTATTCAACTAGCCCAGGTATGAAAACCCAATAAAGAGCCATTGTCAAATCCAGGACGATACTTCCAAACAGACCTTGCTCATGTTCCTCAAGTCAATTCACGTGACGGTCCGTCCAATTAAATGGCCCTTCTAAACAGACCTTAGATGGTGAAATGTATAAGTGTTGTACAGTTAATTTGAAAAAAAAAATTATTATTATTAAAATAATAATTTTTAATTTTTTTTATACAAGTCTTGTAAATATTTATTTATTTTTAAATGATTACACGATACGTCTTACTCATGTATACAACTCTTATTTCTCCTCCTCAAAACACGTAAACCTCAAACATTTCTTCAAATGTGATTGATCTGACGAATACTTCTATTAGACAGACAAAATGTTATTGGCAAATTAAAAAAAGTTGGTAAAAATATATAACCTTTTTTAAGCACTCTTCACACTGCATGGCTTACATCTCAAAGCCTTCATTAACCCATAAACAAAAACACAGAGAACAAAAGAACTGTTTTCCCTATTACTGAAATGACTGGATTAAATAGCTGTTTTCCAACTTTTAGGGGAGAGAGAGAGAGAGAGAGAGAGAGAGAGAGAGAGAGAGAGCTTGTTCCTGGGCTCTAGCAAGCTGGAAAATTGAGGCTATAAGCTAGGTAATTATGCTATTTTGATGGGGGAACAAATCTTCCAGCACGGTAAGCAACTTTAATGACATCCCTAATAACATGGATCACGTCACCAGCTTCGCATTTGCTCCCCTTAAACGTCTGAGCTCTTGACTTTTTAACCTTTGCCATACATTTCAGTAAGTTTCGGCTGCACTCTCTGTTTAGATACCCATAACCATCTGAGCAAAATATAAAAAGAAAAAAAAAATACCATAAATAATTTATTATTTATAATGATCATCACTTCAAACTTCAAACATTCCTAGATATCAAATTATATAATGCAAGAATCTCACACCAAACAGTTAAATAAACAATATGGTATATATTGTCGATCTGATCTCCATGCTCGATGTGTCAGACTATAATCATCTGATCTATCGAGAAAACGTTAAAATAAGTGATAATTGCAGTCATAAGTATACAAATATTGTACAATTATTTTAAAAAGAATGAATAAATATGATTAGACTCATATAAAAAAAATTAATTAATTTTTAACAGTAAATTTTATTCTTTTACAAAATAAATATATAATATTTACATACACTATAATTATATATAACATTAATCAATAATTTAAAAATGGTAGAGGAGTAGTGATGAGGAACATACGGTTTTTAATACCGACACAAGCATCATGGTCCATGCAGCAAGCGTCGAGAGCATCGCAAGGCTTCTCCCCAGGGCATCCACTGTACATTAGCCCACAGTACTTGCCATATCTCAGGATTGGAGGAACTATTGATCATTTATATTTATGATCACATGCAAGAAAATAGCTAGCATGAGTCAGAATTAAATATATAAAGCATATTAATTTGTTAAACCCTGATGATGATGAATAGATCAAAAACCCGCCCCCAAAAGATTGGTATAAATTACCTTTACAGAATTCTGACTCGCATTTTCTACTGCATTCGAACTGTTTACCCTACAAAACCAATAACGCCAAGTAAATACAAATTAAAGATGCCAATTCTTGGATGAGAAGTGCTACTAAAGAGATTCTATTAAAAAAAAAATCACATAATACGTTAGATATATATATATATATATTATAATAAAAATAACTGTACCACGTTTATATATGATTAAAATGTTTTTACATGATTAATCATGGCAACTTATAAAAAAACAGAAATTAGAAAAAGATTGGACGTATATACATAAGATGGAGTGCTACAGCAAAAGATTTTATATATATATATATATATGTGTGTGTGTGTGTGTGTGTGTGTGTGTGTATGTATAATGAGGAGAAGAAGGTTAAGTACAAACCAGAGATTTAGCAGGTCCTTTAACGTTAAGACCGAGGTCTAGGGCATGGACGGAATCAATGCAGAAAAGGGTGAGGACGATAAGGGAGCATGAGACTTGAAGAACAAACTTCATTAATGATTTGTCTGAAGGAGCCATTACTTGACGTTGCATGGAGGAGAGAAATTACTTACAGAAATTGAAGCCTAATGCTTAAATATTGCTATAATATATATAAAAATATATTATATATAGAAGATCAAATTTAACAAACTGCTAGGCGCTGCTGGGTTTTTGGATGTCTTGCAGTTGCGGCAGAATATCCCAAAGAAAGTAATTAAACCAAAAAAGAAAGAAAAAAGCAGATCGATGGAGCTGGAAATCTAACAGTACATTGCCTAATTGGAGGGTCAGAGGTAGATTTTTAAGGAGGAGGGATATCCGAGTTCCAACCTGTCTTTGACCCCAAACACGTCACTTTAAAGACAAAACCGGTGTGGATGATCTGTCTCTTAACAGCTGTTGTTCCCAAATTAGATTTTCTGACACCAATGATCACCTTGTACTACTATTTGATCCACCTTCCTTGTACACTCTTCATACTCATACTCATGGTGTTATATATATATATATATATATATATATATATAGATCTTCCGATGATCAAGGAATTACGTCTTCTTCAACTATTCAAAATTTCAATGTATATCGATGTATATATCTTTAAATTTAGTACGTACAGAAATTGGACAACTACTGATCTATATATGGCTACAAACCCATTTTTCTCTTCTTTTTTTTTTTTTGAATAAAGAGAATTATGATCAATACTTGAAGAAGATGATAATATTGATATATTGTGAAACAATTTAAAGTCTATATTATATATTCTTGACAGCTAATTATATCAGAATCTGCACAATTTTGACACAGATTTCGCTAGACAGAGCAAAACATAAGGAAAAACACTTGTCAATAACCTCTTTTGATCTTTAGATACAACTACATTTGTTGCGATTTCAAGATCTATAATTAGGATTTTTGAATTTTCAATCCTATTCCTAGTCAATCGCAATCATTAAATTAATACTTGCTACTCTTACCGTGCACTAAGAAAGAATCATCAACCCATGAGACTTTAAAATTGATGTGATTAATTAAATTTAATGCATTATATTTATCTTATAATAAAAATGGTTTTATAATTTGATATATCCAAAAAAACTAAATTAGTTTGATAAGTTTACTTTTATTAGTTTTTAATATGTTTTATTTATATAATATGAAGATAGCTCATGCATTAGATTGGCCCCCACAAAGAGCATTAATTTGGCAATGGCCAAGCTATTGTTAATAAATCTAAATTTTGACTAAAACTTGAGATTTTGGCTAAAATCAAAATTTTTGAAGAGGTTAATCTACATTGAACTAATCACCCCAAATTTAAAATAATAATATAAATTTAATGTTTTGATAATATTTTTCTAATTTTTTATATTTTATAAATACACTATGTATTAATTAATAAATATAACGCATATAAATCAAAACCAAAAAGAAAAAAACGCATAATAATTATCTCCTTATTCATTTTTTCCTACATAAATTACATCTTTATAATCTAAATGTAATACTTCTTGCACAATAATTAATTATAAGAAAATTATTTATTTATAACTAATTAATTTTAATAAAATAATTATTTATAGTCAAAACTAATTATAAATAATTTTAACTATATCAAAAATAATTGATCACAAAAATTATTATTATTATTATTTATTTTTATAATGCAAGCATTCACCAGAAAGAGATTAGAGAGAGAATCTTTCAAAATAGATGGAAATTGGAGAGAGGATGTGGGAGGTGGCAAAGGCAGAAAAAACTTTCGGTGAAATGACGTGGGGCTCGGAAGGGAAGAGAGATAGCCCCGCTTGGATTTGGAGATGAGATAAGTTGAGATGAGTTTAGTTTATTTTTTAATATTATTATTATTATGGAATTTAAAAAATGTGTGTTGGAATTTGAAAATTGTGTATTGGAATTTGAAAAATGTGTATAAGAATTTGTGTTTTATATAAAAAATTATAAAAATATAATGATAAAATGAAGATAAGTTGAGATGAGTTGAGCTAATACAAACGGGGCCGAAGTCGTCTTTAGGGCTCAAAAAGAGGAGAAATGAAGAAGAGAGGGAAGAGAGGGAGGGAGAGGAGATGGGTCATGGGAGTGAAAAAAGTGAAATTACTTGCTAATAAAATATTTTTTTGATTGATGAATAATAACTCCTAAAATTTGATTTTGATTTTTTATTTAACGTAGCTCATAATTTTAGTTGAAGTAATTTGGTTAGTCTAATATTGTAACTGATTTTGGGAAATTTTTATCATATTTTGGATTTTATTGACATTTGACTAGTTCAATATCGGTATTCTAAGATGTTAAATCTTTAAAGATTATTATTTTTATGGATGTTTTATAAGATGGATATTATAAAAAATTATTGTTGCCCCTCCCAAAAGAAATAATATTATAATTTTTCGAAGCTAGACAAATCTCCAATCCCTGAAAGAACATACTACGCTGATCTCTCATTTCTAAACTTCTAATCCAGGTTAGGCTTGTAAAGAAAGAAAACTACTCAACATCTCGCAGCTTAGATTAGTTTGGCCAAACCCTAATCCGACTTCGTTCATTTTTACTAACCAAACTGACATTAGCTTTTTGTGCTTTTCTTAATTAGCCAGGAAAGAGACATTGCTGTTCCCATAATAATATGGGTAACTTTGAAAGATCTAAAAAGACCATAAATTTGTTAGAAGCTAGAAGAAATATTTAAAATAAATAAAGAAATAATACTTTGATGATATTTAAAATAATAAACTCTGAAATAGATGTACATTTTTTAATTAACTAGTTTAGATAAGATAAATAATTGAGAATACTCTTCACCCAATAATGTTTTCAAACAACCGTTCTTTTTTTAGCATAAGTAGTGTCCTTCAAAAGTTTAAAAAGAGAACACCTCGTAAGTAGTCGTGACTCGTGAGCCTTGTACTTGGAGCATAACGTGACTTTAAAGAGTCATCCAGCGACGAACTTCAAATTAGGGGACATGCCATTTTACTAGAGAAAGATTCAAATCATGATTCATGACGATTGATGATTCAAGATTCCTATAAAATTGGTCCTTGCACAATAAGACAGTCTTCATTCCAAAGACTAAAATTGAAGAGCTCAAGGATCAAGCAGACATAAGTAAGCCAGAGAACCCATATAAAACTAAACAAAAGCATAGGTTTGATTTCAACACCAACAAAATGACTCAAAACGTCAAGGGGTATTCAACGCCCAAAAAAGTTGAAGGCATATCAAGTAACACTCTACTACATGTCTGATTTCTAGAATACTACTAGCGAACTGTTTGATGCTACCATCGTTCAGATAAGACATCCAGCGACCCACACTGCAATGTTAGCAAATTTTCCTCACACCCACAAATCTACTTGATCTTCTTTTTTGGCCTCAGCTGCAGTTCAAGTAGTATGGAACATTTTTTCAGATTTTTTCTTTTAATTATATGAGAGAGTGAGGGAAAGAGAGAATGCAAAATATAACTGTTATACCTGGTTGCTGTGGCCACACTTCTTTTTCCTGCAGTTGACAGCGCGTGGGTGCAACCGTGCATAACATCTGTAAAATCGGATTTTAAAAAATTAAGAAATGAACTTATCGCATAACACATGGGAGCAAGACAAAAAGCACAGCATCAAGCATTTAAAAACCGAGTAATTTAACTTTAGGAGACACATGGTTTGTGCAAAGCATTGAAATAGGGATTTTGTTGCTCTAGAAAATAAGCTGGAAACATTTTATCAAGACAATTCATTTTCAAAAATTAACGCATAGAACCCAATAACTTCTAGACGTACAGGTAGATATTGCATGTCAAACTCAAAAAAACACAGTAAGAACAACTTTCAGGATACAAAACATGAGATAAATACATAAAATTGACGTGCTAAAATAAAGGGCATAGTCAGATCAATTGCATGTATACAGGCTACAGCATCAATCATAGACATATAAAATTGAGAAAAGAACGGTAAAACTGCATTTGGTGAACAGTCAAGAATCAATAAGTTCCCAGTAAAACAAAAGGCATTACAAAGTTAACATGGCATAAAAGTGTTCTAGTCATTTCACCATGAAGCCATAATCAATTCACTGTTTGATTCGATGAGCCATAAAGCACTATAACCATTTACAAATTCATTATTAGGAGGAAAACTTGGCTTTTTCTAAAGTAAATGATGCTTGGCTCCCATTAGTCTGCCTCCTCAAAGTTTCCACTTGGGTATTTTATTTAATTTTTTATTTTTTCTAAATGGTTAAGAAAATGACTATTAATGAAGTGGAATATTTTTTTATTTTTTAAAAAAATTAAAGCCGTTTGAAAGAAAAAAAAAATAAAAAATATATGGTACAATTTGTACTAGTAGTAAGGGGGGAGGCACCCTTTTTCTTATGAAGAAAATTTCTGGAAACCGTGAGAACAGCTTTTAAGCACACATAATTCTGACCATCAGGTGACACGTATTCACAAATCTGTTTACTGAGACTGGTTTAAAACACAACCAATCTTTATATCTAAAAACATACTTCACCGGTCAAGGCTTAAGGTTGTGTGTGGGCAGTGGATATCACTCCACTACTATTTCATTATTTTATCATTACTTTTCAGTTTTCTATACTTTTCACGACTATTCACTACTATTTTCAGATCATCTAAAATCACCTCAATACACAAAAGCATCCTAAAAGACAAGAGATCATTACAATTATTAAATACTGAGGTTTTCATCACTAATCCAACAGGTTATGAATAGCCCTGAGTGCCAAATAGAAAGAAATCATTGCCAACTGTGATTATAAAAATATAAAGCTCAGACAGTCTTGACTTCTTAATAGAATAACAAACAAATGATAAACATACTTGCGGCATATCATTTTATCCTGGTTGTATTTCCTGGCCAATGCCATCAGAGATGGTTCAATAATGCCACCTCGAAGCCTAAGAACAAGATGAAGAGTTGACTCTGCACAAGGTCATTTTCAATTGAATTAAAAATTAAAACATATGAAAACAAAAGATTTAGAAAGCGATCACATCACGTAATCATTCACATTACAATTTAATTGAGAATAAAAAAACAGAAGTCATCATATCAATCCACCACCAGTTTCACCATTCCCTTGGTTACATAAACTTCCTTAAGAGGAGCCTCAACGATTAAAATCTGAATATTTCTAAATTAAAAGCATCCAAATATTTCCTTTATCACAGGTGAGCTCTATCCATCACCTCATCAAGCTAATTAACTGTAAGATAAACAGAAACAAAATACCTTACAGCCCTTACTTCAAATCTATCTGGCTTTTCTTCTAGGCTCGCATTGTTACATAGCTCAATTACGTTTCTTCAAAAGTAACTTAAAACAATATATTACAGCAATCACTTTCGTTCTCTTTCCCTCTTTCTCCCATCCAACCAAACAGATTCTTGCATTAATCTAATCATATAGGCCCGAGAAATGAGCTAACCTTTCTGGATGTTGTAATCTGCGAGGGTACGGCCATCCTCAAGCTGCTTTCCTGCAAAGATCAGCCTCTGCTGGTCCGGCGGAATACCTGTTAAATTAACAAGTTATAGAAAATTAAAAAAATATATAATATAGGAAGAAGAAGAACCACAACAACAACCAGTTTCATCCGATAGGGAACTGATTCCTTGAAAGAGAAAATGAAGGAGTACAGTACCTTCCTTGTCCTGAATCTTGGCCTTAACATTGTCGATGGTGTCGCTGGATTCGACCTCGAGGGTGATAGTCTTCCCAGTTAAGGTTTTCACGAAGATCTGCATTTTCTCGGGCCGTCTCCGTCTGCTATCACTACTCTTTGCTTTTGAGGTGGTTTATATGGGGACGGGGGAGCGCAGCCGCGCAGAATCTAGGGTTTCTGTTGTGGCGGGTTCTGTTTGCTATATGGATTATGCAAGTCCGAATCAAGGGCAAAGTGCACTTTGTTTGATGGATTATGCTATTCCTGAATAGGGACTAGGCTATGTTTGGTTAACATCTATTAGTTTTTCAAAAAATAAAAAAATTTCAACTGAGAAAACAAAAACAATTTTTATGAAAGAAAAATTATATTTAGGCATTATTTAGATTAGAAGATGAGATGAGTTGATATGAGTTTAGTTTATTTTTTCGTATTATTATTATTTTAAAATTTTAAAAATTTGAATTGAAATTTGAAAAATGTATATTAGAATTTAAAAAAGTTTATTGAAATTTGTATTTTATATAAAAATTTTAAAAAGTATAATTATGATTTGAGATGAATTAAGACAAATTTGTTTCGTTTACATATCTAAACAGGTCGAGGTAATTTGAATTGAGATATGAAATGAGTTAAAATGAAATTTAAAAGTTGAATAAAATATATTTTTTTAATATTATTATTGTTTTATAATTTAAAAAGTTATAAAAAAAATTTATTAAAATTTATATTTTGTATAAAAATTTAAAAAAATATAATAATAAATTTGAAATGAATTGAATTCAAATCGGGTCTTCTTAAACATCCACCTTCTATATTGTTATATACAAAAATTATATAATTTATATACAAAAATTAAAATAAAAATTATTTTATTTTATTTTAAAAAAATACCTCAATTAAAATTGTAATCTTAGAATTAGATCCCCTGACTTATTAAGCAGGCCCCATTGTCACAAGTAAGATGTAAGAGCGGTGCGGCCCGAATTTGTCCTGAATGAAGGAATTTTCTTTTTTATTTATTTGGATTTATTTTCAATCCTTTTTTTGATGGTTTTAAATAATTTTTAAAAATAAAAAATTCAAATAGTATTAAAAAAAATTTAATTATTAAATAAATAAATAAATTGAATTCGATACACGAATTCGGACAATAAGCATTTCTCAAGATGTAAAAGTATTTTACCCCATTTTTCTAAATCGGGGGAAGTATGATGGAAGAAGTAACTAAAGGGTGGGGCTAGTTAACATTAAATGATGAGGAATTGTCACTCGGTCATTAGGAGTGTAAATAATTCATTCCGATCTAAAAAAAAATATGGACCGATTTTATTCAGTCAAAAAAATTTATCACTCTGGACCGGACCGAATTCATATTCAGTCTATACTGATCCGATCTAATTCGATTTAAGGGCGGTCTGATCCAGTTTAGGAGTATCCCATACAATTTAATAGGTTAAATTCGATCAAAAATCTTGCAATAATTAAATATGCCTTTTTTGCCCCAGTTTATAAATTACTAAATATATACTAATACTATTTTCATAAAAAAATAATCATTTTTGCCAATTGCTAATTTTTAATCTCATCTAAATATTAAACAAAATATATAGTTATAACTTATAGTCTATATACTTAAATTATTAATATTTATACTATAAATTATAACTAAAATTTTATATTATATATAGCTCATAGTTAGATTAGTTAATTTAATCATTATAAGTTATATAAATTAATCAATGATCATTAATGATCATTAATCATACTTCATATAAAGTTAAAAACAACATTAATAATTAATATTTATAATTGCTACATGTAATCATAAAAAGATTAATTATTAATTAGTTAATAGTAATTTAGTTATACATCATAAGTTGGTTAATTATAACTAATAAAACTATTACAGAATTTATATTAGTATATTTTAAATTTATATGTTAGTGAATAATGATAAATTAGTAATAATATATTAAAAATTAATAATACACTTATTACTTATAATTTATTATTAATATTCTATATAAATATACTATAATTTATACTTTTATATTACAACTATTATAAATTATAATATGTTAATATTATAAAAGTATATATTATATATTAATATATTATGCTACCACTCTTAATCTATATTAATATTAATATTATAATTTATATACTATTACTTATATATATATATATAAAGTGTTGCCCAGATAACTAACATAATAGGGGAGATGAATTGAGTTGTATTTAAGAAAATAACAATTATAAATCAAATACACAATATAAAATATTAACAGAATATAAAACAGTAAGAAATATAAAGAGTAGGGTAAGAAAAAGCAAACTCAGTATTTTTACGAGATTTAGTCTCACTGCCTACGTTCTCGCCTCAAGCTACTCCTTAAAGATCCCCAAATCCACTATTCAATCTCCTTTAGGTGGAGATAGAAACCTATTACACTTTTGACCAGCACCGCTCCAAAGAATCCGTGTAGAACACCCTCTACACTTCCAATCACCTCACACTTGGTGATTTAACTATTCCCCGTGTAGAACACCTTCTACACTTCCAATCACCTCACACTTGGTGATTTAACTATTTCCCGTGTAGAACACCTTCTACACACACAAGGGTTATACGCACCCTCTTACAAATACAAGAGTTGATAGTGGGTAGACTATCAAAGTACACTCCTCAATGAGTGAGATAAAAACAATACAGCGCAACCTATATCTCTTTCAACAAGAACAAGAATTAAGGCTCAAAACTTTAGAAAAGAGAGAATGAGAGCTTTGAATGAATAATGTAAAACTTAGCAATAGATATATAAACTCTTGTTGTGATTTTTGCAAAACTCAAGTGAGCTATTTATAGGCAAATGAATCTTCAATTTCAAATTTGAAAAGATTCACATGTCAAATAAGAACACTATTCACTTTTCAAAAAATTCAAATAAAAGCATTTCCTTATTGCATTTGTCAAAAACAACTCCATTCATTTTTCAAAAAATTCAAACCTAATATTTTGCTTTATGACAAAATGAGCATGATTTATTTTTCAAACAAAAGCATCTTCTTTTTGCATATGTCAAAAAAATACACAACCACCCTTTAAGATTTTCAAACAAATCATCTATCTTTTACATTTGTCAAAAAAATACACAATCACTCTTTAAGATTCTCAAACAAAATCATCTACCTTTTGCATTTATCAAAAAAATACACCACCTCCCTTCAAGACTTTCAAACAAAATATGCACATGTCAAATATGATAATCAATCATCTTATAAATTCAAGTTTTTATAAATATATATATATAATTTTTGAAATTATTTTGTTTGATGATGTTATGCACATGTGAAAAATATAATTTTCAAAATTAAGACATTTAAAAATGTCTTGCATATGTGAAAAAAGTAATTTGATATTTTATGAGAAGAAAGAGTAATTTAGAACCTTAATCCAATTTCTAATTTTATCAAAAGATGTACAAAAATAATCTATGAATTTCATTTGTAGACTTGATCTCTTTTTTGCTCATGCTTGATTTTTTGATGTGTTTAGTTCCCTTCATGCGTAGACAACTTGAACTTGAGTTTTCAATTTATTTGTTATCATCAAAATTTATACGTAAATACGAGATTTGAAACCATGAGTTTAACATAAAGTACGCATTTGGTCCGATCCGGTCCGATCTAGGGGGAAAAATGTTCTCCCCCTGGACCGGATAGAAAATATTTGATTCATAAAAAATAGATCGAACCAGACTGAATTCTATCTAGTCCAGTCTGATCCAGGCGGTCTAGTCCGATCCACCAGTCCAATCTGATTTAATTTTCTTACACCCCTATCTGTCATCAATTGAACTTGATTAGAAGGATGAAGAACATAAAAATGACTCATAATATTTATTAAGTACTCTATAAAAAATACTCAATAATACATTTTTAATGAATTTCTAGATCCTAGATTTAAGACAATAACTCTAGAAAAATGAAGTACATAACAATCCGTCCACACTAATTTCAAGTAAAATGTGGGGAGTTATTATGTAATGTCATTGACAAAAAGATTGCTAGATTCTTAAGGAAAATGAACATATTTTGTGAGATGTTTAATTCAAGAACCAAAATGATAGCCAAATGAGTTGCGGTCATATTGGCACCAACATAATGAATCCATCAAAACTCTAATAATAAGAGAAAATACAAGAAATGATATTTAAAGTTTTTTTTTAAGAAATAGTATTAACTTCATTAACCTAAGAAAATGAAGTATACAATGTGTCCTATAGACTGAGTGAACTCAATTTACAAGCTAACTAAAAGCATGCTGAATAACGGTTTCTAATTCTCAGCAGACCAAAATTTATGAAACTAAAATATTGCTAAAGGCAACATACACAAATCTCATCTTCTAAAGAAAGAGAGTACTTAAATTCTATGGATCTAAGTCCGGGATACTATTTCTTCAATATAATTTTTTCTATACAAACAATATACACAACAACCAACAAAACTAGACTACAAAAATAGAAAAACGACTACAACAACAAGATTGTCTGTAGTGGCACGTGGAATCATGCGCCACTCTAAAAGTTGATCGCTGCACGGTCTAGGAGTTCTCCTGTCCCAAATCTATACTACACTACCGATGGTCATCTTGATCTGCCGAAAATGAGAATATAAAGAGAAGAAACTTTTTTCAATCTCTGCGTTTGAGGAGCACACGTCTTGCCGTTCTACAAAACCTTCCGTTGACGACTATATCGACGGACCATTAGAGCGGCGACAACGTGCATGTTGGCCTAAGGAATTCCAAAGCTCACAAACTAGCATACCCAGCCTCCAAAACTTGAAAGCCATCATCAAAACTGAATCCCTACATAGGGGTTGGGTAAAATAGGAAAAAGAAATAAAGGAAACGAAGGGAAAATGGAGTCAGCTCCCATTCACGACAGTCACTTTTGTTTGTAAATCTTAAAAGCATGAAATCGCCAGAAACATAAAGAAAGAGAAGGGGACGAACTCTAATGCAGACGGATACCGATATTTAAAAGTGTTAAAGGTGTAGAAATTTATACTTACTTTGAAAAAAAAAATTAATTTAAATTGTATATAATTTTTTTTTTAACAATAGATCTCTTTTTTTTATTCAAATAAAAGGTAAGATACGGCTAAACTTATCAAAGATCATTTTTAAAGAAGTAATGTTAGGTATAAATTTTAAATAGATAAATTTTATATAAATTATTTATAAAAGGAATATATTCTATTAATAAAAAAGAAACTTTTTATAATTCTTTTAAGTTTTATTTATAATGAAAGATGAGATGAGTTAAGATGAATTTAGTTTATTTTTTAATATTATTATTATTAGAATTTAAAAAATATATATTTTATATAAAAAATTAAAAATATATAATAATAAAATAAAAATAAACCCAATTGACTCTCCAATCTAAATTTGGACGTTAATCGAAATTCGAATCGACAATTTTTATAGAAGTTTATGGTGTCACTTCTAGCCTTCTTCAAGTCATTTACCCAGACAAGTGCTGTCCAGCATAGATGCCTATGCCAAGTCACCCAAGCGCACAATCTCAGATTCTCAAGCATCCACATTCTCCCAGGAAGCACCCAACCAGGGGCGGAACTACCCAATGCTAAGTGGGCGGTATAAAAATTTTATATGGTATATAAATAGATATAATATTTTTTATATAATTAAAATTTTCATCTTAATTTAACAAAATAAATAAATTGTTCCTCTAATATTTAAGTTTTTTAAATTTTAATTTTTCACTTTTATTTAATGACTGATGTTAAAATTGTCTCTCTTACTTTATTTTGATGTGTTGTTACATTTAGATTTTTAAAATATGTTTATATTATTTAAATTATACAGATGATTAGTAATTTCAAAAAAATTAAAAATTTATTATTTGATTGACAAGTTAATTTATCAAGTAATAATTTTCGTATTTCTATTATTATTATTAAAAGAACATTTTCTGTCATAAAATTTATAAAAACTAGATTACTTACTTAAATAAAATATGAGTTTCTTATAAATTATTTGTTATACATCGAGATTTTTTTTTCAAGAATTTCATTTCATAAATAATAAGAGATAAATTTTATTTTATAAAAGATCATCGTCAAACTTAATTTAAAAGAACAATTTTAAATTCATATATTTTTTTCTTTTATAATAGTGTCTAACAAATTATAAAAATTTCAAATAAAAAATCTTATTAAATAATTTATAAATATAATTTTCTAATATATAATTATTATTTTTATATATAATCATATAAAAAATATATAATATTTATATTCATACATACACATATTTTATTAATCACCCTTAAATATCAAATGAAAAATTATGGAGAGTATCTTAACTCAAGATACTCTCCCACACGTAAACAATACTGACACTCTTCATGCACTGTTAACGTTACTCCCTAGAATTGCTCGTATCAAATTCAATTCCGGCCTGCACCCAACTCTTATAAAACCCCACGTGCGCATGGCCCTCCTCCCAGCATCAGAAGGGAGCTTCTCTGGTTGGCGAGAAGAAAAACCTGGGTTGCTTTCGATCGAAGGCGTCAATGGCGACGCCATCAACTGACAAGAAGAGCGTTGAGGTGGTAGATACAGAGGAGGATCAAGCTGTTTCTCTGGCCAGGTACACGGCCAATCTGTCTAATCAGTTTTGCAAAGAAAAAGGGGTTTTTTCTGTCGTTTTGTCTGGTGGAACTCTCATCAAGTCCCTCAGGTAACAATCCCCCAAGGATTTTTGTTTCTTGTACCCATTTTACTTTACTGTTACTGACGGGAATCTGTGTGGAAATGGAAAGAAAATGGAAACCTAGGTTTATGATTATGGTCGTCATTACAGACACGATCACTCGTGTGGACGATCTTCTTTTCTTTTTGGGTATGAGTTTAGTGGTTTATCTGGTTGTGAAGAGAAAGTGGGAAAGGAAGAAAAAAAGAGAACTGTACCAAATGAAGTGGATGCAAAAATCTCCATTTCCCGAGTTCAATCTTAGTTTACCTGATTAAGGTGATTTTTTTGTTTTTTGGGTTTTTCTTAAACAGTGTTCTATACACAAGTTAATTGATCTCTCCTTTCCCGTTACATGGTTTCATTAGTAGCGAACGAATCGTTTTGGTAATTGCTTGACGTTGAGATTTCAGGAAGCTACTGGAACCGCCATACATTGATTCAATTGAATGGTCGAAATGGCATGTCTTTTGGCTAGATGAAAGAGTAGTACCAAAGGATCATGAAGACAGTAATTATAAGCTTGCTAATGATGGGTTTCTTTCTAAGGTACGATTGTGGAATATGTTCTGATTTCATTTTTACTTAGATTTGCTGGAATATTTTGACTATGCTGCCGTTTGCGATACTTCAGTGTCTTCTTATGTTGAATATTACCCTCAGTTTATTTGGAAATCGTTTCACTGTGTTAGAGCTTGTGAAAGTGTTGATCTAAGACTAAGCAAAGCACCACTTGGTAGAAGGGATTGCAAGGACAATAGTAAGGTCAAAAGAGAACATGGGATCCAGATGGTTAGAAAGACATAAATAGCTTACAAAAGAAATTTAGGAGAGTATAGTTTGTTTTTGACTTTGTTGAGTTGATGATTAGTTTAAGTGCAGGAAAAAGAAAAAAAAGAAAAAAGAAAAAAGAAAAACAAGACATATTCTGGGTCACCTGTAGTTAGAAGGTAGTTTCAATCTTTAATTGAATTATTATTATCAATTTTCCTTTTGCTGTCCCTGGTTATTCCTCTTGTGACCTTTAGTGAGTTTAACCCTGTTATTTTCTTGCCAGGTACCAATTCCCCCTGGTAATGTCTATGCAATCAATGATAAGCTGTCAGCTGAGGGTGCAGCAGATGATTATGAGGCTTGTCTAAAAGATTTGGTCAAGAGAAACGTTATAGCTTTATCTGAAGCTAGTGGATTCCCGAAGTTCGATCTCATGTTGCTGGGTATGGGTCCAGATGGACATGTGGCTTCTTTATTCCCAAACCATCCTCTGCTCAAAGAAAATAAGAGATGGGTCACCTTCATTAAGGACTCCCCAAAACCACCTCCTGAGAGAATTACTTTTACCTTTCCAGTTATCAACTCGTCTGCATACATTGCCCTCGTGATAACTGGTGCCGGTGAAGCCGGAGCAGTGCAAACAGCTTTAGGAAAGAGTCAAGATTCAGTAAAGCTTCCTGTTCAAATGGTTTCACCTGAAGGTAAGTTGACTTGGTTTTTGGACAAGGATGCTGCCTCAAAGCTGTAGGGTTGGAATATTATGTTTATGTGAGTTGAATCATATGATGCGGTACTATGGTTTATGTATTCTCAAGTGTGGTAGTATGTCTATTTGAAGGAGATGAATAATAGCTGGATGATATATGATATGCTTTTACTTCACCATGTGTCAACTTGGGATGCAACCTAACATCAGGGAACATAGAACACTCTCTTCTGTATGCATAATCTATTTTTGACGCTATTTCTACCTACGCGGATGTGATTTGTTTTTCCTATAATGTTATCTGCTGAGAATTTGATCTGTGTTTTGGGATAGTGGCGCACATAGCCAACAATGCCACCCTTAGGTTGCATTTTGTGAAGCAAAACCGACACAGGTTCGCCTAATTAGTTGTCTTCGACATTTCTTTGCTGAGTCAATGGTCTCTGTAAATCTATCAGACTTCGGTACATAGAGTGGCATAACAATGAATTAACCTCCTGCTTCTGAAATTAGGTCATCCTAAGCCGCCAGGTGTCATTAATTTAAAGTTGAGTTTCAAGAATTATCTCTCAAATATATGGAGATTTATTGTCATCCTTGTGATCTTTTGATATTGCTATTTTATTTCGATCGGATCTGTTTATTGAAATTCCAATATAGAGGTGAGATAATTTCTCATCTCATCTCATTTCAATTCATTACATCTCATTTTAATTCAACAATCTCGCTACTATTCACATGCTATACCAAATTATTTCATCTTATCTCATTATCTAAATGGTCAGTGTTTTGAAGAAATTCAGGTCCATAATCGAACCAACATATGCAGTTCTCCAAATCCCTAATTTGATGGTTAACACTCATACATATTCTTTGCAAGTAGAAAGGTAAAATGTCGTGTGATTCAGAGAACATGTAAATGATCTCAATTATGTTCTTTGAATTTTATCGTTGCTGGATGTATTGATATGATTCGATGAAGAATTGAATGAATGGTTAACGGATGGTTGGAGATCAAATTTTTTCTGTACTTCGTTAAGTTAGATGCTCGTACTATGTTTTATCAATTCTTCAACATGTTTCTGATGCGTATGCAACACAAAAGATCTCGCTTTATCTTCATACATACTTATGAGGGGATCTCGCTTTATCCTACTACACACTTAACGAGGGAACCAAAAAAAAGAAGAAAAGACAGAGAGAGAACATAATAGAATCAATAGTGCGTGGCATGTCTGTCCAATCTTCCACTGCCCCAAGTCCAATATCTTCTTTTCATCCAAAGGATGTGGATTTGTGTTTTGAATCTTAATGCTCAAGTGATCACATCAAGTCCTAAAGAATTATACGCCTTATTGATGAGGCAATGGATGCTTTCCCCCAAAAGAAAAGAATATTTTATAAAAAAAAATATTTTAACTATAAAACGATTATATAAAAATAAACTTACAAGTTGATATGATTTAATGTAATATATTAAATTGTAAAGTTATTTTTATTATAAAATAGATATAATAAATTTTATAAAATTATATCAATTTATAAATTTATTTTGCGTAATTTTTTTCTAATGAATCCCAATCGCAAAACAATGGGATAATTTAGTGAAAAATAATGGGATTTATTAGTGAAAACACGTGAACGAGTTTAAATGTGCTCCTCCTTATGTACCTATGTATTTTAATCAAAATTACATTAAAAAATATAAGTACAAAACAAGGGAGTGAGATGTCCCATGTCTCGTATGATAAAAATCTGATAAAAATAAAAAAGGCAATGGACCATTTGGTCCAATAATCCAAGCCCCTTGTTCCTTCAACTTTGCCAAGGAGTGGATTATTAAAATTCAAAGAGATGATTTTTATAGTCTAATAAACGGGGGGAAGTGAAATGCTACCATTGTAGACAACAACTATCAAGGGAGAACTACAAGCTTTTGTTAAAGGTTTTTATTTCCACCATTTCCATGCACCGGTTCGAGTAAAGTAAGAACATAACAAAAGAACTAGGACATAAAAATCTTGATCTTTGACAACATCCAAGGGACATGTGTGTCTTAATAGGTTGTATGTGGAGACTGATCTAGAAGCTAAAAATTGAGTGTCAAAAATCTCGCTCGACATTCACTCGACACTTGGCTCGAGCAAGATTCTCGCTCTGTACTTAGCTCGAGCGAAATTCAGACAGAAAGTTTTACTCAACATTCGCTCGAACGAATATCGCAGTAATTTTAAAATTAAGGTTTCTAGTACTGTTTTGCTATAAATATGTTGTATTTGACTAGTGATACACGACTTTCAGCATATTTTGAGAAAGAATAATTGTCAAGTGAGTGCATATTGTGTGAGAGAGCAAATAGTCCTAGAGAGATTGAGTTGAGATTGAGTAATTGTAATCTCCTCTGATTAATAAGATTTTTGTAATTCTATAGACGTAGTCACATAGGCAATTTGCCGAATCACTTATATTGTGTGTCGTGTGCTTGATTATGTTTGTTTTTACTCTTGTTTGCTATCTTTAGTGTGTGTATGTGTTATGCACAACATGCCTATTCCAACCATTCAAGCCCACACACCAATATGATGTTGTAGTGTGAAGCCAATCTTAGAAATTTGAGGCTAAGAGTGAAAATAAGAATATGATTTCACACAAAAACAGCTGCATTGCATTAGCTAAATTATAATCAACTTGATTTTAGTCATTTTGGAGCAAAAGTTGGCCTTAGTCACAAAGGTATTTCTCCATAATCATTCCCATGGTCCCACCATTGTAGAAAGCACTAGCGTATTGTATTAGGCTTATATTGTACCAAATAGTTCTAGACAATCATTTGAGTTAGGCTTATATTATAATTTTGTAAAAGATCCATTCTTAAATTTTGTGAATGATATGTTATATAAATTTATAATGCAAGACCATGTAATACTTTCTACTTTGTGAACGAGATGTTAAATCCACGAATTTGAACTAAAAGGAGAATTTTTGTGGAGACAAAAATCTAGGATCAAATGACTTACCACCTCTGACCTCAATATCAAATTTTCTCATGCCACCACCGCTATTCGGAGACATAGGAACTCTATTGATAGTCTCAAAATTGCAAATAACCTCTCGACAAGTGATGGCAATGTCATTATTAAAAAAAAAAATTGGAGCACTTTCAAAATACCTATGCCTCCTCTTGTTCTCCTATCCCTGAGAATTTGGATCAACTCTTTCCTAGGAAGATCACGGATGTAGAAAACCATTTTCTTTGTCAGATTCCAACGGATGATGAAATCTCAGCTATTCTCAGGAGCCTTTCACCCACACAAGCCTCTGGTCCAGATGGCTTCACTGGTCTCTTTTATAAAACGTTCTAGGAGATTATCAAAAGTGATACAATTTCTGCCATAAAAAGTTTATTCACAAATGGTAAGCTTCTTAAGGAAATCAATCACACCAACATTGCTCTTATCCCTAAATTTGAGAACCCATATTGAGGTGAGTCAATTTCGACCAATAAGCTTTACTTATGTTTGTTACAAAATCATTTTAAAAATTCTTACTAACAGACTTTGCTTTATTCTACCCAGCATCATTTCTCCTTTTTAGTCTGCTTTCATTCAAGGTAGACTCATCCATGCATGTGTTCTTTCTTTCCTCCCCTTAGCCATACATCTCTTTTTTTCTCGAAAGGGAACTTTTGTCTTTTGTCACACTTAGCTTTTCGATAATATTATTCTGAGCTTTTCGATAATATTATTCTGAATCAAGAAATCTTCCAAATGATGAAAAAATAAACAAGGTAGAGTAGGACAAGTGGCAATCAAAATTGACATGGCAAAAGCTTTTGATTCCTTAAAATGGTCCTTCAAACTTTCTATTCTTTAAAATATGGGCTTCTGTCAAACTTGGATTTTTTGGATAAAGGAATGTATTATTACTATCTCTTACTCAATTATCGTTAATGGCTCATCTCAAGATTTCTTCCAACCCTCTCGAAGTTTTAGACAAATGGATTTTTTTTTTATACATTTTCTATTTATTTGGGGTACTGAAGTTCTTTCCATACTTCTTTTCTTAAGAGATCAGACTCAGTATATTAAGGGTATCTAGCTCTCAAAAAAAGCTTCCCCATTATCCACATTCTTTTTGCTGATAACCTTTTTCTCTTTGGCCAAGTGACTGCACATAATGCTTAGCACCTAAAAGGTTGTCTTGCAACTTATACTTTTTGGTCAGGTTAGAATATTAATGATAGGAAGTCTTCTCTTCATTTTAGCAAAAATTTCAATTAGGGGTGTAATCGGTTCAGTTTTAAATAAAAATAAGAATTGAACTGGTATCACCGGTGTTGCATTTCTTAAAATCAATTACGCCCCTATTATCTTTAAAACCGGTAGTACTGATTTTATCGGTTTTGGTTTGGTTCTTTGGTTTTAATAAAATGTAAATTTATAAAAACCAATCTTTTTAAAAAAAATTATAAAAAAAAAACTGGTTTGAAAATTCTATTTTAGTAAAAAAGTTATAATCCATTACAAAAATATGTTTTAAGTAAAAAGAAATATATTATATAAAAGAAATTGCATTAAGAAACTGCTATAAAATAAAAACTGTTTTATAAAAAAAATCTGGTTTAGCAAAATTTGTTATAAAAAAAATCTTTATTAAAAAATCTGTTATAAAATAAAAATCTGTTCTAAAAAAAGTCTACATTATCTCATATCTAATTATAATTAATATTATTATATATAGTATAGAACATATTATATAATAATACTAAAAAAATAAATAGAATCGGTTCGCTTTGGTCCGGTCCGATCTTAAAATGGACGGAACCAGACCGATATTATTTGATTTTTCAATTTATGAAACCAGTATTGGACTGGACCAATCCAAAATTGGAATTTCTGATTTGGTCTAGTTCGATTTGGCTGGTTCTTTGATTTTCTGGTTTAAATTTACACCCCTAACTCCAACCAAGCTTCCATAAACAATGTCCGTCACTTCTTCCCTTTGGAAAGGAGCTTTATCTCAACACTACTTAAAAGACAAGGGCAATGCTACTTACCTTGATGAATAACATCCCGATGGTTTTCCGTTTTAATTTTTAATTTTTTTAAGTTAATTTATATGGTTTTTAAGTAAGTGTTTTTAAATAATGTTGTATTTTTTTTTATATATTTTAAAAAATATTTTAAGATGTAAAAAAATAATATAAAAAAATAAGTTTTTTTACATGATTTTTTTAACATCTTAAAATATTTTTAAAAAATATAAAAAATCACAACATTGTTTAAAAACACTTACTTAAAAATCATATAAAAAAATAAGAAAAACAAAAACTTAAAACGGGAAACCATCAGGATGCTATTCATTAGGGTGAATATCATTTTCCTAAAAGACAAATCTTTTTAGGAAATCCAACCACGCACTTTTGACTCTAGCATCTGGAAGCAACTTCTAAAGTAAAGAGATTTTCTCAAAAACAGTTTGGCTATCAAATCAACAATGGAATCTCTACAAAAGTCTGGACTGATCCCTGGATACCCTCAATTCACAATTTCAGACCCATCCCCAACCCTTCAAACCCCCATCATGATCCAAATCTCAAAATTTCTGAACTTACTCTGGAAGAACCACAAAGGTGGAATACTCTTCTTCTCAACACATTTTTCAATGAGGCCATTGTTAGGAGTATCTTGCAGATGTCTTTGTCAAACCAAAATTTTTACAATACTCCAGATAAAATCAAGTGGATTCACCACTCTTCGACAACTTCTCTGTTAAATCTGCCTACGCAACACTAACCAGAAACCAAATCACTGACACACTGGAGCTTGTTTTTTGGAAAAAGCTCTAGAAAATTAAAATTCAAGATAGGTTCAAACTCCTCCTCTGAAAGATTGCACACCACATTCTCCCCACCAAATTTTTAATGAGTTCTTTCATTCAAATGTATGAGGATGATCTCAAATGCCCCCTATGTCAAGAGGAGACTAAAATTGTCCAACACTTATATCATAAATGTACTTATACAAAAAGCCTGTGGAGACATTCAAATTAGCCCATTGACATCACCCTTCTTGCAAACCAGCCTCTTTCTTCTTGTATAAAAAACATCATAAATCCCTCTTGCCACTTAAACTTCCTAGAAGAAGATCACCACAATTTTCAAATTTTTGTAACCTTAGCCATGGACAATCTCTAGTTCATCAGAAATAAAAATGTGCATAATAAGGCCATCGAGGATCCCGTCACCTTTGTAAATTCTGTTCTAAAGATCTCAACAGCATTTAAGAGCCTGGATTACTAAAACAAATGAGCTTAATACCTCTCAAGACAGGTACCCAACTAGTTTCTTCTTCATTAGATTTGATGTTGCAGTCAGACAACAAGGAAGCACTCTTGCATCTATTTGTTGGAACGATTTGTTTTTGTTAAAACCGATTTCATCACCAGTATCAACCCAAACATAGGAGCGTCTATGGCAGCACTGATGGCAATCAATGAAGCCCAAAGTCAGATGATGGACAATATTTTAATAGAAAGTGACTCAAGCATCACAACTCAAGCTATCAATAGCAACACAGAGGCACAAGATTGGTGCATCAACCCTATCATTAACGATATTAAACATTACCTTCATTCATTCAAAGAATGGAAGGTAATGAAAATTCATTGATCCACTTATTGATGGGCGTATGGTATTGCACAATGGGCGGCAGCAACGCAAGCTTTTGGAGATATCCCCTTAATCCAAATTCTCCATTCCCTTTTGAATTTCCATTGTGGAAAATACCCACCTAGTGTGTAAGATTTTGTACCTGACTTTTATCTCTATATATACATCAGTAACTTGGGGGCAAAAAAAGAAGAATGAGATGTTGAATGAGATTTTGTAAGTGAACTACTTTTGGAGACTATGTAATACTAAGTCAATCACCTTGCAGGTGCTGCTCATGTAAACACCATTAAGGTTTTTTCATTTTTCATTTTAGTCACTTTGTTGTGCAACACATAATTTTAACATCAAGGAACCAAATAAATTCCAGAAACTGATGTTCATACAACAGATGTTCATATATGATATTCAAACCTTGTGCTTTCAATTCTAGTTCAGTTAAAAACAATCATATAAATGTTCATAACGACTCTTACAATTTCCATCAAAGCTAAAAAATTGTCTCAAAACGGCCATCAAAGCTAAATAGTATTCATTCCAATCCTAAAAACAAAATAAACAATTAACTCAATTATGTCTCCATGCTCAAATTGGCTGTACAATTTATAACTAAATTGGGATAATCAATTTAGGAGCGTTCTCCATTAGTTACCAGTGGATGTTGTACATTCTTCCTGAAAAAAAATTATTAGTAAGGAATATAAAAGCATAGAAAAGCATACTGTGTAGTTGTAAGTTTGTAACTTGAGTTGGAGGAATTGGTTGCATGTCATTTGATTCACTTGCTTGGAGAGGTTAGTAGAAATTAAAATTGGGCGTTAATACAACAAAATGTGATATTAGTAACAAAATAAATTAAAAATCATATATAGTTCAGATGGAGAAATTTGTGGAATATGGCTCTGATTAAGCTGTCATGTTTTGAACATGGGCATTTCACACAGTTTTATCATGGTATTGTACTGTTCATTGGAAATTATGACCTTCTCCACTATAGTAGCATGTTATGGTTTTTCTGATCTCCCATCACTAATTTCTCATCCTCTTATCTATGGTTATTGTCTACCTTCTCCACTCGAGGTAATAATGGCCACGTATACAAAAACCAATCATGTCCTTATTTGGTGTGCAAGGATTGTTCCGTTGAAAAATAAAAATCTATCCTCATTTTGTCTAACAAAACAATGAAATGGTGCATTGAAAATTGAAATCATGAAGAGGACATGACCACATTCGACATATTGAAAAAATATTTTCTTTTCAAACGAATTTTAATTCAAGATAAAATTAATTGAATAATGGAAAATCCTATTACCATGGTGTATAACATATTAAAAATTAGAAAATATATATGCAATCACTACATAACCACTTTAAAAAAAGTAAAAAAAAAAAAAACATATATATATATATATGAGATTCACATGAAAGAAATTAATTTTTTAATAGTAAATTCTACTCTTTTCTAAAATGGTTATGCGATGTTTATACACTTTATAATTATATGTAAAATTACTTAAGGGAGATATGGTTACCTTGATTGTGAGGGAGGAATACGGCCTACTTTTTTTTAATTTTTTAATAGTGAAAGAAATTATTATTTTTAATAGTGGATCTTACTATTTTTTAATAGTGAATATTTCAATATTGATAAAATGTTTGAAAAAAATCATAGCTAATGCAATTCAAGCACTTTGTATCATGTATAAAAGAATATAAAATATAAATTTATTGACCACTTCTCATATAAATATGATATGAATCTAAATAGTTTCAATAAATATGTCATTTATGTATTTAACCTTCATGAAAAATATAGTATTTTATGCACAACCATATATTTAATATAAAATAATCATTCACCTCCTTAATTTTTTGTTCATCTAAAAAAAATAAAGAACTACATGTTTTCTCTTTTAATTTTCTGTAATTTTTATTGAATATAATGATAAAAAAGTTAATATATATTTAGCTCTATCATATTTTTATACAAAAAAATTAAAAGAAAATCTCAATTGATAGACAACTTAAAAATAATATAGTTTTGAATCGGTTAGAAACGGTTCAACTTGATCTAAAATCGACTAAACTCGGTCCATTGAAGTAGTTTAGTTAATGAATAAAAATGTTAACTAAATTGGTTTGGTTTCTTAGCGGTTGAAGTTAACTAATTTTTGCAAGCGTCTAGTGAGAAAAATGAGAGAAATATTATTATAAAAAATAAGTACTTATGATCAATTATTTACGATAAAAAAAATTATTTATAAAGAAAACGTGTTCAATTTAGTTAAAAATAATTAATTATAAATGAAAAAAATTTCTTATCGTATATCTTGATTGCTAAGAGACAATGGAGGAGGAATATTGCAGCATCCCTATACGAGCAAGAAATGAAGTATGGCTCTATTTGCAAAGTTTTATTTTTGTTTTAATACCACAAGTGCTGACTCTTCATTATCATTAATTAGTTTACAACATTAATGTTTTCTTATTTTAACTTCATGTCTTGCATTAATACCATGGACATGTGTAAGCACCATGTCGATCCTGCCATTGATGTAATACTTTTATATAATTAAACACCATGTGGACATTTTCCTTCCCTCGATCTCCTCTTCAGCTCTTCTTTCCTTTTCTAATTTACTTTTCCTTTTTGTCGTCAAAAGGAAATTAACTTCGCCCAACTCTGTTGACTCATAATAGTTTGCTTGTGATGCCACGAAACATGATTTTGGATTCCAACTTGATCTTATTTTATTTTATTTTTTTATATAAAATATAATAAATAATTTAAAATTTGAAAATAATAATAATATTAAAAAATACGATTTACAAACTGTACAAATTTCAATTTAGGATACGTTTAGTCTACAAGATGAATTTATATCAACTCATCTCATATTTATCATTATACTTTTTTAAATTTTTATACAAAATATAAATTTCAATTAATTGTTTTAAAATTTAAATACATATTTTTAAAATTTCAATTCAATTCTTTTAAATTTTAAAATAATAATAATATTAAAAAATAAATTTAATTCATCTCATCTCAATTGAAATAAGATTTTATTTAAGAGAATACTTAGGATTCGGTTCACCGAATCCTGTCCCTTATCTAGTTCCCTTTGCCGTCGTCGCCAGTGGGCGACACCGCCCATCTAATCGAGACTGGAGGGAGTCGGCGACCTAAACCCTACGACGGCGAGCCTCGACAATCTCCGATGTGTCCCGACGGTTTTAAACCCGAAAATATGTCTAGTCGCCAATTCCCTCCTATCTCGATAGAGTGGACGGTGTCGTCCACCGACAACGGTGGCAGAAAGGATTGAATAAGATCGAATCTGTATTAAAAATTTATTTTTATTTTATTTTTTATTATATTTTATTTTTTATTGTGTTTTTTTAATTTAATTTAATTCTATATTTTATTAAATTTTTTAATATATTTTATTAAATTTTTATAATAATTATAAAAATTTAAGAATAAAAAATAAGCGGTCTGCAAAGACGTGGGGTCGGCTGCACCCCGCGTCTCCCTTTATTTAAATACTATTTGCACAAAGTTCCAAAATACAAAAACGTACATTCCCACATTTTTCATAGAAAAATGTCTCTCAAAATCATGAAATGTCCCCTCCCAAAAGTCTTCAGTTAATTAGTTAGCCTACCATTTCTGACTGAATATTATACATATATATCGACACATTTAGGCCTGCTTCGATTCGAATATAAGATGAATCAAGGTGAATTTAATTTATTTATTATTATTATTATTATTTTAAAATTTAAAAAAAATATGTTAGAATTTAAAAAATATATATTAAAATTTAAAAAAGGTGTATAAGAATTTATATTTTATATAAAAAATTATAAAATTATAATAATAAAATTAAAATAAGTTAAGATGAGTTGAAGTTATCTTCGAATACGAAATCTTGGTTGATTTTTATATCAACACGTTCGGTCGACCCAAGTCGGCCATTTGTCGTGTTTTTACATATATATATATATATATATTTATGTATACGTAAAGTCGTAAGCATGTGCTTAATTAAACAAATGAATGAATGATCTCAAATGTGGAAAGACCACCTTACTCAAATGAAGAATGCATGTTGAAACTCTTTTTTGATTTCTTATATATAAATTAACAACAATGTTATTCATCATTTTTTTTATTCTTTTTATTATCTTATAATATATTATTAAATCATTAGAAATTATTTATTATTATTATAAAATAATTAAAACATGATAAAAAAAGAAAATAATAAATAAATTTATTCATAAATTAAAGTGCATATAAATCCCACCTCTACGAAATTGATAAAACCAGAACAGTCCATTGTAGTGTCCCTTCTCAAAAACCACATTCAAATTATAGTCTACCAATTAATTCTTTAGCAATTAATGTCTCCTTTGGTTTGGCCAAGAAACATGCATGTAGTCTCTTCTTTTCTATATAAATGTATTTAGTGTAACGAAACCTTGCTTGGAAAAAACGAAATTATATATATTCAAGCCAAACTAATCTTGAAGTTCAAGCTCTTTTTTTTTTTTAATCTTCCCGTTCATTGCATAATTATAGATCATAAACTACAAGGAAGACAGTTATGAAGTGATAGAAATAAAAGATTGATAGAAATTTATGATCAGGGAAGGGAAAACTTGAAGTAGCCGAGTTAGTATAATGATGGTGACACTCCTATGATATTGCCGGTTAAAGCTGGCTTAATCAAATTTGTTAAAAGGGAAGTGAAGGAACTTCACAATCTTGAGAATTAAAAGCTATCCAAATTAGTTTGGATCAATGGTTAAGTCTTTAGTAATTGCTTTTTGAGTAGGAATCAAGTCACAAAAGGGATAACCTAATTGTTAGACTAAAATGTCTTGATACGATGCCCAAATATAGTGTTGAATTATTGAATACTGATAAATGAATAAAACCACTATAATGGAATAAAATATTACCAAGTCAATGTCTATCTAGTGGGCTATTGTGGATGATATTGTTCAAAAGCATAGTGAAATATTCGAAAATAGAGACCTCATCATAATTCTAAGTCATAGAAGTTACAATCACTAGGGTTAAAAACTTAACCAAATTGATTCAACATTGGTCAGTGGATAAATAATTGGCACTTTAATAAAAATGGGTTCAAGTTTAACTATTTCATTGAGATATTTGACCAAGAGTTTGCCAATATTTGCATATTAATTTCTCAAAGGTTCTTGCTTTTGTTAGACACGTAGACATCTTTTTGTTGATCTTGGATTCCGTGGACTATAGGTAATTAAAATGGCTGGTCATTGATTTTTTGAAAGAAACTTGAAGCTCATTCATTCGTTAACTAACAACACATCAATACATTAAGGGTCCTCAATGTCTACAATGTAATCTAAAGTAACTAAAGCACTCTTAGCTAAGCTACAAGCCACTCTGTTTGCATCTCTTCTAACATGCCTAATTGACCACTTTGTATACTGCTTCAAAAGATGATGAGTGTCATGGATGATCATTGCAGAAGTAGATAATGAGTGTCATGGATGATGACTGAATTCCTTTTGGAAAAGGAATGTGTTACTTCTATGCCAAAGGAGCCTAGAAGTCATAGAAAATTATTCAAGAATGTCCATATCAGCAGTTTTGCATAAGTGTATCCATAGGTCCCTAAAAGACCTAAGAGGAACATATTGCTTTTGAAGAACTCTTGAGCACTATCCCCAAGCATCTTGGGATGCAAGACACTCTCAAGCAATATGAAAAATCATTTCTTCTTACAGATAGGGCACAAGGATTTCTTTACAGATAGTCCTCAAGAGCGTAGGAAGTCCATTCATGCAGGCTCTCGACATAAAATCCTTGATGGCAGGGTTCACTTGTAGCTTCCAGATGGTATTCCGTCCCTTACAACTTTCCATGCTATTTGAGGACTGAGGTTGGGATTGAAGCCTCAAGTCTTTATGGAGATGGTAGGCTCTTCTAACAGAAAAAAAGGCCATTCTCTACATATCTCCGAATGAGTTTATCAGGAAGATTAGAGATACTAATAAGTATTTGCTGGATCAACTTTACCTCATCCTATTTGAACATATCCTCTAGAATAACTTGGTTCCATGACTTGGAATCTGGGTCAATTAACCAACTAATTGTAGCTTGATCATTACCCCATTGGGCTTCACTGGTTACTCTACTTGAGTAGGTTTGAGGTATATACTTGTCACTCTAAATCTGAATACCATGCCCATTATCAACCCTCCACATAGAGCCTTTCTCCATTAGGGACTTTGCTGCCAGTAGACTCCTCTAGATGTAAGAAGGTGTTGCCCAGATGACTAACACAAGAGGGGGGGTGAATTGAGTTGTATTTAAAAAAATAACAATTATAAATCAAATATATAATATAAATATAAACAAAATATGAAACAACAATAAATATAAATAGTAAGAGTAAGAGAGAAGCAAACTCAGTATGTTAACGAGGTTCAGCCCCACTGCCTACGTCCTCGCTTCAAGCTACCTCTTGAGAATTCTCAAATCCACTATTCAATCTCCTTTAGGTGGAGATAGAAACCTATTACACCTTTGAGCAGCACCGCTCCAAAGAATCCGTGTAGAACACCCTTTACACTTTCAATCACCTTACACTTGGTGATTTAACTATTCCCCGTGTAGAACACCTTCTACACTTCCAATCACCTCACACTTGGTGATTTAACTATTCCCCGTGTAGAACACCTTCTACACACACAAGGGTTATACACACCCTTTTACAAATACAAGAGTTGATAGTAGGTAGACTATCAAAGTACACTCCTCAATGAGTGAGATAGAAACAATACAGCGCAATCTATATCTCTCTCAACAAGAACAAGAATTAAGGCTCAAAACTTTAGAAAAGAGAGAATGAGAGTTTTGAAGAAATGATGCAAAACTTAGCAATAGATGTGTAAGCTCTTGTTGTGAATTTTGCAAAACTCAAGTGAGCTATTTATAGGCAAATGAGTTTTCAATTTCAAATTTGAAAAGATTCTCATGTCAAAAACATCATCATTAACTTTTCAAAAATTTCAAATCTAATATTTTTACTTTTTGCATGTGACAAAAGGAGCACACTTTACTTTTCAAAAATTTCAAACATAATCTTTTACTTTTTGCATATGACAAAAGGAGCACACTTTTCTTTTCAAAATTTTCAAATAAAGACATCTACTTTTTGCATAAGTCAAGAAAAGCATCCACCACTTTTGAAAATATTCAAATAAAACATGCACATGTGAAAGATGACAATCAATCATCTTAATATTTTCAAAATTCAAACCTTTAATCATGTCATGCACATGTGAAAGATAACAATCAATCATCTTTCAAAATTTTCAAATTTAATTTTCAAAATATTCATGCATATGTGGAAAATGTATTTTAATACTTTATGATAAAATATTAATTTTGAGCCCTAATCCTAATTTTGAATTTTTAAGAGATTTACAACATTACTCTATGATTTTAATGTGAACTTGTTCCCTTCTTGCTCATGCTTGCTTCCTTGATGTGCTTGATTATATTGTGTGGACAACTTGACCTTGAGACTCTTTTATTCTTCGGATTCATTTGTTATCATCAAAATCCATTTGTAGATTTACATGAAACTTGAAACCTTGGGTTCAACAATCTCCCCCTTTTTGATGATGACAAATACTTGATAGAACCTGAAACCTGTATTAATACTTAAGCTCCCCCTGAGAATGTGCGTTAGTTTTTCAAGCAAAAATATAAATATAATTCCAAGCATATATAACAAGTTTAGAAATTTAAACAATGTTAATGTTCTAGTCTAAAACTTCTCCCCCTTTTAGCATCATTAAAAAGGAATCATAATTAACTCAATAAGATATATTCCTACAATAATCAATAGACAAATAAAACGCTGCGTTAGTAGAGACTGTAGAAATTAGAACCACCCGTGTCCAACAAAACTTGCAAACGTTGAAGCCGAATTTTATCATCTCGGTGCGGAAGAAGATTTAAATCCGTTTGATATTATTGACGAATTAGATGTTTCAGAGATTTGAAGTTGAATAATTAAAATTATTCGTATCCGACAAAGACAGCAAAAGCTGCAGGCCTAGCTCTGGCAATACGGTGCAGAGCCATGCATGTCCGACAAAACCTGCAAATGTTGGAAGTCTAACTTTGGCAATTCGGTGCGGAGCCACGCGTATCTGACAAAACCTGTAAAGGTTGGAGGCCTATCTCTAGCAGTCGGTGCGAAAGCAGATCAATCGCCTGATGTTGTTGACAAACGGGTGTGAAGGCTCTGAGTTTTTATAAAAAAAATCATTTTCACCAATCGGATACAAAAAAAAAACATTGCTTCTTGACCTAAGTTCTGTTTCTCCATAACAATAGAATGGCCGAACAATTCTCTTCCACTAATGTTCCAGACTTGAATCAGGAATCCTTGACGCATCAACCATCAATCTTCTTTCCTAAGGCCGTCAATGCCATGATAGGAGTAGAGAACCGTTTTTCTAGTAAGAAAACTTTTGACAATGTATGTCCAGTATATCTTATATTTCTTTTGACTAATAAGATTTGAAGAGACAATAGTTTGTCTTGTTCTTTATGCTATCTCTATAAAATCAGTTTTAAAGTTCATCCGATTTGCATCAAATCTTATTCTCATCTTTATAACTCATCTGCATTCCTTCAATATTCTCGCTTTAAGTTTTCAATTCTTTTCTCAATGGCTCATTCTTCTAACATTCCTCTAGATGCATCCATGAGGTCTTCTACATCTCAATCTCATGTCCTTTCTGCAGCTACCATTGGCGCCATGTTGCAGCAAGAGAACAATAGTTTGGCTAATAAGCCAGACTCCGATGCTATCTATGACTTGGTGAGTCTCGGGACTCGCTACTCATCCTCTATTGTCGCTTTTTCCCAGCGGCTACAAGTCAAAAATCATGAGGTTGAAAAACTTAAAGAACAAATTGTTGTACTTCAACGAATTGTTCAAGAGTCTCACACAAGGGAAGGAATCCTTCGGCAGAAGAATAAAAAGTTGAAATCTCTATTGGATTCTTCATTCCGCTTGCCAGTTCCCATGGATAGGGATGACATGATATTGTATGAAGAGAATGAGCGTCTCAAACATGAGGCTAAGAACCTCAAGTTTATGTAAAAGTAATTAAAAAATATCTCTCTATTTTTATGAACTCTGAATTATCTTTCAAGAGATATTCATAACATGCATCATACATATTTCTCTTCTAATCATACATAATCTATCTTCTGGTAAAAGTTTTGTGAATATATCTGCTAACTGATCGTGTATGTTTGTGAACTCAGTACTAAATCGCCTTTCTGCACATGATCTCGAAGAAAATAATATCTTATTTCAATATGCTTAATTCTAGAATGTTGTATTGGATTATTTTTTTTTGAAAGATTTATAGCACTTGTATTATCACATTTGATTGGAATGTGATTGTACATAAGTTTAAAATCCTCAAGTTGTTGCTTCATGTAAAGAACTTGAGCACAACAACTACCCGCAGCAACATATTCTGCCTCAGCAGTAGATAGTGCAACAGAATTTTGTTTTTTTTTTACTAAACCAAGAAACTAGTGCACGACCTAAGAAGTGACATGCTCTACTAGTGCTTTTTCAATCTATTTTACAGCCAGCATAATCTGCATCTGTGTAGCTGATGAGATCAAAAGATGTGTGCTTAGGGTACCATAACCCTAAGTTAATTGTACCACTAAGATATCTAAGAATGCGCTTAACTGCAATTAAATGTGATTCTTTTGGAGATGATTGAAAGCGTACACATAAGCACACACTAAACATAATATCTGGTCTACTGGCTGTCAAATATAATAAGCTACCAATCATACCTCGATATACCTTCGAGTCAACTAGTTTACCGGTTTCATCTTTATCAAGTTTAGTGGATGGACTCATTGGTGTTCCAGTTTCCTTAGCACCTTCCATCCCAAATTTCTTCAGCAATTCCTTAATATATTTCGATTGATTGATGAATGTCCCACTTTTTGCTTGCTTAATTTGCAATCTGAGAAAGAATGTAAGCTCTCCCATCATGCTCATTTCAAATTCTTCCTGCATAATCTTAGCAAAAACTTGGCACATATTTTCATTAGTAGCACCGAATATTATATCATCAACATAAATCTGAATCAAAAGAATATCATCATTTTCGAATTTAATGAAAAGAGTTGTATCAATTTTTCCTCTTGAAAAGCCTTTTTTAATCAAGAAACCACTAAGTCTCTCGTACCACGCTCTAGGAGCTTGTTTGAGTCCATATAGTGCTTTTGTGAGTTTGAAAACATGATTTGGAGAAATATGATTTTCAAAACCTGGAGGTTGCTCAACATATACCTCTTCATTTATAAAATCGTTTAAGAAAGCACTTTTAACATCCATTTGAAAAAGTTTGAAATCTTTATAACAAGCATATGTAAGTAGCATTCGAATAGCTTCTAATCTTGCGACTGGTGCATATGTCTCATCATAATTGATTCATTCTTCTTGATTGAAACCTTGGACCACTAGTCGAGCCTTATTTCTAGTAATGACTCCGGACTCATGTTTCTTGTTTCTAAAAACCCATTTTGTTCCAATAATAGTATGATTTTTGGGTTTAGGAACAAGTATTCAAACATCATTTCTTTCAAATTGATTAAGCTCTTCTTACATAACTAGAATCTAAGATTCATCAAGAAGTGCTTCATCAATATTTTTAGGTTCAATCTGAGATAGAAAAGTAGTATGATTGCAAATATTTCTAAGAGATGATCGAGTACTTATACCTCGTGAAGGTTCTCCTAGAATTTATTCCGCTGGATGATCTTTCACATGTTTCCACTATTTGGTTGCATCTTGTACTAAGTCTTGATGATCTTTCCTTCTATTTCCATGATCTTTCCTTTTGAATTGTCTCCAAATATTACACATCCTTTTTCTTTAGAAGTGAAGTCAATGAATTTAGTTTTTTCTTCTGTCACGTATCTTGAGCATCCGTTATCTAAAAATCATTTATTTTTACCTGTAGAATACTTCATGCATACCTACAAAAGCAATTAAAAACAATTCCTGGTATCCAAGTTCTTTGGGTCCTTTATTTATTAGTATTAGAAGAAATAAGATTTTTAGGTACTCATATGGCCCTAATAGTCATTGTATGTTTTCTTCTAATAGGACAAGCAAAATAATTATGACCATTTCTATTACAAAAATTACAAATAGCATGTGACATATATGAAGAACTTGAGTGATTATAATAGTATCTTTTTTTAACAAAATTATTTTTATGAAAAAAATTTTGAATATTGAATTTTGATGTAGAAGGATTATCAAAGAAGTTTTTATAATATTTGTATTTTTGTTTTGGCTTATATCCCAAGCCTGCCTTATCAAAAACACATCTTTGACTACCAAGAAGTTTTTCAAAATTTCTTTTTCCATTCGTAAAGTTTTCAATAATATTTTCTAAATCAGTTTTCTTTTTCTTCAACTCAAGATTTTCATCTTTCAAAACAATACTTTCTTTTCTTAAAATATCAATTTCGTTTGTTAAAGAAGAATTTTTCTTTTTCAAAACAGTATACTTGATACCCAATTTTTCAAATTCCTCATATACCTCTTCTAAAAAATTTTGCAATTCTTCATATGAAGGATTTTCAATATTATCAAGATTTGTTACCTCAATGTCATCTTTAGCCATAAGACAAAGATTTGCTGATTCTCCATTGCTTGCTTCACTATCTGAGCTACTTGAATCATCATCCCACGTAGCTTTCATTGCCTTTTTGCTTTTGTTTCGATCTTTCTTTAGCAGAGGACAATCTGGCTTGATATGACCAAATTTATTGCATTTATAACAAATTAAAGTGTCATTTTTACCTGAATCTTTCTTGGAAAACTTATTGAAGGATTTCCTTGGAGGAGTTTTATTTTTCTTTAAGAACCTCTGAATTCTTCTTACTATCATCGCAATTTCTTCATCTTTGTCGTCATTTTTCTCATTTTCATCACTTTCACTTTCATATGGAAGAGCTTTAAGTGCCAAGCTTTTCTTTGACTTTCCTTCTTCTTCTCCTCTTTTCAATGTGTACTCATGGGTGATAAGTGACCCGATGAGTTCATTAATTTCGAGCTTCTTGAGGTCTCTAGCTTCAAGAATCGCTGTCACTTTTGATCCCAACGTTTTGGTAGAGAGTTGAGAATTTTTCTTACTATCTCCACTTTGGAATAAATTTTGCCAAGAGCTGTCAAACTGTTTATGATGTTAGTAAAACGAGTGTACATACTAGAAATAGATTCATCATCATTCATCTTAAACATTTTATATTCATGAGTAAGAATATAAATTTTTGATTCCTTGACTTGAGAAATTCCTTCATAAGTAACTTTCAAGTTATCCCAAATTTCCTTTGCTGTAGCACAAGTCATTACTCTATTAAACTCATTACCATTAAGAGCATTATATAATAAATTCATAGCAGTTAAATTCAAAGTATAAAGTCTATCGTCTTCACGATTAAACTCTTCTTCTTCCTTTTTGACCTTTACTCCATCAACCACTTTTGTTGGAATATAAGGTCCATTTACAATGCATTTCCAGATTTCTCGACCTTGAGCCTGAAGGAATATTCTCATTCTATCTTTCCAGAATGAGTAATTGTCTCCGCAAAAAAGTGGAGGCCGACTGCTAGATTGACCTTCACCAAATGAAGCTGCAATGTTAGCCATAAGATCTTAACTCAAAAGATAGTTAATCTTATAATAGAGCTCTAGCTCTGATACCAATTGTTGCCCAAATGACTAACACAAGAGGAGGGGTGAATTGAGTTGTATTTAAAAAAATAACAATTATAAATCAAATATATAATATAAAATATAAACAAAATATGAAACAACAATAAATATAAATAGTAAGAGTAAGAGAGAAGCAAACTCAGTATGTAAACGAGGTTCAGCCCCACTGCCTACGTCCTCGCTTCAAGCTACCTCTTGAGGATTCCCAAATCCACTATTCAATCTCCTTTAGGTGGAGATAGAAACCTATTACACCTTTGAGCAGCACCGCTCCAAAGAATCCATGTAAAACACCCTCTACACTTTCAATCACCTTACACTTGGTGATTTAACTATTCCCCGTGTAGAACACCTTCTACACTTTCAATCACCTCACACTTGGTGATTTAACTATTCCCCGTGTAGAACACCTTCTACACACACAAGGGTTATACACACCCTTTTACAAATACAAGAGTTGATAGTAGGTAGACTATCAAAGTACACTCCTCAATGAGTGAGATAGAAACAATACAGCGCAATCTATATCTCTCTCAATAAGAACAAGAATTAAGGCTCAAAACTTTAGAAAAGAGAGAATGAGAGCTTTGAAGAAATGATGCAAAACTTAGCAATAGATGTGTAAGCTCTTGTTGTGAATTTTGCAAAACTCAAGTGAGCTATTTATAGGCAAATGAGTTTTCAATTTCAAATTTGAAAAGATTCCCATGTCAAAAACATCATCATTAACTTTTCAAAAATTTCAAATCTAATATTTTTACTTTTTGCATGTGACAAAAAGAGCACACTTTACTTTTCAAAAATTTCAAACATAATCTTTTACTTTTTGCATATGACAAAAGGAGCACACTTTTCTTTTCAAAATTTTCAAATAAAGACATCTACTTTTTGCATAAGTCAAGAAAAGCATCCACCACTTTTGAAAATATTCAAATAAAACATGCACATGTGAAAGATGACAATCAATCATCTTAATATTTTCAAAATTCAAACCTTTAATCATGTCATGCACATGTGAAAGATGACAATCAATCATCTTTCAAAATTTTCAAATTTAATTTTCAAAATATTCATGCATATGTGGAAAATGTATTTTAATACTTAATGATAAAATATTAATTTTGAACCCTAATCCTAATTTTGAATTTTTAAGAGATTTACAACATTACTCTATGATTTTAATGTGAACTTGTTCCCTTCTTGCTCATGCTTGCTTCCTTGATGTGCTTGATTATATTGTGTGGACAACTTGAGCTTGAGACTCTTTTATTCTTTGGATTCATTTGTTATCATCAAAATCCATTTGTAGATTTACATGAAACTTGAAACCTTGGGTTCAACAGAAGGTATGTTGCCTACTTTGGCTTCCCAAAAAGATGAGTTGGGATAATATTTTAATTTCAGAACTTTGACTACTAGTGAAAGAGGTTCTTGTATGATGCGCCACACATGTTTAACTAGCATTGTAATGTTAAAACTCTTAATGTCTCAATGTTAGCTCTCACCATGGAATTCCATGATATCAAGTGCTCTTTCCTTTCTTGTTTTTGCTGATTCTATTAGAAGTTTACACTATTCATTTGTTTTATGAGGGACTCAAGAAGTTTGAAAACTCCTATACAGTAGTCAGTAGGTAGGCAAGGCTTTCATCACTGCTTTTTGGATAGTCTCTTTGCCAGCATGTGAAAGAAACTTAACCTTGAAATTGTTGACCCTCTCCTTTATTTTTGTTGGATTTTTTTTTACTCTTTGAATCCCACATGGGAAAGGAGTGGGAGAGGGGCAATACCAAGGAGGTTATAAAAGGAGGCCTAGCCTCTTTAGTTAATTACACCAGTCAGAAACTTATCTAGTAACTTTTGACTTTAGTAAAATTCCTCTATTGTCCTTTTTTGTATATAAAAGAAAGAGAGGTGAAAGTTAGAATTTAACTAGTGTGAGAAGTTTTTGTGGGTGTCATTGAGGTGAGGAGAAAAAATTGTGTGATTGTAACAATTTTTCACATAATATATTTTCTTCTCTGGGTCTGGTGGTTTTTCTCCTGTTTTGGAGTTTTTCACGTAAATTCTTGTGTTGTGTTTATTTCTCTATTTTTCTTATTATTCTGTCAAAAGTAGATCCTGGTGGGGGGAATTTGGAATCCCAGATTCCCAACAGTGGTATCAGAGCTACTAGGTTCTTTTTGCAGGGTGGAGCTTTGGTGTGGTAGTGTGAATACGTACGGTCTAAGGAGATTCTGTCTAGAAGATTGAAAATTTTAAGTGTGTCTGTTGTGACCCTCCAATTTTTCCTAGGAACCTTGAAGTTCTGTCTAGGAAAGATCAGTCTTTCCTGGGAACTTACTTAGTGGGTACTATTCATTTCTACTGTAAAATTCATCGAAGTTATGTCAGGAGGTAGAGTTTCAAATCCTATCAGATTTGATGTGGAGAAATTTGATGGGAGAATCAATTTTGGCTTGTGGCAAGTGCAAGTCAAGGATATCTTGATTCAATCAGGATTACACAAGGCGTTGAAAGGTAGACCAGTCCCTGAAGTCAGTAGCGGTCCAAGTACTACTGGTGAAACAAAGAGCAGATTTGGAATGAGCGATGAAGATTGGGAGGATTTAGATTTGAGAGCGGCAAGTGCAATTCGTCTGTGCCTAGCCAAGAATGTTTTTGCAAATGTGCATGGAATATTCACGGCAAAGGGACTCTGGGAAAAACTCGAAAAGTTGTATCAGACGAAAGGTGTCTCGAATCGAGTGTACCTGAAGGAGCAATTTCATACACTGCAGATGAGTGAAGGTACGACTATTTCAGATCATTTAAGTGTTCTCAATGGCATTGTCTCTGAGCTGGAATCTATTGGAGTTAAAATTGATGATGAGGATCAATCCTTGAGGCTGATCTGGTCTTTTCCATCTTCCTATGAGCATATGAAGCCTATTTTGATACACGTGAAGGAGAAAATAATTTTTTCAGAGGTTACCAGTAAACTTTTTTCTGAAAAAAGAAGGCTAAGTAGTGGAAGTAATGGTTCACTTGAGAACTTAGCAATGGTGACAACTGGTGATTGGAAAAGAAAGAACTCCATGAAGAAGAAAGTAGTCTGCTGGGTGTGTGGACAACCTGGGCACGTCAGAAGAAATTGTCCAAGAGGTAGAGCAGGTTCGACAAGAGGCTCCAAGTCAGTAAATGGAGATACTGACAATGAAACTAACATCGTGTCTCTCTCTACAGAAGATAACTTCTGTTAAAAGGAGACATGTACATCCTCATGGCATGTCGCTAATCCCAAAGTTGCCATGATAGAGGTTGTGTTAATGTTAGTTGTTTCACAGGTTTGCACACGGGCATTGGTTTGGCATTGATGCAAGGTGTGTGGTGGAAATTCATGTCGATGGCTGATGAACTTCCAGGAAAGCCAAACGTGGGAATTGTACCATAATTTTTCAGTAAGGTTATTTTCGACATGGACCAAAGTGAAATGCTTGGAATTGATTTATTCTGAGTGAGTATGCTTTTATGGTGGAACATGATAGCGAAAGCTATGAAGATCCTCATTGCGGTAGAGCATGGTTATGGGATCAGTCAAAGTCGCAAGGTGGAGATTGTTGGATTTTTTTTTACTCTTTGAATCCCACATGGGAAATGAGTGGGAGAGGGGCAATGCCAAGGGGGTTATAAAAGGAGGCCTAGCCTCCTTAGTTAATTACACCAGTCAGAAACTTATCTTATAATTTTTGACTTTAGTAAAATTCCTCTATTGTCCTTTTTTGTATATAAAAGGAAGAGAGGTGAAAGTTAGAGTTTTATTAGTGGAAGAAGTTTTTGTGGGTGTCATTGAGGTGAGGAGAAAAAATTGTGTGATTGTAACAATTTTTCACATAGTGTATTTTCTTCTCTGGGTCTGGTGGTTTTTCTCCTGTTTTAGAGTTTTCTACGTAGATTCTTGTGTTGTGTTTATTTCTCAATTTTTCTTATTATTCTGTCAAAAGTAGATCTTGGTGGGGGGAATTTGGAAGCCCAAATTCCCAACAATTTTGTCTTGTTTGCTTTTGAAGGAAGTGATCTTTGATCTCCCAACCATGACAAGAGGACCTAGGTAGTGTTCATAGCATAAAGAGAACTGAATAGCTACTATCTAGAGGATAAGCCTGCTATCTAGAGGATAAGTTCTTGAGTGAGTTTGCGGGTGTTCTTGCTGAATAGAATAGAAGTTTTATCATTTTTCAATCTTTGACCCGAGGCATGCTCATACATTATCAATGTGTCAATCAACCTATTCCATTCATAAATAAATTTAGCGGTTCAAGTTAAATAATTTTTGCAAGTGCCTAGAGAGGAAAATGAGAGAAATATTACTATAAAAAATATGTATTTATGATCAATTATTTATGATAAAAAAAATATTTATAAAGAAAATATGTTCAATTTAACTATAAATAAATAATTTTAAATAAATAATTTTCTTACCGTATATATTGATCGCTAAGAGAGAAATGAAGGAGGAATATTGCAGCATCCCAATACAAGTAAGAAATGAAGTATGGCTCTATTTGCAAAGTTTTATTTTTGTTTTAATACCACAAGTGCTGACTCTTTCATTATCATTAATTAGTTTACAACATAAATGTTTTCTTATTTTAACTTCATGTCTTGCATTAATACCATGGACATGTGTAAGCACCACGTCGATCCTGCCATTGATGTAATACTTTTATATAATTAAACACCATGTGAACATTTTCCTTCCCTCGATCTCCTCTTCAGCTCTTCTTTCCTTTTCTAATTTACTTTTCCTTTTTGTCGTCAAAAGGAAATTAACTTCGTCCAACTCTGTTGACTCATAATAGTTTGCTTGCGATGCCACGAAACATGATTTTGGATTCCAACTTGATCTTAATTTTTTTTTATTATTATAATTTTTTTTATATAAAATATAATAAATAATTTAAAATTTAATAAAAATAATAATATTAAAAAATACGATTTACAAACTCTACGAATTTCAATTTAAAATCCGTTTAGTCTACGAGATGAATTTATATCAACTCATCTCATATTTATTATTATATTTTTTAAAATTTTTATATAAAATATAAATTTCAATATATTTTTTTTAAAATTTTAAAATAATAATAATATTAAAAAATAAATTTAATTTATCTTATTTCAATTTAAATAAAATTTTATTAAAAATAATGCTAAAAAGTATTTAATACTTATAGCAAAAATTCATATCAACAATACTAATGAATATCATGCTAATATGTGCTATAAATATTATGCACCCAATATTTTTTCTTTATTTAAATACTCTTTGCACAAAGTTCCAAAACACAAAAACGTACAATCCCACATTTTTCTATAAAATGTCTCTCAAAATCATGAAATGTCCCATCCTAAAGTCTTCAGTTAATTAGTTAGCCTACCATTTCTGACTGAATCTTATACATATATATATCGACACATTTAGTTGGTTTTTATATCAACACGTTCGGTCGACCCAAGTCGGCCATTTGTCGTGTTTTTACGTATATATATATTATATATATATATATTATATATATATATATACGTAAAGTCGTAAGCATGTGCTTAATTAAACAAATGAATGAATGATCTCAAATGTGGAAAGGCCACCTTACTCAAATGAAAAATGCATGTTGGAACTCCTTTTTACTTTCTTATATATAAATTAACAATAATGTTATTCATCATTTTTTTTATCTTTTATTATCTTATAATATATTATTAAATAATTAAAAATTATTTATTATTATTATAAAATAATTAAAACATAATAAATAAATTTATTCATAAATAAAAGTGCATATAAATTTATTGTTGACCTTCTTCTTTATTTTATCTTGTTTACTTTTGAAGGAAGCGACCTTTGATCTCCCAACCATGTCAAGAGGACCTAGGTAGTGTTTATAGTATAAAGAGAACTGAATACCTACTATCTAGAGGATAAGTTCTTGAGTGAGTTTAGGGGTATCCTTGCTGAATAGAATAGAGGTTTTATCATTTTTCAATCTTTGACCCGAGGCATGCTCATACACTATCGATGTGTCAATCAACCTATTCCATTCAATTACATTTGCCTTGCAAAAGAGAAGGATATCATCTACAAAAAAAAAAAAAATGATTAATGAGCAATTGATCTCTAGCCATTGGAATACTCAAGTTAGAGCCTCTAACTTTAGCTTGGTTAAGCATCGTGCTTAATACTTCAGTATACAGAATAAAAAGATAAGGGATAGTCGGCCCCTTGTCCAATTCCTCTAGAGGGGAAGAATTGATGTTGTGGAGTTCCATTTATAAGTATAGAGTAGGAAATAGATGCAATGCAGTTCATTATCAGAGCAATCCATTCTTTAGGAAAACCCAGCTTCAGCATAACTGCTTATGAAAAGTCCCACTCAATTTGATTATTAGTGGTGTTCATGTTGAGTTTTAAGCAATGTGTCCTTGTATACCAACCGCCAACCAGCTTACTGTTCAAGGAATGTAGGGCCTCAAAAGCAATTATTACATTGTTAGAGATTCATCTCCTGGGCACAAAGGCAGATTGTGTTAGAGATATAATCTCAGGTAGGATCCTCTTGAGTCTATTAGCAATTGTTTTTGAAATGATCTTGTATAATGCGTTGAATAAATTGATTGCTCTGTAATCTATGTTAGACTGTTGTAGCCTACTGAATTGCATGGGTTTTTGATTGAGTAACCTCTTAGCATTCCTAAATGTGGCCTTACTCCACTCAGTAAATCTTAACTTGCATATGTTTAATAAGCTACTGTCCTGTCCAATTTGTTCATAGATATTGAAGAACTCCTCCAAGTTTCTTCTACTAGCTGCTTGCATTCCTCCCGCAAAAGCCATTTTGCCTCATATCTAAATGGCCCATCTCTTTTGGGGCCCTCTGGTATTTTGGTCTATACCGATCAAGATGGGTTTGTGGTCAGAGGAGAGAACATGTTCCACCTCCATTGAATTAGCTTTCCAACGATCAATTTATTGGACATTTGCAAGGGCTTTATCAAATTTCTCCTTTATGAATTGAGTTCATTCTCTACCATTGTTCTATGTGTATCTATCCCCTTTGTAACTCAGGTTACTTAATCTACAGTCATTCATAGCGTTACAGAAGGCCTCCATTTGACTGATTGGCCTATCAGCAACACTTTTTTTTATTCATTGTCTTGTATTATTTTGTTGAAGTTCCCACAACATAACCAGGCCATCTGAGAACCAGGTTTTAACGCATTTAACAATCTCTACAAGTCCTTCCCTTCTCTTGTAGAAGATGAACCATAAAAACCAGTTAACAACTAGTCCATCATAACTGTTTATTCTTGGATTTTAAAGAGAAATATGGTATTGTGAATAGGTATTGAGTAGTACATTGCTCTCAACCTTCCAAAAGAAAGCCAAACTCCCACTGCACCCTCCAACTTTCCACCACAAAATTGTGATCATACCCCCGCACATTTTCTTACATACTCTACTATTTCTCTTCCAATTTTGGTTTTAATTAGGAAGATGAAAGTTGGGCTCTTAGACTTCACTAAATTGTGAAACTCACAAATTGTTCCAAGGTTCCCAAACTCTCGACAGTTCCAACTGAGATATATCATTAGTGTTGGTGGAGCTACCTAGCAGTCTCCACCATTTCCTCCCTGTGTGACGCATCACTATTACCATTTGCTTTAGACTTTTTGTGCTCCAATCCCTTAGTTTCATCTGTTGAATCAGTTTCTAAATGTCTTTTGATGCCACATATGTTCAACACTTCTAGGACCACTTTATTGGTTAAGGAGTTAAAATTTTCACATACTCTCTTCTTCCATTTAGCCCTTTGTCTTGCCTCTGCTAAGTCTTTTATTTGCTAGTCCAAGAAATTATCTAGGAAAATTATTTGACTTGCCAAAGAAATACTCCAAGGAAAGGGGACACCACACAACTACCTTTCCCTGTGCCAGTAGTAGCCTTTCCATTCTTTTTGGTCTCAACATTTTTCTTGCATTCTCCTAGGTCAAAGGGGCTTTCTCGAGAGGGAACATACATTTTTTGGCCTTAACACTTTCCTTGCATTCTCCTAGATCTATCACTAAAGGGTTTTCTGCTTTTATTTGGAGCCCTGAAACCTATTGACATTTATGCTGTAGTCCACCCTTTTGGTCAGAAAAGCCTGATTCATTCTTGGTTTCCTGGCTATCATCTGTTGTATTCATCCTTGAGCTGCTTCCTTATTGGGCATGGTGAGGGGTTTGATGTGTTGCACCCCTATAATATTTAAACTTTGAACTATTCTTCTTGGTTGGCATGGCCTTGAGCCATGGATTGAACTAGTCATTCTCTTTCATCTTGTTGTACCAAGATGTTCCTAAGCAATAAGAGGAGTGTTTAATGGGCCCATAATCAAGATAAAATGAAGGGAGTCTTTTATATTTAAATTGTTGCACCTTATCCACTATAAGGAACTTGCCTCGTATAAGAGGCTTGGTAATATCGATGGCCACCCTTACTTTTAGTACACTCCCTCTTCCACATCCAAATTCATTCGTCTTTACTTTGACCACTTCCTCCATAATTGAGAAGAGCTTCATCACGATGTCTCTGGACATGCTAGCCATTAGCATGTTGTGAGCTTGAACCCAAAATAGTTCCTGAGTAAATGTAATGTCTTTCAATGGGACTTGACTATTGATCTTGTGTAGGCATACTAATGCCCTATTAAAGGATCACGGCCTCACGTTTAGCACATTTTCTTTATCACTTTCGTGCTAGAACTCCACTAGGGCTCTAATGTCTCCCACTTCCTTAAACAGTATCCAACCTTCAAACCCCTGGATCTTAGACATAGAAGTCTTAAAGGCTTGCTTGCTCACCTCCTCTGTCTGCATTAATCAGCATAAGCAAGTACATTTTTCTCTTTTCCACTAACTGTTCAAGTATCATGTGCTTCACATTTAACATATTAGCCTTTTGTTCAGTCAGACCAGTGGCAAAGCCACGTTGGGGTGAGGGGGGCCATAGCCCCCCTCCCCACGAGCCACACCCCTTTTCTAAAAAAAAAATTTGAAAAAAAAATATTATATATGTTTTTTTTAAAGAAAAAAAATAAAATATGTTTATTTTTTTAATGATCTTGTAAGATAATATTAATTTTATTTTGTGTTGGCCCGTCTCTAACATAATGACATATTTTTATAATAGATAAACATAAAAATAAAAAAGAAGTTGGATAATTTCTAATGTATTTTTAATATATTTTTACAATGATGACATGCTCTTGACATATTATATATTTTTTAATACATAAATTGTATTAAATGTATTTTATTTTTATTATATATCTTACTATTAGATTGTTCTATATTGTATAAAAAATTGTATACAAATAGAACAAAAAATATTTTATGTATTTTATTATAACTTTATTTGACTCTATTAAAGTAAATTTCTGGCTCCGTCACTGAGTCATACCCTCTTATTACTTATGGAGATCTTCTTCCATGGCTTAAAACCCACCTCCCCTAAACTCACTTTGTAGAACAAAGACAAAACCTCATCTTAGAGAGAGAGAGGACCCTTACACAATTTTTTTTTTTTTTTTTTAAATATAGCTGGTCATTGTTTTAAATCTAACTATTTGTCAAGTGTTGATATATAAACAACTTTTTTGTTTCAATTTAACCAGATGCATTGTTTTAAGAGTACGTTTGGATGTCAATAAATTTTGAGAATGTTTGAGAATATCTGTAAATAATATGAGTAAAGAGTAAAAGAATTTTGTGGGTCCTATTGAAAATATTTTAAATTATTTGGATGTGTAAAATATTTTGAGAATATTTTGAAATAGATAATATTGTAAAAACTGTGGGTTCCATTAATAGATGATATTTAAAATATTAATATTTATTCCAAAAAATTTTTAAAAAAAATTCTGATGAATCCCGCTAGAAGTCACTATAGTTGAAGCCGTGCAGGTGCGCGTGGGCGGTGGGGCCAACCTTTCTGGCAATAAGATTTTAAGGGGTTGGTCGCCGACGTGAATGGAGTCCGGTGATGCCAGCGGTGTCATCATTGGTGGCCGGCGATGGGTCGAAGAAATTCATAAACATCGAAACCCATTTTCGACATTGGGTCAGGAGATAACCACAATGGTGGCCGGCAGTGAAATCGTCTGGAGTGGTTTGCTGGCGTGAGAGGATGCCGGTGATGCCGACTATATCGTCATTAGTGACCAGCGGTAGGTCAAATCTTAAGGTCACCGACACTTTCGTTGAAGACCACTGTAGCATAAAAAAATAATAAAATATTATTTGAAGTTTTTTTAATATTTTAAATAAGAGAAAAAGTGAAAAATATATGAATATATGTTTAAAATACTTTAAAATGTGTTTGGAAGTTGAGTTTCTTCAACCGTACGAAAAGTTTTTGAAATTCTTGAAAAATATAGGACATCCAAACCTGGGCTGTTATAAATCTAGCTTATATGAGTAGTGTTAGTGACACATATACTTCTCAAACCTTTTTTTTTTAACTCGAGTAGTGTAATTTTTTTTTTAGTTTTTTTAAGTTATTTCAAAGTCTTTCAAACCTATTTAAACTTTTTCTAATAATAAAAAAATTTACAAACTCACTAAAAGCCATTTATTTACAAATTAAATGAATATTTAAAGTAAAATAAAATAAATCGGTACAAATGTTGGTAAAATTCTTGGACGGATCTATCATTTATATATGAGAAATGTTATTCATCACATGTTTGTTATAGTAATAATTCTTGTTGTATTTTTATTAATTTTCTTTATATAAAAAATAATAAATCATTTTATTTTTTTTAAAATTTAAAATAATAATAATTTTTTGAGGTAGTCACTAGGGAAATGGAGTGAAGGACGCGCTCTCTTTGGGTGCAGAGGGAGACAAAACTACCTCCACGGGAAGAAAGAAAAAGTTAAAAAAAAGCCCAAAACCACGCAAAGCACGTCTTCATCTGACTTCTGTAAATATCTCGAAACTCCAGTAGAAGCATAGCAGACGACGACGACGACGACGACGAAGAAGGGAGTCCCTGTAATTCGTACTTCCCCTCCTCCTTACATGTCCATCAACACCAACAACAACAGTCCCACCATCTCCGGCAGCGGCCGCGGCGGCTGGGTTTTGTACATGGCGCGGTTGGCGGCCACTGATTCGGCGGTGCTTTTCACGGCGCTGGCCGGCGTTGCCGTTCTAGCCTTCATAGCTTTTACAGCTCGTAGGTAAAGTAATGTCGTGGTCAAAGAAATAAATTTCTCTCTTTTTCTTCCGACCCAGTCAAGAAAAAAATACCCCCACTATAGCTGCGAAACCCTAGAGAACAAGAAAAAAACTACTCGGTACGAATTTAAGTGATAGATAGATGAAAGCTCTAAGACGTAGTCACACTTCATCGTCGTCGTCGTCTCCGAGTTCGAACTCGAATTCCTCTCCTTCTTCGTCGTGGGTTCATTTGCGTTCGGTTCTATTCATTGTTGCTTCTTCCTCACCAGCTTCTTGTTCTTCCTCCGATCGGTGAGTCCCTCTCTCTCTCCCCATTTAATTTCTTTGATTCACCTCAGATTTCTGCAGAGTTCACTAATTCGATTCAGATCTCGATCTCCGATTACTTCAAATCGTTTTTTTCAGTACCAATCTTCAGTTCAATCTACTTGCTTTAGCGGGTTTTTTGTTTCTGTTAAGTTGCTCATCTAGGTCCCTTAGTTTAAGCTTAATTGACTCGCACTGTTTTTTATGTTAGTTTTGCTAGTTGTTTGCTTCCTTTCTTCTTGGTTTGGAATGCAAAATTTATCGCTTAGGGGACGTCCCATCGGAGTTCCAATAATCTGTTAGTTTTATTAATCTTGAGCTCGAAGGATAAGATAACGTTTGCATTTCATTGTGCCATAACATGAATGCTTTATTTGTGCAAGTGGATTCTAGCACCGGGCATCTCTCTCCGTAGTTTATTATCATATCTTCCCTAATTGACAGCTCTCTCGGTGCTCTAGTTATTGACTACTATTTGCAAGATAGTTTTGTATGGGAAATCAAAATGAACAAGTGAAGCTGCCTTTCTAATTTATTTGAGATTATTTATTCTTAAAAAACACATTTTCAGGGATCTCTGGGATTAATCTTTCGCATTCTTTCATTTTCAGGGGTCGTCTCAAGTCACCGTGGTCTCGCAGGAAAAGAAAACATGCCCTTTCGCCTGAGCAATGGAGAAGTTTCTTTACACCAGACGGGAAGCTCCGTGATGGTGGAATTAAACTTTTAAAAAAAGTTCGGAGTGGAGTGAGTTACCATCCTCATCATTCTTCTGTCTTTGTTGCACTCAAAAGTATAAGTTTTTCATCATTATATGTTTTTGAGTTAATGGCTTAGTTATCACCATAATTTATGATGCAGGGTGTTGATCCAAGTATTAGGGCAGAAGTTTGGCCTTTCCTACTAGGAGTGTAAGCATGTTCAATCTCTTTCTCTCTCTCTCTGTGCATCAATTTCCATCCTTCCATGTGCATTTTCCCCTTGTCAGCCACAGCTCCTTTCTGTTCCTTGGTTTTTGTTTCCTCGGTGGTGCCTGATCTGAAGCAATTAGGTTGGCAAAGCTAATTTGGAGACTCAAAGACAAACTCCTCATTTCCTTGGTTTGCAAAATTTTCTGATTTATATATCAACTGGGTTTCTGAAGTCACTTTGGACGCTAGATGCTTTTTCATTTTTGTTTATATCCACAGTGGAAGTATGTTCAACTAATTTGTGCAATCCTGGGTTTTTGGGTATTGACATTTGGTTTACGATTGAAAGTCTTGTATCTGCTGCAATAAAGTTAGAATTTAAAATTTCAAAACCTTCTTCTAAAGTATCATTGTTGCTATCCCTAGTGCTGTACCCCTTAGTTAAAATATCGCTTTTCTCATATGCTAGGGTTTTTTGGTTGCTTATTTTGTTTATATTTAAGCTATTGTGTGGTTAGGAACTTAGGCTGAGATTTAATTGAAGAGTACTTTAGTGTTAGAGGGATTGCAGGTTCAATCCTCTTATGAATGGAGACTAAGACAGATGTATAAGCTTTAAATATGTAGCTTTGGGGCCACACCCCCTAGTGAAAAGCTAGCAAATTAACCAGTTCCGTGTAGGGAAACTTCCGAGGGTGCAGTGCACGGGACCGGAGTTTACTTTGTAGGGGTGGGTCCAAAGGGCCCTGCCTTGGAGAGGTTCCCCAACATAAAAAAAAAAAAAAATGTAGCTTTGGCATAAGAATTCTCTCAATAATTCCTAGAAGAGCTAGCCAGACTACATGAAAAATGAAGTAAGATCAGCAAGTTAAAACTTCAAAAATTTTCAATGTTACATTAATTCTTTCTTTTTTCTCCAAGCCTTCACGAATTCCTTTCAAAAAGCAGTTCAGAAACTTTTTCCAAACACAATTAATTTCTTGAACATCACATTGTTTCCAGGAATGTGTAACTAATCATCATTCAACCATCTTCTTCCTATGTGGTGCATATGTTTAGATGCGCTCAGCTGGTTAACCATTTTCATATTTGCATTGCCTTCTGAATTTAGATGGTTGTACCATAACCTATGTTGGTTGACTGAACTTCTTTATTTCAACAGCTATGAATTGAACAGTTTGAAAGAAGAAAGAGACAGTATAAGAACTCAGAAAAGGTATGTCCACAAACTTTGTTCTAAAGGATTGAGTTATTAATTGTAGCCATTGTATATGCATGCGCACCTGCATGTGTGTGCATGTTTTTTCCCTTCTCACCTGGCTCTAACCTTTACGTTGATTCTGTCTCAATGCAGAAAGGAATATGTGAAACTTCGTAGACTATGCAGGCGGCTGCTAAAACATAGCAATGAGGGATTAAATTCAAAGGAAATTGGTAGAATTAGCTGTGATGGGTACAGTGGGAGTCCTGTACGAGACACAGATTCTCCTGGCTCTGAAGATGTGGTTAGCGCCAGGGAGTCCCTTTCTAGTGTGGAAACGAGCCCAGATATTGAATACTCAGACTACCACTCTAGTGCATTATTGGAGGGACATGATGGTGCAAGACAAACCACAAATGCTAATGCCTGTACATTTGACACCGATTCATCATACTCAGACTCCTCTGATGAACCTGAAGTCAGTCAGACTTTCCCCTCTATGGAAGGAACTGAAGAGAATGATCCTGAAAAGAGTTCCAAGGAGTCGTCTTCTCCTTTGAGGACAGAAGTCTCATCAAAATATCGCAATGCTGAAGACTTTGCCTCTTGGCAGCGGATCATCCGCCTTGATGCTGTACGTGCCAATGCAGAATGGATACCATACTCCCCATCTCAAGCTGCAATTTCGGAAGGTAGGGCACACCATTCTGCTGAGGCTGTGGGGTTGAAGGATTATGATCACCTGGAACCCTGCAGGATCTTCCATGCTGCTCGACTGGTTGCTATTCTTGAAGCATATGCACTCTATGACCCTGAAATAGGCTACTGCCAGGGCATGAGTGATCTTCTTTCTCCAATAATTTCAGTGATTACAGAGGATCACGAGGCATTCTGGTGCTTTGTGGGTTTCATGAGGAAGGCTCGGCATAATTTTAGGCTTGATGAGGCGGGAATCCGAAGGCAACTCAATACTGTTGCAAAGATTATCAAGTCTAAGGACTCTCATCTTTACAGGCACTTAGAAAAGCTCCAGGCTGAGGATTGTTTTTTCGTTTATAGAATGGTGGTGGTACTGTTTAGAAGGGAATTAACATTCGAACAGACTGTTTGCCTTTGGGAGGTAATGTGGGCAGACCAGGCAGCCATTAGGGCTGGGATTGGAAAGTCTGCATGGGGCAGGATCAGGCAGCGAGCCCCGCCCACAGAGGATTTGTTGCTTTATGCAATTGCAGCTTCTGTATTGCAAAGAAGAAAGTTGATTATTGAGAAGTATAGCAGTATGGACGAGATTTTAAGGGAATGTAATAGTATGGCCGGGCATCTTGATGTGTGGAAGCTCCTAGACGACGCGCACGACTTGGTGGTGACTCTCCATGACAAGATTCAAGATTGAGACATCATTCTGATAGCTGCGAAGTTTTTCTTTTATCTATATGATCTCCCTAGGATTTTGGTGATTCTTTACAGGATCGAAAATATTTGTAGGCACTGCATGAAACAAGCACCTGAGGTGCTATATGTTGTCCGAGTGGGGAATTTACATTTCTTGTTCTGCTACTGCTCACCGTTTTCTCTGTAACGAAGGTCCTAGGAAAAGATTCACAACAGCCAAGAAGTAGGCAGGCAGGCAGGGGCCTGTATTGTCAATCACTATACTATATTGGATGAAAAAATATCGAAGGGTCCCTTCTATAGTTCTATTATTATTAGTAGTAGGAGGATATTGGGTCCATCAATCTTTGAATCGAGTCTTTTTGAGATTGGACTTGGACTTGTCTTTTTTTTTTTTTTTTTCGAATTTCAGAAATAACCATTTGTGTTATGGATTAGTGTCATTAGTCCCATTGTCACTAGGGTTGGGTAACGAGCTACCCTTTGCTAAGCCCGTCCACCCACAACCCTGCACAGCCATGGGGTCCCGGCCAGACTTCTGGCCAGTGACACCGGACGGGCAGGCAGGCAGGTGGAGCCTTGGTTAAAAGTACAGCAAGCAGGTGAAGGGAGGGTTCAATTTTACCTTGTTTCAGTTGCTTGTATGTAGCCCGACCGCCCACATATATGATATACGTGAAAGGTGTTGTTTAAGATGCCGGGCATTATTATGTAAATCGTTTGTGTGTAGTTTTTATTCCAAGTTGTTTCCAGTGCTGAATCAACCTAGGACTAGGAGCCATCTCTCTAATTCTTATGAAGACCGCTATAATTCCATAACAGCAAAGGCCAACCGAATCGTGGGGAGTGTTTTGTGCAGAGATATCTCGGTACGCTTGCCGTATATGTAAGTATAGGGAGAGACAGGCCATCTCTTGACGGCTGGTTAGGTTTGGAAAAGAAAACTGAAGCAAATGAAAAAGATTAGTGTTATAACTATAAAGTGATTATATTAAAGTAATTTTACAAATTGATATGATTTCACGTGATTCGTTAAATTTGTTTTATAAAAAAATAACTTTATAATTTTGCGAATCACATGATACTACATCAGATTGGGAGTTTATTTTGTGTAATCTATTTGTGGTTAGTGTATATTGGCTTAAATATGCAACCCCCAATCATCTCTTCCTAGTCAGTACGTGTAGCCAAGACTAGATTAATAATATTGATGCTGGTAAATGAGAAAAACGTTATTCTATCTGTGCTCAAATGATAATAACAGTAATATTTTGATGGTGCTCATCATTGGTCCTATTTCTTGTGTTGTTGTGCTTGTTTAGCTGGAAGCCATTACGGGTGCTTGGTGCGTGGCAAAGCTTACATCCTCCTCTCTCACACCCCCCTCAACCTATAAAAGAAGCATTAGTAGCCAGAACAAGATTATTAGTATGTTGTGAAAAAATCCATTCGACTCATTAAACACACCTTTAATATATAAGCAAAAGTATTTATTTTGAATATTTTTGAACCGTTTTGAGAGCAAGTAGAATACACACACGCCAAACTTACAAAATGCACATGTATTTGCAAAAGGTTTCTTGCCGCACAGAAATGCTATTCAACCTTATAAATTGAAAGTTTTCAATGGTCATCCTGCCTGTATATGGTAGAATGATGCAAACAAATTGAGCCAACTCTTCCACCTCATTATTCGTGGTTAACAGGCTCATTTTTTTTATACGGCATGTAAATCCCACGGAGATGGAAAGTTGAACTTGAATCCTACTGCTCAAGGATTGAAACCATCCATCATGCTTATCATATCAGACATAAAAATAGTTCATAAATCTTTCACAAAACAAAAGGAGACAGCCCAAAACAATTTCAATGAACTAGCATCCCATTCTGACACTGAAAAACATCACAGATAAACTATAGCACTGGAAGCAGATGCCCCTTTTAATATCCTCAAAATGAAGACAAATGACTCCTGCTTCAAAAGGGCACATTGTACTTAGCAATGGACTATCTACTCTTTCTTAGTGAAGCTTCGGACGGCAAAGGCTAAACCCAAGATCAGGAGGGGAACGAGAAACTGTAAAATCTTGATCACAAACTCGGGGGTCTTATTAGGATTGTAAGGAGCTTGCGGGGGTGGAATGAAAGTCCGTTTAGCTGGAACACTGGATGCATCAATGTCACCAATGTAGTATTTGTCCATCATTTCTCTGGCAGAATCGCTGTGGCCGACGTCTTCGAAATCATTTGTTGCATCCTTCCCTACATTAAAGATAAATAATCTTTCACATGTAATTTTATGTCGTTATTGCCTGTAAGAACTTAACAGAGTAGCCTTACCTGTTGCAGATAGGAGGACTTCATCACCTCCAGGATGATCATCCATGAATGAAGTTACATCATAAACCTAATTGAAGTTTAAAGAAAAATGTTTTTCAATAAAATAACAATAATGAAACAAAAACTTGTGTTCAATAGAATAAACACCAAAAAAAAAAAAAAAACTCATGCTCTCACTATCGGTTGGTTTTCCTTTGACTTGAGTTCCAACCCGACTTCAGGTAGAATCAATGCACATTTATGTGTACGGCATATGTAAAATGCTTTTTTATGGAATAGCGTTTAGTTTCAAAGTAAGTAGCAATAACACAAAAAGGAAAGCCGTTGTCTGGCTGTTCAAAACTTCTAGAACTCAATGCTCATCTCCAGCGATGCTCTTCTGATCTCAGTACTATACACCCACAAAGAAGGCATTCATATTCTGCTTGCTTTATCCACCTATTGTTCGCTTACCAGCATTTAACTAGCCACTGGCCCAGAGTCAGGCATACAGCACTGAATAAAATGCCGGGATTTGATAGGAGTTGATCCTATATGGATAAAGCTTTGCACTACAGACTACTGGCAAGCTTCTTATACCCACAATTCAGTGCTAAACTAACTAGAACATACAAGGCAGCACCCAAATACATATCAACAAGAAAAGTAGAAAATAGAGCACATCTATAAAGACAGTCCTTACCCACAATGATCTGCATGCAGTTACCGAAATTGCTTTAGAGGTGTTCTCATGCTGTTAATTTTGAAGAACTTATGTTTTGGATTTGATTTGACTAGTTCACTTTATCTTGAAGTTTTAGAACCTAGGTTCTGTTTTGGTCAGTTATTTGTTGTGGGCATGGTTGGTTTTAATTGAGTTGGACTTTTTAGTTGGTTTTTGTGAGTAGCTGCTTGGACTTTTGATTGAGCCTCACCCTTGAATAGTCTAAGAAAATCCACTTCTTGTTTTTTTCTTTTTTTGCTTTTGGGTGTGATTTTATTGCTTCTCTTCAAAGTATTCTAGCTGAAAATTTTGGGAGCACGGGCTTCTAATACGATGAAATTATTCCATTTGTTTCTTCACAGATTATATACATTGACTAAAACAGAGGACAGCCCCTCCCCCAGACACAACAAACCACCAAGCTGCACAATCCTCCTCCAAACGCTGCCAAATTGAGCCGAGAGGAATGAAACAAACCACTGCCAGCCCTACTGCACTTCGCCTCACGACCTGGTGCACGTCCAACAAACGTTAAGTGCTTTCTGCCTATTTTCCTTTGCTCCAGCCTCCACCAGCCCTTCCCATCATCAACCATCTCCCAACTCCAAACCACATCTCCTTGGGGTAGGCATTGATGCACTAATCTCCTTTGCTCTCTGCCCTATGGGAAAAAACCCTGTTTGGTGGGGTAGGCATTGGTGCATTGGTGGTGGTTTAGTGAGAGCTCAGGATAGGCGCATCTTTGGGCTTGGGCTTTGTTAGGATCTTTTTCCTACATGGGCGTTATGTTCTTTTTTTCCCTGTATCTTTTTCTGCACCCCAATTGGTGTTTCTATTGTATAAATCCAATGTTCGTGGCTACACCTATTGGTGCTAAAAAAATTTACTTATAAAAAAGGGTGAAAGTTAACATTTACATCGTTGTTTTTATAGGCACTGGGCATTTGGAATAATGTCCCGACTAATCCCGGAGGTGCACAAGCTCTCGATAAAGAGTTTTTCGCAAGTGCACCTTGGGTAATTCAAGAGGAAAGTATCCTAATTTGATGGACCTCAGAGATTGTTTGCACCCAAGGGAGTTTGAACCTTAGACCTGGCAAGAGCATATCCTTAAGCCCAAGGCCTTGACCACTTGAGCCAACCCATAGGGGTTATAACATTTACATTATTATGATTGGGAGTGAGGCACTCCTTACAAGATCGTGTTGCCAAGTACTCCTTTGGAGCCAAAGCCTCAAATTGAACACATTAAGTGGATGGGAGATAAAGAACCCAAACATTGAAATGTTGCCATGATAATTTTCTTAGGGAACATTTGTAGGTTGTTCTTATTTGTTTCATGTTTTGTGCTAAACAAAGTATATTGGACAGTTTTTTTTTTTTTTTTACTTCATGCTTTAAAAATCTCTTTGGACATGTCCTTTAGCGTTTATGTTAACATCTGAAATCTCCAAAGGTACCATTACTGAATTTATAGATGAATTTAAACACTTGTATTGAATAAATGTTTTATATTACCAATATTTGAATGCAGCAACGATCCAGTATATAAATACATCAACAATCAAATGTATTTTTTTTTTTACCCTTCCAGAGCCAGGACTAAAAATAAAAGGGAAATTAAATTAAAACTGAAAAACTGTCAACATCAATATGTGGCTACATCAATCATCTAAAAGCAGTTTTTGTTTTTGATAACAAACGAGCGCAATAACTTCAAAGCATTTCAGACACGTACACCTAAACAGGTTTTTAGTCAAGCAGTTTGAACATGACCCGAAAAACAAAGAGATCCCAGTCCTTTCATGCACCCGTGTATGCAACGACACATACTACAGCTGTATTTATAGTCCTTAACAAAAATTCCAGCTACGAAAAGTACTCAGAAAATCCCTCAGTGTTCTGTTTTGTTCAATTAAACAGATAGCCATTAAATCAATACAGAAACAAGAGAACAAAAATACAAAAAAGTAAGTCAAGAAAGATCTGACCTTCCCAGATATAATAAGCCAGCAATCTTTGTTCGTGTTGTGCTTTTCCACTTCTTCAAAATGGTGAACCTTACGATCGGAAGCCATTTTTCACTGAAACCAGCCATACAAACACCAAAATTCAAAAACCCATAAGTGGAGAGAATTAAAAGATCAAATAAAGAGCCACTACCAATGACAAAAGCACTCAGAGAGGCTAAATATTGAAATTTAGGAAGAAAATATTGGTAATCTTCAAAAACAGAAGATCCGGAACAATTCTAATCTGAGATCAAAGAAAATAGCGAATCATCCTTACCGACCACAGGGGCGGCTTTGAAAGATAGTAGGCTGGAGCAACTGTTCTCTTTGTTATTGTCGAAGACTAGGAATACAACGGAATGGCCAAGGAATTTATAGGGGTAAATCTCCAGGGAAGCCAAAATGCCCTTCTTGTTAAGAGTTAATTACAAAATGCTTCATGTTGGGCGTAGAAATGAATTCCGATGAGCGAATAAAAGCTAAATCCAGTCCATAGGCTTTAAAATAAAGCTATAGTTAAAGTTTAAAAAATTTTGATTTTAGTTATAATAATGTTAAAATTGATTCTATTTTTGGAAATCATTTTATATTAGCCAAATACATATTACACTAATTTCTTCTTTTTTTTTTCATACAAATGTTTATTTTATTAATTTTTTGAGTATAGAACAAATGTTTATATTCATGCAAATATTTATTTTATTAAATATATTATTTTAAAAATTATTTTATTAATTTAATTTAAATAATATAAAATTATTAATTAATTTTTTAACTCATAATTTAATTATAATATAATCATTAATTAATATATAATAGGTAGAATGATAAAATATGATAAAATAAAATAAATTAATAATTACAAAAATTTAAGTGTTTTTTTATTTATTTTTGTTATTTATTGCTATATAATGAATAAATAGATAATTTAACATGAAAATTTGACATGAATAGTTAAAGTCAATTATTTTTACATTGTTTTATTATTATATAATGAAAAAAATAACTTATCCAATATAGAAATTTATATAAATGGAATAGTCAAAAATTAAATTCTTCTTTCATTGATTAAAATTATCCTTTAACTTTAACCAATTCAATAAGAGTACTCTTGAACACAAATAAATTAACAAAATCGATTTTTTGATGCCATGATTATTTTAAAAATGTTTTAGTTATAAAATGATTTTATAATAAATTTAATTAGAATATAAAATTATATTATGAAATAAAGTTAATATAATTTATTTTTATAAATTTATTTATAGTTATAACCAGGCTTGAAAAATCAGAATCGAGTAAGAATCGATTCAATGAATCAAGTGATTGGTGACAATTTTGGATTGAATATTTCAATATTCATAAAAAAAATATTAAAAATTATATTTAATACAATTCAAATATTTTATATCACTTGTAAAAGAGTATAATTGATTGACTAGTTTAAAAAAAGGTTATATATATGAATCTAAATAGTTTTAATAAATATGTGATTTATATATTTAATCTCAATAATTGACATTTTTTCGTCTTATTGAATAAAATGATGAAAAAGTTAATATACGTTTTTTTTTTTGGTCAAGATGAAATAGTTAATATATTTTTGTACAAAAAACTAAATTAAAGACTCAATTGTTAAACAACTTTAAAATATATACAATTTTGAATCGGCTGGAATCAATTTAAATCGGCTTCAATCGATCCAAACTGGCTTGAATCGATCTATTGAACCGGTTCAGTGAATAATTTAAATTGTTTACTAAAATCAATTCGGTTGATTTTAGTAAACAATTTGAATAGCGGTTTTTTTTAGCATTAAGGTATAGTATTTGCCTTTTAAGAATATGAATTTAAAATTTTAAACATAGGTCGTCTGACTTAGACAACTCATCTCACTATACCATGTATTAGATGAGAATTTTGTTAATAATAATAATATAGTTTGTAAATAGTAATAAAATAATTTAAATCGATTATTTTTTGAATTTTGTAAAAAAAGAAAAAAAAATTAAATAAAAATTTTATAAAATTAAGATATTGTAAGAATATAATATTATATTTGTTTAAAATTTTGAAAAAAAAATTGAATATTTTTTATATTTTATTTAAAAGTTTTAAAAAAATTATATGATTAATTTAAAATCTTTATATTTAAATTATATTTAAATTATATTTAAAAATAAAATAAGATAAAATTAAAATTTTATATCTCCCCTTAAATCCCAAAAGATGTCTTTTGGAGTCTACAAAATTCTTTAAAGACATCAGGGTGGGAAGAGACGAAGAGTACCGTCAATACATACTTTAAATTGTTGGGTACTGGTTGGTAGCAGAAATGGACCAATAGTACTTCTGTACTATATGTTATTATAGTTGTAATTGTGGGGCTTTCCTTTCTTTAATTATTAGTTTTAATACGACTAAAGGTTATATGCTTTCTCAAAAAAATAAAAAAGAATAAAGGTTATATGCATTTTCCACCGTATAATGTCAACTTGTCGTTTAATTAAAGTTACGTGTGTTCCACGATTTATTTTAAAACGTTTATTTGATGGGAAATATAAATTTTTGGACAATGCTGTGGGTTCCGTGGTTGGACTTCATTGCATTCTTATAGTGCATACTTTTTTTTATAATTTTTTATAATATTTAATTAATTAATTAATTAATTAATTAATTTATTTTTAATCAAAAATTTTCATGAGAGTGCAAAGGGTCTAAACAGACATTTTACTTCTCTCTCTTTCTTTTCTTGAATCCTCAAGATCTGTACAACCAAAACAACTACAAAATCAAAGGCCATTCTCTTCAAATCCAATATCAAATCCTATTCTTAATCCTTTATTTTTTTTCAATAATTCTATTAAAAAATACCAGCTTTTCTTAACAAACCAAAGTCTCTTTTCAATCTTCATTAACATGACTCCAGGAAATCCTTCGTACAAGGTGTGATCTGTCATTTGAAAGCTAAACATTTTTTCAACAAATAAGACTTTTCAATGGAGTTGCAGAGAAGCTCTTCTCACCAACCTTAACTTGTTTAAGAGAAAAGTTATGGAAAAGCCTAACTATCATATACGTATAAAAGGAGAAGAGTCTGTAGCTCATGCATTGTGGAGTTATCCTGCATCTCAAGAGATTTGGAGCCAATGCTCCAAACAATTATAGAAATGTCCAAGTTGTTCTTCAAGGACCTATTGAAATTAATATAAATTGCAATAATGTAGAGCAAGAGATCTTTGAGGAATTTATTATTGTCACTAGAAGAATACAACAGCAAACATCGACTCGAGCTCAAGTTTGAATTCTTAATAATCGACTCGAATTTGATTGGTACTATTTACTCAAACTCAATTTTATCACACCCCTGCCTGAAAAAATTAAAATGAGCCCGAGACAAACCTTCAACAATGAGTGCTAATGGCATAATCAAGATCCAAGCTCCTCTAATACCAAGTGAACACGAAGTCAAATGGAAGGGGCCTTCACCATCAAGTTTGCATATTATTAACTTTTGGGTTGTCGTCAGCTTTCTCTCCCTTCCCCTCCCTTAAAGAGAAAAGTTTGCATATTTTTTCTTTTTGTTTTGGTCTACTTTTTTCCCTTTCTTTTGCCAGTTTCTTTTCCCGTCTAGCTCATCCCTTTCCCTCCCATTCTTGTGTTGGTTTTTCTTTATTGTTTTCTTTGTTTTCTTTCTTTTGCAAGAACATAGGCAGTGGCTATTTTGGCCCCTGACGTGGCTAGCGAACAACGATATTTAGATGTAGATCTTGCTTGTGAATGATGTTGTCCGAAGTTCTCTAGCAGTCAGTGCCCCCAATGTGCCACACCACAGGCCTCCCAAGATGCTGATTTTTCAGTTGGGGCTGGAACTTTGCCAATCAGAACGGTGCGTGAGCCACATGTGTGACCTTAAGCTAGATTTTTTATCTCCCACGTGCCACCTCTAGGAGTGGTTTTCTACTGTTACGTGCAGCTCTTCCAGATCTAGGATCATCGACGGCTTCAAACTTGACCATTTGCTTATCTCAAGAGCAGCGCGTATACCTCACACACCATTCACAATCGCGACTTTAATATTTATTTTAAGTTTCCTCCAAAGTTGAAAACCAAATTTATGTTTTTGAGTTATGGTTCGGTTTTCCATGTTTATTTACTTTCTGTTTTTGTATTTATGTTTAGTTTATATTAAAAATGTTGGTCTCTAAGACCTTTGATCTAGAGAGTATTCCCTAGTTTATCTTAGAATGGGTGTGGGATTTGGTTTGTTTTACTTGTTGGTTATTACTTTATCTCAGACATAATTAGATTATCTCTCAAATGATGATTTAGAGAGATTTGCAGACAGGAGTAATATATCAATTATTTTTGTTGTATTGGGGGTTTATAGTTCATCATTAATTGACTTGTATTTATGTTTTAAGTTTAATTATAATGTTTGTTATTAATAACTACCATTTGCTTTCATAAAAAAAAATGCATATCACTTGGATCTGAGATACTGTATGCACAAATTGAGAATGGTAGATGTAGACTTCAGAAAGAGGAGTGGAAAAAGAGAAGTTTGAATCCTTGTACGCTTTTCTTTCTTTGTTTTTAGAGAAAATTTTGGGTCTGGATGTCTTTAAAATTCAATTTTACAGACAACTAATTACATGATGCCACGTAGGCATTCTCTCAAAATCTGAGCTAAACCCGCGTGCACTAAAAAATTTCCTAATTGCTGAGAAGAACCCTGCCTAGCCCCCTCTGCGATTCAGACCCTCCCGAAGACATCAAGGTCTCGTTGTCGGCGGCTTGAAAATGAAAACCCAGTTCTTATTTTTGTTCTTTTAATGGCATTGTTGAAATCAAATAGTAAAAAGAGAGTCCAGAGAAGAAACCCAAAATCGAGACTCCAATCGAAGAGAGATGCATATCGTGGAACGGACTCTGATAAATTACTGATTGAAAGAATTATGGAAGGTTCAAGTGGGAGTTGTTTGTTATCGGAATCCTCGAGTCTGAATCCGATCGGAGAAGATATTAAATATACGATTTTTGCCTTGTAGTGATAGAAGAATCATTGTGGTGGGGGAATAAGTTTGGAAATGTTAGATTTTGAGATGTTGATTCTGGTGTACAGGAAAAAGATTGTATTTATTTTTATCAGTCGCATCCTGGAAGAGGTTGGTGTACTGCAATTAGAAAGTTTTTATGTACATGCGAGTTCAGTTCAGATTTTGTAAGAATGATTACGTGGCATCACGTGATTGGTTGGCTGTAAAATTAGATTTTGAAGAAATCCAAAACCAAGCTTTTTTTTTTCTTATTTGTTGGTTTGTTTGTTTTCAGTTTCCTTTTTATTTGCCTAAAACAAAGTACGATTAGCATTGTGACTTTGAAGACACGAGATGTGGATATTTGATTTGATTTTCTTTGTTGTTTTTTGACTTTACCCACTTTTCCCGTGGAAAGAAATTAGCCGTTTTTAGGTATAAGTGGTCCCACAATCTCAACAATAATTTTTTTAATGTATTTTTAAATATTTTAAAAAAAATCAACAATATTATTAAAAAAAAAATTACTCACTAAGTAAAAAAAATCTCAATATCGAGAGGCTCATGTGTGGATTTAACATTTCTAAAAAATAAATATTATTTTTACTATAAAAAAATCATAGAAAGAATTTAAAATCTTATATGACTTTACGTGTTATGTTCATCTTTTTTCTAATTAAATTTGCCAGCTTAGTATTTTTCTTAAAAAGAAATTCTCCTTGATTCACAATTTTTCTTTTAATAATGCCCTTCCCCGCAAAGCAAAAAACCATGAATCCTTAAAGCAGCTGAAAATATGTATTAAGAAACTCAAAAGCTTAATCCCAAGTCTTGAAAAATCTATATATTGTTATAAAATTAAAAAAAGAAAACTACTATTGCAAGAAACAAATATATAAGAAACTCTTTAGAACTCTTAAGAATTGAAACTTTTTTTTTTCTCTATATTTTTTTATAAATTTATTACAATTGAAACCCCTATTTATAGGCCTTAAAATTATTATGCAAGTTATTATGTAAATCACTATGCAAGATTTAAAATAATAGTGGTGTGATCATTCATATAATTTTAGTGGCGAGATAAGAGGCGGCAGCCATCCCTCCTATCGTATGCAATTCATTACACTCTCCTTTGAATGACCACTCATAAAGAATCTGCCTCGTTAAAACATTGCCAAGGAAAAACCCAATGGGAAGAAAAACTAATGGCGAAAGAAAAAGAGTATAGTCTTCTTATATATCTACAAGTGCTTTAAGATTGTCTCATTAAAACCTTGCAGAAGAAAACCCAGTGGGACAAAACCTCAGCGAAGGAAAAAGAGTACAATCAGCACAAGTCTTTTACTCATTCTGAAAAGTGGATAACTATAGATTTTTGAATTTTCGCATTCCAATATTATGCACAATTTTCTTGAATGTCGAAGTTAGTAACGATTTTGTGAATAAATCTGTCAGATTATCACTAGATTGTATCTGCTTGACATCAATTTCATCTTTATCTTGAAGTTCATAAGTATAAAAGAATTTAAGTTAAATATGTTTGGTTCTATCATTTTTGATATATCCTCCTCTGATTTGAGTGTACAAACAGTATTATTTTCGTATAAACTTATTGGGCTATTATTGATCATGGGAAGTCCACACTTTTCTTAAATATGTTGAATAACTGATTTCAGCCAAATACACTCTCGACTTGTTTCATGAATAGCAATGATCTTTAAGTGATTTGAAGAAGTAGCAGATAATATCTGTTTAACAGATCTTTATGATATGACAGTATCTCCATAAGTAAATAAATATCCAGTTTGAAATCTACCTCTGTGTGGGTCTGAAAGATAACCTGCATCTGCATACCCAATCAATTGTGGACTTGATCCACGTTGATAAAATAATCACATATCAACTGTACCATGAAGGTAACGAAAGACATGTTAATGCCATTCCAATGCCTTCAAGTTGGTGCAGAACTATATCTTGCAAGCAGATTAACTGAGAATGTAATATCTGGTCGAGTGCAATTTGCAGGATACATCAAAACTCTAATTGCACTGAGATATGGTATTTCAGGACCAAGAATTTCTTCATTGTCATCACAAGGACGGAATGGATCATTCTTCACATCAAGTGTTCGAACAATCATTGGAGTACTCAGGGGATGAGATTTGTCCATATAAAAACACTTTAGGATTTTCTCAGTATATATGGACTCATGAATAAAAATTCTATTTAACAAATGCTCGAGCTGCAGGCCGAGACAAAATTTTATTTTGCCAAGATATTCATTTCAAATTCATTCTTTAAATATATAACGGTTTTTGAGATCTCTTCAGGAGTTTCTACAATATTTAAATCATTGTTGAACCCAAGGTTTCAAGTTTCATGTAAATCTACAAATGGATTTTGATGATAATAAATGAATCCAAAGAATAAAGGAGTCTCAAGCTCAAGTTGTCCACACAATATAATCAAGCACATCAAAGAAGCAAGCATGAGCAAGAAGGGAATAAGTTCATATTAAAATCATAGAGTAATTTTGTAAATCTCTTAAAAAATTTGAAATTAGGATTAAGGCTCAAAATTAATATTTTATCATAAAGCATTAAAATACATTTTCTACATATGCATGAATATTTTGAAAATTAAATTTAAAAATTTTGAAAGATGATTGATTGTCATCTTTCACATGTGCATGACATGATTAAAGGTTTGAACTTTGAAAATATTAAGATGATTGATTGTCATCTTTCACATGTGCATGTTTTATTTGAATATTTTTAAAAGTGGTGGATGATTTTCTTGACTTATGCAAAAGGTAGATGTCTTTATTTGAAAATTTTGAAAAGTAAAGTGTGCTCCTTTGTCATATGAAAAAAGTAAAAGATTATATTTGAAATTTTTGAAAAGTAAAGTGTGCTCCTTTTGTCACATGCAAAAAGTAAAAATATTAGATTTGAAATTTTTGAAAAGTGAATGATGATATTTTTGACATGGGAATTTTTTTAAATTTGAAATTGAAAACTCACTTGCCTATAAATAGCTCACTTGAGTTTTGCAAAATTCACAATAAGAGCTTACACATCTATTGCTAAGTTTTGCATCATTTCTTCAAAGCTCTCATTCTCTCTTTTCTAAAGTTTTGAGCCTTAATTCTTGTTCTTGTTGAGAGAGATATAGGTTGCGCTGTATTGTTTCTATCTCACTCATTAATGAGTGTACTTTGATAGTCTACCTACTATCAACTCTTGTATTTGTAAAAGGGTGTGTATAACCCTTGTGTGTGTAGAAGGTGTTCTACACGGGGAATAGATAAATCACCAAGTGTGAAGTGATTGGAAGTGTAGAATGTGTTCTACACGGGGAATAGTTAAATCACCAAGTATAAGGTGATTAGAAGTGTAGAAGGTGTTCTACACGGATTCTTTGGAGCGGTGCTGCTCAAAGGTGTAATAGGTTTCTATCTCCACCTAAAAGAGATTGAATAGTGGATTTGAGAATCCTCAAGAGGTAGCTTGAGGCGAGGACGTAGGCAGTGGGGTCGAACCTCGTTAACATACTGAGTTTGCTTCTCTCTTACTCTTACTATTTATATTTATTGTTGTTTCATATTTTGTTTATATTTTATATTATATATTTGATTTATAATTGTTATTTTTCTAAATACAACTCAATTCACCCACCCTCTTGTGTTAGTCATCTGGGCAACAATTGGTATCAGAGCTAGTTGACCTGTACTGTTCATACAGGCAGATCACTCATGGGAACTCTCGCTTGTGACTGTGTCACCGAAGCAAGACTCTCCGACCATGGGTGACGGTGCACCGGTAGAGACGGTGGCCGGCTAGTCTGGTAGGTACAGTTGTTAGGTGACATAGGTGCGGCCTATGGTCAGTAACAATTGGTATCAGAGCTAGAGCTCTATTATAAGATTAATTATCTTTTGAGTTAAGATTTTATGGCTAACATTGCAGCTTCATTTGGTGAAGGTCAATCTAGCAGTCGGCCTCCACTCTTTTGCTGAGACAATTACTCATTCTGGAAAGTTAGAATGAGAATATTCCTTCAGGCTCAAGGTCGAGAAATCTGGAAATGCATTGTAAATGGACCTTATATTCCAACAAAAGTGGTTGATGGAGTAAAGGTCAAAAAGGAAGAAAAAGAGTTTAATCGTGAAGACGATAAACTTTATACTTTGAATTTAACTGCTATGAATTTATTATATAATGCTCTCAATGGTAATGAATTTAATAGAGTAATGACTTGTGCTACAGCAAAGGAAATTTGGGATAACTTGGAAGTTACTTATGAAGGAACTTCTCAAGTCAAGGAATCAAAATTTTATATTCTTACTCATGAATATGAAATGTTTAAGATGAATGATGATGAATCTATTTCTAGTATGTACACTCGTTTTACTAACATCATAAACAGTTTGACAGCTCTTGGCAAAATTTATTCCAAAGTGGAGATAGTAAGAAAAATTCTCAACTCTCTACTAAAACGTTGGGAATCAAAAGTGACAGCGATTCTTGAAGCTAGAGACCTCAAGAAGCTCGAAGTGAATGAACTCATCGGGTCACTTATCACCCATGAGTACACATTGAAAAGAGGAGAAGAAGAAGGAAAGTCAAAGAAAATCTTGGCACTTAAAGCTGTTCCACATGAAAGTGAAAGTGATGAAGATGAGAAAAATGACGACAAAGATGAAGAAATTGCGATGATAGTAAGAAGAATTCAGAGGTTCTTAAAGAAAAATAAAACTCCTCCAAGGAAATCCTTCAATAAGTTTTCCAAGAAAGATTCAGGTAAAAATGACACTTTAATTTGTTATAAATGCAATAAATCTGGTCATATCAAGCCAGATTGTCCTCTGCTAAAGAAAGATCGAAACAAAGGCAAAAAAGTAATGAAAACTACGTGGGATGATGATTCAATTAGCTCAGATAGTGAAGCAAGTAATGGAGAATCAGCAAATTTTTGTCTTATGGCTAAAGATGACATTGAGGTAACAAATCTTGATAAAATTGAAGATCCTTCATATGAAGAATTGCAAAATGTTTTAGAAGAGGTATATGAGGAATTTGAAAAATTGGGTATCAAGTATACTGTTTTGAAAAAGAAAAATTCTTCTTTAACAAACGAAATTGATATTTTAAGAAAAGAAAATATTGTTTTAAAAGATGAAAATCCTGAGTTGAAGAAAAAGAAAACTGATTTAGAAAATATTATTGAAAACTTTACGAATGGAAAAAGAAATTTTGAAAAACTTTTTGGTAGTCAAAGATGTGTTTTTGATAAGGCAGGCTTGGGATATAAGCCAAAACAAAAATACAAATCTTATAAAAACTTCTTTGATAATCCTTCTACATCAAAATTCAATATTCAAAATTCTTTTCATAAAAATAATTTTGTTAAAAAAGGATACTATTATAATCACTCAAGTTCTTCATATATGTCACATGCTATTTGCAATTTTTGTAATAGAAATGGTCATAATTATTTTGCTTGTCCTATTAGAAGAAAACATACAATGACTATTAGGGCCATATGGGTACCTAAAAATCTTATTTCTTCTAATACTAATAAATAAAGGACCCAAAGAACTTGGGTACCAGGAATTGTTTTTAATTGCTTTTGTAGGTATGCATGAAGTATTCTACAGGTAAAAATAAATGATTTTTAGATAACGGATGCTCAAGATACTTGACAGAAGACAAAACTAAATTCATTGACTTCACTTCTAAAGAAAAAGGATGTGTGATATTTGGAGACAATTCAAAAGGGAAGATCATGGAAATAGAAGGAAAGATCATCAAGACTTAGTACAAGATGCAACCAAATAGTGGAAACATGTGAAAGATCATCCAGCAGAATAAATTCTAGGAGAACCTTCACGAGGTATAAGTACTCGATCATCTCTTAGAAATATTTGCAATCATACTGTTTTTCTATTTTAGATTAAACCTAAAAATATTGATGAAGTACTTCTTGATGAATCTTGGATTCTAGCTATGCAAGAAGAGTTTAATCAATTTGAAAGAAATGATGTTTGGACACTTGTTCCTAGACCCAAAAATCATACTATTATTGGAACAAAATGGGTTTTTAGAAACAAGAAAGATGAGTCCGGAGTCATTACTAGAAATAAGGCTCGACTTGTAGCCCAATGTTTCAATCAAGAAGAAGGAATCGATTATGATGAAACATATGCACCAGTCGCAATATTAGAAACTATTCGAATGCTACTTGCATATGCTTGGTATAAAGATTTCAAACTTTTTCAAATGGATGTTAAAAGTGCTTTCTTAAACGGTTTTATAAATGAAGAAGTTTATGCTGAGCAACCTCCAGGTTTTGAAAATCATATTTATCTAAATCATGTTTTCAAACTCACAAAAGTACTATTTGGACTCAAACAAGCTCCTAGAGCGCGGTACGAGAGATTCAGTAGTTTATTGATTAAAAGAGGCTTTTTAAGAGGAAAAATTGATACAACTCTTTTCATTATATACGAAAATGATGATATTCTTTTGATTCAAATTTATGTTGATGATATAATATTCGGTGCTACTAAGGAAAATATGTGCCAAGTTTTTGCTAAGACTATGCAGGAAGAATTTGAAATGAGCATGATGAGAGAGCTTATATTCTTTCTCGGATTGCAAATTAAGCAAGCAAAAAGTGGGATATTCATCAATCAATCAAAATATATTAAAAATTGCTGAAGAAGTTTGGGATGGAAGGTGCTAAGGAAACTGGAACACCAATTAGCCCATCCACTAAACTTGATAAAGATGAATCCGGTAAACTAGTTGATTCGAAGGTATATCGAGGTATGATTGGTAGCTTATTATATTTGACAGCCAGTAGACCAGAAATTATGTTTAGTGTATGTTTATGTGCACGTTTTCAATCATTTCCAAAATAATCTCATTTGATTGCAGTCAAGCGGATTTTTAGATATTTTGCCAATACCATTGACTTAGAGTTATCGTATCCTAAACACACTTCTTTCGATCTTATTAGTTATTCAGGTACCAATTATACTGGTTGCAAAGATGATCGAAAAAATTTTAGTAGAACATGTCATTTCTTAGGTCGTGCACTAGTTTCCTGGTTTAGTAAAAAAAAAAAAAAACAAACAAAATTCTGTTGCACTATCTATTGCTGAGGCAGAATATGTTGCTGCGGGTAGTTGTTGTGCTCAAGTTCTTTACATGAAGCAACAACTTAAGGATTTTAAACTTATGTATAATCACATTCCAATCAAATGTGATAATACAAGTGCTATAAATCTTAAAAAAAAAACCCCAATACAACATTCTAGAATTAAGCATATTGAAATAAGATATCATTTTTTTTTTAGATCATGTGCAGAAAGGCGATATAGTACTGGAGTTCACAAACACACACGATCAGTTAGCAAATATATTCACAAAACCCTTACCAGAAGATAGATTATTTATGATTAGAAGAGAAATAGGTATGATGCATGTTATGAATATCTCTTGAAAGATAGATCAGAGTTCATAAAAATAGAGAGATATTTTTTTTAAATACTTTTACATAAACTTGAGGTTTTTAGCCTCATGTTTGAGACGCTCAGTCTCTTCATACAATATCATGTCATCCCTATCCATGGGAACTGGCAAGCGGAATGAAGAATTCAATAGAGATTTCAACTTTTATTCTTCTGCCGAAGGATTCTTTCCCTTGTGTGAGAATCTTGAACAATTCGTTGAAATACAAAAATTTGTTCTTTAAGCTTTTCAACCTCATGATTTTTGACTTGTAGCCGCTGGGAAAAAGCGACAATAGAGGATGAGTAGCGAGTCCCGAGACTCACCAAGTCGTAGATAGCATCGGAGTCTGGCTTATTAGCCAAACTGTTGTTCTCTTACTGCAACATGGCGCCAATGGTAGCTGCAGAAAGGACATGAGATTGAGATGTAGAATACCTCATGGATGCATCTAGAGGAATGTTAGAAGAATGAGCCATTGAGAAAAGAATTGAAAACTTAAAGCGAGAATATTGAAGGAATGCAGATGAGTTATAGAGATGAGAATAAGATTTGATGCAAATCGGATGAACTTTAAAACCGATTTTATAGAGATAGCATAAAGAACAAGACAAACTATTGTCTCTTCAAATCTTATTAGTCAAAAGAAATATAAGATATGCTGGACACACATTGTCAAAAGTTTTCTTACTAGAAAAACGTTCTCTGCTCCTATCATGGCATTGACGGCCTTAGGAGAGAAGATTGATGGTTGATGCGTCAAGAGTTCCTGATTCAAGTCTGGAACATTAGTGGAAGAGAATTGTTCGGCCATTCTATCGTTATGGAGAAACAGAACTTAGGTCAAGAAGTAATGTTTTTTTTTTGTATCCGATTGGTGAAAATGATTTTTTTTATAGAAACTCAGAGCCTTCAAACCCGTTTATCAACAACATCAGGCGATTGATCTGCTTTCGCACCGACTGCTAGAGCTAGACCTTTAACCTTTACAGGTTGTGTCAGATACGCGTGACTCCGCACCGAATTGCCAGAGTTAGACTTCCAACATTTGCAGGTTTTGTCGGACGTGCATGGCTCCGCACCGCATTGCCAAAGCTAGGCTTGCAGCTTTTGCTGTCTTTGTCGGACACGAATAATTTTAATTATTCATCTTCAAATCTCTGAAACATCTAATTCGTCAATAACATCAATCGAATTTAAATCTTCTTCCGCACCGAGATGATAAAATTCGGCTTCAACGTTTGCAAGTTTTGTCGGACACGGGTAGTTCTAATTTCTACAGTCTTTACTAACGCAGCGTTTTATTTGTCTATTGGTTATTGTAGGAATATATCTTATTGAGTTAATTATGATTCATTTTTAATGATGCCAAAAGGGGGAGAAGTTTTAGACTAGAACTTTAATATTGTTTAAATTGCTAAACTTGTTATATATGCTTGGAATTATATTTATATTTTTGCTTGAAAAACTAACGCACATTCTCAGGGGGAGCTTAAGTATTAATACAGGTTTCAGGTTCTATCAAGTATTTGTCATCATCAAAAAGGGGGAGATTGTTGAACCCAAGGTTTCAAGTTTCATGTAAATCTATAAATGGATTTTGATGATAACAAATGAATCCAAAGAATAAAGGAGTCTTAAGCTCAAGTTGTCCACACAATATAATCAAGCACATCAAAGAAGCAAGCATGAGCAAGAAGGGAACAAGTTCATATTAAAATCATAGAGTAATTTTGTAAATCTCTTAAAAAATTTGAAATTAGGATTAAGGCTCAAAATTAATATTTTATCATAAAGCATTAAAATACATTTTCCACATATGCATGAATATTTTGAAAATTAAATTTAAAAATTTTGAAAGATGATTGATTGTCATCTTTCACATGTGCATGACATGATTAAATGTTTGAACTTTGAAAATATTAAGATGATTGATTGTCATCTTTCACATGTACATGTTTTATTTGAATATTTTTAAAAGTGGTGGATGATTTTCTTGACTTATGCAAAATGTAGATGTCTTTATTTGAAAATTTTGAAAAGTAAAGTGTGCTGCTTTTGTCATATGAAAAAAGTAAAAGATTATATTTGAAATTTTTGAAAAGTAAAGTGTGCTCCTTTTGTCACATGCAAAAAGTAACAATATTAGATTTGAAATTTTTGAAAAGTGAATGATGATATTTTTGACATGAGAATTTTTTTAAATTTGAAATTGAAAACTCACTTGCCTATAAATAGCTCACTTGAGTTTTGCAAAATTCACAATAAGAGCTTACACATCTATTGCTAAGTTTTGCATCATTTCTTCAAAACTCTCATTCTCTCTTTTCTAAAGTTTTGAGCCTTAATTCTTGTTCTTGTTGAGAGAGATATAGGTTGCGCTGTATTGTTTCTATCTCACCCATTAATGAGTGTACTTTGATAGTCTACCTACTATCAACTCTTGTATTTGTAAAAGGGTGTGTATAACCCTTGTGTGTGTGGAAGGTGTTCTACACGGGGAATAGTTAAAACACCAAGTGTGAAGTGATTGGAAGTGTAGAAGGTGTTCTACACGGGGAATAGTTAAATCACCAAATATAAGGTGATTAGAAGTGTAGAGGGTGTTCTACACGGATTCTTTGGAGCGGTGCTGCTCAAAGGTGTAATAGGTTTCTATTTCCACCTAAAAGAGATTGAATAGTGGATTTGGGAATCCTCAAGAGGTAGCTTGAGGCGAGGACGTAGGTTGTGGGGCCGAACCTCGTTAACATACTGAGTTTGCTTCTCTCTTACTCTTACTATTTATATTTATTGTTGTTTCATATTTTGTTTATATTTTATATTATATATTTGATTTATAATTTTTATTTTTTTAAATACAACTCAATTCACCCCCCTCTTGTGTTAGTCATCTGGGCAACAATTGGTATCAGAGCTAGTTGACCTGTACTGTTCATACAGGCAGATCACTCATGGGAACTCTCGCTTGTGACTGTGTCACCGAAGCAAGACTCTCCGACCATGGGTGACGGTGCACCGGTAGAGACGGTGGCCGGCTAGTCTGGTAGGTACAGTTGTTAGGTGACATAGGTGCGGCCTATGGTCAGTAACAATTGGTATCAGAGCTAGAGCTCTATTATAAGATTAATTATCTTTTGAGTTAAGATTTTATGGCTAACATTGCAGCTTCATTTGGTGAAGGTCAATCTAGCAGTCGGCCTCCACTCTTTTGCGGAGACAATTACTCATTCTGGAACGTTAGAATGAGAATATTCCTTCAGGCTCAAGGTCGAGAAATCTGGAAATGCATTGTAAATGGACCTTATATTCCAACAAAAGTGGTTGATGGAGTAAAGGTCAAAAAGGAAGAAGAAGAGTTTAATCGTGAAGACGATAGACTTTATACTTTGAATTTAACTGCTATGAATTTATTATATAATGCTCTCAATGGTAATGAATTTAATAGAGTAATGACTTGTGCTACAGCAAAGGAAATTTGGGATAACTTGGAAGTTACTTATGAAGGAACTTCTCAAGTCAAGGAATCAAAATTTTATATTCTTACTCATGAATATGAAATGTTTAAGATGAATGATGATGAATCTATTTCTAGTATGTACACTCGTTTTACTAACATCATAAACAGTTTGACAGCTCTTGGCAAAATTTATTCCAAAGTGGAGATAGTAAGACAAATTCTCAACTCTCTACTAAAACGTTGGGAATCAAAAGTGACAGCGATTCTTGAAGCTAGAGACCTCAAGAAGCTCGAAGTGAATGAACTCATCGGGTCACTTATCACCCATGAGTACACATTGAAAAGAGGAGAAGAAGAAGGAAAGTCAAAGAAAATCTTGGCACTTAAAGCTGTTCCACATGAAAGTGAAAGTGATGAAGATGAGAAAAATGACAACAAAGATGAAGAAATTGCGATGATAGTAAGAAGAATTCAGAGGTTCTTAAAGAAAAATAAAACTCCTCCAAGGAAATCCTTCAATAAGTTTTCCAAGAAAGATTCAGGTAAAAATGATACTTTAATTTGTTATAAATGCAATAAACCTGGTCATATCAAGCCAGATTGTCCTCTGCTAAAGAAAGATCGAAACAAAGGCAAAAAAACAATGAAAACTACGTGGGATGATGATTCAAGTAGCTCAGATAGTGAAGCAAGTAATGGAGAATCAGCAAATTTTTGTCTTATGGCTAAAGATGACATTGAGGTAACAAATCTTGATAATATTGAAGATCCTTCATATGAAAAATTGCAAAATGTTTTAGAAGAGGTATATGAGGAATTTGAAAAATTGGGTATCAAGTATACTGTTTTGAAAAAGAAAAATTCTTCTTTAACAAACGAAATTGATATTTTAAGAAAAGAAAATATTGTTTTGAAAGATGAAAATCTTGAGTTGAAGAAAAAAAAAACTGATTTAGAAAATATTATTGAAAATTTTACGAATGGAAAAAGAAATTTTGAAAAATTTCTTGGTAGTCAAAGATGTGTTTTTGATAAGGCAGGCTTGGGATATAAGCCAAAACAAAAATACAAATCTTATAAAAACTTCTTCGATAATCCTTCTACATCAAAATCCAATATTCAAAATTCTTTTCATAAAAATAATTTTGTTAAAAAAGGATACTATTATAATCACTCAAGTTCTTCATATATGTCACATGCTATTTGCAATTTTTGTAATAGAAATTGTCATAATTATTTTGCTTGTCCTATTAGAAGAAAACATACAATGACTATTAGGGCCATATGGGTACCTAAATATCTTATTTCTTCTAATACTAATAAATAAAGGACCCAAATAACTTGGGTACCAGGAATTATTTTTAATTGCTTTTGTAGGTATGCATGAGGTATTCTACAGGTAAAAATAAATGATTTTTGGATAACGGATGCTTAAGATACGTGACAGAAGACAAAACTAAATTCATTGACTTCACTTCTAAAGAAAAAGGATGTGTGATATTTGGAGACAATTCAAAAGGGAAGATCATGAAAATAGAAGGAAAGATCATCAAGACTTAGTACAAGATGCAACCAAATAGTGGAAACATGTGAAAGATTATCCAGCATAATAAATTCTAGGAGAACCTTCACGAGGTATAAGTGCTCGATCATCTCTTAGAAATATTTGCAATCATACTGCTTTTCTATTTTAGATTGAACCTAAAAATATTGATGAAAGACTTCTTGATGAATCTTGGATTCTAACTATGCAAGAAGAGTTTAATCAATTTGAAAGAAATGATGTTTGGACACTTGTTCTTAGACCCAAAAATCATACTATTATTGGAACAAAATGGGTTTTTAAAAACAAGAAAGATGAGTCCGGAGTCATTACTAGAAATAAGGCTCGACTTGTAGCCCAAGGTTTCAATCAAGAAGAAGGAATCGATTATGATGAGACATATGCACCAGTCGCAATATTAGAAACTATTCGAATGCTACTTGCATATGCTTGTTATAAAGATGTCAAACTTTTTCAAATGGATGTTAAAAGTGCTTTCTTAAACGGTTTTATAAATGAAGAAGTATATGCTGAGCAACCTCCAGGTTTTGAAAATCATATTTCTCTAAATCATGTTTTCAAACTCACAAAAGTACTATTTGGACTCAAACAAGCTCCTAGAGCGCGGTACGAGAGATTCAGTAGTTTCTTGATTAAAAGAGGTTTTTTAAGAGGAAAAATTGATACAACTCTTTTCATTATGTACGAAAATGATGATATTCTTTTGATTCAAATTTATGTTGATGATATAATATTCGGTGCTACTAATGAAAATATGTGCCAAGTTTTTGCTAAGACTATGCAGGAAGAATTTGAAATGAGCATGATGAGAGAGCTTATATTCTTTCTCGGATTGCAAATTAAGCAAGCAAAAAGTGGGATATTCATCAATCAATCAAAATATATTAAAAATTGATGAAGAAGTTTGGGATGGAAGGTGCTAAGGAAACTGGAACACCAATTAGCCCATCCATTAAATTTGATAAAGATGAATCCGGTAAACTAGTTGATTCGAAGGTATATCGAGGTATGATTGGTAGCTTATTATATTTGACAGCCAGTAGACCAGATATTATGTTTAGTGTATGTTTATGTGCACGTTTTCAATCATTTCCAAAATAATCTCATTTGATTGCAGTCAAGCGGATTTTTAGATATTTTGCCAATACCATTGACTTAGAGTTATCGTATCCTAAACACACTTCTTTCGATCTTATTAGTTATTCAGGTACCGATTCTACTGGTTGCAAAGATGATCGAAAAAATTTTAGTAGAACATGTCATTTCTTAGGTCGTGCACTAGTTTCCTGGTTTAGTAAAAAAAAAAAAACAAACAAAATTCTGTTGCACTATCTACTGCTAAGGCAGAATATGTTGCTGCGGGTAGTTGTTGTGCTCAAGTTCTTTACATGAAGCAACAACTTGAGGATTTTAAACTTATGTATAATCACATTCCAATCAAATGTGATAATACAAGTGCTATAAATCTTAAAAAAAAACCCCAATACAACATTCTAGAATTAAGCATATTGAAATAAGATATCATTTTTTTTTGAGATCATGTCATCCCTATCCATGGGAACTGGCAAGCGGAATGAAGAATTCAATAGAGATTTCAACTTTTTATTCTTCTGCCGAAGGATTCTTTCCCTTGTGTGAAAATCTTGAACAATTCGTTGAAATACAAAAATTTGTTCTTTAAGCTTTTCAACCTCATGATTTTTGACTTGTAGCCGTTGGGAAAAAGCGACAATAGAGGATGAGTAGCGAGTCCCGAGACTCACCAAGTCGTAGATAGCATCGGAGTCTGGCTTATTAGCCAAACTGTTGTTCTCTTACTGCAACATGGCGCCAATGGTAGCTGCAGAAAGGACATGAGATTGAGATGTAGAATACCTCATGGATGCATCTAGAGGAATGTTAGAAGAATGAGCCATTGAGAAAAGAATTGAAAACTTAAAGCGAGAATATTGAAGGAATGCAGATGAGTTATAGAGATGAGAATAAGATTTGATGCAAATCGGATGAACTTTAAAACCGATTTTATAGAGATAGCATAAAGAAGAAGACAAACTATTGTCTCTTCAAATCTTATTAGTCAAAAGAAATATAAGATATGCTGGACACACATTGTCAAAAGTTTTTTTACTAGAAAAACGGTTCTCTGCTCCTATCATGGCATTGACGGCCTTAGGAGAGAAGATTGATGGTTAATGCGTCAAGGATTTCTGATTCGAGTCTGGAACATTAGTGGAAGAGAATTGTTCGGCCATTCTATCGTTATGGAGAAACAGAACTTAGGTCAAGAAGTAATGTTTTTTTTTTGTATCCGATTGGTGAAAATGATTTTTTTTATAGAAACTCAGAGCCTTCAAACCCGTTTGTCAACAACATCAGGCGATTGATTTGCTTTCGCACCGACTGCTAGAGCTAGACCTCTAACCTTTACAGGTTTTGTCAGATACGCATGGCTCAGCACCGAATTGCCAGAGTTAGACTTCCAACATTTGCAGGTTTTGTCGGACATGCATGGCTCTGCACCGCATTGCCAAAGTTAGGCCTGCAGCTTTTGCTGTCTTTGTCGGACACGAATAATTTTAATTATTCATCTTCAAATTTCTGAAACATCTAATTCGTCAATAACATCAAGCGGATTTAAATCTTCTTCCGCACCGAGATGATAAAATTCGGCTTCAACGTTTGCAAGTTTTGTCGGACACGGGTGGTTCTAATTTCTACAGTCTCTACTAACGCAGCGTTTTATTTGTCTATTGGTTATTGTAGGAATATATCTTATTGAGTTAATTATGATTCCTTTTTAATGATACCAAAAGGGAGAGAAGTTTTAGACTAGAACTTTAATATTGTTTAAATTGCTAAACTTGTTATATATGCTTGGAATTATATTTATATTTTTGCTTGAAAAACTAACACACATTCTCAGGAGGAGCTTAAGTATTAATACAGGCTTCAGGTTCTATCAAGTATTTGTCATCATCAAAAAGGGGGAGATTGTTGAACCCAAGGTTTCAAGTTTCATGTAAATCTACAAATGGATTTTGATGATAACAAATGAATCCAAAGAATAAAGGAGTCTCAAGCTCAAGTTGTCCACACAATATAATCAAGCACATCAAAGAAGCAAGCATGAGTAAGAAGGGAACAAGTTCATATTAAAATCATAGAATAATTTTGTAAATCTCTTAAAAAATTTGAAATTAGGATTAAGGCTCAAAATTAATATTTTATCATAAAGCATTAAAATACATTTTCTACATATGCATGAATATTTTGAAAATTAAATTTGAAAATTTTGAAAGATGATTGATTGTCATCTTTTACATGTGCATGACATGATTAAAGGTTTGAATTTTGAAAATATTAAGATGATTGATTGTCATCTTTCACATGTGCATGTTTTATTTGAATATTTTCAAAAGTGGTGGATGATTTTCTTGACTTATGCAAAAGGTAAATGTCTTTATTTGAAAATTTTGAAAAGTAAAGTGTGCTCCTTTTGTCATATGGAAAAAGTAAAAGATTATATTTGAAATTTTTGAAAAGTAAAGTGTGCTCCTTTTGTCACATGCAAAAAGTAAAAATATTAGATTTAAAATTTTTGAAAAGTGAATGATGATGTTTTTAACATGGGAATCTTTTCAAATTTGAAATTGAAAACTCACTTGCCTATAAATAGCTCACTTGAGTTTTGCAAAATTCACAATAAGAGCTTACACATCTATTGCTAAGTTTTGCATCATTTCTTCAAAGCTCTCATTCTCTCTTTTCTAAAGTTTTGAGCCTTAATTCTTGTTCTTGTTGAGAGAGATATAGGTTGCGCTGTATTGTTTCTATCTCACTCATTAATGAGTGTACTTTGATAGTCTACCTACTATCAACTCTTGTATTTGTAAAAGGGTGTGTATAACCCTTGTGTGTGTAGAAGGTGTTCTACACGGGGAATAGTTAAATCACCAAGTGTGAAGTGATTGGAAGTGTAGAAGGTGTTCTACACGGGGAATAGTTAAATCATCAAGTATAAGGTGATTGGAAGTGTAGAGGGTGTTCTACACGGATTCTTTGGAGCGGTGCTGCTCAAAGGTGCAATAGGTTTCTATCTCCACCTAAATGAGATTGAATAGTGGATTTGGGAATTCTCAAGAGGTAGCTTGAGGCGAGGACGTAGGCAGTGGGTCCGAACCTCGTTAACATACTGAGTTTGCTTCTCTCTTACTCTTACTATTTATATTTATTGTTGTTTCATATTTTGTTTATATTTTATATTATATATTTGATTTATAATTGTTATTTTTTTAAATACAACTCAATTCACCCCCCTCTTGTGTTAGTCATCTGGGTAACAATCATCAATATAAACCGCAATAATGACAAATCTGGATTCTGATTTCTTAATAAAAACACGTGGGTATATAGGATTATTCTCAAATCTTTCTTTCAATAGATATTCGCTTAAGCTATTATACCACATGCGTCCGGATTGCTTCAACCCATATAAAGATCTTTGTAATCTTATAGAGTACATATTTCTAGATGTACTTGTAGATGCTTCAGGTATTTTATATTTTTCAGGGATTTTCATATATATGTCATAGTCTAAGGATCCATATAAATATATAGTGACCACATTTATCAACCGTATTTCTAATCCTTTTGTAACAATCAGACTAATCAAAAATTTAAATGTAATTGCATCCATAACGGGAGAATATATTTCTTCATAATCAATCCCGGGTTTCTGCAGGACACCTTATGCGACAAGTCGTGCTTTGTCCTGCACAATTTCATTTTTCTCATTACGTTTTTTTACAAATACTCACTTATATCCAACATGCATTACACCCTTTGGTGTTTGGACAACAGGTCTAAATACTTCTCGTTTTGCTAGCGAATTTAATTCAGTTTCAATAGCTGTTTTCCATTTTAGCCAATCATTTCTATGTTGACATTTTTCGACAGTTTTTGACTCACTTTTTTCATTATTTCTGGTAATGTCAAGGGCAATTTTATATGAAATTATGTTGTCGACAACAATTTTATTTCTATCCAGAATTTCTCCAGTATTCATGAAATGTATTGGGATTTCATTATTTTCAAGTACCTATTCCTCTTCAAGGAAAAACATTTCATGACACACCTCTTTAAGAGGTTCATTTTCAAGAGATTTATACTCTTCAGGAGTTTCTTATTCAGAAGGTTCTGTAATAGAAGATTTGAGCTCTTTAGGAACACCAATTATATTTATAGTTTGTATTGTGGGTATGTGTTCTTCAAGAACACCAAATTCATTTTATATTCTTTTCCTTCTGGGAATTTTATCTTTTGCACCAATAGGTCTTCCAGGTTTCAGGCGTGCTTTAGACTCACCTATTACTATTTTGACAATTTGTCATTTAGTGACTTCAATCCTTACTGAAGCATTAACAACAGGAATATAAGATTTTACTACACATTTAGTGCCAGTAAATACATCCGGTAATTAATTTGCAACATTTTGTAAATGAATAATCCTCTAAACTTCCCGTTTACATACATTTGTTGGAGGATCAAATTGAGACAGGGTCTTATTATCCCAAATAATATCTTGTCGTGCTTCAGGCACCGACTTTTTTTTACTCATTAATGGAATATGAGATTCGTCAATATGATAATTCTCAAAACGTACTTTAAACATATTCCCTGTAAGGGGTTCAAGGTATCTAATAATAGATGGAGAATCAAAACCAATGTATATCCCAAGTCTACGTTGAGGGCCTATTTTTGTACGTTGTGGAGGTGCAATTGGAACATATACAGCACATCCAAAAGTACGAAAATGAGAAATATTTGATTGTTGTCCAAATGCAAGCTGTAATGGAGAATATTTCTTATATGCAGATGGTCTAATGTGAATTAAAAATACTGCATGAAGTATAATATGTCCCCAAGTAGAAACATGTAGTTTTGATTTCATAAGTAAATGTTTAGTGATTAGTTGAAACCTTTTAATCAAAAATTCAGCTAAACCGTTTTGTGTGTGTGTATGGGCAACATGATATTCAACGTCTATTCCTATTGACATGCAATAATCATCAAGATATTGAGATGAAAATTCACCTGCATTGTCCAATCGAATGGTCTTAATTGGATACTCATGAAATTGTGTTCGAAATTTGATTATCTGAGCAAGAAGTCTAGAAAATGCAACATTTCTAGTGAAAAGTAGACAAACATGTGACCATCGACTAAGTGCATCAATCAAAACTATAAAGTATCTAAATGATCCATTTGATGGATGAATATGCCTACATATATCTTCGTGAATCTTTCGTAAAAAGGATGGAGATTCAAAAATGACTTTTAAGGGAGATGGTTTGATAATCAACTTACCTTAAGAACATGCAAAATATGGAGATTCATTGGGTAGAAATATTTTTTTGATTTTTTAAGGGTTGCCCATGCAAATTTTTAATAATTTGTCTCGTCATTATATATCTCGGATGTTCAAGGCAATCATTTCAAGTCATAAATACTTTGGGATCAATGCACTTCTAGTGCATTCCCACATATAATTCAATTGTTCTCATTTTTGTATAATGCAATCCAGAACATAGAGCAGACAGTTTTTCTAATATGATCTTTTGGCCTGATATTGTTTTAGTAATAAGAAGATACTTTTTACTGCCTTTATTGGTCGTTTCAATATGGTAATCATTATGATGTATATTTTTGAAATTCAATAAATTTTTTCTGAATTGTGAAGAGAATAGAGTATCATCAATACAAAATTTGGTGCCATTAAGCAACACAATATAAGCTCTTCCGGAGCTCTCAATTAAATCTAATGAACCTGATATAGTATGGACATAGGCTTTACTTACTGTTAGATTTGAAAATATTTTTTTTTTTGAGAATTGTGTGAGTTGTAGTACTGTCAGCCAGACATATATTTTTATCATTCAACTTAGAGATAAAAAAACTCATTAATGTGATTCATGATTCTACAAAATATACAAAGTTTTGATTACAGATAATAGAAAAAAAATACATTAATTGAGTGGAATACTTCTATCTCTAATTAATTGATCAATACTACCTTCAGAATAATTAAAAAAATCAGAGATATCAAGATGAATAACATCTACATCTACTAAATCTAATAAATCATTTGATGGTTTTACTAAATTTGTTTCATGCATTTTATTCTTTCATTTAATAGAAACTTGATATAAATCAGCTAAGTGTCTAGCTGTATGACAGGTACGTGACCAATGTTCAGTTATTCCACATCTATGGCATACATTTTCACTTTTTTTTAAAGAATTATTCTGGGGATTTATACTCATTTCTAAATTGTACCACTTCTGGTTATACGGTATATTATTATCTTTTTTAATGTTGTCACTTCTGGGACCAACATTTTTATAATTTCTCCTACTACGTCCACGCCTCCGATTTCTTCTAAAGGATGTATCATTCACTTCTGGGAATGATACAAATCTATTACCATTCATTTCAGGGAATGATATTGAGCCAGTAGGGCATAACTGGTAGTTTGCTAATAAGAGCTCATTGTTTTGCTCAACTACTAGAAGACATGATATAAGTTCAGAATATTTCTTTTCTAGCATATCATCATCGGTGATTTTCTCACCGCATAATTTTAGTACTGAGCTTATTTTAAAAAGTGCGGAATTATACTCACTAACACTTTTATAATCTTGCAAAATATAGAATATTTTATTGTAAGATATTTAGTTTTCAATTCTTCATGAAGATGATGGCGAACGAAAATCATTATTTTAGCACGGTCCTGTAGGGATGTTTGATTTCCTTCTTTAATCGTTTCACCCAGGTTCATCTCATCAAGATGAATTTCAGCATCAAGTATTCAGGATAAATAATTTTTTCTCAGATATGTCAAGAGTAACAAATTTCAATTTTGTAAGATTTGTAATTTTCACACATATAAATAATGAAATAAATATGTGTATTTCAGAAAATATATTTATAAAATCACACAGATAATCATCAATAAAATATATCAAAAACTGCAAATAATATATTGAAAAACATACAGAGGAATAAGGCCACTAGTTTCAAAATTGGTAAAACTGTCGTGCTGATAACGTGTTATAAAATTAAAGAAACAAACTACTATTGCAAGAAAGAAATATATAATAAACTTTTTGTAACTCTTAAAAACTAAAATTTCTTCTCTCTCTATATATTCTTATGAATTTCATTATAATTGAAACTCCTATTTATAGGTCTTGAAGTTACTATGCAAGATTTAAAATAATAGTGGTGGGGTCATTCACATAATTTTAGTAGTGGGATAGGGGATAGCAGCCGTCCCTCCTATCGTATGCAATTCATTACATATATATATATATATATTGTAATCTAGAAACTTTCATAACCCAAAAATATATTTTCATAAAAATCATAATTTGTGACTTTTCTTGTCAAATCATCCTCCATTGAGTCCTTGTAATCTCTTGCTTTTTCCTTCTTCATAATTTTGTAGAGAAACACCCATGCATGAAGGAGGATCCTCCATGTCCACTACAATCTCAAAAATTAGAAGGGCATTTTGAGCTAAAACATAACATTATTATTGATTTCTCTTCTAACATGAAGGGTAGACCACTAATCGACCACGAATACCCATGAATTGTATAAGTTGAAATTGTCCAATGCTTAAAAACTCTCGAACAGTTTGTGAGATTCATCTTATGGTGAAGAATAAGTTTCCGACACTTATTTTCCTTATTGGGACCTAATGTAGTAGATGTAGAAGACAGAAACATGAAGAACAATTGAGGAAGACCTAGTTGTGTTTGCATAGAAAAATCTTTAAAATGGTTTTGAATCAACAAATCTAAATTAATTCAAGTATTGGACGATCATGTTGCAACTTGAACCACAAAAATAGGTGTCATGCCTACAAACACGTAAATATCTTTTATGGTCTACAGAGACACACACCCAAACCTATATTTATAAGGATTTTCATACCCATATATAAGGACTAAAGCTAAATCTATCCCATTGACAAGATGGTTGCGTTTTATTTTTAAATACATCAACTAAACTGATTACAAGGTTACAAATAAAAATAGAAAATAATAAAAAAAAACAACCTTAAACGAATTAGGCCCATTTGATTTGTTAATTAAATGAATGGTACGGCAGATGTGGTGGTGGAAACAGTAGTGGAAGTAATGTTTATAACAGCTGATATATTAATGGTTATGGTCTGTCTTAATTAAAATTCCCTCACACACCTACCTTAAGAAATAAATTTGGAGGCCGTAAACAAGTGAACCTAGACATCAGCAAATGAATCTCAGAGCAGCCAACAATACAAATTTTGAGCAAGGCATCCTAAAACTCACTTAGATAAACTTGAATTGGTAATCGTCTCATAAGGCACACCCAGCAAGTTTACTTGTTTGTTTACACTATCGATGGAAAACGATATACATACAACCATTTTTATTCTACTTTAATGGAAGACATTTTTGTAAAATAATTATACTCCTATAACTATTTTACAACTTATTTTAGTTAAAATGCACCACATTAAAGACAATTTTAAAAATGATTGTATTTGCATCATTACTCTCAGAGATCGATGCTTCCATACTTCTTGAGCTCATATGCATATAATCCTTTGGTGCAACTACTCAAAATACTGCTTTAATTCCTGGATAGGGATAGATACCGAAGAACTCACATAGTTCATGGTGATTTAAGATCAATGTTGTTTATTTTGTACCTTTTAAAGAATTCACATAAGAATAGAAACAGAGATTATCATCCCTACACTTGTTGAACATTTGTGTCATGCCTCCAATAAGCTTTACCTGTGATAGCCTACCATTTATACTCTCTTGAAAACGATCTACCTGGATGGAAAAAAGCTCATGCAGTTCGGAGGTCCTATATTGGCCAAAGCAAGGATTGATGAGGGAATAATCCATAATCCATCTCCACATATCAAACCAGAAGCAGCTGCAGGAACCATCAAACTGGACTTCTTGTTATTTAGCTTGTGCCAAGCAAACACAATCAAACTCCCAACACACATATCAATGGCAAAGTAAGCACCAACAAGGAAAGGCACAGCCATTGCCATAGGAAGTGGAATCCATTTCCCAATACCCTTTGGGTTAAGATTTCTCAGCAAGTTGGCTGCTATGGCAAAGGCAAAAAACCCACAGCATATTTTTAAGCAGTGTTGGGGAAGAGCTGAGAAGCCTTCAACACCTAGAATTGCCATGTTACGGTAGATAATGGCATAGGGGGCTTTGTATTCTCCATCTGGGTTCCCAACATCAAAAGCCTTGTAGAAAAGAAAGAATGTGAAAGGAGCAACCACACAGCCTATAGCTGTCCCAATACCTTGGCTTACAAGCATCAATCGAGGGGAAGTGAAAGTGAGATGACCAGTCTTGAAATCATGCATCAAATCAGAAGAGATGGAAACTATGGATTTAATCAGACCACAGCCCACAAGCCCTGCAACCACGCCATTGTTTTTTCCACTCATGGCAGCAAGCACAAAAAGAGAAACTTTCCCATAGTTATAGGCCATGTTCATGTCAGTTAAACCCGCACCATAAGCATTGCAGAAGCTAAGAGAGGGTGCAAGAACATAAGCAAGAACTACGTAATACCACTTCAACTCAGGGAACATGAGTGGAATCACAATGATGGAGACAATGGAGAAGAATGTGTACCCTGTACATGCAATCCATGTGGGAATGCTCTCTCTAATGAAGGCCTCATTTCGTTGCAGATCATCAAGAGGATGATTCGGGCCATCCAAAGCTGCAGTAGTAAAAGAAAACTAAGGCTATAGTGGTAGAAGAATGAAAGGCTCGCCTAAATTGTAATAGTTGTGCAAGTGTTGTGAAACGGTATTAACTAACCACCAATTTCCGCATGCCAACCCCTTAAACAAGTCAACTAAGTAGATTTAAGAAGGTCTCCCATATTTTGGTAGGATGACTGCATCTTTTCAGTATTGCTAAACTATAAGTTTGAGAGGGTAAATTGGCTATGCAGATCGGAAGAGAGTAGAGAAACTTGGGAGATATCAGATAAGTGACCCCTTACATGTTTGAAGGTCTTTTTTCACTCTGGCATGGATGTTTCGGGTGGTGAAGTACAGTATCTTGAGAAAATTGAAAAGCCCATCTCCGAGGATGAGAGAAATTGAAATAAAAACCTGCAGCATAGATGAGGGGATGGTAATACTGGTTTTGTCCTAACTGAAAATCACGGTAAAATATATAATTCACAACTCTGCTAAGAAAATGGCCTCAAAAGACCAGACTTCAGACCTTGTAACCATTAAGACTCCTCATGCTGCTTTCTGATAAAGTTTCAGGGTACCAATCCCCCTTGAGCCCCCTTATCAGTGGCCACATCACCCCCCAAGAGAGCACCGCGCCAAGAAGCAAAGACAAGTTTACGAGATGGGAACAGATCATTCCTGCTCCAACATAAGTCATACTGAAATCAAAGTGAAACCTGCAAGTTTCATTCATCAATGCTAGAGTAAAGATCACTCCCAGATACGGCTACAAAGAGCAGATCAAAGATACAAACTACACACGAATTGCTCCAAGCCTGCAATCCAAACACTGGAATCTGAGCAAATCCACATTGCCCTCCACCTGAATAGAACCACTGCAAGAAAGCCTAAAGGAAACTAAGCGAAAAGAATTTCATGAACCTACGAACCTGCTCCCTGCAAATAGAGTTCATATTTGTTTAACTTGTTACATTTTGAAAGTTTTGATTTTTATTGAAAGAAGAGTTATTCAAACACGCATACTTGGCCATCTTGTCTCCATTAGAAGTATGGAAACCATTAATAAGAATAGCAGTAGCAGTTCCACTAGGATAAGTTAATTTGTAGTCGACTATCATTATCTGTAAAAGAAAACAAAACTGAATTACCAAGCCAGTTAAAGTTTCACAAGAAAAGGCTCTGCAGGAAATGAAATTATCAGGAATGGAAATGATCAAATAGAATTGCCGAGACATGGAGGACATCAAACCCTTGCATAATTAACCATGCTCCAAATACCAGGATCATCAAAGTAACTGACACAATCACATAAAGCAAACCTTCCTGAGAGGAACCAATGATAACAGCCCAACAAAGCTGCTTACAAAGAGGAAACCAGTCATCCAACCAATCCCAGGCTCCTTGGTGCTCCCTGGCGTATTCCCCTTTGTATCAAGCCCTGCTTGTTCATATGTCTTTGTGTTCAAACCCAACAGATAAGACCCAAAACCGCCTGAAATCCCATAATCGGGTAAATTAAAAATTAAAAATTGATTGATGTGAAAATATATGAATTTAATCAAAGGAGAAACCTGTTTGATAGCAAACAACAAATATGATCAAAATCCCCAACCTCCAACAGCAATACTATAACATGCCACCGCACAAGTCTGAATGATAGTATTTCCCTGTCGAGTGAATGGAATTGATACAATTCCAGCCTTCTCAAGCAGTACAGTCCACGCCCTAATGAAGATAAAGGTGAGGAAAGCAACTGAGGCATTAAGGTTGGGGACTAGCCCAGTTGTGAGGTTGAGCTTCATCACTATCACACTGTAAATGATTCCAATAGCTAAGCTAGCTAGAAGTCCCCGAAGTGTTATCTGTCTCTTCCATGATGTAATTCTCCTGACTTCCTCCGGCACTTCTCGAATCTCTTCAATGAACTTACTCTCAGAACTTTGAATCTCATTCAGTTCTTCCTCATTCATGTTCCTCATTTGTTCGATCATAACTTCCACACAAGTCCAAAACAATCAATCAAAAAGAAATCTCAATTTCATAATTCCAACTTGATGAGAAAAAGCCCGATACTATATTTCATACGTCGTAAAATCACATAAACATGAATGATTTTACCTTAATTTTCTTTTTATTTTCTTCCTTTGCTCAAGCAGAGAAAGTTACTAGAAAGTTTAGAAAGTCTCAAAACTCCTCTTCATTATACTGAACTATATTAACAAGAATTTTCCACGAATAAAATGAGTCAAATGAGTTTTTTGTCACCTTCTTCAACCTATTCCTATAAAAACTTCCACTTGCCAAGAAATAAAAAACCAGACAGGCATTGATGGAGCTGATCGTTGAATCACAGAAAACTCCCAAAGAAGGACATGATAGGCACAAAGCCCAATTGGGTCTTCGATTTCAAACTCTGGCAATATTACCAGGAACAACACCACAAGGGTGCAAACCCCACGAATCCCCAAAAATGGGTATCTGAAATTCAGAATCCCATATATAATGCTGTCTTTAGTACCACTATAAAGCTAATACAAGAAGAGAGTAGACGCCGCAAACCTTACCGTGAGCAGAACTTTGAATGTACGACATAGAAGTAGTCCAAGAGCCACGTTATATAGACTCATCAATCTTTCAACTGCAGCTCCATTGTATCGGGACACACGTCCAGCTACAAAGCTAAAATCTTTCTGTTTGTTGTAAGGTGGACCGTTGGTGTGATCTAGACTCGGAGTAAGGAACTTCTTGAACTCTTCCAAAGGTCAACAGTCGCACGAACACATTGAGGGCCGGTTTAGATCGGTGCACCAGTAACTTACTTTAAATTTATTATTATATTATTTTAAATTTTTATATAAAATATAAATTTTAATAAATATTTTAAACTTTTAATACATATTTTTTAATTTTTTATTCAATTTTTTTAAATTTTTAAATAATAATAATATTAAAAAATAAATTAAATTCATCTCATCTTTCAATACAAATCAATCTTAAAAGAAACTAGTTGAAATATGACCAATTGATGTGCTTGAAAGAAGAAAAAAAAAATATTTTAATTCAATTTATCTTATCTTATTATTATAATTTTAGTAGATTTTTATACAAAATATAATCAATAATTTAACCATTTAAATCTCAATTAATTAAATATTTTTAAATTTTAAATTAATAATAATATTTAAACAATATTTCATTCTATTATTAACTTTCATTTAAAATTATATCATTTTATCCATTATCCAAATAAGACTTAAAATTGTTAATTCAATTTTTCATTAATAATTTAGGTGCAAATACAAAATCAATAGGGTGTAATCACTTTAGCCATTTTTAAAAATTAAATCGATAAAATTTAAAAAGTTAAAAATTAATACAAGGCTAAAGACTTATTAACCACCGATACTGGAACTTCGATTTCATATTCTATCTAGATAAACAAAATCATATTTCAACAAAATTTTAGATATGCTTCATTTTATGATTTTTACTAAAAAGTTATTAAATTAAAATTTATATGCTATATGAAAACTCAAATGTTCTTTAAAAAATTATATGATTAATTCAAGTTATATCATACTCGAATGTTATATTAAAATTTATAAGATTAGTCTTTTGTTAAATAAAATATTATATTGATTTTATTATAAAATTAATAGACATGAATAATAACATTAAAATGTTAAGTTACATTAATTAGCAATTAACATATAATATAAAAAAAATCATATACAAATTATATTACGTAACACCTACACCTAGTACCAAGTCGAGGCTAATTGCGAGTTCGGTATAATTTTTAGTAATGTTATATGTATAGGGTCTCACATATTTTTTATAAAATTGATGACGTAAATGTCTGTCAAAATATTATAAAAATATATATATTTATTTATAAATTATTAAAGATATTATTATCTAATCAATGTAGGATTAAAAAATATATTAGAGAAATTTTTTTAAAAATAAATGTTTTAAAATTTAGATAGAATATGAAATTATATTTGAATAATAAAAAAAGCTGGAGCCCCCCAATTGAAAGCAGTCCGCTGCCGTGGTCGGCGGTGTCGCTCATTGCCGCCTCAAATAGCTCCGTTTAACTAAGGGCTAAATTTTCCTAAAATTCATCTTTATTTTTTATTTTATTTTATTTTATATTATGTTTTTTATTATATTTTTTTAATTTAATTTAATTATATTATATTTTCTATTATATTTTTTTTATTGTATTATATTTTTTTATTATTTTTTATTATATTTATTATTAAAAAATAATTCAATTATTATTAGGCTGCTTTTGACGCTGGCACAGCCCAACCCTTGAATAATAGATCTACAAGGGAACTGCTATGGACAGTCGTTAATGGGAGTTGCCGTGCAAATGGCATTTGACGTGGTGCGAAAAACGGCAACGTTTCACTATTTCTTTTGTTTCACTACTGAAAATTGGAAATCCCAATACCCAAGCAGATGATCTCCTCTCTCCCTCCCTCAGTTTGCAAACCCATGGCCCAGAAAAACTTTGGGATTGAATAGTACCTGGCTGGTCCCTGTTTCCATTAGCCACAGTTGAGAAGAAGACGCCGAAGAGGATGCTGACATTGCCACCAATATCATTGAAAACAAAAACGAAGTCGAGTGTTGACTGGTCGTAACCTTGGCTGGATTTCAACATAAAGGAACAAATGCTAAAGGTGTATGTGTCGACGCTGTGTTGGATCTATATGCTTGCTGCCGTTGCTATCCATTTGCTGCTCATGAGTTATGACCAACCTCTCCATAATCAAATATCAATCCATCCAAATTGTTGGTCTCCTTTTCTTTTCTTTTGCATCGGCAATATCAAGATGCCGAAGCAAGCTCATGTTGCCCAATTTTGAAGGAATACTTCGTTCGTAAGTGTTATAGCCAATCTCCATATGGCTCATTATTTTGAGTTTACCCAGTTCTGAATGTATATTACCACTGAGAAAATTTCATACCAAGTGGAGAAACTCAAGGATCTTGAAATCACAATATTTTGATGGGATCACCCCTTGAAATAACTTCCAGCTAAATTAAGAACCTCGGGATATTAAGCTGCGAAATTTCAATAGGCAATTTCTCAGTTCCTCCATCGGCACTATCAATCTCCGGAACTCGTACTCGTACAGTAGTAGATTGCTGTGATTGCTCAACTTCCCATTTTTTTTTTCTGAAATCTTCAAGGCAAATGGGGGAGTGCGGAGTGCGGAGTGCAGAGTGCCTTCAGTATTGAGAATGGTGAGAGAAAGAAAAGGCATGTGAAAAGAAAGGAGAGAGAAAGAGAAGAAAGAAAAAGGAAAAAATGAGATCCAATATGTCAGACGATTGTCTGCCGACTCCCATAATTGTTTGTTTGCATATAGATTTACTCAACTCAAAATAGTGAGCCATATGGAGATTGGCTATAACACTTACGAACGAAGTATTCTCTCCCAAATGATGCACGCTGCTCATTCAGCAGATATGAGCAACAAGCATTGAGCTCCAAATATTGAACTTTGAAAGTTCTAACGCACAGAGCTGAAAATAAAATCTTTTCAAAATGGGAGGGTCATCGGAAACGAAGTCTTTGCTAGAACTGGTACTGTATGCTGCGAGTGCCGCTCTAAGTTGCTTGGTGTTGTTCGCAGGACTCCAACACCTCGATTAGAATCGAGAGGCCTCAAAGAAAGTGCTCAAGCACAAGAAGGAGATAGCAAGCGCTTCGGTCGCTCCCTCATTAACACCAACCCTTACGAGGTATGTTTAGAATCTTAGATATCTTGCGATTGTGAATTTGGAATTTTGGCATGTATAGAATTTGAGAAATTTTATACTTCTATTTTAGGTTCTTTAGGTGGATTTGGGTTCATGTGTATGTGGGATATTCCAAGCTAGGAAATCATGCTATATTTCTCAGTAATTATTTATTTTGATTATTTGTGTTGAGGACATGTCTTGCCGGCCTCCTATTCCCGTTACCTGCAAGAAGAACTAAGAAGAGTCGACGGTCTTCCACCTAGGAAAACTCTGATGCTAAAGTTAATAATAATTTTTTTAGAGAATAATCATTATATCTCTCATAGTTGAGGTTTATCTGGTATATATAGGCCTCGGGACAGTACATATTATGTATAACATCTTCCATAATTATCGTGATCACGTATCTGCATGAGATATCTTTCCGAGTTTGGCGAGATCACGTATCTGCGTAAGATCCCGTGAAAGGTGGCAATGGATTAGTATGTATTTCAGACTTCTGCAGGGTTGGGCCCTCTGTATATCTTTCCTTTATTGTGGGCTTTTTTCGTTGGTGGGCTTTTAGGCCAAAACGAACCCTACAGCTACCCCGCAAAATTCCTTCGCCTTGAGGCGTAGGGAATTTAACTCTTTCTTGTTTTGGTTTCCCGTGAAGGCAAATCTGGGAATTCGTTCCCTTCTGCGAATCATTGGGTGCGTGCTGTCCTTCCGTCTTCTCATCTGGCGGTTACACTTCTGCTTTTATGTCAAGTCATTATGTCTCCGTCTGTTGGTATACCGCACTTGTTTCATTTAAATACCTCTTCTCTCTCTCTCTCTTCATTTTGCTTTTCTGCATTCTCTTGCTATCAAGTTCTTTCCATCTCTGCTTCTTTTATTTTCTTGCTTCTTGCTCTTATCTTCTCTTATCTTCGCTACTCCTATGGCGGATCAAGGCAATGGATCGGCTCAACCCTTTGACATCCTTGAGGGTACGACCTTCAAAGGTTACTTGTGGCGTTCCAGTGTCTGTGAAAAGCATTTGGCCGGGATTAGAGAAGAATTTAAAATCTCAAGCTCGATTGTGATGAAAGCCCCTGACTCGGGGTGCTGCGATGACGAGGGGTTTTCTGGTTGGGTTGTCATCTCCGTCGCCTTGTTATCACACGGTTTGAAACTTCCTTTCTGTCGCCCCCTTCGAGATATCCTAGACCTTCTGGAGCTTGCTCTGATTCAACTTCACCCTTTCGCCCTGAGAGTGTTCTTGTATGCCTGCATCGTCTTTCGAATGATGCTAGAGCCCCTCCGTGACCCTTACCTCGATCTCATTGCTTGGGAGTTTCTGGCCTTTTATGATGTGAGGGCAGCCACTAAGGGATGCATGACTTGTTTTCGCAAGAAGGAGAAAGGCCAATCCCTGGCAAGGTTTGAGGGAAGGTATTCCAATGCCAAAGCGTGGACTGCGAAATTCTTTTTCATTAGTGGCCAAGGATGGGAGTTTCCTGCTCAAGAAGAGGTCTTTAGGGACTTTCCTGTCAGGGCCATCCTGCGCCCACTTTCTGAAGGTCGACGCTTGTGGTCAACCATAACCCCGCTATCCCGCCAAGAACTTGCCCGGATTGATCCTGTCAGTGCTTGGGCTGCGGACCATTCGGAGGACCTTTGGACTGATAAGTTGCTGTCGTCCGTGCATATAGATCGGTTCTTGACGTCTCCGAACCGTTCCTTTGTCTAGAGGCGTGACTTCATGATTATGGATGTCATCATCACCCCTTTATCAGCGCCTTTAGGGAAGACGGCGATAGGTGCTCTTTTTGTGCAAGATGCGGAGGGAAAACCTAGGGAAACTGAGCGGCCAGAGGCTGCCGCGGTGGAGGGCAAAAAAGAAAAAAGGTCCAAGAAGAAAAATGACGAGGGCTAGAGGAAACGAGACCGTCCAGAGGGCTCTTGCGCAATCCCTCCGCCAAAGAAAAACAGGGCGCCCACTGAAGGAGATCGAGAGTTGACACCCGCGGCCCCAATTTCGGAGGGGAGCTTGGTGCCCGAAGTAAGCGCCCCTGAGCCAGCTCTTCGAGATTGCGTGGCTTCTACTGGAGGCGGCAGGGACACAACGCCAACCCCGCTAGAGGGGCCTAGGTCTTCAGATGTTTGAACTGTGGCGCCTACTTCATCTGTGGGCACTTCTTCTACAAGACCGCATTCCGCCGGTTTGGGGGATAGGGAGATGCTGGCCAATATAAATCTCTTCAAACTGGCCATCACTTTCCAAGCTCACGCCCCTCTTCAGACGAGCTCCCAAGCATCAGCTCCGGTGTTCGTGGCGCCAACTGCCGAAGGACCAGTGAGGAGCGGCGAACTTCCCCTTTGTGTCGCAACTGCCCTTCACTTGGAAGAGTTCGCGGGTCTTGGTTCACTCCATCAGTTGCCCTCAAAGGGCATTTTCGGGGAGGCAGGTGCTCCACCTTTGGGTGTAGAGGAGACGGACTGTAATGACGTCCAGTCTTCCGGGCAATGGGGCTTTGTGTCTCCCCCTCTTGGGGGCACCCGAGATGCTTCGATCACCAGCCTGCCCAGCTCGGAAACGCCTCTCACTACTGTGTCTGGAGGTAAGACTCCATCTTTGGCTGGGAGTGGGAAGCATTTCTCTCCATCGCCGCTTCACGCCCCTTCTTTTGACGGGGGTCCGGAGTCCCTCACTGAAGAGGAGCTAGACCATATGCTCCGTGATGACTCCCACGCCACATGGGTAGGGTCGGTTCATCTGAGGCTGTTGCCCGTATCTGGACATGTGCCGAACCCGGTGATGGGTGTGGCTCCTCGGGATGCCTCCCCTCTACCTGCCTTTTCCCACGCGGAAGCCGTCACCGACGTGGCCAACCAGCTAAGGGAATGATTTTCCACGGTATTTTTCGGGCTTATACTTTTTTGTTGCTATTTCTTGCCTTTGCTTGCCTGTTGTTTCTACTTTCGCTTAGGTTGTTTCCTTTCTCTACAGGGGGTCGAGGGCTTGGCGGCGCGACTCGCGGCCCATTTCCTTGAACGGGAGGAGAGAATTAATGGGAGGTGGCGAGCTGACAAGGCTGAAATGGAGGCCTTGGTTGAGAGGAATAGGGAGCTCGAGCTACGGGTCACCCAAGCGGAAGGTGTCGCCGATTCCCTCTAGGGAGAGCTCGAGTTGCGTGAAGGGGGAGGTCATCGAGCTCTGGGATGCTATTCGCCTTGCCCAGGAGGCAAAAATCAGGGATGACTTCTCTTGCCAGGTTTTGCAGTCGGAGAGAGACCTGGCGATGGTGTAGTTTCGTAAGGCCTGGTAGGGCTTTGATATTGAAATTGCCCGTTTAAATTCTGAGTTTCATGCCGGCAGCGGGGAGCTGTGTTCAACCTGGGGGAAGTTGTCGGCCTCAAGGAAAGGTACAACGGGATTACCAAGGATTTGCTAAACGCCTTGGAGAAAACTCGCTTGGCAGCCCAGGAAGTGTCTGAAGCACAGAGTTCGCTGGCTGAGCTCCGTGAGCGTCATCAAAAATATAAGGTGAGCCGCGCGAACATAGACGAGGAGCTCAAGAAAGCCAATCTGGTTGCTATGGCCAGGGATGAGTACTTGGCCAGGAAAGCTGCTCAATTGGCTGCTACTCGGGAGGAGAATTCCCGCCTTCGAGCTTAGCTAGCACTGGTTCCTCAAGTTCGGGACACGACCTTCACTTTTGGCCATGACTCTGCGATTTTGTGCCTTCGGAACCATCTCCTGGTTGACCCGGTGACCGACCTGCAAGCGCTTGATGTGGGCTTATTTTCCCCAGAGATGGCTGCTTGCCACCATGCTGATATTTTCGGGCGTCATGAAATCCCTGAGGCCTTTGCTGGGGTGCCCTATTTGCCGCCTCCCGAAGAAGGCGACGGCCTGTGATGAAAAGTTATTATACTTTTTGTTTTTCTTCTTTTTCTTTTGTAGTTGTATGCTGTAACCATGATTTGTAATCAAACTTTGTTTGTAATTTGCAATAGGTTTTTTCCTTGATTTTTGCTGTCGTATGCTTATTTTTGTCCTTGCAACTGTGTTTGTCTTTTAGGTCAAGAAGCGTGATGCTCAGATATCACCTCTTGGCCTTGTTTATCATTTGTCTTAGCAGCACCTTTTGGCAGTGCGTGCCTTTGCTCGTCTTGGGTGTTTAAGGTAGCACGATCAGTCGACTCTGCACCCCTTATTCTCGTTTAAGATGGCGTGGTCAATTGACTATGCGCCCCTTATTCTTGTTTAAGGTGGCATGGTCAATTGACTCTGCGCCCCTTTTTCGCGTTTGAGGTGGCGTGGTCAATTGACTCTGCGCCCATTATTCTCGTTTGAGGTGGTGTGGTCAATTGACTTTACGCTCCTTTTTCGCATTTGAGGTGGCGTGGACAATTGACTCTGCGGCTTTTATTCTAGCTTAAAGTGGCGTAGTCAATTGACTCTACGCCCCTTATTCTCGCTTAAGGTGGCGTGGTCAATTGACTCTGCGCCCATTTTTCACGTTTGAGGTGGCGTGATCAATTGACTCTACCCCCCTTTTTCGTGTTTGAGATGGCGTGATCAATTAACTCTACGCCCCTTATTCTCGCTTAAGGTGGCGTGGTCAATTGACTCTGCGCCCCTCTTGTTGCATCTGTTGGGACAGTAAGCATGAAATAATTCAAGAATACAATTGAAATAAGAACGCCGAAACTGATTTTGATTAAATGCAAATTAACAAAAATCATAATAAAGGACATTACTGAAATTACTACTGGTAAAATTTCTATAAGTGCTCTGCATTCCATGGCCGAGATAGCTCTCTCCCTTGACTGTCCTTCAGCCGGTACGATTCGCGTGTACTATTCGTCACTACTAGATAAGGTCCTTCCCACTGAAGTTCCATTTTTCCAAGATTTTGGGTGGTTACCCCGCATTTCCTTAGAACCAGGTCTCCGATTTTGAAAGTCCGGGGCTTTACTCTTTTGTTGAAGTACTGTTTGGTTTTGGCCTTTTTTTTTGCAATAGTCTGGTTTCTGCCTTTTCCCTTTCTTCCTCCAGCAGATCCAGATTTTCTTTGAGCTTGCTGTCGTTTTGGTCAATCGAGAAATGACTTATCCTGTATCTGGGTAGTCCTACTTCCACCGGCGGTATTGCCTTGGTTCCGTATGCTAGAGTGAATGGGGATTTCTCGGTTGGCATTTTGACTGACGTTCTGTACGCCCAAAGTACTCCTGGAAGTTCGTCTACCCAATTCCTTTTTTTCTCTACGACTTTCTTTTTTAGGATAGAGAGTAAAGCCTTGTTGATTGATTCGGCTTGTCCGTTAGCTTGGGGGTGACCTGGTGAGGAATACTTGGTCTTGAGTTTTAGCTCAGCACACCATTCCCTGTATTGGTCGGAGTCGAACTGTCGCCCGTTGTCTGTTATTATGTTGTAGGGAATTCCAAATTGGCAGATTACGTTCTTCCATATAAACCGTATCACCGCTTTGTTGGTAGTAGTAGCCAAAGGTTTGGCTTCCGCCCACTTGGTGAAGTAGTCAACGACTACTATCATGAACTTGATGCCACTTTTACCTGGTGGGAAAGGTCCCACCAAGTCCACGTCTAATTGAGCAAAAGGCTAAGGTGCCGCAATGGAGGTTAGCTCCTCTAGCAGTGCGTTGGGTATGGGCGCATACTCCTGGCATTTGATACATTTTTTTTTGTAAATTCCTGTGCATCCTTTATTGCGTTGGGCCAATAACAGCCTGCTTTGATTGCCTTTCTGGCCAGGGCTCTTCCCCCTGAATGGTTCCCACAGATTCCCTCGTATATCTCTGCTAGGACATACTGTGCCTCCTGGGGTGAAACGCATAGCAACAAAGGGGCGGAGAGTCATCTTTTGTAAAGGATCCCTTCGATAAGCACGAATCTTGCCGCTTTCCTTCTTACTTTCCGTGCTTCATCTCGTACCTCTGGAAGTTTGCCTGATGCCAGATATTCTACTATTCTGCTTGTCCATTAGGGAAAACCGCGATCTAAGGTTGCTATCTCCGCGCCAACGGCGGATATTTCAATGATTCTTTTTTCAACTTGCCAAGGAATGGGCGTTACTTCCATCCCCGAAACCATCTTGGCCAGCTTATCTGCGACTTCATTATCTGCTCGTGGGACCTGGGTTATGGTAAAATATGAGAAAAGATCCCGCACTTCCCACACTCTCTCCAAATATTTCTTCAATTTTTTGCTCTTGGTGGTGTACAGTCCCAATACTTGATTGACAATGACTTGTGAATCCGACTTGGCTTCTACTTTTGTCACTCCAATCTGGACAGCTACCGAGAGGTCAGCTATTAGTACTTCGTACTCCGCTTCATTATTTGTCACTCTGAACACAAGCGTAGCCATATAGTGCATCTCCTCACCGCTGGGACTTATTAGGTGTATTCACAGGCCGCCACCGGTCTTGCAGGATGATCCATCTATGTGCATTACCCATGGTGTCCTCGTTGGTATTGGCGCGGCGTCCTGGGCTTCCTTGAAGAAACCTGTGAATTCTACTACAAAATCTGCCAATGCCTACCCCTTTACTGTCTTCCTGGGCTCGTATCTCAGGTCAAATTGGCTCAATTCGATTGACCATCCTATTAGCCTTCCCGTGCAGTCTGGTTTCCTCAGGATTTTTTCCAGCGGTGCTTCTGTGAATACCCTTACTGTGTGGGTTTGGAAGTATGGGCGTAACTTCCTGGCCGCCGTTACTAAGTAAAGGTTAGCATTTCAATCTTAGGGTACCTTACCTCCGCTCCCCTGAGAGCTCGGCTCACGTAATATATGGGGTGTTGGTCAGTCCCGTCTTCTTTTACCAGGACGGCGGACACTGCATGCGGGGAGGTGGCTAGGTATGCGCAGAGTACGTCACCCTTTTCGGGTTGCTTTAGTAGCTATAGGTTGACCAGACTGCTTCAAGTTCCTAAACGCCTCGTCGCACGCTTCATTCCAAGAATGTGCTTTACGCAATACGTGGAAGAAGGGCATACATTTATTGGTTGACCTGGCTATGAACCTGCCAAGGGCGGCCACTTTTCCTGCTAACCGTTGTGTCTCGTGTAGATTCTTCAGTGGCTTCATATTGGTTATAGCCTCTATTTTTTCTAGGGAGGCCTCGATTCCTCTTCCTGATATGATGAATCCCAAAAACTTCCCTGACTCAACTCCAAAGGCGCATTTGACAAGGTTTTCAGCTTTTTCTTGTATTGGCGTAGCACATCGAATGCTTTTCTTAGGTCAATAATGTGTTGGGCAGACTCCTTGCTTTTAACCAAGAGATCGTCTATGTAGATTTCTATGGTTCGCCCCATCTGTGTCGCAAACATTCGGTTGACTAACTTTTGGTAAGTCGCTCCTGCGTTCTTTAATCTAAATGGCATTACTTGATAATAGTACAACCCCCGGTCAGTTATAAATGCCGTCTTCTCCTTGTCCGTCGTGTGCATCTGTATTTGGTTGTATCCTAAGTAAGCGTCCATGAAACTGAGCATTTGGTATCCTGCTGTTGCATCTACGATGAGGTCGATGTGCGGCAAAGGGAAACTATCTTTCGGGCAGGCTTTATTGAGATCAGTAAAGTCTACACACATTCTCTACTTCCCGTTTCTTTTCTTCACCATGACTACATTGGATAACCATTACGAGTATTGGACCTTCTTGAAAAAATCGGCGATGAGCAACTTCTCGACCTCCAAGCTAATGGCGGCCTTTTTTTCTGCGCTGAATGACCTCTTTTTTTGGCGCACAGGATTGTGCATAGGGTCTACACCCAGTTTATGCTCGATGATGGTATTGTCTATGCCAAACATTTCTTTGTGACTCCAGGCAAAAACGTCTCTATGCTCCATCAACAGCTATTTTAGGCTCTCTCTATCGGCAGGGGAAGAGTTTGTGCCTATGCACACGGTCGTCTCCGGGCGGTTAGCAAATAGAGTTATAAACTCCAAAGGTTTGTTGACCTCGGCGTGCTGTTGAATCTGCCCATTTTTATTTCTACTCCTTCTTGTGATGCCTCTAACATGGTTGGCAGAAGTGGCGGGATGAATGTTTCTTCTAGCTCTTCGGTGGTGCAGACCTCGTTTCCATTCTTCCTCAATTCCTGTACATAACATTCCCTAGCCAACGTCTGCTCTCCTCTTAATTCTCCTACCCTGCTGTCAGTTGGGAATTTCATCTTGAGGTGATACGTGGAGGTTATCGCTTTGAGGTGGTTAAGGGCCGGTCTCTCGAGTATAACGTTGTAGGAGGAATGGGCTTTTACTATCAAGAAGTCGGTCATGGTAGTTGCTGTTTGTACTCCACTCTCGGCGGTAACTAGAAGTGTGATGGTTCCGACAGGCTGGATTGCTTTACTAGAAAAGCCCTTCAATGGTGTCGGAGAAAGTCGTAGCTGTCCGGTATCAATGCCCATTCTGTCGAATGCATCCCAAAATAGTATGTCAGCTGAGCTTCCGTTATCAATTAATACCTGCTTGGTCGTGTAGTTGGCTATGATGAGGGTGACTACTAGAGCGTCGTTGTGCAGATATAGTATCCCCTGCCTATCTGCCTCTCAGAAGGATATCACCTTTCGGTCGTGGTTCAGTCTCTGCTATTTAGGCGCCCTGTCCGCTACATATACTTCCTCATACTGAGCTCTTCGTGCATGCGCCTTGGGACTTGATGCGGATATCCTGCCTCCTGCGAATCCCCCTACTATCGTCCTGATTTCCTCGATAGGTTCTCTATTATTGTTGTTTCTCGAAAGTGATCTATTCCTGCCGCCTCTGGTGGGGGTCCTGTTTCTACTACCGTTTCCTCTGTTGTTCACCCAGTTGCCATTGTCCAAGGGTTGTGGCTGTGGTTTCTTCTCTCGAAGCTAAAACTCATTTTACTTCTTCGCCCGGTTTCCTTGTGCCTCTTTGGTTTTGATCGCTCTGCAATCATACGTTCCAATTCGCCTGTTCCTGCTAGATCAGCGACCCTCTTTTTCGTGGTTGTGCAATCCACGATCCAATGTGACGCTGTCTAGTGGTAATTACAATACCGGTCTCCTATCTGATGTGGGCGCCCTTTGCTCTTGCCTTCCTCTTCCTCTCTGACACTCAGGTTGTTGTGTATTAGTCTGGTGTTTCGATCTGTATACCTTTCTTGTCTCCTTTCCTGTCGACTTGTTCCCGCATTCTTATCATTGCGCCCGCTCCGCCGTTCAGCCCTTTTGCTTTTTTTGCAGGGTTTTACCAATGCTTGTAGTGTGTTCTCGGTGTTGACAAAGTTATTCACTTGATCCATGAATTCCCTTAGGGTGGAGGGAGTCTTCTTTGCCAGATTGATCATGAAAGGACTCTGTGGCCAGATTCCACCCAAGAGGGCGGCCAGAGTGATTTTCTCGTCCTGGTCATCCATTGTTAAGCGCTCCTTGTTGAAGTGTGTGAGGTAGATTTTGAGGTCTTCATCTTCCTTTTGCTTGATCGTCAGCAGGTAGGCAGCTGGCCGCCGGCGCCTTCTGCTTGGCATAAACTGGGTTATGAAAAACTTGGCCAACTCTTCAAAACTATCAATCGACCTTGGCCTGAGGGTCCCAAACCATCCCCTCGCCGTCCCTTTCAGGGTTAGAGGGAAAGCCCGGTAGGCAATCTCGCCTGGGAAGCCGTGAAGCGTGATGTGAGTTTTAAAGTTTTCCAAGTGGTCCACTAGGTCTCTAGACCCATTATACAGGTTGATTTGGGGGACTTTGAATTTCAGCGGTAAAGGGACTCCTATGATGCGTTCGCTATACGGTAGGTCAGTCTGGCTCAACAAGCAGTCGACCAAAGAAGGCCCCCCCATCTTTTTCGCTATTTCTTCATATTTGCTTGCGAGATCCTTCAATTCGTCGTGCATTTTTTGTTTTTCTGCACGTTCAAATTCGACCCCAATATTACTGTTTGCCTCTTGCTCTCCTTGCCCGGTGTTTAGTGGTACGACGGTGTTGCTGGACTCAACATTCTTTTGCCGCAAAGTCTCATTCTCTCTTTGCAGTGCTTCTAAGGCGTCCAATGTCGTTTTCAGTCTTTCCTCTGTTGCTGCTAACCACGCTTCTATTGATACTCCTGTCATTCAGCTTGCTACGGAACGTGTCACAGTTTGCATGCGAGAGCCACGTTAATCATCTGTAAAATCGAAACGGATCCCACAGACGGCGCCAATGTTGAGAATGTGTCTCGCCGGCCTCCTGTTTTCGTTACCTGCAGGAAGAACTAAGAAGTGTCGGTGGTCTTCTACAGAGGAAAACTCTGATGCTTAAGTTAATAATCACGTATTTTATTAGAGAAGAATCATTATATCTCTCATAGTTGAGGTTTACGTGGTATATATTGACCTCGGGACGATACATATCCTATATAACATCTTCCATAATTATTGTGATCACGTATCTATATGAGATATCTTTCTGAGTTTGGCGAGATCACGTATCTGCATAAGATCCCGTGAAAGGTGGCAATGGATTAGTATGTATTTCGGACTTCTGCAGGGTTGGGCCCGCTGTATATCTTTCCTTTCTTGTGGGCTTTTTTCGTTGGTAGGCTTTTGGGCCAAAACAAACCCTACAATTTGAATTTGAGTTCCCGAGGCCCTTAATATTTGCGATACAATCACGTGGTCATTGTTAGGTTTTACTTGGGTAATGGCATCGTTCGTGGGATGATAATCTCTCAACTTTGGGCTGAAGAAATATTTAACAATCACCAATTCACATGAACATTGAAGAATCAAGTTGTAAATGGGCAATACTTATCATATATGGTCATATTGGTCATATATGGTCAACTGTTGGCAAACCTTTTATTAAGCGGTAATGGCATACTTTACGAGAAAAGTTAACATCAAAGTTCATCTTTTTTGCGAAAGATAATGATAGAAAATAAAATATTCCTTCTTGTTCTACTAAAATGACTTTCCCTGTGAAAATGGATAAAAGAGCACGATGAGATAATGTTGATGAATAAAGCCAAATGGAATGTGGTAGACTTTTGAATTGCATGATTCATGAAACTGTCATCTCCTATACGATTTAAGGAAAGCCTAAGTCACATTTGGACTTATAATCCAAAGAGACTAGTCAAGGATATAGACTCTATGAAAATCATCATAAAAAGCAAAGACTTCCTCCCAAGTAATATGAAATCCTATTTCCTACATTTCATACTAGATCCGAGTTATTACAATATTTTCCTATTTAAATATATGACGCTTGGTCATTCCTTTGTAGATAGTAGAGTTCAAGCTTCACAGTTCTTATTAGTGTTAGTTTTGATACCATTTCAAGGAAAGACCAAGTGATATTTGGATCTATAATCCAAAAGGATTGGTCAAGGTTGTAATTAGAGCTCCTTAGAATCACCATAAATTTCAAAAATCTCTTCCATGTGGATCAATTTCATTAACAACTCTCTTGTACTAAATCCAGGAAACCCTAGGAGTTGGCCAAGTGGTAAGGGCCTGCCTTGGTGGTATGCTCCAACCAAGTCTAATGTTTGAATTCTTTTGGGTGTAAACAATTTCTAAAGGCCAACCAATTGTCCCCTTGAATTACTTGAGATGCACTTCTATTATGAGTTGCAAATTTCTTTAATGGCTCCTATCCTGGTGATGGGTTTTAGCAAGCATAAAGCACGTACTGTTATGGAATGCAACCATTTTAATTGGCTAAGGCATGAGATCTTAGATAGGAAAATACTTTTTATTGAAATAGAAATGACCTTGCAAGGATTCTTTATTGCTTAATGTGGGTTAGGATTTAGGCATACTTGTAGAGGTGAAGCCACTTGTTAAATTTGTGTATTCTTTGGTAATTGAATGCATGTGTGTCAACACTTGCATTAGGAATATATTTTTTCTTATTGGCACTGGATGTCTGAGAAGAAAGTCCTAGTTAGTCCCTGAGGCACACAATGCCCTCGGCAAGAAGTTTCCCACAAATGCACCTCGAGTAATTCAAAGGGAAGTTCTCTTAGTCCGATAGCCTCTATAAATTATTTAAACCAAAGATGATTTGAACCTTAGACCTGTGGGAGCATATCACAAAGACCAAGTCCTTACCACTTAAGCCAACCCCTAGAGTTTACTTGCATTAGGATGATAATATAAAGAATGGAATTTAACCTTTTAATCGCATCTCCTTCCAAAAGACTTTTTGGCTTTTTTAATACGAGCTGTATATATAATGTCTCGAATTTATATAAGAAGGTGGTGAATGTGATTTCTTATTGGACTTACAAAAAAAAAGGAGATTTCACATTATATGAGAAGGAGAATTTGTGATTTTGATTTAAATGGGCTTAACTTAAAATATTTATACGTACTTTTGGAGTAAAATACTAAATAAATCGGACTTTCCTTGGTTTGTTACAAATTACAATAGTATAGTATTTAATTATAACAAGACTAATAAGTTTGAGCCATTCCAAGTCTCGAGTTAGAAGAATGGGACTTGAGCCATGTCAAGTCTCAAGTTGTATCACAACAGAACAATCTGACAAGGACATCAAGCATATGATTAAGAGAGATTGTAATGTTAACTATTATATTTGGAGATATAAGCTCAAATGTGGTTTTGTTTTCTTTGGTATATTTATAACGACTCAAAAAGCTCAAACCATATCTAAGTTTATATTCATAAGGATTAGTTAATGCTATAATGGGATTTAAGAACTTCTCCCTCCCTAACAATGTGGGGATCTCATCCATCATATATTCACCATCTTCCTATATATGTGAGGTGTTACAATATATGACCACAAATTTCGAAATAGAGACCTAGTTTTAACTTTTTGTTGTACGCCAAATGCTCGTGAGTATTATGAAAAAGAATAACGATACATAGAATTAATGTAAGAAAAATATTCAGAATAAACTTTCTTTTCATGGTTGAATTTGTTTCTTGTTACTTACAGGATGAATGTGTTTTCATGCTTGACTTTTTTCCCTTTACTTACAGGATGTCATTGCCTGTAATGTTATAAATCCTGACTACATTGATGTGGAATTTGGTTCTATTGGAGGACTTGAATCCATCAAGCAAGCATTATTTGAATTGGTTATACTACCACTACAGAGGCCTGACCTCTTCTCCTATGGGAAGCTTCTTATTCCCCAAAAAGGATTATTGTTATATGGACCTCCTAGCACTGGAAAGACAATGCTTGCCAAAGCTATTGCAAAATAGTCTAGAGTTGTTTTCATTAACGTGAAAATATCAAGTCTCATGAGCAAATTGTTTGGTGATGCACAAAAACTCAGTGAGTGTATTTTAATTGCAATTCAACTCTTGTATTTTAGGGGTTTTCTTCTATGCTTTCCAAACATAAAATTGAACCAAGTCATTTTAGCCATCTAATTTATTTCTCATAGTTAGCCTCATTACATATAGGTTGTCAAATTTAGCTTGCCTCTTGATCTCAAAGTGAGCAACAAAGAACACATGACTTTCTTGATTTATTCAATTAAAAGTTGGTTATGTTTTTGGGTAGTTGCTGCTGTATTTAGCTTAACTTATAAACTTCAGCCAGCTATCATATTTATTGATAAGGTGGATAGTTTCTTGGGGCAGCGTCGAAATACAGATCAATAAGCATTAGCAAATATGAAGACTAAGTTCATGGCTTTATGGGATGGGTTCACCACAGATCGTAAGTTTGCAATTCAAACAACGGCTATATCATATGATTTCTCCCTTTAAATATTCAATCCTTATGGTGGTTGTAAATAAGATGTATGGTTTTGATCAATTGCATGTACATATTGTCTTAGATTTTACCTATTAAAAAAAACATAGTGTCTTAGGTTTTGATGATTTCATATTACTCTTGTAGGGAATGCTTAAGTGATGGTTCTTGCTATTACTAATCGTCCATTAGAACTTGATGAAGCAATACTCCGACATCTTCCTCAAGCATTTGAAATTGGGATACCCGACTGCATGGAAATGGCTGAGATACTGAGGGTGATTTTGAGGGGTGAGAGGGTTGAAGATAACATTGACTATGACCACATAGCTAGCTTGTGTGAAGGTTACACAAGTTCAAATATTCTTGAACTCTGTAAGAAAGTAGCATATTTTCCTGTCAGGGATCTATTGGATGAAGAGAAGAATGGAAAACGGTTATCAATGAGTATCTATCATTTTCTCCTTCCTCCCTTTTTTCCTCTTAAAATTGAAGCAGTTATTCTTTCTCGGCATGTTGGGTATAGTAGAACCTAGTGATAGCATATGACACATAATGCTAATGGTAATCTTTGGGGTTCACTAGCAATATGTGTCAAATTATCTTGGATATTGTGTGCAGAGTTGAATAATGCTACATACAGTTATAGAATACGTAAACACCATGTAAACACTTTGAAAAATAGTGGAGTCCACTATATTTTTTTATGTGAGTCCTATGTTTTACTCACTTTTTTCAAAGCAATTATGTGACGCTTGCACACTTCACAACTACAAATATTATTTCTAATGCAGAGTTTCTTATCTCACATTTGTGTCATCAGTAGCTTTGTTGTCATCAAATTAATGATTTAAGAGTCTTTTTACCACTACTCTTAATCGTTGCTCATTTTATCTCTCACTTTTCACTACCAAACATCATGTTTGTCCTTGGATTAAAAATCAAACTATAAGATTTTTTGGACACTTTGTGTGGTTTTTTCCATGTCGAACAGACTCAATTTGTATAGAGTGTAAAGAAAGGCAGGTATAGATAGTACAAAAGTCAACTTTAGTTGCTTATATACCTTTACCAAAATTAACATCTTTTATGTAGCTAGATGTCAACGACGTATGTTTTGCATGTTATCGAATACCACCGACTTTGGTTTGTTTCAAGCACCGCGGCATTTGTCAAAGTCGGATTTGGAGAAAGTTCTTGCCATATTACAAAAGACAAAGGTAGTTGCTACTGAATACACTGGATAAACCTCACAATCACCAGGGTGGTCTAGGAATAGAAAGCTAGGTGATTATCAGGTTCAAGCAACAATAAATGAGCTATCTAAGCTATTGGTTTCCCAGATGTTCAACCTTCAATCAGATTCTCAAGACCCGTAAAGGTGGGGGGGAAATGCTGACGTTGAACCAAAGTGCCCTGAAGCAAATTTGATCTATTGTTCTTAACTTTTCTCACAGTTCGTCATAGAGAATTTGCAATACCTTTCTGAAATCTGATAATGGATTGTCATTTTTGGGTTTTTTTCGAAGTTCCACGCAATTGGAACAATATAATTAGTATGCTTCTGCATCCTATTTTGCAATTTCTCATCGTCTTAAACGTGATCTAAATGGTTAGTTTTATGGAATCATTGTCTGATTCAATTACTAGCGAAATGGTTGGATAAGTGCATCCCTTTTTCTCTCAAGTCCTAGTTCATTTGAAAATAACGCAAAGGTTATTTCATTAAGTCTTTCTCATCTGATAAATGTTGATTTTGAGACTGGATTTGGATTAGGAAATGAGATAAATTGAGATGAGTTTAATTTATTTTTTAATATTATTATTGTTTTGAAATTTGAAAAATGTATATTAAAATTTGAAAAAGTTGTATTAAGATCTGTGCTTTGTATGAAAATATGAAAAAAATATAATGATAAATTTGAAATGAGTTGAGACGAATTCGTATGGTCTATAAATCCAAACTGGCCAATTGGTTTGTTATTCATCCAGTAAGTTTCTCGGTAAACATGGTCAAGGACTCGAGAATAAAAGGGGAAGTAAGCCGAAAAGGGAATTCAAAAGTTGGTTGTGCTCCCCTCCTTTGCATAGTTGGGAGACAGGAAAAGAAAAAGGAAAATGATATCCCATCGAGAACCCCACCCCCCCCCCCCCAAATTTTGTATTTTGTTTTTTTTTTTATATATAATTCTAAGATTTGTGTTTGTTTATATTTTAGTTTAGTTTTTTTTTTAGTTTCTGAAATACATAGAAAAGAAGTATAAATTTAAAAAAAAAAAAAAAATTACATTGTGGCACCAAATTCAGTATCGACTATCGATGGCTCCATCATTGTCTTAAAGAAAAAAAAATACTATAATTACAAATAGATCACATAAAATTAAATTTATAAATTGACATGATTTTATATGATATATTATAATTATTTTACAATAAATGTAATATTACTATCTGATTACCACATTAAAATACGTCAATTTGTACATCTAATTTTATAAAATATCTTTGTGGTTAAAGGATTTATCAAATGAAAAAAAATTTGTAATGTTATTCTGTGAAAATCCCTTTAGGACCAGAACCTCCAAAGTTACTAATTCTCAATGGGCATGACATTAAAAACTACAAAGCGACCTTTTCATCAACAACTGGAAGTTGTCACACTGGGATATGTGCAGTTATAGGCATATGGCCGATTGAGATTCATCAAGGAAGAAATTAAAGATGCAAAAAACAAGCTACATGGGATAAAATTGAACAACAATTCAATGTCACTTCTGAATCGTTAGAAATCATGTGTAACAAGTTTGCATTTTGACTTTATGTATTAAGTGTCAATTATTTTAATAATTTAGAAGTCGGGATACAAACAAATATTGGTAATTTGGGGATTAGTTGTACATTCCTAAAAGAAAGAAAAGGAAGGGTCCAGAACACCTTGACTTCTTTTATCTATAACATTTCATTTTCTTTCCTCAATATATAATTCATTAAACTTAATAATCGAAGAAAACCATACAATCAAATTATAATAATAATAAATAAATAAACAAATTTTCCTGCACATCGCACAAGTGACACCTTGAAGTAGGTGCAGTTCCAGCCAATAAAGTATGGTTTATCATTACAACCTTTTGCAAGTAATTTGGAAGCTTTCCCCTTCTTCGATCTCATCCTTCAACTACAAAGGCATGCATTCATGCAGGACCACATGTTATGTATATATGTTAGTTAAAATGTAATCTATGTAAACATTAAGAAGTGGTTTTTTCTCAAAAAAACAAAAACAAAAAAAGAAGTGGTTTTCGGTTGGTCAAACTGAGAGATTACAAATTCAGTTTAATACTTATCAAATTCAGTATATCTTATACCATTCTAAATTTCTAATGTAATGATTTATAAATAACAAGGAGTTTTAATGTTATATAGACTTTTAAGGTGTGTAAATTGGTCTTAGATTTCTACTACTTTTTCAATGGGAATGCACAATCTAAAAGATTGTTTCCCATAACCAATTGTCCTGAACTTAAATTAACCAGAATGTCATGAAACGAGTTTTTAGTCAACCGTCTAGCAAACTACTATATCAACAAGATGAAGTACTACCAATTGCCAATTTAAATCATGATTCATTTGATCGGCGTAATTAATTTAGTTTGAACCAACAAAATTTATAAGCTTTGTGATCATGCCACCTAAGCCAAATATTATGCTATCCAACCAAATACTTTGTGGCCAACCAAAAGAATTTCAACCTTAGCAAGGAAATATTTTATTAGCATGGGGATTTTGGTATAAGAGAAATCAAATGTTGCATGATAAGGTATGTTTGACTCCTATCAGGTGATTGAGCATTCGTTATCTATGCCAAAACTTCATAAGGTACTGAAATCCTCTAGATCTCCAAGTTTAAAGCTCACAACTTGTATCAGTTGGAAACCTCCCCTCGTGGGTTTTCTGAAATTTTTGTTGATAGATCGAACTACGTTCTTTGATTAGCATAAGGCAGGCGTGGGTGTAATCCTCAAAGATAGCAATGGAGATGTTGTAATGGCTACAAGGAAAAAATATCTAGTTACAAGCAATTCTGTATATTAATATGTGCACCCATTTAATATGATTGGTCAAAAAGTCAAATTTTAACGAAAATTTGAATTTGAAATATCAAGATAGACAATAGGCATGCATTGGTACATAATTGGTGCATTAATTTAATTGTATATAGCATTACTTGGCTACAAGTAAACTCGAACGTCATGATGTTCAAGACCCAAAAAAGAATAATGCTATTATGTCTTCTCCACATGCTCACTTGGTATAATTTTAGCGCTAATTATATTTTTTTTTCTTTTTTTACTTTTTATTTCAAATATTTTTTAAACATTTTTAAAAAATAAAAAATATCAATATATTAATAGTTACTTTTCTTAATTATTAAGTAAAATTTAAATAAATAAATAAATAAATATATAAACGGTCAAAATTATAAAAGGCATACCATCATTATTCATATTGGAAAGTGATACTCTTCTAATGATCCAAGAGCTTTATGGTGCAACAGAATCTCTTTCCTCTCAAAGGTTCTCAAACAAGAAATAAATTAAAAAGCTCAAGAATTTATTCAGAATAAAAACAAGTCATGAGGATATTGTGAATCGAGAACGGAATAAGCAGTCATACTAGGGTTGCTCGATATGTGTGGTTGAAAACATTCCACCACATCGATATCATGAGATCGATGTGGTCATGATATCGATGTGGTGGATAATAATGCCCCTCTATTGTTTCCGATCAGGCTATTTAGCTTGACAAAAGAAAATTGTAATAAAATCAACCTTAACGAAATTCCGAACTTTATGAGATTCAATTGGCCGACGTCGACCATGCTGAATTCTACCCAGAAACTTTTATCGGAAGATATTTAGAAGACATGACTTATCTAATGTCAATAAGAGAAATATCTGTACTTCCACGAAACCTGATTCTACCAATCAAAATCGCTGTCAGCATGTTTGTTTTCTTTCCTGGTGGCTGGTGTAATGATCATGGCAATAAGACAATTGTATATCACACTTAACTGTTGCATAGATCAGCTTTCAATATCTTATTAGAAATTAAATATCATAAAGTATGTAAATGTCATATTTTTTTTTGAAATAAATAAATAAATAAATATGAAATTTAAATGAAAAATTAATTTTTTAATAAATAACTCTTTTTAAAAAAAAAAAAAGAAATATGTGTGTGACGACAAATTCATAATTATATCTAATATTCCTTTCAAAAATTACTTCTAGAGATTTATTTTGACAACTGAAATGTCAAAAACACGTAATTAGATATGGAGAATTAAAGGTAGGGACCAATTAAACCTTTGAATGGTTGGGTAAGACTATCCGTAAAAGACAGAAAAGAAGCTGCAGCATGGAAAACTTGAAAATTTCAGTTTACTTGTTCAAAGCAAGCAAATTTCAAACGGATCCAGCAAGCCTTGTGGTGGCTTTTACACGTTATGATCTGCTATGAAACTTCAGCATATATGGCCTCGCTTGTTTTCACAATTTCTCCCACTTTATCTTATCTAATTATAATTACTTTTAAAATTTTTAACACAATGTAAAATAAATATTTCAAATTTTAAAATAAAAATAATATTTAATAATATTTTTTTCAATTCTTAATTTTAATTTTAACGCAACTTATTTTTATCTCATCTTATCTATAAAAATAATCGAGATCAATTATCATGTGTTTCTTAGACGTGAAAGTAAGGCTGCACACATTTAAGAACAAAGACTGTTATTATGCTTACATAAGCATTTTAAATTTTACTCATAACTCAGGTAATATTCCTCTTGATGTGGTAAGGAATCACGTTAGCAGTGATGATTCGTAATAGTAATATTGAAAAACCAATAATGAAAAAACATTTGCTATATTTGACTGTTGGAATGATATTCTGTAAATAGTTATGATCTATGAATTTCATGTATCAAACAAAATCTAAGTACTATTTCTTTTTTTAAAACGGTACATTGATATGTAGATCACATCAATAATATTACGTCACGTGGGTGTTATGTCGATGTTAAAAGTAACAGCGACTCCACCGTGCTAAAAGTGGGAAAAAAGGGAGGAAAAAGTTAGTAATAATACAAAATAAGATTCAACCAAAAAAGCTATGAACTAATTGAGTACATTAAACAAAAGTAAGTGTTGCTATAAAATTAAAAAAAAAGTTACAAATCTAAACATGAAAAATGTACCAAGCAGCGACTTTATCGACTGGATGTGGTCCCTAATTGCTTAAAAGGTGCAAAGGAATAAAAATAATAACAATACTAAACATTAACTTTCATGGTAGGAGACTTTGAATCGAGTATTAAACAGAAGTTGTTTAGCTTCAAAACATCCAAACCCCACCTCTCGTTTTGGTGAAGACCATTGAATTATGTTCCCAAATGTTCCTGTTTTTCAATAATCAACTCTTCATAATGGTCCTTAGTCATACTTTCACAGCCACAGCCACAGCCACAGCCAAGCATCTCTCTCTCTCTCTCTCTCTGCCCCATTTGACCTGTTAAACTCGGAGGATCTATCAGGCTATGAATTCCCGCTACAGCCTACCCCATTATAATACCCCAGTCCTCAGGCTCTAGCCTAGTTTTCATTCTTCACCACCCATCATCTTCCTTTAATGCCCCATCCCTTTCTCTCTTCCTCTCATTGATCACATCCAAATCATTAGGTATAAAGAACCTAAGAAAGTTTTGCATCTGTAAGCCTAAGCCTTTGCGGTAAATATTTCACTGTTTCTATAGCTTTTATCATCGATCATGTTTCTGGGTCTTTTCTTGGCTATGGTTTCTTTCCTGATAGTACTTAGGTTCTTGTCCAAGACATCTATATTTCACATTTTCTTGAAATGGTGGCGAGGTTTTGAAGACCGGTTTCACGTATACCAGACCTACAAAATTCCACAGTACAACGAGCAGTACCAAGAAAACCAACTCTACCGGAAGATTTCCGTTTACCTGAATTCCTTGGTCTCCCTCGACGACTCCGACCTCACGAACCTCAACCTGTTCTCGGGCTCCAAATCCAACGAAATCCTTCTCCACTTCGACGCCAATCAGATCGTCTACGACACGTTCCTTAGCGCCAAATTGTCGTGGACGAACGAACCTGAAAGAGACGATGATGGAAACGGTAGGTCTTATGTACTCAAGATAAGGAAGAACGACAAGCGTAGAGTTTTACGCCAGTACCTACAGCATATCCTTTCGGTCACGGACGAGATCGAGCAGAGGAAGAAGGAGATTAGGTTGAACATGAATTTGGAAGAGGGGAATGGACGGTGGAGATCGATTCCCTTCACGCATCCGGCGACCTTCGACACGGTGGTGATGGACGCTGATTTGAAAACCAAGGTCAGGTCCGATCTCGAGCAGTTCCTCAAGTCGAAGCAGTACTACCACAGATTAGGCCGCGTCTGGAAACGGAGTTATTTGCTGTACGGTCCAGCCGGTACCGGAAAAACCAGCTTCGTCGCGGCGATGGCGAGGTTCCTGTGTTACGACGTCTACGATATCGACATGTCCAAGGTCTCGGACGACTCTGAATTGAAGACGCTCCTGCTGCGGACAACGACCAAGTCGCTGGTCGTGATCGAGGATCTAGACCGGTTTTTCGCCGGGAAACAGACAACGGTTAGCCTATCCGGGATGCTGAACTTCATGGACGGGATTGTATCGTGCTGCGGTGAAGAAACCGTGATGGTATTCACGATGAACGTCAAGGATCAAGTCGATCAGACGGCGATGAGGCCCGGGAGGATCGACGTTCATATAGAGTTCCCCACCTGCGATTTCTCCGCGTTCAAGAGTATGGCGAGTAGTTACTTGGGCGTGAAGGACCACAAACTATTCCCTCAGGTGGAGGAGGTCTTCCAAACCGGAGCTAGTTTGAGCCACGCCGAGATCGGAGAGATCATGATTTCGAATCGGAATTCGCCGAGTCGGGCGTTGAAATCGGTCATCACGGCGCTGCAAACCAGCGGCGACGGGAAGGGAGCGATCAAGGCCGGGCCGAGATTGAGCGGAAGTAGTTCCGGTCGTTATGTGGATGACTCGGTCGAACCGCCGGCGAGTGTTTTCTGCCGGGAGAGCGTTCATACAGTGAGAGAATTTCGGAAACTGTACGGACTTTTGAAGATGGGAAGCAGAAGAAAAGACTCAAAGGAGTCGTTGGATTTGAGTTCAGCCGAGAAGGACAAGGAAGGCTCACGACATGACGTTTAATTATTTTTTTCCCTCAGCGACACGACGTTTAATTGTTTAAACTTGGTCCTTTTTTAGCTCTGAAGCTCCAAAAATTAGAGATTTTTCCCTTTTTCTTTTTTTTTTTTCAAATTTTCCCTAAGTTTTTTTTTAGTCCACAAATGCAAAAGGTATTATTTTCATCATAATGTAAAACTTTTTTCATACCAATTAATTTTTTATGTGAATAAATTGTATATGCTAGGACATGATTGAATTTTATATATATATATATAATAAAATGTTATATACAGTCGTGAAGCAGATAAATATCGTACAATCACTTCGACAAAAAATTAAGTATATTACTAAAAAAAAAATTTCATACAAGTTTCGTACTTGTTTAATTTTTTAAAAACGATTATGTAATATTTGTACATTCATAACTACAAGTATTATTGTTATCCCAAAAGAATAAAAACTAGAAGTATCATTTGTCTTATAATATATATAGTCATTAATTACTAAAAAAAAAAGAGCTCATAGAGTTTTCGCTCCAAGCTCTTTGATAGGGTCAGCTTTAAGGAAAAAAATATTTGGTATAAGTCTGATTTTTGTTGTAAAAGACTAATTGCAACGATGATGAAATGTCGTTGTGCTACTCCGTAAATGCAGCATAGGCAAAAGTTAATCCCAACGAAATTCTTTTATTTGCGAATACTTGGTCTTTTCCCAATGAAAGCGGATCTTGTTGTAATTATCTTAAAATGAAAATGAAAAATAACAGTCGATGTGCAATTGCATACTGAATCACTGGTTGTTTGAAGTAAAAAATAAAAAATAAAAAATAAAAAAAAATGATATGAGGGTGTGTACTGTGCAATAGCACAATGACCGATGTCAAACACCTCTCATTAAAGAAATATTTTTTTATAATATTATTGTAAATTTAAAAAATATATATATTTAAATATGTTTAAAAAATCATATAAAAGGACAAAAAAACCCTCAATAGTCAATACAAATTTTAGCACATACCAACAAACCAAATGAAATGAAAAGTAATCACGGACTTTCGTTGACATCTAAAAAACTATAGCATAAAATATTCATACAAAAATTTTAAGATCACATTCTTTTCACAATTTATTTAAACTAAACTAACCCACTTTGTTAGTTATAGTTACCTGAAAGGCAAGAGATATTCACCGTAGACACAAACTTCTCCCAAATTACTGCATCCAGAGTCTATTGAGTATTTCGCCAAGGTTGTGGCATGTATTTAAGAGCATGTACAAGATTACATTTCGAAATTTTAAAAGTTTTTTTAAGCAGTTAAAAATATTTTTAAAAAAATGATATATTTGAGTAACTTTATTAAAAGCTAAAAATTAACTTTTTTAATAAATATAAAATTAGAGTTTTTATCAAAAAATTTCTGTAAAAAACTATATATTTTTAAAAAACTACCGTAACTAATCCTAAAAGTACTTTAGACATATGGATCCCAAACAGTAAATGACTTTTTAATAATAAAACTTATTACATTAAGTTTTAAACTATAAACCTTAAATTAAAAGTAATATTTCTCACCACAACTTCAAACATATACTAAAAACTTTGAAATGGTATAGTGGGCCCACATAGGTGAAACTCTCATATGTGGCTTTCGTGGTACACTTAACTACCGGATTTTGTGGACCGCCATTCTTCCCTTTTTGATGAATAATAAACATCTTATTTTTTTTATTTTTTTATTTTTTTATTTAATAATTAAAAAAATTATTAGTAAAATCATATATTTTTAATTTTTTTAATGATTAAAGATATCAAAAAGTATTTAAAAGAAAATTACAAAAATAAAAAACAAATACACTAAATTGGTAAAATAGTGATAAGTTGAATATAACCCTATCACTACTCTAACTTAATTAGAAAGAAGCATAAATTCGACCTGTCCATGACCATATGTTTATCCTACCCTTATGATCCAAATAATCACATTTTATCCGATCTTTCGAGATTATCGAGATTATATAAAACATCACAATATCTTACAAAAAATCTTAGAATATGGAGCCAAGATTACCCAGAGCCAACATATTTTTGCATCTCAAATGATGGTTTTCTTTTATATCAAACATTTGACACTCTAATTTGAGCATTATCATTGAATTATTTAAAATTAAATGACAGTTTTAATCAATATAAGAGGAATTTGACGTTTAACTATTTTATTTACATAAATTTCTATATTAGATTAGTTATTTTTTTATTATATAATAATAAAATAATTTAACAATAATTTAAATTTGGCTATTCGCATCAAATATTCACATTAAATTTGTTGAATCCAAGATTTCAAATTTTGTGTAATTATAAATCTATACATGGATTTTGATGATGATAAATAAATTCAAAGAATAAAGGAGTCTCAAGCTCAAGTTGTCCACACACTAAAATCAAGCACATCAAGGAATCAAGTATGAGTAAGAAGGGAACAAGTTCACATTAAAGTCATAGAATAATATTGTAAATCTCTTAAAAATTCGAAATTAGAATTAAGACTCAAAATTAATATTTTATCATAAAGCATTAAAATACATTTTCCATATGTGCATGAATATTTTGAAAATTAAATTTGAAAATTTTGAAAGATGATTGATTGTCATATTTCACATGTGCATGACATGATTAAAAGTTTGAATTTTGAAAATATTAAGATGATTGATTGTCATCTTTCACATGTGCATATTTTATTTGAATATTTTCAAAAGTGATGGATGTTTTTTTTTACTTATACAAAAGGTAAATGTCTTTATTTGAAAATTTTGAAAAGTAAAGTGTGCTCCTTTTGTCATATGCAAAAAGTAAAAGATTATGCTTGAAATTTTTGAAAAGTAAAGTGTGCTCCTTTTGTCACATGCAAAAAGTAAAAAAATTAGGTTTGAAATTTTTGAAAAGTGAATGATGATATCTTTGACATGTGAATCTTTTTAAATTTGAATATAAAGTCTCATATGTCTATAAATAGATCATTTGAGAGTTTCACATTTACAACACTAAGAGCATACAACATTCATTCAAAAGTTTCATTCTCTCTTCTCTAAGCATTGACCTTTAACCCTTGTTCATTTTGAAAGATATAGTTTGCGCTGTATTGTTTTTATTTCACTTATTGAATAGTGTTTTCTGATAACTTACCCACTATCAATTCTTGTATCGGTAAAAGGGTGTGTATAACCCTTGTGCGTGTAGAAAGTGTTCTACACAAGGGATAGTTGAATCACCACGTGTAAGGTAATTGCAAGTGTAGAGGGTGTTCTACACGGATTTTTTGTAGTGGTGTTGTTCAAAGGTGTTGAACCCAAAATTTCAAGTTTTGTGTAATTATAAATCTACACATGAATTTTGATGATAACAAATGAATTCAAAGAATAAAGGAGTCTCAAGCTCAAGTTGTCCACATAATAGAATCAAGCACATCAAGAAACCAAGCATGAGTAAGAAGGGAACAAATTCACATTAAAGTCATAGAGTAATATTGTAAATCTCTTAAAAATTTAAAATTAGGATTAAGGTTCAAAATTAATATTTTATCATAAAACATTAAAATACATTTTTCACATGTGCATGAATATTTTGAAAATTAAATTTAGAAATTTTAAAAGATGATTGATTGTTATCTTTCACATGTGCATGACATGATTAAAGGTTTAAATTTTAAAAATATTAAAATGATTGATTGTCATTTTTCACATGTGCAAGTTTTATTTGAATATTTTCAAAAGTAATGGACGTTTTTCTTAACTTATGCAAAAGGTAGATGTCTTTATTTGAAAATTTTGAAAAGTAAAGTGTGCTCCTTTTGTCATATGCAAAAAGTAAAAGATTATATTTGAAATTTTTGAAAAGTAAGGTATGCTCCTTTTGTCACATGCAAAAAGTAAAAAGATTAAATTTGAAATTTTTGAAAAGTGAATGATGATGTCTTTGACATGTGACTCTTTTTAAATTTGAATATGAAGTCTCATATGCCTATAAATAGATCATTTAAGAGTTTCACATTCACAACACCAAGAGCATACAACATTCATTCAAAGCTTTTATTCTCTATTCTCTAAGTATTGAGCCTTAACCCTTGTACATTTTGAGAGATATAGTTTGCATTGTATTGTTTCTATCTCACTCATTGAGGAGTGTACTTTGATAGTCTACCCAATATCAACTCTTATATTTTTAAGAGGGTGTGTATAACTCTTGTGTGTGTAGAAGATGTTCTACATGGGAAATAGTTAAATCACTAAGTGTGAGGTATTTGGAAGTGTAGAGGGTGTTCTACACGGATTCTTTGGAGCGGTTCTACTAAAAAATGTAATAGGTTTCTATCTCTATCTAAAGGAGATTGACTAGTGAATTCGGGATCCTCAAGGGGTAGCTTGAGGCGAGAATGCAGGCAGCGGGGCTGAATCTCGTAAAAATACTGAGTTTGCTTTTTTTTACCCTACTTTTTACATTTCTTACAGTTTTATATTCTGTTTATATTTTATATTGTGTATTTGATTAATAAGTGTTAATTTTTATAAATTAACCCAATTCACTCCCATCTTGTGTTAGTCATCTGGGCAACAATTAGTATCAGAGCTAGAGTTCTATTATAAGATTAACTATCTTTTAAATTAAGATCTTATGACTAACATTACAACTTCATTTGGTGAAAGTCAATCTAGCAGTCGGCCTCCACTCTTTTGCGGAGACAATTACTCATTTTAGAAAGTTAGAATGAGAATATTCCTTCAGGTTCAAGGTCGAGAAATTTAGAAATGCATTGTAAATGGACCTTATATTCCAACAAAAGTGGTTGATGGAGTAAAGGTCAAAAAGGAAGAAGAAGAGTTTGATCGTGAAGACGATAGACTTTATACTTTGAATTTAACTGCTATGAATTTATTATATAATGCTCTCAATGGTAATGAGTTTAATAGAATAATGACTGTCGCTACAGGTAAAGAAATTTGAGATAACTTGGAAGTTACTTATTAAGGAACTTCTCAAGTCAAGGAATCAAAAATTTATATTCTTACTCATGAATATGAAATGTTTAAGATGAATGATGATGAATCTATTTCTAGTATGCACACTCATTTTACTAACATCATAAACAGCTTGACAGCTCTTGGCAAAGTTTTTTCCAAAGTGGAGATAGTAAGAAAAATTCTCAACTCTTTACCAAAACGTTGGGAATCAAAAGTGACAGCGATTCTTGAAGATAGAGACATCAAGAAACTCGAAATAAATGAACTCATCGAGTTACTTATCACCCATGAGTACACATTGAAAAGAGGAGAAGAAGAAGGAAAGCCAAAGAAGAGCTTGACACTTAAAACTGTTCCATATGAAAGTGAAAGTGATGAAGATGAGGAAAATGACGACAAAGATGGAGAAGTTGCAATGATAACAAGAAGAATTCAGAAGTTCTTAAAGAAAAATAAAACTCCTCCAAGGAAATCCTTCAAAAAGTTTTCCAAGAAAGATTCAGGTAAAAATGACACTTTAATTTGTTATCAATGCAATAAGATTGGTCATATCAAGTCAGATTGTCCTCTGCTAAAAAAAGATCGAAACAAAGGCAAAAAAGCAATGAAAGCTACGTGGGATGATGATTCAAGTAGTTCAGATAGTGAAGCAAGCAATGGAGGATCAGGAAATCTTTGTCTTATAGCTAAAGATGACATTGAGGTAACAAATCTTGATAATATTGAAAATTCTTCATATGAAGGATTACAAAATGTTTTAGAAGAGGTACATGAGAAATTTGAAAAATTGCGTATCAAGTATACTGTTTTGAAAAAGAAAAATTTTTCTTTAACAAACGAAATTGATATTTTAAGAAAAGAAAGTATTGTTTTGAAAGATGAAAATCTTGAATTGAAGAAAAAGAAAACTGATTTAGAAAATATTATTGAAAACTTTACGAATGGAAAAAGAAATTTTGAAAAATTTCTTGGTAGTCAAAGATGTGTTTTTGACAAGGCAGGTTTGGGATATATGCCAAAACAAAAAAACAAATCTTATAAAAACTTCTTTGATAATCCTTCTACATCAAAATTCAATATTCAAAATTCTTTTCATAAAAATAATTTTGTTAAAAAATGATACTATTATAATCACTCAAGTTCTTTATATATGTCACATGCTATTTGTAATTTTTGTAATAGAAATGGTCATAATTATCTTACTTGTCCTATTAGAAGAAAACATACAATAACTATTAGGGTCGTATGGGTACCTAAAAATCTTGTTTCTTCTAATACTAATAAATAAAAGACCCAAAAAACTTGGGTACCAAGAAAAATCATTTTAATTATTTTTATAGGTGTGCAAGAAGTCTTCCACAAACAAAAATAAATGGTTTTTAGATAGTGGATGTTCAAGACACATGATAGGAGACAAGACTAAGTTCTTTGATCTTAAATCTAAAAAAGAAGGACACGTGACATTTGGAGACAACTCGAAAGAAAAGATCGTGAGAATAGGTAAAATTGGTAATGAGTTTTCTCTTATAATTAAAGATGTTCTACTTGTTGAAGGTTTAAAATATAATCTTTTGAGCATAAGTCAATTATGTGATAAAAGATTTACAGTTACTTTCAAAATGGATAAGTGCATTATTTTGAATGATCATGATTGTAATATTTGTTTTATTATCTTTAGAAGCAATAATGTTTATACAATTGATTTTGAAGAAATTACCTCACAAGATACTATTTGTTTTTCAACTCAAAATAAAACAAATTGGTTATGGCATAGAAGACTAGGTCATGCCAACATGGAACTTATTTCCAAACTTTCAAAAAATGATCTTGTGAGAGGTTTACCAAAGGTAAATTTTCTTAAAGACAAAATTTGTGATGCATGCCAATTTGGTAAACAAAAAAAACTTCTTTTAAAACCAAAAAACATATTTCCACTACTAGACCACTGCAACTGATACACATGGATCTTTTTGGACCAAATAGAGTTGTAAGTTTAGGAGGAAAATATTATGCATTTGTTATTGTTGATGATTTCTCTAGATATACTTGGGTCATCTTTCTTACTCATAAAAATGAGGCACATAATGCATTTACCAAATTATGCAAGAGAATTCAAAATGAAAATGGTTATACTATTTCAAGTATCCGAAGTGATAGAGGAAAAGAGTTTGTTAATAAAAATATTGAAATATTTTGTGATGAAAATGGTTTTGTGCATAATTTTTCTACTCCTCGAACTCCTCAATAAAATGGGGTAGTAGAGAGGAAAAATAGATCTTTTCAAGAGATGACAAGAACAATGCTCAATGAGAACAACTTGTCTAGTTATTTTTAGGCCGAAGCGGTAAGTACTGCATGTTATTTTATAAATAGAGTTATGCTAAGGTCCAAATTAGATAAAACCCCCTATGAGCTTTGGAATGAGAAAAAGCCCAACATTAATTACTTTCATGTATTTGGATGGAAATGTTTTATTTTAAATGACAGAGATAATTTAGGCAAGTTTGATGCAAAATCTGATGAAGGTATCTTTTTCGGGTATTCTACTAATAGTAAAGCTTACAGAGTTTTCAATAAAAAGACTTTGACTGTACAAGAATCTATGCATGTAGTATTTGATGAATCTAATTCTCTACTCTCCAAGAAATCCATTGATGAAAAAACATGAGATATAAATAATACGGAAAATCTCAATCTCAACAAAGAGAACACAATAGAGGAAGTCTAACATGGAGATATCAGGAAAGATCATTAAAATTTAATACAAGATGCAACCAAACAGTGGAAATTTGTTAAAGATCATCCAGTGGAACAAATTCTGGGAGAACCTTCACGAGGTGTAAGCACTCGATCATCTCTTAAAAATATTTGCAATCATACTGCTTTTCTATCTCAGATTGAACCTAAAAATATTGATGAAGCACTTCTTGATGAATTTTCGATTCTAGTTATGCAAGAAGAACTTAATCAATTTGAAAGAAATGATGTTTGGACACTTGTTCCTAGACCTAAAAATCATACTATTATTAGAACAAAATGGGTTTTTAGAAACAAGAAAGATGAGTCCGAAGTCATTACTGGAAATAAGGCTCGACTTGTAGTCCAATGTTTCAATTAAGAAGAAGGAATCAATAATGATGAAACATATGCACCAGTCGCAATTAGAAACTATTCGAATGCTACTTGCATATGCTTGTTATAAAGATTTCAAACTTTTTCAAATGGATGTTAAAAGTGCTTTCTTAAACGGTTTTATAAATGAAGAGGTATATGTTGAGCAACCTCCAGGTTTTGAAAATCATATTTCTCCAAATCATGTTTTCAAACTCACAAAAGCACTATATGGACTCAAACAAGCTCCTAGATCGTGGTACGAGAGACTCAGTGGTTTCTTAATTGAAAAATGCTTTTCAAGAGGAAAAATTGATATAACTCTTTTCGTTATATACGAAAATGATGATATTCTTTTAATTCAAATTTATGTTGATGATATAATATTCGGTGCTACTAATGAAAAGATGTGCCAAATTTTTGCAGAAAGAATTTGAAATGAGCATGATGGAAGAGCTTATATTCTTTCTCGGATTGGAAATTAAGCAAACAAAAAGTGGGACATTCATCAAGCAATCAAAATATATTAAGGAATTGCTGAAAAAGTTTGGGATGGAAAGTGCTAAGGAAATTGGAACACCAATGAGTCCATCCACTAAACTTGATAAAGATGAATCCGGTAAACCAGTTGACTCGAAGGTATATCAAGGTATGATTGGTAGCTTATTATATTTGACAGTCAATAGACCAGATATTATGTTTAGTGTGTGCTTATGTGCACGCTTTCAATCATTTTCAAAAGAATCACATTTAATTACAGTTAAGCGCATTCTTAGATATCTTAGTGGTACAATTAACTTAGAGTTATGGTACCTTAAGCACATATCTTTCGATCTAATCAGCTACACAGATGCAGATTATACTAGCTGTAAAATAGATCGAAAAAGTACTAGTGGAGCATGTCACTTCTTAGGTCATGCACTAGTTTCCTGGTTTAGTAAAAAAGCAAAATTATGTTGCACTATCTACTGCTGAGGCAGAATATGTTGCTGCAGGTAGTTTTTGTACTCAAGTTCTTTACATGAAACAACAACTTGAGGATTTTAAACTTATATACAATCACATTCCAATCAAATGTGATAATACAAGTGCTATAAATCTTTCAAAGAATCCAATACAACATTCTCAGACCAAACATATTGAAATTAGATATCATTTTCTTATAGATCATGTGCAGAAGGGCGATATTGTATTAGAATTCACCAGTACACATGATCAATTGGCAGACATATTCACAAAATCCCTACCAGAAGATAGATTATACATAATTAGAAGAGAAATAAATATGATGCATATTATGAATATCTCTTAAAAGATAGATCAGAGTTCATAAAAATAGAGAGATATTTTTTAAACACTTTTACATAAACTTGAGGTTCTTAGCCTCATGTTTAAGACACTCATTCTCTTCATACAATATCATGTCATCCCTATCCATGGGAACTGATAAGCGAAATGAAGAATCCAATAGAGATTTCAACTGTTTATTCTTCTGTCGAAGGATTCCTTCCCTTGTGTGAGACTCTTGAATAATTCGTTGAAGTATAACAATTTGTTCTTTAAGCTTTTCAACCTCATGGTTTTTGACATGTAGCCACTGGGAAAAAGTAACAATAGAGGATGAATAGCGAGTCCTGAGACTCACCAAGTCATAGATAGCATCGGAGTCTGACTTATTAGCCAAACTATTATTCTCTTGCTGCAACATGGCACCAATGGTGGCTGCAGAAAGGACATGAAATTGAGGTGTAGAATACCTCATGGATGGATCTAAATGAATGTTAGAAGAATGAGTCACTGAGAAAAGAATTGAAAACTTAAAGTGAGAATGTTGAAGGAATGCATATGAGTTATAGAGATGAGAATAAGATTTGATGCAAATCGGATGAACTTTAAAACTGATTTTATAGAGATAGTATAAAGAACAAGACAAACTATTGTCTCTTCAAATCTTATTTAGTCAAAAGAAATACAAGATATGCTGAACACACATTGTCAAAAATTTTCTTACTAATCCAGCGAGATTAACAGTAGATTGTCCATATTTTTCTAGTAAACGATAAACCTCTGCTGTTATCTGCCGATGTTGACCTTGTATCTGAATCCTTTCTCGTTCCAGCTCCTCTATTCGTGGTTGCAGATCATGAGTATACCAATTTGTAAATTTTTTCAACTCTTTGTTTTCTTACTTTAGTCTTTTATTATCTCTATCCTTATTAGCAAGTTTCTGTCGTAACTCAGATATTTAGATGTTAAGATGATCAATTTCACTCACCCTCGCCATTAACCTCCGAGACATGATCGTAACAGAGGCAGCATATGACTATTGAGCATTCTTGATTCTGCAATAATTTCAGAATCAGCCCTACTATAAAAATGGTTCTCTACTCCTATCATGGTATTGACGGCCTCGGGAGAGAAGATTGATGGTTGATGCGTCAATGGTTCCTGATTCAAGTCTAAAACATTAGTGGAAGAGAATTGTTCGGCCATTCTATCGTTATGGAAAAACAGAACTTAGGTCAAGAAGCGATTTTTTTTTTTGTATCCGATAGGTGAAAATGATCATTTTTTTTTTTATAGAAACTCAGAACTTTCAATCTCGTTTGTCAACAACATCAGGCGATTGTTTAAATCTTCAGCCGCACTAAATTCATAGAGTTAGGCCTCGAGGCTTTGCAGCACTTGTCGGGTCACGGACGGCTCCCTTTTTCAACTATCTACAGTGTCTATTAACGCACCGTTTTCTTCAGTCTATTTACTTGCTGCCGATCTTTTTTAATGATGCCAAAAGGGGGAGAAGTTTTAGACTAGAACATTAACATTGTTTAAATTGCTAAACTTGATATATATACTTGGAATTATATTTATATTTTTAATTGAAAAACTAACGCACATTCTCAGGGAGAGTTTAAGTATTAATATAGACTTTCAGGTTCTATCAAGTATTTGTCATCATCAAAAAGGAGGAGATTGTTGAACCCAATATTTCAAGTTTCGTGTAATTATAAATCTACACATGGATTTTGATGATGACAAATGAATTCAAAGAATAAAAGAGTCTCAAACTCAAGTTGTCCACACAATTGAATCAAGCACATCAAGGAACCAAGCATGAGAAAGAAGGGAACAAGTTCACATTAAAATCATAAAGTAATATTGTAAATCTCTTAAAAATTCGAAATTAGGATTAAGGCTCAAAATTAATATTTTATCATAAAGTATTAAAATACATTTTTCACATGTGCATGAATATTTTGAAAATTAAATTTTAAAATTTTAAAAGATGATTAATTGTCATCTTTCACATGTGCATGACATGATTAAAAATTTGAATTTTGAAAATATTAAGATGATTGATTGTCATCTTTCACATGTGTATGTTTTATTTGAATATTTTCAAAAGTGATGGATTTTTTTCTTGACTTATGCAAAAGGTAGATGTCTTTGTTTGAAAATTTTGAAAAGTAAAGTGTGCTCCTTTTGTCATATGCAAAAAGTAAAAGATTAGGTTTGAAATTTTTGAAAAGCAAAGTGTGCTCCTTTTGTCACATGCAAAAAGTAAAAAGATTTGATTTGAAATTTTTGAAAAGTGAATGATGATCTCTTTGACATGTGAATTTTTTTAAATTTGAATATGAAATCTCATATGCCTATAATAGATCATTTGAGAGTTTTACATTTACAACACCAAGAGCATATAACATTCATTCAAAACTTTCATTCTCTTTTCTCTAAATATTGAGTCTTAACCCTTATTCATTTTGAGAGATATAGTTTGCACTGTATTGTTCTTATTTCACTCATTGAGGAGTGTTTTCTGATAACTTACCCACTATCAATTCTTGTATCAGTAAAAGGGTATGTATAACCCTTGTGCGTGTAGAAAATGTTCTACACAGGAAATAGTTGAATCACCACGTGTAAGGTGATTGCAAGTGTAGAGGGTGTTCTACACGGATCCTTTATTGCGGTGTTGTTTAAAGGTGTAATATGTTTCTATCTCCACCTGAAAGAGATTGAATAGTGAATTCGAGAATTTTCAAGAGGTAGCTTGAAGCGAGGACATAAGCAGTAGGGCCGAACCTCGTTAACATACTGAGTTTGCTTCTCTCTTACCCTTACTTTTTATATTTATTGCTATTTCATATTTTGTTTATATTTTATATTGTATATTTGATTTATAATTGTTATTTTTTTAAATACAACTCAATTCACCTCTCCTCTTGTGTTAGTCATCTGGGCAACAAAATTATTCATTGCATAATAATGAATAATTAATAATTAAAAAAATATTTAAATCTTTGTAATTATTAATTTATTTAATTTTATCATATTTTACCACTCTACATATTATATTTTAATTAATACTCATATTCTAATGAAATTATGGATTTAGTAATTTATATTCTATTTTAATTAAATTAGTAAATAATAATTTAAAAAATCTACTTAATCAAAGAAATATTTGCATGAATATAGATATTTGCTCTATATACAAGGACTACCAAAAATAAAAAGGTAAATAAACATTTAAATGAATAAAAGAAATGTTATCTAGATGACTAACATAATAGGGGATGTAAATTGGGTTATATTATAAAATTAATAATTATAAATCAAATACACAATATAAAGTATAGACAAAATACGAAATAATAGAAAATATAAAGAGTAAAGGCAAGAAGAAGCAAACTCAGCATTTAAACGAGGTTCAGCCCCATTGCCTACATCCTCGTCTCAAGCTACCCCTTGAGAATCTCAAATTCACTATTTAATCTCCTTTAAGTATAGATAGAAACCTATTACACCTTTAAGTAACACTGTTACAAAGAATCTGTGTAGAACATCATTTACACTTGCAATCACCTCACACTTGGTGATTTAACTATTCATTGTCTAGAACACATTTTATACACATAAGAGTTATACGCACTCTCTTATAAAAACAAGAGTTGATAGTGGGTAGATTATCAAAGTACACTCCTCAATGAGTGAAATAAGAACAATACAGCGTAAATTATATATCTCTCAAAATGAAGAGGGATTAAAGCACAAAATTTAGAGAAGAAAGAATAAGAGTTTTGAAAAAATGATACAAAACTTAGCAATTGATATGTAAGCTCTTGTTATTATTTTTATAAAACTGAAGTGAATTATTTATAGGCAAATGAGTCTTTATATTCAAATTTGAAAATGTTCATATATCAAATAAGAGCACTATTCACTTTTCAAAAGATTCAAATAAAAATACCTCATTTTTTTTTATATTTTGTCAAAGATAACTCTATTCATTTTTCAAATAAATCAATCAAATTTTTTACTTTTCATACATGACAAAATGAGCATGATTTATTTTTTAAACCAAGTCATCTTCTTTTTGCATATGTCAAAAAAATACACAACCACCCTTCAAAATTTTCAAACAACACATGCACATGTTAAAGATGACAATCAATCATATTACAAATTCAAATCTTTATATATATGTGGAAAAATAATAATAATAATAATAATTTTCGAAATTAGATATTTTAATAAAGTTATGCAAATATAAAAAAATGCAATTTGATGTTTTATGAGAAAATATTAATTATTGAGTTTTAATTTAATTTCAAATTTGAAGAGATGTACAAAATCACTCTATGAGTTTTATTTGTAAATTTGATCTTCTTTTTACTCATATTTGATTTCTTGATGTACTTAGTTCTTTTTATGCGTAGACAACTTGACTTTGAATTTTAAATTTATTTGTTATCATTAAAATCTATACGTAGATATGAGACTTGAAATCTTGAATTCAATAAGAGAGAATAAATTAATAAAGTAAATATTTAGTCAAGGTAAAGTGATTGCCCAATATGAAAATAAAGTTGAGAGGATTATGAACTTTAGCTAATTCAATATGCCTTAAAATAAGGCATATTAGCTAAATATAAGATTTATTTGATATTTAGTCAATCCAATAAAAATATTTTTAAGTTTTAATATTTGGTAGATCATGATAGATAGGTTGACAAAGTATATTCACTATACTCCCCTTGAGCACGCTTATACAACCAGAACACTGGAAGAACAATTTCTATATCAGATCTTTAAATGCATTTGTTTACAACTTATCATCTCTAGATTGATGGTTGGTCTAAAGCAGCGTATGATATGTTAGAAAACTATTTAAGATTATGGCTGTAAAAATAAATCGAAAAATGACCTGAACTGGCTCGAATCGGTTCTCTTCTTTTAACAGCTGGCCAAATCTGGTCCGGGACCCATTTTACACTTATTAGGACCAGATCAGACCAAATTGCATATTAATATATTTTTTAATTCATTTTAATATTATATATTATTCTTAATATCATATATATATTTATATTTATATTATATAAATTATAATTATATATAAAATAATGTTATATTATAATTTATAACTTAATATTTTAATCTTAAACATGTAAATTTATTTATTTATATGTTTTAATATAATATATATAATATATTAATTACATTTTTTGAACTAGTGAATTCTCAAAATATTGTGTTTTATAAATTGACACTTTATTAAAAAATAAAAAATGGATCGAACTAGATCAAAATTAATAAAACTAGAAATACAAATTTATAAAAATGGTGCATGGTCAATTTTTAAAAATACAAAATTGATATATACCAACTCATTCCAAAATTAGTTTAAAATTGGATCAAATCATATTAGTTACACCCATATCTAAAACGTTTCTCGAGGATGTATCAACGTTCAAACTGACGTTGTGGGCTTTTTGACTGTATCATCATGGCCTGAATCACTTTCGTGGGCTGCAAATGACTCTTTCATTCCATTTCGATTTATTGTGCAAATTTTCGCATTAACTGTGAATTTACTTACATGAAATCATTTGATTGATTTAGCACTTGTCTTGATAATGCCGTGAGAAAGTTAGCATATGGAAATCCTACGCCAAAGGTAATGTTGTATACAAGCTAAAAAATTAATTTTTTTTTTTTACAATTTAAATAATAAAAAAATAAAAAAATCTTTATTTTAAAATAAAATTGATAAAATACTCTTATTTACAAATCAAAAATTTAAAAATCTTAAAAATTTATTTCATTTAAAATAATGATAGAGTAACATCTTATTTACCATCATTTTATCACTCTTTTTTAATTTTTAATTTTTTTATTTAATAAATAAGAAAATGATTATTAATAAAATTATGTTTTTTTAATAATTAAGGATGTTTAAAAAATATTTAAAAGAAAATAATAAAAAAATAAATATACTATGAATGATAAAATAGTAATAGATGAGAAGTAAGTGCATTATTACTCTTTTATTTATCTATAAAATAGGAGCATTTTAATGTAACTGCAATCTACCAATAAGAGAATTATTCTTTTTGAATTTTATACCTCCTAGTAAACACGTGCCTCTCAGGTGCTTGCTAGCGTAATGGGCACTTGGGGACTACCCCCGGCAGTGTTCTTCGTCCCCATTTCCTCAACTGTCAAACTCACGTCGATCAACGGCTCTCGCACCCTCTCTCTGCGCGGCTCCAATCCCCAACTTCCCACGCTAGGGTTCTCACCCCTACCGTCTATTCGGGAATTTTCTCGTACCCAAACTCACAAGGTATGGAGCCGATTTCTAAATCTCCACGCTGAATCCGATATACATATTATTCGATATGCCAGTCGATCCTTAATTCGATTGTTTCTTGAGCTTTAATTTCATGCTCATTTAAGTTTTTCCGTCCGTATTTGATCCATTGATTGTTGCATCTTGTTTATACTCAAAAGACAAAACGCATGTGATTAAGAGCTTATTATGTTAATGTCCTGTGGGGGGTTTTTAAATTTGAAGAATCTGATTATGCACTATAAATTGGGAATTGGGTGTGTTCACGTACTGACGTACACAGACGAACACTTACATTTTTTTCCTGATTAAAGGGGACGCAAAATTTGAGTAATTTGGTTTAGTGGGTTTGGTAATTGTTTCCGCTTAATTTGAGGTTTGCTTCTTTAATATAGTTCCGATCTTGTAAACTGTATGCTTTGTGATAGATGCATAGATTCATATACATGCATTGATTATGAGCTCAAAACATGTGTATACTCGGCACATAGGTTTCTGTTTTTGCTGCCAGGGTTTTGGCCATTTTGCATGTCTACGGTAGTTGATGCGTTCTTCAGCTTAAATTTTGCACTGAATTTTGCAGGTGCATAGGGTAAAGCTTTTAAAGTGCCAGATTTGATTTTGATCAGCATGGTAAGTTTGCATGACCAGCTTAAGATACCAATGATTATATTCGTGTTATATCTGATGCAATGCCTGGCTGATGTCAACAACAATTGTTTTTTTTTTTTTTTTGAAAATGTTGTTTACCTAGAATTACCTAATTGGAGCTTTCAAGCCATCATGTAACATCTCAATCACATTTTCCGATGGAAAAACACGCAAGCAGGTACCTTATCAATTTTCATCATGTTCAGTGTTCTACTTTTATTAAATAAGTTTGGATTCATTTGAGGATGTGAAAAGATCTGGACAAAAAAGGGAATTTCTTGATGTTTCCAGTAAGTCATTTTTTGAACAACCCATAGGGGTTGGTTTAAGTGGTAAGGGCCTTGGTTCTTGTTGGTATGACCCCTCCAAGTCTAAAGTTTGCACCCTTGGGTGCAAACTATTTCTAGGGGCCATGTCCCAACAGTGAAAAGCCAATATTTTACCTAATTCGTGTGTGGGAACATGTTACAATGGTCCAGGGTTTAATTGGGTACAAAACTTGTTGCATTGCATAGTCTCCGGGATTCTTCTTCGTAAAAAAAAATTGAAGAATTGGTTTATTATCAGTCTTGTAAGGCATGGCACTAAGCATATTTTTTTGATAAGTAGGCATGGCACTAAGCATATTAGAAATGGGTAACAAGGACATATGGACTATTTTTCATTTTATTGTGTTCTTGTTGAAGAAATTAGTAACAATGCTTATAATTTATGGTTGATGAAACTTTTAAGTCCCTTGACAGTCAATGACTGCTATTGAAGAACTTATTCATGGGAGTATTTATTAGAAAATTGCTAAGGACTAACAAATTGGGGGCTGTAATCCCCTTCCCCTTTTCAGGAGGGGGAAGATAATTTTAAATCAATCAAAACTTTTTTGGTTAAGGCCCTCAAAACTATTTTGGTTATGGTCTTACAGTCTTACTAATGTTTTTCTTTTCCTTTTTATGTGCTTAAATAGGTCCCGCTAAAGAAAGAAAATGGTCACACGGTCATGGTTCCACTTTTCCAAAGTCAAGAAAACATTGCTGGGAAGGTAAATGGTTGATAGAATATTTCTGGGTCTCAGTAATATTTCTTGGTTTTTATGTATTATAATGCAAACTGAGAATCTATAGGAAATGGTTAAAAACAAAAGATCTTTAAAAGCATTATTTTGAAATTACTTTCTCTTCTATTTTTTTATGCATTTATAAATGATTTTGTGGTCTTTTGCAGATTTCGATAGAACCACTTCAAGGGAAAAAAGTTGATCACAATGGGGTGAAAGTCGAGCTCCTTGGCCAGATAGGTGTGTTTTTGTTTCAATGCTTTAATGCAGTACAATATCCATGATTTATGAAGGAGGTATTGTGAGAGAGTCATGGTGGAGCATTTCTACTTTTGGGGAAAATAAAAAGTAATCCTTGGGTTGTGGCTCTTGTAAAATATAGTAATTGGGTTTCAAGTTTTCATCCAAAACCCTAACAAAGAAGTTGCCACCTAAGCAAATTAATGACTTAGCATCCCATGTTGCATGCAACATGTAGATCCACATGTGACCAGCCACGTACCAATGAAAATGTATAAATAACATAACAAAGCTAATCAATTTGTTAAAAACCGAAAACAATACATACATAAAAAAATAAAATGGGCAAAAAAGCTTTAAAGAAAAAAATAAATGAATAATGCTACTCTTCATCCTAAACTCTGTCATTCCCAATCACACGTGATGATGTCACATTTCAAGTTGCTTCTTGGAGGGTGGTCCCTTTGTGTTTGTTTTGGTGTTTATGGTCTGAGAGAAATGGGAGGTGTTTTTATGATTGTGAACGTTCTTTGGGGGATTTTAGGATCTTTTCCATAGTTTGCTTAAGTTTTTGGGTGCAAAACTTTTAAGGGATGGGTTTTCTTGTTATCTTTTGTTTTAACCTTCTCTTCATCTAGCTTGTTTCTAGGTTTTCATCTTGTACACTCCGTGTTCTTATTTTTGCCTATTTTCTGGAATAAAATTTCTTATTACCTATATATAAAAAAAAAAAAAAAAAAAAGAATTTCAAGTTGCTTCTTCTATCAACTACTTTAATGATACCCATTTGAAATCTGTCAATTACCAAGTGTGACTGAGGATGATAAAAATTAGGATGAAAAGAGTATTACTAAAAACAAAGAACAAAATAATACAAAAACTCCAAAAAAAAAAAAAAAAGACAAACATAAATTGTGCAATTATGTTGTATGAAATTCATTTTTTGAAAACACTCTAATACCAATTGTCACTGGTTTGGCCAATCTAAATGCAGATGAGCACAAAATGAATTTGATTAGCCATGGATTTGGCCTAGGAATGGGGCATAGAATTAAACTTTGATTGTTATGTCTTGATGGTGATAATATGTGATGCTTCAAAAGGATTTAATCTCCATGTAAACAACAAAAGATGACACAAAGGATTTAACCACAAGGACTATTTTAATATTTAACAAGAAGTACTTTAGTTACAAAGGAGTTTTACAAAAGTCAGTTTACAAACTGATGTGGCTTGATGTGGTATTTTAGATTGTAAAGTTACTTTTATTGTTAAATACATCTAATGTATCACATGAAACTACATTAGTTTGTGAGTTTACTTTTGTGAAATCTCTTTGTGATTGTGGTAGCACTTCTCATATTTAACCCTTCATTCCAATACTTTCAGACAGTGGCAAGGCTTTTGCTATGGCACAGCACGCATTAGAAACATCATTTAGTTAGACCCAACCTTTCTATAAATAAACACTCTAGGAAGTGGTAACTTATCAATGATCTGAAGGGCTGATACCATCTGCTTACTAAATATGAGGTGGTATTATAGTTGGTTTAGCTTGATAAATTCCAGTCATGGGCAACGAAGGAAGCATATATGCTACCAACCTGTTCAAAGTTTAGTCTTATTGTTCTTCTGATTCCTTTATAATTATTTTTCCTTAGCTTCAGGTGGAAAGCACTTTCTAGGACTATTTTTCATTCTTATTGTTAGGATGAATATTAAATGAAACCTTATTTTGCTCGCAGAGATGTACTTTGATAGAGGCAACTTCTATGACTTTACTTCCCTTGGTGAGTTTACTTCTAGTTCTTTTGTGATTAGCTTTGATTATAAGCTGTCAATATTGCTGCTTCTGCTTTATTTATCATTTCTAATTAACATTGTTTTTTTTTTTTTGCAATTTGTTTTATGCCATCACTCACCTTTCTATGTTTGAAATATGTTTTAAGGTATCAATTTGATTGATTTTAGTTTTTACTGATCTTGTTTCTAGTTCGTGAACTGGATGTTCCTGGAGATATATATGAGAAGAAAACATATCCGTTTGAATTTTCCACTGTTGAAATGCCATACGAGACATACAATGGAGTGCATGTGAGGCTTAGGTAAGCATTTATCATATTGTCGGCTTTAAACGCTGACCAGCATATTCATACTTTCTGTTGTGGTGGTTGTTTTTATCATCGATCCCTATTGTTGCTTTGAAAGTAATCTGAGTACTTGGAAATGTTGAGTAAGATGGTCAATGCTATTGCATGCATCCTATGCCTAGGCTCTTAAATGTGGTCACCTACTCTAGTACTGTTGAATAATGCTTTAGTGTAGGATACCTTCCCCCTACCCTTTGGTATGAGCTGATCAAATGTAGCAGCACTCTTTTACTTGTGTGTTTAATTGTCTATTAACAGAAAAATGATATTGTACTTGGAAATGTTGAGTAAGATAATAACTTCTCATACATCCTCTGCCTAAGCTCCTAAATGTGGTTACCTACTCTATGACTGTTAAAAAATGCAGTAGGATAGGATGCCCTCCCCCTACCCTTTCTTAAGACCTGATCAAATGCAGTAGCATCCTTTTACGTGCATGTTTAGTAGTATTTTATAAACAGGAAAATGTTTTTTCTTTCCTGATTCTTAGTTACTTATCTCTCTTTCCATCCATGTGTGGCTTTGCTTCAGTTCTATTTCTGGCCTTGTGTAGCTTTGCTTGCTTCCTTTTGAAATATCTTTTTTTTATATATATATATATATATATATAAGTAAGAAGTATTATTAATGTGAATGAAATAGGCCTAGCTCAGGTACACAGGAAGTAAACAAAAGAACAACTAAATACATTCTAAGAATTGAAAATTAAAGAAAAAAGGTCATGAGCATTGTTCCCATGTATGATAATAGCTGAAAACCATAGCAATAGAGTGTGAATGAAAAAATCTTGTAACTCCGCCAATGTGCGCTCCTTGTTCTCGAAGCAACGATCGTTTTGCTCTGCCCAAATACACCACATAATGCACAACGGAACCATTTTTCACACAATTACCACTTGAGGACAACCTTGTATATTTCTCCAACACCACAACAAGTCCACCACCTTCGCTGGCATAACCCAAGCAAGATTCACCTAACAAAAGACCTTATCCCACAATGCCCTCCCAACCTCACAATGTAATAAGAGGTGATCCATTGATTCTCCATGCTTTTTACACATATAACACCAATCTAACAAAATACAACTCCTGTTCCTCAAGTTGTTTGTAGTCAAAATCTTCCCAAGCGTAACAGTCCATACAAAGAAATCTACCTTGGAGGGTACACGAGACCTCCAAATATTTTTCCAAGGGAAAGGGGCATGCACTTGTGTGACTAAGATTTTGTCATATGCCTTTATTGTACATTTCTTGTGATCATTGGACTTCCACTTCAATCTATCACCCGATGGCGTAAGAGTCCCCTTAGAATGTAATGCTTTAAAAAAATCTGCAACAATGGATAATTCCCAATCAAGAAAATCCCGAATAAAGAGGATATTCTATTGATGAGAACCACGAGAGAATACACGCATATAAGCAATGGAAGCCTCCCTATTAGTTGCAATACGATATAGAGCTGGAAATGCTCTCTTCAAAGCCACATCACTACACCAAATATCCCTCCAAAATCTGATTTTATTATCCTCTCTAAACACAACGAATGTGGCTTCCATAGGCCCACCCCATAGCTCCCCCTGACCTTAGAAGAAGACCAACCCCCCCCCCCCCCCCCCCTTCTCTCTTATCTAGCATCAATTGTCTCTTTCCACAATGATCCCCCCTTCAAATGATATTTCCATAACCATTTTCCTAATAAGGCTTTGTTAAAGATATGCAAGTTGCATACTCCCAAGCCACCATAGGAGATTGGGGAACACATAATCTTCCAATTAACCAGGTGAAACTTTCTTTCCTCCCCCATGCCTCCTCATAAGAAGGTTTTGAAAAGTTTCTCAATTCTTGACACTACCCTTGCTGGCAAAGGAAACAAAGAGAAAATAAGTGGGGAGATTGGTAAGAGTACTCTTGATAAGGGTGAGACGACCTTTTCCATCCCGTCAACCTTCTTTGAATCTTCTCTACTACCCTATCCCACATGGCTCTAGCCTTGAAAGTTGCATCCAAAGGAAGGCCTAAATACTTCATTGGCAGGGAAGATACCAAACAGTCCAAAAGGCTTGCTAATCTAGAAAGATGAGGAACTGTACTCACTAGAACTATCTCAGACTTACCAAGATTCACCTTAAGCCCCGACACTACTTCAAAGCAAAGTAGCAATGCTCGTAAGCTTTGGATTTGGCTTGTCTCTGCTTCATAGAAGATTAGTGTATCATTTGCAAATAAGAGATGTGAGATGTTGACAGAACCATTATTGCCATTTCCCAACTGAAAGCTGGACATGAAACCACTCCCAACTGCGGCCGTCACCATCCGGCTAATTGCCGCAAACCTCAGGATCTCTCGAAGAAACCAACAGGTGTGCCGTTAACTAAAATCGAGAAACGTACAGTGGAGATACAATGACTCATTGAGGAGATCCACCTACCCCCAAATCCACACCTCTTAAGCATGTATAAAAAAAATTCTCAATTCACATGATCATAAGCTTTTTCCATATCAAGTTTGCAAATAATGCCTGCACCCCCTTCTCGCAATTTACAATCCAAACATTCATTTGCAATAAGAACCGAATCAAGAATTTGTCTTCTACGAATGAAGGCAATCTGCGACTTGGAGATGATTTGTTCCAAAACAAGGCTAAGACTGTTGGCAAGAGCTTTGGCGATGATCTTGTAGACACTACTGACCAAGTTTATAGGGCGAAACTCTTCAATAGCCGAGACTCTAATTTTTTTAGGGATGAGGGCAATAAAGGTTGCTGAGAGATTTTTCAAGCTTTTGAAAAGAGTGAAATTCGCTAAAGACTTGCATCACTTTACCTTTCACAATGTCCCAACACGTTTAAAAAAAACCCATCGAAAAACCGTCTGGGCTCGGCACTTTGTCCTTGGCAATAGCTGAGATGATCTTATAAATCTCATCTTCTTCAAAAGGTCTCTCCAAACAACTTGCACTTTGTGGATCGATTGCCTCAAAGGACAAATTATTAAGCTTCAGACGCCAATCAAATGGTTCAGTGAGGAGGTCCTCATAGTAATGCACAATGTGACTTTCTATATCAGATGGGGAAGATAACACCTGATCACCTGCATGAAGTATCTCTGGATTGCTGATGCCAAGAAATCTCCTTCAACAAAGGAACCCTCTCCAAATTCGTCAAAACTGTAACTTTTCTCAATAGAACTTCGTCAGAGTGATCCCCCAATAGCTCATTTCTCTTTAACTCCTGCAATTTCTCCAAGAGAGTCGACTTCTGATTGTCAATGTGCCCAAAGGCTTCCAAGTTCCACTTCTTCAAATCTTGCTTCAATGCCTTAAACTTACCTGCAAGAATGAAACTAGGAGTGCCAATGAACTCAATGCCCACCAAGCCCGTACCAAATCTACAAACTCATCCGTTGTAAGCCACATGTTCTCAAACTTGAAGTAGCGACGACCCTTGTGAATGCCCCCACAATTTGGTAAAATAGGAAAGTGATCGGAGTTGACTCGAGCCAACCGCTTCTGACAAAGCGCTAGATTATGGGCTTCCTATGACTAAGAGACTAGAAATCTATCAAGTTTTGACCTCACACTTCCATTCGACCAAGTGAACTCGCCCCCACAGAGGGGAATGTCCATGAGGTCCAAATCAAAGGTGAACTCGAAAAATTCTTCCATAGGCAAAGAATTCTGATACATCCCCGAACGCTTGCTAGGGAAACAGGTGGTGTTGAAATCTTCCCCCATGCACCACAACACCTCCCCATATGGAAAAAACACCCGCCAACTCCTCCCAAAGCCCATGTCTTTCCCTGTTTGCAATTGGCCCATAGACACCTGCAAAGGCCCACTCCCACCTGTCAACAACATTTTCAAAGAGAGAAGCTACTAAAAAATTCCCAATACACTCATCCACCACCTCAACAACTCTATTATTCCACATAGCTAACACACCCCATGAGACTCTCATGGATGCCAGGTAAGGCCATCCTACATACAAACACTCCCATAAACTCCGAACAATCCTTCTATTAATGGCCTACAACTTTGTTTTCTGCAAACACACCACATCAACCTTCTACATTTGCAATAGTGATTTTATATGGAGGCATTTATTGCGATCATTAAACCCCTGCACATTCTAAGAGAGGATCTTTGGCTTCATGGAAACAACACCCCCTCCCTTTTGCTCTATTTCTACCACAACTACCATCCTTCACATCATAATTAATGGAACATGTTAACTTTTTTAATTCCCTTTCTCTTTAGAGGTTGAATTCAATCGTTCTTCTCACATAGCAATTAGAAAAGCTCTAAATTGATCTTCATGACCTGCAAAGGAGATCCCAATAACACTTTTCATAGCCTCCACCTATTGAAAAACCCAATCTGAGGATCTTCTCCCTATGGGAGGATTGGAAGGGAGTGTGCATAGAGGGGTAAGAGAGACCCCCTCTCGCTCACAATAGGCCAACTGCAAGTTTGGTTCGGTCACTAAATTGAGGGCACCAACTCTAGCATTCACTGCCTCTCCAGAGTCCACTAAAACTGAGTTATTCCCTTCCCTATCCCCCATCTCCACCAGCAGAGTAGGAGTAGAAATGGGAGACCTGAAACACTAAGTAGGGGCCTTCGACACTGCAACCTCCTCATATCTCCCTTTTGATTGGAATAGCCCCCAACACTAACTAAATGATGATCTTCTTCACCCTCTAATAGTTTCTCTATATGTTCAAGAGACTCTGCCAGAGCTGGGAGAGGATCTGAGGAGTGGGTTGGGGTTTTCTGTGCACAAAGGACGTCCGACGACATGTTCTTGGTCTCAAAAGTGGTTGGTGTCGTGGTTGTCGGCGTGTTTGGGACAAAAGATGGAGAAATTTCCGCCAACTCCTTGATCTGTGACGATGCTGACCCAATCTTAGTAATCACCAGCGTTTTCTGATACATCTCCGACTGGAATGCCATTGTTGGCGACCGTTGTGCCATCCCTGAAGACTCCGGCAAAGGCTCCGGGCGCTGAATGTAGTGTGTGTTTATTTCGGTGTTGGGATTCAGGGGTTCCATAGGCCAAGTCTTAGTGTTAATGGGTTTGGGCCCAGAAATGAAACTCTCACTCCTTTGAAGCCTAGTATTTGCAATGCTCAAAGACCTAGACCCAGTATTTGCTTCCCCCAGGCCCACACCTTTCTCAAAGTCACTAAAGCCTTCAATGCACCGTTTAAACCAAGTTATATTACGTTGCAAATCCTCCATCTGCTTTTCCATTGCTTCCAGAACCTATAACATAATTTCCTTATTTAGACCAGCAATAGTACCACTGTCATCCCCAACTGACGCCCTGCCATCGCCGAAGAACTTAGGCCTGCAGGCTCCTTTCGAGCACCACCCACGCCCTTCGAATGCTGCACTACCTCCCTGTAGGCCTTGTAAGACCGCGAAGGGGGATTGTGTTAGGGACCTCGGTCTAGCCCTTAAACACTTGGTCCTTCTCTCCTTGGTTCTCCTTATGTTGACCAAATGGCTATCCTCTTGCTTGGCCTTGATCACGTGTAGCAATGATGGGACCCTAGGTTAATGGAGGTTTGAGTGTTTAGTAGTGGAATGATGGTGATGTAAAAGCTATCTAAGTGCCACTCTCGAGTGCTAGAGATTGGGAGGTATGGCTATGGAGTTTTTCTTGAGTTGGCACCACTTGGAGATGATTAGGGTTTGGATGATGAGTGAGACTAGGGTTGGAGGATGGGTTTCGGCTAGAACTTGGGTGGAAGATTGTTTCCTTGATTGATGGGATGATGGGGGCTTGATGGATTCGTCTAGGGTAAGATGGGTTGGTGTGATTGAATGATTTGAGTCAATTATGGTAAGTATGACCAATCAAACAAGGGTTGGAAGATGTGATTGGGGTAAATATGGTAAGTGGTTTTCAGCTATAGCAAGGGAAGGCTATAGCCGAATGTGCTATATATGGTAAGTGGATATTTTTGGTTGGTTGATTGGGAAAGTGGATTGGGAGTGATTGAGGGGGGTTGGTCGAGTATGGGAAGTGGGAATCGTGTGTTGGCCGAATATGGTGTTTGGGAGGTGAGAATCTTCAAGAAAACTTATGAACATTCAAGAAAATGTATGAACATTTGAAGAACTTGAAGAACACAAACATGCATTTTGAAGAAAACTATCAACTAAGCAACCTCAATTCACAACTTGCACTAAAATGAAAGAAAACCTCAATATATTGATAAATTGAACCATACCTATTTACGAATTGCAATGTGTGATTCTTTCTTTAGGGATTCACGAATTGCACCCCAAATATCCCAAGTGTAAATCATTGAATGTCTAGTCACAAGGCAATAGCCGTTCTCTAAGTAATTTTACAAAAGATGTAAATGAAATGTCAAAGGGTCATATTTATAAAGATTACAAAGTGGGAACCCCCAAAAGGTCCCTTGAAAAATACTTAATTAAAATTAAATGAATAAAAATAAAGGAAAGCAAATAAAATAGTCTTGAGGCCTATGGTGGCCATGGCATGCAAGGGCCCATGGTGGGCTAGTGTGGCGCATAGCCCACGGCTGGGCTGGTCTGGCTGGAGCACGGCAGGGTGCCGTGCATGACTGGCTGATGGGCATGGCATGGTGCCAAACGTAGGTCTGATGGTGGGCACGTCATGGTGCTGTGCATGACCCGCTGATGGGCAAGGCATGGCATGGTGCCATGCATGGGCTTGCTAATAGGCACAGCATGGTGCCATGCTGTTGTTGTGTGGCTTAGGCAGGTGGTTTGGACATTGGCTCTGCATGGCCTAGGCAGGTGGCCTGGGCCTTGGTGCTACAAGGCACGAGCTGGAGCTGTAAGGCATGCCACTAACCTCGTAGGCACCTCATGTGTGTCAAGGTATGGGCCAAGGCACGCATGTAGGCCGGCTGTGGGGTTGTCATGGCATGTCATGGGTAGTGTTGAGGCATGGCCTTGGGCCACTTTCCTAGGAGTTTTGACAAATTGATAGCCTGCTTAGGAAGAGGTATCCATGGTAAACCCCTGTTTTTCAACCCCGAAATAGAGGGAGATCGGCAATCTCCATGAGAGTTTTCCAAAAAACCTCCATCCACCACTCATCCTCCCTTCCAGAATCGCTAACAGCCCTCGACGCCTCTTAGAACCGAACTCTGAGAGAGAAAAGAACCTCCCATGGCTGTTTTGCTTCCTCTGCAACACCAAGACTTGAGTCCCTCTCCTACGTGAACACAGAAATTCAGAGGGCCCTCCAAAAACAGTGCCTTCCTTTACCATGGAGGCCAACCACACCAAATCTTCTTGAGCGATGACGATGTGCTTAACAACACGGGGACTACTCTCCATAATCTTCCAACGCCTACCATTTCCCTTAGAAAACTCAAAACATTAATGGTCGATGACAACATTCCTACTTGACCCCATCTTTAATCAACCTGGTTAATCTAAAAACTGAAACCAGGGACTGTTAGTTTATCAACCTGGTCAATAACATTCCTACTTGACCCCATTTCAGTACATCAATAATATGAAAACTTTTTCTGAGCTTAGTATATGCAAATAACAATAGCAGTAGTGAAAATCTTCTGAAATATCCTGATATTAAACAATTTTTTATATGCCTTAATATTCCTTTTATATGCCTTAATATTTAATGTACTATTATATCTTTTAAATGTCTTGTACACGAGGAGAGATATTCAATTATATTAGATCATAAGTCATGGTAATATTTAGTTGCAAATTAGTTTGCCAACTGCAAAGTTACTGCGTGAAAATGATGCTGAGAACATGTGAGTTGTGGATCAGAGCTTGCTCTCGAAGAATATCTTCTGACTTCAATTGTTTCATTTTTGAAGGATGAATTATGGTGCTTATCATTTCAGTTCCTTTGGCTGTCTCAGATTTAGTTACCTTTTCAGTTATCTTTTGCTGATCTATATCAATTGAAGGATGTATTAAGTACATGTTAGTATGCTGAAGTAGATTGTTCTTCAATTTTTGATGACAATGTTGAAGGTAGATATAATGTTAGCAGTGAAAAGTGAAAACATTTCGGAATCTTCTTTTTCCAGGTATGTCCTGAAAGTCACAATCAGTCGTGGTTATGCTGGTAGCATTATGGAATACCAGGATTTTGTGGTGATCCTCTCTCTCTCTCCCTCTCTCTCTCTCTCTCTCTCTCTCTCTCTCTCTCTCTCTCTCTCTCTCTCTCTCTCTCTCTCTCTCTCGTATGCATTAGTTGCTAAAAAAAAGTTACCTTACTGTTGTGTATGCGTTAGTAGGTATATATTGACCTCTTTATTTCGGCATCAGGTTCGCAATTACTCCCCACTACCAGCAGTTAACAATAGCATCAAGGTGAGTGCAGTAATATATTATGTATTAGGTTACCTTTTTGTATGTCTACTGTTGTCTTACTTGCTTTTTAAGGACCCTGAATTATTCTTTGCATAATTGACATATGCAAAGAGGTTTTTTTTTTTTTTTTAAAAGACATGGTGTGTTTATAGAGAAAATTCTTGCTTCCAGTTACCTATTTGGTTGTATATAATTTTGAGTTTGTTGCATTCGTCTGATTCATTATGCAGCAATTAACGTGACTTTTCTCATAATTCTTTTATGGTGTGTGCAGATGGAAGTTGGAATTGAAGATTGCCTGCACATTGAGTTTGAATATAACAAAAGCAAGTATGTCTAACATATAGGATAATTGGATACTTTTGAGTCGGTGTTTAAGATTGGCTGACCCTGACTGTTGTTAAATCTAGCTTAATCTGGGTGCATAGGGTGGTTACATTTGTAGATAGTTAGATGGCAGTCAGTAATCTATCGCTTTCTTTAATCTTTTTTCTTTTCAATTTTTTTTTTTCTTTCTGTTAGGGGTTGGGGGTCAGCGGGCTCAATCTCAGGACATATCTCATGAGTGAGGGGCAAATGCTATTAGGCTACAAGGCCGTTGACATAATCTATTGCTTTCTAGTCTAGCTATTCAGGAGTAAAGAGCAAATTTAATATTATAATGAAGTATAAGTTGAGAGGGTGCATCTAATCATTGATTTCCTTTTAAAATATACAGGTATCACCTGAAAGATGTTATTATAGGCAAGATATATTTTCTTCTTGTAAGAATCAAGATAAAAAATATGGATCTAGAGATCAGGCGACGAGAATCTACAGGATCAGGGGCCAATACCCATGTGGAGACAGAGACGCTTGCTAAATTTGAGTTGATGGATGGTGCTCCGGTTAGAGGTATGCTCAGAATTCTTCTGCCGTTCATACTCCAACCAGTATAACACCAACAAAAAATAACAGGGAGAGGTTTACACGAACATAGAGAACAATCATGCTTATATACACAATGAACAAATGTGGTTTATGCCAAACATAAAATTTGACCAAATCTGATAAGCTTATTGGGATCATCAGGTCAAGTGTAACTCAAGTTTAGTATAATTAATTATGTTCTGGCTTTACGACTTTACAAATTACAGTTATTATTACCATCACTAAAATGGCTGATGATCATGTACTTGATTTTACAGGTGAATCAATTCCAATCAGGCTATTCCTTAGCCCTTATGAACTGACACCGACACATCGGAACATCAATAACAAATTTAGTGTGAAGTATTATTTAAATCTTGTTCTAGTTGATGAAGAGGACCGACGGTACTTTAAGCAGCAGGAAATCACAATATATAGGCTTCAGGAAACATCTTCCTGATTACTTCTTACAGGGTATGGGCATTCGATCCCACTTGAAAGGGAAAAGAAAATTAATTTGTGTCACAGACGCCTTGTAAAGCCTTTTAGGTTTCATTTTGCCAGTTGGAGAATTTTGTTTCTATAAAGAATTAGAATGGCTTGCACTCTTGCCGAGTGACAGCTTTGCACTACATTGTCGCAAATTATGTACATGAGCCATGCTGGGTGTGGAGATATCTCTGGTCACTGTTTGATACAATGAACAATCATCTGAAACCAGCTGTTTGATCACATTCAGCATCTTCTGTGTTATTTTCTTTGTTGTTTTTTTGTTTTGTATTTGATTTCAGAGATGCCTTTCCTTTGGGATGCAATAATTACTATTTACTCCTTATGGTTTTCTTCTATCTGATTTATTAAGTTGTTGAGATGTGGTGGTAGACCCATCTGGCAAATACTGTATTGATATGTTATCAGCAATTCTCTTCACAATTTGTAGACCTCTCTTTCCATTATGTCTTAGGGGTGAACTTCTGTTACTAAAAAGAGTCCTGCACATGCACATAAAAGGCCACTTATGATGATTTCTAGAACCTTTGTAGTAATCTATAGAATAAAAGTTCAGTTTACTAGATTTGGTAATTTTTCTAAAGCAATGTCCCTTATCTTCTGAGCTTCTTTCTGCTTAATTATTGTTGTTATTACCTGATTACATGGCTCAATATAAGCAAAGCTTTTGCTTCAAAAGTTGTAAATGTTATAGATGTTAGATTCTTGGGTTGTATGCAAATTCATTATATAAGCATCTTTCGCTGGAAGTCTTAGGTTATGCTCATGGATTAGTTTACTAATGTTATTATTTCTCAGCTTCTAAGAACATTTGATGCCAATGATATGTTTTCTGCATTAGAGCCCTTTGCCCAGATATGACAAAATCCCAAAAAGATGTCAGAAGAGAATGCCCACATCCCAAGTATGGTTTTTTGTTTTGAGTTAAAAAAACTTATCTCTTAATGGTGTAATATTGATGATGATTTAAAACATTGTAGCCATGATCCACCAGAAACTTGTTGATTATCAACCAATTTCTACCAGATAATGATTGATTTGGTAAGCTCTCTTCCAATATTGGCTTTGGATTTATCGATATTTCTGGATAATTATCATTCAGGGCGCCCTACCACTAAACTTTTTAAGTAATGGGATTGGAGAGGAAAGCCAATAGGCTGTCTCTGGTTCCGTACTACTTTATTGGCAACACTCTAGAGTCTAGACACATTCTGGTGCAAAAGGACGTGTCTTTACCACAGCATTGCACTACTGGAAAAAGCTATCATACTCGAGTTGTCCTCTATTTTGACTGCTAATATATATATATATATATATATTTTAAAAATTACTTAATAGTTAAGAAAGTGATGTATTGATATATTTTTTTATATTTTTATTTAAAGATGTTTAAAAATATGAAAAATAAAATAAGAAAAAATTAAGATGTGATTTGTGCTTGGGCGAAACTACAGTCAAAGCTGGGCAGCATAATATTACTCTCTCCACTTGAACAAAAAAAAAAAAAAAACCTCCAGTATGATCACAAACTCATTTGGGACAAAAACAGGATCAATGAGAATCTAGGAATCATTGGACATTATCATCTGGGACAAAACTACAAGCTATTCTGATTGCTCAACTCTTCTCAAACTGTTGGCAGTTCTTCTTTGAAGCATGTGTAGAGGAACCACCCCCCCCCCCCCCCCCTTCTCCTCCCTCCCTTCCTCCTCTTTTTCTAAATGGAAGACATGATTGGTTAACCAACCATTGTGGACAAGCAAGTAGGCCGCTATCAGTGATCTGTATGAAAGTAGCATGAGTAAACATTGAACATGGTGTCAACAAGAGATAAGCCAAATAATAATAACAAAAAAATCTTCCGCCTCATTTGCTAGCATTAAAAAGTATACGTTTTGACTTTTTATTGATTTGTTATAACTTCATACATGTAGCACTTCTGGCAATTTTCCATGCTCTCTCCATCCTTTATCAGCCTATATATTTTTAGCTAATGCATGATCATAATACTTGAGTACAGAAGACAAGAGAACATTGCAATATCATCATATTTATTACTAATTTTGGAGTGAAAGCATAAAAAGCAGAGGAACCAAAGGCATGATCATCATTAGTTGTTTTGGTGGGGGAGGAACAGATAATCTAAAGGATGTAAAGATGAAGATGAATGCAGGGTAACCGAAGGCATAGCAGCCATTCTTGAAAGCTTCTACTGTAATTTTCAAATTTGGAGTTAAACAGTTTATAATTGCATTATTTAAACTACTATTGCTTATGCTTTGCTGGTAGGTGACAAATTATGGGTAGTTTTGGATATTTTTGTGACAATCTTGACTTGTGATGGATATTTGAGGTGATTCTTCCATTTGGTTTTCTTCCAACCCCATCATGTATTGGTGCACGACTTTTTCTTGAAAACTATTATATACACAAAGATATTTTATAATAATAAACTTATAAATTGGCATGATTTCACATGATACGTTAAATCTACTTTACATTAAAAATAATTTTACAATCTAATATATTGCATCAAACACATCAATTTGAAGATGTAGTTTTGTATAATTTTTTTATGGTTGAAGTATTTTTCCTCATCCGAATTGGCTGCAATTGGTCTTTGAACTCCCATATTCTTCATCGTGTTAAAGATAGTGCAATTTGCCTAAAGTTTTAAATCAAATCCCAGTTGTTGTGTATGCACTTATGTCTGTTAATCATTGATAAAGACTTGACTTTTGATAGTGCTGTTGAACTACTAACCTGTTGAAATTGAGACAAGTTTTTATAGTTCAAATGGCATTTATTTTCTCAATAAATACAAGGTGGAGATTGAATATGAATTTGTACATCAAATTCCAAGGAATCTTCTTCACCAACGAACATATATATTAATAAAGCAAGAATAGTAGGGTAGGATCATGGAACATGTTGGCACCATGGGAGTTCAATAAAAGGCACGTCTTCCTGGTCAACATCAACCATGCAATCAATTATTATACATGCATACATTTGAGGCTGACCAGCACATGCATCAACCCCTTTCGTGCTGAAAAGTGGTATGAAATATGAATTCATTTCGACTGAGACTAGAAAAAGAAAGAGAGGGGGAGTTTGTTCAAGTATTGTTAGAATATTTTATTATTATTTTATTATTTATTTTATTATTTATTGTTTTATTATTACTTTTTACCAATTTTTTATTATTTTTTACTATTATTTAATATTTTATTATTATTATTATTTATAATACTTCTCATTATTCAAACATAGTCTAAAAAAAGAGAGTTTTAAAGAAATGTAAATTTTTCATCTTAAATTTTATCATTTTCAATCGCACACTTATTGCAGTGCATTTTATCATTTTCAATACTTATGGTTGGATCAGATATTTGGAATATTTTAAAATTTTGTAAATATCAATAAAAAAAGTAATTCTACATATAATTATAAGATGTGTAAACGTCGCGTAATCGCTTTAAAAAAGAGTTGAGTCTACTATTAAAAAATTAATTTTTTAATATAAATTTTATGTTTCATTCATTTTTTCAAAACGGTTACGTGACGGTTACCCAATCCATAATTGTATAAATATTTTCTCTTTAAAAAAATAGTTTAAATTAAGATATTTTATAAATTCTAAAAAATATGAGAGAAAAAGTAAAATAAATATATTATAAAGTGAAAAATTGTTTGAACATAATTTTATTTTTAAGTTTAAAAAGATATTATTGATATTATTGTATATATTTTTTTTAATTTATAAAAATTATAATAATTAGATGATGAAAAAGTTTTAAGAAATTTTTATTTTCCTTTTCCAAACGTATCAAAATTTCTATCTATCATCCAACGGTTCATGTACTCGAAGGAGTGGGCCCTACGACTCCTGGCGGTCAAGATCAAAGACGCGACCTTGCCACCCGCCAAGTTTGCTGGGGTTAAATCAACTTAAAACCGCGTCCTCTGCTCTTATCCTCCTGCGACGCCATCCACGCCGTTCCTGTAAGTCCCTTCCATCGGACGGTTGTCTAGTTTTATTGGAAACATTAAAACGAGATATGAATTTTTAATTTCAATCTAATTTTAAAATCATAAAGTAAGGCCCGGTTTGGTTTAGTTAAAATTTATCATTATATTTTTTAAAATTTTTTATATAAAATATAATAAATAATTTAACTTTTTAAATTTCAATTTAATTTTTTTAAATTTTAAAATAATATTATTATTAAAAAATAATATTATAATAATATTTTATTCAATTTTCAAAATTCAACTTGACTCATCTTATCATATCTCTCAATTCAAATGATGTCTAAACTTCATGCATAAATTTCACTCCCAAGTTTCTTTTTTTATTCAGTGTAAATTCTCATTCACAAATTATATAAAAAAAAAAAAACCTAATTTTTTCTCTCTCTCACTTTTGTATAATTCAGAACTTTAATTACTTTCAAATAAGATTTTTCTATTTATATTAAGTTAACTCAATTACATATTACATCTCTTAGTTAAAACTTAAGACCTCCTCTCTAAGATAGTACTCATTTTGACACCTTTTATCTTCTAATTGCCACTTCTTCTCTCTCTATCTCTCATATCAAATTAGCATATTCTATTTTCATAAAGATATTTTAATAAATTAGATTTAAATTTCTTAGATAAATCGTATTTTTCGTCTTCAATTTTTTCATTCTCAACCACATTATGATGTATCACGTTTTTTATATTGAGATGGGAGTTCTCCTTCTTGGAGATCAGATCTTATGTCATTCGAACCAGAAGAACTTGACAATGTGTCACGCATTTAATTGGTTTTCATTAATGTGTCGACTTATAAAACCATATAAATATATTACCAACTAGTTGATATGAGCTCCACAACATTTAATCAACGACTATTTTAATTAATATTTTTTCATTATTCCATAATCTTGAATGAAAGATCTAATTATTATTTAAATATATGTGAGGCGGTAATGGTATCAAAACAATTATCAAGTTTTATTTTTTTGAAAGAAAGAACTGCATTGCATTCCATAAAACGAAACAACTATGACTACAATCAAACTAGTATACTGTTTGAGGCACCCTGCGTACAAATAAAATTTGTGGCGAATGTTGTCTTAATTTTTAAATATTTTCGTGTAACAAACCAATCAATTTCGGTTTATTTGAGAGTAAGGCCCTCTAATATAACCGAGATAACCATAAAGAATCTAAATCCCACTTACCAAGAGGGGGTAGAGAACAAAACTTACATCCTTCAAAAGAGGAGAGGGGGAAAATCCATCTCCTCTAAAAAGGATTGGGGCAACGAAAGGAAATAATCTTCATTTTTTATTAATACAGAACACCAATAAAATAGAGAAAAACAAATATATAAATAACTATGACTGAAAGAATAGCCAGCAACACAAAGCATGAAGACTGGTGGTAGTGGCATGAGACGACCAAGCGCCATGCTTGGAGAGCCTGCCCAGTCGATCAGGAGGCTGCTGAACATTGCTGAGTCCAGAAACACCTCGGAAGGAGGTCACAAGTCCATTGTGAGAGTCACATGAAACAACTCACATGTGGTAACTTACGCTTGTGGAACACGTACCATTTCTAATGGCAAACCCTCCAATAGGTTTATAGATTGATAACAACTAAACAAAGAAAAATAAATACATAAATAACTACGACTCAAAGAACAGGTGACAATACCGAGCACAAAAATGATAGTGGCACTAGATGGCCAAGTGCCATGCTTGGAGAGCCCACCTAGTAGGTCAGGAGGCTGTCGAACACTACTAGGCCTAGAAATACCTTGAAAGACTACCGCAAGTCTTTTGAAATAGGTGCGTGAAACAATTCACATAAGGTAACTTGCACGTGTGGAACACACACTGCTGCTAATGGCAGACGCTCCAACAGGCTTGTAAATCGACAGTTGAGGAGCCCTTTAACAAAGCGCGCGGTAGACGTAAACCACCAAAAAATAACACGAGCTACACCCCGATCTGCAAACAAGTAAAAGAAAAAAAAGAAACGCTAACACAAACTAACGAAAACGGACGCTGGCAAATGCGTGAAGTGAGGCTATGATGTGGAGAGTCCACAGGAGCAGGAAAAGGGTGTTGGCATCATAACTCAGCTCAAATTGTTCATTAGTGAAAGTTAAAGACAGATGTATCCCTGTATCTGCTAACAGTAATAACAACCACAGTCAGTGGATTGCATCCTGCAAAAGATAGAAAAAAAACACCCAAGTCTTCTTCTACCCATATTTTTTTTTTCCAGTGTTCTTCTACCCATATATATTTTTTTCTATATATAATCATTCTCTTTGCAGGTACTTCCACACCATCTCAGATTTTGCAAAGAGGAGAGGAGGCATTGCCCTCTCAGTTCGTTCATTGTTTTTGCAGAGTCTTAAGGGAAAAAGAAAATGGAGATTTTCTACTATTTGGTGTTTGCGGTATTGGGCGCTGTGGTGGCAGCAATAGAGCTGAGCAAGAACAACAAGGACCGAATCAACACCTCTCCTGCTTTCAATTCCTTCAAGAACAATTACCTTCTTGTTTACTCTCTCATGATGGGTACGGACGCTACCATTTTACCCATATCGTATCCTACCTCTGGATCTTTACTTCTCTTCGGATCTCCCTGTTTCTTTCTTTAAATCCGCGATGTTTGCTTTTATCTATATATATATTTCTGTACTTTTGTGGGTCTTGTGAATTTAGATCTGATCTGATATCTTTGAATTAGGAATGCCTTCTCTTTTTCCTGGGATCTTGATTTGTTTTCTTGTTGTGCAATTGCAATGTTTTTCGTTGATTTTGGGTTTTGTTTGATTAACATTTGGTAATTCTTTGCTTTTATTGCTTTTGAAGGCAAAATTATTAGAAGAGAGGTGAAAGGGATGCTCTGATTTTAAATATTAGAAGTGGGAAAGTGTTTTGTTTCTTAACGGGCGCAAAAGTGACTTGTTGATTGTGTATTGCTTTGATTTTGAAGTGGCTAAGACCAATAGAACGGGTTTTATACGTCTGGTTGGTTTCTGAGGAACTTGAGGAAAGGAAACAAATTAGTGCTGCGTGTTAATTGTTTCATTAGCTCTTTCATTGTTTTGGTGGCAACTAAGAGGAGCATTGTTGTTTTCGGATGGCATTTCTCTTCGGTCATAGGCATAGTGTCTAGTATGAGGACTATGTTTCCACATGTGATGGGTCAATGTCGGTCAGATCTAGTTGGTTTCTCGACCCTATTACTTTCTTTCTCCATCAGATGTATTTTAATTGTTTTCATCCAAATGTAATTTTTTAGGTTTACTTCAAGCACTCCAATGGATCCATTTTTATGACCCATAAAATCTGTGACTTTGTTGAACGAATTCCTTTTAGCTAATTTAGGTCCTAGATATTGGGTTGTTCAGAGACACGTTGATCCATTAACAAGATACATGAGTTGATGATGATCAACATTCAAATATACAACGTCTCTAGACAAAGAATTGTATTTAATCTTGTATTTTAGTTTCTAATTTTGTAGTCATTCTGAATCCGTTTGAATGGTGATAACTATATATATATATTATATTTTTTACGTTACTTCTGGCCAAACGGAGGTTATTACAGCCAACCATTAAGATAGAGACAAAACCTAAAAAGTATAAATGTAGACAGCTAGTGATAGTTACAGAGTAAGCAATCTTAGGGTAATGCCCTAATTCATACAAGGAGCCCTATTTTTGTCAGTGCTTTTATCTCTTCTAAAGCTGGTATGCCTGGATCTTAACATCTGGAATGGTAGACTCCAATGACTGTACCTTCACCATTTTTTAAATCAATGTGAATGATAATATGTTCTTACCTATAATTCTAAATATTTATTCTAGTTGATGTTGGAAATGACAAAAGCTGTATATATTGAAGTTAGCAGTGATAGTTGTAATCATTTGCCTAATGATTTTCATTTGTGTGGCAATAGCCGGGGATTGGTTGCAGGGTCCTTATGTATACTATCTCTATAGTCAGTATGGTTTTGGGAAAGGGGAAATTGGACAGCTTTTTATTGCTGGGTTTGGGTCCTCAATGTTGTTTGGAACAATTGTTGGATCTCTGGCTGACAAACAGTAAGAGTTTCTCAAACTTTGTTTGTGAATTCTTCGTGCTTTATCAATTGGAATTGTTTTTTCACTATATTTTGCCATCACTAACTGAATGCAGGGGTCGAAAGAGAGCATGTGTGACATACTGCATAACATACATACTGAGCTGCATCACCAAGCATTCTCCTCACTACAAGGTTTTGATGTTGGGCCGTGTCTTGGGAGGTATTGCCACTTCTCTTCTATTCTCAGCTTTTGAGTCATGGCTTGTAGCAGAACACAACAAGGTGAGGGATTCTTTACTTATCCTTTCGCTATATTCTTGATTGTTAACTAACATATTTACTCTCAAATGTATTATTTATATAAATCTTCATCTGGATGGTCCATGGGGACCTCCTAAATAATCTATAACAGGTATCTTGTGGCCATCAAAGTATCTTTATGCTTCGTTATGATTGATAACCCAAGGGATGACCTGTGTAGTCAAAGCCTCAAGGTCTTTCGGCTGACCAAAGGCTTTTATAATTGGCCAACCATGCACAGAGTAACACATTTTAATTTGCTATTATCTTTTTTGACAATATTTCAATTTATTCCCCCTCCCAGCTTTAATTTATTATTGTACATTTCCACTCAATATTGACATATTTTTTGGGGAGATCACACTTGTCTCCTCAAATTAACACTCATTTTACAATGCAACTATCAAACTGCCAAAGTTGTTCTTTTAGTCTCCAAAGGGCCACCATCTGACATTTGCACCCTCTTTTTAGTTCCAGCTGTTAAGATCATGACATATTACCCATCTTTTATGTTCATCTTAACAAGGGGGGTGACTTGCATCTTATGTTTCAAATTAGGGGCTAGATGACAGCATTGGTAGTTTGGCAGCCTTAATGTGAAAGAAATGATAGTTTGGAGGGGTAAAGTGAGGTTTTCCTTCTACTTTTTGTGCAACAATTGTTGCATCTCTTTTTGTTAAGGCTTGTATCTGGCCTGATGAGTACTCAACATTGAATTCCTAAAGAGGAAAATAAATTTATAACTAATGAAAATTTGGACTATTTTTAAGTAATTTGGACTATTTCTCTGTTTGTGCCAAAGAAAATTATTTAAGCCTACCATATGCCTTACAATTGCTCTCCGTTCTAGAATATTTCCTTTAAAGGAAAAAAGAGTAATGACACTATGTAGAATGGAAGAAAGAAACCAAGAGAACTAGCTCAGTTTGGATTGAGAGGGGCTCTCAACCTATATCATCTCAACATTTTCAAAACAATAATACTATTAAAAATAATATTCTAACAATATTTTATTTAACTTTCATCTCAACTCATCTCATCTCAACTCACTATCCAAACCTAACCTTAGCGAAAGGTTGCTCTCTATTCTAGAATGCCCTCAAGTTGCTTTCTATTATACAATATTCTTCTGGCGTATGTAAAATATTAAGTTATTTGGAAGCTCTTTCCAAATACGATATTTCCAGTGTAAGCTCTTTTTGAATTTATGGTGTGTGAAGCATATGTCTTTTATGACCTTGTTCGAAGACAAGGAGAAAACCAAGGAGAAATTGATTGCTGTATTTTTTAGAACTCTCTGTACTTGGTCCATTGTCGTGAATTTCAACGGCATGGACCTACATGATTTCTTAGCTGCTAATGTGCCTAGTAAATAGGACATGACTTTCTTTGTTTGTAATTGCTGTGAACATTTGTAATTGGTTTTTGCCTGATATTAATATATTTTTACTTACCAAAAAAAAAAAAGTCTTCTATGACCTTGATCTCTTCATATTAATGAGTCGTCCCTTTTTCCCCTTATTCTGTGCAGAGAGGCTTTGAACAACAATGGTTGTCCATTACATTCTCAAAGGCAATATTTCTTGGAAATGGTCTGGTTGCCATTGTTGCTGGGTTGTTTGGTAATGTACTTGTCGATACCTTGTCTCTTGGTCCTGTGGCACCCTTCGACGCTGCTTCATGCTTTCTTGCGATTGGCATGGCCATCATTTTATCATCCTGGACAGAGAACTATGGTGATCCTTCTGAGAGCAAAGACTTGCTTACTCAATTCAGGGGTGCTGCTGTAGCCATTGCTTCTGGTAGAGTTCTAATTTTCACTATGCATTCATCTTTTCTTTAAAATACCATCATAGCCTATGGATACCTAAACATACACCATCTATATTTCATATATGTAGTGCCTGCATTAGAATAGACTCATCTTCTGATGATTCCTCCCTGCGATTAATTATGCCAGGAGTAAACTCTTGTTCGAAAGATTATTATACTTTGATTCTTGGGATGGTCATGGATGCAGTAGTAAGGGTCTGATGATTAATAAAATTAATAATGCCCATGTTTCATTATCTGATCATTATTGAAATTTAGTAAGGCTTTTGGGCCTTGAAAGCAATTAGCTTGAAGTGTTTTTTTTTTTTTTTTGGTTTTGTTCAGTATGTGAATGCATTTTATAAGTGCTTTCATGATATGCTTAATTGCTCTTGGATCTTGGATATTATGAATTACCTAAGTTTATTCCAAGTACATCTATTACAAGCTTTAATTTAATTTTTCCCCCAAATGAGACCCAATCGGTGGCATTGGGCAGGCTGATTTTGGTTTCTTTGCCTTGCGTTTTGTTTGTTCCTCATCATGCTTTGTTTGTCATTCTGTGATCCTCATTAAGTGCTTATTTTCTATTTTCCTTTTGCTGCTTCGGTATTTTTGTCCCCTCATTTGTGATCACCTTTTGTGTCATTCAGATGAGAAAATCGCATTGCTTGGCGCAATACAGTCACTGTTTGAGGGTTCAATGTACACCTTCGTGTTTCTCTGGACTCCTGCTTTGAGCCCAAATGAAGAGGAAATCCCTCACGGTTTCATCTTTGCTACATTTATGTTGGCTTCAATGTTGGGAAGCTCCCTCGCATCTCGGTTGATGGCCAGATCATCACTCAGAGTAGAGAGTTACATGCAAATTGTTTTTACAGTCTCAGCCGCCTCTCTCCTGCTTCCTATTCTGACAAGTGTATGCTATGTTACCATTATGTTTTTATGTTATTTTCTATTTCTTATGGGATTTTCTAACTTCAGTACTTTGGAACAGTTCCTCGTTCCTCCTTCCCAGACAAAAGGAGGAAGCATCTCATTTGCAGGCTGTGTTCAACTCCTTGGCTTCTGTGCTTTTGAGGGTTGTGTAGGGATTTTCTGGCCATCCATCATGAAAATGAGGTCCCAGTACATTCCTGAGGAGGCCAGGAGCACCATCATGAACTTCTTCCGCATTCCTCTCAATATTTTTGTGTGCGTTGTGCTGTACAATGTATGTTGCATTCCAAAATTACTTCAATATATTGCTTGAATTTGTGACTTTATTGGCTTGAGGATGTTGGATTGTGTAGATAGCTGACACCTCAACCCACCCGATTTTGGTATGTGCTGATCATCAGGCACCTTCAGTTAACATGATCCTATTTAAATTCCTTCAAATTGAACCTCTGCCTCAGCTAGAGTAGCATTGCTGGTACATGATGCCCACCTAGCTAGGCCAATATAGCCAAATCCAACCCATTTTGAGCCCTCCTCTTTGAGATATACTGGAGAAGATTTTGGGTGTATTTAGAAAATCTCCAATGAACACACTTCTTCAGGCCAATGATAGAAGTAGCCTTTCTTTTTCCCCTCTTCCCTTACCATTGCAGGGGTCTGACACTGACAAGTTATTTTGGTTTGTCTTTTTGAAGGTTAATGCATTCCCCATCACAATTATGTTCGGCATGTGCTCAATCTTCCTCTTCGTGGCATGCATCTTGCAGAGGCGACTCCTGGTGATTGCTGAGAAGCCAAGTATATTACTGAACTATAGTCTTGCAACTTGATTCAGGCTTATGTTTTATTGTGCAGAAAGGTTTAGGATATTAATTTTCCGATATTAGGCACATAAATAACAATATGACCTAGCAATATAACCTGGATTATGACCCAAACTCTAAATATATTCACCAGGATCATCTGACACTCTCTGCTTATAAATGACTATGTTTGAATTTGTTACAGAGACAGAAGAATGGACAACTAGGGATACTGAGGAAGAGCCATTAAACATCTAAGTGATTTGAGCTGACAGGAAACTAGGGATTCTTGGGAGGTTGAAAACCACCATTGTTTTCATTCCGCATACCGTTTGATTGATGAAGCATTCATTTTAATAGCGAAGGCTAGTATTGTATAAGATAGTGATCTGCCAAGCAAAAGTAGAGGCGTGGGTGAAAAAAGGGTTAAATGTAATCTCTGCGATTGTATTTTGGTTGTCATTAAATCAACATGGTAGTGCATTAGTTACCTATTCAAGTATTCTTCTGGGGAGGAAAGATCAGCTCTTGTGATGCACATTGAAACTGCGCTTGATGATTTTATTCTCTTTTAACTTGGATAACGTGTAGATGCATTTTATAACCAACTCTATGTCGAATGTCATTCTTTTTTGCTCTGTACATGAAATTTTATTTGAGGTGGAAAAAGAGAATTTATTTTTTTGATAAGTAAGGGATAAATATTATTGATATGAAAGAAATAGGCATAATTCGTGTATATAGGAAGCATACAGAACACTTAAATACGTTCTTAGTGCGATAATTAAAAACAAAAAACATGAACACTGTATCGATTTAATACAATAATTGAAAACCAAAGCTATAATAAAGTGTGCCGAAAAAAATTATTTAGCTCCGCCATTATGTTCTCCTTATCTTTAAAATAATGTGCATTCTTTCTGACTAAATATACCACATGATACACAACAGGATCATGTTCCACACTACTGCCACTTGAGTACATCTCCCCCTCACAACCTAACAAATCTACCACCTTCAAAGACATAATTCAAGTAACATTAATCATTTGAAAAATCTCATTTTATCACATTTGTTATCTTATAATACAATAAGAGGTAATCCACATATTCTCTTCTTTTTAAACATATACCACCAATATATCACTACACTTCCCATCTTCCTTAAATTATCCGTGGTCAAAATCTTTCAAGATCGGCATTCATACAAAAAATGCTACTTTAGAAGGCACACGATCTGAATTCTTTATGAATAGTAGTGAGTTGAGATAGTTGAGTGAGTTTTGTGAGATCCACTTAAATGAGTTTAAAATGTGTTGAATATTAAGATGAATTTATATATATTTATGAAAAGTTATAAAATTGTTGGGGCCCAATACTGTTAATTGCACAATTTTATTCCCCGTCGTTAACCTATAGGCAAATAATGAAGAAAAAAAATTTGTCGACCCCCACGTGCTGGCGCAAACATGGAGAAAGAAAGTGTTGGGGGTGTTAAACAAAAGCCAAAAACAAAAACAAAAAACAAAAAAACAAAAACAAAATCTGGAAAACAAAAAGGTGCAGGCTCTTGTCCCCTCATGTATAATTGTGCTAAAGTAATGCTATAGTAGTGAGTTTCACCAAATTCTCTTTCAATTGAGTTAAATTGAAGTGTTTGGATGATGAAATAAATTTTACGTAGAGTGTACTAAGTGAAGTTAAGGAACCAAACCCACCCTAAATGTTCTTCCAAGGGAACATGGCATAATCTTGTGTTGACAAAATTTTATGGTAGGCCTTAAATGGACATTTCTCTTGATTATTAGACCTCCACTTCAACCTATCTCGCCATGCCATAAAGGTCCCCATGGAGTATTATAGTCAGGAAAAAATCTGATACAATAGATAATTCTCGAGCTTTTGATCTTGGATTCTTTGGAGTGTTGTACAAAAACAACTTTGGAGTGTTGTACGAAAACAAACTTCTAAATCTCTAATATCATAATGAATGGAATAATGTTAGGTAGAGGCTTCAAACAAACAAGCTTCATATAAGCCTTTGTAAAAAAGTGAATCCTATTAATATAATAAAGAATATTTTCTTTTACAATTATTTTTAGGTAAATCATAATTTTATATAAAAGCTTGTACGAAGTTTATCTATTTGAGACTTCTAAAAATCATTTCTCTAAAAGAGGATGTGGCTCGGTTGAGCAACCTTACATTCCCTTCTATTTGGAACTGGATGTAAGAGATGTATCTGAAGTTTCTATACCAAGGCCAAATAATTGCAACGTCAACCACCATTATGAACTTGAGCTACTAAGTCCTCCCTTTCCTTCAAGTCTCTGTCTCTCATCAACAGCTACAGGGCCACCATCTTTTGCAGCTTCTCATTTGTCGTCGTTCCCTTTCCTCAATTGCCCATTTAAAGCTCCCATCCCAATTGCGGAAAGAACATCAAGTCTCAACCAAATTGTGAAACTCGGGTGGCAGGCCAACAGCTATGAGAAAATGGTAGAATTAACAGAAAGTCGTGGCGGCCTTTGCAGAGACCGAGCCACCCCTCCTGGCAGATGATCTCCTCTGTTGAGCAAGCGGAGGTTCACAGCAACAGTAACGCCAAGCCAACCAAGATTAAACTTGTTGGCAAACTACATGAATGTCTTTGCCTAGGAGTTAGATCTGGAAAACTTGTTGAAATAAAAGCGAACCACATGAACTTGCTTAGGAAGAAATATGTTCTGAAGTGGCCCGCTAAAGCATAGATGTTTCTTTCTGTTCTCTAGAACGCCCCATGATCAATAACTGAGGAAACTCGCAATTATAATAGCTCAAAACGCAAGGTAAAAGGCTCCTTGGATTCTTTAGGACCGCTCTTCAACTAAAAATTCAGCAAATATTTGGTTTTGAAAACTGTATCAGTAGATTCTATCCTTCTAAATTGCATGGTTTGATACTTACATTGTGAACATAATATTGGTAGAATCTGATCAGCAAATCTATTTTGGAGTGTTTGGATGCATGGCTTTGGGTCTTTAAATTTAAAACCCCAAGTCTCTTGTTTGTAGTATTTTTAAATTTTTGATTTGGATATGTATCAAAACCAAACAAGCTTTTTAAGTTTTTTTCAAATTCCTGAACTTAAAATCATGGTTAATTTACAATCCAAATCCAAATCCAAATTCATCTATATAAACGCAACCTGCTCAAAAAATATATATATATAAACGCAACCTTTATGAACTCTAATATTAACTCACGAACTGCTACAAAGTTAAAATGCATTACATTAGTTATCATAAACTTTGATTGACTTCACAGCTCATACCATGGTAGCCCGTAGCACACAAGGAAATTGAGCACAAAAGAGTTAAATAGCTAATATTGAGAAAATTGGGCATCACTTTGTTGCGTTAATCAAAGGAAATTAAAGGGGAGAGTGTTTACTGTGTTGTGTGTTTCATTCGAACTATAAAACAGGAAATTCTATACAAAATGAAGTTCATGCTGATGTCAAATCTGTTTGGAGTGTCCATAATACTGCTCTATGTGATTGCTCTAAAAACAGACATATAATGGGCAATGCCAAATGATATAAAAGCCTTCAGTATGCCATTTCTAACACCGATTAGTTTAGGTAGGTAGACTAACATTTCACGGTTGACAAGTGGTATTAAAGTCAGTGGTTATTATGAGGGAGATATTTTTGGAACAAGTCCATAATAGCACTCTTCATGATCGTGTTCTAAAAACAAGACCTGAGATGTGACATTGAATGAATGCCATGAAAAACTTTTGCATGTCTTTCCTAACAGTAACACCAATGTTAGAGATAAATTAAGCTGTCAGCTTCAATCATTTTTCCAAAACTCATAGGAAAAGGAATAAAGTATGAATCTTCCATATAAATTGACAATTAAAACCACATCAATTAATTACGTCCCAAATTATGTAATACATACAGATATTTTACAACAAATTCATTGTCAGTTGATACGTTCAGATCAATTTATAGCACTCGGCCACGTTTTGCATCCGTCGAGGCAACTTCCAAATCCCCAATGAAGAAAAGTATTTTGTCCAAAATCCCCCTACAGGATTGCTCTTCTTGTGATCCTTCACCATTGAAATCTCTTTTTGCGTTTAAAGTACAACCATTTGCCCCTTTCCTTTGTCTCCTTGAACCCAGATAGCGTTGAATTTCGCCTTGATGAACAAGATAGTAGTCCCCACCTTCTCTTATTATCTTCAGGCCCCTGGAAGCATTAAAATAACCGCAATCTCATTTGAGTATGTCCAAAAATTGGAGTTAGGATTATCCTATTAGTTTCCTTATTATATTAATGTAACTTAAGTTACGAAGCAGACGTGCTTCCCTTTATCCAAAACATAGATAGTGCCAAAGAAGATATGCTCAAAACAGGAAAAAACCAAAACACTTCAATGCTTTATGTTTTGGATGACTCTACTTCTCAGACAATATACTTCTAGTGGATATAAGCTTCCATTCTCTAAAATGAAAATGCTGTAAATTCTTGACTGATCTACCTATCTATAAAAACTTAATAGAAACATGAGAGTTGTCATTAGAATTTCACAGAAGTGATAGACAGGGCAGACGGACAGAGGGAGCCACCGAGCATGCTTCAAAGGGAGGGTGGCTATGAAGTGTGAGGGTGATCAAGTTTGCCAGGAAGTAATCATATTAACTAGGGCTTTCAACTTACAATCCAACTCGATGACAACGATCTTGAACCTCATACACTTCCTTCCATGATTTTGAACCTATAGGAGCATAGAACACAGCACTATCTCCTCCCCATCTTTCCCTGAATAGGTTGGACCATAGGTTGTTGTCCGAGGCCAAGAACTTCCACTTCCTGCAAACTTTACAACAGCAAACCTCCATGTTCATAAGTTAAAAATGATACCTCGAGAGAAATAAAAAATTATAAAAAAAAAAAAACCCGGAAAAAAGAGGTAACTTGAAACATCTTAAAAATGGAAGTGCTTCTAAGTGAGTGTGTGAAAATTATACTGCCCAATAAATCATTGTTCTGAGTCAGCAGCTAGGAACATGCTCTGTTGAACCGCTTTTACACCTATTTTATTTTCTTCGTACTTCTTTAGCATCATAACAAAAGAAATGTTCATAGCTCCATGAAATTCTACAACCATTTTACTTTATCAGATTTGGTCTTGGTTGGGAAACAAATTATCTTAGTTCAGAGAACCAGATATCTTCCGTTTTTATAAGAGAAATACTCTAGCCACAAGTGATTACACAAAAGTAATCTCACAAACCGATGTAGCTTAATGTGGTTTGTCAAATTGTAAAATAATTTTTATTGTAAAGCAAATCTAACAGATCACATGAAAACACGTTAGTTTGTGGGATTACTTTTGTGTAATCCCTTTGTGGCTGTAGCACTCCTCTTTTTATAATATGCTGGAAACTAAATTATCTGAACCTTCTTTCATAGATGACCAGGCACTGCCTAATGTATATAGCATACCATAGACTAAGAGTAATGTCATATTAAGGGGGTTTACATGGGTTTTCAAGTAAGCTAAATGGATATCTAGTTATATGTTAAATGCCCAACACTATTAGTCTAACAGAATAAAGGATGAACAATGTCATAGTTGGGAAACATAAGCTATTAAGTAAAATCTTAATGATTGTGAAGACTGTGATTACTACTATTCAATCAGGTTATATTTTGCCTGAAAACATTATATTTGTAATATAGAACTAGTTTCAGTTATCATTTTACTGTACCCAACAAAAATGAGAAACTTTCAACCTCTTAAGATGCATGAAAGAGTTGATATGAGAAATGGTACAGATAATTGAAAACAAGACATGAGCTTCCTGACTTACTTTAGTCTTGATCATCAATTTAATGCCCCCTCCCCCACTTCTCTTCTTTCAAGTTTGTATAAACAAGTAAGTCCATTTATACCCCCATTCAATGACTAATCTATCTTCTTCAGTCCCACTTAATTCCCATGTTCAACATTATTTGAAAAACTTGTAAACTTGGGTTTGGGAAATTAAACTCAATTACGAATCAGGAAGTTTCTTTCCTATTATTTTTTATTAATAAAAGAACAGCTTTTGTTTTGATCATTCAATAAAAAGGGTAAATCTATGATAGATCACATATCTCTTTGACAATTAACAATTCCGATCATTAAGACTTAAGAGGACAGAAAACAAAACCGACAAGAAAAGATGGGAGATAAAGAACCACGTTAATTCATTAAAAAACCCTATAGATATCTTATTAACGTTTCCAATTTAGATCCAATCCAGAATACAGAGATCAGCCCAGAAATTAAAGAATATTAGTCAACGATTCAGAAAATTTTGAAGTGACTAACCTTGTTGTGCAATTGCAAGATCCTGGTAATCCAAGAAACAGAAAATATTAAGGCAGATTTCCAGCGGTAAACTCTCCATTTTTTTTTTTTTTAGTACAAACCATACAACCTTAAGCCTTAAAGCATGTCTTGGGCAATGTCGGAGAGCAATCTGATATCTATCTTGATAGTTGATACGATTTCCATGTAAGAACAGTTTCCTGTTTCGCTTTCTTGTGTGTTGGACTTGGATTGGAACCAAGTGATTTTTTTATCTTCAGCCTACCAACAATCTCAACTCGCTCCGAGTAACGAAAAGTTAGATGCTCGCTACGATATTATTACTGCTTTTCAAAACTAAAGGACACGTGTACAGCTATTTTAGCGAGAAATTGACGGTATTTTACAGGTTTGATTACTGAGACATGCAGTTACAGTTAAACACGCCACGTGTCTAAACTGACCGCCATAAAATACATGCTTTGAACAGCCTCGTGTGAAAATTACAGCGAGAGGGTTGAGAGTTTTAACAAAATTATTATAGTATTGAAGCATGTAATCCATATTTAATAAGAATATAATAATAAGTAATAAATATAAGATGTTTATAATTTTTTATTTTATTTATTTATCTTTGTGGACTAAGTTGAATGCACAATTTGAATATGATACTGGAATATTTTTATAATTTTTTTTAAATACGTCCATACATTTAAAATTTGGTATAAATATATATGTTATAATTCTAATTATGATAATAGTAAAATTTGTTGCTCTCTCTGATAAATGTAGGCATATCGTTGGATCATATAAATCTCTATATTATTTCTTTCTTCTTTTCTTTTCGATTATTCTGTATTGTTCATCATAATTATCACATGATCACAACACATAGCTTCTTTCAAATTTTAGCAGGGTTAAAAATATTTAAATAGTTTAATGATACAATTAAAGTCTTGTTTGTTTATTGAGATGAAATCAAAACTCAAACACATATCAAATTCAATATTACACTTATTGAAATTTTCATACAAAATATAATAAAAAATTTAACTTTTTCAAATTTTAAAACACATTTTTCAAATCCTAAAACAAAACTAATATTAAAAAAATATTTTACAACAATATTTTTTTTTTTTTTAATTTTTATTTTATCTCATCTCATCCCATCTCTGAAAACAAACCAGATTTTATTGTTCCAAGTGCTATATATTAAAATATTTATTAATTTCAAGTATGTTAAAAACATTCCTATAAATATATATATATATATATATATATATATTTTTTATAAGAAGTAAACTTTGCATTCATAATTTCATACTAGCATAAAGGTTACAGATGAACAGAATCAATCCAAACCGAATGAGAAATACAATCAAGAATGGATCCAAGCAAAGATTTCTAATTTATTAGGCACCCTCCCCATCTTCCAGACTGTTTGCCACAGATTGCCATCATTGTGTGCCCCTGAACTCCCTGCGCTGGCTTGTGTTTGACATATTTCTCTACAATTTATAACCACTTCTCACAATATAGGAGCCAATTTTCTCATGTCTCCAACAAAGCTGATCCTGATGAGCACTTAGACTGAGTGGAATCTTAAGATAATTACGGTTTTGTCTCAAATTGTAGCCGAAACCATTTGGCATGATGCTCATTTGTAATTTTCAATTTGACCATAAATGAATTTTTTTTATTTTTTATTTTTTATATTACAAGCATAACATTGTTTAAAAGTACAATAGATATATGATTACTAAATAATAAATAGTTTTTTAATAGTAAAATTTATTACTTAATCTCTACAACTATAAGCATTAACTTAAAAACTATATTACCCTCTTCAATTGCAAATATGCACATAAATCTGTACTTTTATTACTTATTACCTGAATATCGCTGCAGTGTGAATAGTACCAATAGGTTTATTATTTGGCAATTCGCTTTGAGAAGTGTTAAATCATAAAGATATTTCATAAAAATAAACTAATAACTGAAATAACTTTACGTTAAATTTACTTTTTTCTTAAAAATAAAAAAATTATTACAATCTAATGTACTATATCAAGTAACATAAATTAATAAATTTTACTTATGAAATTTTTGTGGGTCAAGTATTTCTTAAACATTTTAAGTAGCTCAAAAACAAGGTATGAAATCTTTCTAGTCCACATATATTTTCTCATCCACCCAAACGTCTTCGTGATCTTGTTTCCAAAGTTAAGTTGGCGTTACCCTATAGAATTTGAGGGGAATGTTGATATAGGTTTGATAGGTCTAGAATATTACACCAATATTGTTTGAATATTATGGTAATATTGTTAAAAAATGTAAATACTCCAGGTCAGAAAATCTTGTATTTATTTATTTCCTTGCATCACTTGCCTTCTTTCCCCCCACAAATAGGCCATCCTAAAGCACATAATCATTCAAATAAGAAATTGAAATTCCATTCAAATAAGAAATTGAAATTCCATAGGAATTCTACTTTACTTATTTTCTTCAATTGGCATTGATTGCCATATTCACCAAGGTTTCTAAAAGAGCCAATTAACATTCCCGTAACAAGTCCACAGATAACAGATGCCTCAAGAAAGACACAGTCCAATGGGAAAGTCCAGGAAGTTACTGCCCTTTGGCAGCATAGAGTTCCTGTGTGTACCATTACTTCTATGTCTACCACCTGTAATAACACCAATTTTCGGTTTTGAAGAGTGTATTGCTCTAAATTATAGTTCTTATATATGAATATAAGAAACAGAAAACAGAATTGACCTCAGTGTAATCTTCATGCAGTTGCCAAGCTTCAATGTCTGCCAGCAAGGTTTAGAGGTTGAACCATGTTGATGCATCCAAACACCTTGAAGAACATGTATAATGTGTTGCAACATTCAACCCCGGCATCTGACTCGGCACCAACAGACGCACAAAAGGTGCTAAATATCAGCCTATCTTACATTTTAAAAATAATGCACATGGAAGAGTGGTGAAAGAAGGTTTGGACATTATAGCTTGACATTTATTTACCTGATTTGTGGTGGCAGTGATGTCACCAATTGGAAGAGTGAAGAAATGCGAAAATGGCACAAGCTAGCAGTTCAGTTTGCCGCCCCCAAGGAAATTATAGCTTGACATTGTAATACTCACAAACAAACATTATGAGAGCCACAAGGATGACAAGAACCCTCCAAAGGTGCCTTTGGCTATGCATCCATATACGACAGCAATCGACAGGTGCAACTCGAAAAAAACTCTTACAATGGCTTATATTGTAACACAGGACAGGGGCTATGTTACGCCAAACTTCAGCAAACTTCTAAACAGTCAATTGTTAACTTAATTACTATCTTCAAAGAAAAAAAAAAAAAACTGGGCTATAGAGGCAAAGCAAGAACATAAATGGGCATTTCTTTCATAAGCTCCAGAATATTTCTTCCCTAGCAAATTAATTAAAGGAATTCGGAAATGGAGTATATATGCACACTTCTATGCATGTATACAAAACACATAAAAAAATTCCAAAGGGAAAATAATGAAAGAATAAATCATAGTCTATTGAATCATTGATAAATGGATGCCCTTCATTATAATTCATAGTGAGAGTTTCAATATCCTTTTTCTTTATATAATATATCTATAAATATATAATTTCTTCACCGCACAATAAATTAAATCCAAATCCAAAACAAGTGAAATTATTATTATTTTAAAAAAATAAGTATATGAAACGTACAATGGTAGTATTTGTCCATCGTATTTCTTTGAAGTGAAAAAAGTCAACCGAAGAAAGACAAGTAGATTGGGAGTTGGTGCCAGGGAACAGAGCTCGATTCAACCGTGCGTAGCGTTAATACTACCTTCATCTTTACGTTATCCATTCAAAATTTCAAAGAGAATTTTATTCCAAAATGTGCTAACACGTCAGGAAACATCTATCTACTTAGCTTATTTCCGACGACGTCGTATTCCACTCAGCAACCGATTTCCTTTCAATGATTCGAGCCTATACGCAAATTTTCTTCGTTAGTAGTTCAGTACGGATAGAGGAGTAAATGACCTTTTTCTCCTTTCTTTATAAATCTTCATCCTAACATGACTACTCTTACAATTTCACGTGTGTTTATATACAGAAACACAGCCCTTTTACACACACCCAAAATAAAAAATGGTTAAGGCTTGAAGCAAATTCTCAGGAAAAATAAATAAAACAACAAATCTCAAACCAAAAAATAAAAAAGGAAAAAAAAGAATTAGGAACTCAAAGCTCAACATTTTAGGGCGTTACAACCCAGATTTTGATAAAATTCACCTTTGTATCAGCCTTCCCAACAAGTACCCCAGACTAACTATAACTCCCATTTTTATTGAAAAACTAACTGAATTCATCTCATCACATCATTACAACTTTATCAAATTCTCGCACAAAATACAATATTTAACTTTTTTCAAATCTCAATTCAATTTTTTCAAATCTTAAAAAAATAATATTCACTATCCAAACGGTTAAATGCATGATCATATCCACTAACTATAATCCCCTATTCCAGTAGCCTAGTTAATCACACGATTATTCCGTCCTTGCTAGGATTTATCTTACTTCTCTACATTGCAGCAATGGGGCCATAGCACAGCATTCTTAAAAGTCATCAAAAGCACCCAGGCATCACAATTTATAAGAGCCAGGAAGAGTCCTCAAACACCAGGCATATCAGCATCCGGAAAAAGGGGTGAGCAATATATGGTTTGCCCATGCCTCCACTCAGCGGATTAAATACCCTGTTTTTTGCAGAAACTTTCATCCCATAATTGCATATGAATTATGAGAAATCAGATCAATACCTCACCCTAGGGAGAAAAAAACAATAACAGACTACTGACCTAGTTCGTGCCAATGAGCCAAATGTGACCTACTTGATGTACAACTCAATGTCAACTTGATCAGAAAAAGTGGCTTTGGAACCCAGTTAGCAGAAGTCAAAACAAAATACAAGCAGGCTTTGAGCATTAACATCATTTTTTGCAGTCATGACCATAGTCTCAGTTTACGTGATAGCAAAGTATCACATCATGTTCTCAGATTACAAGCAAGAGATGGAATTGACTTTAGCTTTTGGATCATTGTCCATCTCTATATAGAGAAAATCCATTCATCCTCATTTTTCTCATCATCCCATGCTGTAGTTTTAAATGATAGGTTCATAAGTGAAATATATAATAAATAATTTGCTATCATCTAATACCACACCATAAGGTGATGAGAGAGTGAAGAGAAAAGAGATGATGAATAACATTACTCCTCTATATTTTAGGCAACCAGAAAGCTCAAAACCAAAAAAGAAAAAAAGAAAAGAGAAAAAAATCCAGTTAAAGGAGATGTTTCTATGCTTGAAAATTTCTTCAGCAGAAAAAATAATAAGGAAAGAAACCATAGATATATGGAGTATTCAACATATATTGAGTATTCAACATATAGACTCAAACTTCACCCGCTTTCTCTACCTTTCTTCCTTTTATATATATAAAAAAGTTGTAGGTAGAGATTTTTAAGAAAAAATTTCAGGAAAATGTTGAATTGCGAACAATACATCACATTTTAATGTATAATGCCACATATTTTAATGATCACCACACTTTCATTGCTAGAAATATATGTCGAAACACATTAGGCCTGAGAGGCGGGACAGCATATAAGTTTACACCACCTCCAACTAAGGATAAATATAGCAGTATTTGGAAACATTCTTTAGTAATCAAACGCAGAAATAGTTCACAGAATTTAAAAATAGAAAAGCACCCTCCAAATCTCTAGCAATCGCCCCCGACTCAACAAAAACTGCAAAGTTCAAGTTGTTTCTAAGAAAAGCGCTTGTAATTCACGAAACGGCAAGGCTGTCGCATTTCCCCTCATTCTCATACCTCCCATATTCGAGCGAATCCTACAGAGAAGCGTCGTTCCATAATTTAGCGCAATCTATCGTTTTATAAAGAAGTTTTCTTAGTCAGCACCTATCGGTCATGAATAATAAACAGCCGAACAGGTGGAAAATAACGTTTATCACCTGCAAAACTGCAAAGTCAACGCTTGCCACGATGCCCGCCACCTGACCTCGCACCAGGATAGCGAGCAAATTGCAACCTTAAACTGACCGAGTCACGGTCATGCTCATCAAAGATATAACCTGCAAAATCGAGCTTCACTATTTCACGCTGAACATCTAGCCACGTTTTCAACGGTTAATTAGGTCATCAGCAGACAGATGATATAAGACGTGTGCATCATTACCCAACTTATATACATAGAAAACGCAAAGTAAACCTGACAAACAGTTAACCACTTCCTGACACCCAAGACACATGCAGATCCACCAATTGTTTCCTGATTGTCAAAAGGGCAATCCTTAGGAACAACGCACGAAAGACTGCAACCGTCCCAAGATAAAGCTCCCTCATCAAGCTTCCAGTCTCTAGCTTGCACACGTAACAAAAACGAAGGAATATTTTGCCAGTGTTTCTGTTTTAGTTAGTCTCAGGTTTCAATTGGTCTAGAACAGACGAGAAAAAGGTGAGCCTAAACAGAGCTATTAATGGCATCATCATTCGAACAAGTTAGCATGGTTTGCCGGCCATGTGAATAAATCAGCCTCCATAACCAGTATAGGTAGCCTATTGGGCCGGTTGTGCTAAAAATTCATGAGTCGATTAAACCAAATTTCCTCTCCTTTTTCTAAATGTGGATGAATTGCAGAGTTGAACCTCGCAAAAATGTGCCACTCAATATTATGAACCTGCCTAATGAGCCCAAGAGCAAAACTAGAATGTCAAACAATATCAGTAATAAAGGCCACCTTGTCAAATGCCAATAAGAAATGGCTGAAAAAATAGCTGCTGGTTTTAAAACGGCCCAAGAACACAACGCGCAACAATAGGGTTAGGATTGGGCATAATCAAGTTGACCCAAATATGACCCGACACATAACAGGTCAAAACTCAAACGGGCCAAGCCAGGTAAACGCAATACAAGTATGTCAGGTTCGGGTCAAAATGATTGACCTGTTTAATTATTCAAGTCATAACCCGATCCAATTGACAGTCCAATCAAAAACCATTCTTGTGAAGTAGAACTTCCATACCCTTCAAAGCGAGGTCCTCGCCTTAATTTGAGATATACAAGCTGCCGAACTGAGGATTTGCAAAGTTTTTGAGAAACTTCTAAAAGTTCTGCAAACCTTTGGAAGCCCAGTTTCATATTACCTAATTTTTCTGTAAAATGTACATAACTGTTCCTACGGAATACACGTTTTGCTTACATGATAACAAACCTGATATTTTGGAATTTGCAAACTGACATTTCTTTCTTTATTAACATTATTGATTCCAAGACTCCAGTTTCGCTGTAGTGTTTTGCTTCTCAGTAGGGAAGAACTCTTAGTTATAACATCAAGGTTAATCATAAGATTAGACGTCAACAACAAATCTAAATGCTCCCCCAACCCCAACAACCATCAAACAAGCACATACAGATATGCACACATATAAGTGTATTTCTCCAGTAAAAGCCAAACACATGCATATCAGAAATAGCACACAATTCTCAGGTTTGGTATACCCTGTAGCAAAACCATCCAATGCCCTCTTTATACAAAAATGAAGAAAAATATTCCAGGAAAATGTGTATTTCTCCAGTAACAGCAAAACAGAGAAAAATAAGTAACATAATGGATACAAAGACATGGAGTTAAATTTCTAAGTAAATGCCATAACAAACTCACCTTGCAATGCATCCATGGCAGTGGCAGCATGGGCTGGACTTACAAAATCGACAAAACAAAGTACCAGTGGATCTCCCCCAGGCTGCACAGATTAATTAGTATCAGTGAATAAATCAATGTGCTTAATATTGGCCATGCACTTGTATAAACTTACATGTCTCGATTCCTTGCTTACGAGTCTCACTTCTTTGTAACCAACAAAAGGGCGAAAGATATCTGTGACCACAAGTGAAGGAACAAGACTATGAAGGGAAAAGTGCAAAAATAAAAGTGCAAGCAACAGTCAGGGTAGCCTATAGAAGGATACGAGCCACTTCCCGTCGTGTACAGTTGGAGGGCAAGCCCTCGACAAATAGTGTACTGGAAGCATCGGGAGGAAGGGAAACCTCAGGCCTTCCACCTCCAAATCCCAAGGTTCGGTCCTTCACAGTAGTACCTGGTTCCACACTCCCAATACCCACAATTCGCGGATCATCGACAGCATGACCCGATAATCCCCCACCAAGTGGTCTAGCAGATTGTCCCCCACCATAAGAAGATACTTGCTGAAATGTTGCATTTTACCATTAGACCTCAAAATACAATTGAATTCAGAGTGGAAAAAATTGTATCCAAGATGCAAAAAACAATACAAATAATTATTTCTTACTGCACTGCGAAGGTAACGATCATAGGATGCTCCAATGGAGTCAGTATCTCTAATTCCACGAAGCGTTCCTCTATCATCATCACGAGAAAAATAGCTGGGCAGTTCATGACCACCAGGGATATCTTCAAGAGAAAGCACATACTTCAGTAAATGACCAGAAATATAAACAAAATGAACAACACATTAGGTCACATTCTCATTAAAAAAAAAGTTCACATGATTCAAAAGGCAGAAGAAGATTGCATATTGATAATAGATGAGCAGTTAACACATGCAATTAGTTTGTATTTGATTCCCATGTATTGCAAAATTTATATTTGTACTGCAAATATATACATGATTTTGGGATTCATGTATAAGGCAGATGCAAGATCAAATTGAGACAATTCGTACATGAATTTGAAGGCAGTGATGCCAGTAATCTAGAATATAATATATTCTAGAATCTAAATAGGTCATTAGTTAAAAGTCATAACTTTTCTGATGCAGATGCGCATAATTTTTAACTATCCAGAGAATAGTTTTGCATTTCTTATTTAAGCTCTGTCAACAGTTTGTAGGGTCAGTTAGGAGTCTTAAGAGTCTTTTCTAGGATTTATATACATCTACATACATATATGCAAAATTTTATTGAAGGAATGAGGCACCAACCAAGCACACAAGAAGACTACAAGAGGATAAATCAACTAAAACAACATGAAAAGAAGAAAAAGACCTTAATATCTAGTAGGCTGGAAACTTGGGGGCAGTTGTGAGATTTTTTCCAAGATTCTTTTAGGCGTTTTTCTCATTTTGAGAAACCTAGTCCTAAAAGGACAGTAAACTGTCTTTCAAATATTCCGCGTACTAAACAATTTAATTGTGCGACTTCTTCCTCTCTTTTTTTTCCTTCATTGTTATTCTTGGTACACTGCAGTACTCAAGATGATGATCAATAGACTCTACATTTTTCGTACACAAACAATAGCAATTCACCTTGATGATGTCCCCCGCTTCCTCAGATTATCTGACATCAAGATTGATATGTTTAAAGTTTAATTCTGACAGCGCACATAATTTTTTACAAGTCCCAACGCTACACACCACACCAAAACCTAATCTCAGAACCATCACCCGCTACAAATTTAATAAACCTTGACAAGGAATCTCACTTCATCATTACATATTTTGACAACCCTACCCCAAAAGGCTGTTTCCTCCTTAGAAAACCACCCACCCCTCAAACTCCCATACTTGGTAACCATCACCAATCTCCAAAAAGCATCTTTCTTTGTCAAATAAATCAATAATGCATGATTAATTGGGAAATATCTCAAACCCCCGAGCTACCTGATTTTAGTGAGTACAGACAGTAATTCTATCCAATCTTTTTCAGCCCATCATCAATCAAAAAGCCCAACCTTCTCCACATACAATCCCAGAACAGAAAGTCACAGTTTTTTAAACCCAAAAACAATCACATAGGGAATTGTAGGTATTTTTCTAACTGTCCTAGATGACTTAACTACATAAGGTACAATGTCTACATGTATTCACCAAATCTGAGATAAATCCCTTACATCCTATTGTACACACAAAAGTAATAGATATGAACAAAACACAAAACAACAAAAAAGTAACACAGAATATCTTGTAAACCAAGAAGCATAAGTAATAAGAGATCAATCAGTGATGAGAGTCCTAATTAGCACACCCCATAAGTACAAACGTGAATTTTTTCAATACCAAACATGCAAAAAATAAAGGTCTAGAGACAATTAATGGGACATTTAGACAAGAAAGGAGCAAACAAATAATAAAAAGCATGACTCAAAACAATGTGTCCTCTTTATGCATAGAAATCACCAATCACAAAGAAATTATCTGTGCTTATCCAATACAATCACATCACCACCTGAAAATTCTTTTTTTTTTATAAGTAATTTTACATCACCACCTGAAAATTTTGATAGCCTATATCTGTTCCACCAAATAGAAAATGAATTTATTCATGTATAAATAAATTAAAAAACAGGTATAGCTGTCACAAAGGCTATATAGCACCAAGCCCAATGATGATCCTTTAACAACAACCAATGTAGAGAATATAGTAGTAAAGACTATTCAACACATGGCCAAAACCTTCATAAGCAGCAATACTTCAATCAGTCAAGGATTTATAATAGCAAGAATATATTATCATCCCTAAAAATAAGGACGCAAGAAATAAAGCATATTACTCATCTATGCCTAGAAAGTTTTATTTCTGACTACATACCAAAATTGGTACCGCTAATTATCATCCAACATCATACACACGCATGCAACAATGCTCTCATACTGTTAATTTAAACAAGCATCCCAACAAACACATCCTTGGGCTTGATGGTATAACAAAAACATAAAATTTTCTGAAACCCAAGCAATGATTTCCAAATAATACCAGAAAACAGATCAGATAGCGGAAATGATAACACTTGGTACTCAACCTCCATTAAATTTTTTGCAACCCAAGCAATGATTTCTAAGGAAAACCAGAAAGCAGATCAAATAGCGGAGAAAACAACACTTGGTAGCTCAAGCTCCATTTGGTAGCTTAGGAAACGTAATGAAGTAAAAGATAACAACGGGTTTCCAATATGTCCAATCCCAAAAACAAAACCGAGGAAAGAAAATAAAAGAACTCAAGAACTAGGGTTTTTTTCAGCTAAAGAAAGCAATTGTTGAATAATCCAAACATTCAAAAAGCGAAAGTTTGCTTAATTTTAGTTTCCTAGTCCTTTACTTTTCTTTCTTTCAGCCTTTTCACTGACGAAACGGGGAAGAAAATCTACATAAGAAGTCACGAGCAGCAATTACTCCAGAGTCAAAACCCTAAATTCCATCAGCTAGCAATACCAGAAGCAACGCATGATGGAGTAGCGCATAAGCGATCAAACTAGAGCTGGAGAAAGCGAGGTTTAATACCGTAGTCGGCGCGGGAGCGTTTTCCGACAATCTGAGGGATCGACTGCGACGGCGGCTGCCGTGAGTCACCGTACCTCCAATAAGCATCCGCCATGCGAGCGAGAGAGAATGAAAACCGACGGGGGAAGGGGGACTTCCACGGTCCTCGAAAGTGTCTTTCAGAGACCAGATCAGAAGGAAGAAAGAAACAATACTATGGATCTCCCGCTGTTTGAAGTGTTTATCCCATGTTCAAGTGCTCAACATACAAAGAGTCAAAATCAAGAATGCTTTCTCTGTCCCGACGAGGATGTGTAAATGGTTCGGTCCGGTCCGGTTTGATTCGATCTAAAAAATTTGTAGATCGATTCGATTCAGTTCAAAAATTTTCTCACTCTAGATCAGACCGAACAGAAGTTCGATTCATATCGATCCGGTCTAATTCGATCCAGGGACGATCCGAATTGAGCTACTATAATTTAATCTAAAATTTTATAATGATCAAATATTTTTTGGCCTAAATTGAGTTACTATAAATTATAATATATTAATATTATAAGAGTATTTATTATATATTAATATGTTTGTATATATTATATATTAAATATGTTAATAAATTATAACTAATAACACTATAAATAATAATATGTTAATATTATAAGAGTATATATTATATATTAATATTAATATAAATTAATATATAATATATATTATATATTAATTTATATTAATATTAATATTATAATTTATCTACTATTTTTATATATACATATATAAATATATATATATAGAGTTCGGTCCGGTCCGGTCCAGTCAAGTCTAGGAGGACAAATCTTTTGGACCGGACCGGAATTAATCAGTCCATATAAAATTTGGATCGGACCGGACCGAATTCCATTCGGTCTGATCTGGTCTCGGTTCGAAACAACCAGTCCGATCTGGTCTTTTTACAGCCCTAGTCATGACTAAGTTGCATTTGGCAGCCAGAGTGTAATTTAAATATTTTCAAATAATTTATTAATTTATTATTATTTATTATTTATTTTTATTATTATATATTATTATTTAATATTTTATTATTACTTTTTATCTATTTTTTTATTATTATTCATAATTTTTCTCAACAATTTTCAACATTCAAACATACCCTACTATATATAAGAATATGCGTATTTGTGTATTTTAATCGATTATTTTTATATTTTTTATTTTAAATTTAAGTATTTTATTAAATCTATATTTTTATCTCAATATTAATATACATATGGGAAACAAAAATTTATGCAATTATGAATTGGGTAATTATGGTGTAATCGCTTTGAAAAAAGTGAAGAAAACATGTGATCACTTGAAAAAAAATTAATTTTTAAATAATGAATCCTACTCATTTTTAAAATAATTACGTGACATTTACGCACCTTATAATTATATTTAACATTACTTTTATATGGGTGCCCATATTATTTATATTTAGAATATTTCTTTTGAATTTAGAGCCTGACTTTAATTTCTTTTTCAAAATCTAATTTTAAAAGAAAAAATTTACAGATAAGTCTATACACCACACATACACTTTATATATATATATATTTTTTTTTTCTTTCATAAAATATTTAATATATAAATAATAAGTAGAGAATTCAATTAATTTACAAAAAAATAAGAAAAGTTTTTAAAAAAATAAAAAAAATTATATGATATGTGGTGTGTAGGATATAATAAATATATTATATCCTATAAAATGAAATAAAAATACAATAATAATGTGATATATAATATTTTCTCCCATATAGATTGAGTTCAGGACATACCATCTAGGCTAATTTTGCATTTAGTCTTGTTTAATGTATAAAAAGATCATTGTAAATGTAAAAGTTGACACTAATTTTACATTATCACATAAGGAATTTAGTAAAATATGCACACTAGTTAGCAAAAGCGATTTTTAAACATATATAGACCTATTTAGGATTGTGTTAGAAATTTAACAAATTGGTTAAATCATCTTAAAAGTTTTTTTAAAGAAACATTAGATTGTGACATATTAAATTCTTTTTAATATCAATCAAACTAAAAATTATGTTTGAGAAAAATTATTATTTTAATCATTTTTCTCAAACATGTTATTTTAAATAATCTAGAAATTAGTTCAAACATTAAAAAAACAGTCAATTGATAAAATTATTCAGAACTTTTCGATAACGATGAACTTTCAAACTTTTACAATATGGTCATAATTGTTTTTTTTTTAATTCAACAATCATCATTTCTACTTCAAAAAAGTATTTTTTGATTTATCTCTAAAATAAAAATATTATGGACAAATGTCATAAACAAATGATAGATAAACACCAACTGATAATTTGTGATATTCGGTGTCTGCTGTGTGCTATACAATATTTATAAGTTGAAGAATGGAAAAATGAATTTGAAACTGAAGGAAATAAAAACAACATATTTTTTTTATCATGTTATATCAATTGGTATTTATCCGCTATTTGTATCTAGCATTTATCCCTAACATTGCTCTTTCTAAAAATATAATACATTTGAAAGTGCTTAAAAATATGGTTACCAAGTAGTAACGTTTTTAATAATATATCCTAAAATTATAAGTTGTCATTCTCACCACAATTTCAAACATACATATATTCTCATATTGTCATTCAAACAACAAAAAAACCTTTTTTTACTTTTAAAAAGGAAATATTTGTTTTTTTAAGATTTATTATATGTTCAAACAAGCCCGCCTTTATTCACTTAAAAGGAATCAAAAGAATTTTAAAAAATAAATAGAAAATGATTGTTAATGTCAAAGATTGCATAATAGGCCGAAAGGGAGGAAAAAAATTATCTCTAACCCACGATGGTGATTCAAGCTTCACTATGATGCTCTTCGGTGATTCAGGCTTCACTATGATACTCTTCATGTTCATCCATAAAATAAATAATAACTAAGTAAATAAAATTATATTAAGTGAGACGTAGAGGTTTACATGTTCGGCGTAAAAGCCTATATCTACAGATTGTTTGAGGAAAAAATTCACTATGATAATTAATTTTATAATCTCTCATGACCTCACATATCACTCAATACAATGGAGAAATGTAAGATTTCAAGAGGTTGAAGACGATGCCTCCCTTGAGAGAGATCTTTTGGAGTCTTTATGTGTGGTAGAGTTTGTACATAGGGAGCTTGTGAAGAGTCTCCTCGTTTGTAGAGATCTCCTCATTTTATAGAGATCTATTTTCTTTCTTAGATTGAATGAGTCCAACTTGTTTTATGAAACATTTCCTCTTTAAGAGTCTAAGTTAACTTCATTTGGTTTATCTCTTCCTATCTTATCTTTTGGCTTTATCTATTCTCTTTATTAGTGATAAGTTTTTTTATGATTAGACCTAGTCAATTTTGTCCCTAACAGATGTCTGCAATTCTTAAAGTCAATTTGTTCATCAATAAGGTCTTGAGAATCTTCAAGTCAACTATGATGAAGGTAACTAATAAAATACTATAGAAAAAGCAATTCTGAACTAGTTCATAGTTTGTCATTGTTATGCAATACAATAGATCTATGAACAGTCCTCAAGAAGAATCCATGATTTTTTAGTAAGGGCATTCAAAGATGAACCTTGTGAAGTTTATTTGTTAGAACATTTGCATAGTAATTAAGAATACCAATGATTGCATGTGATTGTCTATTGTTAGCAAAATGCGCATATTTCCATATTGGATAAATATTTTTTGTGGCATTAATGGATTTTGCCCAATGCTTCAATTTTCTATTGGCGCTTAATGTTTTTCGTTCGGATGTTGATATAAGAGTTTATTTGTAGTAACCCATGCTTAAGTGATCAAGGAGTCCGTGAACACTTGGGTCCATCTTAGGTGATTGCTAAGCTCGTCAATTCATTCCTAAAAGAAATCACTCGAAGTGGTTGTAGAGCTCAAAGGCTTGTTCTCAAAGGTAATTTGTTGGCGACAATTGTAGCAAGTGGAGACCCTTGACTTATATTTAGCCTGAGGATGCATCAACTACATAACTCTTAGTGATAAGAGTGTAACGAAAGAAGGCCTTGACCACGTAACTCTTGACAATGAGAGTGGAACAGCAAGATGCCTCAACCGCATAACTCTAACAATGAGTGTAGCTAGAAGATGCCTTGACTGTAAAACTTTTGGCAATGTAAGTATAGCAGGGAATGTCTCAACTACTTAACTCTTGACAATAAAAGTGTAGTAGGAAATGTCTCGACCGAGTAGCTCTGACAATGTGAGTGTAGCAGGAGGATGCCTTGATTGCGTGACTCCGACGATGAGTGTAGCAGGATGATACCTCAATCGTATAACTTTGGCGATTTGAGTGTAGTGAGAAAAGGTCTCAATCACGCAGCTTTGGTGAAAAAGTGTAGCAAAGGAATTAACTCGGGATGATTCTTGTCCATTCACTCTCTCGTAGGTGAGGCGATCTTAACACCAAGTCAAGTAGTTTGACTCTTTTAATTCTTTTTTTTTAATCTTTTAATAAATTGTATCGTGAAGCAAGATTCATGTGTATGGCAAGGAACATACTATGTATGGGGAGAGACATTCTGTGTAGTGAGCAACTCACGAGGGACATTATGTGGAGGAACACTATGTGCCATGAGTAATTGGCAAGCAACATCTTCTGGGAGATCAAACCATGGACTAAAACCACTATAGTGAGGAAGCACACTATCGACAAGCATGTAATGGAAAGGAATAGTTCTTGTGGGCAAAGGCGAGCAAATGCAACGGGCAATCAATTTGATTTGGACAATACAGTGGAGCAATTATGATGCAATCGTGATGCAGTGCTGTAATTGTGGATTGGCAATTTGAGCGAGCTATGTGCATGGGCTTTCATGTGGAGGCTCAAGTAGGCAACAACGATGGGCACATGAGTAGCGGTGTCAAATCGTGTCAACAGGTCGTGGTCGTATCGTGTCAAGACATGTATATTATACCATATAGGTCAACCCTAACCTGACCCGTTAAGCTTATCGTGTCAAAATCTCAAATCCTAACACGACCCGTTAACATAACGTGTCGTGTCGTGTCAATCCGTTATGATCCATTAGTGAATATTACGAAATAAATTATTACGACAAAATATAATACGTTTCAACCTGTTTATGTAAATGTGTTGAATATGTCTAAAATAATCCGTTTGACTTAATTAAACTCAACATAAATTGCATAATTTTATACAAATATTAAAATTACAATATTTATAAAAATTATAATAATAACTACAAGTATGAATTATAATATAAGTAATAAAAATATTAAAATTAAGATTTTAACAATTTTATCTTTAAATGTAAGGGTAAACTTTTAATTTTAACTTTCTTAACGTATCATAATGTGTCATAGCAGGTTAAAACAGATTGACCCACTATCAACCCGTTAAGCAATCATGTCATAATGGGTCAATCCGTTTTGACCCAAAATCCTTTAAAACTAAACTCTAACCCACTATTATCGTGTCATATTCGTATTAGGTTAACGGATCATGTGACATATTGTCACCCCTACACGTGAGCATTTCTCACAATGGCACTCAAGGTGGAGCTGGCCAGAACTTGACATGGTGGTAGATTCACTGTCATAATGGGGTGCTCTACTTTTGGTATCATGAAGTAGGGGCTTTGAAGATCACTTTGACATCGTGCCGAGGGTCATGGGCCTTGTGGGGGCAACTTCATGACGATGCAATCATAGTGGTTTGTACTTGACCATGGCTAAGGAAGGTGGCATGGTGAAAGTTGTTGTTGCACCTTGCCAATTGCTACAATTTGCATGGATAATAAATGAGGATGGTGATGAGGAATTTACGACAAACTTGATTGGTGGGTGAAGATCATAATGACCATGATAGAGCATCGATGGTTCGTGGCTTGGACATGGGTGGCCCTAGAAGCTCATGGTTGGGTTGTATTGACGAACACATTGTAGTGTTGGCATCCAGTAACTTCTCATGTTGTGCATTAATAGAACGACAAAAGGCAGTGGCAAGGAAAGCTAGTGTGGTCAGGAACTGTTATATAGGTGATAAAAGAAGCCAAAGAGCTACGTAATGATCGTCGTTCAATTCATTAGCTCACAATCATCACAAGAGCTTGTGGAGAACCGTGCTTGGCGATGAGGGATTGGTGAGGACCACTTTGTGAGCAATTGGCGAGCAAAACAATTTGGGCGAGCAATTGTAGTGAGCAACTGATGTTAGCGGCAAAGAACTTTGGTGGTGGGCACTGATGTCAAGTATTGGTGACGGGGAACTCTAGTGGTGAGCACCATGGTCGGGGACCACCAGGCCTAGACAAAAGATTATGGTATCTCAGGTGATGGCTAGCGGTGATCTTGCTGGCATGCAAACATTTGGCTTCTGACCTTCATAGCATATACAATGCCGTCAATGGGTCATATGTGGTGCTGCAGTGAGCAGAGCTATCCAGTAGAGGACCATTATGATGGTGACAGAGGTCGGTGGTGATGGTGGTGTTGGCTAGCGAGTTGCTAACAGGTGAAGCTGCTTATAGCGACAAATCCTCTGCCCGCCTTCGTTGGTTGGATTTAGACATGTCGATAGGAGGGAAGCACCTCATTGGCAACAGGCACAGTCTTGGCCGTCGGGTGGTCCTAACAGCGTTGGGACTTGGGCCACTAATGGGTGATCTCTCGCTAGTTGTTGGGTTCCTAGAGGTGAGATACCAGTGGGAAAACCCTTGTCAACTCTATTCTAGCTGAGAACCACAAATAGAGGTGACGGTCAACAAGTTCGCCACGCACGACAATCCTCAAAGGGGTCGTGCAAGTGCACCGAGCCACGCACGAGCACATAACGTGAATGTCATACATTGCATAGTGTGCACCTTCACAGTGCATGCCCTATTTTGTGGGTCCCTATATATATTCTTTGATATATATATATATTCTTTATTTTATTATGTTGGCGCCACCGTAGTCGAATACCAAGGTTGAACAGTAAGTCCCTTTTTGAAGCCGGGTAGGCAGTGTTAGGGCATGAGAAGATTCTGGTTGTGACCGATCGGTATGTGTTACAAAATGCAGCAGAGTAAGGTTAGAGACCTAGACTTAGGAAGTACCTGAGTTTTGTTTTAATCTTTACCAAGATGAGCAAGATATTTAGATCCAGTTCGTCAGTTAGTTCTAGATCAGGATTGCCGCCTGATATTATTAATGAAGAAGATTGTGTTTTTGAACAAAATGAATTGCCAGATATTGATCGATGGCATATGCCAAAAATTGATTCTGATTCTCTTTATAATAAAACCTGGAAAGAGAAGGTTTTTGCTACGGAATTCAAGGTGAAAACCGTTGAGCGCACCTACGCTATTTCAAAAACCCAGGAAAGATGTCGCCTCTTTCAGCATGATGTCACTGCTGATATTAAACAGAAATGTTTTACTTTCATGCATATAGCATCAGTTCAGGTTGCCATCAAGCCTCTGATAAGGTGAGGCATCAATGCATCTGTCCTTCTTTGTCTACGTGATGGCAGATTTAAGAATTTTGAGGATAGTAAGCTTGGGATAGTTCAAACTTCCCTGGCTGAAGGTCCAGTGCATTTTGATTGTTATCCTGATTTAACTGTTGATTTATATGATAGAAATGTTTTGAGTGTTAACCCATAACATTTTGACTTCTGGTTTTGATATGATTGAAGACAGTAGACCTCTTGTTTTGGTTTACCGCATTTATTATCGTTTGATGAAAACTAACCTTAACCCTAAGGCTAAGATAAAATCTGCTAGAGACCAGACCCTTCTGATGCAGAGTTCTACTTCTAGTGCTCACATCAGAATACCCAAAATGATATACTGGAGAGATTTTTCTCTTCTAGATGAGTGGATCCTTCAAAAAGAACTACCACCAGTAGAGATCGTATCTCAGGGTAAAGATCTCGACTTGATTCAGTAGTACCTTGACGGCACTGTAAAAATTTCATTTGACGGACTATCCCTAGCCAATGAGAGAAGACATTCTTTCACTGGCCCTAGATCATCTTGTTCTTCAGACCCAAGAATTAGTAGAGATGCAAGTCTCAAAACATTTTTGGAGGATTCTGCCAAAATAGCAAATCCTACTCGTCCAGTGTTTATACAGGAAATTCCCAAAGGAAAATCTTCTGATTTAAAGCTGTTTGCTTAAACAACCTATGCCTACCAAATGGTATTCTAAGGTTGAAATTGTTGTTTGCCATGAATTCTCTTTTTCTGTTATTACTTTAATTGATTCGGGCTCGGAACTTAATTACATCCGTGAAGGCTTAGTACCTACTAAGTACTTCGAAAAATCTTCTGAGAAACTCTCAGCGGCAAATGGCTCTAAGATGAAAATCAATTATGAGCTCAATAATGCCTATGTTTGCCAAGATAATGTTTGTTTCAGAATTCCGTCTGTTCTGGTTAAAAACATGACTTGGGATGTTATTTTAGGAATGTCTTTTATAAATTCCATTTGCAATCAATTCTTAAAAGAAATTTTTGATTGAGTAGATCACTCTGAAATTTAGAAATGCATAGTACTATAGATAATATTTATTTTTTAATAGTACTATAATTATGCTGTGCATGATTCCAGGTTCCAGAATGGAAGTAAACAATTTGTTTAGATGAACCTGGTGAAACAACTTGGTTCAGAATGCCACCATAACCTATGTCAGAGGCATCGGTTTTGATAATTTTAAAAGAATCAGAATTAGGTATTCCAAGGCATGGAAGAGTTTTGATATATGCCTTGATTTGCCTAATCAAAATGGTGTGGATATCGGTCCACGGAGGGGAACTGAGTTGAAGTCTCTCAAAGAGAGGACGACATTATTTTCTCATGCCCTTGTAAAAATCTGCAATGTAATTTAGTGAACCAAAAAAATCTTTGGACATGAGTTTTATCTAGAATGGTATCAGAGAAATTGTCAGCAAATTCAATAGCTCTTTGAATTGGCATGATTTTTTCTTCAGAAATATCATAACCAAAGAATCTAATCTGGATTTGGAATAATTTAATCTTTTTAGCAGAAACCATCAGACCATTATGTCGAATGATATCAAGAAAAGTCGACAAATATTTCTAGTGATCATCAATAGATTTTGAAAAGATTAAAACATCATCAATATAGACAATAATAAAATGGTAAAACTATTGAAAATACTATTGAAAATATCATTCATGATATTTTGAAATTCACTAGGAGCATTTTTGAGCCCAAATGGCATCACGTTCCACTCATAGTGACCAAAAGGAATATTGAAAGCAGTCTTGTATTGGTCAGGTTCCAGTCACGTTCCACTCATGTTTAATATATATATATATATATATATATATTGATAATATATATTGATTCATTCTAACAATACTGAAGAAATAAAATAATAAAGTGCAATGTCGAGGAACTTATTTGATATTTTTGAGAGAAGATCTCGTGAGTTGGAAAATCATCCTCCTATCATTATCAGGAATATTTATAAAAAAATTGTTACTAGAAATAATGAAAATTTGAATCCCACATACGATGCCAACTTTTAATACCAAATATTGCACAATAGGTCGGAAGGGAGGAAGGAATCATCACCAGCCCATGATGATGATTTGGGCTGGTGATGATTTAGAGTTTGATACAATGCTTTTCATGTTCACCTATAAAATAAATAGTAAATAAAAATTAAAAAAAAATTGATATTTATGTGGTTCAACATAAAAATCTATGTCCACGAATTCTTTGGAAAAAGAATATACTATGTAGGTGATTTTACAATCTCTCATAATATCACATATCAGGAGGTTAAAGATGATGACTCCCTTGAGAGAGATCTTTTACTATCCTAATGTGGTGGAGTTTATATGTAGGGAGCTTGTGGTGAGTCTTCTCATTTGTAGAGATCTTCTCCTTTTATAGAGACCTATTTTTTTTTTTTTGTTTAGAGTGATTGAATTGAACTTATCTTGTGAAGTATTTTTCTTTTAAGAGTATAAGCTAAATTCTTTTGATTGACCTCTTTCTTGCTTTACCTTTTCACTATCTTATCTTTTAGCTTCACATATTCTCTTATTACTAGTGATAGGTTTTCGATGAGTTAGATTAAGTTAATTTGTCTGTAATAATAACAAATAAATTCCAAATCATTTGATATTATTTCAATGTATGATATGAGTTAATAATTAAAGAAAAAATCTATACATAAGCTTATATATTACACATCATATATATATATATATATATATATTTTTTTGATTTTTTTTTCTTTTGTAAAATATCTAATCTACAAATAATGAATAGATAACTCAATTAGTTTAAAAATAATAAATTCAAAAAAAAATTGTAAAAAATAAAAAAATATATAATATATAGTGTATGGATTTATGTGTAGCAAAGTTCATAATTATATATTCTTCAAATCTTGCATAGTCAAAGAATGACTGTTTTCAATTTAAAATTGTATCATTCCTAATTATATTGATTAATGTATCGCAATTTTATGACTTTTTGTTCAATTGGTTAATTTATAAAACTGCTTAAATAAATGGCATTAATCACTGGGATAGGAAATTATAACAAGCAACACAGCATCTCCAAAAAGCTTATTTGCTGCTTTCTGTACCAGCTCAACGGTGTATGGGTAATAATAATTGATACTAATCAATATCATAATTAGAACTCATTAAGATTATTATTGTTGGATACAAAGTCAACAATCAACAATTAAGACTCGAATGGAATTTAAAAATAAGATGAGATGAAATAGATGATATAATATGAGATGATTTTAAATAAAAATAAAATATTAAATAAAATATTATTATAATATTATTTTTTGATATGATTATTTTGAGATTTAAAAAAATTATATCGTTTATTATATTTTATAGGAAGATTTAAAAAAATTATAATGATAATAAGAAATGAGATCAAATAAAATAAGATAAATTTTGAATTCAAACAAAAGCTAAGTAAAGAGCCTAAATGAAGATAAAAGATAAATATTAGTTAAATTAAAATTATCAAGATATTCTGGAAATAAATAATTTTATTTAAATGAGCATATATCACAATAATTTAATTTGAGATATAGATTTTAAATATAAAAAAACAAACATAGGAGATTCTATAACTATAGAATAATACTGCTCAACATTTCTTTTATTATTATTTCTTATTATAAAAAATGTTAAAAGTCATTCCTCAAATCACATTCTAAAATCAAACCTTACTAATTTTTTTAATTAATAAATATATAAATATTATATTAAAAAGAAGATGATAAAATAAATTTATTCATAATTTATCATCATATTACATTTATTCATAATCTATCATTTCTTTATTGGCTTATCATTAAAGGATTTAAATGATTAACGGAAGATTGGTCCGTTCGATCCTCTTCAAAAACAGTTGTCGGTGGCTCCTGGCTACATCATTTACCCTATCGTGATCGTCGGCCTAAGGATCCCATCCTTTTGACGGTTATCTTCGATATGTTCCACGCAATCTCAAACTCGTTTCGGGTTGCTGTCGGTACTTTCTCTATCTAAGTTGAGGTCGAATATGCTTTAAAATTATTTTTATTATATTTTTTATAATTTTTTATTATATATTTTATTGAGACTGATTTTATATATGAATCGGGCAGACTGACCCAACGTCTCATTATCATTAAGATCTCGCTTGGATTCAGAAATGAGATGAGTTGAGATGAGTTTGATTTATTTTTTAATATTATTATTATTTTAGAATTTGAAAAATGTGTGTTGGAATTTGAAAAAGGTATATTGAGATTTAAAAAAGGTGTATAAAAATTTATGTTTTATATAAAAAATTATAAAATTATAATAATGAAATAGAAGGGAGTTGAGATGAGTTCAACCCTCTTCTCAATCCAAATAGCCCCTAAATATCTTGTGCGTGTCATGCAGAAGATCCTCTCTCTGAAGCTCAAAGACCGAAGTGCAAAGGCTGCCGCCTTGAATCTGTATCACAGTGATTAGGTTAAATTCTGATTGAAAAGAAAATAAAAATCCATATATTTAAATTTTAATTCATCCTTTTATTCCATCGGATAACTCGTGATTAAACAGCAATAATTCTCCAAAAATAGAACCCGTTAACTTTAAAAAAATAAAAAAAAATCCATAAAACCATTATTTGGTGTTCTAGTTATTTGCGTTTAACACAGATCCTGTCTCTATCAGTCTCCTTTGTATATTCAAACTCTCAATAAAATAAATATCGAATCTTTACTCAACCCACTTTGCTCTGCCGTCTAATCTTGCACGCCAACGCCCCCTTTGTTCTTATCTTTCTTGCTGCAGACTTTTTGGGTCATCATTGAGCTTGTTGCAGGTGAAGCAATACTCTTTACGCTTCTCTTTTCCATTTTTTTGGTCTCAAATTGGGTTTTGCCTCTTTGAAGTTTTCTGTTCTGTGTAAATGATCTTTTGTTTCTTCTATTTGGGTGTTTTTCAAATTTTTGTGGGTTGACAGAGATTGGAGTTTTGTAGCTGAAATTGTTGGTTTATGGCGGAATTGATAGGGCCGAGATTGTACAGCTGCTGTAATTGTCGAACCCATGTTTCGCTTCACGACGATATTATTTCCAAGGCTTTTCAGGTGAATCACCTCAATTCCCTGCATACTGTTTCCCTTTTGGTCACAATATCAAGCATGTTGTTGGGTTTTTTTTTTTTTTTTGGGGACATATTATTGTTGGTTTCAAATCATTCTTGTAAATGGGAAAATCCCAAGCTGAGATTCGAGTGTAGAGGATTATTCTTGAGAATTGTGAGGAACCCTTGAATTGAAGGCTCTGAAATACACACACCAAGTGTTGTATGTTCAGGAACATATCTCTGAGGATCTATATTGAATTCAAACCCGAATAGAAAGCAAACAGAAAAGGCCTAAGAGAAAGAATTGAACCCAGAAGTGCATTTCTTTAATGGGTTGTTAGAAATATTAGATCAGAATACATGGTAAATAGCCTATAACACCCGACTAGCCCTTAATAGCCAGCCACCAAGAGAAGGGTAAGGGGTGCCCACTATCGGTGCCCCTTTCTTACATGGGTAAATAGGTTTATTGGACGCCAAGAGAGGAATTCAGGTCCAGCGTAAACTACACTCTGAAATCTGACATAAAAGTAGAGCAATTGGATCTATACTTATTATGGCACGTAGAAGATAGCTACACCCAAACAGTTATGTATCATGAGAATAACTGCCTTTTGTCATGGCAAATCTCTGATGAGCCTTTGCAATGCCATCTCCATACTGATTACTCAGATAAAGAATTCATAAACACACCTATATTGCTAATGATGGTTGGTGTTATTACCATCATTTTCATATCTTGTACGAATACTCCTATTGTTGTTCTGATTTGGGGGTAGATCTCCTCTTATCATTCGTTTCCATAATTATTGTTATCAGGGAAGACATGGTCGAGCATTTTTGTTCTCCCATGCAATGAACATCGCTGTTGGGCCAAAAGAAGACAGACATCTCATGACTGGTCTCCACACTGTTGCTGATATCTATTGTGCCGATTGCCACGAAGTGTTGGGATGGAAGTATGAACGAGCTTACGAGGCATCACAGAAGTACAAGGAAGGAAAGTTCATCTTTGAGAAGTCAAAGATTGTTAAGGAAAACTGGTAGCATGCCTGCATTAGGTTCCTCATCCCATCAAATTCCCCACCTTGAAGTAACTCATAATGGTTCATGAAGTTCATCTTGTACAGGAAGTTCTACCCATCGGAAAAAAATTGTCATTGTTTCTCAGTTTTCAATCTTGCAATGTGCTCATTTCTGGAAGTTGTAATTTGAATCTTCAACTTCTGTGTTAATAAACTGTCCTCATTGTTCAAGTGTGTGATTTCCATATTCCATGTAGATTCATTGACATAAAACCTTATCAATATTTCTGTTTAGTTGTTTGGAAGACAAAGGAAAAGAAAAAAGAACAAAGGAAAAAAATGGTTTCTTCTCAGGCTCTTCTTTATTGTCCTCCGAGAAGTACTAGAGTTATAAAAAGATTTAAAAATAAATTCACAGACTGACGTGATTTTATGTGATACATGTCAATTCGTGAGTTTGCTTTTCTGAGATTTTTTTATTACTAATATATTCCTCTTGTCCTAAACTCCAAAGTCTGATTAGATTATATCTTTCTTTTTGAAGGGGATCTTATTTCTGAGTAACAGTTTCGTTAGAATTCTTTCAAAAGCTTTGATGAGTTTCAGTTTTACAAAGCACCTCAAAAGAGAACCTTTTGCTGCAGATGAACACTGAACAGGGCCAGGAAGGAACAACTTGTTAAATCTACACCATATTTATTTGTTGGAAACCGCCAAACACAACTCCAAGTTTTTATTACAAGTCTTATTATTAAGTTGAGAATTCACATAATGGCTATTGCATCATCAATGCAATAGTTTGGCTTGCCTTTTCAATTTAAGTCTCAATTTTTGACACCTCAATTGTGAAGTCTACATTGTAAAGATACCTCAATTGTGAAGTCTATAAAGATACTGATATAAAAGAATTATATAAAAATAATCTCACAAGTTGATATGATTTTATTTGATTTATTAGGTTTATTTTATAATAAAAATAATTTTATATTTTGATAAATCATATTAAGTTATTATAATTTGTGAAATTATTATTATATAATTTTTTTGTGATTATACTAAAAATTATTTTTGTGAAATTCTTAGTGTAAAACTGTCATTTTCTTGAGTGCGGTAAATGGAGAGGGGAGACAGGCGGAGAGTTGAGGTAATGAAAAGAATACGACGTCGTATTAAGTCGTCATCACCTCACCTGGCCGTTTAAACGTGGTTATTAATACGTGACGTTTAATAGCCACGGAAGACGGCTGTTGAGAGAGAGAGAAATGTACTTGAAGAAGGCCCTTTGGGCGGAGGAAGTAGCTGCGAAGGTGTCGCCGGAATCTGAGCCGCAGCAGGATTCTGCGGCTAGGGTAGTCCAGGAACTGGTTGATTCGCTGAACCGGCAGCGGCTGTACCGGGAGATCACGCTGGCCCTGAAAACTGGGCTCCGTGACGCCCTAGCCGAGTTCTCGTTCCTCCGCATTCGCGGCCTCCGAAGCCTCCTCAATTTCCTCCGATCCGTTGCAGAGTCAGACTCCACCATCCAGCTCTTCTGCCTTACTCAGTCCGTCCCCGAGCTCCGAGGTTCCTTTTGTTTCCTAAACGATTATCTCATCTTAGAGAGCTCTGCTTCTGAATTTAAAGTTTCTCGTTCTAATTCCTCTAACGAAGACGTCTCATGCATTCATCAACTAAACGCCAGTGAAAAAACTAGTAACAACTCTAAATTTGGATTACATTGCCTTAACAAATTAGACTAGCTTAGATTGCGGAAATGCAATTGTGATTCTTGTTTGTGGGTGGATGACTTTTGTAAGTTCGAACTTGAATTGATAATATTGGTTTACGGTGTAATAGTGGTTCCGGCTTTGTTCCAACATTCACTAAAAGAGCCACAAGATGAGAGAGTAGCAAATTTGGACCATTTATTTGGCGTAGAGCCTTTGAAGATAACTAGTCCCTCGACTGATGCCGAAGTGGCACTCGCGCTGCGGGTCTTGGAAGGTTGTTGCCTGCTCCATAGAGAGAGCACTGCTTTGGCCCATCACCATAAGGCAATTCAGGTATCCTCCGCTATTTATGTGGCTTAGCTTGTCATTGTGTTATTATTATTCTCGTTAAGAGTCAGAAATGATAGGAAGATTGTTATGTTGAAAATGATAAATTCATGTAGATGTCTTTGAAATAATAAACGCAGGAGCAGTAAAAGGCCATTGCTCTAATCATAACCCAAATTAATCATGCCCTGCTTCCAGTTCTTTCCGGGAGAAACTTCTTGTACTTCCTTAAATTACAGATTCCACATTATGTGGATTTTGATTTTGATATCAAGCTTGTTGCATTTTCATCCTTCTAGTCAAGGAGGACCGGGCATACCATGGGCAATCCTACATGTCCAAAAATAGGAACTTAAATCGAGAAAGGGACTCACAATTAAATGAATGAAGAAAGTGAATCACAGATTAAATTTGCATCTTTTGGGTGACCCATTTGGCACTTTATTAATAATCGAATGAGCCATCTAAACTTTATCCATGATTATTGACCCAAAGAAGAAAGCTAAATGGTAGATGCCTTGTGTGATATTCATTGGACATGGTTACTGTCACAGAGGGTCTCATAGTTCAGATTTTTTATCTCTATATTTTTTAAACTGATTGTCTTGTTGAAATCTTACATTGTTCCCGTGCATTTTGTTGGTCTGGTTAAAAATAATGTTACCACCTGTCTTACGAAATTCTATATTATGGCATTTTAAGTTATGTTCTTGGCTGTTCAAATGTGTCAATGTTGGTGGGAATCAACTTTGAGTCCTAAATGCCAGACTTAGAACTAGTTTTCTGTTATGCAGGTTTTAGTTAACATAATATCAACTCGTGGAGTACTTGAACAAGGTGCATGCTTAGATGCGTTAATCTCGATAATGCTGGATTCGACTGCCAATCAAATGGTATTTTTATTCTTATAGCTTGTCGTAATTTATGGATCAAACTTCGGGAACGACAATTGAAGATCTCAACATGACTTCTGATTGTCTATCTCAAAATTTATTGGCCATAATTTCTTTTGTAGCTGGTTTCTGATTAAAGTTAGTTGTACCTTTTTGATATTTTGTTTTTATTTAATTGAAAAGCAGTCAGTATGTTGTTGTTTCTATCAATTTTGGTGAGGACGTAATATTGGTTTGAGTAGGCTCAGAAGAGGAAATGAGATTTTGGAATATGACTGATAAGATTTAGCCAATCAAGTTCACCTTACTAGGCCGAGAGCAGAGATGTTTCATTCTTAATGCTCTTCATAAATTTTGGCATAAATCTTGTCTGGACCTTGTAGCCAAAGAATCATTCCAGCATTTTAAACTGAACTTTGAGTGGTATAGTTTTTTGTATATTCATTAACGCCTGTGTACTTCGGTTTCCATTTACAAGGATTTTGAGGCATGTAATGGCATCGAGGAAGTAGCAGAGCTCATAAGGGACAAACAATTGGATGAAAATCTCAGGTATTTTTCTTTTCCTCGCTTCAATGCTTTCAGCATCTGTTATGTAAGGTGATGCAGTTCCTCTCTGATGGCAATGCCAAATCACCTTTTTCTTTCATTATGCTCAACACTCTGAGCTCTAGATTTGCTGTTTACACATACGGTAACTTCTTCACAGATGGCCAGCCGGTTTAGATTGAAGATTCTATGGAAAAGAGTTGGACATGAAGAATATTTTTCTTTAACTTCTCTCAACTTTGAAACCTTTTCTACTGCTGCAGTGCATTCCTCCAGATTTTTCTAACAAACACATTAGAGAGATTATCACTTTATTATATAATAAGTTCTGTCTTTGTTCCCGCGTCTCTCTCATTGCGAGCTCCACTCCCTAATCCTTCCCCTTTCTAGTGGTTGGGTCAATGTGTGTTTGTATTCATCCAATTCAGCAAATTGGACCATTTTTTAATTTTTGGAACTGACTTTTTAGTTCTTTCCAAATGATTATATTCTTGTTGAGTACTTGTGTGATACTTATTTTTAATAAATGATAAAGTAAGTAGTGTATGAAATCCCCCGTTGTTTGGGAAAGAGAATTTCTTACTCTTTATAATATTTCAATAGGGCTCTAATTGTATTATTAACTATTATTTTGGAATATAGGCCGTGTGGATTGGGCCTTGGGCCTTTTATTGGAGCGTTACAACTGGGCATCTTAAAAGTGAGTCAAGACAAGACAAATGTAGTGAGCTAAGAGTATAATTTTTTTTTAACAGTATATCAGTCAGGGAGATCTAAAATTGGGGAAAATGGAATGCTTACCTAAAGCAAGTTTCATTTGAATTGTACTCGAGTAACTTTTGGTCTTTGAAATAAAATATTTACAGCAGTTCTTTAAATGGTAGTCACATGATCGCAGGCTGGCGGTATTTCCTGCTTTCTTTTTCTAGACAACTCTTTTTGTGGTGGGGCTAATCAGTTTTAACCGGAGCACGACTCACCTTAACTTTTGATTGATCTAAAATATAAATTCTCCACTTCTTTCAACCCTAGTTTATTTGATCTAAAATATACCCTAGTTTATTTGATTCGATAAGCTTTTTGGAACCAATTGTGGTCATTAAGACTTGTGGTTAATTTTCCATAATCTCACTCTTGTTCAACCCTCTTTGGCAGGTTGAAATGTGGTGAGTTCCTATTGCTACTCATAGGGCATGTGAATGGGAGAGAAAAGCCTCCCTTGGCAGCCATACACGAAGACATAAGCCGACTTCTAGGAGAGAAATCTGCCTCCTTGATATGGGCAGCCAGCCAATTTGGCTCCACACTGGATCCCAAGGAAAGACTGACGGCTTTGCACATCCAAGCTGGAAGGGTGCTTGAGTCACTCGATCTGTACTAAGTCTTGACATCACTTTGCCTGTACTGAATTTAACTAGCGTAGGAATGTTGCTTTCAACCATTCTGGTGCTAGCAATGCTATTATGTTAAAGATACAAATAGAAAAAGCACAATTTATTTTATTTTATTTTTCAAATTTCCCCCCTGTTTTATCATGTTTGACTATTGGCTGAAAAGACTAAGTAATTAAGGAAGAATGTTTCAGAAGCTATTTTTGGAACTTTATCCTTATATTCTCTAGGATACAACATGGAGCATTTTTTTTTTCTTTGTTCATTCAAATTTTTGTTGCACTAAAGAGAAGTTGAGAACCCTAGTTTCATCTGAATGGTCAATTTATCTAAAATAGAATAAATTTCTTCAGCTCGGTTGTGAGATTTATCACTTGCAAGAAACACATGAATCTCATCTCTATCCTCAATCCAACTGCATCCTGGGCTCTTTTGCATTCCTCGAATGTTCATCATTTGTCTTGTTTTAGCTAGATCATCCCATCTCCCGGCATAAGCGTACAAGTTTGCTAATAGAACATAGTTTGCAGTATTATGCGGTTCCAACTCTATGAGCCGCTCTGCTGCCATTTCTCCTAATGCAACATTACCACAAACAACACATCCTCCAAGCAAAGCACTCCACATCACCAAATCAGGCTCCATGGGAATATTCTTGATAAGTTCATAAGCTTCGTTAAGCTGACCTGCTCCACTTAAGAGATCAACCATACAAGTATAGTGTTTTAATGTGGGTTTCACTTTGTAATATCCCATCATATCAAAGATTTCATGACCCGTTTCGACCGACGCGGCATGGACACATGAAGAAAGAACTGACAGAAAAGTCACCTGGTCTGGTCTAAAACCCTCTTTCAACATTTTCTGAAATAATGCAATTCCCTCATCCCCACGTCCATGCATGGCATAAGCTGTAAGCATGGCATTGTGAGAAACCAAATTAGGGTTCTCAATCCTGTTATAAGCCTGCAAAGCGTGTTTTATACTTCCACATTTTGCATACATGTCCAAAAGTGCTGCTCCAATGTGGATATCTGATTCATAACCAAATCTGATTGAATGTGCATGAACCTGCTTGCCTCGCTCAATTGTGGCCAACCTTGAGCATGCCGTTAAAATCATTCCAACGGTGTATATATCAGGCCTCAAATTTGAAGTCTGCATTTCTGCAAACAGTTTCATGGCTAACTCATAATGGCCATTTTCCACATAACCGGCGATAATACCATTCCATGTATATGCATTCAGCTCAAAACCATCTGCTTTCATCTTTGGAATAAGATCTTGAATATGTTCTTTCTTATTGCAGTATGCATAGCCAGATATTAGAGCATTCCAAGTTGGTGTATCCCTTTCTTTTACTTCGTCAAAAGCCATTTGAGCTGCTTCTAAGTGTTGGCATTTGCAGTACATTTCCACTAGAGCTCCACCCACAAAGGTGTTAGATTGCAGACCTCTGACAATGGCATGAGAGTGTATTTCCTTCCCCAGTCTCAAATTTGCCATATCGGCACAAGCACTAAGAGTGCTTCCTAGAGTAAACGAATCAGGTTCAAACCCTTCCATCAGTACATCTCGAAACAAACTCAAAGCTTCATCAAACATGAAGCTATCTGCATATCCTGATATCATGGAGTTCCAAGAAATTATATCCTTCTTGATGCCAGCTAGCTCCATCTGATCAAACAGTTCCTTGGCCTTGGAGATGTCACCATTCTCGAAATACCCGACGATCATTGTATTACATATGACACAATTTTTAAAGGAATGCCTTGAAAATATGTTGGAAGCACTCCCCATATCAGCACACCTCCTGTACATGTCAACTAATCCATTCACAGTGAAAGGGTTAGACATAAGCCCATGTCTAGTTATATAGCCATGGAGTTCTTTGCCAAGGCTTAGCTTCTGTAGTCTAGCACAAGCTGGAAGAACACTTGCTAGAGTTCGCGCATTTGGTTGAAATCCTGCAGCCTGCATCCTGTAAAGCAGCTCAATGGATTGCTCATCATAACCATTCTGTGAAAACCCTCCAATAACTGCACTCCAAGTGACAAGGTTCGGCATTAAATTATCCAAAGACATTCTTTCCAGAAACTCCAATGCCTCGTAGACCAAACCGTTGGCAGCACAAGCTGCGACCAAAGAATTCCATGAAACACGGTCCTTCTTGGGCATCGTTGTTAAAACCTTCTTGGCATCATCTAAGCTGTCACATTTGCCATACATATCTATCAGAGCATTACCCACATAAATATTTGAAGCAAACTGATTCTTCACCGCAATCCCATGTAACTGTCTTCCTAGTTCTACCATGCTAAGACCACTGCAAATCTTATAGACCACCGGAAACACGAAAAACTCTAAAGCAATGTCCGCTAGTTGTAGTTCTCGAAAAAGCAAAAGGGCTTCTTCAAAGAACTCATTATCCACATGGACACTAAGAATGGCAGTCCAAGAATACATATTTCTAAGCGGCATTGTTTCGAACAACCAATTCGCGTGTTCCAAACATTTACATCTCCCATACATCTGGAGCAACTTGGTTTCCACAAACTCGTGCCCATGAAACCCAGATTTCACTGCGTGGGCATGTATCTGTTTCCCCAAAATTGGGCATTTACAATGTTCAAGAAGCGAAGCATATGCGTTCGAATCCACCGGCTTATCAAGGGTGGGGAGGCGAGTATGCTTGGTAGGGAGAGTAACGTGCCTGTGTAGGTGAGCAGGTGCAGGTGTCTGAAACGAAAGGGTAGATACTTTGATAGGGCTGTTCGAATCAAGCAGTGGTGGCGATGGTGGCAATGGGTGAGCGACGGGTTCCAGAAAGTGAGAAGCCATTTTCTTTTGGGAATCGCTTGTGAATCGTGTGACGTGACGGCTGCCTCTGCTTCCTGCCAAGTGCCAACGCTATAAACATGTAGGTTTCCAAACGCCAAAAATGTATTAAACATTTTTTTTTATTAAAGCAGATGTATTAAACATTTTACCATTATCTTAATACAATATTTTTATTTCTGAAGTTAAACTCATTAAAACTAAACAAAAATTTCAAAAAATTATTATTTTATTAAAGAGCCGTGTAACTTTTCTCTCTTTTTTAAAAATAATTGTGTAAAACTTGGTAAAATATTTCTACGACAAAAACCTGTTTTTGCGAAGATTTGGATATAGAAATTGTTTTACTCCTCACATGTAACTAGTAAGAAAGTCACTGAAAATAAAGTCTCAAATAATAAAATTGTCGCTAAAAATAATTCTCAACCATATAATAGAGAAAGAATAGCAAAACCGAAGAGGGTGAGTAAGGGAACTAGATACAAAAAGAGAAAAGAGAGAAGCAGACAGAGAGAGTTATAGAGAGAGAGAGAGAGAAACTCACTGACAAAGTAAGGAGGCGACGGCGCGACAACAAATAAAAGGTGTGAGGATGGATGACGAGGACTTCATAGAGAAGACAGATAGAGAGCGTATTATTAGGCTATATGGGAAATAAAAGTAAGGCAGGGGAGTGTTACCCTTGTTCTCTCTCCGTCGGATCCGTCCATCTTTTTCTTCCTCATTCTTTGCATTTTGCCATATAAATTTAGAGGGTGATTGGCAACAGCATATTGTTGCACACCTGTACAACCCCCTCACGTGCATATATTATTATCATTATTTTTCCTTCAAATAGTTGGTGTGCAACTATTGTTCCCTTTTATTTTTCTATATTTTTAGATTATTTTGTTTTCATTTTAAAGTGAAAAGATCCCGAATTACAAAATATTTTATCCAATACTAGTTTGATCGTGAATTCATTTTGAATTGCAACTATATATCTACTTCCTGTTAGTTTTTAACTTTTTATGTATTAAAGTTTAGAGCGGTATTATTCTATTATTCGAGTAGCATTGTTGCAAGTTACGTTAAAATTATTATTATTATATTTTATAAACATTTTTTAAAAATATAAAAATATCAATATACTTATAATTACTTTTTTAAATATTAATTAAAAAAATTAAAATATATGAGATATGGAAATGAGGTGTTAAAATAGTATTACTCTAAAGTTTATCTATCTATCTTAAAGTACAATATTTTCAATGATTCTTTCACTTCTTTGTTAGGTGCATGTTTGAGACTGTGGTGAAAAATACAACTTATAATTTTAGTGTTTATAACTTATAGTTGAAATAATAAGTTTTAAAAATAAAAATTTATGCAACAACACGGAAGAGATTGGGTGATTTAGGAAACGGTTAAGGAACGGTTACGATATTCTCTTCTCTCGTGTTAGAGGTGAAGGTTTTCACCTTGTTCGACTAGATAAGGTGGTTGATTCTCCTAAGGGGTGGCAGTGTATTTTACAAATGGAAGAACTATAGGAAACATTGAAGAAGATAATGTTGAATGATGAAGATAAGGTGGAGATTGAGATTGATACGGATGATATTGAGGAACTTCATACTTGTGCATGTCGCAGCCATGTCAGTAAACTTTGCATGGACCGTAAGATCAATCTAGATATCATAAGGCACATGCTGTTGAAAGTTTGAAATGTTGACCCCTCTGTTTTGATTGAGCAAATTCAAGATAACGTGTTGTCCTTTACGTTAACATCTATTGCTGACAGGGATAAGGTTTATGAAAACTGTCCATGGCTATTTGATAATGCAGTGCTAGTTCTGCGTCAAATAGATATGCATGTGTAACCTCATCTGTTCGATTTCTCTACTGAAGTGTTCTGGCTGCAACTTCATCACCTACTAATGGTATGTATGACAACTTGCATTGGGAAGCAGATTGGAGATTCAGTAGGGAAAGTTATGGTGGTTGAAGATCTAGCTGAAGGTATAAAATGGGGTTGACCTCTCCGTGTTCAGGTTGAACTTGACCTGTACAAACCTATTACAAGGGGGAGGATGATCAGGTATAACCGAACTAACATGTGGTTGTTCCGGCGGCTCACCACCTGTTGTTAAGGGTGCAGGGCAATTTTGCACATGGTTATGGAATCAAGTAGTAGGGGGCGAAAAGGCTTGACTTTGAATAAGGAAGCTTTCAGCCCGGCTTCATCTGCAACACTACACGGCGGTCCTAAGTTGTGCTATGGGTTGGCGACGACCAAATGTAGTTCTCTGACAGTCGGCCCTTGTGATATGGCAATTAACCATATAACTGAAATGGTTATGGACGAGGAGAGGGCTTTTGGACATTGTGGGCTAGACCTGGTGGTTTTGGGCCACTCACTAAGGAAGGCTTTATGTCTGATGTAGATGGGCCTATTTTAAGTTCCGCATGTCAAGTTGCCCCGAAGGCCCAGTTAGCCTACATAGAGCATTGGGACAAGGATCTAGAGGATCGTGACCAAGGGCTTCATTCTCTGGTTCCTTCGAAATCCTTTGCTAAAAAGGGGATACTTGCTGTTAAGTCTCAAAAGGGAGATGCTCCTCAAAGCTCTTCCAATACTGCACTACAACGTGATTCACAGAGAAAGGATGTGACCAAAAGCAAATGGAAGCTGCAAGCATGTCAACTTCAAATTCGAGGTCAGTCTCTCTCTACTTCCTCTAAAAAACGTCCTCTTGATATGGTCATTTGCAATGAAAGTGAGGAAGATGTTTCTAATAAACAAAAAGTGGTGGAAGGAAGTCTTAAGGGGCATACTGATGATTCGGCGGTGGTTGGTGACCAGCACCCCCGAGCACCATGAATCTGCTTTCTTGGAACTTTCGAGGGCTTGGAAACCCTCAGTCAGTTTAGGATCTTTAAATTTTAGTAAAGAAGAAGTCTCCTAGGGTAGTGTTTCTAATGTAAACTCTACTTAGTTCCTTTAAGATGGAGGGTTTGAAGAAAAGATTAGGATTTGTTAATTGCTTTTGTGTAAACCCGATGGGCCGTAGTGGAGGCTTGATCCTAATGTGGAAAGAGGATGTGGATCTAGAATTTTTTTAATTTCTTTATTAATCACATTAGTGCTTGGGTGCTGAATCTAGTATCTGGTATCAAAGTGTTATAGACAGGCTTTTATGGTGTTCCTGACACTAGTAAGTGTTCTTACTCCTGGAATTTGCTAAGTAGACTGAATCTTGCCTGTTACCCTTGACTTATTATGGGAGATTTTAATGAGATACTCATTTCTTCGGGGAAAGTAGGGGGGAAAGCTCGTTTTGAACAACAAATGTTTGGTTTCAGACATGCAGTAGGTTGCAATGGGTTATATGATGTAGGCTGCAAGGGAAACCCCTTCAGATGGAGTAACAGATATTCGTTGCAAACATTCACTAAAGAAAGACTTGATAAGGTGCTGATTAATAAACATTGGGCCTTTACTTGCACTTGGGTAGATGTGACGCTCTCAATTTACATTCGTAATTTAACGCAAATTGAAGTGTCAAGGCAAGTAACGCTAGGCTACTCACCACTGTACTTATCGAAATTTAATGCATGCATCTAGACTCACTAGTACATGCAATGCAAATCACAGCGAAAAAGTTCTGACTAAAAATTAATTTTTAGTGATCACATGGTAGTATAAAAACCACAACAACATTTTATCCTTACATACATTGTTGCCCAGATGACTAACACAATAAGGGGGGTGAATTGAGTTGTATTTAAAAAAATAACAATTATAAATCAAATATACAATATAAAATATAAACAAAATATGAAACAGTAATAAATATAAAGAGTAAGGGTAAGAGAGAAGCAAACTCAATATGTTAACGAGGTTCGGCCCTACTGCCTACGTCCTCGCCTCAAGCTACTCCTTGAGGATCCCCGAATTCACTATTCAATCTCTTTCAGGTGGAAATAGAAACCTATTACACCTTTGAACAACACCGCTACAAAGGATCCGTGTAGAACACTCTATACACTTGTAATCACCTTACATGTGGTGATTCAACTATTCCCTGTGTAGAACACTTTCTACACGCACAAGGGTGTTATACATACCCTTTTACTGATACAAGAATTGATAGTGGGTAGGCTATCAGAAAACACTCCTCAATGAGTGAAATAAAAACAATACATCGCAAACTATATCTCTCAAAATGAATAAGAGTTAAGGCTCAATACTTAGAGAAGAAAGAATAAAAGTTTTGAATGAATGTTGTATGCTCTTGGTATTATGAATGTGAAGCTCTCAAATGATCTATTTATAGGCATATGAGACTTCATATTCAAATTTAAAAAGATTTACATGTCAAAGACATCATCAATCATTTTTCAAAAATTTCAAACCTAATCTTTTTACTTTTTGTATGTGACAAAAGGAGCACACTTTACTTTTCAAAAATTTTAAACCTAATCTTTTACTTTTTGCATATGACAAAAGGAGTACACTTTACTTTTCAAAATTTTCAAACAAAGACATCTACTTTTTGCATAAGTCAAGAAAAACATCTATCACTTTTAAAAATATTCAAATAAAACATGCACATGTGAAAGATGACAATCAATCATCTTAATATTTTCAAAATTCAAACCTTTAATCATGTCATGCACATGTGAAAGATGACAATCAATCATCTTTTAAAATTTTAAAATTTAATTTTCAAAATATTCATGCACATGTGGAAAATATATTTTAATACTTTATGATAAAATATTAATTTTGAACCTTAAACCTAATTTCGAATTTTAAGAGATTTACAACATTACTCTATGACTTTAATGTGAACTTGTTCCCTTCTTGCTCATACTTGGTTCCTTGATGTGCTTGATTCTATTGTGTGGACAACTTGAACTTGAGACTCCTTTATTTTTTGAATTCATTTGTTATCATCAAAATTCATGTGTAGATTTATAATTACACGAAACTTGAAATCTTGGGTTCAACATACATAATCCATTTAGTTTTTCTCATATACAAACTTATCAAAATTTAACTTAAGACCGCCTAAGCTCCTTCTTCACTTTGGGAAACTCTTTTTCCATGCCGATGCCAGTTCCTACTACTACTAATTGAGTCAAAATTTCTACAGAAAGAGAGTACTTCGGGGACCCCTCAAGGTTTTACCGGGTGTCTCAAGTAACTGGGACCTAACCCATGACCATCATCCAACCCTGTGACCAAATCAAATTCCATAAAAGGAAAGAAACATACAAGAATGAGATTTTTCTTGAAAATCTCAGTAAGTACACACGTAATTTAATAAAAATATAGACATTATAAAATAATTACATACAAACCAGACAGTCAGAGTATGCATTTATGGCATATTTCATGTGACTCATGCATGACTTAGACTTATTTCTTATGTGGACCTACATTGATATATTTCTTTTCTGGACAAATTTATACCATGCATGAACTTTTATTATTTCCTTAAAATTCTTATTCTTATAAATCTTTATTTATATCCACTATTATTACCCGTAGTTAGGTCATGCCACTATTATTACTCGTGATCGGGCCATGCCACTATTATTATCCGTGGTCGGGCCATATCTATTTTCGAACCTCGACAGACGTTACGTATCACCATCCCTGCCAGCACGTCAGTCATATGGGCATTACGTATCACCGTCCCATCATGACATGACTAACTTATTAATCTTTTCACTTGTAAAATTTTCTTAACGTATTTTCTTATATCAGACGTTATGACGACACTTATATATGACAAAATACAATATATGTATAAACTTAGACTTCTGACATGCATGTTTCATGTCTTCATAATTCATAGAACATATAAAAATATGTCACAAGAACATATATCATATATACATGCATATACGTTACATAAATTTGTAACGTCAAAACTTAACGAATAATACTTAAACAATTAAATAAAATATTATAATATTATAAAACTAAGGCTGGACGAAGATTATAGTGGATTAAATATTATTTATATATTTATTTAGCTTATTCAACTCAAGCCAAATTTTATATATTTAGCATATCAAAATTTTCTTTAATCAACTTATTCATATTAAATTATCTTTCTTAGTATTTCTTTAATAGTTTTTAGCAAAATGATTCTTGAAAATTTTTCAAGTAAATTAGAATTTCTGAACTTACCATAATTATTAAATATCATCAAATAATTAAAATCAAGTCAATGCCTACTATGATAAATTCAGTTCTGCCACTTCAATCTTACTTTCGTCTTTTATTGAGTCCTTATCTCTTAAAACTCAAAATATAAAAGTTGTAGATATTTCTCTTAGATTTTCATAACCTCTTAAATTATTCAAATCCGATATAAAACGAATAAGTTACGTCCGATTTATCAAAATGTGTCAAATCTGCCAATAATAACCCTATTAAGAACGAAATTTGCTAAAATTGATTTATCATTTTCTTCCAAATCAAGACCTCACATTTTCAGTTAATCTTCTTCATATAACATCATAGAATAGATTTATAAGGTCTCATAATTTTTCTAACATTTTTCTATAGTAAAAATCACTCTAAAATTAAATATATTTTAATTTAACATATAAATAAAGATTAAGTTCAAATAAATATAAAACATAATCCAATCACCAAATCACTTATTCTATACCAAGATTAAGTTAATATATGCACTTATAGATTTTCTCCAAACTTGAATTGATTATAGAACCAAGTCCTTGTAATAATTCCTCAAGATTACTCAAATGACTCACTTAGGAATTGTTTTGAGCTTAATGGGTTACACTACAACATATTTAATTTTTTGCCACTAACTTTTTTACTACAGTAAACAACTTGTCACAATAAGTCACTTTTATTCACCATATTTATGTTGCAGTTAATAAGATAAGTTTGTGTCAATAATACTTACTTATATCTACAAAAAATTATTGCCACAAATAAAAATGTAGATAAAAATTATTTTTGATCAAAAAATGAATCAAATGTCACGTTTTTGTCTTGCCACAATTACTCATTGCAACAAAAAAAAAATTGTGGCCATAATTTTTTCTCAGGAAAAACATATTGCAGGAAATAGTAACTTGTGGCGAGTTTTTTAAAAACAAACCCCCCGATGACTCATCTCCCCCGAAAAATAAAAACCCCTAATTTCGCTCTCTTGCCTACGCTCTCTCTCTCTCTCTCTCTCACTAACGTTGTGTTGCTGCCTCTTCCCACGCTGTCGTGCCTCTTATAAAGTGAGTATCTCTCTCTTTCTCTTTCTTGATACGCTTTCCCTTTGTTAGGAACCCTAGATGCTCACTTGCAAAACACACGAATTGAGATAGAAGTGAAAGTTATTTGTGCATTTAACCTCTGTGTATGTGCCATTATCCTTAGGAAATATGAGGTCTTAACAGTCTGTCCCTCTCTCTGTTCGTATCTCTTTTCCTCTCTCTGTTCGTTTCTCTCTCTAATTTTTGTCCCTTTTAGTTTGCATTTCGTGAATGAAAATAGAGGATTAGGATTTCAAAGTTGCAAAGATTTGTGATTCTCAAGATTATGACCTAAGTTGATGGTTTGGGTATTGAGTATTTGCGGGAAAGGATGATGATGTGGGGATTTGAGAATTTTGGGTTTTTAGGGTTTCGGTGTTAAAGAATCATAGTTTGCTGAAAGGAAACCACACTTCCCTATAATCTTAGCGGGAGTAATTGCTGAAATGAATTGGGGAGTTCTTTCAATTTGCTATCCCTTCTACTATAATGATTTGGTAATTGCTATTACCTTCTCTCGTTCAAATGTGGTGTTTATATTTTTTCTGTGATATATCATTATTCTCTGATGTGTTTTTCTCTGTTTATTCATTTTATTTTTTCATTTTAATAAAATCTGATGTGTTTTTTCATACGCTTAATTAAAGCTTATTAACTTTTGGTGCATAGGTGGCTTTTTTCATTCGATATGCTTATTATTTTTTATTTTACATCTTGATTTCTGGACTGCCCCAATTAATGAACTATGCAAACTATTTGCAGTGTTATTTGTGCAGGAAGAGAAGGTCTGATATAGTAAATCAGATATTGAAGTTTGCCTGAACTCATAATTGATAGGTATATATACATGCTCTGATCATACATTTAGTTGAGGGTATTTGTTCAAATATCTAATATGTAAATATGTTGTCCAGATGACTAACATAAGAGGGAGATGAATTGAGTTATATTAAAATATTAACACTTAAAAACCAAATATACAATATAAAATATAAACAATATACGAAGTAGAATGAAATATAAATAGTAAGGGTAATAAGAAATAAACTTAGTATTTTAACGAGATTCAGCCCCACTGCCTACGTCCTCGCCTTAAGTTACCTCTTGAGAATTCCAAATTCACTATTTAATCTTTTTTCAGGTGGAGATAGAAATCTATTACACCTTTGAACAACACCGCTACAAAGAATCTGTATAGAACACCCTTTTATATTTGCAATCACCTCACACTTAGTGATTCAACTATTCCCTGTGTAGAACACATTCTACACACACAAGGGTTATACACACCCTCTTATAAATACAAGAGCTGATAGTGGGTAGATTATCAGAATACACTTCTAAATGAGTGAAATAAGAACAATACAGCGCAACTTATATCTCTCTAAAAATGAACAAGGATTAAGATACAAAACTTAAAGAATAGAGAATGAGAGTTTTGAAATAATGATGCAAAACTTAGCAATTGATGAGTAAGCTCTTGTTATGATTTTTGTAAAACTCAAGTGAGCTATTTATAGGCAAATGAGTCTTCATATTCAAATTTAAAAAGGTTCACATGTCAAATAAGAGCACTATTCATTTTTCAGAAAATTCAAATAAAAAACATATCCTTTTTATAATTGTCAAAGATAACTCCATTCATTTTTTAAAGAAATCAAACTCAATCTTTTACTTTTCATACATAATAAAATGAGTATGATTTATTTTTCAAACCAAATTATTTTCTTTTTGCATATGTCAAAAAAATACACAACTACCCTTCAAAATTTTCAAACAAAATCATTAATATTTTGCATTTGTCAAAAAAATACATAACCATTTTTCAAAATTTTCAAATAACACATGCATATGTCAAAGATGACAATCAATCATCTTACAAATTCAAATTTTTATACTTATGTGGAAAAAAAAATTCGAAATTAAATATTTTAATAAAGTTATACAAGTGTAAAAAATGCAATTTGATATTTTATGAGAAAATATTAATTTTGAGTATTAATCCAATTTCAAATTTTAAGAGATGTACAAAATTACTCTATGAATTTCATTTGTAGACTTATTATTTTTCTTACTTATGCTTGATTTCTTGATGTGCTTAGTTCTCTTCATGCATAGACAACTTGAGCTTAACTTTTGAATTTATTTGTTATCATTAAAATTTATACATAAAATACGAGACTTGAAATCTTGGATTCTACAATCTCCCACTTTTTGATTATGACAAATACTTAGTATAAATTTACGACCCGCAGTAATACTTAAACTCCCCCTGAAAATATACGTTAGTTTTTCAAGTAAAATATAAATATGATTCTAGCATATATTACAGGGTAGTATAATAATAGTATAAGACTTATCCCCCTTTTAGCATCATTAAAAAGGAACCACAATTGGTTTCAGTAAGATTTCTTCCCGCAATAACTAATAACCAAATAAAACGGTGCGTTAGTAGAAATTATAGATAATTGAGTAATTGGAGCTACTTGTGTCCGGCTAAAGCTGCAAAAGCTGAGGTCTAACTTTATCGTCTCGGTACAGAAGAAGACTCAAATTTGCTTGATGTTGTTGACAAATTAGATATTGCAGATATTTAAAGTTGAATAATTGGAGTCATCTATGTCCACCAAAAGTTGCAAAGGCTGCAAGTCTAGCTCTGGAAATTCGGTGCGGAAAGAGATTCAAATTTGCTTGATGTTGTTGACAAACGAGATCTTGTAGAAATTTGAAAGTTTTCGATTTCTGTTTAAATGACTATTTTCATCCATCGAGTACTCACAAGAAAAATCTCTCATTCCTCATTGATCAAGTATCTGTATATCCAAAACAACAGAATGACGGAGAAAATTTCTTCTGGTGATCTTCTAAATTTGAACCAAGAACCGTCTCAATGAGTCATCTCATTCGTCTCATCCAGCATATCTTGTAAGTTTGATTAAGTAAGATTTGAAAAGATGATAGTGTATCTTGTTCTTATTTCCGTCTCTATAAGATCAATTTTTAACTTTTTCTAAATTACATCAATTTTTTTTCTCATTTTTACAATTCGCCTGCATTATCATTCTATAAATTTTTAATGGCTCGTCAATTTTCCTTTAATATTTCTCGTAATCAATCTATTTCTGCATCTGTTGTAGGTGCCATGAAACAACAAGAGACTGATTTGGCTAATAAATCAAATCGTGACGCTATTTATAAGCCTGTGGGTCTCGAAACTCGATATTCATCATCCATTATTGTTTTTTTTGTTCGATTGCAGTCCAAAACTTACGAAATTGAGAAGTTTAGAGACTTTCTCTGTACTTCAACGGCTTCGTTTATGAGTCAAACAGAAAAATAGTAGAGTTAAAGCAACAGAATAAAGATTTAAAATCATTGCTTGCCTCTTAATTTCGACTACCTAATCCTTTAGATGAGAATAACATGTCGATCTATGAAAAGCAAATGCAGTTGAAAGATGAGGCTAGAAGTCTCAAGTTTTTGTAAGTCATTTGAAATAATGGAATAAAAATATTCAACTGATTTTTATGATATGCATCATTCATATTTCTCTTCTCATCATGCATAATCTATCTTTTGGTAGGGGTTTTGTGAAAATGACTGCCAATTATTCGTGTGTGCTTGTGAATTCTAATACAATATCTCCCTTCTACACATGATCTCTAAGAAAATGATATCTAATTTCAATATGCTTAGTTATAGAATGTATATTTGAAAGACTTATAGCACTTGTATTATCACATTTGATTGAAATGTGATTGTACATAAGTTTAAAATCCTCAAGCTGTTGTTTTATATAAAAAATTTGAGTACAACAACTACCTGTAGTAACATACTCTGCCTCAACAGTAGATAATGCAACATAATTTTACTTTTTACTAAACCATAAAATGAGTGCATGATCTAAAAAATGACATGTTCCACTAATATTTTTTCAATCAACTTTGCAACCAGTATAATCTGCATTTGAATAACTAATAAGATAAAAAAAAGTGTGCTTAGGATACCATAACTTGAGGTCAATGGTACCGGTAAGATATTTAAAAATACGCTTAACTATAATCAAATGAGATTGTTTTGGAGATGATTGAAAACGTGCACATAAACATACACTGAACATAATATCAGGTCTACTAGCTGTCAAATATAATAAACTACCAATCATACCTCGACAGACTTTTGAATCAACTGGCTTATCGCTTTTATCTTTATCAAGTTTGGTGGTTGGACTCATTGGTACTCCAATTACCTTCGCACATTCCATCTCAAAATTTTTGAGTAACTCTTTGATATATTTTGACTGATTAATGAATGTTGCACTTTTTGCTTGCTTGATTTACAATCCGAGAAAGAAATTAACTTGACACATATTTTCAATAGTAGCACCAAATATTATATCATCTATATAAATTTGAACTAGAAGAATATCATCTTATTCATATTTGATGAAAAGAGTTGTATCAATTTTTCCTCTTGAAAAACCTTTTTCAATCAAGAAACCACTAAACCTTTCATACCAAGCTCTAGGAGTTTATTTGAGTCCATATGAAACTTTTATGAGCTTAAAAACATGATTATGAGAGATATGATTTTCAAAATCTGGAGGTTGGTCAACATATACCTATTCATTTATAAAACTATTTAAGAAAGTACTTTTAACATCCATTTGAAAGAATTTGAAATCTTTATAACATGCATATGTAAGTAATATTTGAATAGCTTCTAATTTTGCGACAGGTGCATACGTCTCATCATAATCAATTCCTTCCTCTTGATTGAAACATTGGCCTACAAATCGAGTCTTATTTCTAGTGATGATTCCGTACTCATCATTCTTATTTCTAAAAATCAATTTTATTCCAATAACAGCATGATCTTTGGGTCTAGGAACAAGTGTCCAAATATCATTTCTTTCAAATTGATTTATCTCTTCTTGTATAGCAAGAATCCATTATTCATCAAGCAGTATTTCATCAATATTTTTGGATTCAATATGAGATAGAAAAGTAGTGTGATTGTAAATATTTCTAAGAGATGATCGAGTACTTACACCTCGTGAAGATTCTCTTAGAATTTGTTCCATTAGATAATCTTTCACATGTTTTCACTGTTTGGTTGCATCTTGTACTAAGTTTTGATGATCTTTCTTGATATCTCCATGTTGGACTTCTTCCATTATATTCTTTTTATTGAGATTAGAACTATTTGTATTATTTGTACCTTTTATTCCCATAATCTTCCCTTTTGAATTATTTTCAAATGTCACGTGTTTTCTTCTTTAGAAGTGAGGTCAATGAATTTAGTTTTGTTTTCTGTCATGTGTCTTGAGCATCCGTTGTCTAAAAATTATTTACTTTTACCTGTAGAGGATTTCATACATACCTACAAAAGTAATTAAAAAAAAATTCTTGATACCCAAGTTTTTTGGATCTTTTATTTATTAGTATTAGAAAAAATAAGATTCTTTGGTACCCATATAATCCTAATAGTCATTGTATGTCTTCTTCTATTGCAGAAATTACAAAAAAATGTGACATATTTAAAAATCTTGAGTGATAATATTTTTCTTTAAAAAAGTTATTTTTATGAAAAGAATTTTGAAAATCTGATTTTGATTTAGTCAGTTTATCAAAGAAAATTTTATAGGGTTTGAGTTTTTCTTTTAGCATGTATCTGTTGCCCAGATAACTAACACAAGAGGGGGGTGAATTGGGTTATTTTATAAAAATTAACACTTATAAATCAAATACACAATATAAAATATAAACAGAATATAAAGTAGTAAGAAATGTAAGGAGTAGGGTAAGAAAAAACAAACTCAGTATTTTTACGAGGTTCAGCCCCACTGCCTACGTCCTCGCCTCAAGTTACCCCTTGAAAATCCCAAATTCACTAGTCAATCTCCTTTAGGTGGAGATAGAAACCTATTACACTTTCGAACGGTGCAGCAGCACCGCTTCAAAGAATCCGTGTAGAATACCCTCTACACTTCCAATCACCTCACACTTGGTGATTCAACTATTCCCTGTGTAAAACACATTCTACACACACAATGGTTATATGCACCCCCTTACTGATACAAGAGTTGATAGTGGGTAGACTATCAAAGTACACTCCTCAATGAGTGAGATAGAAACAATACAGCGCAACCTATATCTCTCTAAAAAAGAACAAGAATTAAGACTCAAAATTTTAGAAAATAGAGAATGAGAGTTTTGCAAGAATGATGCAAAACTTAGGAATAAATGTGTAAGCTCTTGTTGTGTTTTTTACAAAACTCAAGTGAGCTATTTATAAGCAAATGAGTCTTCAATTTCAAATTTGAAAAGATTCACATGCCAAACTTAGAATGATTACGAGATAAAGTGGATGCAAAACACAAGCACTCAAAAACTCTAAGATGAGAATAGCTTGGTGTTTTTTAGAATAAAATCTCCTTTGGAGATTTTTCAGATAATAGAGGAGAAGGTGTCGTATTTATGAGATGGGTTGTTGTCAAAATACACTCACTCCAGAAAACAAATGGTAGGTTTGGATGAAATCTCAGGGATCTTGCTACATCTAATAGGTTTTGGTGTTTAGTCTCAATTACACCATTTTGTTGAGGTGTAACAACACATGTTTGTTGATGTAGGACTCCTTTAGAAGAGTAAAAGTCTAGCATATTAAACTTAACCCCTCTATCAATCCTAATTGTTTTGATATGATTATCAAATTGAGTCTCTATGAGCTTAAAAAATGACTGAATGAAAAGGCGAGTATCTTATCTGTTTTTCATTAGATATACCTAAGTACATCGTGAGTGCTCATCCATAATTGTAAGAAAATATCTAAAATCAGCAAAGGACTTTGAAAAAGGACCCAAATGTCAAAATGTATCAAATCAAAAAAAAAATTTACTCATAGAGTGACTGACATTGAATGACAACCTTTTATGTTTTGCTAATGGATAGATATTACAGTTGAGATTCGAAGAAGAATGTATATCATGAATGAACTTCTGTTGTGTTTGGATTTTATTCAGAGAGGGATGGACTAGCCTAAAATGCCAAAGATCAAATGATGAAAAGTTCACAGCAGAATATGAATTGACAGAAAGTGCACTAGAGTTCATAATAGGAGCTTGCAGTAAGTATAGACCACCCACTCGCTTAGTCACTCCAATCGTCTTTCATGAGTGTAGGTCTTGTATAAAATAAAAATCAGAGAGAAAAATGAAACAATAAGAGCTTTATGTTAGTCTTTTGATAGAAACGAGATTAAATAAAAAAGATGGGACATATAGAACATTATGAGGGATTAAGGAATTTGAAAGCTTGACAGATTCAACATGTGTGACAGGAACACATGTTCCATTTGGCAATTCTACTAAAGTATTCAAAACTGAATGAGTTGTAGTGAAATAAGAAATAGAGTTGATCATATGATCAATAGCACCACTATCAATTATCTAGAAATTTGTTTGTTTAAGGACAAGATTAGGTGAATGAATCATATTTGATAAACTCAAAGAATTTGAGTCAGATGATGAATGTGAAACAACATTCATTGCAGTAGGTTGAGTAGTTTGGGATGATATTTGAAGATGGGAAAGAAGTTGTTGGCATTGTTCTTTATTAAATGTAAAAGAAGGTGTTTGATTAGTAGAATCTGAAGCCATAGATGATTCAGCAAAATTAGTGGGAGAAAAGAAACTTGGTAAGCATAAGATGTCTTGGTTCTTGGATTTTGTCGATACCTAGGTGGATATCCATGTAATTTGTAATAGCGATTAACAGTGTGCCCTATAAGTCCATGATGAGTGCAAACAGGTCTGGAACGTTCCTTCTAATAGGTCTTGACATTGGTGGTTGCAGCAAGAGCAGTGTCATTCTTGCTGAAGAATGCAACAAATTCAATGATCATAGATGATCTTACTACTTTTCTTTGTTTTTCTTTTTACAAAGTGAGAGACAAAACTCTGTCAATGGATGGCAATGGATCTATTAACAGAATTTGATCTCTAATATGTGTGAAAGAATCATTCAGATTCATCAAAATTTGAACAACATATTCTCTTTTATGTTGATCAATGACATTTTTTAAAGCCTCACACGAACCACTAGGATTGCAAGAATAACTAAGGATTGGCTTCATAGTAGAAAACTCATCCTATAGAGCCTTTAGCCTTGTATAGTAAGCACTTACGGAAGATTGATCTTGAACAAGAGAATCAAGATCTTTCTTTAGTTGAAAAAGACTTGGCCCATTACCTTGTGTAAATTTGGTCTTCAAATTCCTCTAGACTTGTTCAGCAATTGACAATTTGATGACACTGGTTGCAATTTCTTGTGTAAGTGAATTTAGAATCCACGAAAGAACCATATTGTTGCATCTGAACCACAAAATATACAGTGGATTAGAATGATTTTCAAGGAAAGAAAATGTGCCATCAACAAATCCAATTTTGTTTTTGGCATTGAGAGTAGGAAGCATCGATCTACTTTATGTGTAGTAATTATCACCATTTAGCGGTTGGGAAACCATTATTGAACCCAAACCTTCTCCACGGTGAAGAAAGTAAGTATTTAAGAAATCCTCGAACAAGAAAATATTTGTTAGGTTTGTGGAAGAAGAATTGTAAGGATTGCAAACGGAAGTCAAATTCATTTCTCCTAATACCATATCTAGATTAGAGAAAATTGGAAAGACTTTTTATGAAAATAGAGGAGAAACAACAAAAGAAGAGAGAAAACTCAAAATTGTATTCTGAATCTCGATAGTCATTTAACATGAAGCGAACTCTATGCATACACATACACGAATAAGTATCTAATATAACTAATTTAGATAATTTTACACGTATCTACTCTACAACCTTTATAATATTTTTTGACTTAATACAAACCATTTCACTATTATTTACAAACCATTTCATGCACAATTAGTCACAAATATCTTATCTCATCTCATTTCCCATACTAGGCTTATGTCTCTCAACTTAAATATTCAATAAATACTATAAAATTCTCTTTCTTTATTTATTTATATCTATTATAGTGTTGGGAATATAGTTCTTATAAAGAAATTCCGGAATGCAAGGCCTTGGTGAGAAAGTTAATAGTAGATCACCATATATATAATATAATATATTAGGGAGGAGTAACGTGTAAAACACATTTTCCTAATTTAGTAAAGCGGTTATTTTTAAGAAATGATATGGTTTTTATAAAAAAAAAAAAAAATCAATCAATAATGTAATGCATAGAAGAAAAAAATATAAATTCTAACAAATATTTGACGGGTAATAAAATGAAAATATTTTAACAACAAAAGACTTATAGAAAAATAAATTATAAACTAATGTGAAGTGATGAAAGATAACTATTTAATAATTATTATAATTTCATTTATAAACTATTATTATTTGAATTTAATATTTCTTAATGAATTTAAATTGATAAATAAATAATATTTTATTCAAATAATTATATTTGTAAATGTAGTTGACAAACTGATTTAAATTTAATTATTTTATATTTCTCTCCTTTTTTATATAAAATGAATAGAAAATTTAAATTATATATATAAATTTATATATGATAAAAATTATAATTTATATAAAATAGTATTATATTATAATTTGTAACGTGAAGTAGGTTTACTAATGTTATAATATTATATTATAATTTGTATGTCATATAATTTATTACCATAAGATTAGCAATAAACAATTAGTAATTTATAATTTTTATAATTTGCATCTTATATAAATTATATATAACTTATATAATTTGTGTTATATATACTGAATCTTGGGTGACTTTTATACATAATAGATAAGTGGTAATGTTGATTATAAATAGATTGAGTTAAGTTTGAAACTCGGTAGTGGTTTCAATTTAGGGAGGGAGGATAAAAGTTTTGAATTTAGTTAGATTTAAATTTGAAATGTTTGAATTAGGAGTTTGAATCATAAGACTAAATTTTAAGAATTACATCATTTCAAAATTCAGATTAATAGATTAATAGAGCTAATTTTAACAAAAAAATAAGAAATTTAATAAAAAACAAGAAAATCTGTTAAATAGTTGTTAGATAGCCAATTATTATAATACAAATATATATAAGCTGACTATCAATAGCCTATAACTTACTTATGAAGCATGCACGCTATTTATTTATTTCTTGATCTTCTTTTATATTTAGATGATCAATCAAAAGCTTTTTACTGAAGAAAATAAAATAAGATACAAAACCATGGAGCTAGCATCTTGGGGGGAAAATGCTATGCAAATAGGGACGGTATATATATAAAAAGATTGCACGTGCCTCGTACATGCATGAATGTGAGATCCCAGTCTACGTGTATTTTTTTCGTATTGTCTTTATTATTATTATTGATTATTTTAATTTATTTTAATAATATTGTTGGTTGTGTTTTATTTGTTTAAAATTATTATTTGATCTATTAGTTAGTTATTATTAGTTTTACATTGTTTTATATTAATATGGAATTATGCTGTTTTTCTTATTAATTTAAATGTGAGATAATTATTTTAATGATTGTAATTTAATTTCCTTTATTTTATTATGTAAGTTTATTTGATGTGCTTTCGTTATATTAATTATCGTTTTATAATTAAATTGCGCTAGGGTTTAATTTATTTTATTGCTGGGTTTTAAATATTTTATTTTATTGATATTGATTTGTAGCTTTCAGTTGACTTTTATTTAATTTATTGTGTTCCTTTTCTAGTGAAATTTCATTTCTTTTTCCATTTTTCTTTTCTTTTTCTTATTTTCTTTTCTTTTCTTTCCTTCCCCTACTGCCCCCCAGACCCGTGCGAGCCCCTCCCTTTTTCTCTCCTGCCCGTTTCTCCCATCACCACCCAATGCCGCCGTCGGCCACCCTATGGCGACATCGCCCAGCCTACGACCTTCCCCACACGTCGGTGAGTCCAGTAGTACTGGAGGTGTCATCTTTAGCCACCCCATCGTCCCTCCACGACCACAAATCCAAAATGGGTATTTTGGCTTCTCTTGCCTTTTCTAGTCACCGCCAATCATCCATGACGCCGGCGACCTACCTGCAATCTCCTCTCACTCCGGCGAGCATAACCCACCGAATAGAATCACCCAATTCCGGCACTTGCTCCTCTACCCGAAATGGGTCCTTAAATGGGTTGTTTTTCGCTGCGTCGCCATCCGACCACCGTAGGCCTCACCACCACCACCGCCAAAACATTCCCTTACCTCAACCGATTATCTCCCTAACTTAATTTTCCCATACACGGCCCCACCTTCCCTGTACAACCCCAAATCTGAAAATGAGTTTCCACCCATTTTGAGCCCGATCCGCCACCTTCTGGTGGTTGCACCGCCACACCACTACCTTCATAAGATTTCCCACCCTTCATTGAGTATTTTTATAAATTTTAATGTCAAACTGAACACTCTATCCCAACGTACAAAGTGACCGCTACGAGCGCTGTAGACTGGCACTTGCTCAAGGATCCATGTTTTACTCGCTGTAAGTATTTTTCAAATAAATTTTAAGATTTAAATATATTTTTGCATCGATAAATATTGTATTTTTTTGACATTGAAATTTATTGGTTGATGTTGAAATTTATTAATTGTTGGTTATTTTGTGTGTTGTGGTATACATTGTGTAATTACACGCTTGATCATGTGTATATTTGGTGTTTGGATTTTAATATGAGATGTGGTTATTAGGTTTATGGATTTTAATAGTTTTTGACTGAGTGATAACGGAGACGGCGATACGTAACGTCCGTTATGGTCATTGTTTGTGTATTCCATATCGGGGACAATGATACATAACGCCCGCTATAAAATGAGTGTGTATGAGTCATAATGGGAATGGTGATACGCCTATTATGATCAGTGTTGTGTGTATTTCATATCGATGATGGTGATATGTAACGCCCACTATAAAATGAGTGTGTATGAGTCATAATAGGGATGACGATACGTAACACCCATTATGATTAGTGTTGTGTGTATGTCATATCGGGGATGACGATACGTAACGTCCGCTATGATTGGATTTACGGATATCTTTTTCTGGGAAATGATGGATGATTTTATTGGAATTTTATCGTGGATCAAAATGAGATTTTGACGTGTGTTATTTTATTTATTTTGAGGAAGATGATTTTAAGTTTCATGCATACGGATTATGTTCATGTGTGATGTTATTGTTGTTGCATGAGTATATTTTATGTCTTGTGGTTTGTTTGCGTTATACTTACCTGCGATGCCATTTTTGGCGTCGTAGATTTTGGATGCAGAGATCGAGGAGGTTGAGTCTGAGGAGACGACTCCACTGTTAAAGTAATTGTGTTATAATTTATTATCTTGGAAAATGTTCCCTTTTGATACAAGTATTTTATGTTTTGATTTTCAGATGATTATATTAAATCTCCTGCTGGAGAATTTATATTAAACTGATTTGTAAAATATTTCTAAAAAATTATGGTACTTAGATATTGACTTTAATTATCCGCTGCTTTTATTTATGCGTGTCACGTGTTCATACACTTAGCACTTGACGTTGGGGGTGTGTGACCCGTGTTATCAGCATCCCGACGCCTCAATTCCTGTATTTATTTTAAGAGAAATTTGGGGGCGTCACAATGGATGACTTATACCCAAATTATAAAGTTGGCCATGAAGTGGATGTATTCTCAAGAACTAGCATGTTTTTTTGCCAACCATACAATTAAAGGTGCATGCATGGCTTTAAGTTTAGTCCAATATAAACTTCAAAGGAATTCATTCCATTGGATTCAATGAAAATTGTTTTATATATTGATATTCCTTCTAGCTAGCATGGTGTATATGTATATATAGAGAGAAAGAGAGAGATCAGTGAGACTCCAAAACATGCAACACACACACAAGACTAATATTGCTGCAAACAACACAATTAGTACTCCCATTTCATTTACATGTCACTATATAAAAGATGACACGCTTATATCATCCTTAGATTGATATAAGAAGAAAATCAAAGGTTGATGAGCAATGCCAATGAGATGAAAATGGGATGAGAATGTAATTTATAGTACTTTCCATCTGTAGAATCATCACCTTTGAAAGCCTGTTTAATTTGTAGGGGCTAGGGAGGACATGTTTAAAAACTTAAATATGCATATATAGTTAAGCACATTAATATTATTGAAGCTCATGTATGGGATGCTTGAGTGGTAAGAGAAAGCATTATGTTTGTAGTGTCTGATCACATTATTTAACATTGATAGAATTATAGAAAGAGAGGATCAAAGAAAAATAAAGAGTAGCGAAACAAATGGGCCGGGGAAAGTATGGATTGATTAATCCATTAAGGTGATCTTATACTTAGACTAGGGGTGAAGGATCCGCCCCCTGCCACCCCACTCCGACCCCCCCGTCCCCGTTTTGACAGGGCGAATAGGAGGTGCCCCACCCTCATTTTCTCCCGCTTTGCTCCCTTAGTATTTAAACATATATATATTAATATATTTAATATTATATATATGATATTAAAAAAATACCCCAGAGGCACTCTGGGATATTTTTTTTTAATTTACCCAGACCAAAGCGGTGGTCTGGGGTAAATAAGCTCCCCTTCATCATTTGAGTCAAAACTCTCCTCTTCTCGAATCTTCTTCACTCTGTGAGTCGTGACTCTATCCTCATCGCCGTTGGTGTTGTTGCCTGCCGTCTGCCATCGCGAGTCCTTGTCGGCAGTTTCTCATCCCCTAAACCTAAAGCTCTTACCACGTGCATGTGTTTGAAACTTTGTTTGAATGTTTGATACTAGATTATGTAATTTTTTTCGGATTGAGATCCTAAATTAATTTATTCCAATCTCTAATATTTATTAATTTGGATTGGAACCCTAATTTAGGTTTCCAACCCGAAACACTAAATTAATTTAGGGTTCGAGCCCTAAATTAATTTAGGGTTTTTAGTCCTAAATTAATGTAGGGCTTAAACCCTAAATTAATTTTGGGTTTCGACCTTAAAACTAATTAAGGGCATTAACCCTAAATTAAGGGCTCGAGCCCTAAATCAATTGTTGTTTTCAGTTTTGTAATCAAGAGAATAACTCTTATGATCTATCCACCCATTTTGCTTCAAAACTTAAATGTTTGTGAGTCTCTTTTATAAGTAAAAATGTTTGTGAGTTTTTTTTTTATAAGTAAAACTCTTGGGCCATGAAAGCATTTGGACAAACCCACGTATATAATATTGCATGCTTTCTAGTTTCCAACATAGGTAACTGATTTTCTAGTTGAAAATGAAACCCAATATAATTGATATATATATTCTATTTTTGAAATTTGGTTGTTGGCTGTTTTACTTTCAAATTTGTGACTTAAAACTGTTTGTCAAGAATGTCAACTACTCCATTGGGTTTTAGTGACTTATGACATACCCCTACTATAAACATTGGACGTACCTAACGATGAGGATCATAGGAATCCTAACAACATGGTCCCCACCAACCTTAGTCTTGCCCCTACCAACGCTCCCATGGCCCCTATCCCTTACCCTGCTCCCAAGCCCACTTCCAAAAAATCTGTTTCTATTGTCTGATAGTTTGAGAAAATGAAGGGTGACGACCCTAATAACCCACAGGCTAAATATATGCATTGTAGTAATTTATATAGATGCCATTACAAAAGACATGGTACCTCCTAATTGATAGTGCACTTAGAAGAGCAATGCAAAAAAAGTTCCATATTAAAATTCTTGTAACAAAAGAGCCAATTTAGGCTAGAAATTGAACTCAAGAAAATGGCCGATGGTAGTAATGAGGGTGCTACTTTGAAGGGGTATACCAAATATGACTCCAATGAGTGTATGAGAAACTTAGCAAGAATGGTCATCATGAACGAGATGCCATTCCAGGTTGCTGATGGAGAGGGGTTCCAAGTACATTCTTGTTCCTTTAAACCTAGGTTGAATATTCTTTCTCGTCACACTATAGCAAAAGATTTTAAAACAAATATACCAAAAAGAGAAAGATTCATTGAGAGAGATGTTGGCGGGTCTAGTTGTTTGTCTCACCATCGACACCTGGATATCCGTCCAAAATTACAACTATATGTCTTTGATTGAGCACTTCATTACTTTTGATTGGAAATTGCACAAGAAAATTTTGAAATTTTATCAAGTTACAATCATAAGGGTGAGACAATTGGGAGGATTTTGGAGGCCTCAATTAAGGAGTGGGGGTTTGGCAAAAGTTCTTACGATTGCAGTTGATAATGTGGGATCTAATGATGTCGCATTGGCCTCTTCAAAACCCAATCTCAAAGAAAAAAAATAGGTCAACCATAGGAGGTGATTATTTGCACATGAGGTGTGCCACACATATTCTCAATTTGATTGTTTTCGATGGATTGAAAGATATTAATGACTCGATTGTACGAGTTAGAATAGTAGTGAAGCTTGTGAAGTCTTCTCCATTTAGATTTGAAAATTTTAAAACTTTTGCAAGGAATGCAGGCATAACAACGGATAGGAGCTTTTGTACGGATATTCCAACAAGATGAAACTCAATATTTATGATATTGGAGGCGGTCCAAGATTATAGAAAAGCTTTCTAATATGTGAGGTATTTTGATAATCATAAGGGATTGGGAATCCAAATGAAAATGATTGGCTGTGACTTCTTTTTTGTTGATTGCTTACGTGTTTTATACGAGATGACATTGAGCATCTCTGGCACTTTGCACCCTACAACACATGATTTTAGTCAACAAATTTGTAGGGTGTGAAATGAAGTAAATGATATGACTTTGAGTGATCATAACAAGATTCAGGAGATGAGAGCGGCCATGAGGGTCAAATATGACAAATATTGGGGGATATGAGTAAGCAAAATGTGTTTATATGTGGCTAGTGCTTTTGAATCCCAAATTAAAATTTAGGGCATGAAGTATGGGTTGAGACTTTTATTGGGCCGATAAAGGCTACTCAGATTGTGGGGACAGTTAAAGGGGCTATCATCAAATTATTTGATGAGTTTACATTGATTAAAGGTGGTAGTGCACCCACCTCTACACCTAGTGCAGCACGTCCTCCAGATGTTCCGGTGGCCAAAAAGTGTAAGGTGGTTTGGGCCCGAAACCTTGCAAAAGACCTCCAACTAAGCTCTCAACCTATTAAGGCGAAATTAGATGTTGATCGATATTTGGCAACAGGAACCCTATGAAAAAAATTTGATATATTAGTATGGTGGAGGTCAATAAGGTGAAGTCTCATCCTTGTTAAGATAGCACGCAGTATTTTGACTACCACAATTAGCATCGTAGCATTTGAGTTCGCTTTTAACATTGGAGAGCATGTATTAAATCCATTATGTAGTTTGTTAACTCCTACTACTATGGAGGCCTTGATTTGCCTACAGAATTGAATAAAGGGAATTACAATTCACATTTCAGATGTTATTAATTATGTGGGTAACGAGGAGGAGACTATTTTATAGGCTAGATTTGGTAAATAATAAATCTCATAGATTTTAAAATTTTTATTTCACTTGATTATTATGATTTATTTTATTTATATTAAAGTTTAGTAATTCTTATTTCTTAATGTCAAATTCAATCGTTATAGGCATTCTGCCTATAGTTGACACGACATCTATCTCCGTTGCATTTTGACTTCTCCATGGGCCCATATTGGCATATTATATCTCTATCTCATCTTAGTTAGTCAAATTTGAAACCCCAATTTTTAATCAGATTTTAGATTATAATTTTTAATTTTAATTTCTAATATCTAATTAATATTTCAGATATTTTAATCTCATAAGTCACGGCTCATATAAGCCCATGGGGTTTCCATCTCATGTTGGTTAGTACTTTGATAATAGATATTACCATATGAGTTATAACTTTATTAATTTAATATTTTCTCATTTCAATTTTCAATTTATCTTTCTAATTTTATTATTTCTAATTTTAAATTGTTTATTTTTCAGATTTTATGATCTCGTCTCACGTGTTCCAACTTTCAACTTTCGTAAAGTCAAAGGTTAAGACTTAAATATGATCCATCAACTTCATTTATTAAATTTTATTAGTTTATTTTAGTCACTTTTTTCTTATCTAAGAAACATTTTAATATTTTTATATTTGCAATTTATTTTTATTTGTAATAGATTAGTAACTTACTTTTGTTACTTGATGTTTGTAATTTATTTTCATTTGTAATAGATTAGAACTTAGGAGTTAGAAGGATGAGGATCTATTATTTTGGCTAGTTTGATATCTTTTTTTTTTTCTTATATATATATATTTTTTAAAATTTTACTAACACTACAACAAGATCGGCTTATTTCGTCTAGGGTTTTTGACGCCAAAAGTCCACATCTTCTTGCCAATAGTAGTTGCCATCCAAATTCGATCAACGCAAAGTGGTTACTATTAATGACTCTCAAAAGGTTTATCTCGTTGAAACATGTGATTGTAAAAAGGCTCGTCGATAAAAATCATCACCATTATAAAAAAACTATGTCGTAAAAGCATTAATCGATGGTAGAGAAAAACACATTTGCGGCATTATTTGTATGACGCAAATATAAAACATGGTTGTAATAAGATATTATGGGTAAGCTTTTTATCGTCGCAAATACTCTAAAAGGTTGTCACAAAAACCTATCAAATGTAATGAATTGAGTAAGTGGAGGGACGGTAGCCGCCCCCTGTCCCACTACTAAAATTATGTGAATAACCCCACCACTATTATTTTAAATTCTGCATAGTGACTTGCATAGTAACTTGTATAGTAACTTGCATAGTAATTTCAAAACCTATAAATAGGGACTTCAGTTATAATGAAATTCATAAGAAAATATAGAGAGAGAAAGAAAGTTTCAGTTCTTAAGAGTTTCAGAGAAAGAGTTTCTTATTTCTCTTTTACAATAGTAGTTTCTGTCTTTAGTTTCATAACACGTTATTAGCACGACGGTTTTACCAATTCTGAAACTTGTGGCCTTATTCCTCTGTAAGTTTTTCAATATATTATTTGAAATCTTTGATATATTTTATTGATGATTATCTGTGTGAATTTATAAATATATTTTCTGAGATACACATATTTATTTCATTATTTATATGTGTAGAAAATGACAAATCTTACAAAATTGGAATTTGTTGCTCTTGACATATCTGAAAAAAATTATTTATCCTGAATACTTGATGTTGAAATTTATCTTGATGCAATGAACCTGGGAGAAACTATTAAAGAAGGAAATCAAGCATCCCTGCAGGATCGTGCTAAAGTAATGATTTTCCTTCACCACCATCTTCATGAAGAATTGAAAACTGAATATCTTACAGTAAAAGAACCCTATATTTTGTGGAACAGTTTAAGGGAGAGGTATGAACACCAGAAGACTATCATTCTCCAAAGAGCTCGTTTTCAATGGTTGCACCTGAGGTTGCAAGATTATAAAAGTATTAGTGAGTATAATTTCGCACGTTTTAAAATAAGCTCAATGCTAAAATTATGCGATGAGAAAATCACCAGTGATGATATGCTAGAAAAGACTTATACTACATTTCATGCCTCGAATGTGCTCCTGCAGCAGCAGTATCGAGAGAGAAAGTTCAAAAAATATTCTGAACTTATATCATGTCTTCTAGTAGTTGAGCAGAATAATAAACTCTTATTAGAAAACCACCAGTCACGCCCTACTGGCTCAATATCATTCCCTGAAGTGAATGGTAATAGGTTTGTATCATTCCCAGAAGTGAATGGTGCATCCTTTAGAAGAAATCGAGGGCATGAACGTGGTAGGAAAAATTATAGAAATGTTGGTCCCAGAAGTGACAACATTAAAAGGGATAATAATATACTGTATCACCAGAAGTGGTACAATACAGAAAGGGGTAAAAATTCCCAGAATAATTCTTAAAAGAAAAGTAAAGAGGTGTGCCATAGATATGGAATGACTGGACATTGGTCACGTACCTGTCGTACGGCCAGGCACTTAAATTGATTTATATCAAACTTCTATTAAAGGAAAGAATAAAGTGCATGAAACAAATTTAGTAGAACCATCAGATGATTTATTAGATTCAGTAGATGTAAACATTACTCATCTTGATGTATCTGATTTCTTTAATTATCCTGAAGGTAGTATTAAACACTTAATTGGAGATGGAAGTGTTCCACTCAATTAATGTATTTTTTTTCTATCTGTAATAAAAGTTTTGTATATTTTGTAGAATCATGGATCATATTGATGAACTTTTTATCTCTGAATTGAATGATAAAGATATATGTCTGACTGACAGTGCTACAACTCACACAATTCTCAAAGAAAAGAAATATTTTCAAAATCTAACACTAAGTAAAGCCTATGTCCATACCATATCAGATTCATCGGATTTAATTGAGGGCTCTGGAAGAGCTTATATTGTGTTGCCTAATGACACCAAATTTTGTATTGATGATACTCTATTCTCTTCACAATCCAGAAGAAATTTATTGAGTTTCAAAGATATATATCGTAATGATTACCATATTGAAACGACCAATGAAGGCAGTAAAGAGCATTTTCTTATTACTAAAACAATATCAGGCCAGAAGCTCGTATTAGAAAAACTGTCTACTCTATGTTCTGGATTGTATTATACAAAAATGAGAACAATTGAATCATATGTGGTAATGCACCAGAAGTGTAATGATTCTAAAGTATTTATGACTTGGCATGATCGCCTTGGACATTCGGGTTCTATAATGATAAGACGAATTATTGAAAATTCACATGGGTATCCCTTAAAGAATCAAAAGATATTTCTACCCAATAAATTTCCGTGCTCTGCATGTTCTCAAGGTAAGTTGATTATCAGACCATCTCCCTCAAAAGTCATTGTTGAATCTCCATCCTTTTTACAAAGGATTCACAGAGATATATGTGGGTCTATTCATCCATCAAGTGAACCATTTAGATATTTTATGATTCTAATTTATGCATCTAGTCGATGGTCACATGTTTGTCTACTTTCCACTAGAAATGTTGCATTTGTTAGACTTCTTGCTCAGATAATTAAACTACGAGCATAATTTCCTGAGTATCCAATTAAGACCATTTGATTGGATAATGCAGGTGAATTTTCATCTAAAGTCTTTTATGATTATTGCATGTCAATAGGAATAGATGTTGAACATCCTATTGCCCATACACACACACAAAACGGTTTAGCTGAGTCTTTGATCAAAAGATTTCAACTAATCGCTAGACCTTTACTTATGAAATCAAGACTACCTGTTTCTACTTGGGGACATGCTATACTTCATACAGCATCTCTAATTCGCATTAGACCATCTGTATATTATAAATATTCTCTATTACAACTTATATTTGGTCAACAACCAAATATTTCTCATATTCGTACTTTTGGATGTGCTGTATATGTTCCAATTGCACCTCCGCAACGTACAAAAATGGGCCCTCAACGTAGACTTGGGATATATGTTGGTTTTGATTCTCCGTCTATTATTAGATACCTTGAATCCCTTACAGGGGATATCTTTAAAGCACGTTTTGAGGATTGTCATTTTGACGAATCCAATTTTCAATTAATGGATAAAGAAAAGTCGATACTTGAAGCACGACAAGATATTATTTGGGATAATAAGACCCTGTCTCATTTTGATCCTCCTACAAATGAATGTAAACGGGAAGTTCAAAGAATTATTCATTTGCAAAATGTTACAAATCAATTACCAGATGTATTTGCTGACACTAAAGGTGTAGTAAAATCTTATATTCCTACTGTTAATGCTCCAGCATGGATTGAAGTCTCTGAATGACAAATTGTCAAAACAACAATAGGTGAATTTAAGGCATGCCTGAAGCGTGGAAGACCTATTGGTGCAAAAGATAAAATTTTCAGAAGGAAAAGAATACAAAATGAATTTTGTGTTTCCGAAGAACACGTACCCACAATACATGCTACAAATATAATTGGTATTCTTAAAGAGCTCAAATCTTCTATTCCAGAACCTCCAGAAGAGAAAACTCCTGAAGAGTATAAATCTCCTGAAAATGGACCTCCTAAAGAGGCGTGTCATGAAATGTTTTCCCCTAAAGAGGAACAGGTACCTAAAGATAATGAGATCTCAATACATTTCATGAAAACTGGAGAAATTCTGGATAGAAATAAAACTGTTGTCGACAACATATTTTCATATAAAATGGCCATTGACATTACCAGAAGTAATGAAGAAAGTGAGTTAAAAATCATCGAAGAATGTCGACGTAGCAATGATTGGCCAAAATGGAAAGCAGCTATTGAAGCTCAATTAAATTCGCTAGCAAAACGAGAAGTATTTGGACCTGTTGTCCAAACACCAAAGGGTGTACTGCCTGTTGGATATAAGTGGGTATTTGTACGAAAACATAATGAGAAAAATGAAATTGTGCGCTACAAAGCACAGCTTGTCGCACAAGGTTTCCTACAGAAACCCGGGATTGATTATGAATAAACATATTCTCCTGTTATGGATGCAATCACATTTAGATTTTTGATTAGTCTGGTTGTCAAAAAAGGATTAGAAATGCGGTTGATGGATGTTGTCACTGCATATTTATATGGATCCTTAGACCATGACATATATATGAAAATCCCTAAAGGATATAAGATGCCTGAAGCATCTACAAGTATATCTAGAAATATGTACTTAATCAGAGTACAAAGATCTTTATATAGATTGAAGCAATCCGGACGCATGTGGTATAATCGCTTAAGCGAATATCTATTAAAAGAAGGATTTGAGAATAATCCTATATGCCCATGTGTTTTTATTAAGAAATCAGAATTTGGATTTGTTATTATTGCGGTTTATGTTGATGATTTAAATATTGTGGGAACTCCTGAAGAGATCTCAAAAATCGCTATATATTTAAAGAATGAATTTGAAATGAAAGATTTTGGAAAAACAAAATTTTGTCTCAGCCTGCAGCTCGAGCACTTACCAAATGGAATTTTTATTCATCAGTATATGTATACTGAGAAAGTCCTAAAACATTTTTATATGGACAAATCACATCCCCTAAGTACTCCAATGATTGTTCGAATATTTGATGTGAAGAATGATCCATTCTGTCCTTGTGATGACGATGAAGAAATTATTGGTCTTGAAGTACCATATCTCAGTGTAATTAGAGTTTTGATGTATCTTGCAAATTGCACTCGACCAAATATTACATTCTCAGTTAATCTGCTTGCAAGATATAGTTCTGCACCAACTCGAAGGCATTGGAATGGCATTAAACATGTCCTTCATTACCTTCATGGTACGATTGATATGAGATTATTTTATCAACGTGGATCAAGTCCAGAATTGATTGGGTATGCAAATGCAGGTTATCTTTCAGACTCACACAGAGGTAGATCTCAAACTGGATATTTATTTACTTATGGAGATACTGCCATATCATGGAGATCTGTTAAGCAGACACTATCTGCTACTTCTTCAAATCACTCAGAGATCATTGCTATTCATGAAGCAAATTGAGAGTGTATTTGGCTAAGATTAGTTATTCAACATATTCAGGAAAAGTATAGACTTCCCATGATCAATAATAGCCCAACAATCTTATATAAAGATAATATTGCTTGTATCACTCAAATCAGAGGAGGATATATCAAAGGTGACAAAACCAAACATATTTCACCTAAATTCTTTTTGTATTCATGAACTTCAAGAGAAATGTGAAATTGATGTCAAGCAGATACGATCTAGTGATAATCTAACAGATTTATTTACAAATGCGTTACCAACTTCCACATTCAAGAAGATTGTGCATAACATTGGAATACGAAAACTCAAAAATCTTTTGTCATGCACTTTTCAGGGGGAGTAAATGTGCTGATTGTATTCTTTTTCCTTCGCTGAGATTTTGTCTCACTGGGTTTTCCTCTGCAAGGTTTTAATGAGATAATCTTAAAGCACTTGTGGATATATAAAGAAGACTGTACTCTTTTTCCTTCGCCATTGGTTTTTCTTCCCATTAGGTTTTTCCTTGGCAAGGTTTTAACGAGACAGATTCTTTATGGGTGGTCATTCAAGGGGGAGTGTAATAAATTGAGTAAGTGGAGGGACAGCAGCTGCCCCCTGTCCCACCACTAAAATTATGTGAATGACCCCACCACTATTATTTTAAATTTTGCATAGTGACTTGCATAGTAATTTGCATAGTAATTTCAAAGCCTATAAATAGGGGTTTCAGTTGTAATGAAATTTATAAGAAAATATAGAGAGAGAAATAAAGTTTCAGTTCTTAAGAGTTTCAGAGAGAGAGAGTTTCTTATTTCTCTTTTGCAATAGTAGTTTCTGTCTTTAGTTTCATAACACCAAAAGCTTTTTCAACAATCTTTTCTTGCTAGGTAAAAGTCATTTATGTTACTATATTTTGTAACAAATAATTTTATACGACAATTATATCGCTTGAAAAAATATATTCTGTCAAGAAGGCTGAACATATATAGCAAAAACAGTATGGTACATAATAAAAAAATAATACATTAAAATAATACACATCTTACATTAAATTACAATCCATAAAGCAATTACACAAAGAACTTGCTTTATCTTCTAAGAACTACATTATGTTACAATTCATAAAAAACTCATACATATTAAATTGCAATCCATAAAACATACATTATATACGAAGCGTGCAACTGTAGACTTCTCAAGACACATCAAGGTACAATATCTGTAAGCATGTACTATCAAATACAACATATGAGTAGAAATCTTCATAGCGGGTTCCTGCAAATCAATATCACCCTCAAATTATTATAAACTACAAATGCTAAAGATAATAGTGGACATTAAGGGGGAAGGCAAGAAACATGTACATAAAATGTTCATTTAAACTCAAAAAGTATAAAACACTTGATAGCATATATTATATGTATACATGGCATAATCTAAGAATCAATCAATCCTGGCCCTTTTTCACTTGTGTTAGAAGATTAATTGTGTCAATACATATGTATGTATGAATAAATGGCAGTCTTATATAATTTTTAATTTTTGTTTTTATAATTTGTTGCAAAATTTCTAGAATGGGCTCAAAAAGAGAAAAACACAGTGTTTCTGAGTCATTTAATTTGGACCTAGAAATACATGTTGGACCATGGGCCGAGCACTAGGCCCCGGGGGGGAGGAAGAAATTCCTCCACCCTTGTTGAAGGCAGAGCGGGGGCTGGATTTGAGGTGCCCCACTTCCGTATAAGCGGATAGCACCCCTAACTTAGTCAGTGAATTCGTTTAGATTAATATGAATTTGTTCAATAGGTTTTAAATGCTTCAATTTCATCCAGTTGTTACAAGAATCATCCCACCCAATTTCGTACCAAGTTAATTGTACGGAGTGGCATGGATCGCGACTTAGTTCCTTGACGACTTCTTCCCTGATCCATCTATCTCGTTAAATAATCAGATATATTAAGTTACTATGATTAGTTTAGATAAAATACATAATTGATTTACTTAATTATTACATCATCCACCCCGCCCCCGATCTTTTAAAACTTATAAATCTAATGAAATTATACGACCGGCCACCGCCACATGAATGAGCATTATTTATTAGTCTCAAATTTTATCATCAATCAAAAACGTCTTCGATTAGTACTGTTCTGAATTGATAGATAATTATAATTAATTAAATATTCTATAAAGTGTATTGAGATTTGGGATTCACTCTAAAATCTTTATAATTCCAATTGCATCAATTTCCCAAATCTTCATTTCCCTCATGATTAGTATGCCAAAGCACACTATATAATATACTGCATGATCATGATGGGTACTGTTCCTAGCTCTAGAACTAATAAATCTTTTCTAAAAGGGGGTATAGACCGGAGTAAGTATAAGATTCAATTCTCGGATATGTTCTACGAGATTGGAGGCCGGAAAAAATATCCGCGTCAAACTGCAAGCTGGTCATTGAATAACGTACTGGCCGGAGACTATGACATGATATTAATGCAGCTGTTCTATATATATATGGCAGTAGTACTCCAAGTTAAATCCGGATATATATTGTAACATTGAGAACTTAATGGTTGGATCAACATAACAAATTAATAATGCATGGTTAATTAATTAGTAGGAAAATTATAGAGTACGTTAAACCTAATTAGTTAGAATTACGAGAGCTATAATATGTTTTTCTTATAAAGAGTATAGTACTGTACAATTTGACTATATATATATATATGGTATGTATATATACATGCATTATGAGTTTGTGAGAGTGGCATATATCCACATCATGAATTCTAATTATTGACCCTAATTAACGCCGACACTAGGGGATGAAAGCTCGGTAGTGATAAGTCTTAAATATTTTCACCCATCTCATTGACAAAAGTTGAGAGAGAGAGAGAGAGAGAGAGAGAGAGAGTAATGGAGTAGATAACTACGTGTGGAAAGAAAAAGACCTTCATGATTATGTGGTGACCCCCCTTCCATCAACCACTTTATTAAAAAAAAAAACCCTAGTGCCAAACACATCTTTAGACACAAAAGAAAAGTAAAGCATATGAATTATATATGAATGGATGTTCAACGCTAGCTAGCTCTCTACAATATATCTATGTATATATTAAACAAATATGGAGGGTCTATAAACATAGAGATATATAATCAGGAGGATTTGCGGAGTGGAGGAGATTATTCCACAGCACGCTTAACAAGGGGAATGTTTCTGGGACCCATGCACGCATGCACCAGATCAGCCGTTAGAGGTGCAAGAAAATGAGAAACAAAGAAGCTGCGAATATGGTGGTGGGGGCATGGACTTGGAGATCATGAGCTTAAGTACTAATGACTTATGCATAGTTGCACTATAAAAAAAAAAAAATATTTGTGTCAGATTATTTATAATAAAAATATAATTATTTTAACAGAAAATAATTATAATTTTGATAAAAAAATAACTAGTCACTAATAATCAATTTTATTATAATATCATCGAAACGGAACACGAGGCAATTTGATGAATAAGCTTTGGACTTATGATGTGTGGCTGAAGTGCTGCATGGAGAGGCAGGTTTGTGATATTTCCTTAAATGGGAGAGGAGTGCAAAAAATAAAATAATGCAGTACCACCACTGCATTTTTTTGGTGAATATATATATAATATATATTATATATACATATTAAGGCATGCATATCTTGATGTACATTGGATCATGACTAGTTTTCAAGTGGTACATGCAGCAAGTTGATCTTTTTTACCTTTCTATTTTTTTCCCACTTTCTGCAGTTTCTAAGAGGTGTGGCATGTGAAAGAAATGGTTCTCGGTGTCATACCAAGTCATTCTGGTAGTTCTTCAGATCCTATTTTCTTCATGAATGTGGTGCTTTATTGGGTGGAAGAATCTGATCTAAGACCCAGATAGTGCTGATTAAAGACCTGACACTTCTGGACCCTGTTGTCAAGAAAAAGAGAAAAAGGAAAAGGAAGAAACTTTTGCTGTAAAGGATTGACAGCCATCTTTCCAACTCACTTTTAAGTTCAAAGGATCATATAAACAATCCAAAAATAATTACAGATAATCAAGCCACAAATCCCATCACTGGAATAAATTACAAAAATTATCTAAGTGAAGAAAGTCATTTGTTCTTTAAGTTCTGAAAAGAGACATCGATCGATCTTTCTTAGCCTCTTGTTCTTTCAGCTTTTATATATGCTGCATGCGGCCGGGACACTCTTTTGAAAAGCCAACCTAAAGTAAAGCTTCAGGCATCCGCATTGATCATAGTGCAAAGATTGAAGACGAGAAAAACATAATTAAGCACAGAGAACATGAAAGAAAATAAAGGGGGAAATTGGTGCAAACAATAATAATAGTAATAATAATAACATGAGAATAAGAAAGAAACCCATGTAGTAGTACCCTATGATCTGTTAGTTTTGATTAACTCAAAAGAAAAAAAAAAACAAAACAAAAAAAAACAAGTCACCCATGGAGTGGAAGAAACAAACTGATCAAACACCAACTCCTCGATCGTTCATCTAATATTTCTGATCAATTCTGGGGCTTATCTACCATGATCCTCCTCCCATCATTCCATTCCAATAACCATTAGAATGATCTCCTTGCCCTCGATTCTGCTCAAATTCGCTTGTTGTTGGGATCTGTTTCAAATCTTCAATAGGAAACAAGAGCCTCGCCCCAGTACCACTCTCTTGCACCCCTTGATGATGAAGGGTACTATTATTCCCATACCCACTTTCGAAACCCTCGAGAGAAAAATTCAGAGTACTCGGCTTGAACTCTTGCAAATTAGGAAACCCAGTACTTGAATATATTGTGCTCGATTCTGATACTGACATGGGCATGAAAGAAGTAAATCCTGATCTTGAAGTGATCCCAGTCTTGAGCAGTTCCATGGCTGAGAGTTGTTGAGTTGAAGTATTATTAGAGGATGAGCTAGGGTTTTGATGGTGGGTTTTGCTGTCAGTATTAAAGGGTACCTCAACATATTTAGATATGCTGTTGTAATCCTGATCACCAGGTGGATATGACAAGTTAAGATCTTGGCCCTGATGAATCTTAGGGTTTTGAGAAGCAGATTGAGGAAAACCAGATGGTGGGTTAAGATGATGATGATGATGATCAGGAAGCTTCTTTGAAGATGAAATTGCAGGTGATGAAGTTGATGATGATGATGTCGATGAAGTTGATGATCTCTTGTTCTTCCTTGAACCTCCTCCAACGGGAACATTTCTCAAAGATCCACCTTCAGTCCAATACCTTCTACATGTTTTGCAGAAGTATCTTGGCTGAGAGAGATTGTAGTTATTGTAATAGCAAAACTTGGTATTGACTGAATTGCACCTTGGACAGTTCAAAGCTTGATCTTTTTGAGGCCTTGCCCTCATAGGCCTCGAATCCTCCATGGGTTTAACCACTCCAACTCCCTGAATTAGTTAAAGAAGAATAAAAAACCAAGAAAGAACAAAGAGAGGACAGCAAAGGGTCATAAGTTTATGATCAAAACAAAAATAAACGTTTCAGGCCAGGAGAGAAGAATTTTAAAGACAAAGAAAGAAAGTATAGTTGCTAGGAAACAAACAAGGCAGAGAAAACAAGGAAGCTGCTTTACACTTTGATGAGGATTACACCAACAATAAAAACAAATTATAAAAACTTTTTCCAGGTGCTTTATCAGATGGTGGAAAAAAAGAAAGGAAAAGGTGCAGTACTTTGAAGAACATGAAGAGATCTTAAAAAGACAGCAACAAAAATTCAAATATAAGTAGGGGCGCTGAGCTGAACAACATCACCTCATTGGGGGGTTGTACCTTTTGAAACAATCAATAGAGAGAAAATTTTAGAACTCAAACAAAAATATTCTTTATTTAGCTTTGAAAAACCCCCAAGCCCAGAAGAAAATTTCATAATTTCGTGGAAGAAAAGAAGGAAAAAGTCTCTAGCTTTACCTGTGGCCACTGAGGAGTATCCATGGATGAAGAGGGAGAAAAAGGAAGAGAAGCTATGTGGTCTTCCAAGAGATGAAAATCACACCGCTTTTCAAGCTGATTATCTTAAAGCAAGATGGAACACTAGACATGATATTTGTGGTGGTTCCATGTGTTGGCCAACTATATGATCTGTGAGTACTGATTATCTTGAGAGAGAGAGAGAGAGAGGGGTAGTTTTGTCATTTGGGCTGATCTTTCATTATCATACTCCATAGTTCCTTTCCAGCTTTCTTCTTTAATTTATTTCCCCTACATATACTATATGACGTATATATTGTCAAGGTATACATACTAGGTTTGATATATCACTGCAGCTCTAGGTGTTGATGATCTCAGTTTACATGGTTTCTTTCCACCTATTTAATTTCTAAATGTTTTACAAAAAAGGGTATGCGATATTATTTTTTCTGTCAGACTCAAGATCAGTATGCAATATGTAGAAAATTATAGAAGAATATTTGATCATGTGTACACGCATGCATGCAGTGCTACTGCAAAAGTTACCATAGCTTTTTATCTTTTTAAAGTTGCAGTTTAGTCAATCTTATTCTTTGATGGCGTCTTTTTGCTCATGACATTGGACTTTAGTGGCTTTTTTTTTTTTTTTCAGACCGGAGAATGAGTAGTACTGGGATTCTTTCCTCTTTTCCTTCTCTTCAATTACTTTTTTTTATTTTATCAAGTTTTTTTTTTCTTTTCTTTTTGTTTTTTTGGTTGATTGTGTTGGGGTTTGGGGGAGACAGAGAGAATTGTAGGTCGGTTTCAAGGGTTGAATCTGCAGCCTTGTGGATTGTGGCTCTAATGCGTCCAAAGAGGAAATGGCTTCCTTGCCATTGTTCCGACATTATATATGGTTGAGTTTGGGTGTTGATCAAAGCGGTCTAAAATAATTTGAGTTTATGATCTGTAGATAGTAATGAGTTAAATATTGAAATAGATATTGTTAGTTCTAAGAAAAAATAAATTTTTGTTAACAATGGAAAAATTATTTGTGATTAATTTTAATTATAAATAATTATTTTATTAATATTAACTCACTGTAAATAAATATTTTTTTGGTAATATTTTAACGCGAAATTAAAAAAAGTAATAGATCTTATTAATAATTAAATAAAAATAAACTAAAATAGCTCAGCGTCTAAACATACTCATATCTACGTGTGGACAATGATATTTTTATTTTATTATTTTATTATTTTTAAATTAACGTAATTTGAAATTATATATTTGATTTTATAATTATTATTATTATAAAATAAATTTAATGTATTATATGAAATATATCATTCATCAATTTTCTTTTAAAAAAAACATGGACGAGACTTGAGAGAATGGTAAAAGGGACCAAAGTTTTGAATTCTGTTTCGGTGACAGTTTCGGTTGAGGGATTAGAATGAAATATTTCGATATCAATCTATTCCGGTGTATCGTTTCGAGATTAATTATATATTATAATATATATTTATATATATATAAACTAACAACTAATAAAATAAAGACATATATGTGTGTATTATGTATATTTATACATATTAAAATAATTCAATATTTATAAAAATGATTATAAATTAAAAATATAAATTTGAATTGAGATAAAAAATAAATAAATAGATAAAATATAAAAAAATAATGATATATAATATATCATTCACCAATTTTCTTTAAAAAAAAAAATATGGACGAGACTCGAGAGAAGGCCCCACTTGCTTAAAAAAAACAAAAAAGGAGAAATATTGGAGAAATAGATTATACAAAGGTTGCCATGTAAAAAGTTTCAGATGTCTCTGTGACAACGACTTCCTCTATAATCTGAGCGTGCGGTAGTCTCAGAAGGAAAATAATATTGCGTGCATCCCTATGAACACAAAATGTGTACTTAATAAGTAGATAATAAAATATTTTCTAAATCATACACACCTCTTTTGCCAAGAAAAAATAATATTATTTGTTATCCTAATTATCTATTTTCCCTTTTTCGACTTAAATAAGGAAGTTTTAATATGAAAAATCTCTTTTGACAATATCAAAACAATTTATTATTATAGTTGGTCAGTCAAGTAACATGAATTAGAGTATGTGTGAATCTTGAAATGAATCGAATTGAATTGAATAAAATAAAATATTATTAAAATATTATTTTTTAATATTATAAGTGAAGATTTAAAAAAATTATATTGTTTATTATATGTTATATTTAGAATTTTAAAAAAATATATAAAAATTTTAAAAAAAAATTATAATGATGAGATCAGATGAGTCGATGCGCCAAAAATAAATGTCTCATTCTACTTACTTGACCAACCAAGTGCAATAATAAATTGTTCAAAAACCACTTCCATACTCTCATCTCATAGAATCACATGAGAGAGAGAGAGAGAGGTAAAAACTGAAAAGAAGGAAAGATGGGTAAAAATGTATTGGACGGAGGTAAAAAGTTGCTACCAATTCACTACAATCAATTTTATTTACTTTTGAAAACAAATTTATGTGTCATCTTTAGATTGGATGGTGTAAAAAAATGTAAATACACCAATTCTTTGATGCCAGACGTTCTATTTTCAAATAGAACCTCTTCAAATACAAAATTCATCACAATTGTTATAACTCCTCAATTGGTCTCGAGAATTTCTACCAAGAAGTAAAAAATTCATTTTTTTTTAATTTTGTGTTTTTAAGCATTTTAAAACTCTTTTAAACATTTAAAAAAATCACAAACCCATTTGAAAACAATTCCTTAACAATTAAGTTAAAAAAATGAGTAACTTTTATTAAGATGCATAATTGATAGATACATCATTTCCCATCATAAAAAGTGAGTAGATTACAAAGAAAATCGTGAATGTTCAAAATTTAAAACACATATATGACTATAGTGGTCGGTTTGCAAAATCGCACTTCCAAACATAGAAGTGCAAGCTCAAAAATTATTATAAAAAAAAAAAAGAAGAAGAAGAAAACCATAGAAGTGCAAGAAAAAGGTAAAAATAAAAGACCTAGCCAAATTGGAAGGATGCACTTCCTTTCTTTAGTGAGCTATCTACATATTTTCCTCTTATCATTTTCCATAATAAATGTATGTAAAAATTTAATAAAAAAAAAATTAGGATAAAATAGAGCTGTGGTATGGTGGAGAAGAGTGTAGAATAAAGAATAGGTAGAGTGGAGGTGATTTGATTGGGGAGAGCAGTGGGTTCACATCTTGGGTCCCACCTGTCTGTGGATTAGTGTCATACTTTGACAAACGAAATAAACGAATATTTCTCTCTCTTCATCACATTTTCATCCATAGCTTTGCACTTCCGGTTTTGGCTCCGCTGCATTTTTGCACCTGATGAAAACTGACTTTCGTAAATTAATTATTATTATATATTAAACCAAAAAGGCTTCAAACAGATTTTTATTCCATAATTTGGTTATGATTCCAGACTGCAAATATTCAACTTCTTGTTTTTAAAATTTGATTTTATGAGATTTTGTGAGTGAAATTATCTGAATTAACAAATTTTTTAGAGATTTTTTTGGGAGTTATATAAAAAGTTGTTTTGATTATTATTATTATTATTATTATTATTATTATTTTATAGAAATCAAGGTAAGATGCTTTCATGAGAGTTTTTTTTAGATTGTTTTTGTCTAAAGCTATTTGGATTGAAAGTAATAACACATTCTTATCATATTCAGAAAAATGAGAGTATGAGACCTACAGTGGGACTCGCCTATTGGATAATAAGTTATCACTCAAATCAGACATTCTACGATGAACTTCTATGATCACGTTCAAGAAGGATAACTTCGCTAATTACCCCCACTTCTTTTTTAGAAAAAAAAAAGGAAAAAATACAAAAAAAAAAAAAAAAAAAGAAAAACGAGATCCACAGAAAAAATTCCTGGTCAAAAGGAACCAACCATTTTACATTCCTTGATCACAATCAACATGGCATTCTTTCTGAGGCCCTTTCTTAAAATCTTTACAAGAAAAGAGTCATAGTGGGACCATCCATCCACTGAGAAGAATTACGCGTAGAGCCCATCTCTAGAGCATCAGCATGAAAGAGACATAATACTCAGACAAGTAATAGTGCATGTGTGCATGTGTGTGTGTCATGCTTGTAAGGTTTGCATATCTTCTTCAGTATCAAGGTTGCCTAACAACTAAATCTTTGATTCATTAATTTAACTTTCAACCAATCACACTAAAGCTTAGTGCTTTGATGGACCAACTCAAAAGTAATGTTTGTTTACTTTATAATAAAGTAAGACATCATAAATGAACACCACAACATGGCAAATCCAACAGGTCAAGGAACATGTCCCAAAATTTCAAAATTTCCCACAGGAAAAGATAAAGCTTAAGCCTATACTTGAATGACAAGGTTCTTTGGGCAATCCATCTTTTCAGAGTCAAATTAGTAACCACCACAGAACATTCCCTTGTTGAAAATGAGAAAATTCCTACACTAGAGACAGTTCAACTTCAACCAATTTTGTTTGTCCCCTAATTTTGTAATATACTCGGAAGTTCAAGCATTTAAGGGCTATGATTTTGAAATCAATGTGACTTCCCTTGTGGGACATGAAGCACAATGCTTTTGGCCAAAGGTGACAGCCCCAACAGTTGCAGCAGCTCATTCTGCCACATAACTAAGATTGCTTCCATTACATGCATAAATGCCTTCCATATGGGGGGGAGGAGTTTATACACACGAAACATGACTTATTCGAAGAACACTGAGTTGGTGCAACTAAATAAATATAACTAGGAAACAAAAAGTTTGAGCAATATCACAGATACACGTCATGCCCATACAGTAAAACTTCCAATTTAGTCAATTTTGGCAGACAGCTTTTCCCCATAGTGTAAACGGTCCGACCACTTCTATACAAAGCATCACCATATAATAAAGTGGGGGCATGTCATTATCATCTACTAGATACCGATGCCAAGAAAAATGAATTAATTTAAACTATAGAAACGAGTAAAAATTTGCATATAAAACTGATATGGACCTGTAATCAAAACAGGAGGGTCATAAAATGGTACCAATACCAACTTGGGAGAAAAACTGCAAAATGATTCTGGACTTCAGATCAGTCATTCAACTTGCATACGTCAATGAACTTCTGGACTGCATTGTGGTATTGGGTTCCCTGTAAGATTGATGCGAACATTAAACTCATGTTAGCAAAGCCCAATACCAACATCATCTACCCATGCGCATCTAACATCAAGTTTTGACAAGTTGAACGGTCTTTTTAAACAAAATGATCAAACGGGAAAACATAATTTTTAATCTGTGTAATGTGCTTGGCAATTTAAATGGTATAACCATATGTCTACGGAATAAATTTTGCAGTATCAAAGATTCCATCCACAAATCCTGAGAGAACCGAAGATGGATCCTCCTCATTCAATATGGTTTAAGATTGAGACTCGATCTTAGCAAATGACTGAACAGCAGAGGAACGACCATCACAGATATATATATATATATAATATTTTGATCCCCTTTTAGCAAAAATAAAAGATTGGATGGATTATCCCAAACCTGTCTCTGCCACCTTCACACAAACCATTTATGATTTAAGTTGGCTGCATCTGTATTTTCAGAATTTTTGATGTCGTAAAATACAACATTCTTGAGGAAATTCAGTTTTTTTACACAAAATGTGGTTTTATGTCCTTCTGGTCCTTGAAAAAACTAGACAACACACCCTGTAATTGATGTGCAGAACTGCCACAAGGAAAACTGACTACCCATGTACTACCCACATCACCTTTTTAGACACTCGATCAATGAAACAATTAACATACATGGGGATTCTCTCCAAACAGGGAAAAAACATCGCTATGATTTTAATATGGATCCGTATGCTATATGCTTTAAACCTTCTTTTATATATAAGTAAACAAGTATTATTAATCAAAGAATAGTCAAAAGCGAATTACAAGTACAAGCGCCGTAGCTACATAGAGGCATTAGCTACGTAGGGGCTTCAAACCTATCAAGTAACCTTGACCTTGCACTGAAAACTGGCTCCTCAAATGATTTCTTAGTCGGCCACAGTTGAAGAAACAGAGATAAATAGAACAGAAGATAAACAATGATGCAGAAAATTGAATGGATAAACAGTACCTCCCAGTAAAGCTGGCGGCAGTCCATGCACTGCCAAAATTCTAAATTCTTGTTAAACAAGCAGTTAGGAATTCTTTGGAAACCTTTTGCAGCTTCAACAGCCTCTTCTGTGCTTAGGGGCTTTTGAATGAACCTCCCATTGCATTTGGTGCACCTTGACATCAGCTGATCCTCGCTAATTTCCAACTGGAAAGTTTCAATGACCTGCAAGTATACTTCAAGTTAACATCTACAACACTATTTCCTAATCTTACAAGACAAGAAGGATAAAGTATCCAATCTCAGTCACCAGCGCATTCTCATCACACTACACTGTCACCTATTTTTTGCACTGACTCACATCCCTTCTTTTCTACATTTTGGTATTTATATCCCCTCTATTTATCATCCATAATCTTACAACTACCATACAAGTCCGCCATCATCATTAGTAACATCTTACCTTCTTAAACCAGAATCATACCCAGAATTGGCTCCCAATTACTGTTTTAAGAAACAGCACCATACCATTTTTGCACTCCCCATGCATTTTTACTCAGATTCCCTTGCATCTTTACACAGAATAAAAATATAACAAGAAGTATCATCTTGAGTGACACATTCGAGGTACATACTTCCTAAACAAGACTAAAATTTAAAAAAAAAATACTATTTATTAAATCTATGGTTAGATTTGCCTTCATTGACTCTAAAGACATCTATATATATTTTTTCATTTTCCGGTATGAAAAAATCTATTCATCATCCATTTTCTTATCATCCTCTCATCATTCCATAATGTGGCATTAGATAGTCTCTCATCATCTGATGCCACATGATGGAGATGATGAGATGATGAAAATTTGGTTTGACACTGCTTCACATCCAAAAAGAAGCGAGCTACATCTGGGTTAAATTTGGAGACGGAAGTCTTCTTTCGTTTCTCGATGGTGAAGTAAGACTAAGCTCATGAGCTTACTTTCCTAGGTCGGAATAAGTAGTACATATAATTCTCGAGGTTGGAAAATCCATTTCAAAGAAGCATTTAAACAAGTGCCAAAATTAAGGTGGCATTTGGCAATAATTTGATTTAGTGAGTCGTACCCAAAAAATGTTTCCTAGCCATCTTGAAACACTTACATGGTCACGGGAGTTGTTGAATTTTTTTTTTTATGATTTGTGTTCATAAAGCATTTCTCCAATAAATAAACCGTCTGCTTAGCTTGCTGATATAACTACATCCATACCTCCAGTAGTTGTTTATTTTTTAGAAGAGCCTTCACCCTATATATTTGATTTTTTATCAAATACTCATGTCTTAGCAGCTTAGCATCTCGTGTCAAGAGAACCCTATTCTCTTTGCGTGCTTGTTCTATTAACTCCCTGAACACAAATTAAATTTCAGTTAGCATAGAAAATACAACCAGCTTAACACCATAATCAACAATTCTAAAGTAAGAAAAAATATTTATTCATTCAGATCATTCATGTAAGGAACACCTGGGGTCGGGCTTTTTTGTATAAGGAATAGCAGCATCTATCCCAACGCACCGTAAATGTTTTGCCAAACCTTCGACCTGAGTAAAAGTTTCATTAGCCCCATGCTTACAATAGAAATGCATTTAAATCCTAGATTGCTGGGAGCTAGCAAATCTAGGGTTTTGTATTACATTACTGAAATTATTCTTACAGAGAAGAAAACATGATGATGATGATAATGAAGAAAAACAGTGTTCCACTGATAGTTGGTCAGTTAGGCTGGGTTTGGAATCTTAATACTCGGAAGTTCTGCTGAGTGATTTTTGTACGGATGAAAACTTTAACCATCCAAACACATTTGAAAACACTTCAAAATTTCGAACACTCCTCTGAAACTATATGAAGGACTGTAGCGTGAAATGAGTTCTCACCTACCCATCACTCCCTCAGCCTTCCTCTCTCTCTCTCTCCCCCTCTATATCCGCATCCCCCTCTCTCTCTATCTCTCTGTACATTTATTACTTCGCAGACCCCCTTTCCCAAAAAACATCTCATTACTAATTTTTATTTTTCAATTTTTATTACATTTTTGAATGAGTTAAATCAAATAAATTTTGCAGTGCAAAAAAAATATAAAAGAATGTGTCTACGAGATTAAAAAATAATATATAACAAAGATTGATTCTTATTAATTTAAATTTAAATAAATTGTAAAATAAGTTGTGCAAAATTATTTTTTAAAGATGTTGGAATTATTTTTCATAATAATTTTATTTATCCCTATAACATATAAATAAAATCATAATTTCACCATTATAAAAAATAAAATCAATCATTTATGAGACCCACACCTTTTTCAATTTCCTATTCAAAAGTCAACAACTCAACATATTTCATACATCCAAACAACTCTCAATAGGACCCACAAACCCACTCCAATCTCTACTCACAACTATTCTCAACTCTTCTCACTATCCAAACACAGCCTTAGAAGGATGAGAACCTACCACAATTTTCCTTTATCTTATCAGGTAATCTATATTCAGTCATTTGTAGAAAGTAAAAAATCTCAGAATTATTTTTTTCAATAAGAAAATCTAAGACTTCTTAGCTTTAAAAAAACACTGCATACACATATAAGACAAATACTTACCATCACATCACATAGAAATTTAGGGCATCCATCACCACCCAAAGACAAGCCCCATGGTGGAGGCCCTTGCCAAGCATCTGAATTTTCTGATTGCTTTTCTTTGAAGATTGCATCCACCAGTGACTGTCTCTTCCCTCTCTTTTTGGAGGCCTTTGGCTTTCTGTCTGAATCTTTCAACACAATTTTTTCCCCATACTTTTTTACAATTTCCAATATAGATTCATCCATTGGCATGGTAATTCTGCATGATGATCTTGAAACCATCTCATGCACTGTAGTTATTTGTTCTGGAAACTTAGAAGCTGTAGCCTGGACTATTTTTAAAGCTTCACAAAATTTGATACACAAAACTTTACTACTTATATCCTGCCGCTCAAGAACCTCTTTCAACCCAAGGTCCACATTAGCAGGAGACATTTTGTCAACATTGTGAAAATAACTCCCTGCAATGAAGAGCCCAAGAAACTTTTGTAATAAAGTGGATATGGCTTCAATTGTATTAAGTGAAGAGAGAAGAAAATAACATCAAGAGATGCCTAGTAGCTGACATGATGCTTATGCATGGTGAAACATCAATATAAATTAGTTATGAAAATTTGGAAATCCAATGAGTGAGAAGATAACAGTAGTTGGAACATGGAAAAATGATTGCCATATTGCAAGACCACACTCTATGAATGCCACGAAACAAAGTTTTAATTATCAATTTGCTGATATAAATCAAACAATCAAGCATGCAGTTCTATGGGTAATTTTTTTATTAGAGCATCTTAACAACGGTCAGGCTAGCAACTCCATTTTGCTAGCCCACCAATCTGTGACTGCCACGTCAGCAGACTATTAGAAACAAAAATACAACCAACTACACCACAACACACAAAATCTCCTTCTTCGAATCTTCCTCCAGTCGACATCTCTTAGCAAGCAAGAACACCATCTCTTCTTCTCCATATCTCTACCAGCGTTCGTTCTTGCAGCCCTCCGGCTCCGACTCCCAAGTGAAATCTCCGCTCCGCCCTTTCAATGTCTACAGCCACATCATGACCAATCTCAGACTGGGTATGCATAAGGTTATGGCCCAAACATGAGACTGGGGAGCAAAGCAGGTAAAATAGAGTCTACCTTGAAACCCATCACAAGAAATGCATCTGGGTGTCTTTGTGTTGGGTTTCCCAACACTTGTTTTCCCATGCAGGGCGGTCTTGAGGTGCTTTTGGAGGGATTTCTAATTTTATAGCAAGCCATGGTTAAGCTTGTAATGCGAGGTGCTTGCAGGGTTTGGGTTTGTGTAGGAAGGGTTTCTTGGGGTCATGCTGATGAAGATTGTAAACAGACTTTGGTTTGTTGCAGATCACAAGAAAGAGAAATTGTTAAGAAAACCTGGTATTTTTCAATGGAATTATTGGAAAAATAAAGGATTAAGAATAGGATTTGATATTGGATTTTAAGAGAATGCCCTTTGATTTTGTAGCTGTTTTGGTTGTACTGATCTAAAGGATTCAGGAAGAGAAAGAGAGAGAAGTAAGAGGTCTGTTTGAGATGGTGGGCTGAAGCTGGTTAGGGCAAGTGGGGCGAATGTGAGATGTGAGATGCCCTGGAGTGGTCCACACGATATGTTTTGTGGAAAGCACGTGTTGGCATTTGAGTGGTATGCTAGCAAAATAGAGTTGCTAGCCTGACCCTTTTTAAGATACTCTTTTTTTATTCAGATACTTGTCAGCACGAATGAGCATTAATGTCTATTGATGTCTTGTAGAACAGTAAAACAGCTCCAAAGAATTTCATTGTTCTTCTATAATCCTTGTACCCGATGTTAATAAAACGATGTCTGTATATTGGAGCTTGGGAGACTAACTGTCCCAGCTGTTTTGGTTGCTTCCACAATCTTTGCAGAGTACGTCGAAGTAGTTGCTCTGAATGATCACTGAAGCAATCAAACCATGGTCTCATTGTTGACATTTAACTCCTGCAAATGTCTTCTTCTTTCTTTCTTTCTTTTTTTTGGCTAGGTAGTAATTTTTTTGAGGGGCATCAGCCCTAGTAGATCGGGGCCTTTGAACCCCCAACCAAAAATCAAATCAACCCTAAGGACCATGGGTAGTGCCATTTCGCCAGAAGGCCGTTGCCAACTCCAGCAAATATCTTCTAATACAAATTGGTTGTGAATCATCCTTGCTCAAATCAAGGATCAAATATGGGTTAGTCGGTAGGTATCACATTCATTTAGCTCCTAAAGATTCATGGAACTTCAGTTTTGTTGTTAGATGACCAATCAAAGTGGTTGGATAATGAATCTGCTATCTCAGAAGCATCCCTGTCACCCACTCAATGAAACTTCTGAGACAAAAAATAGATCTCAGTGAAGCATATTTGGTGAGAAATTCATGCTTTGAACGTTGAAAAGACCATAATAAGGGCAACTTACCAGTAGCACTTATGATCTACCTGGCAATTCAATAGCACCTATCAAATCGTTACAACAGACTATACTTGCGAGTATATGGTTTCAGGGAATGAAGGTTAAAAGACATAATAGAAAAGTCATTCATCACACCATAAGGCACATAAATCCTTCCAAACCATTCTTTAAAGCAAAATAATATTTTTGTAGGCACAAAAAAACAGATATAAGGCACAGTTTTAATAATACAAAAACAACTTTTGCAAATCTCAAATTTCTTTTTTTTTATAAGTAAAATTTCATTAAACAAAGGCAAAAGCCGCAAATCTCAAATTTCAAAGCACCACATACCTTCTTTGATTGTCTTCGCATGAAATACATTAAATATTTTGAGCAAACAGTGTGCATCCATTGCTGCATATGTTTTCTGCTCTTCTGTAAGAGGACGACGTGACCAATCACTACATTGAAGCTCCTAAAGCAATATAGATTGCATTAAAGAATTGTACTAAATGAACTTGCCATCAAGTGACAGACCAGGAACTGAAATATCAAGGATACAAAACAATTCCTCAATAAGCTTGGGAAAGGTGCCAGAACCAAGCCTTACAACAGAAGCCCAATAGAATGCCTCTATATTTGATGCACGGTGTTTGCATAGATATTCTAATAGTATAAAATAAAAAGAAAAGGCACAAGAATATGAGGAATGCAGCTGAATATTCACATTGGTCAGAAAAGTAACACGCTAGCTAGATCTCAAGTTCCTTTTGCAATGCATGAAAATATCACATTCTAACAGGCAGTAAATCTGCACCTACCTCTTTTTAATTGAAAACCATATAACGCAGAGAGATGAGATAGTGGAAAACATGCCCTGGAGATTAGTAGACATTCGAAACATAAATCAAACACAGAAATAGCCAATAGATGTTCGAAACATTTTTCATAGGCACAACAACAAAAGCTTGAGACTGGTGTACTTAATATTGGAAGTTTACATTATCTCTAAGAACCACATCTGCCGGAAAACAAAAGGATATCAGGTTGGCTCCACAAAATGTGAGTGTGAATTTTGAAGGCCTATCATTCAATGCCTTCAATTGTTCTTTTCCCTTTTTTTTTGGTGGTTTTTTTTTTTTTTTTTTGGGGGGGGGGGGGGGGGGTGGGGGGAGAGGTTGGATATGTACCTAAAATATCATTTTAAAACTACGCTCCCAACCAAAATAAAGCACATCTTTTTGGGTTTTATGTTTAAAACTTTATATTGAATGCCCAACACTAACTTCTGCCCCGTTCAAATTGGTTATTTCAATGATGGAACAGAGTTTATAATATGTGATATTGAATGAACAAACAATTGCATATACAAAAATCGCAAAGCAACCAGGATCCATGAAATGACAAGAAACAAGATAGAATAAGATGTTATCTTGAGAATTATGCAAATGTGTAGAAATTCAAGAACCAAACCTTTGGAAGAGAGAAGCCCAACAATTCTTTGCAGATGGTTGCCAGACTCTTAGTTTGTTTTGATACCTTCCTTCCATGTAGCTTTTGTTGCAAATGATTGTATACACTAGTGATATCCAAAAAGGGCTCGACCTATTTTCCATTGATCTATGAAACATAAGTACATTTTGTATGAAATTAACTCAACCTGATTACAAAAATAAACCAACAATTTTCCAATATATTCATGAAGAATTCAAATAGGGCTCCTTACTACCCTCCTTGTCCTAGTGCTTTCTGAAGAACATATTACAGAAAAGGAGGGAGGAAATGAGGACAAACATGAACCAATATCTTACAACTTTGACTTCTTCCATGCCTTGTGAATAAATAAGTAAACGACAAAGTATCCCCTTAACTTCCCGATGAATCTAAATGATACCTACTTTCACTTCTCTTGTGAGACTTTATAGCATGTAAGCATTAATATTGGAGAATTCTACCAAATATTTGAGTATATTCCAAAATTTTTGCCCTCTCTTTCCAACTACACAATGTGGTTTCTTGGTTAACATTAAAAAAAAAGTTGTCAACAATATTTCACCACTCCACCTGTTATAACATATAAGTTTGAAGGATTTCGCTTGGTAATACAGATTGGAAAATACTATATACAGAGAGCTCAACCTTCACTAATTAGAATATTACCAAAAACACGCAGCAGCAAATAGGGTGTCAGCATCAACTAAGAGAAAGCAATAGCCATAACTCTAAACTATAGCATATATAATCTCCACTGAGATTTTTGTAACGCCCTGAACTGAAACTTTAGAACCCATGTTATACATTTGAAAAAAAAAAAAAGTCCTTTTTCAATAACAAAACTTGAGTTTCCCATTGTGGTGGGATTTAAAAGAAAACAGAAGGAAAAACTGTTATAATTTAGAAATAAATAACCGTGTCCCAAAAAAGAAAATGAAAAACGTAAAGCAATTACTCTGTCAAACCCAGGATCACAGCCTTGCTCACAGAAAGTGGAAGACAAGTAAATCAAATCCTGTTTGAATCTGAAACCCAGTTTCAATATATCAGGGGAAACGAAAACATCTCTAAGCAGTTCCCAGATTGCGGAGAGAGGGATTGAAGTCAGGTCGACAAGGAAAGTCGCCGAGTCCTCCAACTCGTATGGGTCAGAGACGAGTCGGGGACCGAGTTGGCAGGCGAGTTGGAGGAGGGTGACTTTAGAGAAATAGGACTGAGGGCCGGTGTGGACGGGTTTCCACTCGGCGTCGAGAGCGATGAGTGAGGAACGAGTGAGAGACTTGGTTAGGTGAGTGAACTCGGCCGAGTCGGTGGAGCAAACCAGGTGGATTTTGAGGGGCTTTTGGTTTCTGAAATCCATGGAAAAAAAAAAATTTGTGAAAATGGCGTGAGTTTAGGTTTCCAATTATAATATAGGGCTTTTTAGGTCTAGCCCATCTATATTTGGGCTGCCCCGGCAAGCTACATGAATTATTTGATATTCCAATAAAATAAAATATAGATTTTTGTATTCGGATTGGACGTAGATATTGGAAATTGAGGATACGGTCAGTACTTGCAATAAGATTTTCTTAGTATTAAATAAGTTAAAATATTTTGGATTGAATTTTAAAAAATTAGTATTTGTAATTACGTCGAATAGTATCTAAAGGGTTATGATCACGTCTCAAATTTAAATTATGAAAGGACAATATTTAAGTTAGAATAAAATATAGCAATACTATTTTTTAATCTGAGTAAAAAAAAACTGTTCTTCAGTGCATATTTTTCTCATTTGAAGGCATTATGAGATGAAATGAATTATCATCCATTGTTGACCTATTCTCGTGCATATTATCATCCATTTGGATTGAATTTTAAAAAATTAGTATTTGTAATGACGTCGAATAGTATCTAAAGTGTTATGATCAAGTCTCAAATTCAAATTATGAAAGGACAATATTTAAGTTAGAATAAAATACAACAATACCATATATAGATATTGTGACTATTTACAGAACAGTTACAGAACCTTTCTTTATGTATATATTTATGATTCCAAGTTTTCCTATGTTTTACCAAGTTTGATGAAGAAAAAACTTAGTATAAACAGAGATAAAACAGATCAAAGAACAAACACAACATTTAACGTGGTTCGGCCCTAATGGCCTACATCCACAGCAGGAACCCTAGAAGAAATATCTTATTAATCAAAAATAAAAGTTACAGAGATACAACCTCAGAGTTTTGTTTCCTCTGTTTCCTTAAGAAATCAGTCCAAAAGAACATCAAGAACCCTAACCCTAAATCGCCTTAAGCCCGGGCTCTCTCTCTCTCTCTCTCTCTCTGCCTGATTTCATACACGGCTGATTCTGTATTACTGTAGCATCGCATGTATTTATACAGCTTGATATACAATTACAAAAATGCCCTTAAATGAAACCCTAATGAAGCCCGGTCACACACAGCACCTCAACCAAATGATCACTTCTTCTCCAAGTTGCATCATTGGTTGTAGAGCTCTCCACGTGTCAAGCTTGACATTCTAACAATTCTCCACCTTGGCAAGCTTGTAAACCTTGCCTCCATCAGCTTCTCCCTGCAAAAGAGTTCTTGCTTGTTCCCCCTAATGGGTACTAACACTTTTCTAAGTTGATTAAGTTCAAACAATGTTCAAATTTAATCTTGGGTACTGGTTTAGTAAGCATATCAGAGGGATTATCCTCTGTAGAAATTTTCCTAACTTCAATCTCACCATTAGAAATGACATCTCTCACAAAATGCAGTCTAATGTCAATATATTTAGATCTTTCATAGTAAACATGATTTTTTGACAAATGTATAGTGCTCTGATTATCACAGTAGACTGTGACATCCCCACTATGCATTCCTAGCTCTTGACTCAGCCCCCTTAACCATATAGCCTCTTTAAAAGCTTCTGTTAAGGCTATATATTCAGCCTCTGTGGTAGACAATGCTACCACAGACTGCATATGAGATTTCCAGCTGACAGTGCCTCCTAAAAAAGTAAAGACCGTACCAGATAGTGATTTTCTGGTATCTAAGTTTTCAGCATAATCTGAATCAGTATACCCCTTTAATCCTAAGTCACACTGCATAGTTTTTCCAAAAATTAATCCTAAATGCTTTGAACCATTTAATTATTGAAATATTTGTTTTAAAACATGCCAGTGAGGCTTCCCGGGTTTTCCCATAAACCTACTCACTAAACTTACAGCATATGATAAATCAGGTCTAGTGCATACCATTGCATACATTATACTCCCAACCATACTAGCATAAGGTATTTTATCCATAAACATTGACTCAGACTCAGTTTCTGGACACTATTTATTGGACAATTTAACATGCTGTGCAACAGGGATAGGCATAGGCTTAACATGACTCATTCCAAACTTATTTAACACCTTTGAAATGTAAGACTTCTGAGATAAACAGAGAAGATTTTTATCCCTTTCTCTGGTTATTTCCATGCCTAATATTCTTTTGGCAGGACCTAAGTCTTTCATTTCAAATTCTGATTTAAGCATGCATTTAACTTTATTTAACAAGTCCATGTCTACACAAGCAACTAACATGTCATCTACATATAGGAGTAAATATATATGACAGTTATTACATTGCTTATAATAGACACAGTTATCATACTTACTTCTACAGAAATCATTTTTAATCATGTATGAGTCAAATCTTTTATACCACTGTCATGGTGACTGTTTTAGTCCATACAGAGATTTCCTTAACAAACACACATGATTATTACCCATTTTTGTATCAAAACCTTTAGGAGGTTTCATGTAAATAGTTTCTTCCAAGTTTCCATGCAAAAAAGCTGTTTTAACATCAAGTTGTTCCAAATGCAGGTCATGTACAGCAACAAAATACAACAAAAATCTAATTGAACTATGCCTTACAACAGAAGAAAATATCTCATTGTAGTCAACTCCTTCCCTTTGAGTGAACCTCTTAGCCACTAACCTAGCTTTATACCTAGGAGGTTCAGTCCCTGAGATACCTTCTTTCCTTTTGAATATCCACTTGGAACCTACAAGTGTCTGATTCTTTGGTTTAGGCACTACTACCCATGTCTTGTTTTTATTTAAGGACTCCATTTCTTCTTGCATTGCAAGAATCCATTTCTTGGCCTCCTTACTGTCCATGGCCTCTCTAAAGGTCCTAGGCTCCACCTCAATTTCTGTCTCTGCAACAGATTGAGCAAAAGCTGTCATATCAGTTTCTCCATACCTTTGAGGAGGTCTTATGACCCTCCTCTGCCTGTCCCTGGCAAGAAGGTATGTTTCCTTAGGTCCAGAGATTTCAGTCTCTGAGACTTGTTCCTCAGAGTGAGTATTCTCTGTTTCTGACCAGCTTTGAGTAATGGAGGGTTGCTCCACCTCAAGCTGCATATCCCTGGTGTCTGGACAGTGTACTGTGTCTTAGGAATCAACTGGTTTTCCCCCCATGGCAGACTCATGAAAAACCATATCCCTACTTACTATACATTTTTGTCTTCCAGATTTTGTAACCCAGAGTTTATAGCCTTTAACCCCCTCTGGATATCCCACAAAAACGCATTTAATAGCCCTAGGTTCTAACTTGTCAGTTTTAACTTGTAAGTTCTAACTTGTCAGTTTTGATAATTAGCAGGTTTTCCAGACCAGACTTCTTGAGGAGTTTTAAAACTGAGAGCTGAGGAAGGACACCTATTTATGAGGTATGCAGCAGTAGCTACAGCTTCTGCCCAAAATGTCTTGGGCAGACCAGAGGTAGCTAACATGCATCTTACCCTTTTAAGGATGGTCCTGTTCATCCTTTCTGCTAGTCCATTCTGTTGGGGAGTTTCCCTAACAGTTCTATGTCTAGTAATTCCCTCAGTCTTGCAGAATTCAATGAACTCATTTGACAAATACTCCAAACCATTATCTGTTCTCAGTGTTTTAACCTTTCTGCCTATTTGATTTTCAATTAGGGTTTTCCATTCTTTGAATTTCTCAAAAGTATCACTTTTATATTTTAAAACATAAACCCATACTTTCCTAGAGAAATCATCTATTATAGACAGGAAATACCTTGACCCACCATGTGAATTTACCTTTGCAGGTCCCCACAAATCTGAGTGTATGTAGTCAAGTATCTGTTTTGTGGTGTGTGTGGACTTCTTGAAACTAACCCTGGTAGTTTTTCCTAATACACATTCCTCACAGAATGGGAGGTCCTGAAGCCTTTTATCTCCTAGGAGCCCCTGGTTATCCAGTTCTTTTATGCCTTGTTGACTAACATGCCCTAGCCTCCTGTGCCACAGTGAAACCTAGTTTTCCCCTTTGTGAATGATAGGTGAAGCCTCACCTATCACAGTCTTACCTATCAAGGTGTACAGCCCATTTTTCAACACCCCTTTCATGACTACAAGAGACCCTCTACTTACTTTCAGACTTCCCCCTTCAGACTTGAAGGAGTATCCAGTTTTATCTAAGCTGCTCAGAGAGATTAGATTCCTCTTGAGCTCTGGTATGTATCTCACATCTTTCAGTACCCTCTCTATTCCATCATGCATTAGTAATCTTACCATCCCAATCCCCTGAATTTTACAAGACTTGTTATTCCCTAGGATAACATGACCCCCATCCAGACTGGTGAAAGACTCAAACCAACTCTTCAGGGGACACATATGGAACGAACACCCTGAGTCCAGTATCCATTCCTTCCCAGGGTCTGCCTCAGATACATTTAGGACTTCTGAGCTATCATATCCATCTAGTACTACATCTGCCTTACCAGCAGATTCTTGTGTGATGGCATTAGCTGTTTATTTCCTCTCAAGGCAATCCCTTTTAAAGTGCCCTTCCTTATGGCAGGAAAGCACTTTAGAGGTTTGCCCTTGGACTTTGATCTTGATTTCTTATTCTTACCTTTCTTGTCTCTCTTTTTAGACCTCCCCCTAACATTTAAACCCTCCCCTGTCTCTTGTTTGGATTCTGACTTGGCATACAATTCTCTGGAGTGCAGTACAGATTGCACTTCCTCCAAGGTAAGGCTCTCTCTCCCATACATCATAGTTTCTTTTATGTTATTATAGTTGGAGTCCAGAGAACTTAATAAAAGAATTGCTTGGTCCTCATCATCTATGCTAATATCTATGTTAGCAAGATCTAAAAGGATTTTATTAAATTCATCCAAATGTTCATCAATGGATGTACTAGGGTTCATTTTAAAAGTATAGAGTCTGGTCTTCTTATGGAGTCTGTTTGTTAGAGATTTTATCATGTACAAACTCTCTAGCTTTAGCCAGACTCCTGCTGCCGTTTTCTCATTGGCAACTTTCTTAAGTACTTTATCTCCTAGGGACAAGATGATGGCACTGTGTGCCTTTTGTAATGTTTCGGGCTTCACCTTCTCAGTCAAAGGAATGTCTGATTTTCCTTCCTGAGATGTGTCAATGCTCTTCTTGTCTCCAAGAAGAGCATCTTGAAGCCCTTATTGGACCAAAACAGCTCTCATCTTGATCCTCCACAGGCCGAAGTCATTTTTTCCATTAAATTTTTCAAACTCAAACTTGGCTGTCCCCATCAAATAACCTGGCTCTGATACCACTTGTTGACTATTTACAGAACAGTTACAGAACCTTTCTTTATGTATATATTTATGATTCCAGGTTTTCCTATGTTTTACCAAGCTTGATGAAGAAAAAACTTAGTATAAACAGAGATAAAACAGATCAAGAACAAACACAACATTTAACGTGGTTCGGCCCTAATGGCCTACATCCACAGCAGGAATCCTAGGAGAAATATCTTATTAATCAAGAGTAAAAGTTACAGAGATACAACCTCAGAGCTTTGTTTCCTCTGTTTCCTCAAGAAATCAGCCCAAAAGAACATCAAGAACCCTAATCCTAAATCGCCTTAAGCCCGGGCTCTCTCTCTCTCTCTCTCTCTGCCTAATTTCATACACGGCTGATACTGTATTACTGTAGCATCGCATGTATTTATACAGCTTGATATACAATTACAAAAATGCCCTTAAATGAAACCCTAATGAAGCCCGATCACACACAGCACCTCAGCTACATGATCACTTCTTCTCCAAGCTGCATCATTGGTTGTAGAGCTCTCCACGTGTTAAGCTTGACATTCTAACAGATTTAATATTGAATCATTAAATAATAATAGATGAGTGAAGTCTCACAAAGAAAACAATATCACTAGAATAGGTCAATAATGGATGATAATTCATTTCATCCCATAATGCCTTCAAATGAGAAAAATATGCACTGAAGGACAGTTTTTCTTGACTCAGATTAAAAAATAGTCTTGCGAAATTGAAAAATCAATGGCTATTGTTATGAGAAAAACACTCTCGAAGATCTTTCCATACATCAGTAGCAGATTCAATGAAAATAACGCTAGGAACAATATCTTGACCTAGAGAATTCAAGATTTATGAAAGGACCATTATATTACAACAAATCTAAGAATCGAAAAAATAATTATTCTTAGAAGGTTTCAACAAAGTACTATTGACAAAACTAAATTTATTTTTAGTAATCAAAGTCATAATCATTGATAGATTCCAAGTACGATAATTTTCATTAGAGAAGGGTTGAGAGATGGGTTGAGCACTTGGAATATCACCATGGTGTAAAAAATATGAATCAGAGACATTTTGATCTGGAAAAAAAAGGTAGAGTAAAAGATTCAGAGTTCTTTCCTAATATCATAACAGAATGTTGAATTTGAAATTCTAAAATTACAACAGAGGAAGAAAGTGAAGAGAAAATTTTTTATATATTATAGTTCTTGGATTACAAGTAAAAATAAAAGTAGTTTTCCATACAAAAGAAAGTTAACTTATATACTGAACTAGAGACTATACACGTGTATATTACATAAATATTAAGAAAATTGGCTATATTGAACTATTTATTCTAATTTTACAAAAAACGAGTTTTTTTTGTAACTAATTAAGAATGCTTTTATTCATAAATATTAGAAGAATTGTGTTAGGATGTCGTCCAATAATAATAGTTGGACATCTCCCCAAGTTAAATTTCTTTCTCAATCTTCTTATTTTTCTATTCATGGTTTGTAAATGTTTTTAAATTTTTTTAAAAAATAAATAAAAAATATCAATATAACTTTCTTAATCAGTAAGTACAATAATTTAAAAAAAAAAGAAAAAAAAAAGAAAATGAAGGACGGAGTCAAGGAGCCTAGAAGCATGATTCATATTGGAATCCGTTATCCTCGCAGGACGTGAAGAAGTTCACCTGTGATAGCTGTAGTTAGCATCATATGTACTCGTATCCAAACACCCTCCCTAGTCGTACGTGTCTTGCCACGTCATATAAACGTATGTACCTGCCAGAACCATCAACGGATAAGTAAGAAGCCTTCTTCCAAACTCACAGACGAAGAAAGAAAGCGACGAAAAGGCTTTCCACAATTCACAAAAATGGCAACTCTTTCATTTCCACTCCCCCGAAACGGCTTCTGTCTGCGAAACTCCTCTCCGAGACGCCACGTTTTCCCCATTCCACAACTCCACTCATCCATCAGAATCACTTGCTCTGGTATCACCCCTACTTTAAAAGAAAACTTCAAATCCTCTCTCTCTCTCTCTCTCTCTCTCTCTCTCTCTCTAATGTTGTTACGATTGGAAATTGGAAATGTGAATCAAGTTGATGAAAGACGAGTACTAGCCATAAAAAGCACGTACGTACCCATTTGTATTTAATGCTTGTTTATTTTGACCAAAGATAATTAAGATTTTAATACAGTTACTTCAAACAGAGTTTGCGTATGAATAACCAGTTGACTTTGCATTTTTTTCGTCATGGAATGTGGATATTTGATTCAATTCATGTCAATTGCTTTGCTTATATAGAATATTTCTCTCGGTGATAACCCAAAGGAAATAGAACAATCGGATACCACTTTTCATGTAGTAGAGTTGATTGGTTCAGCTCTCTCACTTTCCCTTGAGAAACTTATGCATCAAAAGGGAAAAAACAACATAAAGATTGAAATATATATATATATATATATTTGTGGTACCCACCTAGTGTAGTTGAAGTTGTCAAGCTGACTAATGCTATTGATGTTTGGTGTGCCTGCAACAGCTAGAGATGGTTCCGAACCCAAGGGAAGCGGCTTATTTCAATTTAAGGAACTTAAAAGTGTAGCTTGTGGAATTCTCGCTGTTTGGGCTGTGACTGCTGCCTCGCCTGTAATTGCTGCTGGCCAGGTTGGCAGCACTCTTCTTTTGTGAATATAAGCAATTACTAACTACTAGACGAATATCTGTTGCATCAATCTATTACGTGTTTAAGTGAAACATGCATTAGGATTGTGATTAATTCCCAATAACTCGAAGCTTTAAATGGGAGGTAGAATGGATTTGGGGGAAAATTAAGACTGCTTGTCATTGTACTATAAATTATCTACATGTGGAAAATGTTATGCTGTTGCAAAGTTATATATGTGATTTTCTTAATTAATAGTAAGAGTTTGGACAAAGATTATGATATAGAGATGCCATAATTGAGGTAATGTGAGAACTCTGAGGCTTCTTCTAGTCATAGTTCTTCTCAGATGAATATACCCACCTGTTAGATTTGAACCTGTAATCTTGTCCCTTACCGTATCTTATTATAGAAAGAGGTGGCACTATTTCATCTAGGGAAAGGCATTACTATATTCTCAATTTTCTTATCTAGGGTCATGGAGGGTCCCTCCACTCAATCTGTGGCTTGTTCGACTGTCCCATTTGAATATCCTAATCAGCCATCATTTTTAACAGCCTCATGGCTGTTCATTGGTTCTACATTCCATTGCACCTGAACCTTATTTAGCCATTATCTACTTGAAGTTGGCTTGAGATTTTTGGACTGATTTAATGAGTACTTTTCTCGATCAGATGGAACTAAAATCTAATCAAACACAAAAGGATTGTATATGACGAAGCTAGAAAATCTATGTGTCAGCTTATTCTCACATTTTAAATCCCTCTGTGACGAAATAATAGCTTTTGATTCATAACAAACGTGTACTCTTAATGTATCCCAAGCTGAATAAATAGCTTTTGATTCATGACAGAAAGTGTACTTCTGGTGTATCCCAAGCTGTCTTCTCATCTGAAAAAAAATCAAATCATGCAGTTTCTATGTGGTCAACACGACGCTTATGCTCCTTTGTGCAGCCTGATAATTTTGTATGCCTCTAATTCCATTATCAGCATGATTAATCTCACACAACCTTGATTAACCATGCTGTGGTGAGCAGCTAGTCCTAATACTAGGTCTCTCCTCTCTGCTTCACTTGTACTTGATGCTTGGTTTTATTGGAGAGCCTTGCCTCATTTTGATGATCATTCCACTGATGGGCATACTATTGGAATATGACAAACTTGTCAGCTTTCCCCTCCAGAAAGCAATGTAAATAGAGGTTTGAATCATTTGCCTCCAACTCACGGGTTGACTGCTACCAACAATCAAAGATATTAATAATTCTACATGCGTATGATACACATTTAGATACCATCAATCAAAGACATTAACATTTCTTCGTGCACATAATACATAGTTAGATTCAAAATCCAAATTTATCCTCCAGTAGAAAATCCTTTTTCATAATTGATATGGAAACTTTCTTTTATCCCTTTTCAATATGTTTTTCTATTTAAGATATTAGTGGGTAACTGATCTCTTGCAGCTAATAGTTTGCTGATTTTCTGACCCCACATAAAGCTTTTGATTTGTTTGTGATATGAGTAAAAAATATTTTCCCAAAAAATTCAATAAAAGGGAGTAGAGAATGACATGGTTGTTGCATGATCTGTAGTAGATGGCAAAATCAGCAAATGAGTTATTGCTTCATCCTCTGATGGCATTAAATCTTTTCACTTCTTTGATTTCTTAGTATACTTTTTAGTTTTGCATGGCTTGCTGTTGACAAGGCTGTGATATAATTACCGAAAAATTGCTGGTTATTATTTAATGGGAGAATATAATTTTATCTTGTAAAAGACATGAACAAGTGTATGTAATTGGCATGCAGAGGCTGCCTCCATTATCAACAGAGGCCAATCGCTGTGAGAAAGCATTTGTTGGTAACACAATAGGTCAGGCAAATGGTGTTTATGACAAGCCGATTGATCTTCGGTTCTGTGATTACACTAATGACGCATCCAACCTAAAGGGTAAGTCTCTTGCAGCAGCACTTATGTCAGATGCTAAGTTTGATGGAGCAGACATGTCAGAAGTGGTGATGTCGAAGGCTTATGCTGTTGGAGCTAGCTTCAAGGGTAGTTTCTTATTTCCCATCTCATCATTTGAGTTGTGTAATTGAAAATTTGAAATAACCCATATCTATAGTTCATATGGTTAGAGATTTTTCAAGGCAATCTTCTATACAAGGGTACCGTAAATTAGACAGTGCCATGAAGAACAAATTGGACATATTTAACTTTGCTTTGTAAACCCCGAGTATGTTTATATGTAGACACAGGATTATGTTGAAAATAAGGCCTTGTGACCTTATGGCATCTACAGCCCTTTTGTGGTGCCATGTCCTCGGGTCGATCCCCCATTATCTCCATTTGCCTTGGGACAAAAAAGCTATTGCTTATCTATTTATATAAACACTCTGAAGCTATTAATTCTATTTTTGGAATAAAACTAGAGCTGTTTGATACCAGATAGACGTGAGATTCCATCTCTTGAGACTCCGACTCATTTTTTAGCATCCTTTTGTAGGCTTTTTCTTAATTTGAGAATGTTTTAACAATCTTAGCTTTGTTTTGGGCTCTCTCTCTCTCTCTCTCTATGTTGTGAATTCGATGAAGGTCTGCAAGCTGACTCACATTTTGCAGACAACTGTCTCAATTTTCTTGGTTAAGAGAAAACCAAGAAAGATGTAAACATCCATGGATTCTAGAAGTCATCCAAGCAAGAGTCCTTGAAACCTTGAAACTGATGCCGACCATAATTTTTGTAGGTGTAAATTTCTCAAATGCAGTTTTAGATCGTGTTAATTTTGGGAAAGCTAATCTCCAAGGAGCTGTATTCAAGAATGCTGTATTATCAGGATCCACCTTTGATCAAGCTCAATTGGGAGATGCAATTTTTGAGGACACCATTATTGGTTATATTGATCTTCAGAAAATTTGCACGAACACAACTATTAATGCTGAAGGAAGAGCTGAACTAGGATGCCGGTGACCACATGTAAACTCATCTTTACCCTTTCTTTATCAATGGAGACTTGGGACGTTACTTATGTCATATTGAGGATTTTTGCAATGGGTACCATTAGAAAGACTATATGCTGCAGAGGAATCATGTTTTCACGTTGGTGTTTCTTTCCTGTACTTTTTCATTGATTTTGGGTCTTTGACTTACAAATCAAGAAGGAAGCTCAAGCTATATATGGTTTGTGATTGTATTTCTTTTTATTATGAGTGGTGCTATTATGCCTTCCCAACCTGTCCACTTAATATGTCCCCTAGTGCAATTTAATTACACTTTTTTTTAGCTCTTTATTTCAATAATAATTTTTTAAACATATTTAAACATTTTTAAAAAATACCAATAAACTAATAGTCATTTTCTTAAACATTAACTCAAAAATATTTAAAAAAATAAAAATAAATACATAAGTGGCCAAATTGAGACGGCATAGTAATATTTTCCTTTTATTATATTAATTTTATTTTATTTCCTTGTATCATTTTATTGATTTGCTTTTGTTTCCTTTTATATGGTTGGTGATAGAGATATCAGTTTTGAATAGGTTCAAAGTGTTAAAAATTGGGAATACTGTGAAAATGTTTGTTAACTACTTGCTATTTTCAATAAAGTAACTAATATTGTATCCATGTGATTACTCAAGACATATATATTCTTTTTAAAATGTGGAGAATGAAGGACATCTTCAATAAGAAATCTAGAGATGAGAATATATACATGAGATCAATGTTAAGAAAATGAGTTATAAGTTTGAAAAATATTGTGGAGAATGTAATTTATTTATGGCAATTGTTGTTTTGTTAGACTCTAGATTTAAGCTGATGCTGAGCTAGTTTTGTTTCTCTTTAATGTATCAAGATTTAGAAGCTTTCAAGAATGTTGAACATGTCTCTCAAGTGTTGCATGAGTTGTATAATGAGTAAGGGTGGCAATATGTGACATGACTTGTAAACATAACACGAACACAACGTGAAATTAGTGGGTTTGACTTGTTTGGATTTGATGTTAATGGGTTTGGGTCAAAACAAATTGATCTGTCAAGATATGATTCATTAATAGGTCACTAATAGGGTATCCTGCTTAACCCATTAGTGACCTGTTCAGACCCGATAAATTTTTTACTCAAATACCCTAATCATATTTCATATTTCCTAACTCTCTTGCATACCCTCACTCTCTCAGTTCTTAATTAAATTAGTTTCAATTGAGCCAGTTCTCACAAGTTACGTCTGCTTCCCACACTTCCTCTAGATTGTAATTTTGGTATTTTTTCTTTTGTTTAGATTGTAAATTTGGACTTGTAGTTAATTTTATATTTTTGGGAGATATTGTGATTTTGACTTTTATATGAAATTATGTTAATTATGTCAAATGAATTATTTGGAACAATTCAACTTATTTACATAAACGAATTGAGATGGATTAACACAGGTCATCATTTCATGTCAATATATTTTTAATTAATTCATATTGGATCAAAATAGGTTAAGTCGTGTCAACCCATTATTTTAATAGCTCGTGCTAGAATTTGGAAATCTGAACCGTCAAGTTTAACGGATGTGTTTAGGTTGATCTATATCGTATCATATACACAACTTGATACAATACGAATACAATCTGTTAACATGATATACTACTCTTAATGATGAATATGTTAAGAATTGCAATTCGACAATTGAGGCACAAAGAAAACAGGAACATGCTATAACAAACTTATCTAATGGTTCCTCTAATGTTGGGAGAAGCATGCAGAGTGACCAGTTATTGTTTAAATATTTTTATTAGAAGTGTTGATACAGTGACACCAGTCAAATCAGAATTGGATAATTATTTTGAGAAGTATATCTACATTTGTGAATAGAGTTCAAATGTAAGTTTCAATGCAATTGTGAAAAGCAAATAGACTTAAGTTTCAAACTTTGTCCAAATTGGTCTGGAATATATTAGCTATACCAACTATCATTGTTAGTTCAGAATTAACATTAACTGCAGGTGACAAAGTTATTGATCCTCATCAAGATTTATTGTCAACTAAAACTATATAGAAGTTGTTTATGTGGGTTTAATTGGGTTAGATCCATTATATGGGATTAAAAGATTAAACTGTAATAGTAAGTGTTACATTTATTTTTGTTTTAAGTTACTAGTTTAATATTATCTTATATAACAAAATTTACATAAATACTAACTAATTTTTTTGTCAATTAAAGGATGTTCTATCAATAAATTAGATTTTCTTGCCATAATTATAGGGGATCAGATTTAAGTGCTACTAATTTTTCAACATTTTGTATTTACTTTTGTATGTGTGGATAGTTTGGCGGATTAAGATTATCTTATTGAATGATACGACAGTTAAGGCAATTTCTAACTCCTTACCATCCAATAGATTAACTTTTACATTATTGTCAAACATTGTTGAAAGTATTACTAAATTAAAAGTACATGAGTAATCATGCAAGAGATTAAAAATTTAATTTTTTTAAGCGTATCAATGTATGCATGTTGGTGTCATGGTGGTTTTGTTGAAGTTTGGGAAGTTGTGGTGATGATAATTTTGTTGAAGTTTGGTAACTTCTTATTATGGTTGTTTATTTCAAGTTTGGTAACTTGTGTAATGGTAATTTTGTTCATGTTTGGTACCAATTATCAAAGTTACTAACTTGTTGTCATGTTGAAACTTGTATGCATCTTAAGCATAATTTTGAATATCGTGTCGTACTGATTGGCATTCTGGGAATATGCCGTACCGGTCAACAGTTTTTTGACTAATACAAAAAAAGTCATATTTCATTTTGAGCAATATTTCGGTAGGTACTAGCCGATATTTCGAATTTTGGCCAATACCATATTTTGGATTTCGGCAAGTTCTTATTTTTTTAAGTGATTTTTTAAGTAGATTTATATTTTTTCCCCTTTTTGTATATATAAAAGGTATATTTTATTTGTATGAATCACAAAACGAATAATAATTTTATTTTTTTGTAGTTTATGCATATATATATATATATAATTTATTCATATATAAACTATTTTGAAAACACTTAATTTAACTAATATCAAAATATTTCATTCTAGTACCTTGACCGGTATGGTCTCTGGTACGATATCCAAAATATTGCTCTTAAGTCTTAACTATTACCAAATGCTTCATACACTTGACAGATTGTATGATGTTATATAGCTAATTTGCTATATCTGTCTTTTGATGTTATCTCAGTGATATTTATAAAAACATATATGATGATATCTCAGTGAATATCAGTATAGGCTATGACTTTGTAACATTGTATCAACACTCCATGAATTATGATAAGTTCTCTTAATTTCAATGAATCTGATGCTATATTTGATTTTATTATTTTGTTTATCATATTTCTTTTATATTTAGAGATACCACATTGATTGTTGAGCCAACTTAAAATTTGCCATCCTATCAAATATCCATGGACAATATTACTAAATTAAGTACTTTAGTAATTATGCAATGTATTAAAAACTAGTTTAGTTTTCTTGACTTTATCAGTGTATGCATGTTGGTGTGAAGATGCCTGAATCAGGACACTTGCTATTTGCTAACCATTTCTAGCTCCATTCATGAAGGTTAAAAACTTTACTTCACTTTTTTGTTTTGAAATTTAATGTACCTAGTTGCATAATTTTTTTGTTTAAAATCATTTTTTTATTCATGATTCCAAGAGGATGTTATTTAATGTACCATACACATAATCTATCTGAGGTCCTAAGGCTTGATGATGTAACTTTGTATTTTATTATTAATTCATTATATTTTTGTTTATGTATTTATTTTATTTTGTCATAATTTATTTTAAAATAAAACAAATACCCATCTCAAGCCAAACTCGACTAGTTAACAGATGGAACTTCAAGCTGAGCACGAGTTTACATTACAAGTAAATGGGTTGAGTTTGACTTATAAACGAGCAGAATCCAAGCTTGCTAGTATTGTGAATGAACCTAGCTCACTTAAACTTGACGCTCACTTGAACTCAATCGGAATACAGTTTAGTGCCAGCAATGCATCTTTCATGGCAAAACTCATTTTGATTTTTTGGTTGATCCTCAGAAATTGGAGTACTCACTTTTCGGCCTAGTTCATGGGTTTTGGAATGGGAACAAAAATGCGTTGAAAATGAATATTTGTTTTATTTGTGGGCTAGGCTTAAACTATGGGCCAATAAAAGAGGAAAAGAGGTAGGCTGGTGTTTTGAGGATATTATGCTAGCTCTTACGCTATGAGAAACAATATTAGTAGTCCTGAGTAGGAACTGCATTATAGTCTCATTAATAAATGATGATAAAATGAGAAAAAAATATTATTTTAAAAAGAATATTATTATAATTTCAAAACTTTTATAAACTAGACTTACATTGCAGTCCTTAAAATGAGGAGTATATGTAGCATTGATCTTAGACTATTAGCCTAATATAGTTAGTGCGCAATTGCACACGCAACTTCTTAGTTATTCCGGGATTGCTCACTACCTAGAAATGAGGAAAATTTGGCTATAATTACAATTTTGAACAAACGAGAGCCATCACTGTTGTGGATCCAATTTGTAACTTTTATTTCCTTTCTTTTTTTATTAATTTTTTCAAAATAATGTATTTCCTCTATTTTTAAAGGCATTGAGGGTTTTGAACTCTTTTTGTATTTATCATTGTTAAATTATTTGTTTATTTTTTGTAGGTTTTGGAATGAGCAAATATTGATAAAAATGGGGAGACTTGCAATGAAGACCTATTGTAAGAGAGAGGACACATCTGGCCTTTATAGATTTAATGGTTCACCCATTAGGCCAATGTTTGTAAGGCTTCAAGAGTAATGCTCTCATCATCCCTTAAACTATCATTTTCTTATCATCCTACTATTATATGATATTAAATAATTGAAATTTTTTTATTATATTTTACTTGTGGACATATTATTTAATACCACATCAAGAGACATTGAGAGAATAATAATAAATAGAATGATAAATAAGTCAAAATTTCTCAACTTGTATATTCAAAATGTATATCTTTACAAATGCAGAGAACTAAAAGTATAAACAAAATTGGTTAACTTATATTTTCTATTTATATTTGTGGCTATGATCGTGGAAGACCCATGATAGGAAGGTTCCTATATTGACGGCTAAATTGATTCTAACATCTCATGTCAACACTCCTTCTTAAGTTAGTGCATATAGGTCTCTGAAGCACAATTTCTCAAGTGAGTTGTGAAAATCTTTACTTGATACAGCTTTTGTGAGTATGTCTACTAGTTGGTCTTCAGATTTCACAAATGAAAATTGAATTACTTTTACATCTAGATTCTCTTTGATGAAATCTTAATATATCCACATCTACATGTTTGGGACGATCATGTTCGAATGGGTCGTAAGAGATGGCAATTGTGACTTTGTTGTCACAGAAAAGATCAATCTCGAAGATAGGAGTAAAGCCAATTTCAATAAGTAGTCTTTTGATCTAGAGAAGTTTGCAAAATCCCTTTGCAATTTCTCGAAATTCGGCCTCTACACTTAATAGTGCCACAACTTTTTTTTTTTTTATTTCTTCTCGATCAAATATGATTCCTGCCGACAAACATGAAGTAGCCAAAAGTGGATTTCCTATCTAAAATGTTTCGTACAAAGTATGCATCTGTATAACCATTCACTTGTATCTCATTACTCTTCACGTTTGCATTTGTATAGACATGTACTTTTAGATGGGTGTGCTTGGAGAACTTAAGTCTTTTTCCGAGAGAAAACTTCAAGTATTGGAGTATTCGGATCACTTTGTCCATGTGGTCCTACCTAGGATTGTGCATAAATTGACTAACAATGCTCACATCATATGCAATATTTGGGTGAGTATGAGTGGGATAGATAAGTTTTCCGACTAACTTTTGGCACATTCCTTTATTTGTTGGCACTTGGTCTGAATATTCCCAGTTTATGGTTTTGAATAATTGGGGTATCTGCCAGTTTACACTCCAACATTCCCACCTCAATCAATAAGTTTAACACTTATTTTCTTTGAGAGAGAAAAATACCTTATCTTGACCTGTCAACTTCAACTCCTAGAAAGTATTTGAGTCCTTATAAGTCCTTCATCTCTAATTTAGTTGCTAGTTGTGTCTGAAGTTTGGATATTTTTTTCCTTATCATCTCCTGTGATAATCACGTCATCTATATAGACTATCAAAGCAGTTACCTTGCCCAGTTTGTGTTTTGAGAATAGGGTATGGTCTAAGTGGCTTTGCTAGAAGTCGTACTTCTTCATTGCCAAATCAAATCACCCAAACCATGCTCAAAGTGATTGTTTTAGTCCATATAAAATTCGCTGCAACTTGCATACAACCTCGGTGTTTGAAGGTGTCGGTATCCAAGAGGGATGTCCATATAGACTTCCTCTTCGTGATTGCCATAGAGGAAGGCATTCTTTACGTCAAATTGATGTAATGGCCAGTCGAGATTAGCTGCAAGAGATAAAAATATTCTAATAATATTCAGTTTAGCAACAGGCGAAAAAGCTTCTTGATAATTCACCCATATGTCTGAGAATAGCCTTTTTCCACCACTCTCACTTTGTACTGCTCAATTGACCCATTTGCTTTATGTTTGATAGAGAACACCTATCTGCACCCTATTGGCTTATTCCCTTTAGGTAATGGAACTAGAGTCCATGTATTATTCTTTAGTAATGCCTCTATTTCTTCCTCCATCGCCTGAGTTCATTTAGGATTAGACAAAGCTTCTTGAACATCAATTGGGACATGACTTAAGGAAAGTACATGTTCAAAAGCTTTGAAAGGTTCGAATAGTCTCGTAGTGCATATGTAGTTGGCAATCAATTATATCGATCTCTACTCCTCAATATCTAGAGAGTACCTATTTGGTAACTTGTCACGATTGTGCTGGAAAGGTCATGTGTATCCAGTAGGAGTATCCATATTATTCATATTTGAAGATGGGTAAAAAATGCTTATCTTAAGAATATTTTCAAGAGATGGGTTTGTAGATACTAGAGAAAAGGGGGGGGGGGGGGGGTGGGACCCAATTCACCTTTTGGAGGTGTATTAATCTTTAGAGCTGCATTTGACTTTGAAAGCTCATCTGGCCCTGAAGGCCCTACATTTGACTCTTCATTAGTCACTGTTTCGAAGTTTGGCCGATCAAGTTGTGACCAATTTTGCTCTTCATCGTGTGAAGAAAAGAATTGATAGCTAAGGAAAAATGGGTATTAAATTCTAGAAATGTGACATCCATAGACACATAGATACATTTGGTAGAGGGGTCGTAGTATTGATATCCTTTTTGGTGTATGGCATAGCCCAAAAGAAACATATGAGGGCACAAGGATCAAGTTTCGTGCTTTGATTCTTATGGAAGTGTACATAAACCATCCAACCAAATACTATAAAGGGGAGCATTAGGATCGCGGGTAGAGGAACATAAGATGCCAAAACTTGGAGTGGAGTCTTAAAATTCAAGACTCTGAAGGGCACCCAATTGAGTAAATGTATGATGGTAGCAACTACATCAGGCCAGTACCGGTTAGGTACGTAGGTTCCATGGAGTAATAAGGCCCATGCAGTTTCAAGAATATGGCAATTTTTTCGCTTAGCGAAACTATTCTGCTGAGGGGTCTGGGGGCATGTAGTCTTATGAATAAGGCCATGTTATTCAAAATAAGCACAAAAGCACTTATTGACAAATTCACCACCATTATCGAAGCGGAAAACTCGTAGTTGGACAGAAAACTGAATTTATATCATAGCGTGAAATGAGTGAAATGCTTGAAACAGTTTATCTTTATTTTTCATTTGGTAAATCTAGGCCATGCGCGTACAATTATCAACAAAAATAATAAACCAACAAACACCAGAGATAGTAGAAATAGGGGAAGGTCTCCACACATCAAAGTGAACTAAAGTAAATGAAATAGTACTTTTATTCATGCTCAATGGGTAAGAAGTACAATGACTTTTGGCTAAAGTGCACGTATCACATTTAAAATCAATAGTCACTACATGTGAAAAAAGATCAAGAAACAAGTGTTTTAAGTAACCAAACGAAGGATGTTCCAACTGGTGATGCCAGAGCCAAATTTGTCATCATCTACCATTTTCTTGTATGTGATGAAGAAGACCCACGCTAAAGTCATCCATATAGTATAATCCCCCTTCTTAGTACAATACCCCATTATCTCATTGGTGAGAATATCTTGAAGAAGGCAAAAGGAAGGATAAATAATTACAGCACAATTTAAATATGTAGTAACATGATTAATAGAAAGTAATCTATGCAAAAGTGACAGCACAAGTAAGGTGTGAGATAGTGTAAAGGAAGGAGATAGAGGCACATAGTTGGCTTTTGTAGCCAGAGAGAAGACTCCATTAACGTTCAAAACATTGGTTTGTCGTCATGGAGATTGCTAGATAAAATCTTTGACATCAAATGTCATGTGATTGGTAGCCCTAGAGTCGAGTAGCCAAGAACCACGATCATTGTCCAAGGAAGAGGTAACAAGGGCAAAATCAAAGTTACCTAAATCATATGGAGGATTCACATCGTGGGGAGACACGGCTGGTGGTATCAAGGTCAAATGGGGTTCGGCTACCACCATAGTTGCCTTACCCGTGCTTCCATCAGTGCCAGCAACATCCCGTTTTTTTTTTTTTTTGGGCCTAAGGATCATGCCACCAGTCAAGATACCCATTCAGTTTGAAGTAGTTCTCATGTGTGTTTGGAAGAAATGCAATGAGATCATGCGGAACCATTAGCGACCTTGTGAGACTTGGAAGTAGTAGTAGATTTTCTAATACACAGAGAAAACCTTGTAGAGGAGGATACGAATAGACCAAGTTTCAGACTTTTTGGGGCCAAAACTATGCTAGAGATAGGGTCGAATTTGTCGGTGGTCATGACCACTTGTCGACGTGCCTCCTTACGAACATTAGCGTAGGCCTACTCAATGGAAGAGAATGACTGCATATGGAGCACATCGTTGTAGATGTTATCGAGATAATAGTCAAGCTCGTCATGGAAGGTGTACACACGATCCTCTTGGACAAGATTATTGAAATGTTGGATGTCAATGGTGCACCTCATTGGGTTTGGTCGACAGAAGTCAATCTCCCGCCAAAGGTCCTATAGTTTAATATATAATTTCTCAAGAAAACCACCAACTTGCCGCCGACAAGTCACACGTCGTTGGAGGTCGTAGACTTGAAAGGTATCATTGCCAATATTTTGAATACCGTATTGGTTGACATACTGATCAAGGTATTGGAATGAAATATTTCAATATTGGTACCGTTTCGTGTATCATTTCAGAATAACCTATATATAAATAAATTTTTTTAAAGTCAAAATCCAGTACGGCCGAAATATTGGCCGGTACGGCTGAAATACTGGCCGATACGATCGAAATACCGGCCAGTATGACTGAAATATCTGCAAATGAAACAACAATATTTCTATACCAGTTCACTGGCCGATACGGCATATTTCAGCTGTACCATCCGGTACGGTACGAAATTAAAAATTATAATCACTGCCGTCAAAGTATGTTGTAGTAATGGCATTCCAAACCGATTTTGTAGTGGGGAATTAGCTAAAATAGCCAATGAGAGTCGGTTCAATAGAATGAATCAACCATCCTTTGACATTGCATTGCCAGTGTGCCATTTTTGAAAGGTTGGTTCGATCGGGGAAGGTGGAGGGAAATCTCCATTAATATAGCTCAATTTGTCTTTATCGGAGACGTACATCTTAACAACCTAGGACCAAATAGCATAATTAGAGCCATCCAACTTGATACCAATAGGGGCAGTAGAATTTTCAGTGGTCGAGGTCAAGACCTGGGTTTTGGATAAACCCTTGGTCATTGCTTTGGTGAAGTTGGTAATGATAGAGTTTGTGTTTGGTGGGGTATTACCGGAGTTGGTGTTAACGTCAATGTCTGCGATATTCTGAAGGGTCACTAAAACCATGTCAAAGTTTCTCAACTTGTATATTCAAAACCTATATCTTTTTAATTGCAGAGAACCAAAAATATAAACAAAATTGGTAAAGCTATATTTTCTATACAAGTTTTGTGGCTATGATCATGAAAGACCCATAATAGGAAGGTTTATTTACAGCTAAATTGATTCTAACAGCTCACACCAATAAAATAGTTTGAAATAGATTTATTCATATTTCTAGTTATTTGAGAGTTTTTATTTGGTTTTTGAGATTTATAACGAGAACTCAGCAATAGATAAACAAATGAAGTTGATTATATAGGACTTATTAAAGTTTTGATATTGTCTAGAAAACAAGTTGGAAAAATACACATAACACTCTCAAACTATCATCCAAGTTGCAGTCACGCTCTAAACTATCAATTTTAACGATTATTCCCCAATTTGTCAAAAACAATTCTAGAAATAAAGATGCTCCTCCGTCCCGAATATGGGAGAAAGCCAGGAAGATTCCTCCATCATAAAGGATAAATGTGTAGAATGCACATGCTATTTCTAAAAAAAAACTTCAGAAATTGATATATAATATCGAGCTTTGTTATTTATTATTTTTATATGAGCAATGCTATATATAATTTAAAAAATTAAACTCTTTTATAATTTAAGAACAAATAAAAAATTCTCTATTTTAAAATAAGATTGATTAAAATATTCTTATTTATAAATAAAAAAAATCTAAAAATTTGAAGAATTTATTTTATTTAGTCATAAAATGTGAGTAATTTTATGTGGACTGTAATACAGTTCATCAAATATAGACTACAAAAAAAATTATTCTTTTTACATATTAAATACTATACTTTATTATTTATTTTTAATTTTTTTTGGATATATTATTCTGAAACTAATTTAATTATTCTGCTCATAATTCATATACAACATATTTAATAAAAAAAAAATTTAAAAAAATATAATATATAATGTGTGAAAATAATAATTTTTTTTACCATCACGACATCCTAATAAGGTAAAATTAAAAAAAGAATGTGATAAATAAAATCGCTACAGCCTACGGACATGCGAATGCAAACATGATTGGATGCACCTCGTAAAGGTGAAATTGTAGTCAATGGGAAAAAGAATAATACTCTTTGTAACATCACAAACTCTTTATTTTTATTAATTATATTATAAAAAAACTTAAGATTTAAAAACAAAGAAGGTCATTACAAATAGAAAAATATTTTAATTATAACAAATTATATTTATATTAATTTATAAATTTATTTTATATAATATCTATATCATTTATCTTACAAATAATATACGTCTTTTTCGTACGCAAATAACATTATTCAACGAAGATTACAAGGGGATTAGTGGCTACTAACATTATTCTCTCTCTCTCTCTCTCTCTCTTTAACGCCCATGTCCCATTTCTAGAGGTGAAAGGGCTTTTGCTGATCCTTCGTTTAACGTTCAACCATGGCTGACTGGCAACAGCTCGTCCAATCTATAGTCCTAGGCCTACTTTTCTCTTTCCTCATTGCCAAGCTCATTTCCGTTGTCGTCTCCTTCAAAGAGGACAACTTCTCTCGCTCGCGCTCCGCCCCAAGACCGGCGATACCCGAAGCCCAGGCAAATGATGCCGACTCGTTGATCGCAGAACAGGGCAGCATCAGAAACGATAGTGTGCCTGCTAGCGATGCTGAAGACGATGATGACGACGATTGGGAGGGAGTGGAGAGTACGGAGCTGGACGAGGCCTTCAGTGCGGCTACTGCGTTCGTTGCGGCGGCTGCGGCTGATCGGCTTTCGGAAAAGGTTTCGAACGACAAGCAGTTGAGTCTCTATGGTTGGTACAAGATTGCCACCGAGGGCCCTTGTAGCACACCACAGCCTTCTGCTTTGAAAATCACGGCGCGGGCCAAGTGGTATTGCTCTAGTTTTGCGATTTCGTTTCGTTTTCTTGGGTGTATGTGTTACTGAGACGAATTGTTTTGGTTTTATTTTCTTTGAATTGATGGGTGTTGTGGATCTTAATTGAATGCGATTTCACGAGCTTGATGATGAGGGATGTTGTCGTTTAGGGGTCTGTTTGATTGAATTTGGGATTGAAAGTGCTTGAACTATTGACCTTCAGTCAATGGAGTTAATTGGGTATTCTGTGCGTGGACTTCTTCTTGTCGATATTAAGCAATAGAATTTATCAAGTAGATGAAAGGTGATAGATGAATGGGAACCATAATGCAACAGTAAGTTATGTAGGACTGTTCCTATTAGAACTTAGAAGTATAGCACTTGATATGATGATTTTTACTGAGAGAATTATCTTTTTCACTTACAGTTCTGTAGGAAACAAGTTTTCTTATTTTTTTTCTCAGCTTATAAATGTGTTAATTTTTTTTTGTCACATTTAAGTTGGCCTCAGTGCGGAGGAAATACGTGCAGGCAATATTTCTGTCAACTTTAAATAGAGGTCATGTGGTTGGAGTCGGTACTATGAGATCAAATCTTTCAGGGCAAGTTTTAAAAACAAGAGAACGACTGAGAAAATATATTTGTTTTAACATTGGTGACCATGTCTTCTCCCCTCTCAATTCCTTTTCGTATTCCGTTTCTCCTGCCAAACGTAGTGTTAGATTTGTTATTGTTTGGACGTCCTTTTAGGTTTCCTCTGGATTATATTCTCAAAAATTGTGTTTATTACTTTTGGCTGAATGCCTTAATTTTTATTCATTTTTTGGACTGCTGTGTTGCAGGCAAGCATGGCAGAAATTGGGCGCTATGCCTCCTGAAGAAGCTATGAAGAATTACATTGATCTTGTTACGGAGCTATATCCTTCTTGGTTGGCTGGTTCAACTCTGGTTAGGATATTTGAGTTTCCCATCTTGCTATTCTTTTATACTCATATGAGTGTATTAACTCTTTGTTAACTTTTTTATCCTTCTACCCTTTCCTGTTTTCTTGACTCACGGCTAACTAGAAGAGTAAAGGCAGAGAAGGTGATGCACCAAGTATGGATGCTAAAGGACCAATGGGACCAGTTTTTAGCACTTTTGTCTATGAGGAAGAATCTGGAAACGAGTCGTAAGTTTCTTAGAACTTCTTAATGTTTAGGGATTAGTTCTTTTATTATAAGTACTTAAATAGTTCATTCGCAGAGGTGGTTGATGCCTTTTTTTTTTTTATAAGTAAGATAAATATTATTGATATGAATGAAATAGGCATAGTCCGTATACACAGGAAGTATACAAAAGAATACCTAAATACATTTTAAGGACAATAAATTAAAGACAAGAAGTCATGGACATTGTCCCTATTTAGTACAGTAGCTGAAAACCAAAGCAATAAAGTGTGGAGAAAAAAAAAATGCTTCAACTCTGCCATTGTACGTTCCTTGTCTTCCAAGCAACAAGCGTTTCTTTCCGACCAAATGCACTATATGAGACACAATGGGATCCTCTTCCATACTGTTGCCACTTGAGGGCAGTCTTGCATCTTCCTCTAACAACCCAACAAGTCCACCACCCTCAAAGGCATGACCTAAGCAACATCGACCCTTCGAAATATCTCATCCCACAGCATTCTTGTTACCCACAGTGTAGTAAAAGGTGATCCACGCATTCTCCATCCTTTTTACACAAATAACACCAATCCAACACTACACAACCACTCTTCCTCAAGTTGTTCGTGATCAAAATTTTCCCAAAGGCAACATTCCACACAAAAAAGGCTACTTTAGAGGGCACCAGAGCTCCACTTCAATTTGTCATGTTGTGTCATGGCACTTCCTATGGAGTAGAGTAAGTTGAAAAAATCGGATACGATAGAAAGTTTCCAATCATGGAAGTCCCTATTAAAAAGGATATGCCACTGGTGAGTACCATGAGAAAATACCCACATATCTGTCACTATAGGAACGCCTTAAATATTTTCTCAATCTTGTTTACCACGCATGGCGGCATAGGAAACAAAGATTAAAAAAAAGTGGGTAGGTTAGAAAGAATGCTCTTGATAAGGGTTAGGCGACCCCCTTTCGAAAGATAAATCCGTTTTTAACCTATCAACCATTTCTCTATCTTCTCCACTACCCTATCTCATATGACTCTAGCTATTTTATTGGTAAAGAGGACACCTTGCAATCCAAAAGGCTTGCTAAGTTGAGGATGTTTGGGACCACACCGACTGGGACCATCTCCGACTTTCCAAGATTTACCTTCAGCCCTGACACTGTTTCAAAGCATAATAACAACGCTCGTAGAGATTGGATCTGACTAGTGTCAGCTTCACAAAAGAGTAACATATCATCTGCAAATAAGAGATGTGAGATGATAATGGAGCTATTAGTGCCATTACCCACCTGGAAGCCAAATAGGAATACTCCATCAACAGCGGCCTTCACCATAGAGGCCAAACTATGACAAACAAAAGGGGAGATAAAGGATCTCCTAGTAGAGTGTAGAGTGTAAGCATGTAGTCCTGGCTTGGCTTTGGTCTGGTTCAAGGATGGATTTTGCTTATAGTTTAAATTAATGAATCCCCTATGCAATTGCATGTATGCCTATTCAGTGGGTATTTTTGAGGAATTTTCATGAATGCAGCCTGGATTTTGTTTCTCTCTTTACTGCTAAAAAAAAAAAAATTGTCTCTCTCTTATAGTTATATAATATAATGGAGACAACTGTCTTGGAAGAGTAAGCATTGAGGACTTGTTCTCATTGGTATTTTATTTATACCATGACTTGAAGGTTGACAAAATTTCCCATCAAAGCTCATGTTCAGATTTCTGCACCCTTAAGCCTTATTGCGTGGGCTGCTGCAAGAGTTTATATATCGATGACTGATGAGATATGGTGAGGAAAATAATTGATTTTCCAATTGCAAGGGGATACAGAAATTTGGCATGTTGCCTGTTACATTTCTTCCCCTCTACTCTCTCCCGTGGGCCCCTTAACAACCAAAAGCATGAGAATGAAAAAGTTGGTTTTAATTCTATTGTTTCTTGCTTTTGAAAATGATGTTTTTTTTAATCAATGTTTAGTATCTGATCTGATTACTGGATGGTGGTCTATGGACTTATCTGGTTGTAATCGTATCATATGGAGAGATGACCTTTAATAGTTCCTTTTTATTAGTCTGAAATGGGATTTGCTGCCTTTACAGCATTAACATCCCATTTTCAATTTAAATCAAATGGCTCTAAGATTGTTAACTCTCTGTTATGGCTTAAGGTTGAAGATTCTAACTGATCAAAATCTGAAATTTTAGAGTTCATTGCAGATATGGACGATTAATTTTACTGCATTATGGAATCTTTTGGAAGAGGCTTTTGTATCAATAGGATAAGCCAAATATTTTTTTGGTTTGGGTTTCCTCTGACCTAGGAGTTGTTGATTGAGCACAGATATCATGATTCAGTCTTGCTCTTGTTTAGCAACTTTTTTAGCGGATACTTGTAAAAACAATAAAGGTTTTGACAGGTGTCTTTCGTTAAGGAACATTCAGTTGTGTCATGTGTGTATGCCCTATAATCTGGGTGTGGAATGTTAGCCATACAGTCTTTAATGAGTTGAGCTGATTTCTGTATTACGGATGGTTGTGCTTCTTTGAGCTATGCAATACTTCCATATATTGGAAGAAATAAATTATTGATAACAATTTCAAAGGTTTTCTCTCTTTCTTTTGGCTGAGCTTAATGTATGTTGTTTTACTTTCAGAAAAATGGATGCTATTCATGCCTTTGCCAGGGAAGGAGAAGTGGATAATTTGCTCAAGTGTATTGAAGGCGGCATTTCAGTAAATCTAAGAGGTTTTTTTCTTTTCTTTGCAACCATTTCCATTTGTTCAAATTTTCAATGATATCAATTCCATTTTGGATTTCTTTGAAAATGGATGTAGATGATTTCCACCCTTGGTTCTATGTTTGATGAGTATTCACTCTTTTATTCTAATTTATGTTGCCTTCTATTAAAGTTTGGCTAAATTAATTGCAGATGGCGAGGGTCGGACCCCATTGCACTGGGCTGTAGATCGTGGCCACCTTAACATCACTGAATTGCTTGTTAAAAGTAATGCTGATGTAGATGCAAAGGTAGTTTGAAAATCTAAATATCTCTAAGTACTTTAAAGACTTAACCCGCGCGACCTTGTTATTTCTTTTCTTTGGGCCAAGACCATGGGATCAGGATGCAAAGCTAGTGCATATAATTGGCATTCTGAACTGCTTTCCGGTCTCCCTATACTGTTCATTTTTCAGAAATATTTGGAGTTGGAGAACCTACAATGGTCCTCCCTTCGGCATTTTTCATGCCCCATCGGATCTTTAAGTTTCCTCCATTCAGTGATTTTTTCGCTTTTTCAACTTCCATTTTATTTTATTTTCCTAAATGGTCTCCTTCTTTCCCTATTGGAAGGACGATGATGGGCAAACCCCATTGCATTATGCTGTCACGTGTGAGAGAGAAGGCCTTGTCAAATATCTTGTGGAGCAAAATGCAAAAATAGATTTAAAGGACAATGATGGCAACACTCCTGCTGATCTCTGTGAGGCAAACTGGCCTTGGATGAAATCTTCAGGGAAGCAGATTGACTGAGAGCTTATTACAAATTTTAGATTTGTTGCTGATATAAGGTCTTTTCCCTTTTTTGGCCAACTTCTTATGGATGTATATGGTTATATAAACACTTTAAATTTAAAACCTAATTATACTTGTCAGATGAATTAGCATCAGATTAGTTTTACAGCCTCTCCTAATGATGAGCCTCTCTTTTTACCATGATTAGTGATTACATGACTTGTATCTTTATTTTTTTTTAGTGTTTCTCGGCCCCAATATTTCTTTTTTGTGTGCTATTATGCCACCCAGCTTTGCCCGCTGGACATGCCCTCTCGTGCAAATTGCTCTTTTCATTTTTTTTTTCTTTCAAGCATTTTTCAAACATTTAGAAAAAAAACGATACACTAATATCATTTCTTTAATTATTAAGTAAAAAATTAAAATTGAATTTCTCTCTCTCTTTGCAATTTCTGGCAACCTACAGACCAAGTTTTTTTCTCCTTTTTTCGGGCGGGATTGGTTGAAGCTGAGACTCCAGCCACCTCCACCCCTTCCCTTCTATTTTCTGTCGTGTTTTGTTTACAATAAATCTTGATGCAAGCCTGCTTGCACACACACACCCAAATGTAAACAGTGTTTTTGCTGTTCAATGAGGATCAAGCACTGCCCTTTCGTTTATATGTTTAGCGTTTCTGGTAGACTTATTTTAGTGTGTCCAAATCGAATCTGACCGATCTTTTGCTTTCTGACATCTCTTGGTTAACACGTGCCACCACCTAAGCCATATCAGACGCCAATCTTCAAGTTTGGGGGGAGAATTTTGTCTTTCCGTTATGCGAATGTGCTGTGCTTATCGCTTGCGTGCAACGGTATTCCAAATGTGAACAGTGTTTTTACTGTTCACATTTGGGTGTGCGTGTGCAAGCAGGCTTGTATCAAGCACTACCCTTTCGTTTATATGTTTAATGTTTCTGGTAGTCTTATTTTAGTGTGTCCAAATCGGATCTGACCGATCTTCTGCTTTCCGACATGTCTTGGTCAACACGCGCCGCCCCCTAAGTCATTTCAGACGCCGATCTTCAAGTTCGAAGGGAGAACTTTGTGTTTGTGTCATGCGAATGTGCTGTGCTCGTTACTTGCGTGCAACGATGTTCTAGAGTCGGTTGGGTGGTCACATGCTATACCGACAATCTACGCGGCCTCAGATCTAAAAAGATATGGCCGTAGGTGTTTCTTTTCCAGTGGCGTGTATCTTGCACGCATCATCGCTATTGTGGATCTGTCGCCGACGGTCCAGCTTCTAGCTTTTCTATCATACTGCTTTCCTTAACTACTGTTCTTGAGAAAGGAATCGTGGACTTCTTCAACAAATATTTCCAGACAAAAAATAATAGTACACCTGCCATCCTTACTGTTTTGTGCGGCAGATCCACCGTTTATAGCGGTGGATCCTTGGTTCGCTTTTATGCGAATATTTTATTTTCATCTTTATGTAAAACGGTGTCTTCTAGTAGAATATGGGTAGGGATCAATTTATTCGTCCCTAATAAACCCTTCTTTTATTTTTCTTTTTTCCACTATCTTTGCACTGTAGTTTCTTGCTTTGGAATAATTGTTAGGGAACTTCACCCCTACTCTTGTATCACTTTTTTTAGTTTAATGTATTTTACTTGCTTAAAATAATAATATTATTAATAATAAACATAGTATTGTTTCTTCTTTTTTTTCAACTTTTTATGTGCTGATATTTAGTGCAAAGATCTTTTGGTTAGATTGGTTGAGATTAAACATTTCGTTTAGTTCTTTATGAATGATAATAAATTAAAATGGTTAAGTGAGTTTTGTGGGGTCTATTTAATATGTGTTTGGATGTTAATTATGAGTTTAGATGTATTTTTGGGAAGTTAAAAAAGATTGTGGATTACGTGTATAAAAATGTGTTTTGAGTTAAAAAAAATTGTAGATTTTACATGTAAAGAAGTTTTGAATTGAGATGACTTTAATAATTTAAGAGTTGATATTTAGCTTATAGACTCAGCTTAAAATTAGAATAAACCAAATTGAGTCAAGTTTTGTCGATCAGCTAACGGAATCATATAGAATAATGACAGCTTTTTGCATTCGATCTTGTATCTGTTCCCCTTGGTCGGTCAATCTTTCTGCCAATATTACCTTCTGAGGCCTGTGGTAAAGGTTGAACAACTTACATTTTAAAGTTATCATATAATCATGAGTTATCCTAACTTAAGGATAACTCTTCATGTCGTCTTCGGAAGTAGAGGAAATGATCCCAAGTACATCAATTAGTAGGCATGAGAGGACTGATTAATAATGTTGGACTCAAAAAGACAAATGATTAGTTAATCCATTTACATTAAGCAATCTATATGAATGATTGTTTTTTAATAGAATATATAATTTCTTGCTCGAATCCTGCAGACGTTTTGTAGATGTTGTTATTCGAATATTAGATGATAATTTGACAAATCATATTAAATTATATTAGTTTATGAGATTGTTATTGTGTAATTTTTTTGTAGTTAGAATATTTTCGTCTAAAACTTTAACTTGTCGATCGAAGTAAGTTCAATGTATTGTTGTACGTATGGTACTATCTGAAGTACTCTTTCTGAATCCTTGGAATGGGATAATTTGGAAAAGAACTATTATCCAAATTGCAATTGCTCATTAATCAGCTCATGCATTTTAAAGTTAGAAGAACTTTCTTCCATAAGATTTACAATTGGACAAGGTAGCACAGAAAGGTAGGGGAAGAAGGAAAGAGACGTTTTGATGGATGGATGGATGGATGATCGATTTCTCCATAATTCCAACTAAAAAAGATCTCAAATTTCACTCAAAATAGATGATATCTGTTTGATGAGGCGGCGGAGTCTATATTTGGGAGCTCTCAATTACAAGAAAAGAAAGGAAAAAGAAGAAGAATCATCCATGCACTTTGTAAATGCAAAATCAGAATCAAGAAACAAACGTACACAACCTTTTAATTGCAGGATCTCCCTCTACATATAACCATCTCAAAATTGAAAAGCAGAAAATTAAAGAACCAGAGAGGTTTTCTTCTCACCACCTCTGCTGGATACTGGACTGCAGTTATGTCCTCTCTCTCTCTCTCTCTCTCTCTCTCTCTGTGCCAGAACTAATTACAAGATTATATATATATATATATATCTATATATATAGATATATGGGTGTGTATGTGTGTTTGTTTGTGTCATTTGTGTTCATTTCCTTTTTCATATGTGGGTGGCTTCCTAGTTTTGAGTAAAATTTACGGCTTTATTCATCCTTTTAGCCTCTCACTCTTAACTGTCAATAACCGTTTTTTCCCACCGCCCCCAGCTGGTTCATTTTGACACCTTAGAAAACGAGAGGGAGAGAGAGAGAGAGTAACTCCTCCCATGCCCATTCCTGATATTCCTTGGGCACCGCTCTTTGTCTTTAATGGCGAAGACGGTTTTTTGCACCCTCTTAGCTATTGCCTTCATCGTTCTGATCATCATGTTCTTCTCCCCCTCCTCACAACACGGTCGAGACCGCCGTGGTCTACATCGTCGTACTCTTGGCCACAACTTTCCTGTTTCTACTTTCGACCCTGTAGTTGCTAAAATTGAGAGGTTGGCTGAAAAAAAGGAACTGGGTGGCCACGTTAATCCACTTAATCGCGAAGATGTTACCCTCACCAACGAGGTTGCAGAAGCACGCGAATATTTTAGTGAAGGAAAATTGAACATAACATTGAGGTTGATGGTTTTGTTTCCTTTCTTAGACACGGCACCAAATGATGGGGTTGTAAGTTTCAAGGAGCTAGAGGATTGGATTGCACACCAGGCGCTTGACAGATTGAATTATAGAACAGAGAAAGAGTTGGCATTGCATGACAAAGATGGTGATGAAGCCATATCTTTCAGGGAGTATCTACCTAATTTTTCCAACGAAGATATAGGTAGTTTAATGACTTTTATGTAATTTTCTTTTTCATGAAAGCATACTTCATTTGGTTTCCCAAAACACGACCCATGATAAAATAAGTCTTAAGAATTTATGGCGTGTTGGAATAAATGTTGAGCTGTTAGGAAATGGTGGATTCAATTTATTTAAAAAATGGTATTGGATATAATTTGACATTGAATTGTGTGAAATAGAGAAAAATAGCATGGAGCATGGTGAAGCTGGATGGTGGAAGGTGCAATTTGAGAACGCAGATGCTGATCAAAATGGGTCTCTTAGCTTTAATGAGTTTAAAGAGTAAAATTTCTATGTCCTTTAATCTCCTTGTTTTTTAAATCCTATCCGTGGAAATCGATCATTACAACCTCTACTTTCATGCAGTTTTCTGCACCCGGAAGACAGTCAAAACGAAAAGGTTCAAAACTGGATTTTGAGAGAAAAGATCAAGTAAGTTGTTAATTTCTTTATTAGTGTTAACATGATCATACTGACTCAACAAACCAATAATCACTAATTTTGGAAATCTTGCTTTAACTCAAGAATGAAATATTAGCTTGGTGCCTAAACATCATGATTTTCTTGATAGGCTGATGGACCAGGATGGTGATGGGAAACTCAATTTTTCAGAATTCCTTGAACAAGCATATGATATTCTCAAGACTTATGTTGACTTTGAAACTGCCGGGGCTCATGTACCCCCAGCCGAAGATAAGTTTGCAATGCTTGATGTGAACAATGACAAGTATGCATGCCTTGAACTCAAGACAAGTTGTTTAAAATTAAGTGTTATTGTAACTGTTGGAAACATAAACATAAATGCTATTTCTCCCTAAGATTTCTCCCAAATATTGATTTTTTTTTACTTAATGATTAAAGAAGTATTTTTTTAATTATGTTGTGATTTTCTTTTTCTTTTTTAAAATGTTTACAAATACAAAAAAATAATCAAAAAGAAAAAAAAGTTTTGTTCTTCTAGGGTGATTTTCGAGCCACATCCCTCGGGGGATGTAGCACCACTCTAGAAACATGGAGTTTTCTAATTGCACACCTTAATTCTTGATAGAACAAACAAAGCAGGATCTTTGGAAGTGCTCTGCACCGCCCATTAATGATGCCTCTCACTTCCAAAATAAGTAAAAAGCTTAATGGTGTTGCTTTTTATTACAATCAGAACAAAACATTATCCCACAATCTCAATATTATAAATAGAAAATCAAGATAGAAAAGTTTATGTTCTGAATTGTTTGAAAAAACATCGTTTATATAGACAACAAAGGGATTCAAGTCCCGGTAAAATTGGTTATAAATCAAGTGGTACGACACTGATCTATAATGGATAAGAATAAGTTCAAGAGATGCCATTTTTGGAGACTTTAGTTACTAAACCAGGAGATATGACTCCTGATAGTGGGCTGGACCAATATGTAACAGTAATTTTTCAATTGCTCAACTACTTATAATTTCTTTCAAAATATTGGGTCATATCTTTAGTGTCTATATATGTTATTGTTGGGAGGCTATTTGTTATATGTTTAGGTTAGTTGCTAATTTCAGATCAACAAAACATTTTACAGATTCTTGGCAGCGGAAGAATTGAAACCTGTACTCCATTACCTTCACCCAGGAGAACTGTCATATGCAAAATATTACAGTAGTCATCTAATTCGGCAGGTCAGTTGCTATGCTATAATTTTATGTCTTTGCATTACCAAGTGTAAGAATATGTAACGATAAAGCCTCATTGCATATTTTGATCTCCTAAGTAAAAGCCGGGATAGATATCTACTAACTTGGTTATCATATTAGTAAACAAAATGGGGCAAATGAATGTTCCATAAAGGAAAAAAAATGACTTGAAAAAATGTTTTATGATATGTAAAATTACCACTTGTTTTAAAAATTTAAGCTGATAGCTAGAAAGAGTTAGATATATTTAATTATTTATATAATATTCTTAATACTTCTCCTCATGTGTAGACCTAACTCTCCTTCAATAAGTCAAATAGGTAAATATTTAATTAAATGAGAGTAGAAAGTAGAGTTATGATTCGAATTCAAGATTTCTATTTTGATACCACGTATGAAATTAACATTTGTCCCAAAAGCCTAAACGGATGAGAAGAAGTAAATTTAATTATTTGTATTATATTCTTAACATCAGCCGTATGAACATTGGGTTTTCTAACTTGTGCCTTCATCAGGCTGATGATAACAAAGATGAGAATTTATCAATTGATGAGATGCTCAATCACGACCATATTTTCTATAACACAGTCTACGATGAAAGCAATGAAGATCTTGATGAAGATTACCATGATGAACTCTGAAGAGTGATCTCCAGAATATTTCTCAACATTCAGTACAGAAGAACATGGAGGGGATAAAAAAAAAACGGAACAAGCACAGAAAATCTGTGTGAATCAATCTCCATGGAAGTACTAAATTTTCCATTAATGCATAGTAAACATGACTGTAGGACCAAAAGTAAATCGTTGTTCCATTTTCATATGTAAGAAAAATAATTTTGTTATATAAACTGTAATTTTAAAGAAGAGATTGAAAGAAAGCACTACTACTACCGTGTGTATGCAGCTTGTCTCTTAGCTAGGTTTGGCTGCAGGTGGTATAAAGTAGAGAGATATATAATTGGCCTAGTTTAGTGTTAATTGAGTAATGATACCCATATAATGGGTTTTACACTTTTTTTTTTTTTTTACAACTCATAGTGTTATAATTTTTTTTATTATTTTTTATCATTTTTCTAAGTATTTTTTTAACATTTTTAATCATTAAAATATATATATAATAAAATTTTATTAGTATTCACATTCTTAATCACTAAGTAAAATTAAAAATTAAAAATTAAAAATTAAAAATTAAAAAAAAAATTAAATATAAAAAAAATTGTAAAATAATTATAAAAGAATAGTGATAGGGTTACCATCCTTTTACCATTAGTTTATCATTTACAATGCATTTCATTTTTTTATATTTTCTTTCAAATATTTTTTTAGCATTCTTAATAATTAAGAAAAAAATTAAAAAATATATATAAATTTTATTAATAATAATTTTCTTAATCATTATATAAAAATAAATAAAATTAAAAATTAAAAATAGTGGTAGAAAAGTGATAAAAAAAAAATGTAAACGTATCATTATTTTTTGTAGTAAGCAAAAAGCTTTACTTAAAATTACTCTGTGACGGACGACCCGGCCTACTAGTTGCCATGATTTGGATTGATCTGAATATACAATTAATGATAATCTTTCTTTATCTTATGTCATTATTTAAAGTAATTGTCTTGTTTTTGTTATTTTCTGTTGTATTATGTTCGTTGAAATTAAAAAAGATCCAACTTAAAACCATGAAGAGGCTAGTATATCAGTTCTCATGAAGAGCCAACGATGGTAGATTAGGGTTTTTAACATCAAGGCCGCAAGCTGAAGAACAATGAAGGAGAAGATCTGAATATGAGAGGCTGGAAATAGAAAAGCCTGTTAAAGAACGTCTTCATGCATGGTAGAATCTGGAGACAAAGGACATAATTGGTATTTGCCATTTGGTAAATATAGAATTAATTATAAGCAATGTTATACACAAGTAAAATTGTACACCAATATATTTTTATTGAGTAATCATTTCTTTTATTTTAAATTTTGAATTTTTGACCAATTATATTAAATAAATACGCATATTGATATGTAAAATTACTTACAATCAGATTTTTTTGTTAAATATAATATCAAATCAATGTTATCTTAATTTGATATTATCTTTGATTTTATTTTTGTATTTCTTAAATCATTTTGATTTGATTTGATTTTTATAATTTTTAAAATATTTATCTTTCATAATATAATTTTTTTATAAATAAGAATATATATTTTATATTCAATATTAATTCAAAAAATAAAGATGTAATTTTTAAAAGTCTCTTGTTTTTTTTTTTTCTTATTTATCTTCTTTTATATTATATTTTATTTTTTAACATTTTCCATTAGGAGTTATAAGCAGCAGATGATCCCTCATCGTTGTCATCAAGGTGGTAAAGGTAAAAGAGAAGAAAATAGGCAAAAGCACGAGGAAGATGCGGGGAAGATGAGCAAGGAGATCAGAGGCCGTTGGATAGAGTATGATAAGTAAAGGAGGGGAGAAACCACTAGACTTTTCTTAGGGACGAGAGACGGAGAGAGTGCGCTGTGCCTTTGAGAGGAAGGGGCGCGGTAATTGTATTTCTGACATTCTATGGACTTCAATATTAAATATAATTTCGTGGCCACAATAGTGGTTGGCCGACATAATAAAATTATAATATAAAAATAAATTTATAAATTAATATATTTCTATGAAATTTATAGAATTTATTTATAATAAAAATAATTTTATAATATGATATAATATTCTAGAGATAAAATTAAAATTTAATATTTGAGAAGACGGTTGATAAAGTGTGTAATATATATGAAGTCTACAAGTAATATGTATTTTTTATACGTAATTATATAAAAATAATAATTATATATTATAAAAATGTATATAATAAATATATATCTATAAATCATTTTATAACATAATTTTTTTTAAAATTTACATAATTTGTTATGTGAATATAATTGAAATTTGAAGAGATAATTTTAATAAAAGTTTTAAAAACTTGAATATTGAGGACTAATTTTTATAAAAAAAAATTAAAGGCTTGAGAAAAATTATATTTATTTATATATTATATTATTCAAAAAACAAAGGAGGATGGTAGCCTCTTTAGTTTTGTCCCTTAAATCAAATTACGTAAATTTGTGATTTATTTTTATATAATATTTTGTAACTAAAATTTTTTTCAACTGTGGCGCTCTGTGATGTGATTGCCACCTTCCATATACGGACCTATCTATCAAAGCAGTGGAGAATGAAAAAGCTTGCGTAATTTCTTTGTTGTTTCCTGCAACTTCTCTTTCAATCTATGTGCAGACAACTTTCTCCACGAAAATCCTTCCATACGTACACTACATGCAGTACAGAAGGATCTGGAAGTAGGGAGAGAGAGAAAAAATTAAATAATAAAAAAAAGGGAATATATTCATGATTGGGGAGTGGGAAAAAAAATGAGGAAAGAAGTAATAATACAGCAAGCATCCTAAATGAACAGAACCTAACACTCTGAGCAGTCTTAAATTTAGTGGCACTTCTGCAAAATGCTGCTCACTGCACTCATCCTTTTGTCGTCATTCATCTTGTGCTAATGTACTATATATCTTCAACATGTGGTATATAGCTAAACAACAAGATTGCATTATAATTATGAAAAAATATTCGTAATTCTTATTATTCATATAATTTTCATACAATATTTTTTATTTTATTTTTATCAAATATTTGATATATGAATAATAAATAAAAAAATAATTTAATTTAAAAAGAACAAATTCAAAATTAAAAAATTTTAAAAATTAAAAAAAAAATAAAAATTAGTGATATGTAAAGGTTGAAGAGATTGTATAGAACTTCTTTTACAATTATGTATTAATTTATTATTTGGGTTTTTTTTTTAAAATTTTGGGAGCCCTAAGGAATTCTAAAATAAAATAGTTTTGGACAATGAATATGGAAAAAAATCAAAGGGTCAAGTTTATTAATTGACAAGAAGTGCATAATTATAAAAAAAAAGAATCATTACAAAAAAAATAAATATTTGTGACAGATTATTTGTGGTGATAATGATTATAATTTGCGATAAAAATAAATTTATTTTGACAGGAAATAGCCAGTTTCGCAATAAATAATTAGCTACAAATAAAAAAGTTTTCTTATAATAAATAAGTTAGTCATTAAAAAAAAGAAACATTTACTACAAGAAAAATATATATTTATGATATTTTAATTGCAATCAAAATGAACATTTTCGTAGCAAATAGTCTTTTTTATTGCAATTAAAATATCACAAATACCTATTTTTCTTATGGTAAATTTTTAAAATATAGTAGTATATATATATACATACATACATACATACTTACATATAGCAATTTTTCAAAAAACAAAAAGGGGCAAAGAGATATAGAAAGGATGAAGATGAAATGTTAAATATAATAGCATGATTACAAGAAAAACGAGCATTTGTGAAGTGTTATTTATAACAAAAATGATTATTTGTGATGAAAATGGTCCTTTTAAAATGTGAATTATATATACTACTATATTTTGAATAAACCGTTTTCTTGTAGTTAATTAACAATGATAATGATAAAATGTGAATTAAAAAAAGATTAAATTAATAGAGGTTATGAGCTCCAAGAATTGTAATTTTCTTTTATTCTTAAAAGGGTCAAATAAGAATTTTTAGTAAGTCTTGATGGGCCATAGGGCTGAACAAAATGATCGTCCGACCCGACCCGACCTGTTTCACTGAAACCTTTTGACCCGAAAACCCGACTTGATTGGGTTTAAAGCGGAAACGGAATTCTTCCGTTACTCGATAATTTGTTTAATTCTCTCTCTCTCTCTCTAGTCTCTCTCTCTCCCCGCCGACGTCGACCTCCAGATCCTGCCAAATCAAGCTTCTAATTGCAAACTACCATTTACCGTGAGCATCAACCACTACTCTAACTGGTTCTCAATCCCATCACCAGCGAGATCGCAGAGGTCTAGAAGCACCGTGAGTTGCTTATTCTCGTCTGCTTCATCCTCCTTTCGACTGGTTCACATCTTTTTCTCCGATTCTTCGCATCTTCTTCTTCTTTGCTATTTTCTGGTTTTTTAGATTTCTTAGATTTTTTGGATTAATTTGGGATTTTAAAAATAGGATTTGTTGAAGAAGAAGAAGAAGAAGAAGAAGAATACATCTCGAGGAATTGCTTGGGTTTTTGCTCTAAATTTCTTAGATTTTTTGGATTCATTTGAGATTTTTGTGTTGGATTCTGAAAATAGGATTTGTTGAAAAAAGAAGAAGAAGAAGAAATCGGGTAATTGGAATAAACAAGCAATCGACTAATCGGAAGGTTATTATTTCGAGTAGGGTCAAAACATGGTCTTGGCAGTTCGAGTTGGGTCAGAGAATAGCCCTAATGGGCCATATATATATGTATATATATTAAGAAATGCACATGATTTTTTTTTAAGTACTGATCTTTAAGAATCACATATATACTAAATTAAAAATTAAAAATTTGGGAGGGTTGGGGGGCAGGCCCCTCTATCGCCCCATTCATTCTTCCATGGCCATTGTGTTGTAACTATTTAATCACAATTAGAGGCTTGAAACGCAGGGCAGACCCCAAATTCCATTCTAATAATGTACTTCACTAATATTTCTCATTAATTTCATATGAAATATATAATATATATGGCATAGGTCACATTTGCGTGTGCATGCATCATGAACTACTACTTCTACATGTATCTAGAGGAAAATAAAACTCAAATTTTACCCTCCAATTATCATGACCATGATCAACTTGGAACTTGCAAAGTACGTATTTAATACTAGTTGATATGGTATATATGTGTGTATATGTGTGTGTGTGTGTGTGTATATATATATATATATATATATATCTTCATCTTAACGTTTGACAAAAAGTGATAATTGGGATCATCGGAGTTCATCATGTAATGTTTCAATCTTGATAATTTGGAATGCAAACGTATTTATAGAACACATGTTCGATAGGATGCATATATATATATATATACTAACAGACAGCTTCTAATAATTATTATCTGTTCCACAACAACATGAGAGGCGCTCTATATATAAACATCATCATTAGCCACAATGTTACTTGATCTCCCATCATGAGGATGATTTCTTTAACTTTTGTTTTTATTAGTATGTATGATCAGTAAAGTAAAACTAGTCGTGTGTAGGGAGGTCAAAATGTTGAGTTGTGATAGCCCTTTCCCCTGGCCTAGTGCTCGATTCCGATCCACTAGGCCTAGTCCTCAAAATCTAATAATTCTAGATAATGCTTCTTCTTCTTCTTCTTTTTTTATCCCACTTTCCATGTTTGTCTCTTCTATTGACTTAGAAATTAGTGATAAATTAAAGCCGAAAATATGAGGACCAAAAGCACCACACACACACACACTAGTACATGACTATATATAGTGGTGTTCGGTACCACGGATCGATCTTTTGATCATCTTCAGAAACAAATTCCACCATGCATTCGCCACTAATTTGATCCATGATCGCTATATGTATATAATATACACTACAAGAAAAATGGATGATAGTGACTTAATATTAGCGATAAAAAGGATTATTAGTGACTAAAATAGACTATTAACGACTGATAAAAATAAAATAAATAAGTAACTTTTTTATAGTGATATAAGTAGTCTGATCGAGTGTCTAATTAATTCATACCCCAGATCGAAGAGGTTATAATGGTTTTGCATGATACATTCATGTCATTTTATCCTTTCATTTATGATCAGTCGTTTTCATAACCTTTACCAAACATTGTGCATGAATTAACAAATAGTGGGGGTGCCCCACTCCCCCCAAAAAAAATCGTTGAATGATCTATTGTATATGAATATAAAAAGCATGTAATTAAATCTATATTAAATGTGATCTTATTTTGTAATTTAAATCTTGGCATGTCAATAGTTTTGAGGGTTAATTTATGTCGCTTATGAATATAAGTTTTCAAGTTGCAAAATTTTAAAGATGCCTATAATTTGCATCTCAAAATAAAAACAAATTAAGTTGCATTCGTGAAAGATTTTAGCTTCTAAAATTCTTGAAATTCCTTGGCTGTTTGTGTTCCTTAACGTTTTAAGAATTCTCGGCCTAGTCCCAAATATTTAATCGTATAGATTTCATTAATGTATTTTTCATGTACCCAAATGAGTGACAACTTAATTAGCAAATCAGAAATAAAAAGAAGGTAACAATTAATTAATGATGTAATAAATCATGTAGATCCATAAGAAAATATGTGTACGATTTGGGAGGATGAAAGATCTTGTTTGAATTGAAAGATTATCTCAACTTATCTCATATTCTCATCGTTATATATATATTTTTAATTTTCATATAAAATATGATAAACATTCATTCAACTTTTTTAAATTTTCAAACAATAATAATATTAAAGAGTAATATTCTAATAATATTGTTTTATTGATCATCTTTAAACTATTATCTCATTTCAATTCACTAACCAAAAAAGAAATTGATTTGACATTAAACCTTGTTCGTTTTCAAATAATTTAACTTTTTTGGATCCATAACAAAATTAATATATATTAAAAAATATATATTTTGACAATATTTTATTTTTTTTAACTTTTATCTCATCTTATCTCATTTTATCTCATCCTATCTATAAAAATAAGCAAGGTCTAAGCTAACATCAACCTAGATAACCTAAACTCACCCGATCTAATATTTAATTATTCAGGTCAATTATTCACATTACAAAAAAAAAACAGGTAATAGTGATCAAATATTTGCAATCAAAAAGATTATTAGTGACTAAAACAGATTATTAACAACTAAAATATATTATTTACGACTAAAAAATAATAATAAATAAATAGTTTTCTTATAGTGTCATAATAAGACTAACTAAATAGTTGATCATGATCTAATCCCAATGTTGACTCAACATGACAAACCTAAATGACATGATATTATCTACGAATTGTCATGCACCTGTTCTACATAATGACCAATACAAAAGGTGACAAACACCCCTAAAAGCCAAGCTTATTGAAGTGGCTATAAGAATTTGAGCCATGCAAGGAATTCTTTCGATCGGTACTGTCGGCCACATGCACATACATAATATAAATATTAAAATAAATAAGAGTATTTAGGACAAATTATTTACAACGACAATAATTATTTATAAAAAAAATACTTATTTTTGTATGAAATAGCTGATCATAAATAAAGATTTTTAGTGAAACTATTCTTTTTTTGATGTGAAATGAATCAATAGTAAAGTTGACTTTAGGGTTTGTGGCTAAAGGTTAATGCATCTCATCATCATCATCATGCTGTTGATATGAGGTGTGGTGCACCAATTTGACAATAGCTAGCTCTCGATCATATATGATTTTCTACCACCCAGTATCCATATATAAAAGTAGACCATCCCTCCCCCAAACCTTCCCTACTTAAGCTAGGCATTGCGATCTACTTCCATTCCTCACCTACGTTAATCCAAGTAAATATCTATCAAACAATCAACCTGACCGAAGATCAGCCATGGCTCTTAAAATCAAGAGTACTAGTGTTCTATTACTTCTCCTCATACTCCTCATTCCCTTGTCTGGTGAGAAAGTCCTCATTAATATTACATATATTTTATATATATATAGCTAATTATATCTCTGTCTCCAAATATTCTATCGATCAATTTAACTAAAGAGGTTATTGACGAATTTACGTTTCTTGTAGGTATGGTTGAAGGATTCAAGGTTCGCGTGATGAACCCCAGTTATTCACTTTACAAGGTATATATATATATATATATATCCTACTAGTTATATATATTTGTGTATATATATGTATGTATGTACGTTTGTCTATTTTATGTAAAATATAGGAAGTGTTAAATACATGCGTGGAAGGAAACACACATTACGACACTCACCCAAATATTAAAAAAAAAAAAAACAACGTTAGAGATCATGATCAAGATGATCATGAACGACTTGATTATTGTATTAGTACTCGATAGTTCACAAATGCAGCGTCTTTCTCATCCCAAGGAGTACGTAGGACGTACATCGATCTTGCAGATGATATTCTTTTTAATTTGCTAATAGATAAATGTTAATTGTTTGTGAAGGATGGCAACAACAGGATGAAGTTGATGAGGAAGCTTCCAGAGCTTGATTCACTGGTGCTGGATTACGATGAAGCAGGTGCCAATACTAAGCATGAACCTCCTAAGAAGAAACCTGGAAACGGCAGGCCGAACCCTTAGACCTGAACTACTACTGCCTTTATTTTGGGATCACCTAATTATTATATAATCTACATATATATATAGACCTCTTTATCTCTCTCGGTTTTGATCGGCCTGTTGGTGGAATATTATAATTCGTAATATGTAGCCATTCTAAATGAGTTAAATTACTAGTACTGATATATAACCATAGGTCCATAATATGTATCAATAATCCGATCGAGCTAGCTAGTTGTGGGCATTCATGCATGCATGTACTCTACGTGTAAGGCCTTCATGAAATTATATACATATATATATGATATCAGATGTTAATTACTATGTTAGCAGTTCTGCTGCTATATTTTGTTTGTCGGCCTGGATATGTTTGATGTATGAAAAAAAGTATTAAATATCTGCATTTTCTTAATTCAAATCCAAAAAATATAATCGACATTGCCCTAATGATCAGGATATACATATTAATATATTTATATGCATATATAATTCTTTAATTAGGATCAGACCTGCATGCAGACGTTTGCTGGTTGACCAATTTTAATTAAGAGGAGTACTGAATTTACTAAACCAGCAAGCAAAAGTCCATGCTGATGATCATCATCGGTGCATCAATATTTATACTTTTTTCAGCGAATGTTAGGATATGGAGATGATATCATCTCATAATTACAAGTTTTTCAAATTTTTATACAAAATAGAATAAACAACTCAATTTTTTTAAATTTTAAAATAATAATAATAATATTAAAAAATAATATTTTCTTTTATTTTTTAACTTTTATCTCCAATCATCTCATCTTAACTCACTATTCAAATTAATCATACCTAAAGCTGATGTATTATTCTACAATTAGACGTAGTGAAAACGCTAGCCAGGGATCATATTATTGTGGTCTAAATGCTTACACGGATAGGCATATGCAATAGTACCCTTTTTTTTTTTTATCTTTTGATCTTTCTTTGGGTTTGGTTTGTTTTTTCAAACCATCTCATCTCATTTCAAACTTATTATTATACATTTTTTAAATTATCATATAAAATAAAATAAACAATTCAATTTTTTCAAATCCTAAAATAATTTTTTTAAATTTAAAAAAAAAATTAATATTAAAAAATATTTTATAACAATATTTTATTCTTTTTTTAATTTTTATCTCATCTCATCTATAAAAAATAAATAAGACCTAAAAAAAAGCAGCAAGCGATCAGAGAGAGAGGGAGGAGGTGAAGTTCCATAATCACTCAGAGAGTTTTATATGTGTATATATATATATATATAACCTAATTAACTTGCCTAAATGCTAAAGCTATATATAAGGGAAATTAAGAAGATGAAAAGATCATTAAGTACATTACAGTTAAAATCTGGCCATTGACGTACATCTTCTGAAATCTTTGTTCTCACCATCCAAATATTCCTTTCTTGCAATGATTTCATGTTCTGACCATCCTTGGCTGGCACCTTATTAAGTTTCAATACAGCACTGAAAATTAATGCGAATATGATCAATAGTGCCTAGAAGATAGTGGGGGAGGTGGTGATGGATCCACCAATTAAAGCATATATCTTTTGGTAAGGTAGTTCCAATATCCACTTCATGTTTTGACCAATTATAACCATGCCATTTAATATTAATTGATTAATGTATCATATCAATTTGCTGGTCAAAAACTCAAAGTCGATCCACACCAATATTAAGTAGGTAAAATTCTCCCTAATGGTTTTTTCCAACACTATATACAGACTTTAAGAATAATAAAATACAAAAACCAAAATGATCCTAAAACCTTTTCTGAATTCAAAGACGTTGGACTAAAATGGTTTTTTCCCCACCCTTCCTAATCTTATTTTGCCACATATATATGTCAAAAATTTCAAATTTGTAAAATTCTAAAGTCTCACCATTCATTTGAATAGGTCTGGCTTTGATTGAAATATTTTTCTCAGAGAAATTTTTAATGTAAGGAAGAGAAACCACATATTCTTTCCCATGCCAGAAAGCATTAGGAAGTTCAGAACAAACATCAGAAATTAATTTTTTATGAAAATCATCGATTTTTTATTGAAGCAGAGGATCAGACAAATGCTCAAATTTTTTTTTTTTGAATTTAACTTCTTATTGTAAGAAGTTCAAATGTTTTATCTTTGTTGAAATCAAAGAATTTAAATCTTTTGAAGTATCAATTTGAAATTTTGAAGTAAATGTAAACTTAACTTTTTGTCCAAAGGGATCGGTAGTAATCTCATATTTTTCAAAAAGAAATAAATAAATGGAAAAAATGAAAGACATTCCTAATATGACATCATGAGTCATGTTTTTGACAGGCACAGAAGGAATTTTAAAACAAACATTATCCTGACAAATATGAGCATTATTTAGCTCATAATTGATTTTTATCTTAGATCCGTTTGTAGATAATAGCTTCTCAGATAACTTTTCATAGTATATGGTGAGAATTAGACCTTTACGAATGCAATTAAGATCCAATCCAGAATCAATCATAGCAATTACAGAGAATCTAAAGTCATGACAAATAACAATATCAACTTTAGAATACCACTTAGTAGAAAATGAATGTCGAATTAAACAAATATTGGATTAGAAGATTCAGCATGGTCTACATTGTTTGCTTCCTCAGTATCAGAAGAACATTCCAAATCAATTTGTTTTTCAATTTTAAAAGAAAGTAAATTTTGTTTAAAAGCTGAATTTTCAGACTTGAGAACATCGATCTCCGACTTGAGTTCAACAATCTCTTTTTTTATTAAAACAATTTCGTGCTGTAAATCATTTGTGGAAATGTCTTTAGGTTTTTTCTTTTCAAAACGTCTCAAAGTTTCTTTAAAACTGATATTTCCTGTAGAAGTCGACGGTGCTTTACGCACCATGGTCTTCTTGAGCTGGATGAGATATTTCTCTTTAAACTCAAGATTTTCAATTTGTGAAATCAAAGTGAGTAAAAGATTTTCTTGTTCTCCTTTCTTAGTTAAAACATTGATTGTTTTAACTCTGGGTTTACAACAAGAATTATTGCAGTTGCACCCAAATTTAATATTTGTAGAATCTGATGATTTAGCTTCCGAGTGATATTCTGAATCACTAGAGCTAAATTCATCGAGGTCAGACGACGAAGTTCTAGATTCTAGGAGATGAATCGGTTCTTTTTTATCGCTGTCCTTAATATCCAAATAATTAAGCTTGTTTTTGAATTTGTTTGGCTCCTTAGGGCACTTATCAGCAAAGTGTCCAGTCTTACCACAATTAAAACACTTCCCTTTTGAGGGAGTTTAGAAATTTTTTTATGAAAATGTTTTTTATAAAAAGGTTTTTTGTAAAACTCATCACGGGCTTTTCTCCTGTTATCCCTATGAGATTTTTTGAAAAACCTATTGAAATATTTGTTCTTTTGACGGGATGGAGCAATAGGAGGAAAGCCAAATTGTTTACAAAAATTATCCATCTCATATTTGGCTTTCTTTCTATCCTTCATCTGTTGGTGGATTAAATGTTGGTCATTACACATACTAATACCAAGTTTGTTAATAGTACTCACAATATCACCGTAAGTATAATTATCATAATTAAGAAAACTAGTAGTATCAGTAAGTGAATTTTCTACCTTAAGAGCAAACAAACGAGGTAAACTATCAATGAATTTTTCTTTCAATAAGGTTTATCACTATCATCTCTAAGCATAATCCTAGACATGAAAACATCTTTATATCAACGATAATCAGACATTTTGTGACATTTTAAATCATTCAAATACTCAGAAATCCTATTAGTGACGTTGGAAGGAGTTTCCACAAAATATTTAACAATAGTATAAATCAAAGCATTGACACTATCAAGAATTCCCTTTCCTATAGTTTCGTCAAAAATGTGCAAACCTGCATCATTATACTTGATAGCATTCTGTATGATTTCTTTTACTTCTAATGTGAGATATTTATCCCACCAGTTTCGAAGCATGCCTAAAAATCCAATAGTTAAAAAAGTAATAATCTCAGGCTGTTGAAGATTGTTATTAAAATAAGCATTTGTAACCATGGACATTTTATTTAAAGTATTGAGGACTTCTTGTTCAGATTGTCCATCAATATTCCATTCATAAATCTTATAAGCAAAAACTGAAAACTGAAATTGAAAAACTCTTTCTTCAAATTGTAGATCAAAGGAAGTGGGTCTGGTGTACCAGTTTTTTGTTAAACCCATCGGTTTGGGCTCTTTTGAAGAGAGTCTGGCAATTTCAGGTTTTTTTAAGAAAATTTCTTGAAAATTCTTTTAAATTAAATCTATATCAAGATCATCTTCAAATGATTCATTAGTGGTGGAAACTGTGAAATCAACCCATTTGCCACTTTTGTCTAAAACACTAGTGCAGGGTTGTTCTTGCTTCATTTGAGCAAGCATTTGATCAATTCTGTCCAAAGTACTGGAATTTTTGAAATCAATTTTTGGCCTGTTCTATGGTAAAATGATCAAAAGTTTTTCAATATTCTTTGATGAAGCAGATGTAGAATTTTTCAAAACAGGATTTTCAACCTTTTTTCTCAATACGGTTTAACTGGCGACCTATTGTGTGGAGGATCTGGTTGACAAAATTGTTTTGTTCAATGATCTTTTTTGTTTAATTAAAAACAGAGAAATTTTTTTTGATCAGCCTCTGAAAATTTGAAGGGTGAAGCTTTAACTTCTTCTCCTTGAACAGAAATTAGGTGGTTTCAAGAGGGGGATGGCTAGATTTTACAATAATTCTGCCTTCATCCTTTGTAAAATTGGTTTTCAAAACATTTAAAGAGTGATTTTTTGAAACATAGAAACTTTCAAGGAAGTCAAAAAAGTGTATATGCTTGTTAGAGGCATACATAATCTCTTTCCACTTTCGTCTAACTCTCTGTTTTTCAGCAAATATAAAATTTGCGTGATAGGTTTTTTGCTTTCATGATTTTGTGCAGAGTTAAATTCATTAAACAAAGAAATCATATTAATCTCAAAGGCTTTTTCTAATACTAAAAGTTAACTATGATGATGGAGATGAGCAACCATATCTGAAGCTGTTGGAGATAAAGAAAATGTGTCTTCTTCTATCTCAGCTTCTTCCTTTATGGATTCTCCTTTGGACGGGATCTCGTCCTTAATAGAGTAATAAGCAGAAGTAACTTGTGAATCTGTAGATATTCCTTTCAATTCCAAATCAGAAGTGAAGGGTTTTTTTTTAAGCAAAATTGAACTTTTAGGATATGCTGCTGTTCGAGCAGAATCCTCTAGAAATTGTTTGAGATTTGTATATCTTCTTTCTGGGTTTGAAATATAGGAAGATCTAGAACCGGCAAAAGAATGTCTTCTTTCATTGGTCAGGAGAGGTCGGTCAAAAGAAATCTTTACAGTTTCATCAAGAAAGTGTTGAATATGATTGAAGTCCTTATCCTCATATATAATCTCAATAGGTGGAAATTCTTGTTGAAGAATCCACTCATCTGGTAAGGTAATATCCTTCCAGTAAAGCATTTGGGGAGTTCTGATGTTGGCACCAGAGGTAGAACTCTGTATTAGAAGGGTCTCATTCTTGGCAAATTTGATCTTAGACTTAGGGTTAAGATTAGTCTTTAAAATACGTTAGTAAATACGATAAACTAAAGCAAGAGGCCTACTGCCTCAACCATGTCAAATCGAGATGTTAGAATGTTCAGAGTTAAAACAGACAAAATATTTTTATCATGCAAAGAAACAGTTAAATCACAATCAAAGTGGACAGGACCTTCCATAAGGGATGTCTGGACCACTCCAAGTATACTATCATTGAAATTTTTGAATTTACTATCACGCAAACATAGAAGCACCAAAGCATTTATACATTTTCTAATTAAAGGTTTAATAGCAACTTGAACTAAAGCAATATGATGAATTTATAACCTTTTCAATAAAGGCCTGAATCGTTTTTCTTTGAAACAAACAACATTTTTCTTGGGATTTTGAAATAGCAAACGTTTGTTCAACTGTTTTCACATTGAACTCAGTTTTGAAAGTAGATTCAAACCAAGAAGTATTATAGAGAGAAGTAGTATCAATCTTTGACATATGACATCGATCGATATCAAGTGAATCTGTTTCTTCAAAAGCACAATCTTCCTCATTGATAATATTAGGTGGTAAACTAAACCTGGAACTGACATATGAATTAGATCTAAAAATCCTATTCATCTTGATAATCACCAAAATAATACTTTGGTACTTCCTAACTCTAGGTCTGAGATATCTCTCTATTGCACATATCATTGACCCACAACATCAGTATCTCATGCCCAACATCCTTTCCTAGCAAACAAAAGGTCTTATTGTTCACAGATGTATTCGGATGGGGTGGCAGAGAAAGATATTAGAACAAGAATAAGGAAATAAAATAGCGTATTAGGAAATTAGCAAGATAAACAAGCTGTATAAACACAATAGATCTACCAGGACCAGAAGTTTGGCTCTGATACCAAAGAAACGCGAAAGTAGATGAACAGATTGAATCAAAAAGATTGAAACAAGGACCAGATAATTGGATAAGATGTAATATGAAACAGATGAACAGATTGAATCTAAAAGATTGAAACAAGAACTAAATAACTGGATAAGATGAAATATGAAATAGATATGAGGCAGCAGAGCTGGCCAAATGCATGAAATGTAATGCAAAAATAAAATAATTAATATAAATAAAACTGGATCAAAGTTTGAATCGAAAGATTCTTCATTTTATTGAAACTGAATACTCACAAGATTACAAAGAAAACTGATTACAAATAAGTTCAGAAGGAGAATGGTAGAATTCGCTCTGCCTTTCCAAATGAAATGAGATCTCCTTTTATAGATGAATGAATTATCTTTTACAATGAAAATCATATGCTTTAAACTGAGCATAGTGAGTGAATCATGAGTTAAACAGTAAAGTAAAACAATGGTTTTTTTGTACCGAAAGTATTTTTGACTCTTTGTGTCGACAGTTGGTGAAATAATGAAAGCATAGTGGCTGTCTTTCAACACTGAAAGTTGGTTGGAAGTAGAATCCAATAGTGAAACAGTGACTGGATCAATCATCTCCTAGTCTTGGGAGGTAATTTGGTGAATAATGTCCAAAGATATTGCTGTAGGGATCAAAATCATCTTCTGATTCTTTTGATTCTTCAGTTGAATTATTTTGTTGACTTTATTTTGGATAGATTTTTCCGACAGTTGAATTAATTCTTTCTTCTTTAATCCTTGAATGGGAGATTAGATTTAGAAGATGAAGAACTATATGAATCTTTTGAATCTTTCTTTTTTGAATTCTTCTTCTTTGAAGTTGAAGATGAATCTTTAGTTGAATCTCTTGAAATTTCACTTTCCTGAAAGTTGGGATAAGTGATTAAAGCAGTTGAAATAGTTGAAGCATGTGAGGGGAATTCTTCCAGGCTTTTTAAATTCGGTGCTTTCGGAGGAAAATCCCTTGAAACATGTGAAATAATATCATCTGTGTGAGGATATCTATCCCACCATTTGACAAAGAAATGACGAACCATTATATCACCTTCCTTTTCATGAGTCTATTTGCAAATTTAGGGGATCTTATATCGTTTGCAAAGGTGAACTAGGAAATGAATCTTTGAATTATGATGGTCCATTTCGGGGGTATTTGAAATATCGAAATGGTTGAGAGTCTGTTTAAGATTATTAGGAAATATTTCAGGAATTAGGCCATATTGATGCCACCATCTTTTGAACCAGAGAGGGAAAGTGTGTTTGCACTTTTTATCAAAGTTGAAGAACCAAAAGTGAGAAAGATCTTGGATTTGAAACAGATGAAACTTATGCCAAGCTTCAATATAATCATTGTAATTATATTGAATTTTTGAATCGGAAATGGTTTTGGGGGTATAAGGCTGAGTTCCTCATTCTTCTTCGGTCATGACTGACAGAAGATAATAGTTATGAAATATAATTTTTGAAGTATTAATCTTGCAATGAATTGGTTTAATGGAAATGGATCATGTATGAACCAGGATTGCAAGGTAAAATTTTAAATTTTTGACTGGGTTCTCAGGAAACCAATGGAAATCAGGGGGAAAGTAGTTTGAAGCAATTTGGAAAGGGTCTGTATACATTGTTCTGTTGGGTTCAATGTAAAACAGATTTTAAAAATAAGGTTTTTTGAAATATTGTGTCTTAGAGGCAAGAAGGAAAACATTTGTGGGTCTGAGCTTGACCATTGCTAGGGGAGTAGCATACGGGTCATAAGGCATGGCCAGGGTTGAAGCAAAATAATTAGGTGAAATAAGTCTAAGAATACTTCCCAGGGGAGTGAACCTATTGGCTATTTCAAGGAAACTTGAAACAGGTAAATGGGATGACCTTATGAGAGTGGTTGGCCTAGGAGGAGGTGGGGGATTTGGCTTCTTATCCTTTTTTCTGCAGGAATTCACGAGTAAGGAGGTCAGGAATAGAATTATCAAATCCTTTAATGTATTCAATATCAAAATAAAAAACACTTAAAATAGCTTGTCATCGTACAAAAATATGTTTGGATGCAATATTCTGAAAATCTTTTTCTAATGCATATTTAGCACTTTTGCAATCAATGCATAATAAAAACTTTTGATTAAGTAAATCACTTTGAAACTTTGAAATATATAATACTATGGATAGTATTTCTTTTTTTATATTACTATAATTAAGCTATACATGATTTCAGGTTCTAGAATGGATTCGAACAATTTATTTAGAAGAATCTAGTGAAACAATTTGTTTCAGAATGCCACCATAACTTATGTCAGAAGCATCTATTTCAACTATTTTGAAAGAATTTGAAGTGGCAATACCAAGGCATGGAAGAGTTTTGACATATACCTTGATTTGTTTAATCAACTTAGTATGAACATCTGTCCATGAAGGAAGATTGAGATGAAATCTCTCAAAAGAGAGGACGACATTGTTTTCTCATATCCTTGTAAAAATCTGAAATGTAATTGAGTGAACCAAAAAATCTTTAAAGTTGAGTTTTGTCAAGGATAACATCAGCAAATTCGTCAGCAAATTCAATAGTCCTTTGAATTGGCTTGATTTTGCCTTCAAAAATGTCATAACTAAGGAATCTAATTTTGGTTTGAAACAATTTAATCTTTTTATCAGAAACCACTAGGCCATTTTGTTTTATGATGTGAAGAAAAGTCGATAAATGTTTTCAGTGATCATCAATAGATTTAGAAAAGATAAGAACATCATCAATATAGACAATGGTGAAGTGAGTAAATGAATTGAAGATATCATTCATGATATTTTGGAATTCACTTGAAGCATTTTTTAGATCGAAAGGCATTATATTTCACTCATTGTGACCAAACGGAGTGGTGAAAGCAGTCTTGTAACGGTTGGATTCCCTAATTTGGATTTGCCAAAATTCAAACTTAAGGTCAAACTTAGAAAAAATGACTGCATCACTTAACCTATGAACCAAGTCGTTTTTGTTAGGAATAGGGTATCTAATCCATTCTAAAACTTTATTCAAAGGTTTGTAATTAATAACCAACCGGGATGTCCCTCTCTCAATTTCAGCATTTTTTTGAACATAGAAGGCAGCACACGATCATGGTGACTTACTATGCCTGATAATACCTTTAGAGAGAAGATCAAAAATTTCAGTTTTGCAAAACTCCAAAGTCTCACTATTCATTTGAATAGGCCTGGCTTTGGTTGAAATATTTTTCTCAGATAAATCTTTAATGTAAGGAAGATAAACCACATATTTTTCCTATGCCAGAAAGCATTGGGAAGTTCAGAACAAATATCAAAAATTAATTTTTTATGAAAATCATCGATTTTTTTATTGAAGCAGAGGATCAGACAAATGCTCAGAATTTTTTTTTGAATTTAACTTCTTGTTGTAAGAAGTTCAAATGTTTTGTTTTTGCTGAAATAAAAAAATTTAAATATTTTGAAGTATCAAATTGAAATTTTGAAGCAAATATAAACTTAACTTTCTGTCCAAAAGGATCAGTAGTAATTCCATCTTTTTTAGAAAAAAATGGATAAATGGATGAAATGAAAGGCAATCCTAATATGACATAATGAGTCATTTTTTTACAAGTACAGAAGGAATTTTGAAACAAACATTGTCCTGGCAAACATGAACATTATTTAGCTCATAATCGATCTTCATCTTAGATCTGTTTGCAGAGAACAGTTTCTCAGAGGACTTTTCATAGTATTTGGTGGGAATTAGACCTTCACGGATGCAATTAAGATCCGATCCAGAATCAATCATGGCAATTACAAAGAATCTAAAGTCATGGCAAACAATAATATCAACTTTAGAATACTACTAAGTAGGAAGAAAATGTTGAATTAAACAAATATTCTTAATCAGATTAGAAGATTCAGTATGGTCTGCATTGTTTGCTTCCTCAGTATCAGAAGGACATTACAAATCAAATTGTTTTTCAATTTTAAAAGAAAGTAAATCTTGTTTAAAAGCTGAATTTTCAGACTTGAGAACATCGATTTTCGACTTGAGTTCAATAATCTTTTTTTATTAAAACAATTTCATGCTGTAAATCATTTCTGGAAATTTCTTTAAGTTTTTTTTTTTCAAAACGTCCCAAAGTTTCTTTAAAACTGATATTTTCTATGGAAGTCAACGGTGTTTTACGCACCATGGTCTTCTTGTGTTGGAGGAGATATTTCTCTTTGAACTCAAGATTTTCAATTTGTAAAATCAAAGTGAGTAAAAGATTCTCTTATTCTTCTTCCTTAGTTAAAACATTGATTGTTTTAACTCTGGTTTACAACAAGAGTCATTGCAGTTGCATCCAAGTTTAATATTTGTAGAATCTGATGACTCAGCTTTTGAGTGATATTCTGAATCACTAGAACTAAATTCATCAAAGTTAGACGATGAAGTTCAAGATTCTATGAGATGAATCAGTTCTTCTTTATCGATATCCTTAATATCTAAAGAATTAAATTTGTTTTTGAATTTGTTTGACTTATTGGGGCACTTATCAGCAAAGTGTCTAGTCTTGCTACAATTGAAACACTTCCCTTTTGAGGGAGTTTTAGAAACTTTTTTATGAAAATATTTTTTATGAAAATGTTTTTTGTAAAACTCATCACGGGCTTTTCTCCTGCTATCTCTATGAGATTTTTTTGAAAACTTTTTAAAATATTTATTCTTCTAATGGGGTGGAGCAATAAGAGGAAGGTCAAATTGTTCACAGAAATTACTTATTTCATATTTGACTTTCTTTTTATCCTTCATCTGTTGGTCGATTAAACGTTGGTCATTATACATACTAATACCAAGTTTGTTAATAGTACTCACGATATCACCATAAGTATAATGATCATAATTAAGAAAATCAGTAGTATCAGTAAGTGAATCTTTGACGTTAAGAGCAAACAAACGAGATAAACCATCAATGAATTTTTCTTTCCAATAAGGTTTATCATTATCATCTCTCAGCATAACCCTAGACATGAAAACATATTTATACCAATGATAATCAGACATTTTGTGACATTTTAAATTATTCAAATAATCAGAAATCCTATTAATGACGTTGGAAAGAGTTCCCATAAAATGTTCAACAATAGTTTAAATCAAAATATTAACATTATCAGGGATTCCCTTTCCTATGGTTTCATAAAAAATGTGCAAACCTGCATCATTATACTTGATAGCATTCTGTATGGTTTCTTTTACTTCTAATGTGAGATGTTTATCCCACCAGTTTCGAAGCATACTCGAAAATCCAATAGTTAAAAGAGTAACAATCTCAGGCTGTTGAAGATTGCTATTACTATAAGCATTTGCAACCATGGACATTTTATTTAAAGTATTGAAGACTTCTTGTTCAGATTGTCCATCAATATTCCATTCATAAATCTTATCAACAAAAACTGAAAACTGAGATTGAAAAACTCTTTCTTCAAATTGTATATCAGGGGAAGTGGGTTTGGCGTACCGGTTCTTTGTTAAACCCATTGGTTTAGGCTCTTTTGAAAAGAGTCTAGGAATTTCAGGTTTTTCTAAGAAAATATATTGGAAATTCTTTTAAATTAAATCTATATCAAGGTCATCTTTAGATGATTCATCAGTGGTGGAAACCGTGAAATCAACCCCTTGGCCACTTTTGTCTAAAACACTAGTGGAGGGTTGTTCTTGTTTCATTTGATCAAGCATTCGATCAATTCTATCTAAATTACTGGCATTTTTGAAATCAATTATTGGCCTGTTCTTTGGTAAAATGATCAAAGGTTTTTCAATATTCTTTGATGAAGCAGATGTAGAATTTTTTAAAACAGGGTTTTCAACATTTTCCTCAATACGGTCTAACTGGCGACCTATTGTGTGGAGGGTCTAATTTAAAATTGAAAGAAATATCTACATATTTACAAGTTACTTCTACTTATTACTCCACTAAGGACGAGATCCCATCCAAAGGAAAATCCATATAGGAAGAAGCTGAGATAGAAGAAGACACATCTTATCCCCCACAGCTTCAGATATGGTTGCTCATCTCCATCACCATAGTCAACTTTTAGTGCTAGAAAAAGCCTTTGAGATTGATATGATTTTTTTATTTAATGAATTTAACTCTACACAAAATTATGAAAAGCGAAAAACCTATATGATGTGAAGAAAAGTAGACAAATAGGAAATAAAATAGAGTATCAAGAAATTAGCAAGATAGCCAAGTCAAAGGGCTATTGAATTTGCTGACAAATTTCTAAATGTTATCTTTGACAAAACTCAGCTTCAAATATTTCTTGGTTCACTCAATTACATTTCATATTTTTACAAAGATATGAGAAAACAATGTCGTCCTCTCTTTGAGAGACTTCGTCTAATACCCCCAAAACCATTCCCGATTCAGAAATTCAATATAATTACAATGATTATATTGAATTTCTGAATCGAGAATGATTTTGGGGGTATACATCTGGATTTGACATGGTTGAAGGCAGTAGGCCTCTAGACTTATTTCACCTAGTTCTTTTGCTTCAACCCTGGTTATGTCTTATGACCCGTATGATACTCCCCTAGCAACGGCCAGACTGTATTTCAAACCAAGAAAAAAGAGATGCAAATCTCAAACAATTTTTGGAGTTGTTTCATAATTTATCTTATCCAGTTATCTGGTCCTCCAGAGTTGAAGTAGTTGAAGCAAATGAGGGGAATTCTTCCAGACTTTTTAAACTTAGTGCTTTCGAAGGAAAATCTCTTGAAACATGTGAAATAATATCATCTGTGTGAGGATATCTATCTCACCATTTGACAAATATATATATATATATATATATATAAGTTTTAAACTAATTAGTGTGACCCATTTCACCTCAACCATTACATGACTTTCCATTGACTCTATTTTGGATCTGCATACTTTACTTTATGCACCTTGATGGATAGAACTTCCATGAAGTAAACTTGATAGTCACATATATCCAATTTCCTAGTCTAATTGGTCTTTTGTGATGAAGAAAGAATTTTTAGTTTTTTCTCAAGGAAACTGGAATATTGATTTTCTCTATATAACCTTGTGTACTATTGTTCAAAATGATAACTTCCCCTATTTCCTTATCTGCAAGATCACATTTGGGATCATTGAAAATCCTCGTCCTGCTTCCCTTAATTGAATTAAGTACATGTCCGATCCACCTATAGGGAAGGATTCAAAGATAGTGAATATTAGAGACCAAACTTTCTATAGTCTGGACCCAAAAACCACAGTTTAGGTTACAATTAATATGTTTCAATAAAGCTCTTCTTATAGATAATTCTAAGTTTCCTTAACCAACATTATAAGTTTTAAAAATAAAATAAATAATAAAATCTATATCTTTTTATCAATTTAAAATTTTAAAACAAGTGGTGATTTCATATAGTCTCAAAGCAGAGGCTTTGAGTTCAAATCATAACTCTTTAGTAATATATGATTTCATGTAATTAAATATTTTACATATTATATCATCTATTGAAAGGGAGTCTGGCTCACACGTAATGTTTTGAATACCGTACTGGTGAGGTACCAATCAGGCCACTAAATCGAAATATTTCGATATCGGTACCGTTTCGGTATAATTTATATATAAATAAATTAAATATATAAATATATTTATAAATTATATTTCAAAATAATATTTAATATATAAATAAATTATATATAAAAATATATATATGTAGATAATTTAGTCTGAATTGAAGTTAAGATATAACAAAAATTTAAAAAAAAAAGTTTGAGACAGAAATCCGGTACGGTCGAAACACGAATACCGGCTGGCACAGGCCGATACAGCTGAAAAATTTCCCGAAACGAAACACATGTTTTTTTGTATGGGACAAAGGTCAGTACAGCGCATTTCAGCTCGTGCCGGTATAAAATTCACAACTATGCTTACACGTGATGGAGAATGCTAATATATAAAATAATAATAAAATTTATCTATTTCCATCAATTTAAACTTTTAAGATAAATAGTAAATGTGAGAAATGTGAATCTATGTTGATTTGTATTTATTGCCTGAAACTCAAATTTATAAAGACAACTAAGACGAAAAACTCCAACTGACACAATACAAATATTAGTAGCAAAAGCTTTGCCTCAGCTAGCTCATATAAAAAAAAGGTTTGCTGCTTTACTACATAGTTTTTTGATTGCGTTTGACTTCACACAATTCAAAACTCAGGCAAAAGGAGAATGGCAATGCCACTTTTCATCTTAAATTGTATCATATTTTTTTTATCTGATGTTTTATATTTGAAAATATTTAAAATGCATCAACAAGCGTGTTAGGGTGACAATATGATTTAGAATGGAGGAGCTGCTTTTATCAAAATGAGAAAGGTCCACAAAAAAATAGTCAGACGATGTTAAACTGATGCCAAACAAAATAGTAATTATTTTATAAACTAGTTTGAAAAGATGGTTCATAGAGAAAAATATAAGGAATTCGCCCAAAACACACAAAAAAACATTTGAGGTTTAATTCAAAATTACCAAATCAATATCAAAAATCAATCCACAAGTCGGACTGTATAGCCAAAAATCGTCTAATATATAATTTTATCAAAATTAACAAAATCTCAAAAATCACACCAAATGAAATACAAACTAAAATAAGCAATTTGCTAAAAATCTTACCCAAATTTGGTTTAGAATCACCTCCTACACGATAGATGAAATATTATAAAAAATAACAAAAAAAAAACTAAAAAAAAGTAATTCGAAAGGGAAAAGAACGAAATTTGATGTTGAAAACGATGCACACCGAGCGTAGCTTGGTGGCCACGACTTGCGTACTAAAAAGAGATTTCTAAATATCTTGTGCACAATTCCAACTTCTGTAGCATGGCCAAAAGACTGAAATGCACCCAAAACTACTATAATTAAGAAAAAATCACGATCACTTGTTGCATTTACGCTGATCTACCGACTCATGATATCTCAATACCATTGAAATGTAATCCGACAGCTTAACATCATCTGACTCGTATCCTTCTGCATCATAAACAAAGTAAAGAATGATTTCTAAACTTCAAATCATTATAATGATGTATTAGTTTCTAGTAAGGCATTCACCACAACTAGCTATAATCAAGCCATGAAGGCAGTAGTAGCAACCACCAAAAGTATGAAGGGGCTAGCTAGCACCAAAAGCACTATAGATATACATGGCACAAAAGGCCAAGAAAATCCCAAAAATAAATCAGAGAGTATTCTTATATAAAATTCTGTAATACACATGTCTAGATCATAGAAAATTGATAGTTATGTATTGAACACTATAAATATATTTACAAAAACTTAAAGGAAAAATATTCAAATATACATTCTGCCCAGAAAGGCATTTCAATGAAAACCTAGCATGCACCAGTTTCTTCTTACCTTTAACATGGTATCAAGAGACCAATGACCTCCATCCACCTATCCATTACAAAAAAAAAAAAAATCCATCATCTTCGTTGTTCATCACTATTCCATCACATAATCTCATCACTCTTCTTTCTTTTTTCTTTTTCTTTTTTTCTCTTTCGCTGCCAACATCAATGGCTTCCTCTTTTTCTTTCGAAGACAATGTACCTCCACCCCTCTCCACTATAAACACTTATCTTCCTAACTTGACGAGTCACTTCATTACCATCAAGTTGATCATTGACAACTACTTCTTGAGGAAAGCTCAAGTTGTGCCTTTCCTCGTGGGTAATAGGTTGTATCATCATGTGAATGGCTTTTCTATTTTGCCCACTCCCTTGATCGATAATAACCCTAACCTAGAGTATTTGAAATGATCTCAACAGGAACAATTGATTATCTCAACACTCAACTCCTCTCTGTTTGAAAATGTTATTCCACAAGTCCTTAAGTGCTCCACGGCCAGGGGCGGACCCAGCTTGCTAGTTGGGGGGGCGCAAAGTTTTTAAAAATTTAATTTATAATATAATTATATATAATTATATATATAATTAAAATTTTCTCTCAAATTAAAAATAAATAAAAATTGCCCCCCTCAAATTTTTTTTACTAAAATTATTCATCTAATTTTTAATATATATCTATTTATATTCTAACTTTTAATTTTACTTGAATTCAAATTTCAACTCACATAAGTTCACAGTTACTCAACTAATAGTCTAACTCTAATAAAAAAATTGATTATAAATTTATATGATTGTAAAATTGATTGATTATACTCACTTATTTAGTGTCAGTCTAACTTGTATGATTATGAGATATAATTTATTAAAAATTTAACAACGTTATATCATTACTTATTAAAAACAAATTTATTCTTAATCTATAAATTTTTTTTAAATCATAAAAAAATATGAGCAAGTACTTAAAAATAATTGATTTAAAAAAAAAGACGTAAACAATTTGAAAATTAATATACATTTAGAGAGCTCGATAATAACAAAACATGAAATTTTTATCACTGATGATCATCCTTATAAAATTTATATTTATTGTACATTTTATCGATTGCCTCCCCAAATAAAAAATTCTGGTTCCGCCCCTGTCCACGGCACGCGAAATCTATACCATGCTGCAAAACTTATTGATAGCACAAACTTCCGCTCACTTATGCAGACTCAACTTCAACCAACTACTCTTAAAAGGAGACCTAAGTCTATAATAGATTATTTTCACAAGGCTAAGTCTCTCGTAGCCTCCATGGTTGTTGTAGGGCAGCTACTATCCCAAACTAAATTTTCAGTATATTTGTTAGTTGGTCTAGACACTGATTATGACTCTTTGATGACCTCTCTTACCACTAAAGTCGAACTTCTGAGTCCTTAACAAATATATAGTTACTTGCTTAACCATAAGTTCCGGTTGGCCCATTAGACACATTCTCTACTCTCTAGTAACTCCATATCTACCAATCTCATTCAAGCCAAGTCCCCTTCTCCCTCTAATTTCTCTCCTAATAAGTGGGCTCGGGGTCGGGGTCCACACCGTGATCGTAGGGGTCAAAATGGCCCTTTTACAAACTACAGTGAAAACAAACCTTTGTGCCAGGTCTGTAACAAACCTGGACACACGGTTTTACAGTGCCATTATAAGTTTGACCAAAACTATCAATTTGCTGCTTCATCGAACCTCCCGGCAAATCTCACTAATGTTGCCCCACATATGCCTCTCCCTCCACCTCATGCCTAGTTTTTCGATACGGCGGCAACAAACGATTTTACCAATGATTTTTAGAATCTTAACTTGGATTCTATATCTTATTAGAGCACTGATCAAGTTAGTGTTGGAAATGACTAAATTATTCCCATTCCGCATACCAGTTCTAGTCACTTACATGCTTCTAATGACAAATTTCTTTTATCTAAACTCTTCCATGTTCCATCTATCACAAAAAATATTTTGTCTATTCGTCAATTTTATCTTGATAATTCTGTTTATTTTGAGTCATACTTTTCTTGTTTTATTATGAATGATTTACAAATTCGGGAGGCTTTTCTTCAAGGCACTGTTAGGAACAAAATATATGTCATTCCCACCACTTTGGATTCTACCTCCACCTCATCAAATCCTCAAGCACTCATAGGCGATCGCACAATGGCTTCAAACTGGCATATGCATCTTGGTCACCAGTCTTCTCATGTTACTTCTTTTATTATTAGTCATTTTTAGCTTCCCATAAGCACAAGTATTTCGACATTACCTTGTTTAGCTTGTTCACAAGCCAAAACTAATGTCTTACGTCACCCCCCTTCTCCATCTTGATCCTCTCACCCTTTTGAATTATTGTTTATTGATGTTTGGGGACTGGCACCAGTATTGTCTTCTGCTGGATGTCAGTTTTACTTGTCCATTGTTGATGGCTTTATTAAATATATTTGGTATTTTTCACTTCAAGCAAAATCTGATGTTATAGTCATTTTATTGCTTTTTTGCGTTATGTTAATAATTGTTCCACAACAAATGTGAGATCCGTGCAAATGGATAGGGTTGGTGAATTTTGCCTCCTTCAAAGGGTACTATAATCATATGACAATTATAATCATATGACATTAGTCATCATATCACGTGCCTTTATTCACATGCTCAAAATGGTAGTATGGAACAACGATATCGCCACAACATTGAAATTGGAATTTTTACTTGATCATGCCTCAATGCCTTTAAAAAATTGGTTCGTTGCTTTTCAAACCGCTATTTTTTTTATTAATCAGATGCTTACCTCTGTTTTTCAAAATAAATCTCATTTTCAAAAACTTTTTAATCGCTCTCTTGATTACAATTTTTTTAGAAACTTTGGGGTGGCTTGTTGGCCCAATTTATGTCCCTTTAATAAATACAAAATGGATTTTCATTCTAAATTTTGTATTTTCATGAGATATAGTCTTGACTATAAAGGCTATTATTGTCTACATTTTTCATCAAGAAAAACTTATATTTTGCGTGATGTGATTTTTCACGAACATCTCTTCCCATTTGCTTATGTGTCTTAGACTCAACCTCCTACGTCTAATGCTTTTGGATCTTGTCATCCACTTTTGGCCCCACTCATTCCTCTCATTTTCGGCTCAGTAAATTACCCTACTAAAGTCATGAGCCCGGTTGCCTCACCTTGCCTAGTTGATATTATTGCTGGCCCAGTCAATATTTCAAGCCCAAAATTTAACCCTATGGTTCTTGAACCCATGACCACATCGAGTCCAATTCCCATATGAACCTCTTCTCCATGCCACACTCCTTCAAGCCCTAGAGTTCCCAAACTCATGCCGCTTGTAGAATCTGTGCCTTTGCTTGCTGCCAATTCTCATCCCATGGTCATCCGATTGAAAACCAATATTCAGTGTCCTAGAGTGTGTCACGATAGAACCATGCCCTGGCCTCCCCCTAAATACTCAACCTCCCTCACTTTCTCTACTTCCTCTGAAATTCCAGAAGAACTCGTGTCCAACACTGAGGCGCAAGGTACTCTGAATGGCGTGAAGCTATACAAATGGAATTTCAAGCCCTTATTTAAAACTCTACTTGGGATTTGGTATCACCATCTTTCTCTTTTAATGTTCTAGGTCCTAAATGGGTTTTGAAAACAAAAAGGCGTGCTAATGGCTCTCTGGAACATCACAATACTTGCTTATTGCTAAGGAATTTTATAGCAGCCCAAGGTAGATTATATTGAGACTTTTTCTCCTATTGTAAAACCCATTACTATCAGATTGTTTATTCTCAGTGATGTCTCAGTAAATGGCCCTTACATCAATTGGACATCTAAAATATATCCCTACATGGTGACTTGGATGAAGACGTGTACATGTATCAGCCTCTTGATTCTGTCAATCCCGACTTTTTAATGTACATTTACAAGTTGAAAAATGCTATCTATAGCCTTAAACAGGCCTCTTGGGTCTGGTGTTTACTTCCCTTTGTATCTTTAAACAAGCTGGCCGTGTTGTCTTTGTTTTATTTTATGTTAATTATATAATTGTTATTGGCTCAAATAATTTGTTGATTTTCGATTTTATCACTTCTATGATTGTCAATTTTCTATAAAAAGATCTTGGTCATTTGCATTTTTCCTTGGTATAGAGGTCTATTGGTCCAGTCAGGGCTTTATTTAAGTCAGTCCAAATACATTTATGAACTCTTGCATCGCATTAACATGCACAATGCTAAAATTTAAAAAAGGTTAAAGTGAGATTTGAAAAGTTAAATTATTTATTATATTTTATGTGAAAATTTTAAAAAATATAATAATAAATTTGAGATGAATTGAGATTTCGAATCCAAACCGGATCTCACTCTCTTTATGACCACATGAAAGAGACTTGGCAATAAGTTTAATTATAAAAAATTATGAATAAAAAATACTTATTGACTACAATAAAAACAAAATTCAATTCAGGATTTTAAAAGATAGGGTTTAGCTCAGGGTTTAGAACACTCTCATTGAATTGACCAATTTTTTTTTTAAATATAAGTTTATACACATAATAATTTTTTTTATCATATTTGATTAAAAATGAGGAGAAGAAAGTGGGAAAAATGAATAAAAGTATATTTTATCTTCAAAAATGAATAGTAACCCTTTAAATTTGAACAATTTTTTGATATGTGTGCAAACTTATATTTTTCGAAAGAAAATTTTGGTCAATCCAAAGAGAGTGCTCTTAGATTGACTAAAAACTAAATTCAATAAGAATTTGGACATTAAAACTCATTTTAAGTTCACATTAAATTGTTCAAAAGTCAAATAATTTAACTTTTTTAAAAAGTAAATGCAAACCAAATGTCAAATATATCTAATCAAATATAATAGCTAAATATTTATTTTATTTTAAATTTTATTTTTATTACTTTACTCTCTTTTTATAGTTCTTAGATAGAGAAAAATAAGTTAATAAAAAATTATAGTTGGATGAGGAATAAGTAGAAATAGTTTTTTTTTTAATATCGATTAGTAATTTAATTTAAATATAATATGATTATTAATTATTTTTATTTAAACTCATAATTTAATTAAAATATAATTATTAATTAACATATAATAAATAGGATAGTCAATTATGAAAAAGTTAATTAATTTAATAATTATAAATAATTATAAATAAATAATTATTAATTATTATGTATTTTTATAAATGAATAATCTAATATGTAGATTTAATGCAAATAGTCAAATCTAGAAGTTAATTATATTATTATATTTAAAAAAAATACTTATTTTAATGTGAAAATTTATGTGAATAAAATGATTAAAGATTAAAATAAAGATTATATTGATTAAAATTATATTTTAACAATAATTAATTTAATGAGAGTGCTTTTTAGCAGGCCACAACCAGTCTAGTGGATGCAAAACCCAGCCCAAATCAACAGCACGACAAGCCCAAATAAAACGATATTGTGTTTAGTTAGAGGAGAAGGTAGGGCTGGTTTCTATAATGACACCCTCCCGCCCCGATCGCGACCTGACTCCCCACTCTCAGACCCATCTCTCCGCTTGTCTCTTTCTCTCTCTTCTGCCGTCGTGCGGCCGTCCATCTACGCGTCAGCAGCTCCTAGAACTGCCGCTCGCCGCCGGCTCCTTCTCCCTTCTCGGTTCATTCTCTTCGTCGATTCATTAGGCATCCCCGTTAGTTCCTACTTCAGTCAGCCCACGGTAATCTCCCCAGTCCCCTGAGATTGATTTCTTGTGAATGAGTTTATTTATATATGGGCTTGCTAGTGATGAGGATATATATGGGCTTGCTAGTGATGAGGAAAACTTGCAAATGAGTTCTTTGAATATTGCTTTGAATCTTCCTTGCGAAATTTTCTGTTTTCTGCCATTGCATTTGAACTGTAATGTAGGCATAGATGATCTTTGTTCCTTTTTGCTTTTCAGAGGTTCTATTGAGTTTATTGTTGAGAATCAGATGATCACTTTGGAGATAGGGTTGACTAGAGCAAAAGGGAATGAAAAACAGAGTATCGGGACTGAAAGCTTTGAATGACTGTATTGAATGACTTAGTGTTTACATTAGACAAAGTCCTATTTATATTACATTATAAGTAAAATAACAGAATAACTGATACAACTCATTATAAGGACTTATTTGACTTCTCTTCTCTCCGACTCTTCTATCTTTAATTTCTCTTCTTTCCTCTTTAATTCCATGTTCTCAATGTGTGATGCAACACTCCAACAATTATGTTTATGAACTTTAATGGGGTTCCTCACATGTCCACAAATGAGAGCACTCCAGTTTTCTAACGCTGTAAATGGTGCAGAAATGAGATTATGATTAGCAGGAAGGGCAGCTCAAAAGTTGTTGACTGGCATGAGTTGGTGCAAATTGGTTTATGAAGACTGTCTGGAAAACAAAATTTTTTGTCTTTTGTGTTTTGATGTGATATGTGCTAAAGATATTTGTTTTTGTTTTCATTTTGGTGTTGTAGAAGGGATATAGATAGAGGCTTTATATGGCTTATATGCAATATGGAAGAAATGCTCTTCGGAAGATTATTACAGACACTAGCCTACAAAGCTCTGATCATATGCTGAATCCATTGCTATATGCTTCTCAAGGGCTTCGATATAAGAAGTTGGAAGTCATTTTAACAACGGTGAGTAGAGGGATTTAAGGAGTTTCTTGCATCTGCTTTCCAATTTTTGTTTGTCGGTTGGATTTTTATTGATGGCATTGACAAACTCAGAGCATAGGGAAGCTTGGGAAAGCAGGTGAGACAGTGAAAGTTGCTCCGGGATATTTCCGCAACCACCTTATGCCTAAGTTGCTGGCGGTCCCAAATATTGAGAAATATGCTTTTCTTGTCAGGGAACAGCGCAAGGTTCTTTTCTGTTGCACAGATCTTATCAGTAGTTTTATGAACACTCACAGAAACGTGCACCTATGCAAATATGACCTTTCACATACAAATTTTGAATCTGTCTTTAGGATGGGATGTTATTGCACTTGTGCAACCAGCTCGTAATTGAATACTGCTAGTATAACTTCATATCATGTTAGTGCCAGTACATATGCTCTTGTAACTTTAAGGTGACATCATTTCTAATGCACAAGAAATTAATTGTTCTTTCAGTGTCTACTCTTTCCCTTTCTTAATTTTAGTGAAGTATGAGATGATTGTTTATTATTATTTTTTTCCCTTATTATCTGTAGTTGTAGATATGAATTCTGACTTCAGATTAAAGTCTTTTCCGAAAAATGAGACAACCATGCCTTTCTTATGTTATGTGATGTAATGATATTCATAAAAGAAATTGTAATGTATTGTTGATTATATGCTTCTCATTTATTTGCTTCAGATCTACCAACCCGAGGAGGCAGAAGAGGAAGTTAAAGTGGTTAAAGAGTCTAAGGAAGATAAGATGAAAGAATATGAGAAGGCAGCAAGACGTCTAGATAAATCTAAACTGGTTTGTGACTAAACTCATTGCTCTTAAATGGAATAAGATTCCATTTAATTGTATGTTATGTACTCCTTTGTTCTGTCCTAATTAAATCTTGATCCATATCTGTTGTTTCTTTGGTTTTCTATTTTGGTATCATATTTGAAGACCCTAAGATCTTGTTTGGGAAGTGAGATGATCTCATCTCTTCTCAAAACTTCTTATAATTTTCTTCCCAGCATCTCTCAAACACAAATACAAACATTTTTCAATTTCAAATATTCAACTTTTTCATCTAATCATTAACTAATCATTACAATTTTTCCAAATTCCAAACAAAACACAAAGGAATACAATTTTTTCAAATTTCAAAACAAAATATTCTAACAATATTTTAACTTTAAAATATTTTTATTCAACTTTTTCGCTCTCATTTCCTAAAATCTAATAAAACATCTTAACTCAAATCATTTCACTACTATTCACAGAATTCTCATCTTATCTCTTCTCATCTCACTTTCGAAACAAGCCAAATGTACCTAATAAGAATCTTATATGTACATGTTATATGTGCCTAATGAAAATATTATATGTGCATCATGTTGCGTTATGCTCATAAACTTATGTAATGTTTTGAATGGATATTTCCAGTGCCAATAAAAAAACAGTTTGGAATGGATAGACTATGATGGAATATTATGCCGGCCTGAGTGAATATACAAGGGTGGTGAATGATATTTTACATTCCTTAGGAAGAAAAGGCCTTGAAATTGGTTTCAATTGTCACATTGGAGTGTAAATCTAGATGTGGCTTGGACTTTGCTTTGGCCATCAGAGATTTTAGGGTGGAATAATAATACTTTTGGGGGTTAGTTTTCCTGATTTGGGGCTGAAAAGGTTACTGAGACTGTGTTCTGACCCTTATCCTGTTATGCTGGAGAATGGGAAAACTTTTAGTGGGCTAAGGTGTTTTATGAAAATATGTGGTTGGAGGTTGAGGATTTTGTGGATAGGGTAGGTTGTGGTGGTCTTCATACTCTTTTTCTGGTACCCCAAGTTTTGTACTGGCTGGTAAACTTAAAGCATTAAAAACAGATTTCAAGAAGTGGATGTGGAGGAGTTTGGGAACACGGAAAATAAAAGGAAATTCTTGATGCAACTGTTGCATAGTTTGGAGGAAAGGGAGCTGTTGGGGGACGTTTCCACCAGGAAATGGATATAAAAAAAATGGTGGTGGATGAACTAGAGAAGATATCTTTAAATGGAGGAAATTTCTTGGAGACGGAAATCTCGGGTTCTTTGGCTAAAAGGTGACAAGTGCATGAGATTTTTTCACCATATGGCGAAGAAATAATGCTATCGAGGTTCTTCACGATGGCGATAACATCTTTTCTGATCAAGAGGTCATTAAGGATCATATTGTCAAGTTTTATGAGAAGCTGTTCAGTGAATAATATGCTTGGAGGCCAAAGCTTGATGGACTGTTTTTGGACTCCATTGATCAAGCAAGTGCAGATTGGTTGGAGAGAGCTTTTGATAAGGAAGAAGTTCTTGATGTTGTTAGATGAATGGCAAGGGATAAGGCTCTGGGTCTGAACGGTTTTTCAATGGCTTTCTTTCAATCTTATTGGGATATAGTACAAGATGATATTATGAAGGCTTTCCTTGAATTTCATACTTTTATGAAATTTGAGAAAAGTTTAAATGCTACTTTTATAGCACTTATTCCCAAAAAGTTAGGGCTGTGGAGATGTGGGATTTTCAGCCTATAAGTTTGGTGAATGGGGTTTACAAGATAATCTCTGAGGTGTTAGCCAATCGTATAAGTGTGGTGCTGGGAAAAATCATTTCTAAACCGCAAAATGCCTTTGTAAAAGGGAGGCAAATTCTTGATTTGGTTTTAGTTGCTAGCAAATGTGTGGACAGCAGCATCAACTCTAACGAATCTGGTATTTTGATTAAATTGGACACAAAAAACACATATGACCATTTTAGGTGGGATTTTCTCTTGCACTTACTTGGGAGATTTGGCTTTGGGGAGAAATGGTGTGGGTGGATCAAACATTGCATGTCGATGTCGAGATTTTCCATTTTGGTGATGGCACTATGGTTGGGTTCTTTAATTGTTCATGTGGTTTGAATCAAGGAAATCCGCTATCTCCTTTTCTTTTTGTCCTTGTCATGGATGTGTTGGGTAGAATGTTGGAAGTGGCGGTTGAAGGAAGGCACTTGTCGAGTTTTGAGGTGGGGAATGAGGAAAGGAATAGCATTCAAATATCTCATTTTCTTTTTGCCGATGACACGATGATTTTCATCTTCCTATGTATTTTCTTTGATCAATACTCTAATCTTCACATGCATTTCTTTCACTTTTCCCTTTGTCGGCTGGGGTAGCAAGGAGAATCGAGAATATTTACTGTAATTTCCTATGGGGAGGAAAATGAGAGGAAAAGAAGTTTCACTTGGTCAGTTGGAACAAGGTGTGTCAACCAGTTTTTTGTGGACTGGGAGTTAGAAATTTGAGGTTGTTTAATAAAGCACTCCTTGGGAAATGACTTTGGAAATATCATGAAGAAAGAGATGCTTTATGGAAGAATGGTGTTGCTATTAAATATGGGAATGGGTGGGGGATTGGTTTTCTAAAGTAGTTAGAGGAGTGTATGGGATGAATTAAGTTTATTAGGAAAGGTTGGGGGGAGTTCTCTAAACACATTAAATTTAAGGTGGGGGAAGGAAAGAGCATTTTCTTTTGGCATGACATTTGGTGTGGGGAATCAGCTCTTAAATCAGATTTCCCATCTCTCTACGGGTTGGCAAGTGGCAAGGGATAAAAATAATGTTGTGGCAGATTATCTTCTTTGTACGGATAGTAATATCATGAAACGTCGACTTTATGAGAAATCCAAATGATTGGGAATTTAATGTAGATTTAGATTTTTCTGGAAATGATTTATAATTCAGAAGTAGTTTAGGGAAGTGATAATGAGCTATCATGGAACTACACTGAAAATTTTAGCTTTTTAGTTAGCTCTTATTATAAGGTGCTTAATTGTCATTATGGCTGTGTATTTTCATGGAAAAGCATTTGGAGGGTGAAGGTGCCTACTAAGGTGGCGTTCTTGGGTGGTTGTTCTAGGAAAAGTATTGACTATGTATGATCTTAGAAAACGGGGTTTGTGTGTGGCTAATTGGTGTTTTATGTGCAAGAAGGATGGAGAATCTGTAAATCATCTATTTTTACATTGTAAGGTGGCAAACTCTTTGTGGTATGAGGTACTTTAAAAAACAAAAACTCTTTGTGGCATGAGGTTATTGGTCGCACAGGTTTATTCTGGGCAATGCCTAGGGAAGTTGTGAAGCTTCTAGCATGTTGGCGGGGTTGTAAGTTGAGTAAAGATGTTGCTGCCAAATGGAGAATGATTCTTTGTGTTTAATGTGGTGTCTTATGGCTGGAAAGAAATGGGGGATGTTTTGAAAACAAGGAGCGCTCTTTTGAAGACCTTCAAAACTTTTTCTTTTATACTTTGCGTTTGTGTCCTAAGATATTTGATAGAAATGGTGAGAATGTACCGAATCAATTTATGTTTTAGGTTTTCTGTTTTCTAGAGTGTAGTAGGCATTTCCTTTGTATACTTCATGTGAACTTGGACTTTGCGATAGTAAAATTGTTATTAATTATATATAAAAAAAAATTACCTTGGTTTGAGTGAGTATGGGAGGGTGGTGAATGAGATCTCAGTTTTACTAGGGGGAGAAGTTCTTGCCATTTAGAATGGTTTTAAGGAGTTCTAAATCATAACATTGATCAGTTTTGTTGGGGTATAAACCCAAATGTGGCCTAGGCTTTCCTTGAGTCATTGGGATAGAGCAAAACTCGACCTTTCCATTTTACCATGTTGATAAAGCAAAAGATGTAAATTTTCTACTCCACTAGTTTAAGTTAAATAGTTGATAGTTTGGATAATTTGGATGATCGATTTATTTAGATAATTTGGATCTATAATTAATGTCGTTGGAGAGAATAGGTGCATGTCAATCAAAGTTGATAAGCTGTTGTCTAATCGCAGGTTATTCAATCATTAAGGCCTGTTTGGATAGTGAGATAAAATAGGATGAGATGAGATGGGTTGAGATGGTATGTGAATAGTACTGAGATTGTTGAGTTGAAATGACTTGAGATGAGATTTTTTTTTTTTGATAAGTAAAAATTTATTAATCAAAAATGGCAAAAGCCAATTACAAAGGTAACAAAAACAAAAAACAACAAAAGGCCCCTCAAGATGGCGCATTAGATACAAGGAAATTATGTAGATCCATGCCATGAAAGTCCAAGGCAATGGTCCATGTACATAGAGTTCTAAAAAAGAAAATTAACAGTTCCTCTTGGAATCTCTCATTGTCATCAAACGTCCGCTCATTGGATTCCATCCAGAGGCACCAGAGAGTGCAAATGGGAATCATCTTCCACACCACTTTAATCTCGCCTCGCATGGGAGGCCAACTTGCAATAGCTGACCCCACTGACTCAGGCATGACCCAAGCTATGTTTAGTCTGTTAAAGATCTCATTCCAAAGTGCTCGAGCAATCTCGTAGTGTAACAAAAGGTGGTTAACCGACTCGCCCCCCTTACGACACATGCAACACCGATCTGCTATGATAACCCTTTTTTTCCTCAGATTATCTATTGTGAGAATCTTTCCTAGAGATGCTGTCCACACAAAGAAGGCCGCTTTTGGTGGTGCTTTGTGTCGTCATATCTGTTGCCACGGAACCTGAATTTCAGGTCCTTGATTAAGAATCTTGTAAAACGATCTAATAGTGAAGGTTCCTCTTTCTCTCGGGGTCCATATCAAGCTGTCTTCATCCTGCAGGTTTGGTTGTTGAGAGTAAATGAGGCTATAAAAATCTACAAAAATGCCATGTTCCCAATCTTGTGCCGCCCGGTTGAATCTAATGTTCCAAACCAATCTCCCCCCGATTGACTCCATGACCTCATCCATAGTGATATCTTTGGCAATGGCAATCTGATACAAAATAGGGAACACCATTTTCAAAGACCTGTTTTTGCACCACACATCCTTCCAGAATCTGATTCTTGAACCGACGCCCAAACGGAGCCTAGTATGCTGCTGAAAAACCCTCCATCCCCTTCTGATATTTTTCCACAAACTCACACTACTTGCCCCCCTAACTTCATTGGTGCACCACCCACCCCATGCGCCTCCATACTTGTGCTCGATTACCAGTCTCCAAAGGCCCTCTGGTTCCAAATGATACCTCCACAATCACTTTTCCAAGTAAAGCCCGATTGAACGTTCTCAGGTTTCGGATTCCTAGACCGCCACTCGATAAGGGATGGCATACTGTCTCCCACTTAACCAGATGAAATTTAAAATTCTCCCCCGAGCCAACCCATAAGAAATCCCTTTGCAGCTTCTCAAGACGACTTGCCACATTAGCCTGAATAGGAAAAAGTGATAAAAAATAAGTGGGTAGATTAGAAAGAGTACTTTTTATCAAGGTGACACGTCCCCCTTTGGACAGGTACGTCCTCTTCCATCCTACTAGTTTCTTCTCCACTCTTTCGATCACTGTATCCTAATTCTGGGCCGCCCTTGAAGCTGACCCCAACGGTAGTCTCAAGTATGTCATAGGGAGCGAAGAAGGCTTGCATCCTAAGGTGCCTGCCAACTCCCGCAAATTATGAACGTCTCCAATCGGCACCATCTCAGATTTATCGTAATTTACTTTCAAGCCCGACACAGCTTCAAAACAAAGGAAAAGAGCCTTTAGAACTCGAACTTGGTCTCGCTCAGCCTCACAGAGTACAAGAGTATCATCTGCAAAAAGTAAATGAAATATATTAGAAAAATCCCGAGAAAGTATACCAATAAGGAATCCACTTACCAATCTATTTTCCACCAGTGCTGAAAGCATTCTGCTAAGCGCTTCTATCACAAAAACAAACAACAAAGGGGATAACGGATCACCCTGTCTCAATCTACGGGAGCTCGGAAAAAAACCTTCAGGACATCCATTGATAAGGATGAGAATCTAGTAGTGGAGATGCACCACTTGATCCAAGATCTCCATCTTTCCCCAAAACCACATTTGTCAAGAAGATACAGTAGAAAATTCCAATTGATGTGATCATAAGCTCTTTCCGTATCTAATTTACACAAGATCCCTGAATTGCCTACTTTCATCTTGCTATCAATACATTCGTTGGCTATAAGAACTGCATCAAGAATTTGCCTGCTTTTGACAAAAGTATTTTGAGGTTTGGAGATAAGCTTTTCCATAACCTCGCGCAGTCGGTTGGCAAGTACTTTCGCAATAATCTTATACGCTCCACTTACTAGGCTAATAGGCCGGAAATTCTTGATCTCCATAGCCCCCACCTTTTTGGGTATTAGGACCAGAAAGTGGCGTTAAGACTTTTATCAAATTTTCCAACTGTATACAACTCCTGAAACATGTTCATAAGATCTTCTTTAATCACCTCCCAACAATCCTGGAAAAAACCCATAGAAAAATCATCTGGCCTTGGAGCTTTATCTTTTGTCATATTCCGAATAACCTTGAGAACCTCATATTCTTCAAAAACCCGTTCAAGCCGGTCTACCTCCTCTGAGTCAATCGTATCAAAAGCTAAACCATCCAGGTTAAGTCTCCAACCCTCTTGTTCTGAAAGGAGGGTCTCATAGAAGTCAACAATGTGATTGCGAATGATCCCTTCTTCTTTACAATCAATCCCGTTGATCCTTAAAACTTCAATGTTGTTGTTTCTATGGTGAGAGTTGGCAATCCTATGAAAGAACTTCGTATTGCGATCTCCTTCTCAAAGCTATAAGGCTCTTGATTTTTGATGCCAAGATACTTCTTTCAAGAGAATCAACTTTTCTAGGTCTGTTTTCCACAAAGTCAGCTGCACTTGTTCTTCTTGAGTGAGTGGTCATTCCAGTTAAACCCTCTCAAAATCTTGTATATCTCTCATTAAGGCATTCTTATTGTCCCCGAGGTTGCCGAAATATTAAGTGTTCCAAATCTTCAAGTCTCTCTTTAAAGCTTTCAGTTTGTTGGCGAAAATGAAGCTCGGGGAGCCAACAAACTGATAAGAGCTCCACCACTGTTTAACCATATCCTTAAAACCTTCCGTCTTCAACCACATATTCTCAAACTTGAAGTAGCGTCTCCCATTCCGAAGACCACCACAATCAAGTAAAATAGGCTAGTGATCCGAAGAAAGACAATCCAATCGTTTTTGCCATATATCTGGAAAGTGGCTTTCCAACTCCGGAGAAATAAGAAAATGGTCCAAACGAGCCTAGGTTTGATTGTTAGACCATGTAGCTAGACCCCCAACCAGCCGTAAATCCACTAGATTTAAATCAAAAATACATTTTGAGAACTTCAGGCTAGCTTGTCTCACTCTTCTATTCCCAAATCTTTCACTGGCAAAACGAACCACGTTGAAATCACCACCAAAACACCATGGAACATCCCACCAACTGTGAAGCCTACTAATTCATTCCACAAAAGTCGTCTATATGCATCAACATTAGGCCCGTACACACCAGCAAAAGTCCACACGAAATTATCAGACACACATCTAAACATACAAGCAATCGAGTACCGAGGTACTCCACTTTTTCCACCACTCGTCGATCCCATAACACAATGATTCCTCCCGCCGTCCCTGCAGCAGCCATGTAAACCCAATCAGCACATGAGAGCCGCTCCACAAACTGCGCACCATTCTCCTATTAATAACCTTCAGTTTTGTCTCCTGAAGACATACAATATCCGCTTTCCATACGCGAAGCAAGTTACATATCCGGAAACGTTTCTTTATTTCACTAAGTCCACGGACATTCCATACCACAATCTTTGGCTTTGTTGAGAAAAAGCCGGCCCCTTTCCTTTTGCCTTACCTTTTTTAGGAGGATCCTCTGGATTCAAAGACCAAGTGAGTCAATTTAATTCCCCGCTTTGCTTGGACGTCCTTTTGCAGTTTTGGTTATATCCTGATTCAATGGCTGTTAACAAAGTCATAAATTGTTCTTTATAGCCTGCACATTTAATCCCCACCACTTGATGAATCTCTTTGGCCATTTGCAACGCCCAATCCGACTGATCTGGGTAAAAATGATTAAGTGGATTTGGATTTTGGAACTCTTCATCCTCTGAGAAGTTCTCCAAGCCTTGAAGTGTCTCCGGGAGAAGCAGATCATCCCCCACAAACTGCATAAAGTCATCAGAATCATCGTCGTAGTGTTCTGTCAATTCAAATCCAACCTTTGGTTGTACCGAGTGATCTGCCGGCGAGTTAAACATCCCATACCCCTTGCTCGGCATTACTTGTTCATCCCTTAACTGATCAGCAAAGATTTTCGGCAATTTTTGTATCGGTAGAGGCATACCAAACTCAACTAGCATCTTCTTAGCGCCCTCCGATGCCGGGATATCATCGAAAGTCCCTACCGGCCGTCCGTAAACCTCTCGTCGGCGACACCTTTGACGGCAAGGTTTCTGGCACGAAGCCGAGACCTTGAGATATCTCGAAACCCATGGGTCGGGTCTAATAAGTCCCAGAAGACTACAAGTTGTTGGCCTCGATACTCTGGGCCTCAGGCGGAGATGCTACGAGCTGGGCCTCAGGCTGAGGTGGCCCAGTTTGTGCTAAAGGTTAAGTGGAACAGCCTGTCGAGAAGCTCGCTCCAACCCCACCAGACGGACTGAAATGGACCTTGTGTAACCTGGCCCCTGTCTTAAGCCCTTAAGGACGCTTAATTGGATCTGGGCCTTTACAGGAGCCCACACCCCTAGTCTGCCGCCAGATATGTTTGGGTTTATATTTCTTAATATTCGTCCCTATTTTGGACGGCCCAGCCCCATGTATCTGCCCCAGGCATGTTCTCTTAATACCCGTTGTACCCAGCATCCCTCTCCTTCCATAATTAGACGGACAAACTGAGAATAGAAGCCATGTTCGTCTGCAGTTTCCGTAACTTATCCTGCACGTCCCAAGCTTCATACCTGATAGCAGCAAGGCTCGAGGAGTCCTTGAGATGCGTCATCTTCTTCCTATCTTGTCTAGGGTTGCTAACGGTCATATTAGCCGTTGCCATGGCTTTCTTCTGTGTCGGCATGCTTGAAAATAGGGCATCTCTGTACGAACGCGAGGATTCTCCCTTTTCCCAAACGCCAGATTTGGGTTTTGAAATTCCTTGCGGATCGCCCTTACGGTTGCGCCAAAACATAAGTTTTTCTTTGATTTTGCGCCATCCCCACTCTCCATCTCCTTCCAGAAAATAAAGCACATTTTTTCTTGCCCCCTAGTTATGCTCACTAACCTCCAGGTTCCGGCCTCTATTATTAGAGCATCTCTGGGCGATGATACTGCTATAGCCCTCCCGGTGGCCGAGAACACTTCCTTCTTCTTCCCCCCTTTGATGCATTCCTCAAACACCTTCAGTAACCACTTCACAGAAGCAGTCCCAAAAGATGCCTTTCGTTCCACTTTCCATCTCTTCTTAGTGATGCCACAATGCCCACCTTCGTTGGCAATGACGAATCGTTTAGATTTGATTATCACCTCTGAATGATGACCCATTAAGGCCTCTAAATGTAATAATCTAAAATGAATGTCAAGCCAATCATTAAAAGAACTACTAATCTCACCAATCAAAAACAGAAAAAAGGGCAACGAAGAAGACGAAAATTGAAGCAAGGATGCCACTACTGTGGCCTGATAGTGGTGTGGTATATTCTTGCAAGGAGATCCATCCACCACCATAAAAGCATAAATCCTTTAACAGATATCCATGATTTCTCTATAAAGTAGGATGTAGACTCAAAAATAAGAGTTGCTTCAGAAATGTCATCAGTGTAAATATTGTTTTCTATTAGATATGCAGAACACACTAACGCCACTTGCCAGAACACCAGAGCTTCAATATCAGACAGGCCCTGTTAGATATGTTTATCTCACCTTTATATCCAAACAGGCCCTGTTAATTTGTGAATGTCTTTTGATACAATAATTCAATATTGATTGCATTTTCATTTACATTTCGGTATCTAACTTGTATGAGTTTTTGCAGGTATTGCGGAGATTGATCGATGTTGATAAATTTCGTTCACGTGCCACAAAAGATGAGCCTATAGAATTGCGGTCCCCTGTAACAAAGGATGATATCATAGCTGAGGTTTGGCTTTTATCCTACATGTTTGATAGTTGAATAGTAATTAGGGCAACGGATGGATCTCACCCACTAATCGGTTGGCCAAATATATTTCTTCTCCCAATTCTATCCTATCTAGAATCACATTTTATGTTACCTCCTTAAGTAACATATCCTTTTGCATCTCTTCCCACCCACATTTTAACTCTCCTTCAATCTCCTTTCACTTCCTTAACTTGACCTATAACACTTTCTCACCAGTGTAGATCGAGTTTAGAAGGGTGGTGATTGAGATTATACACTGCCTAGGAGGTAGAACTTCTTGCATGTTATAATAGTATTAAGGAGCTCCAATTGTATCCTTAGCTCATATATAACTTGGTTTTCTTAGGTTGTCACAAATGGTATCAAAGCTAGTCTCTAATTTGAATGACCTAATGAGGACATCAGTGATTTGAGTGGATGAGGTCGTAAGAGCCCGAATTGAGTTTGAGATTGCTAGTGAATAAGATCTCTCTTTTTCTTATCCGTCCCCACTGATGCAGATTCTTTGCCATTTTTCAGGTGGACAGGCAGCTTTCTGTGCGAATTGGGCCTGAAAACCTGCATCTACCTTCTCCTTTGACTACTTTTGGTGAGTTTGAGGTGCCCCTACGCTTGCCCAAGTCAATCCCATTGCCGGAGGGGAAGGTTCAGTGGACTCTAGATGTTAAAATCCGGGGAAAGGGTAAATAAACAGTGGTTCTCTGTCTAGCGTGACTAGCAAGCAACCTTATCCCACAATATATCATCGGATCAAATTTTGGCAAGTATGTGATTAATCATTGTGGGTGGGCAAGCTTTGTATTTGAAGTTGAAAGACAGTCCAAAAAACTTGATATCTGATCATAACAGAGGTGGTTTTTTTTCTCAATTGCGAGTTGGGCTGCCAAATAATATTCAATTTTTGTTTTTTTAAAAATAAAATATCGTTAGAATATAGTTTTTTTAATTTTTTTTTAAATTTAAAAAATTCTAATAATGAGATGAAATGAGTTAAAAAAGTATTGGGAAAACAAGGTGGTTCATAACGTATTAGAATTACTTACATAAACACTCAATTTAATTGACATAGAATTCTATAATAAGATAAACACTTTCTCACTAACGAAATTCCTAATACATGTAAAAGGTATTCTTATTTTGTTAGGAGGTTGTCTAGCTTTTTTCGTATAACTGTAATTGTATAAAAAAAAAAATAGAAAAAGTTACACAACTTATTAGTCACACATTCTACACAAGCTATATTTATTTTAATTATTATTAACTTTTTAATTAAATATTTGATATATGAATAATGAATAGAATAATTTAATTAGTTTGAGAAAAAAAAACTCATTTTTTTTTAAATATTTGAAAATTAAAAAGATGAAAAAAATACAATCGTGAAAGTTGAGTAGCAAATCCACTATTATTATATAAGCAAGTATTTAAAAAAATTCACTCGAATTACGTAACACAACGGTTGGAATTGAGAAACACCCTTAACTAATTTTATTTTATTATTATAATTTTCGTAAAATTTCTATATAAATATATAATAAACAATTCAAAATTTTAAAATACTAATAATATTACAAATTATATTTTAATAATTTTTATTTAATTTTTATCTAAAATCATATCAGATCATCTCATTATTCAAAAGACCTGTTTTGGTTGATCAAAACGATGCCGTTTATGCTTAATGCCTAAGACGGTGACGTCGTTTTGGTTCATATGCTTAATGATTAATCTTTCGACGTCGTTTTATGTTTTAGTAAGTTAGTAACAACATTCCCCCCGCGATCCTTCTATCTAGCTCTCTCCGTCGCGCCGAAATGGTGAAACATTAGCTCCGAGTTTCTGCCGCCGCCTCTCTATCGCCGGCCTTTCGGTAATTGTCTCTCTCTCCCGTTTATCTCTGTTCGGAATTTGTTTTAAGTAAATATTTTTAAGTGTCTCTCACACAGTCCGAATCGGCTGCTTCGTTGTCCAGAGCAAGCTTGGCTGGAGTCACTTCTCAACCGTCTGGCATGCTTGGGACACCCATTTCTCTCTACTTTTCTCTATCTTTCTCTGCAATTTGTGGTTTTTCCTGAATTTGGGTTTATTTTGCTCACTCACCTGCTTCCCCCATTTAGCTTCCATTTTCAGCATCCCTGCCAAAGTCTCTGCGTCCCTATCTCTCCAACATTCTACTCGCCCACTCAGTTTTCCTTTTAAAGCATCACGCCATTAGGTTTCAACTGACTTGTCTCTGCCCTGCAAACTCCTCCAATGGCAACTTCCCTGATTTCCCTCTCCCCATCTACCACCAACTACAGGTACGCTCTCTCTCTCTCTCTCTCCATAGTTTCTATGTTTGTGTCCTGAAATTTACTGTACTGTGGGTTTTGTTGTTAGCCTTTTAGGTTTCTTAGGTAGTTCTATTTTTCTGGGACTCTTCAGTATTGGGTTTTGCTTCTGCTAGATACATGACATTATTTTATATTTATTTAATTGATCTTTGTTTCTTCTAGCTGCCCCGCTGTACTTCTAATATTCTGAATTGGTTGAGTATATGATTAAATGCTCTCTCCAATAGCGGAGGAATTTTCATTTTACTAGTTTCTATGACATTAATTATTAATTGAGAAAACTTCCATTTGAATGGGTACATATGTGCTTGGTCGTGGACTTTGCCACATGCTTTTGGAATTCTGTTCTTTATTTTTCTAACTTGAACATTTTAGGATGAGCCAAGTCTGTCTAGCCATGCAGTCAGAACATTTACGGAAAGCTATAACATACTTCTCAGTTTGTCTCCAGAAGCAGAAATGCAATATCAAGCATTACATGATGCCCATCAAATCCGTTTCCTGTCACCGTGTCTATAGAACATTTGCATCAGTTGGGTCATTAGAAGCAGATGTGGCGAGCAACGGAAATGATGCTTCTTCTGGTGTTTCAACTCCAAACAACCTTCAGAGGTGGGATAATTTACGAAATTGCTATAGTTTTTACTCATCAAACCAATTGCAGTGGTTTTCCTTCAGCAACAATGGTGATTTAATGTGATTTCTAGGAATCTAAAATTTTGATGTGTAAAATCTTCTTAAAATGGCGTTAAGAATTTAATCTCACAATTTATAAAATATATAAATTTCTTAAATATGTATAGTTTCAAATAAGAATCATCATTATCATACACTTATGATTTGCAGGTTTAGAATGTCTTTTGACCAGGCAAATTACCCCTTGGATGACATGGCTAATTTTGAGAAACAGCTGCAAGAATTATTTGATGAGGTCAAAAGAATGATTATGATGGGGAACAGAAATGATGCCATGGACTTACTTAAAGCAAACTATGAAGCTGTGACAGAACGGATGAATGAAGGTAGCAAAGGCATTGAAGAAGCTGCACTTCTTGACATCATTACCCTTGGCTATATGGCTGTTGGAGATTTTAAGTTTGTTGCTTCCTTACTGGCTATGGTAATTACTTTTTCCATGGGCATTGTGATAATACTCTGATATCATTTATTCTGAGACTTTCTAGTTTCCTAGTAATAAAATCTCTTTTTGTTATGGTAAAAGAAAAAGAATGGTGTACTTATTCAAGTTTGAAGCTTTATACAAATTATAATCAGTTTCAAGATTAAAGACGTCGGATTTCAGGATTCTTGACAGTTATATGAGGATGTTGGATAGAGAAGAGCCTTATTCAATTGGTTTCTCTTCTCCTCTTTTCTTTCTCCCCCTTTTAATATTTCTCTTTTTGCTGCCGACTTACTTGTATGTGTATTTGGTCTAAATTGATTGTATAATGATTAATGACCAACAAAGAAAAAGCGTATCCTTGACAACATGTGGACCCACACAAGCTCATCTTCACACAAACTTGTCTTATTTGAACATTCTAATTGTGCTTTTCAATCCAGATAAACTGTTGCCTCTTTATTCTGTGAGAGGCCACAGACACTGTGTTATTCATATAGGGGCTATTGTTATTATGACGCAATACCATTTTTGGGGCATTTTTTGAAACTGATGAGAGGTCATGTGTTAAGCGCAGAGGATTTTTTCAAGGTTTTTTATCTCCTTTATTTTTATTCATTAAACCTTTATTGCCTTTTTTCCGTACACTTTTTGATACAGAGTGAAAGAGAGCAGAAGGAGAAGTCGGAACAGATCAAATGAATTGAACTAAAACTGAACTTCATTCATTCGACTTGCATTTACAAAGTAAAGTCCCTCTATTTATATGCAGGAAATAAATGGAGGGAACTAACAGATTTAACTAACTATTACATCAATGAATCAATTTATTACACGTGTATGTGTATTTATAGTTCTGTAATATTTTTTTTATGGCAGTTGGCTGAGGTTGTTGACAATCTAAAGGATGACGAAGCACTTCTGGATGTTGTGCTTGTGCATATGGGAAGTTTGTTTTCGGCTTTGGGGAAGTTTGATAAATCATTGCTTGTGTACCGGAGGTCTATTGATATTTTAGAGAACAGATATGGTAATTGGCACCTAAATTTTTATGTAATTGTTATTGTTTATTTTGCTCATGTCGTGTAACAACTTGAATCACGAAATGTTTGCCTGGTTCTAGGTATTTATTTTAATTGTTAAACAGTTGTAGATAGTGTTGTCAGACTTCTAGATCATATGTTAAATGCCCAATTGAATGGCTCTACTTTTTAGCTTACTGTATTGTAAAATTGTGTATCTTTATCTTTTATTTCTAATCCTACAAACCACAAGGCTAAAGTCCACTGTTGAAGCTAGGCATCTGTAAACCTTTTATACTCCCCAAAAGGAGAAGACCACAGTGGACCGAAGCCATCAAGTCTTAAGAAAACAGTTCTTATTATTCCTATTATTTCCTACCATGCCAAGAAAAGTCGAATACTTTTTTTTCTGATTTTTTGTCATAGCTTTTTATGCTGAGCCAATTATTTTCCTTAAGATTCTGTTACTGCTGTTGCATGTTTGATATTGAAGTTGAACCAGACTTAATGAAAGAACAAGAGTGCAAGACAGAAACTCAGTGGTTGCCTTGAAACTTTTTCTTCAGGGAAAAATAGCATTTTTCTTGTCACTCCATTGTTAGGGATGGCAAAAGCACTTGGATCCGTTGGCAGATCAACAAAAGCAGTTGAAATCTATCATCGTGCAATTACTGTTTTGGAATCGAGCAAAGGGGCTGAAAGTGAGGACTTGGTTGTAGCTTTATTTGGTCTTGGGAATCTTTTGCTCAAAGAAGGAAGATCAACAGATGCAGAACCTCATTTCATCAGGTTGCTTTCTTCTCTGTCTCTCTCTGTCTATCTGCATCTCCCTCTCTCTCTCTCTCTCTCTCTCTCTCTCTCTCTATATATATATATATATGTGTGTGTGTGTGTGTGTGTGTGTGTGTGTGTGTGTGTGGGTGGGTGTGTGTATGTATGCACACACACATATATGTATGGTGTATGATGAATACACCCTCTTTATCTGGAATAAAGCTAATAGTGTATTGGTTGAAGTTAAGTCCATTCATCACCCAAATTGGAGCTTGAAGACATTATGTGGTCTATATTTAGTAGAACCTTGGCCCCGACGGCTTTTCCATGTGATTTTTTCAAACTTGTTGGGATGTGGTGAGGGCAGATTTAATGAGAGTGTCCCAAGAATTCTTTTTAGTCAGGAAATTTGATAAGGTCCTTAATGCTACATTATTTATAGTTCTCATTCCTAAGAAGATTGGGGCTTTCTAGGTGAAGGAATTTCGGCCTGTCAGGGATATATAAGATTATTTCTAGGATGCTTGTCAATTGTTTAGGAGAGGTTTTGTGGAGGATCATTACAAAATCCCAAAATGCTTTTGTTAAAAATAGGCAAATTCTGGATTCAGTCTTCATTGCTAATGAACGCCTAGATATGGAGAAGGTGTACGATCATGTAAATTGGGAGTTCTTAATATATGTGCTTGGGAGGTGCATTTTGGGGATAAATGGTGCTCGTAGATTAGATGGTGCATTTCTACGGTGAAGTTTTCAATATTGGTGAATGGTTGCCCAAATGGTTACTTTAATAGCTCTCGGAGCCTAAGACAAGGAGATCTTTTGTCCCTACTCCTATTTGTTCTTGTCATGGAGACACTTAGCAAAATGATTCTAGCCTTGGTGAATAGTGGGTTTATTGAGGGATACTTGGTGGGTGGTCCTATTAGGGGCACTATTAACCTATCTAATTTAGTGTTTGTAGATGATAAACTTATTTTTTGTGAGGTAGAGCAAAGCCAAGTTTGAACATTGAGGGCATCATTACTTTGTTTTAAAATGACATCCAGCTTGAAAGTGAATTTTGATAAATCATAATTGGTGTCAGTGGGCAATGTTCATAACATCAGGAAGCTGGCTAGTATCCTTTCATGTAAGGCTTTATCGCTTCCCATGACTACCTTGTCTTCCTTTGGGGGCAGTTGCAAGATCTATATCGATATGGGATACAGTGGTGGAGAAGATCTATATCTATATCTCTCAAAAGAGGGTAGGATCACACTTATCAAAAGTACAATTTCTAATCTACCAACGTATTTTTTTTTCTATATTTCCAATTCTAGGAAGTGTAGTGAACCATATTGAGAAGATGTATCGTGACTTTCTTTAGGGTGGGATAGGAGAAGAATTCAAGTATCCTCTCATCAGGTGGGATAAGGTATGTTCTCCAATCTCTTCGGGTGGGTTGGGCATTAGAAATTTGAGGATCTTCAATCGAGCTTGCTTGGGAAGTGGTTGTGGAGATATAATACCAAACTGGAAACCCTATGGAAGTTAGTGATTGATTGCAAATATGGAGGCATGTGGGGGGATGGTGCACTAGGGAGGTTCACGGGGTTTATGGATCGTGAGTTTGGAAACACATTTGAAGGGGGTGGGGATCTTTAATCAGCATACTAGAATGTGTTGGGCAATGGATCTAGGATAAAATTCTAGACTAATTTATGGTGTGGAGACTAGGCTTTAAAGGATTCTTTTTCCAGCAGTCGCAGGTGAGAAAGATGCATCAATGGCTGATTGTATTGAGTTATTTGGGAATCTAGTCTAGTGGAATGTGAATTTCACTAGAGCCCACCAGGATTGGAAGTTGGGAGCATTGAGGAGATCTGTGCTCTTCTATACTCCATGAGGCCGAAAATCCAAGGAGCTGGCAACATGTGGTGGATTCCCACCAGCAAAGGTACATTCTCGATCTGCTCTTTCTATATGTCTCTTACACAACCACAAAATACGGAATTCCCATGGAGAAAGATATTGACAAACAAGGCGCCTCCCAAAGCAGCATTTTTTATATGGACAACAGCATTATGTAAGATCATGACGACGGATAATCTATGAAGACATAAGGTGATCATAGTAGATTGGTGTTGCATGTAACGAAAAAATGGTGATACCATGGATCGTTTGCTGTTGCATTGTGAGGTGGCGGGAATGTTATGAAATGAAGTGTTTAATAGAATGGATTTAGCATGGGCTATGCCAGCCACAGTGACAGCTCATGGCCAGCTGGATAAATCTAAGAGGTCACCCACAAAATTGCAGCGGTGTGGAAAATGGTCCCGATTTGTATCATGTGGTGCTTGTGGAAGGAGCAAAATGACCAGACAGTTGAAGACAAGGAGTTCTTACCAGTAGAATTTTTTTATTTTTTGTATTCACTCTTTCCCTTTGGGCCACAGCTTTAGATTTTCATGGCCTCAGTTTTCATGATTTCTTGTTTCTATTACTTCTCTCTAAATTGGTGTGACCTTTTGTATACCATCTTGTGTACTTGGGCTATGAATATTCATATCAATATAATTGTTTACTTATAGAAAAAAAAAATGTTCAGTAGAACCCCTACTTTTACCGTGTTGCGGCAACAATTTCTGAATCATTGATCTTCTCACGCTTTTAGCTTATTTTCACCTTTCCGTAAGTATTGAATTTCATGTGTTTCAGCTTATTTTTGAAAGAGATAGAAATGATATTTGTAATTGTAAAGTATGCAAGCGCTGTGTAATTGATTTGAAAAAAGTGAGAAAAACATGGGACTCACTTAAAAAAATCAATTGTTTAATAGTGGACCACGCTCTTTTGTCAAAACGATTACGCGGCGCTTACGCATTTAATGACTATGTAGCATTAATGTTTTTGAAATCATGTGTTTCAACTAATTTTTGCTTGTTTTAAGGGTATTCAGGTAATATTTGTTACTGGGGTTAGTTTTGTTATGTAGCCTATACGGAAAAAAAATTCTCAAGACTTCCAAGTTATTTAGAGAGATTTTATACATATTTTTTCTGGTGACTCGCAGTATTCTTTGGGTTTTACTTAAAATTAATTATTTTTTGGGTCTAAAATTGTCTGACCCATTATTCCTTCAACTTCCATTGTGTCTTTGCTTTGCTGTCTTACACATATTGACTGGATTGAGCTAACTTAGATTGACTATCCGCAATCATTCTATTTTTTTTTTTTTTTTGTAGAATCTTAGCATTGTATAAGAAGTTATATGGAGAAAATGATGGAAGAGTTGGAATCGCTATGTGTTCCCTAGCCCATGTGAAGTGTGCAAAGGGTACCTTTAATCTCTCTCCTGTTAATATATATATTTTTTTTATTTCCTTTATTTTTTAGATTAATGCCATTTTCACTTTCATGCATTACATTTCACAGACGCTTACCTTAAAGATGTGCTCCCATAACAGAAAAAACTGTGTGGCCATAATTTCTTATTATTATAATGGTTTTTTTTATTGGCATTGGGTGTCCGAAACACTAATCCCAAGAGTGCATAAGCTCTCGACAAGGAGTTTCCCATAGTACACCTCGTGTAGTTCAAAGGAAAAACCTTAGTTCGATGGCCCCTAGAATTGTTTTTCGGGTTCAAACCTTAGATCAAGAAGGAGCATATCTCCAAGACCATGATTCTTCCTACTTGAGCCAATCCTTAGGGGTTAATTATTAAAAACTAAGATGGCTACTGATACAAATCAAGTTTATTCATGGATGATGAGAGTCCTACGTTGCTCAGAATTTTTTTATGTGCTGAGGAAATGCCCTCTGCTAATGTGTGAAGTTCAAGGGCCTTGGGCCTTAGGCCTTCGGCTCAGAAGATCAACCTTGTTCATCAATTAACCTGTTTCCCAAACAGCTTGAGTCTTGTGCAAATTTTACACAGGAAATGCTGATGAAGCCATTGGATTATATAAGAATGCTCTCCAGGTCATTAAGGATTCAAACTATATGGCGTTAGATGACAGCATGATGGAGAAGATGAGGATAGATCTGGCAGAGCTACTTCATGTTGTAGGAAGGTAACGTCATATTCTCACTGGGATCGCATATGAAAATGGATATAGAGGCATCTCAAGTAATTTTATGCAATACTAATGAAAAAAGAAAATAAGAAATTTTATGAAATATACTGGCAACTGCTTTCCATTTTGTCGTAGTTCTACATTACCAGTGGAATTGACTTGACAGTGACTAGATTTGCCTATATTGACATTCGATGACATTGATTGGTAGGTGTACAAAAAATGGTGGTTACATGGTTATATCATTGAATCTCCTGTGATTTTCTCAAAATTTTGAGTTTGGGTTGTATCATTGCATTAGGCTTATAATTACTCTTGAGCAGTAGATGCTGAATAAAAAAAAAGAAGCACCTGAGCTTATCAGACAAAATGTTCTGCTTCTCTTTGTTGTGACAAGTTTGGATGAGATGTCTGATCTTGGCACTTGATAATTGAGATTCTGACATATTTTTCTTATAGTCCCTTTACTAAATGGTAGCTAGAATGTAATCGAACTTGATATAGTTTGCTGCTGCCTGAAACATTAGTAAATAATAGAAGCTGTTGACCATGTAATTTCCTTTTGCACTAGTTGTAATCTTTCTTCAAGATCAGTTTGCTTTTCCTTCATTGTCATCTCATTGCTCTCAGGGGAAAAGAAGGCCGAGAAATGTTAGAGGAATCCTTGTTGATCACTGAGAAGTATAAAGGAAAAGAGCATCCCAGCTTAGTAACACACCTTGTGAATCTTGCAACCTCCTATTCACGTTCAAAGAATTTTGTGGAGGCTGAACGCTTGCTGAGAACGAGTTTGGAAATCATGGGGAAGACTGTGGGCCCTGATGATCAATCCCTCACCTATCCAATGTTGCATCTTGCAGTTACCCTCTACAATCTAAAACGGAATGAAGAAGCTGAGCAACTTGCCTTGGACGTTTTGCGCATCCGTGAGAAGGCATTTGGGAAAGATTCCCTTCCTGTTGGTAAGCTTGTTTTGTACCTTTTGCTTGGTGCTCAAAATACTTCCCGTCTTGTCTATCACCCTCCCCATAAGACATTCCTTCATCTAATTCTCTGAGCTGATGTCTTCTGATTTGTATGGCAGGGGAGGCACTGGACTGTTTGGCATCCATCCAGACTAGGTTGGGGAGGGATGACGGAGAATTGTTGGAGCTGCTCAACAGACTTCTGAGTATCCAAGAGAGAGAGTTCGGCCATGAGAGTGAAGAGGTCATGGAAACCCTGAAAAAAACTCTGTACTACTTGGACAAACTGGGTAGGAAGAACGAGAAGTTCCCACTGCAGAAAAGATTGTCCATGCTTAGAATGAAATACAAAGAAAGGATCCAAGATTAATTACATATAATCATCATATATCTAACCCTCCACATCTTTCTCCCGGTTGGTAGGGAGTGGTAATATCTGACCATTTCATCTCCATAATTTGTCTGTGTTTGAGCAATGCTATTAACCACACTCATGTCTCACTCTTATCCCACCATGTAAAATATGTCACTTTTATTATATTTATATCATCCTTTATGTAAGAATTTTAACATGACCCATTAGCAATGTGCACATCCCCGTCACAGCCCATCAAATCTTAATATGACCCATTAAGATACTAAGTTGACACGACATAATCTGTTTTGACCCGTTAATACATACTATAAAATAGGTTAATATAACACGACTTGACCTATTTGTCCCAATTAAATTTAGCATAATTTTATATAAATATTAAAATTATAATATCTATAAAAGAAAAATAGAAAACTATTTATCAGTCTAAAATTACAATTCAACCAATAAAAATATTAAAAGTAAAATTCTAACAATTTTACTTTTAAGTATAAAAATATAATTGTAATTTTAACTTTCTTAACGGGTCATAACGGATTAATTCGTTATCAATCCATTAAGTCATCATGTCTTAATGGGTTAATCTGTTTTGACCAAAATCCGTTAAGATTAAATCTAAATTCACCATTATTGTGTCGTGTTTGTATTAGGTTAATAAATTATGTTACATATTGTCATCTCTACTTAAATTGTAATATCTCAAGCATTTTTTGTGAAGTTGAAATTGGTAATTTTCTTCTCTAAAGCTTGACATTTCTAGATTATGCTTCTACCTATTTGTGTTGATTTTTTAAGATGTGTGTTGTGAACCAGCAACACCATTTGTATGGAACATATACATCTTTTGGTACATTTCATCATACAACATATTTATATATATAATTCAAGGTTTTGTTTGTTTTTTCAAACTATCTCATCTCATTTCAAGTTCATCATTATACTTTTTCAAATTCTCATATAAAATAAAATAAACAATTCAACTTTTGTAAGTCTCAAAACCTTTTCTAATTTCAAAATAAAATTAATATTAAAAAAATCTTATAATACTATTTTTTTCTTTTGTTAACTTTTATCTCATCTTATCTCATCTCATCTATGAAAATAAACAAGGCCTAAGATTGTTGAACTATACCTCTCTTCTTCGAAAAATATAATTAAGAGGATTCAAATCTTCTAAGATCCCTCTAAAGTGGAAAAAAAAAAACAAATAAAATGGACACTATAGTATTTACTCACACTCATTAAGACCTATTCAAAGTCAAGTATACCTTATTTTACATTCTTGAACGAATACTACTGCAATGGATCAAGATCTCCTAATACTTAACACTGAACCCATAATCTTAGAGTTATAATGGTTTATGTCTAGAGTAATACTAGATATAGTTATGAATTATGTAAATGTTGCATACTCTTTTTTGAAAAAAAAATCATAATTAAATAATTAATTTTAAAAAAGATTTCATATTTATTATTATTTTTTCAAAATAAACACGCCTCGTTTGAATTTGTCATGTTAGGCTAATAATAGGGAGGAAACAACATGGTAGGCTATCAATCCCACTTTCTAGAATCCAATCTTTATATGATGATGAGGGTATAATAATGAATACAAAGCAAAAAAGATGTCAAAGAACCAAAAAGGAACGATAATTAGGGGTAGGACTAAGAGCCAACTGCCAAAGTGGACCTTGACCACTTGCATGAAACTCATCAAGATGAGTCACGACCAATAAGGCAATAACCAACCCCACACGCCGCACCCATCCCCCCGGCGTTCTTATTTCTACTTATCCACAACGTGCTACCCTCCAAATTTGAAACACCCCACCCTACACTTCCATCTGATGATAAGGTTTTCATTTATTTCGAATTAAAATTAGGCTCACACGTATTTAATTTTTAGAATATAATAGATACATAAATAAAACGTATCAATAAAAAGTCTAAATCACATTACTTATATTTAAAAAAAATTAATTAATAATTTAATTAGAATCTCATTAAAAAAACTCTATTACAATATTATAAAAAATAAAAATTTCTCATTTTTAAATAATCTAAAATTTATCATCTTATTATATAATAATATATCACAAGAAAACAAACGTATCCCTATTTTTGATGCAAACGTTAGATGTCCGATGTCCGTTAAAAAATATCAACTTTTTATTTATTTCTCTATTGACCTTTTAATTTCTTTTTTAAAAAATTTCACCCTGAGCCTTAATTCTATAATATTCTTTTATATTGGCCATAGAACTTTATTCCCATCATATCATGCAATATCAACTTTACATACGTAACTTTTTGTTTGATCCAAATTCAACTTTAGGAGAAAAAAAAGGCATATAGTTCACATTTAAGGGTCCATTTAAATTTAAGTTTAGATGAAATGAATTGAAATAAATTTTAAAAATTAAATAAAATATTATTATTATTATTTTAAAATTTGAAATAAATTATGTTAAAATTTAAAAAAATTATATTAAAATTTTATATTTTATATAAAAAATTTAAAAAATATAATAATAAATTTAAAATAAATTAAAATATATTTATCTCTAAATCCAAATCAAGCCAAGAGTCAAATAAAATCAGCTCGTATCGCCCTTCAAATCATCCAATATGTCTGGTCATGGCATCTCAGCAAGATATCAATAAATTACTACACAAAATTAAAAAAAATAAAAAAGTCAAAACTTTCAACAAAAAAGTGTAGGAATTATTCAAGGGCACAGGGTTCTAGATGGACCCCCCAAATTCCCCATTCTCCATGTTCGAAGATCTTCTTTTCCACCTTTATTAATTCCACAGTTAAAATAAATAAATAAAACTTAAAAGGGTTTGAAATTATTTTAAAAATTAATAATTATTGCATAGTCTTGATTTTTCAGAGTATAACTAAGCTGTAGCTCCATTTTAAAATATTTTACGATTACTTAATAATTCTTTTTAAAAAATAATATTTTAAAATTTAAATCTTTTTGCCAAGTTAGCATAAAAAATTAGTTTGAAACTTCGAAGTCCAACCTTAATAATAATTTTTCAACTATTCACACAAAATTAAAATATATATATATTGATATACTCTCTCTCTCTCTCTCTCTCACTTTGCCTTCCAATATGCTTCTGGGTGTCCTCCTCTTGCATGGTGGGTAATGACATTGGAGAAGCCGACCATCCGAGTTGGCACGAACCGACCATTTTTAAGATCCACGTGTTCGGCGGCCAACCCTTTAAAAATACTTACCCACCCTGTGCCTCCCTCCCTCTCTCTCTCTCTCTCTCTCTCTCGCCTCTCTCCTCTCTTCTGTGAGACAGAATTACCAGAAAAATTACATACACCGAAACCAAACCGGAACCTATTTTTTATTTTTATTTTTCTCCTCCAAATCTCTGTCTTCACAATGCCTTTTTGCACGGTTTCGATGCCGCAAGGTAGCGAAGACGCGAAGCTCAAAGCCGGCGACAATGGAACCAGAATCTTTTACAGAACTTACGGTCAAGGGCCCACCAAGGTCCTCCTCATCATAGGTATTGCCCCATCAGATTCTGTTTTCTATTTAAGGATTTCTTATATTTGTATTTTGATTATTGAAATGGGTTTTGGTCGAGTTTTTCTGGGTCGTCGGAATTTCTGGAGTAACACCCCGTTTGAACCCACTTGATTGATTGGCGAGATCGCATTTCAGCTCAGAATTTAATCCATCTTTTATATGAAATGAATATATGTATGTATTCTGGGTCGTTGATAATTACAATGATGAATGGTCAGGATTGGCGGGGACTCACAGTTCCTGGGGCCCACAGATCAAAGGTCTGGCGGGGACCGATACGCCCAATGATGATGAAACGAGAACCGGCGATTGGAGCTCAGAGGACTATGAGAGTGGCGGTGGTATCCAGGTATGCGCGTTTGACAACCGTGGAATGGGTCGGAGCTCCGTACCTACGAAAAAGTCAGAATATACGTGAGTTTCTTCGTTTCTATTTCATAATTTGAAGCAGTTGTTATTTTATTTTATTTCTTTACTGGGTTTGTTGATCTTCACGTTTGAAATCTTCTCTTCCTTTCTTTTCTTTTTAAATTCTAATTTTGTTTGGCTCTCAATGGTACTGAATTTTGTTGATTTAAGTTCGTGTCATTTTCTTTCTGATGGTTCCTAATCCTTTTCTTTCCGATGGTTGGTTTCTGAATCCACATTGCGTTGTGATGTGTGGACGTCCACGTGTACGATTGATTGCAGTAGTTTCTTTCTGTTCATGTGAATATTCTGGTAAAATTTGTTGGATTGAGTTTACTCTTTTAATGCGTAATAGATATCTGATTGAGCCTACTAAATTACTAGTTTTCCATAATCTTGAATTCAATCAAGAGACAGTTGAATCATATAATTTTTCTTATCATTTTATTGTCTAAGTTACCAAACAGCTCTTTTTCTGAATGTTAGCTCCTTAAATAAAATGGCCTGTAATTGTTGGATGCAGAACAAAGCTTATGGCAAAGGACGCAATTGCTTTGTTGGATCATTTGCGCTGGAAAAATGCACATATTTTTGGACATTCAATGGGTGAGCATATGATTCTGAGTTTCGATGTATAAACTCTGACCAGTTTTATATACAGGAAGCTCCCTTAAATTGAATGGTATATATAGGACAAGTAAATCAGATTACAACTCTTGCTGGTTTATCTGTAACTCCTGAGATAAAAATGTCCACTTTGGATGAAAATCTTTTAATTTATGATTAGTTGAACATTTGAAGTTCAACTTAAAAATTCTCTAAATGTTTTGTAGCAGGACCAACGAGAATTGAGCAAAGGGTTGATTTTCTTAATGCTTTGGTAACATAAGCCAGTTTTTCCTATTTTTTTTTCCAGTATAACATAAGCTAAAGTCAAGCACGTTGAAAATGACTCTTTTAAATAGATAGATAATCAAATTCGTTTTTGAGTTTTTTATTTTTTTATTTTGTTGTACTTTGAAAACAGGTGCTATGATAGCTTGCAAGTTAGCAGCAATGGTGCCTGAAAGAGTTCTGTCGCTGGCTTTACTTAACGTAACAGGTGGAGGTTTTGAATGTTTTCCCAAGGTATTTTGGATATCTTTTGGCACCACTAAGTTAGGCTATCTTCAATTCCTTTTGAATTGTAGAATATGAATATTATGCCTATCATTTACTGCGCTTTCTTTTTCTCCTTAAACTTTTATTGTCGAATGTGACCACACCATTTCTATTTAAGAATGCATTGAATCCATGTTGGTTTCAAACGTACAGTTCATCCTCAATTAAATTTGCTCATTATTTTTAAAGTCATCTTTGAAGACTGCATTAAATGACTTTAGTTGGGGAGACATTCTTCCAAATATTCTCTACAAAATCAAAGCTTGTAAGTTTAATGTTTACATATGGCCACACTGTAGGTGTAGAATCATGGTTTTTCACAATGTAATTTCTGGAAGTAGAATTGCAAGTACGTGAATTGAGAATCAAGTATGACTCCATACGGTTGACTTTAGTTGCGTTACTGTCGTAGTTTGTCCTAGAACCAGAAGACCTAATATATGTTTTACTATGGACACCAAAGCAATTTCAGGATCATAGAAATCTTAATGGGGTGTTAATTACCCATAGTATTTTGATACCGGGTCGACCAGATGTGCCGTCACTCCTTGTCAGCTGAAGGAGATAAAATGAGCTTGGAGGTGCAGGATTGGAAGACTGCTCAATTTTGCAAGGCTTGGCAGATGCTTCCTTTCACTGTTGTATTTAGCCTCCTGCAAGAGGGAGCAGAAATCAATCCTGAACTTTCCGAAGTGATTTTTACCTTGGCCATTTTTGACAACGAACTTTATGCACTGGGACTTCACCACATTGGACTTTAAAAAGGGAAAAAAATAAAAATAAAAGCAGCTCGAGTTGAGAACTTGCAACATGGTATAGGGTTCAGCTACAGGAAACCTTTAAAGGGTGGAAGGCATTATAGTAAATCACTATGAATAGGGACCAAGGACAATAATATGGACTCAGTGGTATTAGAGGTTTTGAAACCCTTTTTTGAATAGAATGGGGAGAAGAGTAAGGAAATTGCACCTCAAGGGAATTGGACCTCCAGATTTTGATACAAGAGAAAAATGCTTTGAGAGAATAATTTCTTTTTATCCTGTGCCTTAACTGGGTTCATAACTGACAACCTTGGAATCACAGAGGCCATCTGACTGAAGAAAGGTGGTGGATTATGTTCCTGACTGCTGGTAAACAGCATATTTGGGTGAAAAGCTGGTGGTGAAAAGAGGAGCGAGAAAATAAAGAATTACAGTGCAGGAATATCAGGGTAGCAGTTTTTGTGGTGTTGTGAAGATGGCCTAGTGTAGAAAGGTCAGGGCTATGGAAATAAGACTTCTGGTCATAGACAAATAAAGAAATTAGTTATGTTTGTATAACTGGAGAACATACTATTGTAGAAAGTTGAGGACCACGGAGAGAATAAGGAAGCATAGACAGATTGCAATTTGCAAACATTACAAAGAGATACAAGAGAACAACACTCACAATTGCAAAACTTGCAGGCCTCTATAAATTAGAAAACCTTTCTAAAAAGATAATTATTTTGTTTTTTGATAAGTTTATGAAAAGCAAATGTAGTCCTTAGATCTATTAAATCCAAGTGTGTATTAATACTCTTAACTACTTGTAGGTGGATTAACTCATCAAGTTCTCATTGAAATAGGACCAGCATAAGGAAAAGCATTAATTATTTGTAGGTTATTAGGGGCATCCTGAAAATGCCTGGTTTGTTCTAAATATGATTTTCAACTCCAATTCCTTATTAGTTGATGCCACAACAGAGAGTGGTGATGCAATACATAAAAAGGAAGAGGCTAGAAGAAGGTAGAGGCAATTAGAGATTTTGCACATTTTCATTCACATGGCGCATGATATGTTCTAGTTATAGTACTGATGGATATCCTAATCAAAAAGCTACAATAGAGCCATAATTATGCAAAATCATCATCTAAATATAAAATTTATTACCTTCAATAACTCAATTTGGCCGACAAACTTAATCTTAGAAAGATGGTCTAATTATTCCCTTTTTTAGCAGCTTGATCGAAAAACTTTATCTGTTGCAATCCGTTTCTTACGGGCCAAAACTCCTGAGCAACGGGCAGCTGTTGACTTGGACACCCACTACTCAGAGGTAAAAGATGCCCTATATTTGTTCTTAGTTTTGTTATTAATGTATTCTGGAAATTTAACTGGTCCAGAAAAATGTTTTATATGAAATAGTCAGTAAAAGTAATAAGAATTTGTCCGGCTGTAGTTGGCACCTTTGTAAAACTATCCATATTCTGAGTTCCCTGCTTTCACATGGTGAACTTTTAATATTTGTTCAAGACTATCTTGATATCATTTCAAAAATTTGCATACTCATTTATATTCACTTATTCTAAACCATAAATTTAATTTCATTCTTTCTGTGGCTAACTTAACTTCTACAATTTCACTTTGTACATTACATGCAGGAATACCTTGAGGAATATGTTGGACCTAACACGAGAAAAACAATCTTATATCAAGTAAGAGATGTTAAAAGCTCATCAATATTAGATCAAGCAACAAATGTTATAAGATTATTAACGGTGGCTAGTCCTTGTGCAATAATTTTATTAACAGATGAAAGTGGATACTCACTTTTTCTACTATCATAAGTTGGTAATGAGATGTTGGTAAATTTACTTTCAATGGATAGTTTGATTTCATCCTTTGTTGACACCCATTATTGCAGTACAACAGATACTTGACAATAGAATTAAACAAGGACAACAATAATTGATCTACTCAATTAGTTGTAGGCATCATCACTCTTCTGTTTTGGCACATATGTTATTTGATTACTCAGAAGCATGTAGCATCATGCTTCCAACCGATGCTAACATTAGCTTGGAATGTAACAACTTCACTAGCAGCTTCTTAATAACTTTCCCATAGCCATTGTTGTACATGGTTGCAAACATCACATAGAAGTGTTGACAATAAACATAGGGTTGCACCTGGTAGGTTTGGTGTCACGTCATTTGCTGAAAGCAATGTCCTTCAGTAGTCAACAATTCTTCACTAACCGTTCAGACTTACAAACAAGATGTCCCTAACTTGACCTGCAACTGATCTCTGCAGGAATATGTAAGATCTATATCATCAACTGGAATGCAGTCTAACAATGGTTTTGAGGGCCAAGTCAATGCTTGCTGGACACACAAAATGACACGATCGGAAATTGAAGTGATTCGTTCTGCTGGATTTCTGGTTTCAGTCATTCATGGCAGGTGTGCAGCCATATCCTTTGTATATATTAGTCACACAAAATCTTTACTCGGCCCCTTTTCTCATTGCACTTGAGCATGGTTGTTACTCTAATTTTATCAAGATCATATATTCTGTTTTTATATGAGATGTAATGAACTTGAGAAATCAAGTTTTTAGGCTTTAAATGAGATGGAATTTACAACATCTAGATTTGTATCTCATTTATTTATGTTCTCCACTTAAGAGTACCCTTTGAATGTGTAGGCATGATATAATTGCTCAACTATATTATGCAAGGAGACTTGCAGAGAAGTTGCAGCCTGTTGCTAGAATGATAGAACTTCATGGAGGTCATCTAGTGAGCCATGAGAGAACCGAAGAGGTATATTTCACACTGTATTTGTTTGATTTTGATCCAACAGGTCATCAGATTGGATAGTTTTTCAGTAATCAGTAGTAATAATACCAATGGATTGGACAATTACGTCCCAACTTGATTTTTCTGTACTTGGAAGGGAAAAGGAATCTCAACTAATCTACTTTCCCCCTAATATTATAGGTCAATCAAGCGCTTCTCGAGTTGATTAAGGCATCAGAAGTGAAGATCAATCCTCATGATTGGACTAATTTGCCGAAGAAAAACTCTGGTAAGTATTCTAGCTCCCCCCCCCCCCTTCTCTTCCGTTTGACCTGATCACAGCGTGAATTTTAGCTCTAGAGAAGAAATCATTAGTCAGTAATCTGAGTCTACCAGGTTCTCTAGTCCCATAATTATGTTCTAATCTAGCCCGATATTTGATGATTTTGTGACAATTGCTGTATCATGTATCCACTAGAGAATCTACCTTCTATCTTGTGATCTTGTGTTGAAATATGCCGTTCCTTTGGCAGGGTGGATAGGTACAAGGATGACATTAATCAGAGTAAACCCAGAGAGTGAAAACAATATCTCTCTCATGTTTTATTTGCTATCGAAGGTCCATCTCGTTGTGTTATACATCCTTGGTCTCCTTTTTTTGGTATTCAACTACGGACGAAAAGCTGTAAGAAGTTTAAAACCAGTTAGAGTTGGACCTTCCCTTGCAATAGCTGATGGTCAATGATCCCTTATTTCTTACTGGTAATTCTCTGCTCTTAAATTCCCAGTTTTTCTGTCTATGATCATGTGCAAGAGAACTCAGCAACCTTTTCCCTTCTCTTCAGGGATTTATTGATATGTCTCTCTTCCATACCCTCAATACCAAGGAAACCAGGATGATGAATACAACAGAATTCTTGAAACGACATTTTTAACAAGATGTGAGGAATACATATTCGGAAATCTGCATTTTTGGAAGCAGTTGGAGACAGAAATGGAGGGAGAGTTGGACAACCAGTATTTATGCGGATCCCTCTCCCTCTCCCGGTGCCTTCTGTTCATGTTTACTTTAAATTATTTTGCTGACAAATCACTCTGTATCTATAATGTACGCTCAACTCACTACTCCTTTTTGAGTGAAATTCAAAACAGAAAGAAATGTTTATTTGATCTCTTTGTTTTGGATCCTTCTGCTTTCACAGGATGGAGAATAAATTACTAGGTGTAAGTACTACACGATAAAAATACTTGACCAGGTCGATGGAAATTGACCAACCAACCAACCAACCAACCTAACTACCTTCCTATTAAAATAATGAAATGTGCTTATCAAGAACAATAAAGAAATTTCAACCAACTTTATCTAAACAGAAGCGCTTTGGACTAGGCAAGGATAGGGTGTTTAACACCTACCAATAAAATCACACCACGTCAGTGAGTTATATCATAAAAAAGTAAAGGCTATTGCATGTGATTATCACTAAAAAAGCCAATGCCGAGTCTGTCATCCCATTTTCCTTCCTACAATCATTTTCGTTATCCTTCGAATCTTCTGCGCCGCCAGCCTTTGCCAAACGCTGAGACCCATTTCATTGCCAGATTCCGTCGAGTCACGCCCAGCCGCCTTCCACACGTCGGATTCTCGAGGTTCCGATCGATGGAAGAGAAGGTGACTTGAATCAATAAAGTGCTCTATGCTTCTCGGGACAAACAGAGGCAATTAATATTTGCAAACGAAATTAACCCATATCTCTCTGGGACGGTGCTCTATGTCCTATGCATGAAATCCATTGCTTCTTGAATAGGCCTAGTCAGTTCATCACAATATTTCACCAGCATGTCATAATAAGCTTATTGATTACACATTCCAAATGTATTCATACATTGGGGAAATTATTTCCAAAGGGCTTTTTGATCGATGAAGAGGGTGAGGAGAAGAGTTCAATTTGGGAGAGAGAAGGGGCTGAAACTGAGTGAAAAAGCCTTTTGGGAAAAAATTGCACTCTTTTTGACTGGTGGCGTCCTCGACAAAAGGGGAGTTTTTTTCTTTTCTTTTTTTCTTCAAGATGGAAACGCACAACAAAGCTTGAGCCCACTAGATAAAAAAACGCACGCAGAGCTGGAGAGAGAGAATTTGGAAGAGAAAGAGAGAGAATGGACGCAGGGAAGGGAGGTGAAAGATCAAAGGAGAAGGGGATTGGGGTGCGCGGATGCCGATTGAAAAAAAATAAAACTGACGTGTCACATCAGTATTTGGGATTTTTTTGTGAAAGTAGTTTTTGTCTCTAGTATTTCTCAATCTGTTATAATCATCCCACTTCTGGTTTAAAGAAAACAGTTTGCAAGGAAAGAACACCCTACCACATCAGATATATAGCTCCAACAGAGTTACAGACACATGAGAGAGACAGAGAGAGAGAGGGGGGAACGTGCCTGACAATTGTTGCTGAGAGATGAACATCCCATTGAGGCTCATAAGATTTCTTCTCGGGACAGAACGAAAGCAAGAAAGAAAACTTCACAGAGAGAGAGAGAGAGAGAGAGAGAGAGAGTCCCTTGGTGTTGATGGTGCAAATTAAATATAGAGAGTGATAAGCTATAAGAAGGAATATGTGCAGGATATTATGGGTTGGTTAAGAGTGACTCCAGATATGCTGCGGGAATATACCAATATGCCCAATGGACAACATTGCACCCCAAACAAGTCACCCCCCCGCCACTCTGTCTTTCATATTCTACATTACAGCTAGGGGGCAGTTTTATTAATGGTTCATTCATAACTTGGGTTATTAGCTCTACTTACCATTTCAGCAATCATCACAAACCTCCTTACCATCAGCAATGCAATGGAATTGAACCTTATGATTTGTGATCATCTTAATTAGGTTGTAAAGCTTCAATTTGCAAACTATCCATGGCTGAAATGAGAGAGAGAGAGATATGAAAACAACTCCCACATCTTATCTAAAGACATGCATGATGACTTAACCCTACCTTTGCGAGCCGACAATATTGTATTTGAAGCTAATAAATAAATATATCTCTTCTTTACCTCTCTCTTTCGATTTTCTCTCTATCCAGGCTAACTTGTCTTCTGCCTCAGCCAGGATTTTCTTTCTTCAAGACAATGCTTATTGTTTAGATTGTCGAGCTCAACTAGACTCAAAATACTCGTTGAACTCAATATTTTTATCTAGTCTTTGTTTGAACTCGACTCGATTAATTAAACTTTCAACTCAAACTTGTGCTTGATCAAAAAACAAGTTCGAGCTAGTGCAGATTTATTTATGTTTTAGTTTCTGAATAAAAATTAATATAATTAAGAAATTTGGTAAATAAAAAATAGTTTAATAGAATTTTTACAGTTAACAAGTGGACCTTATTGAATTAGAAATTGTAAAAATTAATTGATTATTTATTCATAATAACCATATATTATATGCCTATATAAAATTACTAATACATATTGATAAAATGATAGAACATTTCATATATAGTTCATACATACTAATATATGCATATAGTCTCTTAGACTTCTATCTTTTGAGCATGTTCTCTACTCTGTTTTAGACAGAGTGTGGGATTTAAATTCTATCTTAGAACAGAATGTGGGGTTTGTGAAATTTGTCTTGAGACAAAGTATTGTTTCTCAAACAGTTTGTCTATAGGAAGTTACATCACTGGACTTGAGCTTCAAAACCAATAGTTGGCTTATATTCTGTAAGTTTTTTAGGTCAAAGTTGTAGTGTTTCTTTATGAATGAGTGAAATTTGTTCGGCTTTAAAAATATATACTAATATATGGAATTATTAAATCTTGCCAACTAATTACTATATTTTTAATTATAAAATGTGCTATGCAAATATTCTTAATCAATATATATATATATATATATACAAATGAATCAATAGTGTTTAAATGAGTTAAGCTAATAAATTAACTTGATCATAAATGAGTGGGACTTAATAAGTCATAGTTAAATTGAGTCTATTTGAGTTGGATTTAGTTAGAAATATGTCATTTATTAATCAAATGACTATAGGCTCTCATAAGTAAATTTGTTTTATTAGCCGAATTCGATTTGAGCATAACTAAACGAATATGAAAAATACTGATTGATTTGTCCTATTTGGATTCGGAGATAAAATAAGTTGAGATAAGTTTAGTTTATTTATTAATATTATTATTATTTTGAGATTTAAAAAAATATATATTGAAATTTGAAAAATGTGTATTGAGATTTGGAAAATGTGTATCGAAATTTATATTTTGTATAAAAAATTATAAAAATATAATAATAAAATAAAAATGAGTTGAAATAAATTGAGATGAGTTTTAAATTAAATTTTAAATAAAATAAATCGAGATGAATTTTAAATTAAGTTTTAAATACAAACGAGAATTTATAGCCTATACTTGGACGACATGAACATCATCGTTGATTTTGTTGGGCATGACATTGGCCCAAAACATTTGTTAACGTATTGAATTGTGAGATACAATCACACAAAGATACAGACTTTAATAAAGTTTTGGAGGAACAAGAAATGCACAAAAACCAAGAAAGTGAGATAAAACTAAAAAGGAAGGGGCCAGCATTCTCTTCCTCTGATCTCCTTTTGTTTAATTTTTATTTTTTTTATATCTCTAAATTTCTATCAATGACTCTCTGAGTCATCTGACTAGTTATATATATAAGAAAAACAGTTATGTATAAGCGTTTTTCTTTTATATATGTTTGAAAGGAAACGGTTATTTTATCTTAAATAACTGATTACATATAAACAGTAATTTTCTTGTATATATTCGAAAGGATTGGAAGCTTAGTTTGGATATAAAGGTATCTTATTTTATCTTATTGTTAGAATTTTTTTAAAATTTTTATACAAATATAATAAATAATTTTATTTTTTAAAATTTTAAAATAATTATAATATTTTATTTAACTTTTATATAAAATCTTCTTATCTCATATAATTATTCAAACGGAACATTAAGAGCCAAAAACAAAGAGCTGAGATTAAAAGGACTGGAGAAAGAGAGAGGGAAAAAGAAGTCATGAGAATCCAAGGGAGAGGAAAAAGGGAAGAAGGAAGGAGTCGTCCCTGTGCTCAAAAAGGGCCTAAAGAGATGATGAGGATTTGAATTCTTTACAACAGCTCGAGAAAGTTACACGATAAAAGAATTAGACCTTACATGTCTTGATAATGAGAAAAGGTGTCAAGATAACTTTAGAAAAGCTTAAAAGAACAAGGTCTTGCATTTACCTGACATAAAATCCCCCTCTCAAAGATTAAAAAACAAAAACGTATTCATCAAGCACCGTCCAGGCGCTTATACATTGGAGGATTTGATTTACAGGCCAATACAAGATGCTTAGTTGCAACCATTTTCCAGCATCAAAGATTGTCATCATGCTAAGGATTTCTTGAGGGTCTCAATAGATTCCAATTTCCATTCAGGGAAAAGGTTCTCTTTAGGTTTGTTAACCAGCTTCCATGAAATTAGGTTGGTTCCCTTCTTGGGGTACAAATCTTAGATGATTATGAAGTGGAAGGATTGGCTTTTCTGAAAATGAAATGGATTTTGGCATTATTACAACTGGGGTAATGTGACTATGGAAGGAGCAAATACCTGCAAATTTAACCTGTCTGATATTCTCTAATCTTGATGGATGTCTTTAATGCAGTAAGGTTCATCTGTCATATACAAACTTCAAACACAATATGACAATATGGTTTGTGCTCAACATTATATGTATTCAGTAGAAAGAAAATGTCCTACATAATATTATGATCAAATACATTACTTGAGAGTTACAAAAGGAAAATGTTATGAAATGGTACATCATATGACCAATGGATTTGCTTGAGAGTTACAAAAGGAAAATACAATATATTGAAAGATGGTAAAACAACATGAGAAAATACTTTACCGTATAAATCTCTCACTCAGAAGGAGAAAAAATACCAAACAAACAAAAGGGCAAAACTGAAACCAAAGTCTCTGGTCCGAAGCCCTGCTCCCATGGCTTCTTTCTTAGAGCATTTTTTATTCTATTTTTCAGTATTCGTCCAAGTAAGTGTATAACATGTCATCTTTCTTTGACTTGCGTCGACTGAGCAATGCTTTCAGGAGACGTTTACTTTTACTAGGGAATTGTTCAACATCTTTGCCATTTTCTCTTTCTGCAGGGAACCGCATTGAAGCTGATTTTCGAGGCTCTGAAGGGCACTGCGACAAGTATAACACATTTCAGCTTTTCAACTTAGAATAAAATTGGCAATAAATTTTAAAGTCTTGTCTTTGCTGAAAAGAAAGGTACAACTGTGAGTGAAATGGCATATTACAATCGATTTAACTATTAATGCAGGCAATTTATGTACTCACCCTTCTTCTTGTATTAGAATTTGGAGTGGTTGGCGTGCTAGAGTTTGGAGTAGTGGGCCGCACTGAATTTGGGGTCACTGGCCTACTTGAAAGAGATCCAGAACGTAAAAGTGGAAACCGATATGGTGAAACTGTTCTCTTCTCTGATATTTATGTAAACATCATCAGCAGAATGGCAATAGAACATGTATGGATATAAGTAAAGATCTTATTTAGGGAAAAAAGTTGAATAAAGAGCATCAACAGATTTATATTTATCACATTTCAATATTCTTCATTCATACAAACCTAATTCTTTTCTGGGCATGGTGGCAGTAAAGGAAAAAATTGCAGATCGTTGGGGTCGTGGAGAAGGGGAAGGGGAACGCCCTCTACTGCATGAATCATAACTTAGATTAGCATGATCAAACCATGGTCATTAGAAGATATAACAATAGTACATACATGGTCGTAGATGTTGGGGTTTCTGTAATTGTAGCTCGAACAGCTTCACGAAATCAATCAGATGGGAATAATTAGATTTTGTTACAAGTCCTGCACATGATATATGTTTTAAACCAAACAGGAGATAAAGCACATTACCATTCCTAAATTGATGCCAGTCATCTTCATCATCGAGGCTGCAACCCCGATACTTTGAATTCGTACGATTGGCACCACGCATTGTCTCCCCAACTAAAATGAATTCAAGGAATGGTAAGGACAAAAACCATTCATCCAGGATTCTAGAACTAAAAAGGAAAATTCGACAGGTATAAAATAAAAAGTGGAGAGATATATATTTGCCTGGCAAGATGTACCGCTTGTGGTAATTGGGCGTATTTATCACCAATGACTGTTGAGAAAGGCCCTCGTGATCGATATACTCTCTGCATGTCCTTAGTCTCTAGCATATCACAGCAAAGTTCCAATGAACATGAGCATAATGTGTGAAACTTTTGCTCTCAATAGACTGAGAAGTCTACCTAGTATCACAAACAGTGTTTGGTATGGTGCAATTGTCAGTTCGAATATGTCCAGTAATAATAATGCTAATATAGGGCAATCATGAAGTCAGTTATGTCCAGTAATGGCACACAAACATTGCTAATAACTAGGTTATACTTGGCACATTTTTGGGCAACAAGCATCCATAATCTGCCTCTCAAATCCCACATCTGTGAGTAGCTATCAATGTTTTGGCAAGAGAACCAACAGCAAGGCCACATTGTCAAAATAAGACGGTAGTAGATCATATGCTTAACTCAATCTAGTCCAGGTCAGCTTCAAATTTTAATGGCTCAAAGCAAAAGCAAAGAAGTTTTGGTGGACATATTTAATTAAGTCCATTGGTTAGATTATTTGCAAACAGGTTTGATGGCCGCATTCGGTAGAGTTGGGCTGGCATGTATACAGGAAAAGGCCTTAAATTTAAAAAAAAAAAAAATGAAAGGCATTTATATGGTATATCTTTACAGAGCACAACGAGCAGAACCCTTTCTAATTTATAATGCGTGTTCAATCTCAACAGGGTATGAGCATCACCCTTTCTAATTTTTATTTGCCAGTCTGTGCTGGCCTTGATCAAATGTAATTATAATCAGTCTTCATATCTCCTGATTGCTGGACTTCCAGTTTCAGATGGCCAAGTATATGATAGGATAACAATATAATATCGTATAGAAGTAACAAATCCATGAAGACAGGCCGTATTTTTATGTAATATATCGCTTCACTTTACTTTGGTTCAAGGGCCACTTGACCAATAATTCCTTTCCTTTGTTTTAGAAATGTAAAGAACCTTAATATCCCAAGGGAAATGATTCTTCACCAAATACAAACCAAATACAAAGAATGAGCCTTCCTAAAATAGGAACTACCTCTTTTCCAGAATTTACTTTTTACCAAGTACTAGCTGAAGTAGTCAATATAAAACAGAGACAACTTACAGGAAAGCCCTTTAATAAAATGTTCCTTATCTTTTACCAAAACCCAGCAAAATCAATTTTCACTCAACTCTAGAATAAACTCGAGACAAATTAATATTAATGGTCGTTGATGAGAATCCCTACCGCAAAAGTTAGTACGAGGCCTTTTTACAGATATCTTACTTAAAAAAAAAAAAAGACAATTCATGCTCACCTGCTCAATGCAAGACACACGGAGCTCTGTTCCAGAAACTTCATCAACCTTCTCATCCAAAAGATCATTAACCTTATATGTAACAGAACCCAAATGGTCCACCGTATTCACAATAGCTTTAATAGCATACTCTTTTAATGTTTCTATCACTCTGCAAATATAGGAAGGTTAGTTTCTTTCATGATGGTAAAAAGAAAAAGAAATAGAAATGAAAAGCCATTAAGTAATTCCGGCAGAGAATCATATGAACTCACAATTGTTTTTGATCATCATTGGTGTATGATAGTTCAAAATACTCAGCTGCCGAGTACAACTGTGTCCTCAGATTCTTCAGATCCTAAATAACCAAGTAATATGATAAAACACAAGTTCAACAAGCCTGATTTCATTAAGTTTAAATTTATCGAAAGCTTTACAAACTGCTGCAAATTCAATTTCCCCAACAAACAAAAGGGTTGCAACTAAAATCCTATATTTGACCAGATGGACTTAACTCGCAAGCCTGATTAACAATCAATAAAGTGCAGAAGGAGCTGGAGTACCTTGAGACTATCAGAGAACAGCAAGCTCTGATGCATTGAAACCTCATCAAAGTTAGAAGCTTCATGAGGGATGGGCAGTGTAGAAGATTTAGTCATCGTCCCCATTATAGAGAAATTTGCAACTCGGAGTTCCTGAAACAACCAAGATGACTGATTTCATGACAAAATAAGAAAAACTAATAGTTAAAAATAAAGGGTAAAGCAAGCACCAGAGGAGGAACCATTCCCAATTCTGAGAACCAAACTTTAACTCTTCTAAGAGATCAACATCAGAGATGTTTCAAAATCGGGACAATTTGAATTATAAAACCACTAGACTCGGAGAGAGAGAGAGAGAGAGAGAGAGAGAGAGAGAGAGAGAGAGACCAGCTCGCAACAGTAAAATACCAGATGGCTCTATTTTAATGAAATATTACGCTGTATTTGGGGTTATAGAGGATCATAAAAAAGCACAAAACCCGTAGTCCGTTGACACACCCGACACCTCTACACAGACTGGATTATCACCTGACTAATAAACTAGATACTGAAATTCCTTATCATCGACAAAAGCACATCCTGCCTGAATCTCCACCAGTACCCGCATTGTATTAAGATTTATAGATAAAAAGAGCAACCAATCCTTAAAAGAATCAAAACCTGTATAATTTAACACCCATTTCATAATTGCTGAGAAAACTGAGCCAAAGTGAAAGAAAATTCTTATTCAAAACTGAAAAGTTAATGTATTAGATTAAACTGAGAGATTGATACTACTCTCTTGGCTTTATCCCCTTTCCTTTTCCCATAGTTTCCCAGCAACCAAACAGAAACAAACGAAATGACAACGAAAACGAAGAGACTAACCTTACGTTGGTTATACCAAACTCAGTTCCAGACAAAAACACAAAACCCACTTCCGGTCCAAAACTACAAACACAAACCAGCTTCAAATATTCAAACTTTGAGAACCAAATATGGAAACCAAGTAGTGAGGGCGTCCAACAAACATAGCTGTGCATAAATAGGCCACTCTTTTGGAAGTGAACAAAGTGGTTTGGTATAAGATTTTGACTAAACCAAGGAAAACGACAACTTTAAATTGCAACTGTAGGCTACAGGATATGAGGAACAAAAAAGGCAAAGACTTGCAGAGAGGAGAGGCGAAAGTGGAGAGGGACAGGCATCAAGCTGAGCACGTCGGTACAGGCAGGGAATCCGGAGTGTTTTTATTTTTAAGAGAGCAAAAAGTCGGCCCTTTTTTGGAAGCCAAGCAAAAACTGATCTCAGTTGTAGATCTTGGTTTCCTAATCATTGCCATTCGCGTGGGTCCTGGTTTTTGTTAAATAATTTTCTCATGGTAACAGTTTGTCTGTTTGTTTATTTACCATTCGAAAAGAACAAAAGAAAATAGTGTTGGGTTTTGGTTCTGCAACACCCTCGTCTATTTATTGGGTCTCCCACATACAGCGGAGGGAATTGATGATGGATTAATTTAATCCCTCGAGTTCATCAATATCATTGAAAATCCCAGCTGTATTTGTTTATAGTTAATAGAAAAATCTCAGCCTTAGTGGTGTTAAAGCTTCAGGGTTTCACATTTGGAAACAGATTTTCACAAGATGTTATCTAAATTTAAATATTCTTATCGAGAGAAAGTTAGATACAGAGAAAAATTTTATATTAACTGTTATTGTCTATCTAAATTTTCGTAATATTGCTCAAATTTCTTTAAGTTTGAGTAAAAAATTGAAAAAATGTTAATTTTCACACCTTCAAATTAGGGAGGAAAGAAATGAAAAGTCTATTCTTGTCAAACAAATGATGTATTTAAGGCCTTCTCCAATTTCTACCTTATACCCATTTAGATTTTGAGATGAGATGAGATGAATTTAGATAAGTTGAGATGAATTTATTTTTTAATATTATTATTATTTTAAATTTTGAAAAAAATATCTTGAAAATTGAAAAAATTGTATTAAAATTTGAAAAGACTGTATTGAAATTTATATTTTATATAAAAATAAAAAAAATATATAATAATAAATTTAAAATAAATTAAAATAAGTTGAACTCACTCACAAATACAAACAAAGCCTCAGTTTAGATGTAACTATAATTTCCTTCAGTTACAAAAAAAAAAAAGGGATTTTGACCTCTATAAAAGAACAAATCATGTTTACTAGTTGCAAACTTACTATCTGCAAAAATAATCATTATTTTAAAGATGAAAAGCTAATCTATTTATATATATATATTAATATTTATTACTAACTGTATGCAAAATTGTGTGATTTTTTTAAAGAGAACACACAGAGTCAAAGCATGTATTTAACGGACAATTTTTATTATTATTATTATTATCAAAATAGAGATATTTTAACGTTGAATTAAGGCTGCCCTACTAGACGTGGTTGCAACTGCATGATCATTGTCATATTTTAATGTTCTTTTGTCTTTGAAGTTCTTTTATGTTCTTCAACCCCTCTGCTTTATTATTGGGTCCCATGGTAATCCTTTTCTCCACTTGTTCCGGGGAAGCCGATTGGTGGCTTATAGCCGTTGGATTTTAGTAGAGAATAATCCATCGGTTCTGTTTAACTATGGGAAAAGTTACGATTGTGCAGAGTCTGTGAATGACTGACAGTCCCAACCTGCAGTTCACTCTCCACTCTATCAGTGGTGCTACATCCCCTCCCGAATTTGTACCGAATGAAGGGTTTTATTTTTATATTTTTATTTTTATTTTATGTTATTCTACTCATTATTTTATTTTTTATTATTATTTTATCATTTTATAATATGATATTAAATAATTATAAATTATTTATTATATTTTACTTATTAATCTATCATCTAATACTATATTATAAAATAACAAAAAAAAAAGATAATAAATAAATTTATTTTACAAGATTATAACTCAAAAATTTGTTTACAATATTATTCCACATTCCCTTCCAACTTCCATGGCACTTGAGTAGCATCATCGTGACTCGAAAATTCACCTTTTTCTAAATATCAAAATTTAAATTATATGAAAAATTAATAAATTAAATCTTATTTAAATTATATATCCTCCAAACTAGCTCGTAAATAAAATAAAGAATAAATTCTAAATTAGACCAAAAGAAAACTGTTCAATTTTATTAAATTCTTACTATATTTTATAATTTCCAATTAATTAAATATTAATATATTTTTTATGCATATAAAATATAGAAGTGAATTGCATCTTGAATGCAATAAATATTTTTGAAATCTTTATGAATGTAGGTCTTTATAGTGATTGCCGATTGGTGTGAATGCATTTGTAAATTATATATAAATAAATATGTATATAAAGTTAGAAGATATATATAATATATATTTTTTAAATGATTATATGATTTAACTTTATCAAATCTTAGACCCAAAATCACTTCAAATATTGTTTCCTTCATTTTTGTTTATTTTTATAATATTTAAAACTATTTATGATTGTGATTTCGATTCAACTCTATGATAATTGCATCCAAAAATTTTGTTTTTCTTTTCCAAAAATTTTGATTTACTTATACTATATATATATATATATATATACTTGTATGTTGTGATATTTTTATTTAAGTTCTAGGGTCATTAAAATTTGTTTACTCTTGGGGTTGAGGGGGCATCAATTAAGTTCATGTTCAGTCCACTTTTACAGGTTTGAGATTTAAGCAATGAAGTAGGCGAAAGAAGGGACCTCAGAAAAGAAAAAGGGAGAGTTTGGTGGTGCAAAAGTGAAAAAAACAGCAGCACTGATGCAACTAGAATCCATCGTTGCAAATTGGATAATAGATGATTTCCAATTCCAATATACTCTCACCAATCATAGCCCACATGCACTCCTTTCCTTTTCAGCCTCTTCGTTTGCATGCTCACCTAAAGTTCTATTATCTACTTAGCTTGACCAATCAAAAATTTATATATAATGTTAGATATAATCTCAAGATGTGCGAGTCCCACGCATTTTTTTAAAATGCAGTGTGGTTTATCAATTAAATAGTGGGTTGTATAAAGAGTTGGTGAAAATAGTTGTCCAGCTAAGTTGCGTTTGGCGGTTGAAATTATCTGAATTGATTCGTGAATATTAGTGTTTTTTTATTGAAATTTGTTTGAATATAAATAAGTTCAGAGTATGTGTAAATTTATGAAATAGGTTCAGATCATGTGTTTAAATTCTTTATGGAAAGTTCAGTAATTGGTTTGAAATCACCCAACCAACAAAATAGAGCCTAAATTTACCTTTTTTTTAAAAAAAATAAAGTACACGAGACTTGCATAAAATAAATTGTATAAATTTTTCTAAAAAACCTAATTTCAAATTATAAGTACATTCTTTATTATTTAGTTATTTTTTTGGCTAAGTTCGACTCTATTTAAATTACTACATAATTTACATCAATCACTCCTAAATATGGGTATAAAATTGTATTAATGAGTCATAATTATGTCGTATCAAGATATATGTATTATACTATATGGATCAACCCTAAATTTAAGAATTGGTTTAAGTGATAAATGCCTTGAGCTTAGGAATATACTTCCCCTAGATCTAAGATTCAAATCTTCTTCAATGCAAACAATATTTAAATATGATTTAATTGAGAGACCCTTGAATTAATCGAGGTACATTTATGAAAAAAAATTTGTCGAGGACATGTGTACCCCCGAGATTAGTAGGGACATTGTTCGGGATACTTGGTGCCAATAAAAAAAATTATATAGATCAACCCGAATACGATTCGTTAAACTTATCGTGTCAAAATTTCAAATTCTAGCACATCTAGTTAAATAACAAGTTGATACGATACGATTTGTTTTGATCCATTAGTGCATATTATGAAATAAGTTACTACGACTTGACCTGTTCATTTCAATCCGTTTATATATATGGGTTGAATATATTTAAAATTAATTCATTTGACTTAATTAAGTTTAGTATAATTTATATAAATGTTAAAATCACAGTATCTATAAAAAAATAAATAAAAATAAAACCAATTACAAGTTTAAAATTACAATCCAAAAAATAAAATAATCAAAATTAAAATATCAACAATTTTGCTTTTGAGTATAAAGGTATAATTGTAACTTTAATTTTCTTAATTCTAGTTTGAATTCAAAAATCACCTCATCTTATTTTATCATTATAACTTTTTCAAATTCTAATACAACATACAATAAACAATTTTAATTTTTTTTAAATATCAAAATAATAATAATATTAAAAAATAATATTTTATTCAACTTTCAACTTTTATCTAAGAGTACTATACTATTATTACATGTCTCGAAGGACATGTACTGAAAGTGTCCCGTGTAGGCAAAGTAGATTTTTTAAAAGATTTTTTAGATTTTTTTTCATTTTTTTTTTATGTTTTTGAATATTTTTTTAAAAAAAACCACAACATTAAAAAATACTTTCTTAATCTCTCAATTTTTTTTTTTGTTGCATTCGGGACAAATTTTTGAGATATTATTTCGGTGAAAATCGTAATTCTGTTAATCTAAAATTATTTTATTTTATCTTATTTTATTTTTAAATTTAAATTAGACCTAATGAGTCCTAATAGATTGAAATGGATTGAACTATTATGAAATCTTTAATACTGTCTTTACAAGTTAATTATTTTGATCTAAATCTATTAAGACTAAATTTAAATCCGCTAATATCATATTAAATTAACAAATGGTTTCACGTATTACCATTCTTACTCATACACATCGCCATCGGCTACCCAGATTCTAAAATTATATGGTGGTTGGGGGTCTTTTCATAGTGACAAAAACTGATTTTAGTTGAATTGAAAACAATAATGATAATAAGTGGCGTGAATGGTGCGGGAAAGTGATGGGTGGGTCCCATGGAAGAATGGGAATGATTTGAACTTTTGAAGTGAATTCTATCTCATCTCGAGCTCCAGACGCACGCGCTTTGTCGATTGGCCGCTCCTGATCCTTTGGAATCTTCGTGGTTCCTACTTTATTCATTCTACTTCTTCACCTTTGAAAATGCTTGGATCTACCAAAACAGTGTAGAATGTTTTTTTTTTTTTTTTTGTAACGGTAAAATCAGATTATGGAAGCCTGAAGGGTTAGAAATTAGAATCTCCCTTGACCTAATAAGGGTCAATCAAGCGGCCCAGGAGCTTCATAGCACAGAGAAGTGGGCCTTAGCCTATACCTCAAACGGCCTGCAAACACTGGTAATTATCTACACTGCTGCAGCGGGTAGAAAAAGGCATCTTTCAGCCTTGTTTAGATGTTAAACTGAATTGAAGTAAGTTGAATTTTTTTTATAAATAAGTAAATATATTTATAAAAAATTAAAAAAAAAATTATAAGTCTCACGTTTAAAAAAATATTGAATTAAAAAAATATTATAAGTCTTAATGTATTTTAAGTTGAGATGAATTTTATAATTTAAGAATTGAATGTTTGGATGTTAGACTTAGATTAAAATTAAAATGAATAAAATTAATTTCAGTTTAGTCTAAATTTCAAACGGGCCTCAAGCTCTAACAGTTAAGGCATCCCAACAATCTCTCAATGATCACATGAGATCAAGGTAGTAAGGGAAGTTCAATTAAGGTTTAGTTTGTTTGTAGAGATAAGATGAGATAGAAGTTAAAAAAAAAAGTATATTGTTATATAATATTTTTTTTAATATTAATTTTATTTTAGGATTTGAAAAAAATTGATTTTTTTTTTAATTTTGTATGGAATGATGAGATAAAAAATTATAATAATAAATTTAATATTAAATAATATTAGATATTTTGAAAAAACAAACAACGCCCTACAGACTTTGTTTCAAATGGGACATCAAGTTGATACGAGTCTACGACACTCAAGAGAGTCCCCTTCTTACTTTATATTAAAGTTATGCTACATAAAAGTTTCCATACCAAACACACCAAAGATTTTTAAAAGTGCACATGTGCCACATATAATTTCCCTTTTAGGCTTATGTTATAGGAAAAATGATATTTATAATCATAGACTTACACATGTGCCACATATAATTCTTTTTAAAAAATTAAATAAATATGAGATCTACATTATTACAAAATTAACTTCTTTAATGATGAACATTACTATTTCTTAAAATGAGTATGCGATACTTGCAGTGGCAGAATCAGAAATATGTATTAGGGGACCAAGCATAGTTAAAATAAAATATATATAAAATATTTTTTATTTTATTTATATACAATTTTTATGCGATATAAAATAATTTTATAATAAGATCTACAATAAAAATAAAATATGTTTAATATAATTTATATATCAAAAATATATATAATATGATAAGAACATGTTATCATAATAAAAATATATTAAAAATACGTTAGAAATCATTCAACTTTTTTTTTATCTATAATAAAAACATGTCATCATGCTATTATATTATTTTATATGAGATTTATTTTATTTTTAAATTAGATTAATTTTGTAGAGGGAAAGTAAAATAATTTTTAGAGAGGGCATTAACACAAAATAAAATTAATATTATACTACAACAATATAAAAAAATAAACATATTTTATTTTTTTCTTTTCAAAACATATATTATATTTTTTATTTCAATTTTTTTTTTAAGAGCATGGGTGGGGCCTGTGGGGAGGGAGGATCATGGCCCCCTACCCCAACGTAGCTCCACCACTGAATACTTGTACAATTCATAACTCTACCTAACATTATTCATCTTAGCTAATCTTGAGCTTAGTGAGAAAAAATGCACCTCTAAAAAGATTATAAAAAAATAAATAAACTAACAAACAAATGATTTAAGGTTTCTTTGATTTCCAGGTGATGGACTTTGGCCAGCTCCTCCGTGTCCTTTTGTTCAGAGTACACTCTCTTTGGATTCGAAATTAAGATAAAATAAAATAAATTAAATTTTGAAAATTAAATAAAATATTATTAGGACTGTAAAAAAATCGAACCAGATCGGATTGGACCAGATAGAGTTCAGTCCGGTCTGGTCCAATTTTTTTTATAGACCAGACCGAATGCACACATGTTTTTTTATTTTATATATATATATATATAATATATATGTATATATAAGTAATAGTATATAAATTTTAATATTAATATTAATATTAATATAAATTAAGAGTGGTAGTATAACATATTAATATATAATATATTATTTTATAATATTAACATATTATAATTTATAATAGTTATAATATAAAAGTATAAATTAGAGTATATCTATATAGAATATTAGTAATAACTTATAAGTAATAAGTGTATTATTATTATTTAATATATTATTACTAATTTATCACTATTCACTAACATATAAATTTATAATATACTAATATAAATTATGTAATAGTGTTATTAGTTATAGTTAACCAATCAATGATGTATCACTAAATTACTATTAACTAATTAATAACTACTCTTCTTATGATTACATGTAGCAATTATAAATATTAATTATTAATGTTATTTTTTATTATATATGAAGTATAATGTTATTAATATCATTGATTAATTGATATGACTTATGAAGATTAAATTAACTAATTAACTTATGGGCTATATATAATATAGAATATTAGTTATAACTTATAGTATAAGTATTAAGTCTATAGACTCTAAGTTATAACTATATATTTTATTTAATATTTAGATGAGATAGAAATTAACAATTGATAAAGATGATTATTTTTTTATGAAAGTAGTACTAGTATATATTTAATAATTTATAAACTTAGGCTAAAAAAGTATATTTAATTATTGCAAAATTTGTATCAAATTTAACCCATTAAATCATATGGGATATCCCTGGACCGGATTGGACCGCCCCTGAGCCGAATTGGACCAGACTGGTATGGATCGAATCCTATTTGGTCCAGTCCAGGATAGAAAAATTTTTGGACCGAATATAATCGGTCCACATTTTTTCCAAATCGGACCGAACCATTTACACCCTTAAATATTATTATTATTATTTTAAAATTTGAAAAAGTTAAATTAAGATTTGAAAAAATGTAATGAAATTTGAAAAAAATGTATTAGAATTTGTATTTTGTATGAGAATTTGAAAAAATATAATAATAAATTTAAGATGAATTAAGACGATTTCAACTCATCTCTAAATCCAAACATGCCAGACTTTTTATTTTTATTCTTTTAGAAGAAAAATAATGTATTTTATACTTTTTCCGATAAAATATTTTACACCCTTAAACCATTACGTGGTTTGGCACTTTGCACATCAATGTACGTCCAATAGATTAAATATGATAATATGATTTAGCAATTATTTTAACTTTTTGACAATTGGTTTAATTTTACTATTAATAAAAATTATTTTTTGAGCATCTTTTTACAAATTTTATTATCATATTTAATCCATTGTAGTATCTATTTTTTGGTATTTGTGTAAAAGTATATTTTTTGAAGGATAATTTTTAGTTAATCCAATAAGAGTGTTTTATAAAGATGAAATCAAAAACTTAAACATATCTCAAACTCATCATTATATTTTTTTAAATTTTTATACAAAATATAATAAAAAATTTAATTTTTTTAAATTTTCATACAACTTTTTTATATCTCCATACAAAATTAATATTAAAAAATATCTTATAATAATATTTTATTTTATTTTTTAATTTTTATTTCATATCATTTTATCCTATATCCTCTTATCTCTCAAAACATATAAAAAAAATTCGCATCATCATTAATTTCTTAGATTGGAGTGCCTCGCGGATTGTCAAGTACCTGTACGATTCCTTTTTCATCCAATTGAGGGGCAAAATTAGATACAGATGCAAAGCGGATTTTTTTTTTTTTTGAAGTTTAAGGGGGCATGAATGTATGTATAACTTTATGATCAGTTCTGTTATATATATATATATATATGTATTTTTTATACATTTTATTAATGTAATATATTAATCAAAACAATTATTTTATATTAAAAAAAATAATACAACTAATCATATTAATAAAATATTACACAAAAAATACGCAAAAATGGTTTCACATAGAGTTTTAAAGTTTAATATGTAGTTTAAGAAACCTCCAATATACGTTCATGGTAATTAAGTTTGTTCGTCCAATTTTGTCTGGTCCGATCTTGAATTTATTTATTTATTTTAATAATTTTAACATTTTTATTTAAAAAATTTAATAAAATTACTCATTTTTTAAATTCAAATTCTTGAATAAGAAGCTTGGATGAACATGTCTAATTTGAGAGTGCAAAGTATATTTATCAATTTCTTAATCTTAATCTTCCAATAACTGCTTGTTGGATTTTAGGGATGAAAGATGTAATGTTATGCCGAGTTTTTATAGTTTGGAGTGCAAATTATACGCATGACATAGTTTGGAGTGCCAATCGGAATAATGTAGAAATTAAGGGTATATTTTCCTTTGAAAAAAATTCCTATGATAACCGGAATAATCTTCTTTCTTATGCATTGAAACCCTTCCAGCATTCTCAATTCCCTCACCCTCATGACATACAAATTAATAAGACTAGTACTGCTGCATATTACATGAATTATACAAAATTAATTTTATAAATTGATATGATTTCATTTGATCTATTTTATAATAAAAATAATTTTATAATATGATTAATTATATCAAATCATATTAGTTTATAAGATTGTTTTTATATAATTTTTTGTGATTAAAATATTTTTTAATTAATAATGTCAAATTATAGCTGGTTACAATATCCAGTATATTCAAAGATGTGCATGAATTCCATATATATTTAAAAAACCAAAGTCATTACATAAATATTGAAATAAAATATAAAACAAATAATTTTCATTTATTTATTATGGAATGATGGAAGAAGTGTGATAAAAAAAGATGTTACTCGATCGTTTCAGAATATTGAAGTTATAATAATTAAAAATTGGCCGTGGAGAAATTAAAGTGCGTGTAATTGGGCGGCCAATATTGGAAGGTTATGACGGCTCACAGTACTGCCATTAAATACCACATTATAAGCAAACCTTAAAACGGAATTTAGAATTTTAGATTAAAAAAAATAATAATGATGAAGACGGTAATAAGTGAACTTATTATGTGTATTAACTAGAACCATTTATGTATAGTTAATACACTTTTATCCGAATTTGTGCTCTTAACCTCGATAATCGTTTGAGATTAATGTTGATGTTTAGGTCATGCATTCATGCATGTGTGCTCATGTGTTGAAATATGTGCACACACAATCCAAAATTGACACCAAAATAAATAAAAGCCGATAAGTAATATTCCACCCACAAAAAAATTATATAAATTTTTTTATAAATTAATGTAATTTTATTAATTTGTCAATTTATTTTATGATAAAAATAATTTATTATTTGATAAAACATATCAAATTATATCATTTGTGAGATTTTTTTTTTAAGAAAACATAATGCATTAATTAATATAGGACATTACAACTAGATCTGAAATATATATTATAAGTTGATTACAGCATTAATCTCTCTAGTACACAAAACTGACTGATATGATCTAACCCTTATTATAAATCTCTACAGACTACTATCTGGGTGACGGTATAATTCTGTCTAAGATAGAATAAAAAAAATTCCATACCTATTCTATGATGGAGTAAGTCATGACACACTCTATAAATAAAAGTCCAAGAGACTCACTCTATGAACTAAAAGTCCAAGATATGATGTGGGTATTTTTAATTTTTATTTTGCTAAAAAAACATAACAAAATTTTTTAAAAAGAATATGAGAAAACATAAATACTTCTTAGAATGATATATATCTACATTTTCAATTTTGAAGGACGATAAAAATACTAACAAAGTGATTGTGGTGACGTGTGAAGGAGAATTGAGTGCCATTATTTTTATACAATCATTTTATAATAAAAGTATTTTAATATTGTTTAATGTGCCATTAAATAATGGATAATAATAATAAAAAGAAAATAATAATTAGTCGTTTGCAAATAGTAATGGCTAATTAAGTGGAAGCATCGTGCAGGGGCATATATCGCCTGCATACGAACTCGCATGTTTCTCTTTTGTTTACCAAAATAAATAAGGAAAAAACAAGTTATTTTGGGGATGTTGATGCATGCATGCAGGCGGCCACATATATATATAAACAATGGGGATGGAATAAGAAAAAGATAGCAAAGCATTTAATGAATTAACATGAATGATGATGCGAATCCAATTAAGCCATTTCTATGATTAATTGGTAATCGTTCACTAATTAATTTTACATTTAGTAGATTCCATCGAAAAATGTAACCCCCAAAGACGTGTTCACCAACTTCAATCATCTCATCCCCAATTTATACGGCCGCTATCTGTAATTGTATTCAACATTCTCTCTCTCTCTCTCTCTCTCTCTCTCTCTCTCTCTCTCTCTTTGTGAAATGGATTCTGCCCGGCCAGCGCTAGAAAATATTCCAAAGATGGAGATCAACCCATATGAATTTAACTGGTACTACCCAGAAGAACATTCTGCAAGGTAATCAACTGAATTCTGTCATTTGCGCATTCATTCTATTGTATTCATAACAAAAAAATTATTTATTTGTGTCAAGTTATTTTTAACTAAAAAAAAATTATTTTCAATAAAAGTAAGTTATTTCTATCGCAAATAATTTCTTTTATCATAAATAATTAATAACAAATTCTCATTTTACTCGTAGTGATTTTATATAAAGTACCTCTGCTACCAATATACACACTTTCTTTAACCTTTTTTCTCTGCTACATGCATGCTGCTGATAAGAAGTTATGGCGAAAAAGATAGAGAAAATGCTGTTAAAATTTTCAAGGCAGGATTAATTTTACCACATTTTTCTTAGTCTTCTAAAAGAAGTGGAAAGGGAAAATGCTGGTAAAATACATATATAGTTTGTGTATTAATGCTGTTTCTGGCCTGGTAAGACAAGTAGTAATTAATATAGAGAAATATTTGGGTTGTTTTCTGCAGGATATTAGAAGCGCCACCACTGGACTGTTGTTACGAGTTAGACCCACTTCCATTCCCACATGGAAACAAGCAACTATACATCACTGATCACTTTAAAAGCTTCGAAGATCTGAATGCTGATTTTTTCTGGGCAGAACTTGACCTTCCATTTCTTTATGAAGATGTAGCAGTCGACCAAAGTACTCCTCCAAACTCTGTGACAGACTCTATTGGTCAGTTTGAAAATCTTGCAACTTATTCAAGTGAATATTCCACGATAATTCATCGGAGTGAATATGAGAGTTCAGACAAAAATGAAGAGGAAAAGAGGGCAATATGTGGGAGGAAGAAGATGGCTGTGTTAGATTTGGATGAAATACAGAAGCATTTTGACATACCAATAACAAAAGCAGCAAAGGAGATGAATGTGGGATTGACTGTATTGAAGAAAAGGTGCAGAGAACTTAATATCAAGCGATGGCCTCACAGGAAGCTCAAGAGCTTGACGTCCCTCATTAATAATGTTAAGGTACACATATACCTGCCTGCCTCTTTGTTTTAATTAACATGATGAAGTTGATGACAAGGCACGAGAAATGATTTGTACATAGATATATTATATACAAATCTTTGTAAAAAAGTGAACCTCATTTTAAAAAAGTTTAAATATATATATATATATGTGTCTCTCTTTTTTAATAACAAGACTTGGGTTTTTAAAAAAAGAAATTTTATGAAATTTGTCTATTACGAAATTACAACTTGGTGATTTGTAAGATTAGTTGTTGGTGCTCAAATTTGGGAGGGAGGAAAAAAAGGATGTGAAATTCCTTTTAATTATTATTTTATTTTATTTTTCAATCCATCTTATATATTATAAATATATGCATTGCTGAAATTTAAAGTCTGAAGATGTTTGGGGGAATTGTAGGAATTGGGTTTGACAAAAGAGGTAGAGACATTGGAGGAGCACAAGAAAATTCTGGAGAAACTGCCAGATGCAGAGCTGACAGATAGAACCAGAAAACTAAGGCAGGCTTGTTTCAAAGCCAATTACAAGAAGAGGAGGTCTCTTGCTATTCAAGCGTGACATGCTCTTGCTTATTTCATGCATGCCACATTAAACATTATTATTTAAATGTAGAGAGAGAGAGAGAGAGACAGAGAGCCTAGCTAGTTTATTAAATATTATCTAGATTACTATCCCACAATATCGATGAAATTTAATATTAAATATTATAGGGTTTATAACCTGTCATATTATTTATAACTTCATAATTTCTAATTGCATACATACAATATTTTGGATAATTATAGATGTGTGCTCTATTCGTGAAAGGCATTAAAACTCTCATCATGTTGCTAAAGCCCTAAACATGATGACGCACAGTTATACTTTTCTCACATTCCGCAGTAATTGGATATTGGAATAAAGAATTAGTAGCTAGGCATGTGTAATTTAAACATATATATGAAAGGGCGCCTGGTACTGTAACATTCCGTAGGAACAATATATATATATAAGAAATTAGAAAATAAATACAGCCTCATGTCCGGCCACTAGAGGATGGACGAGCAACCCGCCAAATCGGGTAATTAGAACATTGCTCTCTTTCAATACTTTAATTGAATACAAATAAATGGGTTTCTATGGAACTTTCTTTTTGCTTTACAAACTGAATCGATCCTTTTATCTTTGAAAAGTAAGGAAATCTCAATGTATATACAGATTGGTTTCTTTCTTAATTTGGCCGGTTTATCTTTTTTCTTCACATAGTCGGAACCTTAATTATTACTTAAGGAGTTTCTGGTTGAAAATAAATAAAATATTATTATTATTATTTAGAAATTTAAAAAAATTAAATTTTTTATTATATTTTATATAAAAATTATATTTTATATAAAAATATAATAAAATTATAATGATAAAGGAGATAAACCACTTTTGATACTATCCAAACATGGCCGGCCTAATTTCTTCTACGTAGTACGTACACATGATATTCCTTTAACGTTTCTCGGACGTCTTTAAATTATAATAGTAATATATTTATTGGTTAAATGACGATGGTTACTATCTGCAATTAATGCTCAAACATTCCAGATCAGTTTAAGGTCCTTGATGAACTGATTTAATATATCTGAGGTTTCGATCATGTCCTATACCAACTATGTATATACATGTGTGCATACATGTCCATATGTTATGATATAAAGCTTTCTTGTTCAGTAGTCAATTATTTCTAGCATGCATATATGCATCATCATCTTTAGGGTTGTACAAATGACCTGACCCAGTTTGTTAACGCATGTTTCGACCCGACCCGACCCAACTAGTATCAATTACCCAATACCGTTTCATCAATTGGCCTACCGATATAAACTTTTAATCGTTATAGACCATGGTGAATTGACGATCTCATTCTCACTGAGACCCATTAATGAAGCCTGTGATTCTCGTTGTAGATCTCGTCGTAGATCTTGAAACTCCATAAAATTATATTTCAATTGAACTCAAATTAGAAAAATAGAAAACGCAACTTGCAAGAAAAGCAAGTGACAAGGAAGAGAAGAGGAAAAATACGTTTGGATGAAGTGGGTAAGTATTATTTGAACCTCAAATATTTCAGCCCCAAAGAGAGTCCAACTGCACCTTCTTCTTGCTGTTCTTCCTTTATCTCTCTAAAGGAATACCAAACCCTAGAGCCAAAGTCGAGTTGAATAGAAACTAAATTCTGGAACCTGTGATTCTCTTCTTCTTCCCAGTATTGGTACTCTGAATTATGGATCCAATTTTAAACCACACAAAGTCAATAAAACGTGGGACTAGATTTACATTGTATCGATGGATTCGGTTAACCGATACCAATCGTGAGCGTAGCAGATCGAGCCTTTTCAGGTTAGTCTGAACAGCAGACGAGTTCGAAAATCGGTTAATTTGAATAGTCCATTCATCTTTCATTCTTATGGCCGCGTCTTCTCGTACCTACAACGTCTTGAGGCGCTAGCTAGCTGCTTGTTTTGCGAAGGACAAATGACGGCTATAATTGATAGAAATGAGACATTCCTCTTCGTCTAATTTCTTCTGCTTCTAATACTCACAGAATGCTTCACCGTTGCATATTATACCCTCTCAATGGGAGAGTCACTCTCAGTGTTTAATGACAACAGCGGCCTATCATCTCATAATAACCTGGGGCGGGAATAATTGGTACACAGGGTTAGCAGACAGAATTGTTTGGATAGTAAATAAAGAAAATCATTTGTCTGATTCTTCTTCAAGACTCGAATTCTCAGATGAAGGCAATCTAGTCCTTCTGCAACCTCCCTCCGAGATACCATTTTGGTCCACATATGTGAGGTATCTCCCACCAAATTCAATTGAAGCAGCACTTCTTGATGATGGGAATTTTGTTTTAAGAGATAGGTCGAACCATTCTACCATATTTTGGGAGAGTTTCGATCATCCAACTAATACATGGCTGCCAGGTGCAAAGCTTGGAATCGATAAGGTAGGAAAAGTACCGAAGCAACGTATTTCATGGACAAATTCGGGAAAGATTCATCACCGGGTATGCTCTCGTTCGGTCTAGACCCAAATGGAGTCATTCAATTTATCTTAGAGTGGAACAACTCCCATGTTTATTGAAGTAGTGGAGTTTGGAATAATTCATCTTCTTTGTTCTCCAACAATAACATAAGCTTGGTGTCAAATGAAAATAAAACCTACTTTACTTAATTATTGTTGGGAACTTAGGCCTCCCGAATTTCTTCTACCAGGATCTACTTTTGGTAGAATACTAATACAAATAGAGAAATAAATACAATACAAGAATTTACGTGGAAAACTCTTAAAATAGGAGAAAAACCACTAGACCCAGAGAAGAAAATTCACTATGTGAGAAATTGTTATAATGACACCATTTTTCTCCTCACCCCAATGCACAAAAACTTGCCCATTAGTAAAATTTTAACTTTCACCTCTTTTCCTTTTTACATACAAAAAAGATAACAGAAGAATTTTTCTAAAATCAAAAGTTACTAGATAAGTTTCTGATTGGTGTACTAAATCAAAGATGTTTAACTTCCTTATATAGGTCTTGGTTTTGTCCCTTCACCCACATTTTTTCCATGTGAGATTCTAAAGGAGCAAAAAACCAACAATCTCCATATTACGATTTTGACTGATCTCATAGCTACGCTTTACACCAATGAAGATTTTCATAGCTTTCGCTATCATACTCCACCATTAAAGCATACTCACTCAAAATAAACTAATTTCAAGTATTTCACTTTGGTCCATGTTGAAAATAACATTGCTGAAAAATTATAGTGCAATTCCCACGTTTGGCTTTCCTGGAAGTTCATTAGCCATCGACATGAATTTCCACCACACACCTTGCATTAATGCCAAACCAATGCCTATGTGTAAACTTGTGAAATCGTTAACATTAATACATCCTCTATCATAGAAACTTTTGGATTAGCGGCATGCCATGAGGATGTACATGTCTCTTTTTTTTTAAAGAAAATCATCTTCCATGGAAAGAGACGCAATGTCAGCTTCATTGTCAGTGTCTTCATTTACTGACTTAGAGCCTTTCGCCGAGTCTGCTCCACCTTTTTGACAATTTTTCCTGACATGCCCAAATTGTCCACACCTCTAGCAGACTGCTTTCTTCTTCATAGAGTTCTTCCTCTTCCAATCACTAGCTGTTACCAGTGCTAAATTCTTAAGTGAACTATTTTTTCCACCACCCAGTCTTCTCTCTTCAGAAAAGAGTTTACTGGTAACCTCTGAAAAATTTATTTTCTCCTTATTGCGTATCAAAATAAGCTTCGTATGCTCATAAGAAGATGGAAGTGACCAGATCAACTTTAAGCCTTGATCCTCATCATCAATTTTAACTCTAATATATTCCAGTTAAGAGACAATGCCATTAAGAATACTTAAATGATCTGAAATAGTCGTACATTCACTCATCCGCAGTGTATGAAACTATTCCTTCAGGTACATTATATTTGAGACACCCTTCGTCTGATACAACTTTTCGAGTTTTTCCCAGATTTCTTTTGCCGTGAATACTCTATGCACATTTGCAAGAACATTCTTGGCCAGGTATAGACGAATCGCACTTGCCGCTCTCAAATCCAGATCCTCACAATTTTCATCGCTCATTTCAGATCTACTCCTTATTTCACCAGTAGCGCTGGAACTGCTACTATCTCCAGGAATTAGTCTACCTTTCAACACCTTGTATAATCCCGATTGAATAAAGATATCTTTGACTTGCACTTGCCAGAAGCCAAAATTGATTTTTTCATCAAATTTCTCCACCTCAAATCTGATAAAATTTGAAGCCCTACCTCTTGACATAGTTTCGATAAATTTTACTGTAGAAATAAATAGTACCCACTAAATAAGTTCTCAGAAAAGACTAATCTTTTTTAAAAAGAACTTTAAGATTTTTAGAAAAGATTGGAGGGTCACAACGGACGTACTTAAAATTTCTAATCTCCTAAACAGAACTTTCTTAGATCGTACGTATTCACACTACCACATAAAATCTCCATCCTTCCAAGAGAACCTAGTAGTACTGATACCTCTTGTTGGGAATCTAGGTCTCCCAAATTTCTCCTACCAAGGTCTACTTTTGATAGAATACTAAGAAAAATAAAGAAATAAACACAATACAAGAAGTTATGTGAAAAACTCCCAAAACAAGATAAAAACCACTAGACTCAGAGAAGAAAATTCACTATATGAAAAATTGTTACAATTACACAATTTTTCTCCTCACCCCCACGACATCCACAAAAACTTCCCCACTAGTAAAACTTTAACTTTCACCTCTTTTCCTTTTTACATACAAAAAGGATAACAGATAAATTTTTCTAAAGTCAAAAGTTACTAGATAAGTTTCTGACTGGTATACTAAATTGAAGAGGTTTAACTTCCTTATATAGGCCTTGATTTTGCCCCTTTACCCACATCTTTCCCATGTGGGATTCCAAAGGAGAAAAAATCAACAATTATTCTGATCGTTTTATTCTTTCTCTCAATGCATATCTTTCGATTACTTCGACCGGACAGATCTTGAAAACTAGGTCGGGATTGGCGAAGCTGCCGTTGATTGTACTGGGTCAAATGCATATGCATTGTGTGGTGCGTGCATTCAGTATTTATAACAATAATTCATCTAACCCTTGTGATTGACCAAAAGGGTTTGAACCATTTTCAGATAATGAGACCAGACTAAACAATTGGTTAGGTGGTTGTATGAGGAAACACTCTTTGCAATGAGAAAACCATATTGGCCAAAAAGATTGGTTCCTGAGAATACCAAACGCGATATTAATTGCATGTTAACTCAAAAGCATATTCGACATCGAGTGCTAGGAGATCATCGTGTGAATTAGCTAGCTTGCATGAATAATTGTTCTTGCACAGCTTATGCTCATAACAACAGCGGGTGTATGATATGGGAAGGAGCTCTTCTAAACTTACAATGATCCTCCGATAGTGGTGAGGCAGGATAGAACATATATCTCAAACTTGCTATCGAAGAGCGTCAAAATACCAAAGGTAGGATCAATATGATGATTGTAGCTGTGCTGGTCCCTGCAGTGGTACTGCTAATCTTATGCATCTCACTTGGTTTCATAATTAAGATAAAAGCTCAAATGCAAAGGTAAGTAATTTATATGAACCAAGTTTTCGGGAGAACTCCAACAAGCCTCTCCAACATGATGTTCCAAACTGCTTTAATTGATTTTGTTAGAGAAAATACAAGATTCTCTATCAAAATGACGAAAGTTGATTCATTCTATATCAAACAGGAAATGTGGATTCAAGCAATGATCTATTGTTATTTGATTTTAGTACTGAAATTCGTGCAATCAATGATGAAACAAACACTAAAGATAATGCAACGAAAAGCAGAAAGAAAGATGTTGAGTTACCGCTATTTAGTTATGAGAGTGTGTTAGCTGCAACCAATAATTTCTCAATTGCAAATAAGTTTGGAGAATGAGGTTTTGGACTTGTTTACGAGGTATGTTTGTTTCATTCTCCTAAATGAATGTGCTGCTAAAACTTTCAGAGATAATCAACTGATATAAACTTTGTAGAAAGTTAATGACCTTGTAGTTCCCTTTCATAGGGGAAGTCAGTGAAGGGGCAAAAAATTTCAGTTAAAATGCTTTTAAAAACATTTGGACAGGGGTTAGACGAATTCATGAATGAGGCAACACTAATCGCAAAAGTGCAGCACAAAAACTTTATTAGACTCTTGGGTTGCTGTATGCAAGGAGATTAAAAAAAAAATCTAATTTATGAATCCATGCCTAACAAGAGTTTGGATTTCTACCTTTTTGGTGTGTCATTTGTTTCGTCATCTTGATGCTCATGTATCTCATTACATATACACGTATATACACATAAATATGCGTGTGTGTAATTTCATGTTCTTGAGAGCTAATTTGCTTTGTTGCACCATATAAATAAATCCAACCAAGAAAAAGATGCTAGATTGGGGGACACGCATATACATTATTGGAGGGATTGCTCAAGGACTTCTCTATCTTCATCAAAATTCAAGGTTAAAAATCGTACATAGAGATATAAAGCCCAGTAAAGTTATCTTGGATGGTGAAATGAACCCAAAAATATCAAATTTTGGCATGGCTCGAATAGTTAGAGATAAAGAAAGCACAAGCAAATACAAACAGGATTGTTGGAACTCAATCAATATGCTATCTACTTGTTATATATTATATGATATGTGGAAATATTTGCAGAATTCATTGAGGAATCTACTTAAAAGTTAGGTACTAAATATTGAAATGCAGTGGCTGCATGTCGCTCGAATATGTTATGAAGGGTCTATACTCGATGAAGTCTAATGTGTTTAGTTTTGGATAAACCGTTTGACCAGTGGAGGCCACCAGAGCTAGTAACACCACCTTATCTTGCCAACAGACCACCACAAATTCACGTCGCTCTTGAATTCGACTGAATACTGCTCTGAGATTGAGTAAGGTACTTGAGCTTTAAGCTCATAACCACATCTCAATTTTGATTGGTGCCAACTTGAAATTTGGGTTATCTCTGTTTTATATTGGAATTTGTAGATTTAGTGATTTCGTGTTGATTGATATTGGAATCTATTTTATATTAGAATTTATGGGTTGGTGTGTCAATGGGTTGGAAATATGTTTGAGTTCTTTTGTTGCGAGACTGGTACCAGAATTCTACACATTTAGGTGTGCATTTGGAAGAAAAGGCCAAATTTTCCCATATCATAAACCCTCTGCCTCTCACTTCTTCAACACCTTACTTGCTTGTTAGACTCATTGAATTGTTATTTTTTTATTCATCTAAGTTATGTACTTTTCAATTTTTATTCATCTGTCAAATAAGACTTAATTAATGGAGGTTACCAAGTTTAGAATGGTAGATTTCTACCAAATTGACGGTTTTCTTAAAAGGCAATTTCACCTTGTTTTAGTATCATTATCTGCATGTCTGAATGATGAATAGTGCAAATCAACGACTCTGATATCAATTGTTGCACATATAAAACTGTCCAAAATCACACAATATAATATTTAAGTGGTTCAACAATTTACCTACGTCTACTGAAACTAAAATTCAATATGTTTGTATGAGATTACAAACACTCAAAAGTTTCTCACATCCACTCTCTCTCTGTTTTGCACACTATTACTTCACACATTAGAACTCTCCTTTTATAGGGTAAGCTTTACAAAATATCTACTAAATATCTACCATCATTGATGAGCATTAGAGAGCTATAGCAACAAAGTTTGAACTTCTGCATTCACATGGTGCTTTTTAGTCTCCTTTAGCTACAACAACTATATTTAGGACGATGCAGAGATGGAAGGTGCAGAGCAGCCAAGTTTGAACTTCTGCATTTGCACTTAGGTGGCTTTTTCAACAAACATTGGTCTATTTAAGTGTTAAAATATAATTAATATGTTAAAATTTTCCCATTCAGTTAGTTGAATTAGCCTTTTCCCTAGTCTTCATTGTTTCCAAGAGCCCAAACAAGTGGCAAAATGAAAAAAATTCTTGGACTAACCTTCAATGCACCATCTCAAATTCACATATTTCTTATCAAATCCCAACGCAACCACGTCCAGCTCATTTGAGTCTCCCTCAATAGCCAATCCAAATATTCAGCAATAATCTGCACATACAATAGTAACCACAATGCCCTCGCCCCCAATACCCCTTTTCGCCCAAAAAAAAAAATGAAGAAGATTTTCAAAATTTAAAACTCGTACTATAAATGCTAAATCGTAACTCAAAAGCCATTGAAAAAAGAAAAGCATAATACAATATTGGATGAGATAAAAATTGAGCCATCGATTTCTTCTAGATTAAAGAACTTGGCATGGGACGTTACTCCAAGAATTGGTGAATCGAAAAATTGGATCGGACTAGTTCGATACCTATTTTATTTTTTTCAAAACCCGTTGAAATTGGTCTAGTACTTCTAAGTTTGGTATTGTAGAAATTCATGGGGCTAACTCATCTCATAAAATTGGTTCAATAAGAGAGGTTTATATATTACTTATAAGCATACCCAAGACCTTATCCACAAGCAATGTGAGATTTATTCATCAATACTCTCTCTCACGTACAAGCTAGTAATTTTCCTATTCTTTGTCATGAGGTAAGCAGAGTCGGCTCAATGGTAAGGCCACTTAGGCCATTGCCTAACGCCCCCACTCTATATAAGGCCCAAAAAAAAAGTGAGGTTTTTTTTAACTTTTTTTAAATTAATAAAAACCATTTTATTAAATAAAAATTTAAATATTTTTTATATTTTTAATGTGTGCAAGGTCCCATAATACTAAATTTAATATTTAATACAATAAATTATTTATATTTTTAAATAATATTTCAAGATTTTGCTAAATGGAGGTACAAAATTTGCATTAAGGCCTCATTTTAAATTATTTTATTAAATATAAATTCAAAAAAATTATTCAAATATTTTAAATAAAATCTCCTTTGATTAAATATTTTTAAAATATTATATATAATAATTTATAAGTTATTATATTATAATTATAAATAATTTATTTAATTTCGCCTAAGGCCTCAATAGATATTGAGCCATCCCTAGAGGTAAAGTAGTATAAACCCCTCATTTGTCTTATGGTGGATTTTGATACCATATATAAATTTATGAATTTAATTTATCTCATAAAATCGGTTCAACAAGAGAAGTTTATACATTACTTATAAGCATGTCTAAGATATTGTCCACAGATAATGTGAGATTTATTCCTCAACAAGTATCAGTTTTTCTTTTTCTAACACCAAAATGGACCAATTCATATATATATATATATATATATATATATATATATATAATTTTTATATATAATATATATGATTATATATAAAATAATTTTATATTATATGCTAAAGTGCTAATTAATATAGCATTAGATTTTAAAATTCTATTTTTAAATAATATAACATTTTATATAATATTATCATTAAAAATTTTAATTTTTTAACATAAAATCTTTATCTTAAATATCAACATTTGATCATATATTTTAATATAAACTATATATTTATATTAAGGATAAATACATTTTATGGCATGATAAATTGTAAAATAAGTTCTTTTTTATAAATGCATTTATATATTTGATCATATACACTAATATGAAAAGTGTATGTAATTATCATAATATCACTAAGATATATGTAACCAAACATATTGCTAACATTTATAATCGAATATATAAATAAGTTAGAAATTAACATATTATCACTAACATACATAATTAAATATTATATTACCTAAAAGATCGAAAAAAATTGTACTGAATTAAATTGGAATCAATAAAATAAAAAAAATTGATTTAAGAGTATAATTGGTACCATATCTATTTTTAAATCTCAAAATTAATATATACTGATTTAATTATGAAATACATCTAAAATTGAAATAAATCGGATCGAATATATCCCTACCAAGACACGAAAATACTATTTTATTGGGAACACGCTGATATATATGTGTCGACGTGTCGTGCAATTCATTCAACATGTATAGTATAATTAGGAGCTAAATTATTTGACTGCGGCAAAATGCATGCATGCGTACGTGGAGATTCTGACTTTTGTGATTGAAATTAATGCCATTTGGTCAATTGTAAAATTGAAATTAATGTCGTCTCTTACTATTTCTGCCTGACAACTTATCATACATGACACACGCATAAGGACATATTAGATGTTACATCAGATAATGACAGAAAATCCTTAATTTCTCGTCTGCTAGTTAATAATAATAATTATTATTATTTCCCCCCTTATCAAGAAAAAGGAATTCCATTTATTAAAATCTGTTATAAAATTTAAAAAAAAAAACTACTATTGTAAAAGAGAAATAAGAAATTCTCTCTGAAACTTTTAAGAACTGAAATTTTCTTTCTCTCTTTATATTTTCTTATGAATTTCATTACAACTGAAGCCCTTATTTATAGGTTTTGAAATTACTATACAAGTTACTATGCAAATCGCTATGCAAGTCATTATACAGAATTTAAAATAATAGTAGTGGGATCATTCACATAATTTAGTAGTGGGACAGGGGGGCGGCTGCATTTCGTTCGTTCATTACACTCCCCCTTGAATGACCGCCAATAAGGAATCTGTCTCGTTAAAACCTTGCCAAGTAAAAACTCAGTGGGAAGAAAAACCAATGGCGAAGGAAAAAGTGTACAGTCTTCTTATGTATCCACAAGTGCTTTAAGATTGTCTCATTAAAACCTTGCAGAGGAAAACCCAGTGGGACAAAACCTCAGCGAAGGAAAAAAAGTACAATCAGCACATTTACTCCCCCTGAAAAGTGCATGATAAAAGATCTTTGAGTTTTCGCATTCCAATGTTATGCACAATCTTCTTGAATGTGGAAGTTGGTAACGCCTTTGTGAATAAATCTACCGGATTATCACTAGATCGTATCTGCTTGACATCAATTTCACCTTTTTCTTGAGGTTCATGAGTATAAAAGAATTTCGGTGAAATATGTTTGGTTCTGTCACCTTTGATATATCCTCCTCTGATTTGAGTGATACAAGCAGTATTATCTTCATATAAGATTGTTGGGCTATTATCGATCATGGGAAGTCCACACTTTTCCTGGATATGTTGAATAACTGATCTCAACCAAATACACTCTCGACTTGCTTCATGAATAGCAATGATCTCTAGGTGATTTGAAGAAATAGCAGATAGTGTCTGCTTAACAGATCTCCATGATATGGCAGTATCTCCATAAGTAAATAAATATCCAGTTTGAGATCTACCTCTGTGTGGGTCTGAAAGATAACCTGCACCTGTATACCCAATCAATTCTGGACTTGAACCACGTTGATAAAATAATCGCATATCAACCGTACCATGAAGGTAACGAAGGACATGTTTAATGCCATTCCAATGCCTTCGAGTTGGTGCAGAACTATATCTTGCAAGCAGATTAACTGAGAATGCAATATCTGGTCGAGTGCAATTTGCAAGATACATCAAAGCTCCAATTGCACTGAGATATGGTACTTCAGGACCAAGAATTTCTTCATCGTCATCACAAGGACGGAATGGATCTTTCTTCACATCAAGTGTTCGAACAATCATTGGAGTACTCAGGGGATGAGATTTGTTCATATAAAAATGATTTAGGACTTTCTCAGTGTACATGGACTATGAATAAAAATTCCATTTGACAAGTGCTCAAGCTGCAGGCTGAGACAAAGTTTTGTTTTACCAAGATCTTTGATTTCAAATTCATTCTTTAAATATATAGCGGTTTTTGAGATCTCTTCAGGAGTTCCCACAATATTTAAATCATCAACATAAACCGCAATAATAACAAATCCGGATTCTGATTTTTTAATAAAAACACATGGGCATATAGGATTATTCTCAAATCCTTCTTTCAATAGATATTCGCTTAAGCGATTATACCACATGCGTCCGGATTGCTTCAATCCATATAAAGATCTTTGTAGTCTGATTGAGTACATATTTCTAGATGTACTTGTAGATGCTTTAGGCATCTTATATCCTTCAGGGATTTTCATATATATGTCATGGTCTAAGGATCTATATAAATATGCAGTGACCACATCCATCAACCGCATTTCTAATCCTTTTGTAACAACCAGACTAATAAAAAATCTAAATGTGATTGCATCCATAATGGGAGAGTATGTTTCTTCATAATCAATCCCGGGTTTCTGCAGGAAACCTTGTGCAACAAGCCGTGCTTTGTATCGCACAATTTCATTTTTCTCATTACGTTTTCGTACAAATACCCACTTATATCCAACAGGCATTACACCCTTTGGTGTTTGGACAACAGGTCCAAATATTTCTCGTTTTGCTAGCGAATTTAATTCAACTTCAATAGCTGTTTTCCATTTTGGCCAATCATTTCTACGTCGACATTCTTCGACGCTTTTTGGCTCACTTTCTTCATTACTTCTGATAATGTCAATGGCCATTTTATATGAAAATATGTTGTCGACAACAGTTTTATTTCTATCCAGAATTTCTCCAGTTTTCATGAAATGTATTGAGATCTCATTATTTTCAAGTACCTGTTCCTCTTCAGGGGAGAACATTTTATGACACACATCTTCAGGAGGTCCCTTTTTAGGAGATTTATACTCTTCAGGAGTTTCCTCTTCAAGAGGTTCTGGAATAGAAGATTTAAGCTTTTTAGGAGTACCAATTATATTTGTAGCCTGTATTGTGGGTACGTGTTCTTCAGGAACACCAAATTCATTTTGTATTCTTTTCCTTCTGGGAATTTTGTCTTTTGCACCAATAGGTCTTCCACGCTTCAGGCGTATTTTAGATTCATCTATTGCTGCTTTGACAATTTGTCCTTCAGGGACTTCAATCCTTGCTGGAGTATTAACAGCAGGAATATAAAATTTTACTACACCTTTAGTGTCAGTAAATATATCCGGAAACTGATTTGCAACATTTTGCAAATGAATAATCCTTTGAACTTCCCGTTTACATTCATTTGTAGGAGGATCAAAATGTGACAGGGTCTTATTATCCCAAGTAATATCTTGTCGTGCTTCAGGCACCGACTTTTCATTACCCATTAACGAAAAATTTGATTCGTCAAAATGACAATTTTCAAAACGTGTTTTAAACATATCCCATGTAAGGGGTTCAAGGTATCTAATAATGGATGGAGAATCAAAACCAACATATATCCCAAGTCTACGTTGAGGGCTCATTTTTGTATGTTGTAGAGAGGTGCAATTGGAACATATACAGCACATCCAAAAGTACAAATATGAGAAATATTTGGTTGTTGACCAAATGCAAGCTGTAATGAAGAATATTTATGATATGCAGATGGTCTAATGCGAATTAGAGATGCTGCATGAAGTATAGCATGCCCCCAAGCAGAAACAGACAGTCTTGATTTCATAAGTAAAGGTCTAGCGATTAGTTGAAACCTTTTGATCAAAAACTCAACTAAACCGTTTTGTGTGTGTGTGTATGGGCAACAGGATGTTCAACATCTATTCCTATTAACATGCAATAATCATCAAAAACTTAAGATGAAAATTCACCTGCATTATCCAATCGAATGATCTTAATTGGATATTCAGGAAATTGTACTCGTAGTTTAATTATCTGAGCAAGAAGTCTAGCAAATGCAACATTTCTAGTGGAAAGAAGACAAACATGTGACCATCGACTAGATGCATCAATTAGAACCATAAAATATCTAAATGGTCCACTTGATGGATGAATAGGCCCACATATATCTCCGTGAATCCTTTGTAAAAAGGATGAAGATTCAACAATGATTTTTGAGGGAGATGGTCTAATAATTAACTTACCTTGAGAACATGCAGAGCACGGAGATTCATTGGGTAGAAATATCTTTTGATTCTTTAAGGGATGCCCATGCAAATTTTCAATAATTCGTCTCATCATTATAGAACCCGGATGTCCAAGGCGATCATGCCAAGTCATAAATACTTTAGGGTCAATGCACTTCTGGTGCATTACCACATATGATTCAATTGTTCTCATTTTTGTATAATACAATCCAAAACATAGAGCAGACAGTTTTTCTAATACGAGCTTCTAGCCCGATATTGTTTTAGTAATAAGGAGATGCTCTTTACTGCCTTCATTAGTCGTTTCAATATGGTAATCATTAAGACGTATATCTTTGAAATTCAATAAATTTCTTCTGGATTGTGAAGAGAATAGAGCATCATCAATACAAAATATGGTGCCATTAGGCAACACAATATAAGCTCTTCCAGAACCCTCAATTAAATCCGATGAACCTGATATGGTATGGACATAGGTTTTACTTAGTGTTAGATTTTGAAAATATTTCTTTTCTTTGAGAATTGTGTGAGTTGTAGCACTGTCAGCCAGACATATATCTTTATCATTCAACTCAGAGATAAAAAGCTCATCAATGTGATCCATGATTCTACAAAATATACAAAAACTTTTATTACTGATAGAAAGAAAATACATTAATTGAGTGAAACACTTCTATCTCCAATTAAGTGTTCAATACTACCTTCAGGATGATTAAAGAAATCAGATACATCAAGATGAGTAACGTCTACATCTATTGAATCTAATAAATCATCTGATGGTTCTACTAAATTTATTTCATGCACTTTATTCTTTCGTTTAATAGAAGCTTGATATAAATCAGCTAAGTGCCTGGCCGTACAACAGGTACGTAACTACTGTTTAGTCATATTACATCTATGACAAATATCTTCATCTTTTTATTAAGAATTATTCTGAGGGCCTTTACCCTTTTCTGAGTTGAATCACTTCTGGTGATATGATATATTTTTATCATCTTTAGTGTTGTCGCTTTTGGGACCAACACTTCTATAATTTTTCTACCACGTTTACGCCCTTAATTCCCGTTCACTTTTAGGAATTGTGTAAATTCGATATCATTAATAGGACGTAACTGGTGTAACAAAAACTCATTATTTAGCTCAATCACTGGAAGACAAAACAAAAGTTCAGAATATTTATTGAACTTTCACTCTCGATATTGCTACTGCAGGAGCACATTCGAGGTATAAAAAATAATGTCTTCTTTTATATATCATCACTAGTGACATTTTCACTGTATAATTTTAATATTGAACTGATTTTAAAGAATGCAGAATATTTAATACCACTCTTAAAATCTTGCAACTTCAGGTGCAATAAATCATAATGATCTTTTGAGAGGATTACACTTCTGATGTTTATATCACTCTCTTAATTCATTTCACACAGTAAGATGATTTTTCATCATGAGATACACAGCACGGTCCTTCAGGGACACATGGTTTTCTTCTATGATTGTATCTTTCAAGTTCATCATCATATCCAAATAGATCTCATCAAGAATCTTGGATAAATAACATTTTTCAGAAATGTCAATAGTAATAAATTTCAATATTTGACATTATATTACAAAAATAAATTTGTGAATTTAAGAAATATATTCACATTATTATGAGAATAAAAATAAAATTTTATCAAGTAATATTTAACAATATTACCTTTAATATTTATCTCAAAGACTGTAAATAATATATTGAAAAACTTACTTGAAGTAGAAGACCACTAGTTTCAGTATCGGTAGAATCTCGTGCTGATAACGTATTATGAAACTTAAAGAAAGAAACTACTATTGCAAAAGAGAAATAAGAAATTCTCTCTAAAACTCTTAAGAACTGAAACTTTCTTTCTCTCTCTGTATTTTCTTATGAATTTCATTACAACTGAAACCCTTATTTATAGGCTTTGAAATTACTATGTAAGTTACTATGTAAATTACTATGCAAGTCACTATGCAGAATTTAAAATAATAGTAGTGGAGTCATTCACATAATTTAGTGGTGGGACAGGGGGGCGACTGTATTTCGTTCGTTCATTACAAAATCAGAAATTTCAGAAACCATAACGCAGGTAACAACTAACTGTACGAGAAAAAAGAAACCTGAATTAAGAAAGGAACGGTTATAAAATTAAAAAGAAAACTACTACTATTACAAAAGAAATATAAAAGAAACTCTTAAAAATTGAAATTTTCTTTCTCTCTATATTTTCTTATGAATTTTATTACAATTGAAACCTCTATTTATAGGCTTTGAAGTTACTATGTAAATTACTATGCAGAATTTAAAATAATAGTGGTGGGATCATTCACATAATTTTAATGGTGGGACAGGAGCGACTGCCGTCGGCATATAATTGATAACAGAAACCAATTTATACAAAATTAAAAATAATAAAGTAAGTAATAGATTTCTTGGTTGTATCAAGCAGACGGCCTATCATCTCGTAATAACAAATTTACACTCGGATATTTCCAACCATCAGGTAATCCTTTAAAAATCTACCTGGAGATTTGGTACACAGGTTTCGCAGATAGGATTGTTTGGATAGCAAATAGAGAAAACCATTTGTCTGACCCACATTCAAGACTCCAATTCTCGAATGACGGCAATCTAGTCCTTGTGCAAACTTAATCCAAGATACCAATTTGGTCCACTAATGTAAGGTATCTCCCGCGCAATTCAACTGAAGCAGCACTTCTTGATGATGGCAATTTTGTTTTAAGAGAGAGCTCCAACCTTTCTACTATATTTTGGGAGAGTTTCGACCATCCAACAAATATATGGATCATGCCAGGTGCAAAGCTTGGATTAATCGATCGGGCTAGATAAATCAAATGGGGTCTTTCAATTTATCTAGAGTGGAACAACTCCCATGTTTATTGGAGTGGTGGAGTTTGGAACAGTTCATCTTTGCCCTCCGTTCCTGAGATGGGGTTGCAACTAGCTGGTATCTTCAAGTTTAATTTCGTGTTAAATGAAAACGAAAGCTATGTTACTTATTATCTTTCTAGTACTCCCATGGCTGGACATCTTGAGATTACTTCCAACGGACAGATCCAGCCTGTTCATGCGTCGCAGCGGCCCTACATAGTACCTGACCCACGGTCTGCATTACCATGGGTTCGCCCGTTATCACTATCAAGTGTCTACGCATTGTGTGGTGCATTTGGCATTTATGATGATAATTCATCTAACCATTGTGATTGTCCCAAAAGGTTTTGAACCATTTTCAGATACCAGATCACTAAATGATTCGTCAGATGGTTGTCGGAGGGAACCCGCTTTGGAAAGCGAGAATCGTAATGGCAGAAAAGACTGGTTCTTGAAAATATCAAACGTGACATTGCCTTTTAACTATAAAGCATATAATTCAGCAGTGAGTGCTAGGAGATGTGCATTAGCTTGCATGAATAATTGTTCTTGCACAGCTTATGCACATAACAGCCAGCAACGTCGGGTGTATGATATAGGAAGGGGCTCTTTTGAACTTACAGCAATCCTCAGATAATGGTGAGGCAGGACAGGATATCTATCTCAGACTTGCTGCCGAAGAGCGTCAAATTAATACCAAAGGCAAGATCAATATGATGATTTCCACATAATTAAGTTTATATTATCTTCATAGGGAATGCATGTACGTAATTCTGTTTTAGTATGCAGAGCTAATAATCATTTGTTATCATCTTAATCAGAAACCAAAGGGAGAGGATTGGTGATTGTGGGGGTTCTGATCCCTGTAACAGGGCTAATCTCAAGCCTCTTCGTTTGTTTCTTGAGCAGGGGAAAGAAAGCATAAAGGCAAAGGTAATCGTAAGTTCTAAAACTACATATATAGAAGTACTGTTAAACAAGAAAACTATAAAATCTCCTTTGTCTAATTAGAAGTAATTGTATAAATTTTTGGCTCATCAATTGGTGAAGACATTTTTCATGCTCTTGAGATAATCTGAACCAAGTTTTTGGGAGAGCTCCAACAAGTCTCACAAACATATTCAAAACTCCTTTAATTGATTTTGTTATAGCAAAGTACAGTAGATTTGCTATTAAAATTACAAAAGTTGCATCGTTTTATATCAAACAGGAGATGAGGTTTCAAGCAAAGATCTACCGTTATTTGATTTTAGTATTGAACTCCATGCAATCAATGATAGAAAAAAACACTCTAGATAATGCGAGGACAGGGGAAATGAAAGATGGTGAGTTGCCGCTATTTAGTTATGAAAGTGTATCAGCTGCAACCAATAATTTTTCAACTGCGAATAAGCTTGGAGAACGAGACTTTGGACCTGTTTACAAGGTATGCATGCTTCATTCTTCTAAATGTGTATGCTTCTAAAAATATTGAGACAATCAATTTTTATAAACTTTGCATAAAGTTAAATACTTGTGGTTCCCTTTCACAGGGAAAGTCACTTAAGGGGCATGAAATTGCAATTAAAATGCTCTCAAAAAAATCTGCACAAGGGCTTGACGAAATCATGAATGAGACAACACTGATCGCAAAACTACAGCACAGAAACTTTGTCCGACTCTTGGGTTGTTTTATGGAAGGAGATCAAAAGATATTAATATACAAGTACATGCCCAATAAAAGTTTGGATTTCTACCTTTTCGGTGTGTCATCGTTTCATCATCTTGATACTCATATCGCCACACATAGACGCGTATATACATATATATATACACGTGTCTCTGTGTAAGTTTGAGTTCTTGAGTGCTAATTTCCTTTGTTGCACCATTTAAACAGATGCAACCAAGAAAATGATGTTAGATTGGGCGACACGCATACACATTATTAAAGGGATTGCTCAAGGACTGTTCTATCTTCATCAGTATTCAAGGTTGAAAATCATACATGAAGATATAAAGCCCAGTAACATTCTCTTGGATGGTGAAATGAATCTAAAAATATCAGATTTTGACATGGCTCAAATAGTTGGAGATAAAGAAGCTCAAGCAAATACAAACAGGATTGTTGGAACTCAGTGAGTATGCTATCTACTTGTTATATATTATATGATGCGTGGAAATGTTTGCAGAATTCATTGAGGAAGCTATTTAAATGTTATGTACTAAATCTTGAAATGCAGTGGCTACATGTCGCCCGAATATGTTATGAAGGGTCTAGACTCGATGAAGTTTGATGTGTTTAGCTATGGAGTATTGCTACTAGAGATTGTGAGTGGTGAGAAGAATACAGGCTTCTATAACAGAGAGTCACTCAACCTTCTTAGCCATGTGTGTAACTTTTGTAACCTCTCGAGTTCTTATTGTGTTTTATGTCAATATAAATTATAGACTTAAATGCAGTGACTTTTTAACAAAATTACCTTGATTTGAAATGAAAATAGGTTTGGGAGTTGTGGAGAGATGATCAAAGTTTGGAGTTGACGAATTCATTGATAGGGCGTCCTTCTTCCGAGTCTACCAATATAGTGAGATTAATTAACATCGGGCTACTTTGCGTTCAAGAATCCCCATCTGATCGACCTACCATGTTTGATGTGGTTTCAATGATTAGCAATGAACATCCACCTCTAACCATACCCAAGCAACCGGCCTTTACCACATGTCGGAACTCAATGCAGTCGAGTCCAGAAATTAATTGTGCAGAAAATTGCTCAATAAATAGCATAACTATTTCAATGATAGAAGCTAGATGAGTATACTCTTTTCCTTAAAGAACTTTTTGTCTTTTTTTTTTTATTTATTTATTTCAAGACTAGCCATTCATATTTTTATTTAAAATTTATGAACATTGTTCTGTTACGTACTGATTAACGACCCTCATCCTAATAAACCCCAACTTTTGTTTGCTTTTGCGTGATAAATGAATATGTTGTAGCATTTATTTGGCGCTCTATGACCAACTGTTCACATACTTAAATTCGATCATAATTCACAACCAGAAACATAATTTCACAATTTTTCCAATGACAGTATTTTAGAGGTTAGTTCCAGGATTTTTTTTATTTTTTTTAATTTTTGAAAAACACTTCATCATGAAACAACAAGGAGAGGTTTTAGTATCTTATTAGAGAGAAAATCCCATATTGATTCAGAGAATACCTGATGAAACGTATTACACAGAACTGCCAACTAGTTTAGAAAAAGACTGTCCATGCTGCAAGGATTCTCTGATTTCAACAGAGAGGCCAAACTCATCTTGGAAAAATGAGGCATAATCCATCCACAAACTGATCTAAAACATTCTCCAGCAATACTTAACCCTCTTTGCACTCATTTTGATTTCTTTCCTTGCTTCTTCTTGATAACTTCGTCAACGTACATAATGCCCTTGCCCTTGTACACTTCAGGTGGCTTACAGCTACGAACGGTTGCAGCAAACTGGTGCACTCTTTGCTTGTCCAATCCAGTGCAACATATTACATTGTTCTTGAAGCAGAAAACACGGACAGCCGGAGGAACAGTCAATTCAACCTCATGACTGTATCCCAATTTGAGAAACAAGAGGCGTCCTTCGGCTTCAGCTCTGGCTTTGTACCCAACACCCACAATCTTAAGAAATCGAAAAAATTTGGCTTCCATTGAGAATAAACCAACAATAAACGATCTCCCGAATTTTTCTAGAGATGTTGTCGACAATTGAGAAGTTGTGGATTGAGCGACGGTCCCTGAGTCATCAGCGGCGATAGATCTTATTTGGGGATGCTAGGGTTTATGAGAGAGAGAGAGAGAGAGAGAGAGAAATATGGGAGCTGCAAACGGAACTTTCGAGAGAATAGGTTAGTTCAAGGATTACATACTAGTGTGAAGGTAATTTCTGGATGATCATAGCGCGGTGAGTCCTAATCTGCGATTCGTGATGGTTCCTCTCGGATTTGAGGGAATCAGTGCGCGTATGTAGATTCGGGTTTATGCACGGAGGACAAAACGGGGAATATATTGAGAAGTGATGGTGCCATTTTATATTTTTGCCTAATGTCATCATATTTTACCCAGTATTAATTGAAAAATGCAAGGTCAAAGGAAAATGAGTACTAATTTGATCAGTTATGATTCGGCATATTTGTATGTAACTGTGTCTCTAGTAATAACTTGAAAACTATTATCTTCCCTAGTGATCTCCATGTAAAGTCAGAACATTGCTGATCTCCAAACCATTTTCATCCTCTAGCTTTGCCTCCATCCATAGTACGGCCAGTATATTGTTAAATCTATGCAAAGGTAATCTGAGCATTTGTGATTAATTTAATTTTGAGAAAAGAATTATGCAACTATTAATTGAATAATTGTCGTATAATTAGTTTTAAAAAAAATAAAGAAAATATAAACTTACATAAAAAAAAATTACTTAATTTTTTAATAATAAACCACATTCATTTTTAAAATAATTACATGATATTTACTTACTCCATAATTATATGTAGTATTCTTATACTCTATATTATCCATGGCTTGCTTAAAAAGCAGAACTAGTAGCCACTGTTGAAATCTGCAATTTCAAAAGCAGGCTTTTCCAAATCAGAATCTAATTTAAGGTGGCGTTCAAACAAACTTTCTTCATAAGATTTTACTTTTCCTCCTGCGCTTAGTCCAGCTCGATCCCAGCTTGCAATTAGGTGCAGAGAGGAGCTTAATATCAAGCGGTGGCCTCATGATGATCAACAGCTTCAAGTCCCTCTACTTTTCTTTTTTCTTTTTTGTACTTTTGTGATTGTTTTGACAACTAAATTAATGCCACTTGGGGTCAGTTTAGAGTTTAGATTGTTAGATGAAACGAGTTCATTTTAATTTTTTTTAAATTTGTTATTATATTTTTTAAAATTTTTATATAAAATATAAATTTTAATATAATTTTTTTAAATTTAATATATATTTTTAATTTTTAATTTTTTTAAATTTTAAAATAATAATAATATTAAAAAATAAATTAAACCCATCTCATTTTCTAATCTAAATCAAGCCTTGGTCAATTATTAAAGCGATTAACTTCAAGTTTTGCTTGTTCTCAAATTTCGAGGGAAGAAACAAAAAAAAAAAACATAATAAAATGATATTTCTTATATGTTCCAGTAGTTATGGTCATTTCTTCCTCCTCTTTTTTTTTTTTTTTATTTATTTATTATTATTATTTTGGACCCATCTTATCCGTTGCCGAATTATCTGAAGATGTTTGGCGTATTGCTGGAGTTGGAATTGACAAAGGAGGTAGGTACGATGGAGGAGTACAAAAGAATTCTAGAGAAACTGCCAGATGTGGAGCTGACAGAGAAAGACCAAAGAGCACGGAGGCGTCTCTTACCATTTCTGCTTGACTTCTCATCATACGTGGCACGTTTAGGACCGATCTAACTTGTTTGGTTTAATTATTTTTGTGAAGAAAATGACTTAGGTATTATGAATTTGTTTGGAGGTTTAAATCATTAAAAGATAGAGACGAAGTCGTGTTTTGTTATTAAATCAAACTTTAGAATCTTTTTTACTTTCACGAATATTTTCATCTAGTCATCTTATTTAATAATTATTTTTTTAAAATTTTTTATATAAAATAAAATAAATAATTTAACTTTTTCGAATCTCAAAAAATAATAATATTAAAAAATATATTATAACAATATTTTCTTCAAATTTTAATTTTTATCTCAATTTATATTATCTCATCTCATCTAATCTGTAAAAATAAATAAGATTTGATTTATTTTCAGATATGAGATGAAATAAAAGTTTAAAAAAAATATTATTATGATATTTTTTTAATATTAGTTTTGTTTTGAGATTTAAAAAAGTTTTTTTGGAATTTGAAAAAAATTAAATTGTTTGTTTTATTTTGTATGAAAAATTAAAAAGAATATAAAAATGAGTTTGAGATGAAAATATGTGAGATGAAATGATTTGTAAAAACAAAATAGGTCTTCTCAAACAAATTGATAATAAGATTCACTACTTTTTTAACTTTCTATAAAAAAAAATTAAATTTATCCCAACTTACTTCTTATATTTTAATTGAAAATGTTAAATCATCTCAATTTAAAAAATTAAATTCACCTTAATTAATAGAACTAACAAGTATTACTATTCATAATTCAATTCATCTCAATTTAGCAATCTCTATAGCTAATACATTTCAAATTCTTAGAAAAAGATGGACCCTAATATATGTAGACTCTATATTATTAATACTTTTTCTTGAATTAAGTCGTAAACATTGTTTTACTATAATTCTAAAAGAGAGATAAAGGCGCTCAACGAGAGAGAGAGAGAGAGGCATAATACTTCTCGTGTGAACGATTAATAATAACTATTGTAAATTACATTTATCTCTTTTTTAACTAAAAAGAGATCAAAGTAATGATATAGCCGCATTTTTTTCTTTTTTTATAACTTTTTATATGTTTGAAAACGTGGGAATTTATAATTTTATATGGAATGATTTATGTCTTTTTATAAAAATAATCCTCAATTAAAGCATAATTTGGGAAAGGTTTTACATGATATATGAAGTGATTTTTATGTTTTTTATTATATAAAAAAAAAACTTAAGATAATTATGCTCAAAGTCAAAGCAGAACTCCGATGCTAAAGTACAAATATTACTTGAGAAACAAATACTTCTCAAATTCTGTAATAGATATGCAGATAGAATTCAGAAATGAGTAGTCAATTCAAAGCCAAATTTTGGCAGAAGAGTCAATAATAACACCAGTACTTTTCAATTTTCCACCCCCCTACAGAGGAGTCCTATCTGACATCCAAAACCTTAGCTAGTTGCTATTAATCGTAGCCGCTCTTGATGAATTTTTGCAACCACTTCCAGGAAAAATAAATAAATATAAGGATAATAATTTGGTCGCATGCAATTTTCACATTTTTACGTAGAATAATGCTATACATACTCAATGGTGAACCATCACGACAAACGTTGACAACTACTACAGTACGTCTAAAGTAAACATGGTATTGATTTACTTTCTGAACTATACATGATGATTTTCAAAAGTAAGCAGAAATTATTACAGCACTATAGTTTGAAAAACTAAAATTATTAGGGCATGACCACGATGATAGGTAGACAGACCGGTGCTAGCTCTTTAGGCTTTAGCCTTTAGCCCATCTTTCTGAGTATTCTTTCTTGCTGATGTACGCCTCCATGGGACCACCTGTTTAAAGCTTTCATAAACGCCTACCTGCAATTATAATATAAATACGGTATATGTGAAAACAAACCACTATTCACAGATCATAAGATTTCCATTTTCCTTTTCTTGTTGAAAATTTCAAGGAATATGAAAACAATTTCAAGGAATATGAAAACAAAAATCTGTTGATGTTTTGTTTTGGAGGGTGGGTGTTCAAACTTCAATCTTAAATTACAAAAAAAAAATCGACTAATTATTATTTACAGATTATTTACAATAAAAATAAACTTATTTTAAAAAAATATATTTATTTTATTAAAAATAAAGATAGTAAATAAACATTTTTCTTATAGTTGATGTGAGTTGAAAACAAGTAACATGACGGAAAAAGTTGCCAAACAAATCATACCCAATATCTGTTCTGGTTCAAAATGATTGATCAAAAGTTTGAGACTTGGAAAAAATTAAAAGAAAATGGATGCTCCAAGAGCCTTGGATAAGCCATCATTGCTTGGTTGCAACAACAAATATGGATTTTTTAGTTAAAAACTGTGATTTTATGTAGACTTATCCAATACCTTCACAAAATACCTAAATATTGGTTCCTCTTCGTTAAAGTCATGATAAACAAAGTAACTCCAATCATGCATAATCTTTCTTTGTTATAAAGATGAACTTAATAAAAAGGAGATCCTTTTTTTGTGAATTTTAGAACTTACCAACAAATGAGAGCTTGTGTTTGCAAGACTCAGAAAGCTCCCTCTCCTCCTAACCCTCGTGATCTTCCCCTTTGTATCATTGCCACCGCCATGATCATCACCGTCGATCACAGAAGAAGAGGAGTAGTCAAAACTACCCTGGAAAACCTGCTTATTCTTCCTGAAACTTCCCCACCTCATTGACCCAAAATGGCCTCTCTCCTTAGACAATAATCTCCTGCCCACATCCTGATGATCTGGGCTTCTGAGAGAAAACCTTCGGCTGTGAAACACGTGAAGCCGCCCCACGTAAGGCCCGTCCAAGACCGTGGTAGGAGACGGCATGTTGATGGATTTGCTCTCACTTAGCAGCAATCTCGGAGGCAGTTCCAAGATTCTTGCGGCAGTCTCTGGTTTGGAATCGGCGCCGGCGCATGGCTGCTGCCGAGGCTTCCCCGGTGCTTCCTCCCAGTGAAATGGAACAGACGCTATTGATTGGAGCGGCGGTGTTAGCATTCCGGTTGACTCCATCTCCGGCAGCTTGCTCGGAAGTGAGAACAACGAGAGCTTTGGTGTGGAGCTTGCTTCATTCTCTGGCTCAGACGACCCCATCTCTCTCTCTCTCTCTCTCTCTCTCTCTCTCTCTCTCTGTGTGGAGGCGTTGATCTTCTTTTTTCTATAAACTCAATGACCTAATCCTCACTGTTGAAAAACATGAATACCCATCTGATTTTTTGGTCACTTTTTGAGATTGGATTGTGAAATTTTTATAGAGAGAGAACTGGGTCTTTGAGTCCTTTTAGAGAGAGAAAGGGTGGTGGTTAATGTGAACTGTGAGGATCGGTCACAGAAAACGCTCCTGGCGCTTCTTCTTCACGAGAAATTGCCATTTTTCTTCTTTTATCCTAGCAAGTCTTTGTTAGGGGAAAAGCCCCGGGTCCCACCTTAGAAATCCTGCCTTTTTATTGGTGGGTAATTACCAGCAACGGTCATTTACCATTTTGTTCATTTGAAAAGTCATAGCTAGGGACAGCTTTCTGCATTAAGGTCAATTATGTCTAAACAAATTAGAAAGTGTAACGGTATGGTATTATAATGGATTGTACTGATCATGCTATATTTATGGGCAATGAGTGCACGAAATGCCCATTTCCAACTACAAGTTCCAAATATATAGAAAATAATCATTTGTAAGATATTTAATTTTAAACTGTATTATAAATCAAATCATACTTGGTATTAAAGATAAAAGAATTGCTTTAATTACAAAAAAAAAAATTATAAAATAAACTCATAAATTAACATATCTTGTAATACGTTAAATTAAAATATTATTTTTATTATAAAATAAATATAACATATATGTAAAAATATATCAATATATGAATTTACTTTTATAATATATCTTTATTATTGTAACAAGATTACACGTTTGTTGCTGCTCTAATAGAATATTACTTAGTTAAATCTCGTGGATTCTTTGCTTACATATTAGTTTATAGAAGATAAACTTTGATATTGATAGATTTGTGTGCTAGAGTAATGACCAACCACATTTTCTCGTTCTTCCTTTCTTTGGGTCAAATTGTTGCATTAATAATAATATGTATAACTCAGATAGGGACTGAAAATGCCACTAATAAAAGGCTTGTCACACTAGCTTGGATGTCATCCATGTAATCTAGTTAGGTGCCATTTTAATGTCATAAGATACCTAAATTTCTAAATAGTTCTATAATTTATATTGAATTTGGTGATCAAACGATGTTGATTTAATATGTTTTAAGTCGAGTGAGATTAAGGACACGTCATGACCAATCTAACATAAGCTATGTTTGGTGTTGATTATATAAATATGCAGAAAGCATGTGTGTATATAGGAAAAATGCCTGAAAAGTTGAAAGTGAAGGATATTTGTGACGATATGATCATCTTTCCATTTACTCTCCATTCTTTGCTAGGTTTTCTTTTTAGTATTTTAAGGATTTTTGGGATATATTCAATGCTAAAATCAAAGAGCAATGAGTAGGGAGTAGTGTCTTTCCTAGCTAGGAAAGAGGTCGTCATTTCATAAAAAAAAAATTCCAGCTCAAACAAGCCTAAACAACATATGATATGTTTGTGTACCCTAAAGGATCTCTTAAAGGATCTCTTTTCACAACTATGTTTTGTTCAGAAACCAGCTTTCTCTTGCTCTCTTTTAGATATTTGGCATTTTCATGGCAGTAAAAAGGAATACATCAATCTACAATAATGGCACAAAGTCAAACTATAATTACCAAGCAAAAAACCCGTTTTTCTTAAATAAAAAAAAAAAAGATTTTTGGCAGAAATCGGTTCTTTTTTTTCCTGGCCACACGGAACATGTTTTTTCCTAGAATAATGTTATTTATCACGCTCTCATATTGTTTCATCATATTAGATAAGATGTGGAATATTCATTATCATTGAATAATAAAAAAGTATATAATAAATTATCATTTAATGATATTTAATATGTTTCATCTTACCTACAAACTTTGTAAAAATTTTAAATGCAAAAATCCAACACAACCACCTCCAATTGAAACATGTAGTTGAAAGAGGGAACACCTGCAGAACTGCATACGTTGAGTATTCAAAGTGACTAAGACTAGTAAGCCCATTCCAGCTATCATCTTTCTCCCACCTCAGAAACTCAAGCAGCCTCTCAGCTTCCCCTTTGTCACATCCCAAATATTTTCATCTCCTTTTGTTTTCAGTACATTTATTTTCTGATCAAAATACTATTGGAAATAGATAGAGACCTATGAACTACCCTCTTCCCCTCATGATTTACTTCAAGAAAAAACAAAGACAAGCATGCATGGCTCAGTTGGCACCATGTGCCATCAATGTAAAGTACGGGTCTTATTTAGCAAAATTTTGCACAAATTGGATCCATATAATTTCTTTGAGCCTTTTTCCCCTTTAATTGAAAGTCTAAGGGCAGGCCACATTATAGAGGTTAGGTGCGGAACTCTAAAGTTTCGTTTAGGTCTCATTTGTATTTAAAACTCATATATATCATCTTATCTAAAATTCATCATTACATTTTTTTTAAATTCCTACACAAAATATAATAAACAAATTAACAATTTCAAATATCAATTTATTTTTTTCAAATTCTAAAATAATAATAATATTAAAAGATAATATTTCGATAACAATTTATTCAACTTTCCGAACTTATCTCAACCCATCTCATCTTATCTCAACTTTGAATTTATACGGATCTCATCTCATTTTTGAATTTACGTGCCTCTATCTCATCTTTGAATTTAAGAGAAAAAAAGGAAAAAAGTTCTTAATTTATTATAATTTATAGATTTGACCTTATAATGATTGGTTCAATTCGATTGCTTATAGGAGAATGAAATCAAATATGAGAACAAAGAGTTGGTTGGATTTTACGTGGCCTCTGATGTTACAGAGTTATTATCCAACATCGATCCATCCCTTAAGAGTGAGGTATAAGTGTGAATGATCTCAACATGCAAGATTTGAAAGATTCAAGATACAGGTATAGGTTAGACTTTAGGGTTAAATAGAGTGTCTGAAATGGATGGCCAATGAGGTATATTATTTATGGGACGATAGTGTTTCTATTTATGCATGAGTACGTTGTACTTTCAATATCAAGTTTTCTGAAGATAGAAATTTTATCATTGTTGAGCATACATTAATTTCTTAGTAAGTTTGATATATAATTCAACTCCTTGATCTCATGTTTACTTCTAACTGATAGAGTGGATAACTCATACTGTTAATTAGGAGTTCAAGTAGAATATGGATCGCTATGTTGACCATAATTGTATTTTTTAGAAGTACGTTAGATTTATAAAGAAATTTTACAAAACGTGGGTGTTTATAAACTGATGTGCTTTCTAGTGTTATAATTTACAATCTAACACTAACTCCCTCTATTCTTCTCAAATCGACTCCACATCCTCTCCTGCAAACACAAACTCGATATTCCTTAACCCTACCTCTACCACCCCTCCCAATCCCCTATCTCCACCTTCACGAGCTCATATTGTCACTCGATCCAAAACAAACAGCTCTCAGTCCTAGCAATTTACCTATGGCCAAATTCCCTACCCATATTTTGGCCAGTTTCTAACCTCCACTTTTGATGCTCCCAAAAGGCCATCTTCTTACACAGTTGCCTTACGTTTCCCAGAATGGTGCGATGCCTTGAGCAAGGAATTCAAACTCTTTTACAGAGCAAAACTTAGTCCCTAGTTCCCCCTCCCCTTTCCTATAACATTGTTGATTGCAAGTGGATTTTTTGCACAAAACACCATGCTGACGGAACTATTGAACGACGCAAGGTAACACTCGTCACCAAAGGGTTTCATCAGCAAGAGGGTATTTACTATTTCGAGACGTTCAGTCCAGTAGCCAAATCCACAACAATCTTTCTAGTGCTCTCTCTCGCCATCTCTCATGGATAGCCTCTTCGACAACTTGACCTACACAACGCATTCATTCACGACGATCTCACCAAAATAGTTTACATGTCCCCAATCAATGGGTTTTGTCCACCCCGAGCACCTGAATATGTTTGTCACTTACACGAGGTCATTTATGGCCTCAAACAAGCGCCGCGTGCATGGTTCACACAACTCAGTTCATGTCTCTATGAGTAAATCTCTCATCAATATGTCTTGGTTTATGTTCTTATTTACGTCGACGATATTGTAGTAACCAACTCCCATCCACACCAAATTAATCATTTGATTTCCTATATAGGTTTTGTTTTTTCCATCAAAGACCTAGGCAAGTTATCATATTTTCTTGGTATTGAAATCTCATACTTAGAAAATGAAATTCTCCTATCCCAAAGAAAATACATTTGTGATATGCTCTCTGTAGTCAATATGCTCTCCGCAATGGAATAACTTCACCAATGGCAACTTCCACCCGACTCCCTCACTGGCACTCCCTCATTTTCGGATCCCACACTCTATTGTAGTATTGTAGGAAGTTTTCGATACATTTCTCTAACTCTACTAGACATTGCATTCGCAGTAAACAAAATCTGTCAATACATGCATAATCCCAAAGTACACTTACATTGGCAGGTTGTAAAACACCTTTTAAGGTATCTCAAACAAACCCTAAACATTGGTCTCTTCATTCAAAATCATCCACACTTCAAATCCAAGCCTTTTCCAATGTAAAATTTGATCACTGTTTTGTTGTAAATTGTAAAGGATTAAGTGGTGGTCTCGCTTTTCTCTAGAAAGAAGAACTCGAGGCAACTCTATACTCTTATACTCAAAATCATATCTCACTCATGGTCAAGGGTGTCAATGGGAAATCAGACTGGAAATTAACTAGCTTTTATGGGAGCCCCATCACTACAAAGAGAATGGAAAGTTAGTCTCTATTGCAAGCTCTTAAACCAAGCCATCATTATGGCTGGTTATGCATTGGAGATTTCAATGAGGTACTAAACTTTGGAAAGAAATTTGGTGGTTCCACTCAGTCCCACAAGCAAATTGAGGAGCTTAGAATTACATTATTCATGTGGCCTATGTGATATAGGTTACATTGGACAAATGGTCGAGATGAGGGAGCTTTTATCAAAGAATGGCTGGACCGAGCTTTATGTAACTCAGTTTGGGCCGATTCCTTCCCCAACTCAAGAGTGTTCACCCTACCAACCCTCAACTCTGATCATTATCTCATTCAGATCAACCACGATGTGCATCATTTCCTCAAGGAAAGACACCTTTTTTAGATTTGAGGCAACTTGGGCAATGAGGGAGGAGTGCTATAAGGTAATAGAAGATGCATGGACCTACCCTAGAATGGTTACCAATAAGTTAAACTATGCTAACATGGGACTCCAAATGTGCATATAGAAATTACAGCAGTAGAAGAAGGCAGCAACAGGCAACCCTCATGAAGACATCACAACCTAGTTAGAACACCTTGCAGAACTACAAAAAACTAAAAAAGGTCACTTGACAAATCCCATCAAGCAGGTGCAAAAGTGGATTAATAAACTACTAGAGAACGACAACATGAGATGGAGACAAAGGACAAAACAGAGATGGATGAGGAAAGGTGATAGAAATACTAAATTTTTTTACAAATTTACATCAAACAAGAAGAAGGATAACCTCATTAAAAAGCTAGTGAATCATGAGGGACATGAGGTGCACTCAATGGATCAGATCAGTAGCATGTTTCAGAATTTCTACATGGACCTTTTTAGCACTTCAGCTCCTCAAAATATCCCATATTGCCTCTCAAGCTTGGAAGCTCGGGTCTCAAATGCACATAACAGCCTATTATCCAGACCATACACTTCTCAGGATGTTAAGGATGCTCTATTCCAAATGGAAGGTGTTGCCCAGATGACTAACACAAGAGGGGGGTGAATTGGGTTATATTAAAAAAATTAACAATTATAAACCAAATGCACAATATAAAATATAAACAAAATACGAAGCAGCAAGAAATATAAAAAGTAAGGGTAAGAAGAAGCAAACTCAGTATTTTAACAACATTCACCCCCACTGCATACGTCCTCGCCTCAAGTTACCCATTGAGGATCCCAAATTCACTATTCAACATCTTTCAGGTGGAGATAGAAACCTATTACACCTTTGAACAACACCGCTACAAAGAATCCATATAGAACACTTTCTACACTTTCAATCAACTCACACTTGGTAATTTAACTATTCCTTGTGTAGAACACCTTCTACACACACAAGGGTTATACACACCCTCTTATAAATACAAAAGCTGATAATGGGTAAGTTATCAGAATACACTCCTCAATGAGTGAGATAAAAACAATACAGCATAACTGATGCAGCGGGATCCGAGACAGATGATGCTGAACTGTCTAATTGCACGTTGATGGCGCTGAAATACCATGAATTGGCAAATCAACGTAAAGGCCGAAAGTGATCGTGATCTCTTTCTAATTGGGAGAGTTTTAGGTGCGTTTCAGTCTTTTGGCCATAACTTTGGCTACAGGTGTCAGAATCGCGCATAAGACCCCAATGCGGAAAGCTCTTTTCGACGCGCACACTGTCCACATGAGCATGGCTCCATGTGCCTTTTTTTTTACCTCAAATTCCGCTGTTTTCCCTCCCGAATTGTCATTTTTAGTTATTTTTTACTATTTTTGGTAATATTTCGTATGTTTGTTAGGAAGTCATTTTTAATCCGATTTGTTCCGGATTTTTCGCAGATTACTTATTTTAATTTAAATTTGAACTTTACGTTATTTTCGGGATTTTGCCATTTTTGGTAAAATTCGGTTACAGACGAATTTTAGCTATTTAGTCCGGTTGTGGACTGATTTTCGACATTCTTTCATTTGATAATATTCAGTTTTTCCTCAGAGACGTATTCTCTGTATTTTGGGCGAAATTCTCGTGTTCTTCCCTGTGAATTCATCTGTTGAAACTAGCCTGCAGAATAATCGCTATTCTGTCCGGCGTCAATAACCTATATCTCTCTCAAAATGAACAAGTATTAAGGCACAAAACTTAGAGAAGAGAGAATGAGCGTTTTGAAATAAAGATGCAAAGGCTCTTGTTGTTGTGATTTTTACAAAACGCAAGTAAGCTATTTATAGGCAAATGAGCCTTTGCAAAGGCTTTATAGAAAGATGCTTGATGTTGAATTTGAGATTTGAATTTATTTATTATCATCAAAATCTATACGTAGATATGAGACTTGAAACCTTGAGTTTTATAGAAAGCCTGAGTTCCCCAGGGCCAGACAGGTTCCCTATAACATTCTTTCAAAAATACTAGTCCATCTTCAAAACTCAAGTAAGTGAAGGTGTTTTGCAAGTCTTGAATTCCAAAGGCAGCATAGCTGAGATAAATAACACATTTATTTCCTTAGTCCCCAAGAAAAAAAAAAACTCCTCTAAGGTAACTGAATTCAAGTCCATCTCTTTGTGTAATGTTTTATATAAGTTAGTCTCAAAAGTAGTGGCAAATAGGTTGAAAATTATTCTTCATCATATAGTCTCTTGTAATCAATCTGTTTTTATTCCCAATAGACTCATATTAGATAAAATTATTGTTGCATTTGAAGTATTGCACACAATGAAAAGTAAAATGTCAGAGAAAGAAGGCTACATGGAATTGAAGCTTCGCATGAGCAAAGCTTATGATCGCATCGAGTAGTCATTCTTAAGGGTTATTCTAGCAAGCTCGAGTTTTGTAAGAATTGGGTGGACCTTGTTATACAATGTGTAGAGACAATCACATACGAGATCCTAGTGAATGGAAAGCCTCAACAGTCTTTCAATACTCCTTCAAAAGGTATTCGTCAAGGTAACCCCTTATCTCCATATCTGTGACGCCTCTAAATTTTTCTTAAAATTAACACGAGAATCGAGGCATCGGGATGCTGACAACACGGGTCACGCACTCCCAATGTCAAGTGCTAAATATATGAATACGTGATATGCATAAATAAAAGCAGCGAATAAATTAAGTCGATAACTAAGTACCATAGTTTTTAGAAATATTTTACAAACCAGTTTAATATAAATTTTCCAATAGGAGATTTAATACAGTCATCCAAAATACAATTTAACGAATACATATTTATAAAAAGGAAAAAATATTTTCCCGAGATAACAATTTATAATAACAGTACATCAACGACAGAGCCGTCTCCTCAGGCTCAGCCTCTTCAAAATCTGCATCCAAAAACTACGATGCCAAAAATGGTATCGCAGGTAAGTACAACCCAAACAAATTCAAGATAATAAATTCATTCATGCAACAATATAATGCATGAACAGGACACCATATGCATTTTTAAAATCATCTTTCTCAAAACAAATACAATAATCACACATGCCAAAATTTCAATTTGGCCCAAATTAAAACTCCAATAAAATCATCCATCATTTTCCCAAAAAATAATTTCCGTAAATCCATTAAAACCACAACCATTTTCCCAGAAAGTGGTCCACGTAAAACTAATAAATACAACCCGCCATTTTCCCAAAAAATGACCTAAATATCCATTTTATTAACCGTATGCACCATGATCTCCCCTAAAGACCATCCGCAAACCCTAACTGTCATCATCACACCGAAGGTAACGACCACACACGTGACTTCGGAACGGGTGATGCCTAGCTAACCCCGCCCAGCATATACCATGATCAGGCATCTTCAGCCAGTAGAGGAGTCACGGAGTAGGCACGAGAGCGTTACCATCCCATCCGATCCCTTTGTCGCCCGGCAACAACTTAGGGGACGTTACTCAGTATATTCCTCTCCCAAGTGACTAGATGAGCTCCACCGAGATAATGCTCTATCTCGACTTGGAGTCGTGATACACACGCACCCAAAAACCATAAACATATGAAAACCCAGTTTCAATTTCCAACACACTAATATGCGCGTAAATACACAATGCAGACGACCATGCATCAAATAGCCAATAACTGATAATTTTCAACAATGACCAAACACAATATCTGTTGATGCCAAAAATATATTTAAATCTTAAAGTTTATTTGGAAGATACTTACAGTGGTTAAAAGCGTAAATCCTTGAGTAGACGTCATTCTGCAGCGCTCATAGCGGTCACTTGTACGCTAGGCTAAAGTACTCGGTTTGACACCAAATTTTAAGGAGATACTCTTTGGAAGGTGGGAAATCTCATGGAAGTGGTGGTGTGGCGGCACAACCACTAGAAGGTGGCGGATCGGGCTCAAAATGAGTGAAAACCCATTTTCTGGTTTGGGATTGTACCGGGAAGGTGGGGCAGCGGTTGGGGAAATTGAGTTAGGGAGATGACCGGCTTGGCAAGAGGAGTGGTTTGGTGGCGGAGGTAAGATGCACGGTGGCCAGACGGTGGCGCTGGGTTGCTCAACCCGTGGGTTTTAAAACCCAATTCGTGGCTTGATCGTGTGGGAGGAGTGGGAGGATACCGACGGTGGGTTAGGTAGCTAGGAGGCCGGTGATAAAGTGGTGAAGAAATTGTGGCCAGTGGTGGCCGGAAAACACATGCATGTGTATTACAATACCCATTCGGGTTTCAACCTATGGAGGGAAGGTGGGAGGAGATCCAAGGCTGGGATCATTGGGGTAGGCCGGCTGGCAAGTGGCGGTCCTAGTGGTGGGGGCGTTGAGGGCAGGCGGCCGGCGTAGGGTGGTGGCTAGGCTGGTTAGTGGCCGAACAGAAATAGAGGGGGGGGAATCGCACAGGCTGGAGCCAAATGCAGGGGAAGAAAGGAGAAAAAGAAAAAGATAAAAGATAAAAAGAAAAAAGAAAGAAAAAATGAGTCCAACTAGAAAAATACGATAAATTAAATAAAAGCCGACTGATAATACTGCAATTTAATATAAATAAAACAAAATATTTAAAACCCAACAATAAACCAATTTAATTTAAAGAACAATTTAATTATAGAACACTAATTATTATTAAGAAAGCATATCAAATAAAATCATATAAAAATAAATAAAGGAATTTAATTCCAATTATTAAAATAATTACCTCACATTAAAATTAATAAAAAAAAATAACGTAATTCAATATTTAATTATAAGAATAACATAAAACTAATATTAACTAATCAATAGATCAAATAAATATCTTAACTAAATAAAACATAACTAATAATATTATTAAAATAAATTAAAATAACTAATACTGAGAATACAAGTACATGTAAAAATACACGTAAATCTAGAATCTCACAATATCTTTTTATCTTGTGTGCAGAAGCTCTTAGTAATCTCATCACTCGAATTGAAGACAAAGGATGCATCCATAGCATCCTGATAGCCAAGGGGCAACTCAAAGTATCCCACTTGTTTTATGCAAATGACTCATTATTTTGCAAAGCCAATGCATTGAATGAGGAGGGACACTTAGCTTACTAAGATCCTATGAGTTGGCATCGGGTCAGAGACTCAACATTGAGAAGACATCAATAATGTTCAGTAAGAATACCCCCAAACCTGCTCAGCAGTATATACTCTCCCTTGCAGGTATGAGATCCTCCATGTGTTATGAACAGTATTTGGGCTTGCCCTTTGTGGTTGGAAAAAATCGAACCAAGTCTTTTAGAAGCATTCTTGACAGTGTAAGGATGCAAATAAGCAACCACAAAGCTAAGATTTTATATCAGACTGTAAAAGAAATTTTTATCAAAATCGTGGTCCAAGCTTTACCAACTTATTCAATGAGTGTTTTCAAACTACCCTCAACACTCATCAAAGAGATAAATACAACAATCCAAAGTTTTTGGTGGGGTCAACAAGAACAAGAGTATAGGGTTCATTCGGTCTCTTGGAAATGGTTGGGAAATCTAAACATGAAGGGGGAATGGGATTCATGGAGTTAGAAACTTTCAACAAGGCAATGCTTGCCCAACAGTGTTGGAGGTTAATCCAACATCCCGCGTCCCTTGCTACCAAAGTAATGCAAGCCTAGCACTATCTTAATTCTCAATTCCAACAAGTTAAATTAGGATCCAAACCTTCATCCATCTGGAGTAGTTTCCTCTCAGCCCGCCCTCTAATTGAACCTGGATCCTTTTGGAAGGTCGGTAATGGCGACTCCATTCACATTTGGAAGGACAAATGGATTGCTCAGGCTACTCCCCAACTCTGTAGGAGTCCAGTCAAAATTTTGGATAGAAATGCATGCGTCTATGATCTGATAAACTCTAGCTCGAAGAATTGGCACACAAGCTTGGTTCAGGAGGTCTTGATCCTAGCTAAAGCATCTACTATCCTCAAAACCCCTATCAGTTGCCTTAACATCCAAGATAAGCTTATATGGCAAGGTACTAAGGATGGTATCTTCTCAGTTCATAGTGCCTACCACTTAGCATGTTCATTGGCTGAGAAAGCTTAGGATCAAGGCTCAAGTAGTCACTCATTCAAAGGGGTATGGCAGCAACTATGAAAAACCCAAGTAACCCTTGCTAACAAAACCTTTTTGTGGAGGGCTTGCTTAGAGTCCCTCCCCACCAAAGCCAACTTGCACAAGAGGAAGATAGTCAATCATCCACTCTGTCCCATCTATCATAGAGAACCAGAAAGCTCAGTTCATGCAATATGGAGCTATGATGCCTCGCGTGATGTCTGGAGCCAATGTTCCAAAAGACTGCAAAAGAGTTCACTGCCACAACAATCAATGCTACTTCTCTTTGAAGCAATTCTCAAGTCGATGAATCCACAGGGGATCCAAGAATTTATTGTGGTAGCCCACAAGCTATGGTGGCAGAGGAACTGCTTGGTTTTTAAGGACGAGTTTTCGCCTCCCTCGGTTATTAGCAGAGAAGCACAGTCCACTCTATCCCAACTCGCTGAGCAGGTGACTGACAGAACCCCCCACCAAAAGCTCCCATGCCCATCGCTTGACGTCAGGAAAGCCCTTCCTCCAAACTGGTTCAAAATAAATTAGGATGGAGCTATCAATAAGGTTAATGGCATAGTGGGGGTGGGAGTGGTAGTAAGAGACCACTCAAGTAAAATCACTGCTACTTTAAGAGCAAGCAAGCCCCTTTTTTTGGACCATCTCCTTGCTGAGGCTAGTGGAGCATTACAACTTGTTTAGTTTGGCCACCAGCTAGGCCTCTCCCAAGTTATCATATAAGGGAACTCCCTACAAGTTATTAAGGCTCTGGCCAAGAGTGATAAGGCTTGGAATAGTGCAAGCATGATTATTAATGAGGCAAAACAACTACTTCTTAGTTTTGTTAAATGGGATGTTTCTCATGTTAGGAAAAATGGCAACACTATGGCCCATTTATTAGCAAAAAAAATCTCTTTTCGTTCAAGACTCAATTGTAACTTTGGATGAAATTCCTCCATGTATTTCTCCTTTGAGTCAATAGAATGGAAAAGAGTTATTCCTTTCAAAAAAAAAATCCCACGGGTGGGTGTCCTATGCATGGAGATCAAGTTTTGAGCGAGTACTGAATTGGCTCTGTGTATGAGTTTGTCGAGTGCTTTGCGTGAATGAACATTTTATATAAATTAAATTTTTGTTGGAAAGTTGGACTTCTCAAATTTACTATTTAGGATTTTTTTTACAAGAATATCAAAAAAATAATAATAACACCACTAGAATTTAAGTAGAAAATTTCCAAAATAGAAAAAAAAAATCACTAAACCTAGAGAAGAAAGTCTACTACACAATGTTTCTCATCATTCCCAATATACCCACAAAGCTTTTCCATTAGTGAAATTTTAACTCTCGTCTCTTCTCCTTTTACAAAAAAGGCATACAAAGAAATTTTACTAAAGTAAAAAATAACTAATTAAACTTTTAACTGATGCACTTAGTCAATGAGGCTAATCATTTTTTATAGGCCCTAAATCTTACTTCTTCTTTACTCCCACAAATGTGAGACAAAATCCAAAAAACAAAAACTTAACAATCTTTACCTTGCAACTTTGGCTGATCCGACAGTTAGACTCTACCTCAATGAAAATCTCATAGCATCCGAAATGCAGTCCATATCGAAAATAACTTTGTGAGAAAATTATTTTGTAACTTTCACATTTGGCTTATTCTAAAAGTTCTTCTGCAATCATTATAAATTTCTACCAAACACCTTGCATCAATATCAAACCAATATATGTGTGCAAATTTATGGACCAGCTAACACTAACACATCCTCTATCATGACAATTTTGGGATTAACGGCATATTATGAAAATCTATATGTCCCTTGTCAAAGGATACCGTCTTCCATAGAGAGACACAAAGTTAGATTCATTGTCAATATTTTCATTTACTGACTTAAAGTCACTTGCCGAACATATTCTAGTTCTTGACCAATTTTTCTTGACATGCTTAGATTGTCCACACTCCAGCAAACTACTAACTTCAGAAGTTGGTCGGCTCTTCAATGTTTTGTGTAATTCTGATTGAATCAAAACATTCTTAGTTTGCACTTTTCACAAGCCAAAACTAATTCTTCAATCAAATTTCTTTGTCTCAAATCTAATAGGATTTGAAGTCCTATTTCCTAGCATTGCCTTACTGAATTTTATCGTAGAAATGCGTAATACTCATTAAATAAATTCCAAAAAAAAAATCAGACAGAATTTCAAGATTCCAATAAAGAGGGGTCATACTAGTCTCAGTTAAATCTCAATCACTAGACAGAGCCTCATTAGACATTATGTATTCACACTAATATACAAAACTTCACCAAAAGAACCTAATGACTTTAATACCACTTATTCGAAATTCGGACTTAGCAAATTCACCTCCTATTATCAACCCTTTGTAGGAATATCAAGAAAAATAAAAATAATAATAATAATACTAGAATTTAAGTGAAAATAATTCTGAAACAGGAGAAAAACTACAATTCCTAAAGAAGAAAATTCACTATATAAAAATTATTACAATCACATAATTTTTCTCATCACCCCAAATATATTCACAAAGCTTCCACACTAGTAAAATTACTGACCTCTTCCCCTTTTATAAAAAATGCCAATAAAGAAATTTTACTTAAGTCAAAAAAATAACTAGCTAAATTTTTTATTGGTACAATTAATTAAGGAGACTAATGCTCCTTTTATAAGTCTTAGACTTTGCTTCTTATTTACTCACTATCAACGTAGGAGTAAAACCAAAAAATAAATATCCAACAATTTTGAACAGAAGTCAAATGAATGGTCACTTGTGACTTACGTACACCAGTCTAGCAAATTCAATGTATCTTGAATTTTGTTTACACGAGCAATCCCAATGTACTAGCTAAACTCGTCATTTCTTTAAAATCTAGACAAAAACCACCAAATCATTGTTCCAACAAAGCATGTAAATTAGATTTTCCTTTTTAAGGGAGACATTGTAAAGCGGTCTGACCAATTTTCACCAAAAAATAGCCCTCCAATAATATATTGCTACATAAGATATTTCACAAAATAGTCGTTAGACGCACCCACACCCAATCACAACCCGGTCAATGTCATTTCCCACAAACCGTCAAGTTCACACCGTGAACAAACCGCTAGCGCCTTCGATTAATTTCAACAATCAAACCAAATGAAGCACCAAAAATCAACCCAGAATAGATTGATTGAAGAACCCCAAAGAATCGAACAAATTCCGTTGAATAAACCCATTTCCATCGACCTAGAATTTATTCACAACAACAATGAAATTTATTCACAACCCCATTTAATTCCTTTTACTTTCCTTATTATATTTTTTTTCTTTTCTTAGCAGCCCAACATGAATGCTGAAAAATCTAGGCAAAAATTCTTATCAAAGATCTTGATGAAAATAAAAAATAATTACAAATCTCAAATTCCTCAACTTTCTCAGCAAACAGGCAAAAAGAAAATTAAAAGTTAAAAAAACTAAGAGATAAGGGACTTCATCAACCATTCCTTTTCAATTTTTCTTTGATCGGATTTGTTAGGGTTTCGACAGAAACAACTGGAAGAAGAAGAGAAGAGGAACACAAGAAGAAGAGAAGAATAGCACTTTCTGTTGGAAATTTAAACCTCCCAAATTCCCCTCACCAAAATCTATTTTTGATAGAATATCCAGAAAAATAGAGAAATAAATATAACATAAGAATTTATATGAAAAACTCTCAAAATAGGAGAAAGACCACCAGACCCAGATAAGAAGATCCACTATGTGAAAAATTATTACAATCACACAATTTTTCTTATCACCCCAACGACAACCATAAAAATTTTTCCACTAGTGAAACTTTAACTTTCATCTCTTTTCTTTTTTTTTATATACAAAAAGAACAACAGAAGAATTTTTCTAAAGTCAAAAGTTACTAGAAACGTTTCTGACTGGTACATATAAACTAAGGAGGGTAAGCCTCCTTAAATAGGCATTGGTCTTGACTCTTCACCCACATCTTTCCCATGTGAGATTCTAAAAGAGCAAAAAATAAATAATCTCCATAGTTTCCGCTATCATGCTCCACCATAAAATCATACTCACTCAGAATAAACCAATTTCAAGCATTTCACTTCGGCCCATGTCGAAAATAACTTTGCTAAAAAATTATGATGCAACTCTCACATTTAATTTTTATGGAAGTTCATCAGCCCTTGACATGAATTTTCATCACACCCTGCATCAATGTCAAACTAATACTTGCGTGCTAACTTGTAGAACCGCTAATATTAACACATCTTCTATCATGGAAACTTTTGGATTAGCGGCATGCCATGAGGATACACATGTCTCTTTTTTTAAAGAAAATCATCTTTCATAAAGAGAGACGCAATGTTAGTTTCATTGTCAGTATCTACATTTACTGACTTAGAGCCTTTTGCCGAACCTACTTTACCTTTTTGACAATTTTTTCTGACATACTTAGATTGTCCACACCTCCAATCACTGCTTTCTTTTTTGACAACAAACTGCTTTCTTTTTCATGGAGTTCTTCCTCTTCTAATCACTAGCTATTACCAATATTAAGTTCTCAGGTGAACCATTTTTCCCACCACCTAGTCTTCTCTCTTCAAAAAAGAGTTTACTGGTAACCTCTAAAAAAATTATTTTCTCATTCCCACGTATCAAAATAGGCTTCATATACTCATAGGAAAATGGAAGTGACCAGATCAGCCTCAAGGCTTGATCTTCATCATCAATTTTAATTTCAATAGATTCCAACTCAAAAACAATGACATTAAGAACACTTAAATGATCTGAAATAGTCGTACCTTCACTCATCTTCAGTGTATAAAATTACTCCTTCAAGTACACTCAATTTGAGACACCTTTCGTCTGATTCAACTTTTCAAATTTTTCACAAAGTTCTTTTACCGAGAATATTCCATGCATATTTGCAAGAACATTCTTAGCCAGGCACAGACGAATCGCATTTGCCACTTTCAAATCTGTATCCTCTCAATTTTCATCGCTCATTCTAGATATACTCCTAGTTTCACCAATAGCGCTGAAACTGCTACTGTCTTTAGGGATTGGTTTGTCTTTTAACGCCTTGTGTAATCCTAATTGAATCAAGATATCCTTGACTTGCACTTGCCACAAGCCAAAATTGATTCTCCCATCAAATTTCTCCACTTCAAATCTGATAGGATTTGAAGCCCTACCTCCTGACATAACTTCGATGAATTTTATCGTAGAAATGAATAGTACCCATTAAGTAAGTTTCCAGAAAAGACTTATATTTCTTAAACAGAATTTCAAGATTCCCAAAAAAAATTGGAAGGTCATAATAGATACACTTAAAATTTTCAATCTCCTAAATAGAACCTCATTACCGTACGAATCCACACTACCACACCAAGTTTCACCATGCCAAAAAAACCTAATAGCTCTAATACACTTGTTGGGAATCTGGACCTCCCAAATTCCCCCCACCAAAATCTACTTTTGACAGAATACTAAGAAAAATAGAGAAATAAACACAATACAAGAATATACGTGAAAAACTCCCAAAATATGAGAAAAACCACCAGACCCAGAGAAGAAAATCTACTATGTGAAAAATTGTTACAATCACACAATTTTTCTATTCACCTCAACGACACCCACAAAAACCTTCCTACTAGTAAAACTTTTCTGACATTTTCTTGAACACTTGATGTGTGCTCTGCCTTTCAATTACAGCAGCTAGTCCATTCGTCTCTAGCACATTTCCTTGATAGAAACAATATTCACATGATTTCTGGGTGTCGTAAAGAAGCACTAGGGAGCTTGAAATGGGGGGATGATTCTAGGAGGAAAGAAACCGGAGAGGGATTCGAAATGGTCTGCAGAGGGATGAAAATTAGGGGGGTTGTTTCAAAGGATCAAAACCAAAGGATTGTATGTAGTGTGGGTCTAGCATAATTACCATATGATATGTGACGGTCTCTTATTGAGGGGTTGTTTATTAAACATAATAAGTCGGACCGGTGTGTAGATTTTCTCTTTTGGGGATATTGGTTGACTTTAAACTTTTGTAATTTGCTAGCTGTTTGGATCCTTTTCTTGAAAATTACTAATTTCTAATTTGTAGCCCCGCCGTTCCCGGCAGCGGTGGGAAACACCGCCTATCTCATCGGGACTAGTAGGAGCCGGCGACTCCACCCCTGCGACGGCGAGTCCCGACGATATTCGGTACCAGTTCGAAAGGGATTAAGGCTGCCGGGGGCACACCGGAGGTCGCCAGATCTCGCCGTCGCAAGGGTAGGGTCACCGGCTCCCTCCGATCCCGATGGGCTGGGCGATATCGCCCACCGCCGCTAGCGCCGGCGCGGGCGGAGTGAGGCCGAATTTACTATAAAAATTAATCTTCATTTTATTTTTTATTGTGTTTTTTATTATATTTTTTATTTTATTATTTTATTGTATTTTTTATTGTGTTTTTTAAATTTTATTATTTTTATTGTATTTTTTATTATATTTTTTAATATTTTTTATTATGTTTTATTGTATTTTTGTAAGAAATTAAAGGGGAGGAGAGAGGGCTGTAAAGGCACTGGGGTGCAATCGGGAGTGTAGCCCGACCGCACCCCAGCGTCACCTTAAATTAAATAGAGAGGAATAATAAGAATAGTGTTACATGGGCTCTCATACCTTTAAAATCTCAAGTTGCATAATGTTGATTGACACAGAGAGCTCAAGTTGCATAGCGTTTATTTTATTTTATGTTTTTCTAAATGAAGAACTACATTGCATTCTATAAAATGAAATTACAATTATTACTGCAACCAAACTAATGTACTGGTTGAGACACCCCATGCACAAATAAAATTTGTGATAAGATATTATCTTAACTTTTAAACACTCTCAATGGACAAACTGATCATTCTCAATTTATTGACAATGAGGCACTCTGATATATCAGAGATAACCATAGCGAGCCCAATAAAAAGAAGACAAACTCTACAAGCAAAGGCCTAGCTCATTCTGTACGTTCACCCGCTTAAAAAACTATTTGACATTATTTATGGTTCGAGTATTTTGGCACATCTTTGCCAAGTAAAACGTCCTTTAAAGGAAATGATTCATTATTGTAAATTCAGGGTGCAATCTTGAGCCACAATCCAAACAAGTGAGATAAACTGAAGCATCGATACTTTCGATCCCGTTAGACCCATGTCCGTCTTCGAGAAATGCTCAGATCAATAAATCTATTCACCAATAACCAAACACTACCACAAGTAAATTTTTATCTAACGAAAACTAGCAGAAGTTCGAAACTTTATATTCTCATGATCATCTAGATTTTTATACATCAATAAATTTATTCACCAATGACAAAACAGTACCACAACAACTACAAACTCGTACTAGCAATCAGCCAAAATTTGAGAAATGTTCTGTAAAACAGTATAAGTTATTAGCTGTGACCAAAAATCACATTACAGGTGCGGCCACATTTACCCACAAGGGGTTAGCTTCTTATTGCCAGCACCACGAGGATTATCGTCTTTCCAGTCATCCCAAGCTCTTGCCTTATCTTGGGCAGCATCATCATCTTCATCCTCCTCCTCACTTGGCCTCTGCTTCGAATTGTCTTTGTACCACGAGGAATTGGCTTCCTCCATCATTTTTACATTCCGCTCTTGCCATTTGTTCATCATCTCCATCTCTTTCAGACCCGCTTCCTCTATGCTCATGGTTGGCAACCTACAACAAAACATCTAATTTAGCAATGGAAATCTCAGCAATCATTCCTCCCTCCCAAACAAAACATTAGCAGAGGGTAATCCCCAGGCTATCTTTCCTTGCAAATGAATTTTCATCAGGCAATAAAAACATACCTAAAAGAAGGTTGGAAAACCTGAGCAGCCATCCTTTCCCTCTCGCTTGTCAGGCTTCCACCCACAAGACTTGCTGGTCCAAATATCATTGGCTGGTGTTTGTGGTCATGTGCCTGTGACACCTTTGCTCTCCCTTCTAGAACATCCTGTGCAAATGTGGCGCATGTGATAGGTTCTGCAGGTTTGGTGTACCGAACTCGAACTGCAGCATCACGATGCCAAGCTTCTGCCCTCTTGGTGCGATCATCAAGAACATCTTGAGAGAACTCCTTGTCACCATCCTGAATTACATGGAGTTCATGTCAGAATACGTACAGAAACCAACAAAAAACATACCAAATGGGAGTCCTATGCGTAACTGTAAACTGCATAAAGCTGATAATCTATTAATTTGACCAACTACACTGCAAAATCCGCCCACCCCCCCCCCCCCAAAAAAATAATAATAATAATAATAAATAAGGAAAGAGAAAGGAAAAAAAGACTCTGTGAACAGATACCTATCTATCTAGATATCCATATAATCAGACCAGAATTCCGTCTGCATCATGGAGAAGAAACATGCTAAACAATTTCCAGAGTAGCTAACTATCATCAACCACATGAATACCTTTGATTGTTTTTCCTTCATAGCAGAGAGAATCTCTTCCTCCTTCCTGAGCATTTCCAGCAGATCAAAAGCCTGAGAATTGCCACATGAAACAAAGACTGATAAGAACATAAAAAAAATTAAAAAAAAAAACTTGAACTGGGCAGATTATATTGAGGACAAAAATCCCAGAAAAAAAAAAACCACCTTACAGATTGCCAAAGAGATGGTAGTAAGCCACGCCTGCACAAGGAGAACAAGATCAATTCAGTGAAATATAATAGCTTTGAAACCTAAATCAAGAAAACAACATCATTGACATTTACAAAATGTCCAGGCATATTGTATCAACTATCATATGTCAACAAAGTTTTTAATGTTTACAGCATATGATTACTTAAAATGCAAATCAAGCTACTTGTGGAACTGCTAAGTAGAGAAAACAAAGCAACTTTCTGTACTCTGGGAGAAAAAGCAATTTCTTAAACCATCATGATTTAATCAAAAAATTAAAATACAATCATTCAAGAAAAAAAACCTTGCAAAGTTATTGACTGCACCAGGAATATGTTCAAATAAAACATGTACATCAGATAGCACAAGAATCTAGAAAAATAACCAACAGGCATGATGTGACAGATATGGGACAAGACCCAATCAAGCAGGATTACAAAGCACACTAAAACAATTCAGAATTTAAGCTAACATTTAGGCCCCTTTTTTTTAGGACTAGCAGCTCAATTGCTTTTGCTTTTACGGAAGAAGGGAACTGTGCATAACGAGGTTCAATTGCTATTTGTAGTTCACCCACTAGGGAACATCAGGTGGGGGCTTTTTTGCCGACAATTAGAACCAATACAACAAAAATGAACGTTTTCTTTATTTTTGTCAAACACACTTTTCACCCTTTACCTACCAGATATTTCACACTTTATACCCTAAAGAGCCAAAATTGACACATCCACCAAGTGCTCTCAACAGTCATATAGTGCCCTCCATTAAAGAGGTATGATGGTCAATATTATGCCATGTAGCCTACTTTTCGCCATCTTTTTTTTTTTTATAATTAATAAGAAATTTTATTACCAAGAATAGGTGCAGCCCAAGTACACATGATGAATACAACGGAAATACCTATTACACCCTAGAAAGAAGGAAAAAAGACTAATATAAAGTCAGTACACTATCATCATTTCTTACAAAAGTCCTAGCCCACAAACACAAAGTAGAAAAGAAAAAATTCCGAAGATCTCCAAAAGAATGCTGTGTCTTCAAAACATCTCCCATTCTTTTCCAGCCAAAGACACCATATTGAACACAAATGAATCATTTTTCATCTAGCAGCTACACATTTCCTTCCCTCAAAAGCACGCCTACTTTTCGCCATCTTAATGGTTAGATTTGATGGAGGTGCTATTGAACAGTTGACAATAGTTAATGAGTGCATTTTTTAGCTTTGGTCGTTTAGAGTATAAAATGTAAACCACTCAAACAGATCTCTGGTAGCTGATGGGCGCAATGTGTCAGTTTAAGTAATTTGTGGTGCAAAGTGCAGGTTTCAGGTGAAAAGTGTTTTTCACCATTTTTTTATTTTGTGCCAGGGGAGATTATGAGTTAGCAAAAGGTCAACTAAAAGTAAGTGCCATCAAATTAACCCCTAGGAATTCGCTCAAGTGGTGAAGCCTTGGTGTTGGTGCTATGCTCCCTCTAGGTCTAAAGTTCAAATCCTTTTGGGTGCAAATAATTTTTAGGGACCATTGGACTAGGGGATTTTCCTATTGAATTACCCGAGGTGCACTTGTAGAAACTCCTTGCCAAGAGCCTGCGCACCCTAGGATTAGTTGGGACTTTCTAGAAATCCAGGGCCAACAATAGAAGAAAATGTCATCAAATTGAAGATTTCACTAGTTCCATTTATGCTAGGGATGTCCACACACTCACGATGCAAAGAAACATATAACACAGAGTGCAAGTAAACACAACCCTATACAAATGAAATCACCAATCAGCTAACCTCTCGTTCTTCCTCTACATCATCTTCCAGTTCATCTTCCTCTCCAGCCTCGACAGGAGTTGATAAGGCAGCTGCTTTACTAGAACGCCCACGTCGCTCCTTTCGCTCCTTTATTTCCAGCAACTTCGATTCTGCAGCTCTTTGACGTTTAAATCGAGCAATCTAGATACAAGCACTGAGATTAAGCAACATATCTTTACTTATTTTATTCTTTTATAAGGAACAAGATTAAGCACTATATCACAAATAGAAGTTTTCATTTCACAATTTAATCTCCACCTTGAATTGTGATGGAAGTTGATGCTAGAGAAAGTAGAAAAGTTTTAACAGCACAATCACATAGGGTTTGAACCTTAGGAGGTTGAGCATTGGAATTCATATTTCTCATAGATTAAACAGTATTAAATGAAAAATAATACTACCTTTTGGGCCCTGCGATCAACAAGAGAATTTGAACCTCCTTGTGTAGATGTTTCCAATTCCTCCTCCGGTACAAGATCCATTGCCTCACAAAATGATATAAATTCCTAGAAACGTTCACCATTTGAATAAGTGTCAACAGTAAACCTCCACTTAACAGAGATTGGAACCATTCCCTAGGTAATTAAGAGCACACACCTTTAATTTTGCCTGGGAAGCCTTAAGAATCACTATCCTGTCACTTTGTGCAATCTTTTCAGTCAACTCAGCAATGTAAAAAGGAACCTGTAGGCAAGAGTTCATTAAATCTGCCAATTACAGAATGGAACAAAATTCATTAAGAACTATTGAGTTTGCAATGATATCATCAGTAATTCTAACCACCATGAACAATGTGATGAAGAGCATTCAAAATTATTTACGCTCCAACTAAACCCACCCAAAAAATTAATTTCCTCCTCCACAGTTACAAAATTTGTTTTTTTGATAGGTAGTTACAACATTTGTAAAACGAAAATCATAATCTTAATCCAACAGCAAACGATATATGATTGCTATCATACACCAAGATGCAAAGCTATTCCAATCCATTATCATTGAGCTCGTCTCCCAGACTCTTCGAATGTATTTATTAAAGCTCAAAAATCTAAGACGCCTTGGTACATCACATCTGAAGTTATCAAACAAAGGTCTCGTCCATTCAAAATGCTTCAAATAGCTATGGACTAAGGGCACACTTAATAAATCCTTAAAATAAGCATGAGCCCTTTGTGCTTTTATGTTTGATTTCAGACAGAAAGATAAATTCATAGGGGAGACCAGAGCAATAGCTTCAACCAGTCGTACAGGAACACACAGGTTCCTTAAGGGTGACCATGATTGGAATTAAGCCATCATTTACTAGATGACCACCTTAATGATGCAATTTACTTCTTCCTCTGAATTCAGCGTTATGATTTTAGAGCCACCCACCCTTTCCACGAGACGGCAGTAGCAGCATAATTCTGCATTTAAATAAAACATATTTCTCCACACAGAGCCCTAATACTAACCTCCCTAGAAGCAAACACATTTATTATCTTTACAAGTTTTATTGGCAGGCAGACAGATTTTTCCCTCTTCTTTCTTCTCCTCTCCTTTTCTTTCCTAGCAACCAAACATACAACTGTGGAAACCCAGTTCATCCGAAGAATAAATTAAAAAATATATATAAAACGGAAACCAAAACTTACCAAGAGATATTTAAGATTGGTGGTGCTTATATCGTCCTTTGTCTCATTTGCTGAGAAAAGCCCCAGCTTGCTTACCATGTCCTCACATTTCTTCAGAACCTCGCACCCTTTCCGCACCAGCTCCTATTTTTTTCCCATCCCCCACAAAATCAAATAAAAAACCCTAATTTTAAAAACCAGAGGAAAGAACGAACGGAATTAAAAGCGTGGACAAACAAAACATACTTGGTCGGCGCCGGACTCTGTCGCAGTTGAATGGATCTTACGGGCTTGCTCGAAGAGGACCGTAAGAGGGACGTCCTCCATTTTGAAATTCACCCACCAGTCAGCTTATCGAAACCCTATAAAAGCGATGAATCTAGAGAGTTGGGGGTGAAATTAGAATTACAGGAAATGGTGGGGGAGGAATACAGAGATGGGATTATTTATAGTGGAAGAAAACCGCCGGCGTACGAGACAATTACATGTTAAATGAAGAAACATCCACCTGTGTCTATCCTGATCTCCCAGGTAAAATATTGCCACGTAACAAATAAACATAAACATGCTTAGATGTGTTTATTTAAATCGTTTTTAAAAAAATAAAATGACAAATCACATATTTATTAGAGTGAGGTGTATGATATAAATCTTCATTTATTAAAGCTTAGTTTTATCCAAAAGAAAAACTCTATTTTAAGGCCTTTATACTGCACATTGACTGTATCAGGATTGAATCGGATCGAATCGAAAAAATTGAGCTGACCCATAATCTTATTGATCGGCTTTGGAATGTGAATTTTTTTCATCAGACCGGATCGAACTAAGACCGGCTAAATGTGTGTGTATATATATATATATAATATTATTTTTTATAGAGTAGTTATATAAATTGATTATGCAATTGTCATCCAAGAGATCACCATTAACCATATATTCAATGAACATATTTCATATTCTAATTATATATAAAATGTTAAATAAATCACTTAATTATTCATATTATTGAATTATTTATTATATTATATATATAAATTTAAAAAAATATATAATACTTAAATTAGATAACATAACATAAGTTGAGAGACTCAATCCAAACAACTCCTAAGAGAACTTGACTTATAATTAAAGCATTTCTAATAGACTCTTTATTTTAAAATATATATATTACCAAAAACCTTTTTTATTTTATTTACTCATTTTTTACAATTTGTCATCCATCAATTAATCTATTTATTCTCTATATCATTTAAATATTTTTATTTTACTCTTTTTAAATATTTTCTCAATTTTTTATATCTTTTATTATTTACAATATTTCCCATCTTTCCATATATTCATCACTCGAAAATACAGTAAAAACTAAAATCCCAACTCCCGAAACTCAAACTCAAAACAAACACAAACAATGGAGAAAGAAATTAATTCTAAAAAGAGAGTGGTTGGCATCAAGATTAAGCGTAAAAGATTAGTTTTACACCATCTAATTATAATTTGACATGTGCATTTTTATAAAGATAAAATAAGTTTGGTTGCACGTGATTTTCACTCATTCTTTCTATTTTTTCACTTTCTCTCTTTCTCAAATTTAAGGTTATTCATTTATTTTACTTTTCATCCTTCCTTTTCACTCATTTCAAATTGAGACAACTAAGTTTTATTTAATTCTCAGCCTCTCCCTCTCCCTCTCATTCTCTGTTGCGCTCTCTTGTCAAACTAAGTTATTTTTTTAAATTACTTCTACTTTAATTAACCCTATTATTTAATATGTTTTCATCTTCTACTATAATTTTTTTTAAGCTTCTTCTATTTTAATAAATACTATTATTTAATTTATTTTCACCTTTCACTATTTCACCATTGCACTGAAAATCTAATTACACCGAAAACCGCATAAGAAATTCAGATGTGTATAAATATCTGCTTCTCGTTGGAAACAAGAAAAATATACAAACAAGCATAATGGAAAAAGTAATCGGCTAAAACTTCCACAACAACACAACTCAGCCGGACAAAAGACATCCTTAATTTTTTCTTTAATCAGATGAATTTATTTCATGGACATGCTCTGTAAAGCCAGAATATTGAATTCAACAAACAACTTCAAAGTGGTAAAATTTTTTGCCTGGGTGCTACAACTATCACCAATTGCATATTTGCCTTAGCGGCATAAAAACGTAGTCCTTGTATAAACAGTGAGACATGTTACTTATTGTTACGAAGTGAAAAATGGATTATTTATTATGTGAAAAGTGAGACACGCATGTGAGACTGGAGTGAGAGAAAAGTGAAAAGGGATTCACTATAATTAAGCTTATTTTATCTTTAAAATAATGATTATGTATCAACTTGTGTTGTGATTGACTGGTGTAAATCTAATATTTTACACCGCTTCCTGACTGAAGCTTTTCTCTAGCAGAAATTGGTTAGCTCTAGTAAAAAAATCCTTGCTTTTGCAGAGTTCGTCCTTGCCTTTGCAGAAATTGAAACGAACACTAAAACCCCAATTTATCATATTGATTCGTTTCAAATTTGTCGAAGAAATCCTTGCTTTTGCAGACGTCGTCCTTCGTGTCAAAGAAATCCTTCACGTCCTTCGTGTCCAGGTTTATGCTTTTGCAAAGTTCGTCGATTCGTTTCAGAGTTGTCGATGATGGCATGGAGTTGGGTATGAAATGGAAATAAAGAAAGTGAAATAGGAACAAAAGGTAATCAGGAAAGAGCAAGAAAATGAATAAAAAGATTTAAGAGGGTGAACAGGATTCTATGTAGCAGAATCACTGTAGCTGATTTTAAAAAAAGAGAAAATTTATAGATCAGTCTGACTTACATGTTTAACAAACAGCCCCTCAATAAGAGACTGTCACGTACGTATCATATTGTAATTATGCTAGACCCGCACTGCATACAATCATATTTGGTTTTGATCCTTTGAAACAACCCCCTTGATTTACATCCCTCTGCAGACCATTTCGAATCCCCCTCCGGTTTCTTTCCTCCTCAGAATCATCCCCCCATTTTGAACTCTCCTTCTCGCAACCTCGACCCCATAGTTAATACGAGTCTGGTGAATACCAGCAAAGGTGTTCTCTTTCCTCCAATTCCAGAACTTCTCTGCGGCACTCAGAAATCATGTGAATATTGTTTCTATCAAGGAAATGTGCTAGAGACGAATGGACTGGTTGTTGTAATTGAAAGGCAGAGCACACGTCAAGTTTTCAAGAAAATGCTAGAAAGGAAAGTGTTCCTCTTCTCTTCTTCCCGTGTTCCTCTTCTATTCTTCTTCTAGTTGTTTCTGTCGAAACACTAACAAACCTGATCAAAGAAAAATCGAAAAGGACTGGTTGATGAAGACACTTATCTTTTAGTTTTTTTTTTTTTAACTTTTAATTTTCTTTCTGTTTGGTTGCTAAGAAAGTTGAAGAATTTAAGATTTGTAATTATTTTTTATTTTTAACAAGATTTCTGATAAGAATTTTTGCCTGGGTTTTTCAGCAACCCTGTTGGGCTGCTAAGAAAAGAAAAAAAATAGAAGAAGGAAAGTAAAAGAAATTAAATGGGGTCGATAGATTCTGGGGTTGTGAATAAAATTTCATTTTTGTTGTTATCAATTTCATTGTTGTTGTGAATAAATTCTACGGTCGATGGAAATGGGTTTATACAACGGGGTTTGTTCGGTGCTTTGGGATTCTTCAACTGATCTGTTCTGGGTTGGTTTTTGGCGCTTCATCTAGTTTGGTTGCTGAAATTAATCAAAAGCGTTGGCAGTTTGTTCACGGCGTGGACCTGAAGTTTTGTGGGAATCGGCATCGACCGGGTTGTGATTGGGTGTGGGTGTCTAAGGACTATTTTGTGAAATATCTTACATGACAACGTATTATTGAAGGACTATTTTTTGGTGAAAGTGGGCCGGATCGTCCACAACGTCTCCCTTAACAAAATTTAATAATAGTATAATTAAACTCGGATGGCTTAGATGGACATGGTTTAACAAATTTCTATTATTAGCTATCATGATCAAAGAAATTAAAATAAAATCAGATAATAATTTTAGGATCCCACTTTGCGGTCGTCTAGCAGTCGAAATACCATATGATCCTTCCTAAAACACAAAATTTTCACTTATTTTTTAAAGAAAGATTCTATCCAATCCAACTCAAGATATTAATTCAATGAAAAATGCCACTATGCTCCATAGTTTTGACATCTCATGTATTTTTTATTATTCTTTTAAAAAAAATCTTTACTTAATAGTGAATGAAGTGATTATTAGTATATTAATATTTTTTTAAATATTTTAAAATGATAAAGAATATATGAATAACAAAATAAACAACTAATTTTAGGCTAGAGGTCAGTTGGAGCAGTGCTACTTAGATGGTAGAGTAACACCACTCTTATTCCAATATATAAAACTAAAAATTATAGAGTGAACACTCACAAGGAAAAGATAGAGGTGAAAGTGTTTGGGGTGGGGGGGGGGGGGGGGAGACAAGGCAAGAATATAAAGATTTCAATTTCAAATGAACCAGAAGAGTTGCTAAAAAGGGAAAGGGAAAACAATAACATAGGCCAAATAAATGAGTTGCTTGGCTTTGTGACAATTTAAAAAGTAAAGAAACCTCTCTAGCACAAGAGAATGCACCAACAATCTTGAAGTTAGCTTGTTTGCCATTTTCTCTTTCTGTTGAATTTGCATTCAAGTTTCATGGCAAGAGGATTTATGCATCCAATTAGTGGAAGAGAGGTCATGTGTTTCGATCTGCGTAGACACAATGTTGAGGAAATGAGACTAGTGTTCATTGTCCTTGTCTATCTACTTAATTGAGTCTATTACAAATTAGGGAATGCCTATGATTCTTCGTCATCTAACTCCATTTAAGGGACTCTCAAATTATTATAATCCCCTCTATGTAAAGGTACGGAAAGTGCTATTGATAGGTGTTATGGTAAGCCAAGTCTTAAAAATTCTTTACAAGTTTCAAATGGGCTAATCACAATGTCAAAAACTAAGAAAATCAATGAAGTAATGCAAAGATTAGTGTAATCCACTAGGGTCAAGTTTGCAAATTCTTCGAACAAAACCTCAACATTCAAGATGAGTTTGAAAGAAGAATAATTAATTTTAACCCATGTGATACAAGCTACAGAGGGGGACGACATAACCTAGTGATTAAGTGAAAACTTTTATTTCAATAAGTACAGATGTGTGAATATATTTTTATGTTTCTATAGTTGTAGGCATTTTGGCATATTTGATTCATTAATGAGACTTCTTTTATTACTTATAAGAGTGTGGTTTAAGAATTTTGAGTTGAAAAGTGTTCAACCCATGTCTTTAGGTGATGTAGGCCTTATTAGGCACATAGAGTTTTATTAGGGGTTATAAAAATACATGTCCCTTCATTTTTCCAGTAATAATAAACGTAAATAGTATTTTTTTTTTAGAAATAATTCTTTTTTTTTTCTACTTGTTCTAGAATAAACTAAGAACTTATCTAAAGCAAACCCTTTGTGGCATTTTATCCGCAATCTATATTCTTGAAACAAATTTTCAACGACTCTAGATCATCTTGACTTGATTATTGGTTTTCTTGGGTGGAATTTAATTTGTTCGTGAATTCAAAAAATCTTCTATCCCATGGATTCGCATAAGCTACAGATAAAAGAATTACACAAAAGTAAATTTTCAAATTGAGGTGATTTTATATGATTCGATTGATCTATTTTATGATAAAAGTACTTTTACAATCAGATTTATCATATCATATTACTTTATAGGATTACTTTTGTTTAATCTCGATATGACTAAAATATTTATCATCCATATATCAAAAAGCATGGTTCCAACTCATATTGCCAGAAGCCAAGACTTCAAATGAAATCCATCATAAACAAAAGCATGCAATAGAAGGAGACACACCCATATGAATGCAATTCCTGCACAAGTCATATCTACAGCTATACACAGTTTGACACATTACAAAAGAGCAGCTAACATTAATGACCTGCATAACGAGCCCTATATACCTTGCCTTAAAATTAATAAAAGAATTCATGAAGAAAACCAAAGCAAAACCAATAGATGCAATCAACAACACTTACTTATAGTTCCCCCACCAGACAACAACTGCTCGAGAAAAGAGAGCTCAGAAAAACACCCTAGTTCAACCTGCAATGCACTTGAACCCTTGACATACCCACAACCACGTCACGAACAAAACCGAGCACACAAACAAGTCCAGCGACAACACAACCCAAACATGTTTTCTCCAAAGTTGTTTTGCCTTTTGCCGATCATTTGCGAAGCCCTTTTGAACTGGCAACCAAAAATCCTTGTACACACCATTAACATCATGAGCTCCATCCACCACCTTATAATTCTGGAATGCATCGTCACCTTTAGCATCTCCATTCATCTTCTTCTTCTTCTTCTTCTTCTTCAAGCTTTTGCATGGATTTGAGCCAAGCAGCGTTTTAATGGCCATCTTCATCCCTTTGACCGAGTCTAAGCTCGTGTTCCGACTAACCTTGGGCTCAGTCCCTGGAGAAACATTCACCATACTCAAATTCAACGTCGTTGTTCGGCGAAATATGGAATCGCATTGCCGTTGAAGGCAAAGAGAGTTAATATTATCCAATCCTTTCAAAGCCCCGCCTTCGATAATCTCCTCGAAAGAGCCTTTTAGGTGATTTAGGAACCACAGCCCATCTGCTTGTGCCAAATCCTCACCGAATACAGCAAAATACACAAAAGGGTCTTGGATCAAGAACGTGTAGGTTCGGCTTCTAATGGTATGAAAGAACATGGAGTGGTGAGGGGGAGATTTCTCAATGCATTTTATAGCTAAAGGTTCGAGATCGGGTTCTCTGGTGAATCTGGCGAGTATTGTGGTTCCTCTGGCAATGCAGGTGTAGAGGACGAGGTTCGGATCGCAAACCATTTTTACGGGTACTCGAGGAATCAAATCAACGATTATTATCTAGTGAAATCGAAGAAAAGAACGGAATTCGGGAAATGGGATTGAATTAAATTAGGGTAAATTTGCATTGCAAATATGAACTGCTTCTTAGGATTTGCCTGATCAATCAAAATTGAATTTGTTTCAGTGAAATCCGATTCTAGCGCAAAAGGAAAAATCTTGAAGGATGAATCTTCCTGTCTCAAATAGAAGAGTAGTCCTCTCTCTCTGTCTCGGTCAATTCCAGGGGGGAGTCGTTGAAAAGAAACAGAATAACTGCCTGCCTATGTGGAATGGGAAATGCTATCCTTCCCTTTACAAAGTCTCCCGTTCGGATCCCGTTTTGGGTCCTTTTTTTTTTCAATCTTTTTTACATGATTTTAAAGTAGATATTTTTAAATAATATTATGATTTTTTATATTTTTATATATTTATTTTACATGGTAAAAAAAAACTGAAAAATAAATAAATAAATCCCAAAACGAAATTTAAACAGGAAATTTTCCAAAAGAGTGAGTAGCACTCTCCATGTGAAATTGACCCCTTCATGCATCTTAACATATAATTCTAGGTTTGGCCCAATCTAACATTGATGAATATTTTTTATTTTTTTGAAATAACATTTATGAATAATGATATACATACATCTTTTTATTTTTTGAAATAATAATATATATACATCTCATTTACCACTGATTTATCACTTTTTTTTAATTTTTAGTTTTTTTTTTTAATTTTTCTTTTACTTTATAATTAAAAAAATGATTATTATTAAAATTATATTTTTTTTAATATTTTTTTCTTAATTATTAAGAATGTTAAAAAATTACTTCTAAAAAAATAACAAAAATAAATAAATACACTCTGGGTTGTTCTATATAACCTCTCTAATCTCCGCGCACTACCACTATTTAATTTTTTTTTATTTTTTAATATTTTTATTTTAAATTTATTCTTTTTAAAATAATTTTATTTTTTATTCATATATTAAATATTTAATAAAAATAAAATAAAATAAAATATGATGTATAGAGATTTGTGAATAGTAAAAAGTTGTATAGATTTTTTCATTCTATAATTGGCAATGCTAGGGATCCGTTATGGTGCCCCCACTACATTGCCCACTTAGTATAAATTTGTTTTTTATTTTTATTTTTATTTTTATTTTTTACATCATTTTTTAATATATTTAAATATTATTAAAAAAATAGAATATTATTAAACAATATTTTACTAATGTCAAATAAAAAAAAAACGAACGGGGCAATGCATTGGGGCACCCTAACGGGCCCTAAAGCATTTCCCTTCTATAATAGTATTGGAAGCAAAAAAATATGTGGAGTGGAAGATATATGAGGTGCATGTGGAGTCTTGGATAATTATCTCATTATGATATTGTAATTGGCTTCGTCAAAAGTCAGCCTAGTATAAAATTTGATTTTTTACTTAAAATTCATCTATATTAAATTCTTCAAATTAAATCTTTTGAAATTTTGAGCTATAATACCATCTCATTTTTTTTTCATTTTTGAAGGTCTATTGTTGATAAGTCAAATTATTTGTTTAATATCTTTAATTTTCCACAATTTTTTTCCTCTTTTTTTTCTTATTTTTTAATCTCTTAAAAATATTATTATATTATTATTTTAATAAATCTAATGATAAATTTAATATATAATTATAAATGTGAAGATTTTCAATTAATAAAAAATTAATACTTTTTATCAAATCTTGAAGTTGATTTTGATAAAACATAATCTTACAATTAGAAAAAGTATCTTGGGACTTGATCCCTACATGTCATCCTTGTGTTCTTTTCAAAATTTGAAAAAGACTTATTAAGTTTCGTTTGTATTTGAAAATGAGATAAGTTAAGATGAATTTAATTTATTTTTTAATATTATTATTATTATTTTAGAATTTGAAAAATATATTTTGGAACTTAGAAAATGTGTATAGAAATTTATGTTTTATATAAAAAATTATAAAAATATAATGATGAAATGAAAATGAATTGAAATGAATTTTAATTTTTAAATACAAATGGGACATATGACGGTTTTCTTTTAATTTAGGCAAAGTTATTTTTAAACACGTGACGTGCTTCTCTTTATTAAAAAACAAAAAATGACCATTTCTTTTACAATCCGACTGACCAAGTGTCACTATGCTGCATGCTGCATGTGAGGCGCATTTGTTAAAAGGGCCTTAACCATAAGTTATGTAGAACCAAAACCATAAGTTTTGAGTTTCGTTCTAATAGTCCAGAACAGCTGAAATTTTCCATTCTGATATACTACCCGGTATATTATACCTCCACCTTGCTTTTCGTTCTAAATTTTGATCCACTCTAGTCAATTTTGGACTACATTACGTTCCAAATTGTTTTGATGGAATTTTTGTAATTTCTTTTTATGTATGTATGATGTTTTTGTAGATTTCAAATCTATATATCATTCATGTAATTTTAAAATCTAAAAAAGATTTATATAATTCAATTCTTTTTGTAACTTTAAATGTCCCCTCATTTTTTTTTTCTTTTTTAATCTCATTATTTTCAATAATTTCCTTACTCTTTATTTTTTTCTATATTTTTTTATGTCCCAACTCATATTTTTTATTTTTTTTTAATATTATATGTTGACATCAATATCTCTACCTTTTTTTAATATTAATGTTTTCAATGTTTATTCATTTTAATATACACACAAATACATATAATATGATACATTGATAAATACTTACATATACATGTATTTCTTTTATTAATTATCAATTTATGTATATATATATACATATATATAATATAAAGCTAATCCAGAAACGGTCCACTAGAACTCATCAATACTGAAATATTCCATCCCACTACTTAAATGAAAAATCTTCTATCTCAATATTTAAATTGAAATAATCACCCAAATGGATTTAAAATATCGTTGAAAACCAAAAAAAGGTTAAAGACTCTTTTGCTGGGGGAGTAGGAGTGTAACCAATTTATTTTGGTCCAATTTTAGACAAGATTTAAAAGTAAACTGGTGCATTTTTATTTTTTCAAGAATCGATTTCGTATCAATTATCTCCTAAACCGATATTTCTAGTTTTACTGGTTCTAATCTGATTCGGTCTGATTTTTCAATTTTAATATATTATATAGTCTTTTATAGTATATATTTATAATATAGTATATAATACTATAGTAATAATATATTGTAATATATTATAATATAAAGTGATACTATATTACTTTAACTATTAATACAATAGACTATTGTGATATAAGATTTTAAAATTTCATATTATATTAATTAGTAATTTATCATATAAGACAAACTTATTTTATATATAATTATTTTATAATAAAATATAAAAAGTTAAAATATACATATATATGAACTGGTCCAATCAAATTTTAGAAAAAGAAAAATCAAAACCAGACCGATTTTGACCGATTTTAAGAAAAATAAAACTGATACCAAACCAAACAAAACTCAATATCGGACCAAGCCCACCAATTCTTCCAGCCTGGTCCAATTTACTGGTTTTTTCTTTAATCCCTAGGGGAGAGTTTTGAGGGGAGGGAAAATGAAATTTCTTATGCATTGACTGTTGAGTATGTAAAAAAAAAACTGCAAATACTCTTTGTTCCTCACAAGCCTTATGTATGATAATTTCAATTTGTCAGAAAGTCATTAAACCGCGTATGTAAATAATGACATATATAACTTTTAAGTCCTGAGCAGGGAGGTAATGAAGGAGCTTTTAATCTAGTACTTCCAAAATATATTCAGCTCCCCAAACCCATCTCAAGAGGCCATAGCAGATTGCCTTGTTCCTGTAGAGCAAAAAGTGACTAGTGAAATGGATATGGATCTACAAAAGAATTTCACAGCTGAAGAGGTGGAGGCAGCACAACAGCATATGGCACCAGTAAAATCCCAGGTCCTGATGGATTTGGAACCTGCTTTTATTAAACTTACTGGCACACAGTAGGAGAGAAGGTATGCCAAGCTATCTTAAGTTTTCAAAATGGGGGAACTTAGATCAATGTATTAATCTCAACTTATATTGCTTGAATCTCAAAAGTGAATAATCCATATTAGTGATTTAGACAAATTAGCTTATGTAATGTATTTTAAAAAAATTGTTACTTGTATCAAAAGTGCTAGCAGACAAGTTGAAAAAAGTATTGCCCTCCATTATATCCAACCACCAAAGTGGGCATTGTATCTAGGAGACTCATCATTAACAATGTAACAATTGCTTATAAAACTTTGCACACTATGAAGACAAGAAAGAAATGCAAAGAAAGAAGCATGGCACTCAAATTGGATAAGTCAAAGGCATACGACAAATTGAGTGGAGATTCTTGGAAGAAATTAAGAAGAAACTTGGATTTGAAAATAGTGAATTTCACTTATCATAGAGTGTGTTACCTCAATGACATACTTAATTCTCATTAATGGACAGTCTAGGGAGACCAATAAACCTACGAGAGATATACGGCAAGGGAATTATATATCTCCTTATTTATTTATTCTTTGTGCTAAAGGGTTAAGCTTATTAATTGAAGCTTCCGAAAAAATGAGAGATAAGGGGGTTGTAGTCATAAGAGGTGGAACTAGCATAAACCATCTATTGTTTACAGATGATTGGGACATTGTGTTATACTGAAGGAGTAACAACCAGTGAATGCACAAAGATACAAGGGATCCTGAACAAGTATGAGATGGCAATGTAGCAGCTTCTGAACAAAATAGAAAACCCACCATATTTTTTTAGCTCAATTTTGCAATGAATATTTAAGAACAAATTTTGCAAGTGGCGGGGATTTCAGTTTGTGGTAGTTATGGTTGTTGAAGAACCATAATTCTATGGTTGGTATCATTACGAGGTAGAAGTATTATAAGCAAAAGGAACTGCTAGAAGCAACAAAGTTGGGATCAAGGCCTTCATTAATTTGGAGAAGCTTATACTCGATCTCTAGATCTGGTTAGAGTAGGCATGGCGTGGAGAGTTAATATTGACCGAATATTATTTATTCGAATTATCTTAAATATGTGTTTAATGACGTCGTTAACCTTTTATTAAAATAAATTAAATACTCAGAACTGGATCAGATCGGGTAAAAATGTTGCTTTTGGGGTCGAAAGTTAGGCCGGACGTTTTCAAATCGAAAATATTTCTTTTTTTAGCCCGAAAAGAATTTGGGTTTAGATGAACCGTCCGTCCATTTTGAGAGCATCCTCACCTCGTATCGATATCCCACTCACGAGAGAAACAATGTCACTATTAGGCTGAAAGGATCTGTGCACTAAATTTGTAGTCAATGAATCACATTAACGGATCCTCACAGTCGAATCACTTCTCACAAGCAGCTATATCCCTAGCATTTTTTGTCTGTTAAAAGAGTAATGACTTGATCATTTCTTAAATAGCCAAAAGTTCATACAATCTCTTTAAAAGAAAAAAGGCCCCACCATGAAAAAATATAAAATATATATATATATATATATTTATAAGTAAAATTCACTTTTTTACAAAGGACATTCGCAAGACTTACAATTTTAAACTCGTATGCAAATGCTGCTAGATACAATCATGACCAAACTTCTTTTGAAAAAAAATTAAAATTTACCATCAAAAAATTATTTTTTTTATTTTTTATTTAGGTCCTATATTACTAACTCGTTTTTCAGAAAAAGTATACGGCCCTCCACTATTATAACTGCAAATAGTATTTCCCTTTATAATATCAAACTTGAACCTTGGATGCCTATGTGGAAGGCCGGGCTTTGAGACATTATCACTGATCACCACAAAGAATCCTCCCTCCGCAATACCCCCCCATAGCTGCAGATGATCCGCCCTGCAGAGGGCACTACAGTATTTATTGAAATTTTGAAATTGTCTAAACAATTGATTAGGGGAACATAAATAGAAAACCATAATAGATGTCTTTGACAGATAGAGATGAATAAACTATCTTCCAAAAATCGCACTTCCATAACCAAAAAATGGAACCCACTTACTCGGCTCACCTTTGATTATAGATTCTCTGGAAAGAAGGAAACCGGTTCAATCTTCTATTAACTTCTGGACAGAAACCAAGCTAAAACTCTCAAGCACACAAAAGCCTTCGAGATAAAACATCCCATTCATCTTATACTATGGAAAAAATTGAGTGCATTTTTTATACAACTACTACCTTCTCAACAAAAAGAATGACCAAAATTATTGTAGATATATATATATATATATGTACCACCTTGAAGTGGGGTGGAAAAAAAACGTTTCGCACGTGTAGTTTCCAAGCTGGTATGATAATGAATAGCTCTCATGTAAGACTGGACCAAGGAAAAAAGCTGGAGGTTGGTTTGTTTCTTCTTTTTTCGGGTACCTTTCTTAGTTCTTTCTGCTCTTTTAACCTGAGCTGACATAAGGTGGATCAATGAATGCCCATTCAAACACCTGTTCATATTGAATGGCAGCATTTTCCCATGAGCAGTCCCTCTGCATCCCTCTTCTCATCAATCCCTCCCAAGAAGACTTGTGCTCTCTATAAGTCCGACAAGCAGTTTTTAAAGCCTGCAGATAATCATCCAGTGGAAGTTAAAAGGCTGGTGAGTAAACACCTAAATATAAAGGAAGTAAGAAAAAATAAACAGTCAATTAGCTTACCGCCAACATGCTCTCTTTTGTCAGAGGAGAGAAAGTCCATCTGCAACACATTCCACGACGATGTCATAATTCAGCTTTAGCTTCTATAAAAGCCAATCATTATTCATGAAAAACTCAACGAATTATTATTGATAACAAAATCATAATGAGATCCAGAGGAGCTGATCATCATCCAGAAACTGTTGTATTAATACACTTTGAGGTAGTGAATACTTCCCACAAAAAGTGGTCAAAAGTAAGTCTACCAAAATGGAAAGCTAACCAACATAATCGATAAAGAAGGTTCTCATAGAAATCAGGTTGCTATGTCACAAGGCACAATCACAGCATCTTTGATATTGTAAATCGGCATATACACAGTGATGAATCGTACAATCTTTTTATACACAAATCGCCCTTGGAATTTGGAATGAATCACCACCTTCCTGGTCGTTTGTTTGATTATTTTCTGTCCATGTTAGAAGTGAACTAGAAATGCATGACTTGATTCTGTGCAATAGTTGTAGGCATCTGCAAGATTTATATATGTTCCAATCGCCCAAATAACCAATCCTCAGCTTATTGAATATTAACATATATATTTGAACAAGTGACTTGCTTCAAGGATACAGACCTCACAGTTAGACTTATATCACAGGATAAAGTGCCCAAGACCCATCCGTGTGCTGGTGTCATATATCTCATGAAGTCTTGATTGTGAACTACATTTCCCATTTCTCTCATTGTCAAAAAAAAAAACATTCAGCCAAGAGCTCAAAAGAGCATACATACCCTGTACCTTCACCTTTGCCTTCCTGAGCATATGGATTGAAATTTTTTACAGTATCCTGAGACAAATAGAAGAGGAGGATTGAGTAGAAATAATCCATATAAAAACAACTGCAATCAATTTCTTGGTTGTTTAGACTTACTCTGAGTCCCCCAGTGTCATGAACCACAGGCACAGTTCCATATCTCATTGCATACAATTGATTTAGTCCACAGGGCTCAAACCTTGAGGGCATCAACAGTATGTCACAGCTGATCATTCCAAAACCACAGTGAGTTGGTGCCATCATTTCTTGAAGGAACATATAAACCATGAAAAAGAAATTCTGAAATACCCTGCGGTTATCTTATGAGAAATTGGGACATTAAATCCAACCCAACCCCGGAATTTTTCTTTATAAGCAAACTCTGTTGCTCTCATCCAATCTTCAAACATCAGATCCCCAGAGCCAAGCATAATCTGAAGCATATAGAAAGCAGAAGCAATGTAAAGGGAGCATGACTTCAACTTGTAGACGAATTATTTGAAAAATCTTCACCAAAGATTCACTTACAAATTGTACATCATCTTCCATTATCTCTGGCATTGCCGACCGGATCAAGTCAATGCCTTTCTGGTAGTCCAGTCTCCCAATAAACCCAATCTACAAAGCTCAGTCCAAACAAATAAGAAGGATAATAGAAGTTATGCTATGAAGACTGAGTCTAAGCAAACGTTAACATATTACCATTGGGCTATTAGGCCTAATGGGAAGACCCAGTTCTTTCTGTAAAGCAGTCTTGCATTGAACCTGCATTTTAAATATAGTTGAGGCAAGAGAACAATGCTTTTATGCACTGCCTAATATAAAGCAGAATACTAGGATACCTTCTCAGAAATATTTTCAACAGAATAATGGTAAGGGATATGCTTGTCTGAAGATGGGTCCCATTCAGCGACATCAATCCCATTTGTGATCCCTGGTTAGTATGTAACATTAATTAGTTTGAAAATTTAATTACCAAATTAAATAATTTAAATGGGACGTTACATTCTTCTAATCATCATTTTTTTTTTCCTATTAGCTGACACATTCATGTATATAAGAGAGAAATGATGAAATTGGAAAATCCCTTCAACAAAGATTGAGGCGAGAGTAAAACCGACATTCACATCTTTTCAGGGTTATGTTACAGGCGAGAGTAAAACTCAATATTATGAGATAGGTGATTAGTCGCAACTGGTTTCAACCATGCTGCTTAACCTACATATCTACTCATTTCCAGATATCAAAGTACATCACTCTTTCAATATGAATATTACATATCAAATACAATATTTACTTGCTATATCTCAATAAATGGAATAAAATGTTGACCTGTCCAACTAAATGGTTACTTCCTAGATGTAGCAGACTCAAAAATAAGTTTGATAACTATTTACCTTCAGTCAAAGCTTACAAACGAGAAAAGAAATCTTAAAGATTATATATCATATGATTCAATATGCTGAAGAATAAATGTTTTGGTATTATTGATTGCTTAAGAAGCAAGACCTTGGTTCTCTCTGAGAAATTAATGTATTAGAATTCAAAATTACCGTCAACTGTAAACATGCATGACTTCAGAACAATTGCACAAATTAAGTTGTAATACCCTTCACTAGAGCAATATTAACTACCATTCCAGAAGATAAAGATGAGTTAAGTTGATAACTATTATAATTGATCAAGAGGAAAAAGATGCCCAAAGATTTGAAAAGTCATTCTAGATTCTAAAACTGAGTGTCAAAGAAAAAACCTATTCCCCACATTTACAAAAATAGCCCAGCGTTTACAAAGGATGACATGAAGATAACTAGCCCACACATACCATTAATAACACTCTTTCGATCACTTAGCAACTCATGTAGACCGTATCCACCCTCAGCCGTTGTTATTTCCCAGGAATAGCCCTGCAATTCGAAGGTAATGTTTTAACAGGAAAAGTACCATAACACGATGAGATATGATGTATTTCTCTAAGAGAAATATTGCTATTTTAACACCGTCAATAAAAAACACACCAATCTAAATGCTATTCGATCTTCCTTTTTGTATTAAATTATCTCCAACATAGGGTCCAATAAAATATAGTTTTTAACCCTAAATCCCCAAATATATATTAAAAGCTCATAGATAGGCCATTATTTACTGATCACCACACAATTTCAAATATATCACGAGATGCCTTGCAAGATAAGTATGCTGTGCATTTATAACCTGGCTAACAGTCAATAAACGATCGGCTGTCACAACTGCACCCTTCAGAAGATTGACTGCTTGACCTGGGTCAAGAGCATGTGTCCTTGCCCATGTTGGAAATACCCATTCCAGGGCTCCATACCACTCCAGAGGAAGTCCCAAGTTCTTGTATGTTTCTGCTGATTCCACTCCCTTGTATATGAAACACAATTAGTTTATAATGGTGTTGATTGTAAAAGCCAAAGGACATTTACAAGAAATAAGACATTCCTTATCAATATTAATCTGTAAATAATGATTGAATTGCTTATCACCTCTTCAAGGTGCCTGCCCTTCTAGAAGGTAGACTCAAATGTGGAAAAACTTCATGTATTAATATTCCTTACAGATTCAAAAGCAACAATTACATTTACACCCCATCAAGAGTGAACTCGTCAACATATAGGAATCTCTGGGATAGCCTAGGGGTGTTCCGGAATGTAAACATGATCAAGCTTCCATGTGATCAGAGCAAGCACTTTCATCCGAATAACAAAGTTTAATTTCAGAAGTTCATTTCATCCCAACACAAGGACTAGAAATTTTCTTACAAAAATATACGAGCATTATTATTATTATTATTATTATTTGGCACACTTGTGCCCATTACAGCAAGAAGTAACATACAAACCCATGAATGAATCCAGGAAAAAAGGTTCTACCTGATGTAAAAGGTTGTGGATTACAAGAATACTTCGAGCATCTTTATAGACTCCATATGGTCGATACTTGGCTGCCAATAGTCTGCATTAGATTTTTTTTTTTTTTTGGATAATAAGTCTGCGTTAGAATATTTCAAGAGATCAATCAATCCCATAGCAATTTACACCTCAATAAAGCCTAACCTGTGAAAAGGAAATGAAAAAATAATAACCTACCCAAGTTATCAGCATATGGCAGGTGAAAACTGCTAACATATGGTCCTAATGGATGCACATGTCTGCACTAAACCCGTGTTTCACTTTCCCACTATCCCATACATTATAATTACTTGTCCTCTACCAACTACCTCCCACACAGCAAGGTATCAGGTTCTCCTATTTCTCAAAAGAATGTGTCGGCTTTTCTACTTAAAAGGGCTTTAAAAAGGGTAGACTAATCTATAAAGCTACAACGGAAAAAAGGGCAAAAAACAGAGAGATATATATATTAAAAAATTAAAAATAAATAAACAGAAGAATCTAAATTCTTGAAGAAGAAATCGTGCAAGTATAAGAACATCATTAGTCCTATTCCTACTAGTCAGTAAATAGGAAAATGGGGCAAATAAGAAAGTAAACAATCAGCAAAACATATGCAGCAATTAGCAAAGACCACTTACACTGGCACAAGGCTTGCATGCCAATCATTGGCAAGGAACAGACATTTCTCGCCGTAAGTGAAACCTCCCAATGGAAGCACTAGTGGCGCTTCACATGCTGCATGGCAAAGTAAAGTGAACCGAAACTGTAAACCAAATAAGAAAATATTTTGTCATTATTTGTAGGCAGAGCATATAACTCTATCAACCCAACCTTATAACTAGAGTAAGGGGTAAAATCTACCAACACCTGTGTTATGATGGTATTTAATTGATATCCATTAGGTTCCTAACTTTGAAATCATACTCTTTACCGTACATTTATTCTATTCAACTCCTTGCCACATGGATGCAAGTGATTTATTGAGCAATCTCACCATGCCATATTGACAATAAATTTCAGATTTCTTTCACATCATTTTATAAAAATTACTGCCATAAAAAAATAAATAAAATTAATAAATCAAGCTTATAATATAAAGGGGAAAAATGAGAAGGAAAAAAATTCAGATTTCCTTTCGCATCATTAGAACTATTAATAACATTGGAAAAAAAAAGTCACCCTCATCATATAGAGGGGGGGAAAGAAGAAGAAAAGAAAACCAAGGCATTGGATCATCGTCCACATCCAATTGGAGTGAGTGTCAGCAAGTCAGGGCCAGATACACTGAGTAGATGATATAGGGTATTGTTAAGTTGTCAGTGACATGACATGGGGCTTGAAGCAAGAGGACAACTGGATGAGGTGGACAAGGTGGAGACAGCAAATTTCCTAGTGGGACGGTTTTTCAGGTTAAAGAGAGACCCAACATGGGATCCAACAAGAAAGATACAAATCTGCTTACTGGCTAATCTACTACAAGGGATATATATACCCATCTTAGTTCATGTCGTTCCCTAGTTGCAGAATCATAAGACAAAGGAACTGACATCAGAAACCTTCTCAGTACCTTCAACAACCAAAGTTCATGATAAAATATTGGTTTTATAAAGAAACTCAGTAAACTTTCCTTAGCTTCTAATAAGAAGCGACTAGAAAAAATTAGCCAAGAGTCTCACGTTCTCCATAAAGAACCAGCAGTGTAGTCCTTCTTCAACCTCTACACCCAGTCCCACCCAAACTCTCTCCAGATTACCTACCCCCTCAAGTCCTCCCCACATCCCAAGTCTCCCATCATCTCTTCAATCCCCCTCCACTACCAACTAGATGATATCTGGCCTCTACTCGTGAAGGATGTCCTAAAACCTCTATTTCTCTTCTTTTTTAAATCTATTTTTCATATTACCATAAGCTTTTTAATAATGATGATGATGATAACAAAAATAACAATGACTATGATAATAGAATGATCTAAAGGAAAATTTAAAATTTATTACCCACATGGCATGATATAATTAGTCAAGAAATCACATGCATGAGGGAAGGAATTGATTCTCATATTAAGCACCATAGATGTATGATTTGAAAAATTCAAACTCCAAGGGATCTTGATAAGATACCATCAAAGCCATCCAGGGTTCTAATGTATTTATCCTAATAGAAAACATACCTGATTATCACCAAAAGCTCCACGAGTATCCCCATAGAGAGTTCCAGGTCTCTGGTATGAAGGGTGGTCAACAAATACCTAAAAGGACAAGGGAAAGAGCTCTTTAGTATCATAAACATGGTCCCAGGATCAAGTAATAGTGACAATGAATGGGAGTTAATAGTCTCACATAACAAATAAGGTACTTCTTTAGTTCACGCATGTAGATGATTCAAACACCTCAGAGCTTAATATATAAACCAGAAGCCTATAGAATTCATACCCAATCAACACCATCCCTATACTCATGGAAGAAGCCAACTTCTTGCACCCCTTCAAAGCAATATAATTTAATGCGGCTACCCAAATCAACAGCACTAGCAAAGTTGTTATCTGCAGTAGAAGCAATCAGATATCTAGGAGAGACAACCATAACACGGTGTCCTCGAGCGGCTAATGCTATAGGCAAAGAACCACAAACATCTCCCAAGCCCCCTGTCTTTGAATATGGTGCTGCTTCAGCAGTAACGAAAATAATATTGTAGGTTACTCTTGTCTGGGCCTTCCCTTCTCCTTCCATCTCCTCAGCTTCTTCCAATTTATTAATATTTATGTCTTTGACAGAGTTGACTTCATTGACTTCAACTTCACCTGCAGTTCAAGAATATAAGATTTGCAGTAAGCTTTTATCCATCTTGATAATCAGATTGATTCAAAGTTGATGAATATAGGATAGGGAGTTATCTAAAATTCACAATTCAATATATAGCATTACAAATTAAATTAATATTATAATTCTTGAAAGGCCGATGACAATGGCAAAATAAGCACAACAATCACCAAGGACAGTCATAATGGGTTCGTATAAAGTGTGCATTACTTTGATAATGAAAAAATGAAAGAATCTGAGCTTCAGATGACATGTAATCTGAGCATTGAATAAAGCACATTATATTAAAGTATAAGTTTAAGTCTAAATTTTCTTCAAGACCCATCAATAAATTAAGGACAAACACCAATGCCCTTTCGTCCTTTTTAGAAAGCAAAGCTCTAATTTCTCTCTAGAAAAGCCAAAACCTATTGATAGTCTTCGCCAGAGAGGAGGGTGAGAGTTACGACTCCACCCTTCTCTTCATTTCCTTCTCTTTTACCTTTCATTTCCGCTATCTATGTGTGAATATACTTTTCCGGTAGTGTTTTTTTCTCTTCCTTCCACCAGTTCGGTTTTTCTCAAATATACTGCACTCCAGCCACCATCGGTTGACATGCCCCACCACGCCACTCTACAGATGCCGATCTACTACGATGACACGGAATCGGCCAAAACTGTCAGCACGCAGCTTGTTTCCGCACGTGGGCTTCACATGCCGCCGCACTTTGACAACTCCGCCGATTACACACGTCGTACCAACGGGTTCCCCACCTTCTAATCTTTCATATCAGCCCCACCTCACCTCCAAACTGGTGTGTGGTCTGCACGTACCACTACAAATGCACAAGACGATTGTTGCTCCACCACAGATCTATCCATTCAACATCGAGCTCTTTACCATGTTATTGATTTTCCTAACCAAATGATCTTGAAAAAGAGAGTACAGATCTCTCCAAAAAATATCTCAAACAAATTGTAGTGCACCCACAACTTACATTACTTCCAACAGTGGCTTACCAAAAAATCATCTCTTAAAACGAAACCCTCTTTGTAAGACATGGATAGGGACCAAGAAATTGGTCCCAAAAAACCCATTTTATTTTTATTCTTCACTACTTTTGCAATGTGGTTATTGTACTGGGATATTTGTTGGGGAACCCCACCCCCTCATCATGTATCATTTTTTCCGCTTTGAATGAAATTTGCTTGCTTAGAAAAAAAAAAAAAAAACTTTTTTATTATAAGTAAACTTGTAGTATTAATGAAAGAATAGGCAAAATGCCAGTTATAAAGACTATATGCCCTATTAAGTAGGAGCATTAGAAACAAAGAAATCATGCATGTCCATACAGTTAAAATCCACAGCAATGGACCAAGTACATAGAATTCTAAAAAATAAAGTTTTAAGCTCCTCCGTCGATCTTTGTCCTCGAAAGTCCGCTCGTTGCGCTCCTGCGACAGACACCACATTATGCAAATAGGGATCATCTTCCAAACTGTTTTGATTTGTCGTTTGCCTCGAATTGACGTCTAACACGCCACAACAAACTCCGACAGTAACCAAGCAATATCCAATCTACCAAAAACTTCATACCATAGAATCTTAGCTATCTCGCAATGTAATAGAAGATGGTTGACCGTCTTCCCTCCTCTATGACACATGCAACACCAGTTGGTTATGATAACCTGTCTTTTCCTCAAATTGTTCGTGGTGAGGATCTTAGCTAAAGCACTTATCCACACAAAGAAAGCCGTTTTGGGGGGTGCCTTATGATGCCAAAGCTTCCTCCAGGAGAACTGAAAATCGGTTCCTTGTATGAGAGCCTTATAAAAGGTACGCACACTAAACAATCATTTTCCTGCCAGTATCCACCACAAACCATCTTCATGTTGCAAAGTTGGTCTAAATAGGTAAATGAGGCTAAGGAAGTCAACAAAGGTATTCAATTCCCAATCCTAACAGGCCGATTGAAATTCACATTCCAATGAATCCGCCCACCCATGAATCCATAGCCTCCGCCACAGTTGTATCTTGGTCGCTTGCAATCTGATAGAGTAAAGGAAATAAATCTAGAAGAGCCCCATTCCCATATCAGTTGTCCTTCCAGAATTTAGTCTTGGTTCCTGCCCCCACCTATAATCTTGTGTGTTGTTGCAAGACTCCCCACCCAATTCTTATGTTTTTCCACAACCCTACTCCATAGGCCCCCCTAGCTTCACTAGAACACCAACCCCCCAAATACTCTCATATTTACTTTCTATCACTTGTTTCCATAAGGTTTATGGTTCCATATGATATCTTCATAACCACTTACCAAGTAATGCCCGATTGAACATCCTCAAATTTCAAAGACCTAACCCACCATTCAAGATAGGGCGACAAACCATCTCCCACTTGATAAGATGATAGTTGAATTCCTCCCTCAAACCACCCCAAAATCACGTTGTATCTTCTCAATGCGAGCCGCCACGCTAGCCGATATATAGGGAAAAGAGATAAAAAGTATGTGGGAAGATTCGATAGGGTGCTCTTGATCAAAGTGATGTGGCCCCTTTTAGAAAGATACATCATCTTCCACCCAACTAATTTCCTCTCCATTTTTTCAATCACCGTGTCCCCAATAGCGGGCACTCTCGATGCTCTCCCCAGCAGAAGTCCCAAATAAGTCATAAGTAAGGAGGCAATCTTGCACCCCAAGTCTCCTGCCAACACTTGGATGTTATGAACCTCTCCAACCGGCAGCATCTCAAATTTAGCAAAATTCACGTCTAGGCCAGAAACTACTTCAAAGTAGCGTAGCAGGGCCTTCAGAGCTCACACCTTTTCTTAATCAGCTTTACCCATAATAAGACTATCATCTGCAAACAACAAATGAGAGATATTAGTAATGCTTCCACCAAGTGTGCCAATTGGAAAACCCCTTATAAAATCGTTATCCACTAAGGTTGACACCATTCTACTCAGCGCTTCCATAACAATAATGAAAAGTAAAAAGGATAATGGATCCCCTTGCCTCAAGCCGCAAAAACTCTGAAAGAAGCCCTCTAGGCAACTATTGATCAACATTGAGAATCTAACCGTAGAAATGCACCAGTAAATCCAACTCCTCCACATTTCCCAAACTCACACCTACCAAGCAAATACATAAGGAAGTCCTAATTGACATGGACATACGCCTTTTCCATATCTAATTTGCACAAAATTCCTGTGAGGCCATTCTTCAGTCTACTATCCAAGCATTCATTAGTGATGAGAACCGCATCAAGGATTTACCTACCTTTCACAAATGCATTTTAGGGCTTGGTGATAAGCTTTCCAACACCTCACTAAGACGGTTTTCGAGCACTTTAGCCATGATCTTGTAGACTCCACTAACTAGACTGATAGGCCGAAAATCCGTAATTTCTATAGCCCTGCCTTTTTGGGAATGAAGGCGAGAAAGGTATTATTGAGCCTTTCCTCGAATTTCCCAACCATGGATAACTCTTGGAAAACCTTCATATAGTCATCTTTAATCATTCCCCAACAATTTTGAAAAAAGCCCAAGAGATCACCCCTCTTGGATACATTCCAACACTTGAAGATCCCTCCATTTTCTATCCTTATTCTCCCAAATGTTCCCGAAAGACTGAGTATTCCACTCCTTTAAGTCTCTTTTTAGGGCTTTGAGCTTGTTTGCAAAAAAGAAGCTACGAGTCCCCAAGAATTGGTAGGAGGACCACCACTGATTAACCATATCCTCAAAGCCTTAAGTCTTCAACCACATATTCTTGAACTTAAAGTAGTAGCGTCCATTACTGAGTCCCCCACAATCGAGCATAATTGGCCAATGATCCGACACTAAGCGTACCAAACACTTTTGCCAGACATCCGGGAAATAACTTTCCCACTTAGGGGGAACCAAAAAACAATCCATCCTAGACCACGTATGATTGTTCGCTCAGGTTGCGAGGCCCCCAGCAAGCGGTAGATCCACCAAGTTCAAGTCAAAGATACCTTCCAAGAACTCTACACTTGCTAGTCTCACTCTTCTATTCCCAAAATGTTCACTCAAGAATCTAACAACATTGAAATCACCCCCAATGCACTATGGAATGTTCCACCAGCTGTGCATCCCTGCTAATTCATCCCAAAGTAATCTTTTGTCCGCATCTACATTTGGCCCATAAACACCTGCAAAAGCCCATACAAAATTATCCGAAAATGCATTTAAAAGAGCATGCTACCAAATACCATCCCACAGTCTTCTAATTTCTCCACCACCCGTCTATCCCACAAAACTACAACTCCACCCGAAGCCCCTAAAGAAGCCATCAACGTCCAGTCCACGTGATTGTCACCCATTCACACAATACTCCTATTGATCATTTTCAACTTTGTCTCCTGTAAACACACAATGTCCGCTTTCCATTCCCGCAACAAATGTTGAATTCAAATACGCTTATTAATTTCATTTAGTTCCCAGACATTCCAAAACACAATTTTGGTTTCATTGGAGAACGGTCGGCCCCTTCCCTTTTATCCTTCCTTTGCTTGAGCTGCCCTCATTCATCGACCACATCAATATTTTAAATTCCCGATTTTGTTTCACGCCCCTATTTCTTTTTTCTTTATGTCCCGTTTCAAGAGTCGTTAGCCAAGCCATGAATTGTTCTTCTTACCCTTCGCATTCAATTCCCAAGTAATTTTGCATCCCTCTAACCTTATTCAATACCTAGTCAGACCCTTGATCTAGAAAAAGCAACTCAATGGGACCAGATTCCCCCTCCTATTATTCTAGAACTCCTGAAAGTCGTCTAATCATTGCTGCCCATACATCTCTAACACAAGTAATTTGTCCCCCACCGAGTGCATTAGATCATCTGATTCTTCATTCGTCTCTGTAGCCTCGAAAAACTCGTAGGGGTGGACAGACAAGTTTACCGGAGACAACCCATCCCCAACAAGCCCTGCTGCACATTCTAGGTCTCCCGCGAGGGGTTATGAAGCTCAACGATTGTGTTTTGCTCGGATTGGTCCTCGTCAACTATCACCTCCACCACCACTGGCATTGTCTGAGACTCCCCAGCCGACGTCTCCTTCGCCGACAAGCTATCCGGCACGAATCCGATGCCTTGAAGGTCCTTGTGTAAAAAGTTAGGGCATGCAATGCCCATCTGCATGTTGGGTTGGGTCGAGTCAATTATAGCCCAGACCCTCTCAAGATTTGCCGGGCCCAATTCTGGGCCAAGCTCCAAGCGCTGAGCTGAGCCAGCACCAACCCCAAATGACAACCTAGCACGATCTCCGTTATTCGCCACATTCTAGGCCCATGGTTTGAAAGCCCACCCACAGACCTCCACACAGCCTTCCCTTTCTTTTCTCCTTGGGTTTTATAATGGGCTTTATAAGTTGGCCTATTTCTAACCCCCGCAATTGGAGCCTGGCCTGTGTTGTTTGTGCTGTGCAAAAAGACCAGACTACCCCTCTGATCATCTTCTACCTTAAACTAACCGACAAACCTCATAACAACAGTCATATCACATTGCAGATGCCTCATCTTTCCTTGCATCTCCAAAAGTAGCTTTCGGACTTCCCAAGCCTCCTGACAAGTCGTAGACCTCTTCTGGTCATTGCCCAACGCATGGAATGAAGTATCCGTTGGCTCCCAACAATTACTCACCAGTTTGAAGCATTTGCATTCTTAAGCACGGCAACAATGATTCACGGCAGCACAGCTCTTGTCGAGATGAACTCCAGTCTCCAAAGCCTCCTTATACGACCGTTGGTTTGGGTTCCTTTTTCCGGAGCTCACCCCTACCCTTAGCCACAAAACTACTCTGTTTTGAAGTGCCACGTTTCTCCATTAACAAAGTCCTGATCTTTCTCCAGCCCAACCCTTCTCCCTCTCAAGGAAGCATAAGACGTTTCTTCTTCCCCTGATTATATTCAAATACCTCGACAAAAGAACCCCATTTATTCGAGCGACGTTGTGCTATAAAACTCTAAAATCCGTTTCTGGTAGTTGAGTACAACTCCTTCTCGCCTTTTGTACTCTCATCCAGAACCTTGCCCAGCCAAGATGCAGCCAATGGACCCCACAGAATAGAATATTCTGTCTTCCATCCCCTCTCTGTTACCCTCAAAATTCCACCCTCCTGTTCAAAGATGAACAGCTTAGCTTCGATCTCCACCTCAGTGTTATGTCCCATCATGCTCACCACAAGCTACTCCATCGTTAGCATATCATACAACAATGGAGGCTAAGAAGAAAAGGACCTCAAGCGTACAGAGGAAAATCGCAATCGTACAGAGAGAAAAAGAGAGAGAGAGTCAAAACAAGAGCATTACCCCTCAGTTGGTTAGAAAGAAAGGAAAAAAAACTAATAATCTAGGATTGCTTATCACAATCATTACATCTTCCAAGATTAACCATTATTTATCTTCCATTAGCCTGCATATGTTTCAACATAACAGGGGGAAGAAAATGATTTTTGTCAAAACCACTTTATGGAAAAATCAGTTATTTTCCGTTGTTTGGTGAAACCATATTTCCCATTGTTTGGTGGTTGGGAAGGGGAGAAGAGAGCTTTTGATGAAAACCCTTACACTCCTAAATTTTCAATTGACCAACTATAATCTTTTCCTTTCACTCATATGACCGCCAAACACATGAAAATCAACTCTTTCAGCTGAAAGAAACAAAGCCTTGTGGGAAACATTTTTAATTGTGCAATAATTAATTAAAGGTTTTGGTATGATAACATGAAGGGAGGTAGTAAAATACAATTAAAGGTAGAATTTACATAAATATATCAGGCAAATTATAGTCAATACAATAGTCCAGCATGTACTTTTGAACCAGATATGGAGCCAGATTCAGATGGTGGTGTTACTAAGGTGGATGCCACATTGATTTGCAAGTAAAGTAATCACGGGTTCATATGGACCTGGAAAGGCCAAAGTAGAGCCACCCCCAGGAAAATTCAATAGTCAATGAACAATCTGAGCTTCAGACGACATGTAGCCCGAGCGTTGAATCAAGCACATTATATTCAATTATAAGTTCAAGTCTAAAATTTTTTCAAGATCCATCAATTAAATACCAGACTCTTGTAAACATTCTAGCTTTCAGAATTAGTTTGAAATTTTCACCTAATTGATTGCCACCTCAATATCTCTTTCCCATATGGCTAGGATCTTCTCAAAAGGCTAAACTTTGGCATGCAACAAAAATCTACAAGTACAAAGTGTTTATAAGAGATCCCGATCAGGGGATCAACATCTCTTATCATGTTACAGGTTCAGAAAGAGAGAGAGAGCTGATAAGATTCTCCAAGTTGCTTGCTCCGTCTAATAAGCGCCAAGGTTGTATTAGATGTGTAGGTATTAGCATTATTAAATTATTCAATCTGCTATATACTTTTAATAAATTTGTGATCTCAAACACAAAACAATAACCAAAAAAATTAAAGAAGAAGAAAGAGAAAAAGGAAATAGTTAAAACCCTTTAATTATAGAGGTCTCCTATTAATCTTACACCATCTAGTAATTAGATAATTAGAATTGCTCTTTGGGTGTTATTAGAAATGGTTAAACCCAGGGGCGGACCTACTTGAGAGGTTAGGGGGCTACACCCCCCCCCCCCCAAAAAAAAATCTTCAAAACATCCATATATAATATATAAGTATATATATTTACATATATATAATATTAAATTACCCCTCAAATTATAAAAATAAATAAAAATTGCCCTCCAAATTTTTATTAAAATTATTCTCCCAAATGTCAATACACATATAATTTTATTCTAACTTTTAATTTTATTGAATATAAATTTCAACTCACTTAGTTTTATAATTACTTTCACAGTCTAATTCTAAAAAAAATATGATTATAAATTTATATGATTGTCAAAATTGATTAAGTATATTTACTTATATAGTTTTACTCTAACTTGATTGTATTATTATGAGATATAATTTGTTAAAAATTTAATATCGACATATCAGTAGTTATTAGAAATTTTTTATATTTATTCTTAATCTATAATTTTTTTAAAATCAAAAAATAATATAAGCAAATAAAAAAATTAATTTTTTTTTAAAAGACATAGATAATTTGCAGAATAATATGTTTAAAGAGTTTGACAATGAAAAAATGTGATACTTCTATCATGTCCTTTTAAAATTTATATATAGCAGACATTTTAATGGTAGGCTCCCAAATATAAAATCTTGGTTCCGCCCTTATTAAACCCATCCTAAAAAAATTATATTCTGTGTTATTATAAAGTGTTATTGATAATCATCAAACGATCGATGAAAAAATTTAAAAATCATAGAAGTTGAAAACTGATCGACAATTGAAAATAAACACGGATTCCAAAATGAAAAACTATAACAGCTGTAAATATAGTATTCACAAGATATTATAATGATATATGCGGTATACCAGGTTGAGGAATCAAGTGAAACCCAATAACAGAGCCAGAGTCATCCCTCTCCGTGTCCAGAATGACACCCTTTTCCTGTTTTTCCTCTTCGACAGCATCTTGCGAACCGCCAATCCCACCACCAGAAACTGATGTAAGCCTCAAACACCCACTTCTACTTCTGCTCCTCCACAAAGAAGCAAACCCCAATTGCTCAATCACTCTGAAGTTATTAAATTTAGCTTGTAATGGATTTGAGAAGGATTTGCATGAAGAAACTTTGGTGGTCATCTGAACAGACTCCATGAAGGTGTGAGAACGACAAGTCCAATGGAGTACGAAAGGAATCGTCAATGGCATTAGAAAAAGCAAAGAAAATCTAGCAAACGCAGGGGGGAGAGAGAGAGAGAGAGATGTGACAAAAGTAGACAAAAGAAAATAGTACTCGTACACCTGTTGAGATGGGGCCGAGAGAGACTGAGAGAGTGTGTGGTTTGCGAAATCAGATCCAGAAACCGCGAAAGTCGAAAATTTCCACCGTGAAATTTCCTCCGTCTGTAAGAAACGCAATCACTAAACAAATATCGCCACGTCACCATTATCATCGACATATGGCTGCTTTGTGTGACGTGGCACAATCAGGACCGTGCTCGTAATGATGAAAAAGGTTCGTTGTTTGATAGTTGAAGCTTGGGGACTAACTTCCATATTTTTAGAGAGCATTTTGCGGCTTTGCCTTCCCAAAGTTCCCAAAGTGAAATGAGAAATCACATGATACCTGGGGGTGTCTGACTTTCTCATTTATGAAGTTAAGAACCTGACAAAATTAAATTATTTTTATCATAAAATTATCCATAATTCAAAACATAATTATATAAAAAAATTATAGTTGGAGGCGGATTTATATGTATAATATAATTCAAAAGGAAACACATGCGAGAATTAATTCTTCTATTTTTTTTTTTATTGAATATGATGTAATTTGTACAACAATATATAAAAGAGAATTTAAAATTGATGTCTATATTTACGTGAACAATTAAATTTAAAAGATTTTAGCTATACAATCTTATCATAACAGGAACGGGGAATCGAATCTTCCTTATTTGATAGGTTCTTGATTTGTTGTTGAGATTTTACCAAATTTGCTGCTATGATTTTGGTTATTACTATTGCTACATATTTCGACATTCTAATCTTCAATATCTTTAACCTTTAATTTTGTTATACTGGCTTAATTCTCCATACGCCCTCTCGATCTGAATGGTAGTTCACAGACATGTAGATTGTGTCGTACATGTTTGAACTTTAATGAAGGTAACGACTTGGTAAATGCATCTGTTAACTGATCTCGACTTGAAATAAAATGAATCACCAATTGTTTATTGAGCACTTGGTCTCTTACGAAATGAAAATCAATTTCTATATGCTTCGTTCTTATATGAAACACAATATTTGATGTGAGGTAAGTGGCTCCAATATTATCACACTAAAGAACCGGTGGTTGTTTTTAAGGAAGACCAAGCTCAAATAGAAAAGATTTTATCCAAGTGAGCTCTGCTACTGTATTTGTTAGTGTCTTGTATTCAACCTAGGTACTGCTTCTAGTAACTATGGGCTGCTACTTGCAATTCCAAAAGATTAAATTGGAGCCCATATAGACATAACAAACATCAATCGAGTGTCAGTCATCTCTATCAGCAGCCCAATAAGAATCTAAGTAAACTTGCAATCTTATATCAACAGCTTTGATTATGTATAAACCAATAGACACCGAGTGTTTAAGATAGCGTAATATGAGCTTGACTGCCATCCAATGTATATCAAGAGGTCGATGCATAAATTTACTAACTTTGTGTACCACAAAAGCTAAACCAGGCCTTGTAAAGGATAGGTATTGCATGCTACCTAAGATGCATCAGTAGAAACTTATATCTTCAAAAAGATGTCCATCGTTGGAAGTAAACTGACAACTAGAGACCCTGGGACTTGTGCAAGGCTTGGTTTTGTCTATGTTGCTTCGTTTGAGTAAATCAATAATATACTTGCATTAAGTAAGGTAAATTCCATCTGGACACCAAAGTGTCTCAACACCAAGAAAGAAAGAAATTTAGTGCACCCAAGTCTTTGGCAACAAAAGTATCTTTCAAGAAGTTAATAACACGAGTGATTGCATCTGAAGTTAAGCCCGTTATCAAAATATCATCCACATATATAAGTATGTAAATAATAATAGTTGATTTTCGAAAAATAAATAAAAAAGAATCAACTTTACTTTCATGAAAACTAAAAGACTTGAGTTTATAGAGAGCTTTGAGAATCATACTCTTGGGGCTTGTCGCAATCCATAAAGTGACTTATGTAATTTACACATATGATTTAGATATTGTAGATGAATATACCTTTGGAGTTGTGACATGAACACATCTTCTTGTAACTCACCATGCAATAATGCATTTTGTACATCCAATTACTTTATAGGCCAATTATAAGACACAGGCAAGAGAAAGCACTAACCGAACAATGGTATGTTCGATGACTGGACTGAATGTATTTGAAAAATCGACTCATTGTTGGTGGAGTCCTTTGGCTACCAGTCGTGATTTATAACATCCAATGGTCTCATCCGCCTTCTTCTATATTTTAAACACCCAACGACAACCCACAACGTTGGTGTTATTTGATGGTGACACCAAAGACCAAGTTCCATTTTGTAGCAGGACAGTAAATTCTTTATTCATAGCATCTTGCCAGTGGGCAAATTTGGAGGCCTTGGTGCAAGATGTTGGCTCCGTTGCTAGAAGTGTAATTTCTGCTATCAAAGCTCTCGGTATAGGGTACCAAATGCAACCATCAGATTGTTGCCAAGGCTTATATATATGATTCTTTGATATGGTGATCATGGAATGAATGGAATGAGTATTTTTAGGATCAAGCTGTTTATTGTTGTGTGAGGCATCATCAGAAACGAGTGCATTGGTTGATGGCTGGGTAGATGTCCCATGACTTGTTCCTGCATAAATAGAGCATAATGGTGCATATTCGATTCTTGTGGGAATTGAATTAGGCATCAAATCTTTGAAACTCGTTGGGGAATAATTAATTGGCAAGGGAAGCATGAAAGAGTTGGAAGTTTGATGGCAGGGCTTTTGATTTAATTTTTGAAAGTTCATGGGAAAAGATTTTCATCGAAAATAATGTTTTGAGACATAGATCTTACTAGCAGAGAGATCAAGACACTTGTACTCTTGATGACAAAGACTATAGCCAATGAAAATGCATGTTTTTGAACCGAAGTTGACTTTATTTTGATTGTAAGACCTCAAGTTAGGCCAATATGCACATTCAAACACATGCATAAATGAGTAATCTGAAGCACGATTATACATCATCTCAAATGGTGATTTTTGGTTAACATGTGTTGGAAGCCTATTTATCACATAAGTTACAATTTGAAAGGCATCTTCCTAATATATCATTGGGAAATTTGAATGTGCCAACATGCTTAAACCAACTTCGACAATGTGTTAATATTTTCTCTCAATAGAACCGTTTTGTTGATGCATATGTGGATAAGCTAGGTGATGGTTAATATCAATGTTTTTTAAATATGTGTTTAACCGTCTATATACGCCACCCCAATCGAATTGGATGGCTTTTGTTTTCCTTTCAAAATATTTTTCAACATATTTTTGGAAATTAAGAAAAACTTATTCCACATCTGAGTTGAGTTTAAGCGAAAATAACCAAATAAACTTGTAATAATCACCTAGAAAATTCACATAATATTTAGCACCAATGGTGGAAGCAACGAAAGTATGTCCTTATACATTAGTAAAAATTAAATTCAAATGTTTTGAAGAAACAAACGTAGATATCTTAAAATGTAAATTATGACTTTTACCCATTTGACAATTAGGGTATACAATGTGCAATTTATTTTTCTCTACTGAAAAGTTAAAAATGGAGAGGACTTTCTGGACAATAGGACTAGAAGCATGGCCAAGTTTACTATACCAATTATAAAATGTGTTGCCCAGATGACTAACACAAGAGGGGGGGTGAATTGGGTTATATTAAAAAATTAATACTTATAAACTAAATATACAATATAAAATATAACCAAAATATAAAGCAGTAGGAAATATAAAGAGTAGGGTAAGAGAAAGCAAACTCAGTATTTTTACGAGGTTCAGCCCCACTGCCTACGTCCTCGCCTCAAGCTACCCCTTGAGGATTCCCAAATCCACTATTCAATCTCCTTTAGGTGGAGATAGAAACCTATTACACCTTTGAGCAGCACCGCTCCAAAGATTCCGTGTAGAACACCCTCTACACTTCCAATCACCTCACACTTGGTGATTCAACTATTCCCTGTGTAGAACACCTTCTACACACACAAGGGTTATACACACCCTCTTACTTCCAATCACCTCACACTTGGTGATTTAACTATTCCCCGTGTAGAACACCTTCTACACACACAAGGGTTATACACACCCTCTTACTGATACAAGAATTGATAGTGGGTAGGCTATCAGAAAACACTCCTCAATGAGTGAAATAAGAACAATACAGCACAAACTATATCTCTCTCAACAAGAACAAGAATTAAGGCTCAAAACTTTAGAAAAGAGAGAATGAGAGTTTTGAAAAAATGATGCAAAATTTAGCAATAGATGTGTAAGCTCTTGTTGTGAATTTTGCAAAACTCAAGTGAGCTATTTATAGGCAAATGATTCTTCAATTTCAAATTTGAAAAGATTCCCATGTCAAATAAGAGCACTATTTACTTTTCAAAAAATTCAAATAAAAACATTTCTTTTTGCATTTGTCAAAGACAACTCCATTCATTTTTCAAAGAAATCAAACCTAATCTTTTGCTTTTCATACAAGACAAAATGAGCATGATTTATTTTTCAAACCAAATCATCTTCTTTTTGCATATGTCAAAAAAACACACAACCACCCTTTAAGATTTTCAAACAAATCATCTATTTTTTATATTTGTCAAAAAAAAACACACAACCACCCTTTAAGATTCTCAAACAAAATCATCTACCTTTTGCATTAGTCAAAAAAACACACCACCTCCCTTCAAGACTTTCAAACAAAATATGCACATGTCAAATATGATAATCAATCATCTTATAAAATCAAGTTTTTATAAAAAAAATATAATTTTCGAAATTATTTTGTTTGATGGTGTTATGCACATGTGAAAAACATAATTTTCAAAACTAAGACATTTAAAAATGTCTTGCATATGTGGAAAAAGTAATTTGATGTTTTATGAGAAAAAAGAGTAATTTGGAGCCTTAATCCAATTTCTAATTTTATCAAGAGATGTACAAAAATAATCTATGAGCTTCATTTGTAGACTTGATATCTTTCTTGCTCATGCTTGATTTCTTGATGTGTTTAGCTCCCTTCATGCATAGACAACTTGAGCTTGAGTTTTCAATATTATTTGTTATCATCAAAATTTATACGTAAATACGAGACTTGAAACCTTGGGTTCAACAATCTCCCCCTTTTTGATGATGACAAATACTTAGTAGAAATCTGCGACCTGCAGTAATACTTAAGCTCCCCCTGAAAATATGCGTTAGTATTTCAAGAAAAATATAAACATGATTCTAGCATATATAACAGGGTAGTATAATACTAGTATAAGACTTCTCCCCCTTTTGGCATCATTAAAAAGGAATCATAATTAGATCAATAAGATATATTCCTGCAATAACCAATAGACAAATAAAACGCTGCGTTAGTAGAGACTGTAGAAATTAGAACCACCCGTGTCCGACAAAAGTTGCAAACGTTGAAACCGAATTTTATCATCTCGGTGCGGAAGAAGATTTAAATCTGCTTGATGTTATTGACGAATTAGATGTTTCGGAGATTTGAAGATGAATAATTAAAATTATTCGTGTCCGACAAAGACAGCAAAAGCTGCAGGCCTAGCTTTGGCAATGCGGTGCGGAGCCATGCATGTCCGACAAAACCTGCAAATGTTGGAAGTCTAACTCTGGCAATTCGGTGCGGAGCCACGCGTATCTGACAAAACCTGTAAAGGTTGGAGGCTTAGCTCTAGCAGTCGGCGCGAAAGCAGATCAATCGCCTGATGTTGTTGACAAACGGGTTTGAAGGCTCTGAGTTTCTATAAAAAAAATCATTTTCACCAATCGAATACCAAAAAAAAACATTGCTTCTTGACCTAAGTTCTGTTTCTCCATAACGATAGAATGGCCGAACAATTCTCTTCCACTAATGTTCTAGACTTGAATCAGGAACCCTTGACGCATCAACCATCAATCTTCTCTCCTAAGGCCGTCAATGCCATGATAGGAGCAGAGAACCGTTTTTCTAGTAAGAAAACTTTTGACAATGTGTGTCCAGCATATCTTATATTTCTTTTGACTAATAAGATTTGAAGAGACAATAGTTTGTCTTGTTCTTTATGCTATCTCTATAAAATCAGTTTTAAAGTTCATCCGATTTGCATCAAATCTTATTCTCATCTCTATAACTCATCTGCATTCCTTCAATATTCTCGCTTTAAGTTTTCAATTCTTTTCTCAATGGCTTATTCTTCTAACATTCCTCTAGATGCATCCATGAGGTATTCTACATCTCAATCTCATGTCCTTTCTGCAGCTACCATTGGCGCCATGTTGCAGCAAGAGAACAACAGTTTGGCTAATAAGCCAGACTCTGATACTATCTACGACTTGGTGAGTCTCGGGACTCGCTACTCATCCTCTATTGTCGCTTTTTCCCAGCGGCTACAAGTCAAAAATCATGAGGTTGAAAAGCTTAAAGAACAAATTGTTGTACTTCAACGAATTGTTCAAGAGTCTCACACAAGGGAAGGAATCCTTCGGCAGAAGAATAAAAAGTTGAAATCTCTATTGGATTCTTCATTCCGCTTGCCAGTTCCCATGGATAGGGATGGCATGATATTGTATGAAGAGAATGAGCGTCTCAAACATGAGGCTAAGAACCTCAAGTTTATGTAAAAGTATTTAAAAAAAATATCTCTCTATTTTTATGAACTCTGATCTATCTTTCAAGAGATATTCATAACATGCATCATACCTATTTCTCTTCTAATCATAAATAATCTATCTTCTGGTAAGGGTTTTGTGAATATATTTGCTAACTGATCGTGTGTGTTTGTGAACTCCAGTACTATATCGCCTTTTCTGCACATGATCTCAAAAAAATGATATCTTATTTCAAAGAACCAGTATAATCGGTACCTGAATAACTAATAAGATCGAAATAATGTGTTTAGGATACCATAACTCTAACTCAATGGTATTGGCAAAATATCTAAAAATCCGCTTGACTGCAATCAAATGAGATTATTTTGGAAATGATTGAAAACGTGCACATAAACATAAACATACACTAAACATAATATCTGGTCTACCGGTTGTCAAATATAATAAGCTATCAATCATACCTCGATATACCTTCGAATCAACTAGTTTACCGGATTCATCTTTATCAAGTTTAGTGGATGAGCTCATTGGTGTTCCAGTTTCCTTAGCACCTTCCATCCCAAACTTCTTCAGCAATTTTTTAATATATTTTGATTGATGAATGTCCGACTTTTTGCTTGCTTAATTTGCAATCCGAGAAAGAATGTAAACTCTCCCATCATGCTCATTTCAAATTCTTCCTGCATAGTCTTAGCAAAAACTTGGCACATATTTTCATTAGTAGCACCGAATATTATATCATCAACATAAATTTGAATCAAAAGAATATCATCATTTTCGTATATAATGAAAAGAGTTGTATCAATTTTTCCTCTTAAAAAGCCTTTTTCAATCAAGAAACTACTGAATCTCTCGTACCGCGCTTTAGGAGCTTGTTTGAGTTCAAATAGTACTTTTGTGAGTTTGAAAACATGATTTAGAGAAATATGATTTTCAAAATCTGGAGGTTGCTCAGCATATACTTCTTCATTTATAAAACCGTTTGAGAAAGCACTTTTAACATCCATTTGAAAAAGTTTGAAGTCTTTATAACAAGCATATGTAAGTAGCATTCGAATAGCTTCTAATCTTGCGACTGGTGCATATGTCTCATCATAATTGATTCATTCTTCTTGATTGAAACCTTGGACCACTAGTTGAGCCTCATTTCTAGTAATGACTCCGGACTCATGTTTCTTGTTTCTAAAAACCCATTTTGTTCCAATAATAGTATGATTTTTGGGTTTAGGAACAAGTGTTCAAACATCATTTCTTTCAAATTGATTAAGCTCTTCTTACATAGCTAGAATCTAAGATTCATCAAGAAGTGCTTCATCAATATTTTTAGGTTCAATCTAAGATAGAAAAGCAGTATGATTGCAAATATTTCTAAAAGATGATCGAGTACTTACATCTCGTGAAGGTTCTCCTAGAATTTATTCCGCTGGATGATCTTTCACATGCCACTATTTGGTTGCATCTTGTACTAAGTCTTGATGATCTTTCCTTCTATTTCCATGATCTTCCCTTTTGAATTGTCTCCAAATATCACACATCCTTTTTCTTTAGAAGTGAAGTCAATGAATTTAGTTTTGTCTTCTGTCACGTATCTTGAGCATCCGTTATCTAAAAATCATTTATTTTTACCTGTAGAATACTTCATGCATACCTACAAAAGCAATTAAAAACAATTCCTGGTACCCAAGTTCTTTGGGTCCTTTATTTATTAGTATTAGAAGAAATAAGATTTTTAGGTACCCATATGGCCCTAATAGTCATTGTATGTTTTCTTCTAATAGGACAAGCAAAATAATTATGACCATTTCTATTACAAAAATTGCAAATAGCATGTGACATATATGAAGAACTTGAGTGATTATAATAGTATCTTTTTTTAACAAAATTATTTTTATGAAAAGAATTTTGAATATTGGACTTTGATGTAGAAGGATTATCAAAGAAGTTTTTATAATGTTTGTATTTTTGTTTTGGCATATATCCCAAGCCTGCCTTATCAAAAACACATCTTTGACTACCAAGAAGTTTTTCAAAATTTCTTTTTCCATTCGTAAAGTTTTCAATAATATTTTCTAAATCAGTTTTCTTTTTCTTCAACTCAAAATTTTCATCTTTCAAAACAATATTTTCTTTTCTTAAAATATCAATTTCGTTTGTTAAAGAAGAATTTTTCTTTTTCAAAACAGTATACTTGATACCCAATTTTTCAAATTCCTCATATACTTCTTCTAAAACATTTTGCAATTCTTCATATGAAGGATCTTCAATATTATCAAAATTTGTTACCTCAATGTCATCTTTAGCCATAAGACAAAGATTTCCTGATTCTCCATTGCTTGCTTCACTATCTGAGCTACTTGAATCATCATTCCACGTAGCTTTCATTGCTTTTTTGCCTTTGTTTCGATCTTTCTTTAGCAGAGGACAATCTGGCTTGATATGACCGGGTTTATTGCATTTATAACAAATTAAAGTGTCATTTTTACCTGAATCTTTCTTGGAAAACTTATTGAAGGATTTCCTTGGAGGAGTTTTATTTTTCTTTAAGAACCTCTGAATTCTTCTTGTTATCATCGCAACTTCTTCATCTTTGTCGTCATTTTCCTCATCTTCATCACTTTCACTTTCATGTGGAACAGCTTTAAGTGCCAAGCTCTTCTTTGACTTTCCTTCTTCTTCTCCTCTTTTCAATGTGTACTCATGGGTGATAAGTGACCCGATGAGTTCATTCACTTCGAGCTTCTTGAGGTCTCTAGCTTCAAGAATCGCTGTCACTTTTGATTCCCAACGTTTTGGTAGAGAGTTGAGAATTTTTCTTACTATCTCCACTTTGGAATAAACTTTGCCAAGAGCTGTCAAGCTATTTATGATGTTAGTAAAACGAGTGTACATACTAGAAATAGATTCATCATCATTCATCTTAAACATTTCATATTCATGAGTAAGAATATAAATTTTTGATTCCTTGACTTGAGAAGTTCCTTCATAAGTAACTTCCAAGTTATCCCAAATTTCCTTTGCTGTAGCACAAGTCATTACTCTATTAAATTCATTACCATTGAGAGCATTATATAATAAATTCATAGCAGTTAAATTCAAAGTATAAAGTCTATCGTCTTCACGATTAAACTCTTCTTCTTCCTTTTTGACCTTTACTCCATCAACTACTTTTGTTGGAATATAAGGTCCATTTACAATACATTTCCAGATTTCTCGACCTTGAGCCTGAAGGAATATTCTCATTCTAACTTTCCAGAATGAGTAATTGTCTCCACAAAAGAGTGGAGGCCGACTGCTAGATTGACCTTCACCAAATGAAGCTGCAATGTTAGCCATAAGATCTTAACTCAAAAGATAGTTAATCTTATAATAGAGCTCTAGCTCTGATACCACTTGTTGCCCAGATGACTAACACAAGAGGGGGGGTGAATTGGGTTATATTAAAAAATTAATACTTATAAACTAAATATACAATATAAAATATAACCAAAATATAAAGCAGTAGGAAATATAAAGAGTAGGGTAAGAGAAAGCAAACTCAGTATTTTTACGAGGTTCAGCCCCACTGCCTACGTCCTCGCCTCAAGCTACCCCTTGAGGATTCCCAAATCCACTATTCAATCTCCTTTAGGTGGAGATAGAAACCTATTACACCTTTGAGCAGCACCGCTCCAAAGATTCCGTGTAGAACACCCTCTACACTTCCAATCACCTCACACTTGGTGATTCAACTATTCCCTGTGTAGAACACCTTCTACACACACAAGGGTTATACACACCCTCTTACTTCCAATCACCTCACACTTGGTGATTTAACTATTCCCCGTGTAGAACACCTTCTACACACACAAGGGTTATACACACCCTCTTACTGATACAAGAATTGATAGTGGGTAGGCTATCAGAAAACACTCCTCAATGAGTGAAATAAGAACAATACAGCACAAACTATATCTCTCTCAACAAGAACAAGAATTAAGGCTCAAAACTTTAGAAAAGAGAGAATGAGAGTTTTGAAAAAATGATGCAAAATTTAGCAATAGATGTGTAAGCTCTTGTTGTGAATTTTGCAAAACTCAAGTGAGCTATTTATAGGCAAATGATTCTTCAATTTCAAATTTGAAAAGATTCCCATGTCAAATAAGAGCACTATTTACTTTTCAAAAAATTCAAATAAAAACATTTCTTTTTGCATTTGTCAAAGACAACTCCATTCATTTTTCAAAGAAATCAAACCTAATCTTTTGCTTTTCATACAAGACAAAATGAGCATGATTTATTTTTCAAACCAAATCATCTTCTTTTTGCATATGTCAAAAAAACACACAACCACCCTTTAAGATTTTCAAACAAATCATCTATTTTTTATATTTGTCAAAAAAAAACACACAACCACCCTTTAAGATTCTCAAACAAAATCATCTACCTTTTGCATTAGTCAAAAAAACACACCACCTCCCTTCAAGACTTTCAAACAAAATATGCACATGTCAAATATGATAATCAATCATCTTATAAAATCAAGTTTTTATAAAAAAAATATAATTTTCGAAATTATTTTGTTTGATGGTGTTATGCACATGTGAAAAACATAATTTTCAAAACTAAGACATTTAAAAATGTCTTGCATATGTGGAAAAAGTAATTTGATGTTTTATGAGAAAAAAGAGTAATTTGGAGCCTTAATCCAATTTCTAATTTTATCAAGAGATGTACAAAAATAATCTATGAGCTTCATTTGTAGACTTGATATCTTTCTTGCTCATGCTTGATTTCTTGATGTGTTTAGCTCCCTTCATGCATAGACAACTTGAGCTTGAGTTTTCAATATTATTTGTTATCATCAAAATTTATACGTAAATACGAGACTTGAAACCTTGGGTTCAACAAAATGAAACTCAAATACTAGAGTGTGCTTGAGGTAGACTTGCTTTGGTGGTAAACCGGTAAAGGCCATCACTGAGATGACCTTAATGAAGGACCTTCTCCAAATAATCATTCACAAGAAAGAAGTGAACGTAAAATTCAAAATAGAAGTTATTGTCAATACAAAATTGTTAAACAGATATCAAATTCTTTTGAATCTCAAGAACTAAAAGGACTTGGTTAAGAACAAAGGTAGATGGGGTAGTTTTGAATTTAGAATAACCAGTTTTAGAGATATGCAAACCTTGACCATTTCCCACTTGAACGGTATCTAAACCATTATATTCGTTGTTCTGTTGATTTAGATTGGAAGCATCATTTGTGAGATGATGGGTTGCACCCATATCTGCATGCCACTCAGTCTCCCAAGTCCTTCTCCCAATTGATAGGATTGTCATTATTCACGGCTACCATAACTTGCTTGGGTGTATCTTTTAAAGCATCCTGATAAAAAAATCAAATCCATGATAATATTTAAGAGTTGAGTGTCCAAGCTTGCCACGAACTTGAGAAATAATATAGGGCTAATCATTGTTTCGGTTGGCAGAGTTAAAGCCACCACGATTGCCTCGCCTCTTCCTTGAGAGCCACTACTGTCATTCCTTGCAAATGGTTGTGATTGGCATTGAGCAAAGTTAGGATAAGGTTTTTGAATTGTTGGAGCGAGTTGGTGTCGAGAAAGGCAAGCTTCTATCGTTTATAAGAGAGAATAAATTTTCTCGAGCGTCACACTATTTGTGTGAGTGGAAATGGAGGCTATGAAACTATTATATTCATGGCCAAGACCTACAAAAATATATGTGATAGTATCATCTTGTGTCATTGGTTGCCTTGCGATTGCTAGCTCGTCTACTAGCCTCTTGATGAAGTGGAAGTGTTCAGTGGCAGATTTACTGCCTTTAGTTGCAGTGGCCAGTTGTGTGCGGATTTGTAAAATGAGCACAAGAGATTTTGAGAAGAAAGTTTCATCCAAGACATACCAGACAATGTGGGAGGTAGTATAATTAACAATCTAAGCAAGTACTCATTCGGTTATAGAAGACATGAGGGTGCTAAAGATGAGGTTATCCTGCTTGATCTATTGAGAGTAAGCAGGATTGAGTCTCTAAAAAACAACATTATTTCAGGGTGGGATACAAAAACTATTTTTGGTGGTTTTGTTGTAGTTTCGTCGAGGTAACCAAATAGGTCCTGACCTAGGAATTATCTTGGCTTAATTTGATAGTAACAATGGTAGGCATGGAGATGATGGAGGGATGGTTGGGAGATTGGGTTTTTGAATTGGAGGAAGAAACTTAGACGTTGGTCTTTTGATGGCTATACTGATAGCATATAAGATAATTCAAAAGGGAGAGTATGTGAGAATTAATTCCTCTGTTTTTCATTGAGTATAATGTAATCTGTACATCAATTTATAAAAGGCCTATATTTATGTGAACAATTGAATTTAAAAAATTATAGCTATACAATCTTATCATAACAGAAATGTAAGATCAAATCTTCCTCATTTGTTAGGCTCTTGATTTGTTGCTGAGATTTTACCAAATTTGCTAATGTAATTTTGGTCATTACCATTGCTGCATATTTCGACATTCTGATTTTCAATATCTTTAGTTTTTAATTCTGTTATTCTGACTTGATTCTCTACAATATGGGACGGAAGGGTCATGGCCTCCTAAAAAATTTGAAAAAAATATATAATATTTATTAATTTTTTTTATAATTTAATAAGATGATATTAATTTTCTTTGTAATGTCCTCTTCTAAAAAATTGTATTCTCCTTTTATAAAATTATTTTGATTTTTTTTTTATCTAAGTTAAAAATAAAATAAATCTTAGATAAAATAAGATGATATAATAACATAGGGAAATGAAAAAATATATATTTTAAAGTAAAAAAAAAAAATTCTTGACTTTGCCACTAAGTATAGAAATAAAATAAAAAATATTTTATATATTTTGTTTTAGTTTTACCAATAACATAAAACAAATTCACAAATTCATGACTCTGCTATTGATTATAATAAAAAAAAATGTTGTATGTTTTTTTAATTATAAATAAAGAATTGTATGTATGTATCTCTATTTAACGTAACATTTTTATTTTATATGTTTATCTCGTGACGTTTTGGTCCGTTTTTTATAACTCTCTTCTCGGTACTTTCTCCTTGATTTTAAGATATATATTTTTGTTAGTTAAAATAAATTCCTTGATCCTTTGCAGAATGTCATATGCTTCGTTTACAAAAAAAAAAAATGTCATATGCTTCACTCATATTTGGAGATATAATTTGTGTTTTGAATTTCGTAAGGTACTAGTCGGTACATGTCATATTGGAATAGTGATCAATATAAAAATGAGATATATTTCATAACAGTCGATATTTCGACCATATCGACTATATTTGTATCGATCGTATTCGATTTTTTTTTTACTTTTTTATTATAACTTAAAAAAGATTATTTATATATATAATTTATTCATATACTGACTATTATTTTAAAATATAATTTATATATGTATTTATATATATATATTATATAAACTATTCTAAAATAATTACAATACGTCTATATAGTATTCAAAACAATAAAAAAAAGCGATCTGGTTCGATCAGTTTAAAAAAATATTAGACAGAATCCACTTTCTTTGATCCACAAAGAGCTTTGATTCGGTCCTGTCACCAAGCTAAGGTATTTTGGTCCCGGTCATTTTTTTTTTAAATTTTTGACAAAAAAAAAAAAGAAAAAAAAGTGAAGAATATAATCTAAATTGTTTAGCTAAATATATACTAAACTAATAAAGTATTTTAATTAGTTAGAAGAAAATGTTATTTGCTTTAAATTTATAGAAATACATAAAAACAAGTATTATAATATCATATAAAAATTATTTGCTTTAAATTTATAGAAATACATAAAAACAAATATTATAAATTTCATATAAGATTATTTAAAAAAGACTCATATATTAAATTCGATTCAGTCTGGAGGTGAAAATACCCTACCTTGAGACCAGATTGAAAATTCAATTTCTTTAGTCTTGGATCGAGTAGACTGGTCTCTTAGGCCTTTTCAGTTTTATAAATATTCTTATTTTATTTCATTTCATCTTTATTATTTTTCTAATTTTCATATAAAATAAATTAAATAATTTCATTTTTTTTAAATATCAAAATAACTTTTTTCCAAATTTCAAAATAAAACTATTATTAAAAAATATATTATATCAATATTTTATTTAATTTTTAACTTTTATCTCGTCTTATCTTATCTATGAAAATATATTTTGTCCAAATCGAAACCGGTTGATCCCGTCAATTTTCAAGAAAAAACTTTTTCACCTTTTAATCATAACATGAATTATTTTAGACAAAAAAACAATACCAAATATATTGAATTCGAATATATATATATATATAATATATCATCACAAGTATTCCAGGAATATGGCTTACAATATCAATAAGATAAATAAGTAAAGCAATGACAACTTATTCACAAAATTAAAAGATCTTATCCCACACCATAGGTAATAAATAAATATTCGATCACGAATCAACCAAAATCATGTCTCCAAACGTGACCATCCCCGCCATTGGAATTAGGGTAGTAGGCCATTGACCGTCTAGCATTTGGGCGCATTGCATTATTTTTTGGGCTTGGGCTTGGGATTGGGAGTGGGCTTCTTGGAGTTTGATAGGTTGTTATACCTCCAACTGAGTTGGAGTCCCAGCCCGACTCGATGACCGAGCTTCGCCTCGTTGATGTGTTCCATTGTGGCAAACCTGGGCCATTCTGTTTGATCAAGCCTTGGCTCCGTACCTTGGCCTTTGCAGACTGGGTTTGGGCCATGTAGCTAGGGATATTGTTCGATCGATATTGTCGTTTAATCGAGTCCGCAAATATGTCCATTTCTACCGTGTTTTCCGACATATCGTCAGTGATGACGGTGGTGGTGGTGGTGGTGGTGGTGATAGGAAGTTCCATATAAGAGGCTTCACGGGGGTTATCGCGCGGCTGCGACGACATCCATCTCTCGAGCCAATTCCATCCCCATTGGGCCTTTTCATGCTCGTTAGAATATGGTCCAACATTTTTATTGTTGAGGTCGGATTGGAAGAGTAGTGGTTGCTGTTGCCACTGCAGTAAGGTAAGAGTGAGTCAGGACAATGTAGTGAGACCTTCATACTTCATAGGAAAGAACATGTTTTAGGCCCTTCTGGCAAACAAAAACTATTATCCATTGCTTTAACGCCCGTTTAGATATAGAAAGATCTTATTTCATTTCATTATTACAGTTTTTCTTAATTCTCATATAAAATTTAATAAATAATTTAATTTTTTTAAATTTTTAAATAATAATAATATTTAAAAACTAATATTTTAATAATATTTTATTTAACTTTTAACTTTTATTTAAAATGATCTTATCTCATCTCATTATCCAAACAGGACCTTAATTAGTTTAGTGGACGACAAAATTCAGCTGTTCCTTCAAGAGTGATAAATCATAAAAACTCCTTTAAAATGCAAATCAAAATCAAAATAGTCATGCACCAACCTGGTAAGTAATAGGAGAAGACACAGCTCTCTCCCTTTTCATGGCAGAGTCATGTTTCCTAGAGAAAACATTTTCCTTGATTTCCTCTGAACTTTGACGCCTACTATGCCTAGCTTCCATTCCATAACTTCTAAAGGGGCTCTTTGGCTTCAGTTCTTCTTCTTCCTCTTCTTCTACTTTATTGTGAAGCTTCTCATGTGCCAATTGGAGTCGACGAGCACGTACTCTTGCCTGGACTCGCACCAGTGCTTGCATGCAACGCATTGTCATTTGTGATTGCTTCCGTACATTATGCCCTCTCACCAGTGCTTGCAACCTCACTAAGCCCTTCAAAGCTCGCAACGCCCGCCGAGACTACATTATTGCACCCATTATCCAGGTTTTAAATGGTAGCATATAAACATCAAAAGTATAAAATAGACTTTAATACAACATTTATATTTAAAATGAAATATATGAAAGTAACCAATAAATATGTACGGGTGCACATATGGATACGCAATGTTGTTTGTATGTAGCATTACTATTATAAGATGTAAAAATTATTTTTTTACCCATATAATAAGTCAGCTTAATATTGAAGTTAGTAAGGTCATCTGTGTAATTTTACATTATTTACTATACACTATAAATGGTTGCACACGAGTGTAATTTTTACCTTGTGATAAGTCGGTTGGCCTCTCCGCTTCAATGAAATTGGTAGTGTCTAAGTAGTGTAGAAGATGAGAGGAATTTGGGTCATTTTGAATTATGTTGGCAAGTGAAATTACAAAAATTCTTTTGTTTTATACTAAATGGATATATGCTACAGATAATCCATTTCACTTGATATAGAGTATCAGACAAGAGAAATACTTTAATTATAAAAAAATTATATAAAAATAAATCTACAAACTGATGTGACTAGATGCATAATAACACATTGTAAAGTTATTTTTATTATAAAGTAGATCTAACGGATTACATAAAACTATATCAGTTTATGAGTTTATCTTTGTTTACTCCTTTTGTGTACGTAGCCCTTCTCATCAGACGATGCCAATGACCACTGGACTTGGTACAAGTTGCTTATCCGTCAATGGGAATAAGGACCTGAAATCAAATTGTTGTAGACGGACCTGGAACTTGGAGAAAGGCCATAAATTTATTCACCCTCATTCAACAAAAGCCATAAATTTATGTTAATTGGTCAATTCTGAACCCCTATTTATGTATACAGGGCTGCAAATACTTTATATCTTACAATGCATATTGCCTAAGTGTTCCAGAACCATTGAGAGTTTCTTAAGTTAAAAAACCATATCAACCATATCTCACTTTTTTTAATCGGTTTTAATTAGACCAACTTTTGAGTGTGTAATAAAGAAGGATAAGGAGATTACCAGGTAGCCTCTATAGCAAGATTGTATAAAAGTTGCAGCCCTTTCTTCCTTAGAGTGGCGTCCATAACCGGCCAACCGAACAACTTTGGCCGCTGCTTTAGCTGCCGCAACTGCAGCTTCTGCCGCTGCAGCAGTTGCCACAGCAACAGCAATGGCATGGTTTCGATCTTCGGTCACAGGAGTCGATGCAGTACTCTCATCATTTGTTACATCTGCTGAACTCTCAGCTGGAAAATGTTCAAATGACACAACCTCTGGAGCATCGTGATGCCATTTTTCCACATTGTTCTTCTGAAAATCATCTGAATTTCTTAGAAGTAGCACATAACACTTGTATGATATGCATTATAAATGCAAGAAAATATCATTGATCTAAAAAAACACAAAAAAGATGTCAAGTTTTTCAATAAAATCAATCTTATAATTTGGGGATGATGGAGATCTAACTAGCAAGCACATGTTGTTGATCAAGATGGGTGATGTACAGATTAGGCTGCAAGATAAGTAATTTCATGAGCCGTACATTATCTGGTCATGTTGTTGGGGGACCATATGCACCTTTTTAACATTGCATGGTCTCACAGTAAAAGGGAGACAAGTGACAACCTCTTTATCATGTGTGGCTTCACGGACCGCCACCTCTACATTGTGACTTCCATGAATTTATACAATGTCGTTATAGGGGACCATATGCATTTCTTATTAATTTCTACAATCTTAAGGAAAAAATCTATACTTGCCCTATCTGAGAAGCAGATGGTCAACTCCAATTTATGAATCAAACCAAACCCCTTGGATGGTTTGGTTCTTAGAATCTTAACTTCTTATATATATGTCACTTTCTCATTTATACCCAAAAAAATAAAACATAAAAAATGTTTCTACAGAACCAATTTCGAGTACCCACGAATATTATGCATAAAAAAAACATAATTTATATAATATCAAAGAATTTAATATACAATTATCGTTTACTTTTCCTCCTTATTACTAGAGTTATGCAGCTGCTTCCTAATTCCCAGTATCTCAACTGCCGATGCCAGGAAATTAATTTCAATTAGCATGGTCGGATATTTGGAAAGAGAGACAGTAGTATTAGGTATTAGGAAAATAATTTTATCTCGCCTCATTTTGTCCACTCATTTTGACTACTCATGTATTTGTTTATTTATTATTTTTTGTGTGCTTAATGATTGAGGAAATTATCAGTGTATTAAATTTTTTGTTATATTTTTAAAAAATATTTAAACATATTTAAAAAATATTTGAAATAAAAAGTACAAAACTAAAAAAATACAAATTACATTAAAAACACACCAAATAAACAAATTGAAGAGGGATAATAACACTACCCTTCATATTATATCACTCACAATTTCACATACTCTGCAGAAATAACTATTAACAATATTTTAAGCTTATAAATAAATGATGGTTAAATCCAAGTTTTGGATTATGCGAATGAAAGGTCTCTAATCTTATCCCACTCAAATCAATTATTAGTTTTTTCTTTTCTTTTAGAGGTCGCTCAAATCAATTATTTACAAATTATAGAAAGCGACCTTTTTCTCTGGCGAGTCCTTAGGCTTAGGTGATAGCTTGAAAACTTTCTTCACCGACGAGATCCAGCTGCTTCCTTTCTTCCCCATCTCCGGCTAATTGAGCGGATTCTGATCGCCGCCGTCATATTGACAAAATACCCATGTCAGATCAGCTTGAAAACTGAAGTTTCAGTCACCCAAAAACAAAAACAAGAACATCATCAACACAGCGTTAGAACATTGAAGACCCATGTACAAAAATCACAGAGATCCAAAACAAAGTTGGGAGAAAAAAAAAATCACATATTTAGCCATGAAAAGTACGACACGTACAATCTCATTCATCTTAACCTCTAGCCAACACAAATGGGAAGAAAGGAACTTCGACCCAGAAATGTAAGTTATGAACAGAAGAAGAAAAAGGATATGACTTTACAAAACACATAAAACGGGAAAGAGAGAGGCCTCGGCTGTCTAAAAAAGACACATTTGAAGTTATCATTTATGGTAACTGATATCATAACACAAAACGGTAGTCGAGCACAAAAGCAGATGATGAATTGAAAATGGAAACCAAGCCTTAAAATAATGCACAAGGATTTTTGGGGTCACTTGTCTTTGGGCTTTCACATCTTCGCCTTCTCACTTTACACGCATCTCACAGAAAGGTTTGGTGATCGACACTCTTGGAGAGAAAGGTAAACTAAGCTCTTAATCACACACACAGTAGAGAAAGGTAGGAGAGAGAGAGGGACAGAAATAGACAGAGCAGTAAGTACGGCCGAGCCCGCGCGATCGCGGTTGGTATTTATCAAATTCACGGGGGTGCACGACCTCGTAATACAACTTTGTTACAAGGATGGGGGCTGGACCCAATTGGGTTATGACACGTAGCTCCTATCCTCTCTTGGTACAAATTGAGCACCCTTTTTAAACAGAGTAATTATACTCATAATTCCTACATTATACACTTGTTTTGATTTTTATCTTTGAATTTTTTTCCTTAACAAGTATATATATAGAGAGAATTAATTTTATTTTATAAAATAAAAATAAATTAAGTATAGTGTGTAATGTGAACGACATGATAACAAAACCCTTGTAAGTAACCTTGAAAATAAAATTATGGGTTAATTGCATTATAATTTTGTGGTTCGAGTTTTTAAATTTTAAATTTTTACTAAATTCAGACTTAGATTTTAATAAATAATTTGCAACTAAGTACTCGTCAATATTTCCTTACAGATTTCAAAGAAAGTCACGTATGATCAGCATTCAATTGGCTAACGTGGATATTTAATTTCACGTAATATTAACAAATCCAAAAGTGACATGTGGCCTCCAATTAAGTGTAAGTTTAAAATTGTGACTAAAAAATATAACTTATAACTTATAATTTAAATAATAAATTATATATTTTATAAGTTATTTATTGTATGATAAACATATATCTATAATATTTTTAAAATTAATTATAATAATTTTGTAAAAATATACAATTATTTTCATGAGCTTTTTATTTTTATAAGAGTTTTAAGTTTGTATTTTTTGAAAAAGTTGATTTTAGCTTTTTTAGATAATTAAAAAATTCTTTATAAATTTATCAAACATGCTATTTTTTTTAAAAGAACTTTTAAACAATTAAAAGTAATTTTTAAGTTTTGAAACGCAACTTAAACATAGCCTAAGTCTATAATTCGTGAGATATTTAATTGTAAATTCTTTTAAGTTCAGATATCATAATATGAAAATTAAAAATTAAGGACTCAAATTGTAAAAATGTGAAACTCTGATTTTATAAATACGCGAAACTTTGATTTTATAGTTAAATTTAATTATAATAGAAGACTGATGGGATACCTAATGCAAATATTATGAAGTTCATGTATCAATTTTATAAAAATTAAAAATCGAGGACTCAATTGTATGAAACTTTGATTTTGTAGTTAATTCTAATTTTTTCTCAAAAAAAAAAAGAAGCTCAAAATCTATTTCTTTCACCATGCCAAATAACTATCAGCCATTTAACGTCGGTCCATTTATTTATATGAGAAATCATAAATCTCAATATAGGTTTACATTTCATTATTATTGCATGAAAATTTGTTATATACAATAATTTTTATGCACTTATCAATTTATAATAAATATTTTAGCCAATCAAATAATAAAATCTATTTCTTTCACTATACCAAATAACTATCAGCCATTTAACATGTCGGTCCGTTTATATATATGAGAAATCATAAATCTCAATATATGTATATATCTCATTATTATTACATGGAAAAATTTTATATGCGATCATTTTTGTATACTTTTTTGTACATTTCTAAAATGTGATTGGTTGCATTTACTTATAATAAATATTTTAACCAATCAGATAAATAAAATTTATAAAAAATACACAAAAATAATTATACGTAACTCTTATTTCATGTAGCTATTTGTCTTTTGGAGTCTTCTTTTGATCCCACACCCTAGCTAGGATCAGCCCCACTACAACTCCGACTATTACCATATCAATAATTGTTGCAACAGTACCACTTAAAGCTAATCACACTAGTGTCACTCTATTCCTTACGTACCCAAAAGGATCAATAAAAGTTGTGGAATAGGGGGCTATGATTTGAGAGAGCATTTTAGTTTTAGCATTCGACTAGCACGAGGAAATAATAAGTAAAGAATAATAATTTATATAAGTTCTAAATAGATAAACTTCACATACCATTTAAAAGGCAAAGTAAATCATCACATTTATTTTTCCTTTAATTTTCTCTTTTTTAGCTGAGCAGCATGCATGGACAATTGGACATCATGCTCTCAATTCGATTTCGTCCAGCACCACTTGCATGGTTTCTTTTTCTTTAGTGTATATAAATCAGAAATATTGACTATAAATAGATTATAAAAAAGTAATTTTACAAACTGACATAGTTTGATACAGTTTGATAGATTGTAAATTTATTTTTATTATAAAATAAATTTAACAAATTAGATAAACTTACGTTAACTTATAAAATTATGTTTTGTAGATATAGCACTTATATATATATGTATGTGTGTGTTTCAATGACCTAAGATAGAGGGCTGGATAGAACAGTGGAGGCCACTACATGAATAGGTTGTACACCTAAGTAACCTTGTGGTTGAGACCTAGAAATGAAAATAAAAGAGTTTAGCTAATTGCATGGTAGATGGCCTGTAACCACCCATCCCCTAAAAAAAAAAAAAATAGAAGAAAAATGGCAGCTTATAATTGCCCGCATTTAAAGGGCACGGAAATAAAATAATTCTTGTTATAGTTTATATTTGGTGAATTGCATTATAATTTTTATTAAAATGGTCTATTTTATGGATAAATAAAATAAATTTTATAGAATTTTAAAATTTTTGATTTATAAATAAAGATGTTTTAGTAAATTTTATTTCAAAATAAAGTTTTTTTTCTCACTTGGATTGCAAAATAATTTAATTTTTAAAAATATATATAATATTGCCTTCAAAGATATATCAGTATTTAAGAATGAATAATGATATGCTTACTACTTTTTTATCATCTTTTTATTATATGAGAATGTGTTTAAATTATTTATTTTTTTAGTATTTTTTAGCGACCTTAATTATTAAAAAAATTAAAAATATGTATATAACTTTATTAATAATTACTTTCTAACTATTGATTCTGTACGTGCGATCTTTGCTTTGATTTTTCATTTTTCTAATTTCGGTGAAAAGTGAAAACCCCTTTTTAAAGTAATAATGTTTTCGTGCATGCCTTTATTACGTTTAGTATGGCTGCCTTTTTCTGATGGTCAAAGCCGCATTACTGGTACGTAGTAATTAATGGGATCAACCATTTCTCGAAAATATTCAAATTTTAAATTTTTTTGAATTAAATTATGTCAAAAAGTAATTTTTTTTATGTAAGTAATTTTATTAAATTAAAAATATGATATATGAAGGGATGAAATTTTTTGACAATCACCTCAAATCAAAGAATAACATCGTAAAAGAAGTAGGAAAAATAGAAGAAAAAAATATTTATTTGGGATCTAAAATGAACAAACGAAATTTATCAGCCGTCCCTGTCCCACCACTAAATTATATGAATGACTCCACAATTATTATTTTAAATTTCGCATAGTGACTTGCATAGTAATTTGCATAGTAACTTGTATAGTAATTTCAAAGCCTATAAATATGAGTTTCAGTTGTAATGAAATTCATAAGAAAAAATAAAGAGAGAAAGAAAGTTTTAGTTCTTAAGAGTTTCAGAGAGAATTTCTTATTTCTCTTTTGCAATAGTAGTTCCTTTTTTTAAGTTTCATAACACGTTATCAGCACGACGGTTTTGCCAATTCTGAAGCTAGTGGTCTTATTCCTCTGTAAGTTTTTCAATATATTATTTGAAATCTTTGATATATTTTATTGATGATTATCTATGTGAATTTATAAATATATTTTCTGAGATACACATATTTATTATTTATATGTGTAGAAAATGGCAAATCTTACAAAATTGAAATTTGTTGCTCTTGATATATCTGGAAAAAATTATTTATCCTGAATACTTGATGCTGAAATACATCTTGATGCAATGAACCTGGGAGAAACTATTAAAAAATGAAATCAAGCATCCCTGCAGGAACGTGCTAAAGCAATGATTTTCCTTCGCCACCATCTTCATGATGAATTGAAAACTGAATATCTTATAGTAAAAGATCCCTATATTTTGTGGAATAATTTAAGGGAGAGGTATGAACACCAGAAGACTGTCATCCTCCCAAGAGCTCGTTCTCAATGGATGCACCTGAGGTTGCAAGATTATAAAAGTGTTAGTGAGTATAATTCGGCACTTTTTAAAATAAGCTCAGTATTAAAATTATGCGGTGAGAAAATCACCGATGAAGATATGCTAGAGAAGACTTTTACTACATTTCATGCCTCGAATGTGCTCCTGCAGCAGCAGTATCGAGAGAGAAAGTTCAAGAAATATTCTGAACTTATATCATGTCTTCTAGTAGCTGAGCAGAATAATGAGCTCTTATTAGAAATCTACCAGTCACGCCCTACTGGCTCAATATCATTCCCTGAAGTGAATGGTAACAGGTTTGCATCATTCCCAGAAATGAATGGTGCATCCTTTAGAAGAAATCGGAGGCGTGGACGTGGTAGGAGAAATTATAGAAATGTTGGTTCCAGGAATGACAACATTAAAAGGGATTATAATATACCATATCACCAGAAGTGGTACAATTCAGAAAGGGGTAAAAATCCTCAGAATAATTCTTCAAAGAAAAGTGAAGAGGTGTGCCATAGATGTGGAATGACTGGACATTGGTCACGTACCTGTCGTACGGCCAGGCACTTAGCTGATTTATATCAAGCTTCTATTAAAGGAAAGAATAAAGTGCATGAAACAAATTTAGTAGAACCATCAGATGATTTATTAGATTCAGTAGATGTAGACGATACTCATCTTGATGTATCTGATTTCTTTAATCATCCTGATGGTAGTATTGAACACTTAATTGGAGATGGAAGTGTTCCACTCAATTAATGTATTTTCTTTCTATCAGTAATAAAAGTTTTGTATATTTTGTAAAATCATGGATCACATTGATGAGTTTTTTTTATCTCTGAGTTGAATGATAAAGATATATGTCTGGCTGACAGTGCTACAACTCACACAATTTTCAAAGAAAAGAAATATTTTCAAAATCTAATACTAAGTAAAGCCTATGTCCATACCATATCAGGTTCATCAGATTTAATTGAGAGCTCCGGAAGAGCTTATATTGTGTTGCCTAATGGCACCAAATTTTGTATTGATGATACTCTATTCTTTTCACAATCCAAAAGAAATTTATTGAGTTTCAAAGATATACGTCGTAATGATTACCATATTGAAACGACCAATGAAGGCAGTAAAGAGCATCTTTTTATTACTAAAACAGTATCGTGCCAGAAGCTCGTATTAGAAAAACTGTCTGCTCTATGTTCTGGATTGTATTATACAAAAATGAGAACAATTGAAGCATATGTGGTAATGCACCAGAAGTGCATTGACCCTAAAGTATTTATGACTTGGCATGATCGCCTTGGACATCCGGGTTCTATAATGATGAGACGAATTATTGAAAATTCGCATGGGCATCCCTTAAAGAATCAAAAGATATTTCTACCCAATGAATCTCCGTGCTCTGCATGTTCTCAAGGTAAGTTAATTATTAGACCATCTCCCTCAAAAGTCATTGTTGAATCTCCATCCTTTTTACAAAGGATTCACGGAGATATATGTGGGCCTATTCATCCATCAAGTGGACCATTTAGATATTTTATGGTTCTAATTGATGCATCTAGTCGATGGTCACATGTTTGTCTTCTTTCCACTAGAAATGTTGCATTTGCTAGACTTCTTGCTCAGATAATTAAACTACGAGCACAATTTCCTGAGTATCCAATTAAGAACATTCGATTGGATTATGCAGGTGAATTTTCATCTCAAGTTTTTGATGATTATTGAATGTCAATAGGAATAGATGTTGAACATCCTGTTGCCCATACACACACACAAAACGGTTTAGCTGAGTCTTTGATCAAAAGGCTTCAATTAATCGCTAGACCTTTACTTATGAAATCAAGACTACCTATTTCTGTTTGGGGACATGCTATACTTCATGCAGCATCTCTAATTCGCATTAGACCATCTGCATATCATAAATATTCTCCATTACAGCTTGCATTTGGTCAACAACCAAATATTTCTCATCTTCGTACTTTTGGATGTACTGTATATGTTCCAATTGCACCTCCACAACGTACAAAAATGGGCCCTCAACGTAGACTTGGGATATATGTTGGTTTTGATTCTCCATCCATTATTAGATACCTTGAACCCCTTACAGGGGATATGTTTAAAGCACGTTTTGAGGATTGTCATTTTGACGAATCAAATTTTCCGTTAATGGGTAAAGAAAAGTCGGTGCCTGAAGCACGACAAGATATTACTTGGGATAATAAGACCCTGTCTCATTTTGATCATCCTACAAATGAATGTAAACGGGAAGTTCAAAGGATTATTCATTTGCAAAATGTTGCAAATCAGTTACCGGATGTATTTACTGACACTAAAGGTATAGTAAAATCTTATATTCCTGCTGTTAATACTCCAGCAAGGATTGAAGTCCCTGAAGGACAAATTGTCAAAGCAGCAATAGGTGAATCTAAAATACGCCTGAAGCGTGGAAGACCTATTGGTGCAAAAGACAAAATTCCCAGAAGGAAAAGAATACAAAATGAATTTGGTGTTCCTGAAGAACACGTACCCACAATACAGGCCACAAATATAATTGGTGCTCCTAAAGAGCTTAAATCTTCTATTCCAGAACCTCCTGAAGAGGAAACTCTTGAAGAGTATAAATCTCCTAAAAAGGGACCTCCTGAAGAGGTGTGTCATGAAATGTTTTCCCCTGAAGAGGAACAGGTACCTGAAAATAATGAGATCTCAATACATTTCATGAAAACTGGAGAAATTCTGGATAGAAATAAAACTATTGTCGACAACATATTTTCATATAAAATGGCCATTGACATTACCAGAAGTAATGAACAAAGTGAGCCAAAAAGCGTCGAATAATGTCGACGTAGAAATGATTGGTCAAAATGGAAAATAGCTATTGAAGCTGAATTAAATTCGCTAGCAAAACGAGAAGTATTTGGACCTGTTGTCCAAACACCAAAGGGTGTGATACCTGTTGGATATAAGTGGGTATTTGTACGAAAACGTAATGAGAAAAATGAAATTGTGCGATACAAAGCACGGCTTGTTGCACAAGGTTTCCTGCAGAAACCCGGGATTGATTATGAAGAAACATACTCTCCCGTTATGGATGCAATCACATTTAGATTTTTGATTAGTCTGGTTGTTACAAAAGGATTAGAAATGCGGTTGATGGATGTGGTCACTGCATATTTATTTATATGGATCCTTAGACCATGACATATATATGAAAATCCCTGAAGGATATAAGATGCCTGAAGCATCTACAAGTACATCTAGAAATATGTACTCAATCAGACTACAAAGATCTTTATATGGGTTGAAGCAATCCGGACGCATGTGGTATAATCGCTTAAGCGAATATCTATTGAAAGAAAGATTTGAGAATAATCTTATATGCCCATGTGTTTTTATTAAGAAATCAGAATCCGGATTTGTTATTATTGCGGTTTATGTTGATGATTTAAATATTGTGGGAACTCCTGAAGAGATCTCAAAAACCGTTATATATTTAAAGAATGAATTTGAAATGAAAGATCTTGGCAAAACAAAACTTTGTCTCGGCTTGCAGCTTGAGCACTTGCCAAATGGAATTTTTATTCATCAGTCCATGTATACTGAGAAAGTCCTAAAGCATTTTTATATGGACAAATCTCATCCCCTGAGTACTCCAATGATTGTTCGAACACTTGATGTGAAGAAAGATCAATTCCGTCCTTGTGATGACGATGAAGAAATTCTTGGTCCTGAAGTACCATATCTTAGTGCAATTGGAGCTTTGATGTATCTTGCAATTTGCACTCGACCAGATATTACATTCTCAGTTAATCTGCTTGCAAGATATAGTTCTGCACCAACTCGAAGGCATTGGAATGGCATTAAACATGTCTTTCGTTACCTTCATGGTACGGTTGATATGAGATTATTTTATCAACGTGGTTCAAGTCCAGAATTGATTCGGTATGCAGATGCAGGTTATCTTTCAGACCCACACAGAGATAGATCTCAAACTGGATATTTATTTACTTATGGAGATACTGCCATATCATGGAGATCTGTTAAGCAGACACTATCTGCTACTTCTTCAAATCACTCAGAAATCATTGCTATTCATGAAGCAAGTCGAGAGTGTATTTGGTTGAGATCAGTTATTCAACATATCCAGGAATAGTGTGGACTTCCTATGATCGATAATAGTCCAACAATCTTATATGAAGATAATACTGCTTGTATCACTCAAATCAGAGGAGGATATATCAAAGGTGACAGAATCAAACATATTTCACCGAAATTCTTTTATACTCATGAACTTCAAGAAAAAGGTGAAATTGATGTCAAGCAGATACGATCTAGTGATAATCTGGCAGATTTATTCACAAAGGCGTTACCAACTTCCACATTCAAGAAGATTGTGCATAACATTGGAATGCGAAGACTCAAAGATCTTTTGTCATGCACTTTTCAGGGGGAGTAAATGTGCTGATTGTACTCTTTTTCCTTCGCTGAGATTTTGTCCCACTGGGTTTTCCTCTGCAAGGTTTTAATAAGGCAATCTTAAAGCACTTGTGGATACATAAGAAGACTGTACTCTTTTTCCTTCGCCATTGATTTTTCTTCCCATTGGGTTTTTACTTGGCAAGGTTTTAACGAGACAGATTCCTTATTGGCGGTCATTTAAGGGGGAGTGAAATGAACGAACGAAATTTATCAGCCGCCCCTGTCCCACCACTAAATTATGTGAATGACCCCACCACTATTATTTTAAATTTTGCATAGTGACTTGCATAGTAACTTGTATAGTAACTTGCATAGTAATTTCAAAGCCATAAATAAGGGTTTCAGTTGTAATGAAATTCATAAGAAAAAATAGAGAGAGAAAGAAAGTTTTAGTTCTTAAGAGTTTTAGAGAGAATTTCTTATTTCTCTTTTGTAATAGTAGTTCATTTTTTTAAATTTCATAACAGGATCAATTTTTTGATCCAATCCATGTCTTAGTAGAGAACATCATCTTATAAAAAAATAAATTTAAAATATTTGTTAAAAATCAAACAAATAAACTATCGTTATCGACAATAGAACCTCTCTTGAAAGCGACAAATTTGGCGAGTGCATTGTCGCTAATGACTTATAATAAATTAACGAAAAAGTCCATAACCCTTTTTCAAAATAACCAATTAGAAAAATAGTAAAAAAATAGTAAGATTGATAAATAGTATTCGGATCCTAGTCGTCCACAGTAAACCCACGATGACAGTGACAACATGCATAAAACCCCCCATTAATTATGTCGAAAGTGTTATGAATTCTGTAAGTGGAGGGACGGCAGCCGCCCCCTGTCCCACCACTAAAATTATGTGAATGACCCCACCACTATTATTTTAAATTTGCATAGTGACTTGCATAGTAACTTGCATAGTAATTTCAACGCCTATAAATATGGGTTTCAGTTGTAATGAAATTCATAAGAAAATATAGAGAGAGAAAGAAAGTTTCAGTTATTAAGAGTTTCTTTTCTCTTGCAATAGTAGTAGTTTTCTTTTTAGTTTTATAACACGTTATCAGCACGAGGTTCTACCGATACTGAAGCTAATGGTCTTCTACTTCAAGTAAGTTTTTCAATATATTATTTGCAGTCCTTGAGATAAATATTAAAGGTAATATTGCTGAATATTACTTGATAAAATTTTATTTTTATTCTCATGATAATGTGAATATATTTATTAAATTCACAGATTTATTTTTGTAATATAATGTCAAATATTGAGATTTATTACTATTGACATTTCTGAAAAATATTATTTATCCAGATCCTTGATGAGATCTATTTGGATATGATGATGAACTTGAAAGATACAATCATAGAAGGAATTCATGTGTTCCTGAAGGACCGTGCTGTGTATCTCATGATGAAAGATCATCATACTGTGTGAAATAAATTAAGAGAGTGATATAAGCACCAGAAGATGTAATCCTCTCAAAGGATCATTATGATTTATTGCACCTGAAGTTGCAAGATTTTAAGAGTAGTATTGAATATTCTGCACTCTTTAAAACCAGCTCAATATTAAAATTATACAGTGAAAATGTCACTGATGATGATATATAAAAGAAGACATTATTTTTTATACCTCGAATGTGCTCCTGCAGTAGCAATATCGAGACTGAAAGTTCAACAAATATTCTGAACTTTTATTTTGTCTTCCAGTGATTGAGCTAAATAATGAGTTTTTGTTACACCAGTTACGTCCTATTAATGATATCGAATTTACACCATTCCCAGAAGTGAACGGGAACTAAGGGCGTAGACGTGGTAGAAAAATTATAGAAGTGTTGGTCCCAAAAGCGACAACACTAAAGATGATAAAAATATATCGTATCACCAGAAGTGATCAAACTCAGAGAAGGGTAAAGGCCCTCAGAATAATTCTTCATAAAAAGATGAAGATGTTTGTCATAGATGTAATATGACTAAACAGTAGTCACGTACCTGTTGTACGGCCAAGCACTTGATTTACTTATACTAAGTTTTTATATATAAGCTTATTAATATTTCATCATGTTTTGAAATAATGAAATATCGGTGCCTGAAGCACGACAAGAAATTACTTGGGATAAAGTCCTGTTTAAATTTGATCCTCTTACAAATAAATGTGAACCAGAAGTTCAGAGGATTATTTATCTGCAAAATGTTGCAAATCAATTACATGATGTATTTACTGACACTAAAGGTGTTGTAAAATCATATATTACTGCTGTTAATGCTTAAGCAGGAATTGAAGTCCCCGAAGGAGGAGTTGTTAAAACAGAAATAAATAAGTCTAAGATACACCTGAAACGTTGAAGACTTATTGGTGCACAAGAAAAATAAAAATCGGTGCTCATGAAGAGACCGTATTTTCTGTATAAAATATAATCCTCCTGAAGAGTATAACTCCTGAAGAGAAAACTCCTGAAGAGTATAAACCTCCTGAAGAGTATAAACCTCCTGAAGAGGAACCTCCTGTAGAGGTGTTTCATGAAATGTTTTCCCCTGGAGAGGAACAATGAGATCTCAATACATTTCATGAGTCTTGGAAAATTTATGGATAGAAATAAAATTGTTGTCGACAACATATATGATAACACTTGATATTACCAGAAGTAATGAGCCAAAAACCGTCGAAGAATGTCGACGTAGAAATGATTGGCCAAAATGGAAAGCAGTTATTAAAACTGAATTAAACTCGCTAGTGAAGCGAGATGCATTTGGACCTGTTGTCCAAGCACCAAAGGGTGTAATATTTGTCAGATATAAGTGAGTATTTATACGAAAGCGTAATATGAAATGAAATTATGTGGTATAATTTGTCGCACAAGGTTTCCTGTAGAAATCCAAGAGCAATTATGAGGAAACATATTTCCTTATTATGAATGCAATCACATTCATATTTTTAATCGATTTGGTTATTACAAAAGGATTAGATATGCAGTTAATGAATGTGGTCACTGCATATTTATAAGCATCATTAGATTATTACGATACTTGAAGCATCTAATCCAAGTACATTTAGGAGTATGTACTTTATAAAGCTTCAAAGATCTTTATATGGATTAAAGCAATCCGGACACATGTTGTATAATTGAATCAACGAGTATTTATTGAAAGAAGGATTTAAGAATAATCCTATATGTTCATGTGTTTTATCAGAATCTGGATTCGTCATTATTGCAGTTTACGTTGATGATTTACCTTGTTAGAACTCTTGAAAAGATCACAAGGGTTGCTATAAATTCAAGGAATGCATTTGAAAAAGGAAAAATCTTATTATTCAATTCATAGATGAGTTACAAGAATTTGAGACTTCTAGCCTCATCTCTCAAATGCATTTGCTTTTCATAAAGCAACGTATCATCCTTATCTAAAGGATTAGGCAGTCGAAATGAAGAGGCAAGTAAGGATTTTAAATCCTTATTCTCCTGCTTTAAGTCTGCAATTTTTTTGTCAGACTCTTGAACGAGTCGTTGAAGTACGGAAACCTTCTCGTTAAGCTCCTCAATCTGACGATTTTTGGATTGTAATCGGTTGGAAAATCCAACAATAGAGGAGGAGTATCGGGTGCCGAGAGTCACCAGCTCATAAACAGCTTCACGATCTGACTTATTAGCCAGATCATTTGCTTGCTGCAGCATTGCACTTGCGGAAGATGCAGGATCAACTTGTAATTGAGGTGAAGGATACCTCATATGTTGATTGTGAGAAATAGTAAAAGGAAATTGATGAGCCATTGGAAATTTGTAGAATAAGAATACAAATACAGATGAATTATAGATATGAGAAGAATATTTGATGCGTACTAAATGAAACTAAAGACGGTTCTTATAGAAATGGAAATAAGAACAAGACAAAGCATCATCTCTTCAAATCTCACTTTACAAGATATGCTGGATGCATAATTTCAAAAGCCAGCGAGATTAATTACAGCTATCCCTATTTTCTTGTAAACGTTGAACCTCTGCCGTTAGCTGCTGTTGTTGACTTTGTATCTGAGCTCTCTCTTGTTCCAGCTCTTCTACTCGTGTTTTCAGGTCACGATAATATCAATCTACAAGTTTCTTCAGCTCCTTGTTTTCTTGTCTTAAATCTTTATTTTTACTATCTTTAGTTGCAAGCGTTTGATGCAACTCAGATATTTGAGTTTTAAGATGATCAACCTCACTCGTTCTCGCCAATAGCCTCTGAGACATGGTTGTAAGAGAGGCAGCATATTGAGCACTGAGGGTTCTTGATGCTGCAACAATTTCAGGATCAGATTTACTAGATAGATATATCTCTGCTCCTATCATGGTGTTTACAGCCTCAGGAGAAAATATAAGTGGTTGAGGTATAAAAGGTTCATGGTTTAAATCTGGGACATTAGAATTTCTATCAGACATAATATTGTTCTGGATGAACAACAACTGAATCTATGAGGAATGCGAGATCTTTTTGCTGGAGTAAACCAATGGTAAAATTGGTTATATTTAAAACAACAACCCGAAGCCTTCAAATCTCTTCAAGATCTCGTTTGTCCACAATGTCAAGCGGATTTGATTTTCCGCTGAACCGATAATATTAAATCTCAAAGCTTTTACAGCTTTTATCATACATAGATGGTTTCCAATATTATTTCCGCCGTATATAAACAAGTTCTTCCTAATAACGCCGAATGAGGGGGAGAAAATTTTAGATGAAAATATTATCATACTCTCTCTAATGCATTATTTAGTTGGAGATCATGTTTGAATTCTTAACTTGTTATATATACTGAAATCATATTTGCTTATTACTTGAAACACTAACGCATATTATCAAGGGGGAATTTAAGTATTACTGCAGGTATCAGATTTCTATTAAGTTTGTCAACCAGATATTATTTTTCATCTTCAAATCACTCAGAGATTATTGCAATTCATGAAACAAGTCAAGAGTATATTTGGTTGAGATCAATGACTCAACAATTTTATATGAAGATAATGCTACTTGTATCGCTCAAATCAAAGGAGAATATATCAAAGATACGATCAAGTGATAATCTGGCAGATTTATTCACGAAGACATCACCAACTGCGACATTCAAGAAAATTGTGCAGAATATTAAAATGTGAAGACTCAAAATCTATCGTCATGCACTTTCCAGGGGGAGTAAAAGTCCTGAAGACTTGTGTTGATTGTACTCTTTTTCCTTCGCTAAGGTTTTATCCCATTAGGTTTTCCTTTGCAAGGTTTTAATGAGGCAATCTTAAAAGCACTTGTGGATACATAAGAAGACTGTACTCTTTTTCCTTCGCCATTGGTTTTTCTTCCCACTGGATTTTTCCTTGGCAAGGTTTTAACGAGGCAGATTGTTTATGGGTGGTCATTCAAGGGGGAGTGTTATGAATTCTGTAAGTGGAGGGACGGCAGCCGCCCCCTGTCCCACCACTAAAATTATGTGAATGACCCCACCACTATTATTTTAAATTTGCATAGTGACTTGCATAGTAACTTGCATAGTAACTTGCATAGTAATTTCAACGCCTATAAATATGGGTTTCAGTTGTAATGAAATTCATAAGAAAATATAGAGAGAGAAAGAAAGTTTCAGTTATTAAGAGTTTCTTTTCTCTTGCAATAGTAGTAATTTTCTTTTTAGTTTTATAACAGAAAGTATTTTATTTGAGATTTTAAGCTCTTATTTGGGGTTATCATCTTTTTCTTAGAAATGGTCCATTCATGAACATGGATTCTGAATTTAAAAAGGAAGTCAAATATTTGGATTTGGTATTTCAACTTTCAATGAGAAGACACTTTCACTTCACCAAAATTGATTTGGTACCTTTAGGTCGCTTAAAATAAGAGTAACTCATCTCAATATATTTTCTATAATAATTATAGTTTTATTAAATTAATATAAAAATATAATAAATAATTTAATTTTTTGTAAATATTTTAAAATAATATTATTAAAAAATAATATTATAATAATAATATTTTATTCAATTTTTAATTTTAATCTCAATTAATCTCATATCAACCCACTATTCAACCGACATTATTGCTTTTCACATCTAGCTAGACAATTTCCGTGTATGTATCATGTATGGAAGCAAGATACTCAAAAGTATTTTGTAATTGGCGCCTCCTCTCGTGAAGAAATACAATAATTATATTTGGCCTCCTCAAAGTATTTAATTTGGAATTGTTCATTTCTTTTTATTTTTGTCACCCACTTTTTTTAAGAGAATATTGCAATAATTTTTCTTTGGTGTAAAATTCTTTTTTATTTCAGTGCTAATCATCAGATAATTTGGGTTTATTGGTTTTTTTTTTCACCACTACTTCTAGGAAATCTAGACAATTTAAGTTTTGTCCCATTTTTAAAGATAATTTGTGTGTGTCTTTGAGAGACAAAAAAAAGAAATGATGTTTGTCAATACAATTAACCTAAATCCGAACCAAGGATTTGAAAATCAGTTTATAAATGTGGAGTATGGACAAAGAATGAATGAGATCTTAAATTGTGGTTCAACTATACCTAAAACGAAGATATCTCAACTACTTGTAATGATGAAACATAATTCATAAACATTCCTTTACATTTTGTTAATGGTTGGTACAACTAATCTTGTTAATATGCCTACATAATCGTTTTAGTTTGTTTTGGTTTTATTTTTTGGTTAATTCTTAATATTTACTTTGGGTAGAGAGGATAAGTTACTGCATGGTTGATAATATAATTACTTGATAAATAATATTTGTAGTATTAAAATGTGTAAATCTTGTGCACGCTTTTAAAAATATGGATAAATATGATATTTATATGAAAAGATTAATTTTATAGTAGTAGACTCTACTATTTTTTAAAAGAAGTGCGCGATATTTATATTGTCTAAATTATATCCATCATTACTCTATTTGTTTAGTAATTGCTAATTTTCTTTGCTTTCATTCATCTTTGACAACTTCCATCTAGGTCGGCAAGATAATGGTTGCTTCAATTTGAATGAGAAAATGATCTTCTATTCTTAGGACTGTTTGGATAGTGAAATAATTTCAACCCATCATCACATATAATCCAATCATTATAGTTTTCTTAATTTTCAATAAAATGCAATAAATAATTTAACTCTTTTAAATTCTAAAATAATTTTTTTAAATATCTAAATAATATTTTATTCAAATTTTAACTTTTATCTTATCTTAATTCTTTATTCAAACAAGATCTTATTATAGACATTGTGAGCAAAGTTGGATCTGCCAAGACAACCACCCTTGTGTTCCCCTAACCCAACTAGGATGTAGGGAATGAACTAGAGGTAATCGTAACATCAATAATGTTTAAGGCTCATCGTAAGGCAACCACCCTTATGTTTCGAAATTACTTCCGACTTTGGTTGGAGTTCGAAGTTGGAGGTGAGCTTTTCCATTCTTTCGGAGTTAGGGCCCACCCTTTCAACAGGACATCCTTGAGCCTTTATATTTAATTGTTTAAAAAAGCAAAATGAATTATATCAAATTTTCTATTGAACTAGGCCTTTCGAGACAAGCCGATCATTTATAACAAAGAAGATAAGATTGAAGAGAATGAATTGGATAATCTCCATGACGAGTGTCCTATTGAATGAAGAATTGGGCAAAAAGGGAAATTTATATTTATATTTATATTTAGAGAAGTTCTATAATTATAAATGTATTTCATAAAAGTAAATTTATAAGCTAACCTGCATTGATGTAATATATTAGATTTACATGATAATAAAATGGGTGTTATAATCAAAAATATTATATTGAGCCATATCAATTTATAAATTTATTTTGATGAAATGTATTTTTGATTAAAGCATTTTTCTTATAAAATGAGTAATTTTATAGGATCTTTATGTCAAAATCAATGATCTTTGGCCTCCAATATCTACTTCTTTAATAATAAAAAAATCTTGACATTTTAGAAAATAACAAACACTACTAAAAACGTTTTTAGGGAAATGCTACTCAGCTCGCTTAATGTTACCAATCAAAGTGTTCGAATATTTTAATTTTTCTTATTTATTTGGTGATTATTAGTAAAATTGTATATATTTTTTATATTTGCTTTAATAATTAAAGATGTTTAAAAAATATTTGCAAAGATATAATAATAAAATAAACTTCACATTTATACTAATGATACGCCCAACCGTAAGTATTGGCCAGCCCACTAGCAAGAATCAGCCTCTTCTTTAATTTACTTGGAAAACGGATACGATGAATACAGGTAATGCAACAAAGCCCTCAATAGGCTATAGCTTACAAATAGACTCCTGAGGTTCAACTAACCCATAAGAGTCTTGTAATAGTACACATCAAAGTAAAGGAAATAGTCAAACAATGCACATCTATATTAATTAGATGGAAGAATTAAATATATTTATTTTTTTTACTCTGGTCAAGTGATTATAACTTAATAATATTCCTTTTCTTCATAAAAGAAAATAATTGAGGGGAAAATGAGGACAATTAAGGTCAAACACAAGAATTACATTCTTTTAAAACTATGTAGAATCGTATATTTATGTTACCAAAGTAGTAATGAGTATATTTATAGGGCCTTTTTGGATATTTACAACATCCCAGCCTTTGTTTGGATGTTAAAAATATCTTAGATAATTTATGAATAATAATAAAATATTTTATAAATAATTTATAAATAATAGTGAAATGATTTGATGACAATTATGTAACGATTCAATAGAAAATTCAAATCATATGACCTATATTCTAAAACAATTAGCCAATAATATAATTAGAACCTTATTAAAATTTTATAAAAAGCAACAATTTCTTATTTTCAAGCAATGTAATCATGTTTACAACTTATCTTTATCTTTTCATATGTAATATCACATTTTCTTAAATTCTTAACGTCTTTATCGAGTCTGTTCGTTGTAGGTGACACGACTTAATAAAATGTCTAAAATCACATGACATATACTTGAAAAGAATTAATTAATGATATAATTGGAGTTCCGTTGGATATAAAAAGTAAAAAATTTTCATTCTCAAGTAATATCAAATCTCATTTATTATCCACCTTTATCATTATCATATATATGAAATATCACAAATTGTATTCCCAAACAAAGTCTCATATATGTGTGTGTGAATGGTAATAAAATGGTTTGAATTAAAATAATTTATTAGATTTTGAAAAAAGCCGGATAAAATGTTGAATAAGAACAGCATACAGTTAAAAAAAATTATTTGAATATATTATTTGAATATTATTTTTATTTATATATTTGAAAAAGTAGCTTTGTCTTTTGTATTTTGTTTGGAAGTTTGAAAAAATTGTAATAATTTAATAATAATTAGATGAAAAAGTTAAGAATTCGAAATTGAAAAATGTTTTATATTTGAATAATATTTGAGAAAGAAATATTTAAGAATATTAGAAAATACTTGAAAATAGATGTGTTGTCGAACGGTTCCTTAGCCTCGTTTGGATTCGGAGATGAGATAAATTGAGATGAGTTTAGTTTATTTTTTAATATTATTATTATTTTGAGATTTGAAAAAAGTGTATTGGAATTTAAAAAATGTGTATTAAGATTTGAAAAAGGTATATAGGAATTTGTATTTTGTATAAAAAGTTATAAAAATGTAATGATGAAATGGAAATGAGTTGAGATGAGCTCAACTCACTTCTAAAAATTATTTTAGTATCAGTTAGAAAATATGAAACAAATATATAATATAATTTAAGCACTTAAAAACACAATCTATGACTCTCTCTTCTAAGATGGTGTGATCACTTGATTTCTTCCATGAGGTTAATTAGGCATTCATCAGGCACCACCGGCCGATCGAAGGTTCATTGTTCTAAATATAGTCACTAAACACTAATGGCAACCAATGATGTATTTTTTATGGCCAATGAACTGCAGTATAAACAAGAAATGATGAGATGAATTAGATAATAAAGGAGGCTTTCATATGACTTTTTGAAAGAGGGATGGACTTCAACTTCTTTAGCTTCTTTAACTTCACAATAGGGTCTCCAATAACGAGATCTCTAGCAAAGGATATAGCTCAAATTGCCATAGTACAATCAGAGGCAGACATACCTTATATCTTGGCTACCGCCCCAACATTTTTTAAAAACTTCAAATAATATGTAATTTAGTTAAAAAAATTTCTTATCTATTAAAGTTTTACTAAGCTTAGTCCCCCCCAAAATTGAGAGTAGCTCCTTTTATATGAATTTCATTTTATTCATTAGTTATTATCCGTTAAATTTTAAAGTCATTATAATCTAAAGATTAATAATCCATCAGTTCATAATATATGCAATAGTCAGTACAGTCAAGAATCTATTTGCCAGTCTTTATATCTTAGGCTTTGCTCACTAAATCTAACACATTGCAAGTACTCTGTTTTCTCATCATACGCTTTTTTCTCCTCTCCAGGAGGTGCTCGTGGTTACGGAAACCTTTACGGTCAAGGCTACAATGTGAATAACTTAAACGATTTTTTTTTTTTTTTATGGACTTTTTTTACTATTAATAACTTAAATATATATCTTAATTTAGATTTTCATCTGTTTTTGCACCACTTTAGTGAGACAGGAAGTACTTGTAGTTGCAGATTTGTTTAGACTTTTTTTTGCTATTAATAACTTAAATTTATATGTTAATTTATATTTTTTTATATCTGTTTTCTTATTGTTATTAACTTAAATTTATATGTTGATTTAAAATTTCTTTTTTTTAAATTGTGCTGATTTAGACTTTTAATATATATTATATGAACTATGAAAATGTATATTATATGTTGATTTATAATTGTAGTGCATGACTCATTGGCCTGGATCGTTACTTGACAAATTATACAAAAATAAAATAAAATAAAATTTTATAGTATTATTTATTAGGTATTTTTCAAGTTTAGTCTTAATTTATATTTTTTTCTTAAAATGTAAAAAAATTTAATATTTTATCAAAAGTTTAGTCTCAATTTACAATAAATTTAAAAAAATAAAAACGTAGATAAGTCAGAAGGTAATATATATTTATAAAATGATTTATAAACATGTATATTTTATATACAATTTTATGATATATAATTATTATTTTTTATATATAATTATATGTAAAAAAATATACATATTAGGGTAATACTATATACAGTCGTGGAGTTGCAAACGACGTGCAGTCACTTTAGAAAAAAAGTTAACTTTTTCACGTGAATCTCATATATATTTACTTTTTTCTAAAGCGACTGCACGCCGCTTGCAACTCCCTGACATCATTATCATTTCTTATAAATATGTGTGTCTCATCGTTTTATTTTTCTGTAATTAATTACTGCTCATGGCCTCCATTGACGCATGCAGCGCACATACATCGTACAACCACACAGTATCGATCGAAGCTCGCATAGTCTCAGCGGGTCAGGAATTGCTTATTTTTCCCCTTTCGGTCTATTATGCTATTTTTAATGCATGGTAGAATCCAACCAAGTGAAAAAGGAAACGAAAAAAATAATTCCATTATGAACATATATTTAAAATACCCTAATCTGATTAAAAAAAACTTGATGGATAGTAGAAATAAAAATAAACTCACACTAATTTGCTCGATCCATTATCAAAATAGTTTTAATGTGAATTTCTAACTTATTCATGTTTTAAAAAGAAAATGCACAATAAGGGAACTTGCATACTCTAAACAATACAAATCATTTTCATAAGACTTGTCACATAATTTCATTTCATTTTATCTCAATTTATATTATTTAATTTTCTTTTTAAATATCATTCAAATATGAATATTTTTTAGTTTCAAATATTTAACTATTCTATTTAATTATTATCTAATTATTACAAAATTTTTAGACTTTCAAATAAAATATAAAAAATAATTTAATTTTTTAAATTTTAAAACAAAATTAATATTAAAAAGTTATATTATAACAATATTTTAATTTTATCATATTTTTAGTTAACTTTTTTATCTCATTTTTTGTTTTTAAATTCTACAAAAAATCATAATAATTATTATTTTATTATTTATAAATTATTTTATTATTATTTATAAATTTTTAATTTTATCTGATTCTCGAACATTCCTGAAAATTTAAAAAAAAAAAAATGAGAGAGAGTACATACTCAACGTATCCTCTCACGTACACAATGTCAAAAACAATGTATGATACTGTTGATAAGGGGAGGATACGCTGGATGCAGCACTACCCTTTCCAAAAATCTCTTTCCGGAACACCCCATATTTCAGATTGGCAAGTGACAACACGTTTCCTTGTTTCCCAAGGCAGAATTCTCAAATTTCACTGCTGATCATTATATTCGTTAGAACTTAAAAAGCTGCTAATGTGAACTTGTAGCGTAGACGTCGCACTCCAACGGGTTACGTACGTGTCAGAAACCAGGAGGAGCTGCGCACACAGCGCATGCGACTGTCTGTACGTTTACTTTCCTTGCCTCGCCTCTTCCTCTTCCTCTTCCTCTCACTCAGCACACTCAAGAGCCTTTTCATTTCCAAGCTTTCTTTTTAAACCCCCGAGGCTAGACCACCCCCATTTCATCTGTTCGCATACAGGTATGAACTTTGGACTTTCTTCATCACTTCTTTCTATCTGAACTGAAGTTTGCATCTTTTTTAATGTATGTGTGCGCCCGCAATGTACATCGACATGTATATGTTGTGTGTCTATCTTTCCGTGTGGCTTTTTATATAGCTTTTTAGACGTCTGTGTATACATCTTTTTTACTACGTGTGGATGTATATATGTGCATGATTTGTAAAGTCTGTTATTTGGATTTTGAAACTTGGTTCGAGCAGCCCGTGTTTCTTTCTCTTTTTTATTTTCTTTAAAATGATATGGAATCTCATTCATTTGGGGTTTGGTGTTCACTGTTTACTCTTTTACAGCTATGGAATCAGATATGGGGTCCCGGAGGGCAAAGGTGAATAAGAGGAAACTGGTGGAACTCTATGACGACGATGATGGTATTGACACGGTGTATAGGTTCAAAGTCCTATTACCAAATGGCACAAGTATAGGACTAACAGTGAGGGATATTCCTCTCCCTGAAATGCCTTTCGCGGACTTCATTAATTTGGTGAAAAATGAATACTTCCGAGCTCGTAGACTGAATGAATCAATGAAGCAGAAAAGAAAAATAGATTGGCTGGGTGATCGATTTTATCTCGAGGACGTGAATGGTGTAGAGATCAGAGATTCCATTAAATTAACAGATTTTAAGCCCCAAAGTTGTCACATTTTACAGCTTCATGTGAGTATGAGTTGCATTAGTATTCATGTTGTTTGGTTGCTTTAGAATTGTGGGGAAGGAAAGAAAGGAAATGGACGGGCTGGGATTTTTTGTGTACTGGGAAAATTGAGATAGCAATGAATCCAGCCAAGTACATATTTATAATTGCTTACTTTAGTTTACTTATAAAAAATAATGGCTTACTTTAGTTGAGCCTTTTGAATTCTGGTCTTTGGATATCAAATGAAATCCCCCCCCCCCTTTTGTAGATAGTAATATACAGAAATAAAAAATGATAAAGCTGATAAAAATATGAAAAATGATATAGATGTGCTCACTTGGTTATCTTGATCATTTGGTTTTCCTTGGTGATGCATTTGCTTGTTTTTTTACTTTCTTAGGATGGCTCTGGTGTGATGGCCAATACTTTTGAGGTTAGTAGCCCGAGTTGGATGCTCATTCGTGTATAATTGCCATAATAATTAAATTATCAATTGCAAAACTTTTTTGCCTTTAGTTAGTGATGAACTTTTTGGGTTTGCAGAATATGTGGGACTTGACACCAGATACGGATTTATTAATGGAATTACCAGAGGAATACGCTTTTGAAACTGCCCTTGCAGATCTGATCGTGAGTTGTCCAATACGGTTGAAAATTTTATCGAAATGTGATCGATCATTTCACCTATTACTTGCTTACACTCGGCCACACATTTTCCAGGATAATTCCTTGCAAGCGGTATGGTCTAACCGTAAAAATGAAAGAAGGCTGATCAGGTAGGACATTACTATCATAAAAAAAATGGTTTTCTAGGTTTTTTGGGCAGAACTTAAGTTAATCATTTGCTCGATTTGTATTAAAAATAAATTAAATAATAGTCTGAAAGTACATTAATATGAGTTTGAATGACCCAATTGTCTGTTAGGCTAATTCAGCCTGCAAACTAGATGTTGCTTATGTCGATTGGTGTATTTTTTAATTAATTTCCTGTGCCTCCTAGTTGATTACTTCTAATCCAGTTGATTACTTCTAATCCCTTCATTCTGTCAGTAAAAATAATTCAGAGGACCATACTTGTTCAACCTTGATAATTGGTAATGTGAGAAGAATCTTTGTTTGGACTTAATATCCTACTAATAGAATTGGCAATATATTTGGAACTAGAGAGATTTGTTGAGTTAAAATCTAAATTGGAAGTTCTTTTATCTACTTTCTGGTTGCTAGTAATCCTTTGGTTCATCTGTCAGTTGGATGGTCATTTTGTTTGTTTTACATGATCCTTTGTTTTTGCTTAAGCTTCTATTGCTGCTTTACACATACTGTATTTTCTATAATTTGCTGCACTTGCACATATACTCTTCAATAATCACTTTGCTATATTTGTTTTTTGTTTCCAGTGTAAATATTGCCAGCGATAATAGCATTTCTATTTTTGACACCGGCCCTGGAATGGATGGCAGTGATGAAAACTCTATAGTGAAGTGGTGTGTGATATCAGTCTTCCTTCATAAACTTTCAAGATTACTGTTTGGCCTTTATTTTCCACTCTTCTTGGCTAAAACAGAAAGTTTGGGAGCATTTAAGGATGGTTGGGCAAATTTTAGATGTAATCTATAAACCTTATATTTGTATTAAGAGTCTTCTAGTGGCATGCTAGTGAATTTCACATTTTTTCCCTGCATCTTCATTAAACTGATTGAGTAATTTTCTTGAATTGCGTTTTTGTTTAATTCTGATTCCTTGTGGAAGCAGGTATTGTAGTTTAGGGAGGCCTTGAGAATTGAGAAAGGCATCTTCCTAGAAATGGGAATGAATTTTAGTTAAAAAGAAGGAAATATATAGTAATCTTTGAGGATCCCAAGGGGTGGCATAGTTTGTTGTGTATCAAGCCTCATGATACCCAACAAAAAAGTTTGTTGGGGGTATCAAGCCTCATGACCTCGAGGCCAAACTCACTCACCCATAAAAAAGAAATAAAAAGAATTGGCAAGGAATGAAAAAACCTCGAGGACCTGTACTCCCCATTGCTTGTTTTCAGAAAATCTTTGTGGCAGTGAGGTCATGGATTTTAAGAACTGCATATAATGCTAAATCAATGCTATAGAGATTCATTAAGTAATTACCTGAAAATGTTATATCTGTAATGGTCTATGTTTATACAACTTTCAACTACTAATTCCTAGCTGCGTCATTTGAGGAAAAGTTTCTTACTCAACTACCATGCAGGTGCTTTTTATTATAATCCAATTTACACAAGGTTGGCATAACTATTTTATCTTATTTTTCTGATTTGGGCATGGCTAATATATTCGTCCACCATATTTAGGGGAAAGATGGGTGCCTCCCTTAACAGATCCTCTAAAGGAAAGGCAATTGGGGGAAAACCTCCATACTTGAGGGTAAGATGAAAAAGCTTGTAGTACTTGGTGCATATATGCATGTATGTTCATAATTATATAATGTATACATTTGAGTAGATTAATCTCTATATTTGTGTATACACTTTATTGTATGTGTATCTTATGTGTCCCCAAATGAAAAGCATGCATGTATATGTTTTGGAGATTTTTAATTGTGAAAGCTTTGTGTGTGTTTGTCTAATATATTCAGATACAAAGAGGAACTTGCCCATAGATAATGTCAATAACTAATACAAGCTCTCTCGAGTTTGGAGGTTAAATATGATTTTTAACACAATTTAGTTCTTGCTTGTGCACACAAAAGGAACATCAAGAATGCCTTAACTAAATGGAAGTTATAAAGCATAATTTTTTGATCGGTAAACAAGCTTTTATTGACAATAAAGATGGGCAAAATCCCAAGTACATGGGACATGTACGAGAGCAATGCCTAGGCGTGATGTTTTAGTGATATAAGAAATTAGTGAATGTTTATGCCATTAAAACCAATTACAATCAATCAATGGAATAAAGTATTATAAAGGAAAGCTCTAAGCTCATCCATTGACCACTCACTATCTTGAAAGCTTCTCTCATTCCTCTTCGTCCAAAGACACCACCATAGGTAAAGCATGATTTTTTGGAAAATATCTTTTCCTTACATGTTTCGCTAGTGTAATTGTGCTAAAGCTTTTTATTCTACATTAACATACGGTGAAGCATTCCAAATTATGCAAATTTTTATCTCGAGAAACTGCGTGACATAAGTAGTCACTCGTTGTTTCCTCTATATTTCTTACTTTAGAAAAATATTGTTCCCTTATTGGCGTGTGCTAGTCCATTATGAGTTGTTTTCTTCAACAATGTAGCCTTTCTTTGGCATGTTTGGATATGGAGGACCAAGTGCGTCTATGCATCTAGGGAGGTATGGACATGTTACTTTTTTTCTCTGTAATTTTCAATCTTACCAAGGGTTGATGTTTCTCTCTTGTTCATTTCCTTCACTGTATAGGCGTGCTTTGGTATCTTCAAAGACAAAAAGTTCCCGCAAAGTCTATACTTTACATCTTGAAAGAGAGGCCTTACTCAGCAGTTCTGGTTCTGAGCTTAGCTGGAAGGTATGCAAGTGCCCTGGCAGATTCTTGTCCTTTTCTTGGGCATCTGATACCTGTGAATTCTTCGATTTTTTTTAGTGTTTTAATATGACTAAATGAGGCCAAGTTAACTTGCACTAACCATTGCTGGATCTCCATTCAGACTACTGGTGGCATGAGGGATCCCTCGGAAGATGAACTTAGCAAATCACCTCATGGGAGCTTTACTAAGGTAGACTTTGGTATTTGTCTTCTTTCTTATTATTACCAATATCTGGAATTTTTTTCTTTTATTATTATTTTTTGGGGTGGGGCAGGGGGGGTGGAGGAGGTGTTGGGGAACTTCCCATTACGATACCGCACTCATGAGAATATATTCTTGTTGTCGTTATACTACTCATGGTTGTCAAACTAATTTTTTTGAAAAATTTTTTGATGTAAGTGAAGTTTGCCTAAGCCTTGGAACGGTTGACAAGGGGTGTACTTTCCATCTGATTAGTATGAAATACATTTCTGATTTCTGGCTCCAGTTGGAGTTGGAAGTCAACCCCTTCTAACTTTGCCCTACTCCCAACTTTTTGAGCGAAGGGACTTTCAATCAGATTGTTTGAAAGTGGACTTTGAAGGTTGAAAGGTGGAATATTAGATTAGTTAGCCATCGTTCACTTTCTATGCAACATGCGTGTGTCTCACAAGTTGTTTGTTCCCATTTTTAACAAGCACTGAGAGATGCAAATGAGCAAATGACTGGCCATGTGATTGTACACATATATGTCATTACTATATACAAGTAACATGTAGGGTCTGGACGGAATTCCTGGTTGTATTTGACATGAAAGCTTGACCAAATTCATATTGGAAGAGAGGGAATTCCCTCCGCACTTCAGCTGGCATGTGTCCGAGTTTGACATGTCAAAGTGGAAGCTGTGGCTTGGGTTAGAACTGTTGGCATAGTGGACAGACTTATGGTTGACTATTAATGGAACTGGAATAAGTGTTCTTTTATATTGTTGGATGATTTTGTTAATTCTTCTCTGTAGCTTAGTGCCAGTTCATGGGGTTTGTATACATTTTGACATTAAGTAATTCTTGTTCGCTTTATGTGGAAGTTTTTCTTGTTATGGTTGTTTTCATAAAAATGCTAGCTTTTGGGCTATGCCCATTCGTATTGATATTAATATTAATATAATTGTTTACTTATAAAAAAAAAATGTCACCAGAATGAGCTCTTTCTTGATTATCTCTATTCTTTTAAAATCTGGATGATGATGAATATGAGGTTGTAGGTCATCTAACGATTTGAGTCCATTTACTTGTCAATTTTTTTTTTCATTTGATCCAAAATGCTCTATGGACAAAAGATCTTTTCTTTTTCCTATGATTTTGTTTTATCAGTATTTTGGAATAACAGTAGAAGACTACTTGTGAAATCATTTATATAGGTTGTTGATGGGTTTGTGTTAGAAGAGTTTTGTTAAGTTACTAATATATGAGTAAGGGATTTGTTACAACGGTATTTTGGTTAATTGACTTTATTATATATATCAATAAGAGATTGAGGCCTCGTTTGGTTACTAGATGCGATGAGATAAAAGTTGAAAGTTGAATAAAATATTGTTAAAATATAATTTTTTAATTTTATTTTGTTTTAAAATTTGAAAAAATTGAATTATTTATTGTATTTGTGTGAGAGTTTGTGAAAGTTGTAATGATGAGATGAAATGATTTGTGAAAACAAACAAGGCCTGAGAGAGGTGATGTAACGTGTATAGCCTCCTCTTTCTTATCATGCAAATCTCTTAGCATGGTAATAGAGATTAGGTTTTACATTCTTACACCTTGTTGGCCCCTGTTTACCCCCTTTCTTCTTCTTCTACCAACACTGACAGAATTGTCCCACAAGCTGCCAAAAAATAAGATTGGGATCAGTGCTAGAAGACCATTTAAACCTAGTTCCAACAAAACAGTTATATATATGTTTGAACAAAACAGTGCTAGAAGACCTTTCTTCTTCTTCTACCAACACTGACAGAATTGTCCCACAAGCTGCCAAAAAATAAGATTGGGATCAGTGCTAGAAGACCATTTAAACCTAGTTCCAACAAAACAGTTGTATATATGTTTGAATAATAGTTCACTGGACTAGTGCACCCTGACATAGGAATAAATTGTTAGTAAGGTTGAAGGTGTATAATGTATTTCGTTTTGATATATGAAGTCCTATACATTTTAAAGATAGATGCATTGTAGGTTTGAATTTGAAAGGTTTTTTGAGGCTTATGGCTCTTGTGGGCCCCACAAAAATTAAATTTTTTTGGCAAGGTTTGGAATTATATTTTCACGAAGCTAATGCCTTAATGTTGAAAGTCAATAATCTCATGTACATAACTTAGGTTTCATTTCATACTTGGGGGATGTGGCCTCATAACAAATCTAAGGAACAACTAATATATATATTTTTTCATGTCTGAGGACTTCGTTGGTTTTATTTGTTGGTTTTGAGTTTACTAGGTTTCACATGTGTCTTTGTTCTTTTCACATGTATCTTTCTTTATTTTAATCTAGGATATCAAGGACAGCAATGTGTTTGTTTCAGATTCATTGTCATGAGTTAGCAATGTAGCTGAGTTTTTGTCTGTGAGGGATACACATCTTGATCCCTGCTGGTGAAGCAGAAGACCAGTGGTGATAAGGAGGCGTTTATTTTTCTTTTGTAGTGTAAAAAGTTTATCCAATATTCACTTCCATCTTCCAAGTGGTGCATAAATCTATCATTTAACAAGTCTTGTTAAGCTTGTCTAAACTTTGACGCTGTTGTTGATCTGATTTCTACAAAGTCTTTGGGAAAAGGTGGTCTTTGTATTGTCTTGAGCACAATATCTTTTAATTATTTAAACGGTTATTTGTTTGTCTATTCTTTCTGTGATCACATTATACAGACTCAGAGTTGAGATATTTGTTTCTGTTCTTTCCATGATCACATTAACATGCTTGTAATTGTGTAATTCTATTTTGACAGATCGAGATTTTTGAGCTAAAAAGAAATAGCTTGGACATATTTATACTCCAATGCAAGATTAAAGACATCTATTTTCCATACATTCAGGTATGTTTGCTCCAATGAAAAGCATCATAATTGCAGCCAACTTGTAGTTTCATACATGCACCCAATTATATATATTTTAGAATTGGAAATACTAAATTTTATGAGTACCATGTGAGTACAAGTAAGAGTCTCGAGGCAAGTAATGACCTTTAGGTTGTTATAAGGGGTTCTTATAGTAATTTTTTAATGCTGGTCTGTGGAAATTTCCTTCCAACAAAATAAGCCCCTCTCCATCCCTGGTTGTTATGCCCCTTTCCTGCTCATGTTGGGATGTGCATCATGTGCCACTTGGGATGATAGGACGATTTTGCCATTGTAAGATAATATTGTTGTCAAACTCAAGCTATTTGATATTACAATTAATAGAATATGTACAAAAGTTTGCATCAAAATAAGCCCCCCTCCCAAAGAAGTAGAAAACTCCCATAGGGCATAGCTTCGTCCTTGGTTGTTGTGCCTTTTCTACTCATGTTGGGATGCGCTTCATGTGCCACTTTGGTTACAAGGAGGTTTTTGCCCATTTTAAGATGGTATTTTTGTAGAACTCAAGTTAATTGATGTTTTGGTATGAATTAAGCTTGCAGTACCAATATCATTCTTTTTTGTCAACATGGCTTGGCTAGATTTCTCTTTGACCTAACAACTAGAGTGGCCTGTGAGCAAATCATTGTCTTTGTCCCTAGCACATGTAAGAACAAATGGAACTTTCTTTTTTCTTTGGTAAGTTAAGTAAACTATTTTGCAATACCTAATGCATTCACAAACTTCAAGATGATCTACATATGCTAGGGATGAAAATCAAAGAGCACAAGGACAATTTATAATTTCTCAAAACTCAGAAGAGAAAATCTTCAAAATCATGATGATTTCATGATGCTTAATTCATCGATAATCTGATTTGCCACACGAACTTGACAATTTTATGTGAGCATGCTGATGAGTGGTTAGTGAGTAATAATATATAGTTACTTTCCCATTTATTGGGGCAATGCATTGCCTTCATTAATAAGATTTTTGCTCATCTGCCAATATTTGTATGGGTATATATATATATATTGATTTAGCTATGTAATTAGGTTTTTTCTTTTGTATACTTCCTATGTACTCAGACAATGCCTATTTGATTTGTGTTAATATAGTTATTTTTACCCATAATATATATATAGTATATATATAGATTGATTTAGCTGGTGTTTAAATTTTCCATAGCAGTGTACTGGTTGAATTACTTAATACATGCAACCATGTGCCAATGCTTTATTGCAGCACATACACACAAATAAAATTTACTTTCTTGAGAGGCTTGTATAATTTTTGAGCAAACCAGTGTGGTCAAAGAGGCATGCATTTTTGTTAGTAATACATGCATTTTCTTGTATGCTTTAGCATCTCCCAGGGCATAGAGCTTTATTATTGTTATTATTATTAGTATAATTTTTATTCTTTGGCAGGTCCTGTGCTTAATATTCTTGTGTGTTTTTTCATTGATGTGCAGTGTGATGAAGTGTCCAACTCAGCAAAGACAATTACACCGATAGAATTTCAGGTTTAAGATTGCACTGTTACGTTTTCCACATGTTTCATATATTTGTAAGAATTCCTTGTCAAATGTTTATCTGGGGGTCCTTCTTATATTTTTGGGTGGTTCAAATGGGTCAATTTGCTTTAATGTTGGAGCTTATTTTTTACACTGTTCTCATTCCAATTATGGTTGGCTGATATTTATTAAGAGTATGCTCTCCAAATTGTCTACTTATTTAGTCTCTATTCTATATCCCTATCGGTGTTGCTACTCAAGCGGGAAAGTTGTGACGGGGCTTTTTTGGGCTGGCCTGCATTACGAGTCCAAACTTCATCTTGTCAATTGGAAGGCAGTTGTACTCCCCTTAATGTTGCAGGTATGGGGTTAGAAATTCGGTCAGTTATAATCAGGCCCTGTTGGAAAGTGGTTGTGGTGGTATGCTATGGTGAAGGTCTTTTTGGTGACAGGTGACTGATAGAAAATAGATAGTTTAGCTGAAGGATGATGTTTGGAAAATCTTACAAGATCTTATGGGGTAAATCTCTGGAAGAATATAAGAGGGTTGGGAAATTTTTTATAGATTTGTTGTTATTTATTAGAGGATGGTTCTCAGATCAAGTTTTAGATTTGTAATGTGTTGTAGTATGTGGCTCATATCGAGTGAAACACGTGTACTGAGAAAGCAAGCAGATGCCGGAGTGGAGTGGAGCGGAATGTTTCATTGGGATTTGAATTTTATTAGATTAGCATGACTGTGAGGTTGACTTTGTATCTTTCTTCAATGGTTAATGCATTTTACCGAGTTCTTCCTAAGTTTCTTTTTCTTACCTTTGGAAGGGCCATTGGAGGTCTAAAGTTTCAATGGGAGCTTCATTTATCACATGGACTGCATCCTTAGGTTCAGTTATTTCTATGGATAATCTTTGCCAGCGGTATATTATAGAAGGTTACTGAAGTTGTATGCATAGTTTGAATTTCGTTTCATTCCGATCGTCTCGATCAGAATTTTCTGTTTTGGTACACTATACTTCATCATTTCGTTTCATTCAAAATTTGGGCCTATTGCAGTCGGAATTTGCCTTCTGGACCCTATTCTATTACAAACTGTTTTAATGACAGTTTTGTAAATTTCTTGAGTTTTGCTGGAATTTTTGTAAATTTTCAATATAGATGGTATTTATATAATTCTAAAATCTAAAAAGTATTGATATAATTTTATTTTATTTTTGTAACTTTTTAAATATGTCCCCTCACTCTCTTTTTGGTAAACACCATCATTTTTAATAATTTGTCTGCTCTTTTATTTGTTTTATTTTTTTAAATTTTGTCTCAACTCAAGTTTGTGAGTTTTTTAATATTATCTTTTAACACCAGTATCTCTACTTTTTTATTTATTTAATATTTTCAATGTATATTCATTTTATAAATCGTCAATTCTTCCATATATACAGACAAATATACGATACACACTTATACATGTATTTATTTTATTACTTATCAGTTTATATATACATATAATAAATATATAGAGAGAGTTAATCTCGAAACAGTACGCTGGACTGCATTGATTCTGAAATATTCTGTTTCAATGATTAAACCAGAATGATCACCGAAACGAAATTTAAAATATTGATTGGAATGGCAGGAATTGACTGGAATTTCAATTCCGGTCATGTTTTAAATTCCGGCCATTTAAGTATTTTAGGATATTGTAATCTAACTCAATCTCCTAGTGCCTCACTATCTCTATTTTTCTTATAATTATTTTTCTATTTACCAATTGGTTTAATGGCCATACCTGAATGATGCACATGACATCTGCAGTAAAATATGATGAAAAAAGGGATGGAAGTACTGACAAGAATTCTCCTGCATTTTTCAGGTTAATGGTGTTGATTTAGCTGAAACTGAAGGGGGAGAGGTTGCTGTCACAAACTTGCATTCCTGCAATGGTCCTGACTTTATTCTACAGCTTCGTTTTTCCTTTAAGCAAGAGGCTGCAGCTAAAAGTCCAGGTAGGTTACCATTAACTATTCTTTGTTAAATCATCTAGCTCTTATTAATAAAAAAATGTCCAAGGTCTGTTGTAGTTGTTTTCCTTTTTTGTTTTTAATGAGTTTCAGCTGTGAGCAATTCCAGCTATGATTTTGTTTGTTTTTCTTCTAAGACTTGGATATATCAGGTTCAACAGCATCTCAAGAAGCCAATGCACGACTGAAGTGTGTTTATTTTCCATCCATTAAGGTATAAGAGCATACAACCTTCCACATTATGTGGTTGCAATTTTATAGGCTGTTTTTTTTCAGGGGAAAGAAAGTGTTGAGATGATTTTGGAGAAACTAGAAGCTGATGGATGCAGTATCATGGAAAACTTTGAAACCTTCAGTCGTGTCTCTATTCGACGGCTTGGCCGTTTACTTCCAGATGCTCGTTGGGTAGGTTCTCAATTTTGCCATATTATCTGAAGACTGCTGAGCATTCTTTTCTTATCATTATCTGATTAACTTAGTACCCCAACATCTTTCCATTTTCTATGGTATATAATTTCTAAACCACAGTGTGAAATGTGAACTTTCATCCTTTGCACATTTTCTGTTTCCTAACGCTATGATACATGTGCTTAAAATTTTGATCATCAAATGCCATGCGTGTTCTAAACCACAATGTCCCATTTTTGTGCCACAAGTAGTTAATGTATGGACACATTAATTAATTGTATTTCATCTGCTATTGAACTGTTGTTTGACTCATTATTTCATCGTGTTATAGCTTAGTTATTGGTGTCAATATTAAGTTATTCTTAGGAAAGTTAGGTATTGGTCCTTGTGGTTTGATGTCACTTCAAACAGGTCCTTGTAAGCTAATTCCAAATCGATCCTGTGGGTAATGTTGACCATTGATTTGATGTCACTGTTAGGGGGTAAAACCCCCTGGCCCGAAAGGCATCCCAGTCCAGCTCATTAAAGGGGCACCTTTGAGTGACAAGGGGGAAGAGGAGAGAGAAAGTAGGGACACGAAGGGACAAGGAGGGTACAAAGGTTGAGAAAAATAAAGTGTGTCAAGGGGAAGATGGGATGTGAACTAAAGAGAAGGAATGAAGGGGACATAAAGCAAACATGGGTTAGATCAAATGAAAGGTGGGGCTTCTAGATTCCTTCAGCTTCTTCAACCTCACAATGAAAGTTATAAAGAGAATCTTCTCCAGAAAATAAGTCTCCAACGTCCATTGTATAGAGTGAAATGATAAACCATGAGACTCTAAAATATTTATATTATAGTTTGCTCTCCAAACAACCCCTAGATGTAGGCTCTGTGCCGAACTACGTAAATTAGTGTCTCTATTTCTATTTATTTTTCTATATTTATTTTCCATTCATTGCTATGGATATACGTACGAACTCCGTACAACCACTTTGGACTGCCATCCATTCTGATATCATTCTTTTGGGAGCAATTTCCTTTATCCTCATTCTTGTTCCCATTATTCGGCATCGCAAAATTCACTCATTCAATGATTATTATAAGAAATGCCTACTGTTGCCATTTATCAAAATTTCATACCAACATGTAGCATAACTAAACAAGAACAATAACAGAGAAAATTCAACGTAGAACTTCATTAGCTTTTGATAGATTGTAATTGAAATTGTTCCAATACATCAAACCTATGTTTATTGCACGCCTCGGTTTCTACAGAGTTGAGTGAATGTACACATATCAGAGCTATTTTTCTGTGCCCATGTAGTCTTAGTAGAGGTGTTTCCTGGCTTAAGCAACATACTCGAGCAATATGCTATCCCATGCCATGTTTTAAGCATATGCTCGTCCTAACTCCACATTTTCCACCAGGAATTTTCTCACATCTAGTACATCTTTTGTCTTGATTTCTTGGTAGATTTATATTCTCTTATCCTATTTCTACCCATTCTTTTGGCGGGCCTGTTCTTTTTCACAGCTCCAGCATCTCCCAGTCAATGCTATATAAAAAAGAATAGCCTATTTCTCCATGTTTGGGTTTTATATTTATGCTAATTGCCTCTTATGATATGGGCCTCGATGGATCCATTGCACTAAAAATATCTAATGGCTTCGATTTTCATCTTGGTCGAATTCTCACAGTGCTACCCTCTTTTTTGGTTATCACTCTTCTGGAGGCTTTCTTGTTATGCTCTTATCACACCTACATCATTGTTTATACAGCTGAGCTCAGCAATCTTGAAGGTGGAATTAGTGAATACATTGTTATTACTTTAATTACGTCTTTCCTCATATGCTGTACTGCAAGTTCTGGTACTACTCTTCCCTTGTTTTCTTTTTTATCTTTCTTTTTAGTGGGCACCCTGTCCTTAAGCTATTGCTTGAGCCTGTTGTATAATTATTGTACAAACACTTTCTAGTAATAGCTAGACTGCTTTAGTACTCTGTGTCCTGTGGGACTGCAAGAAAGGAGAGTTAAGACTTTCCGCAAGCATGCCACCTAATAGAATGAATTTTGAATCCATAAAGAAAATTTTGACAATTGAATGCAAATAGTAGGAAATAAATTGTCTTGACGATATGGCTACAAGTCATTGTTTTAATTCTTTATTCTGTTTATTTATTTAGTATATATGCCTTTATATTTACTTTTCAGCACTACATGATGGCCTAGCCTCATATATCTAATTTGTTTGCTTCACCACAGACACGACTTCCTTTTATGGACTTTAGGCACAAAAAGGGAGATAAGGCCCACATACTGAAGAGATGTTGCTGGAGGGTTAAATGCTTTGTTGGTAGGGTGGTTATATTTACTATAAGTCGCCACATCTATTTTCATTTATACTTTCTAGAAGTCTTTATTTACATGCCTGTGGAATTGTTTTGGTTGCAGACACTGATGCTGGTTTCAATCCAACACCGTCTAAGGCAAGGAATGACAATTTCCATATCCCGAATCTTTGGGGCCGTAAAAAAATTGTGGATGACAATTTTCAATGTCCCACGATCTTGTCATAGTTTTCTTTTCTTTCCCTCCCTTTGGTTTTGTTTTCTAAATTATTCGTCCCACATAAAAGACTTGAGGATATGGTATGAATGAATGATACAAAAAAGCAATAATAGGATGAATTTAAACATCATTAGTGAGGTCTTTGGCCACTCTATAGCTCTCTATGAATGAATGGTTGATCACCTCTGCCCTCAATTCTCTAGTTTTCTAGATTTGGAAGATTTTTGCTAGTTGGTTTTCTTTTGTTTACTTCCTTCATACATTAATTGCCCACTCTTTTGTGCTTCTAAGAATATTACATTATTTATTAAAACATATATTTTGCCTAGATATTATGGTGGCCGGTGAGGCTAACTTTTTCTGCCATTGTTTTTGTTCATGTAAAAAATATGTGCTAAAAGTTTATTCACCTGCTGCTAGTAATCATTTTAATCACTAAGCCATATTGTAGAAACGGAAATGTTACAAGTTGGTGAATTGGAGGAGGTTGTCTTGTATGCAGATAATCATGTGCGCTTGTGTGCTCATGGCACCTCATGGTACCTAAATGGGTGCTTTTATTGGTATGCAGAGAACAAATTTATGTAGGCGCATGGAAGAATAACTAAGCAAAGCTTACAAATAGTGTAATTGAAGACTACTTACTTTTTTCTTTGCTTTTCCATTTTTTCTAACAATGGTAGGTAATTGTGTTTTATGCAGACTGATCTGGCCCACCATAGTCCTTTTACTACTGCTCTAAAGAATTTTGGCAATAAGCTTCATGAAAAAGAAAAGTGTAATCTTTCTGATAGTCACAATAGAGAACTTTTTAGAGATAGCTCATGTCAATTGCTATGTGCTATTCTCATTTACATAATTTTGTCCCTGTAGTTGTCGATGTTGAAATTCATAGGGACCAAAAGCTGTTGACTCCTTTGCAACTGGAGAGAGAGTATCAAGATTGGATTCTTCAAATGCATGATCGTTATGATGAAGAAATTGAATCTGGCGAGGATCAACCCGTTCTTGTTGTCAGCCCTGCAAACAAAAAGGCTCTTCGCATATCATCTAATGGTAAGCATAAAAAATGATAAACAACTTGGTTTCTCAAGTGTTTTATGTTAATATATGTGAGCTTGATATGCACTGAAGATTAACTACCTGAAAGCTTAAAGGCATGTTTGGATACTCAAAAATTCTAATTTCTAGGAAAAATTTTTATTTTCCATCGATGTATCTTTTAAGAAAGCATGCCATTTCCAATATAGCAGCTGCTGGTGCTGTGAGGGAGATGTAGAGTGCTCTTTGCATATTGGGAAGTAAGTTGATTTTAAAGATGTAGGTGACTTATTATCAGAGGCAGATATTGGTTTTGCTAAATTTTGCTTGAGACCTGTCATTTAAACCAAATTTCAAGTCTTTAGAAACGACGTCTTAAAGGTGTGGCAGTTTACGAATGGGAAACTAAATGGGAAAGGGGTTGTATTGATTCAAATAGGCTTAGAATTGAGATGAACGCACAGGTCATATATCGAGGAATGGGTGCATTGTATGAGTCTTCACAATATAAGACCCACTCCAACTGTCATAATCCTTAGAATAAATGGGTTTGAAGGTTTGGTCTTCTTTGACCACAGTGGTTGAAACAAGTTTGATGCATTTTCTCCTGATTGTCGATGAAGTCCCAATGGTTCAGCCATCTTGTTGAATCTGAGATATCCATCCTTGTGAGTTCTCCATTGTTGATTCCTGTTTCCCCTTTTTTCTATTAGAGAATCGTTCGTTCATCTAGCACTAAAGATTCTGATTTGGAGGTATTAATGGCTTTATACCACACGTCTTTGGAAGTGGGTGGTTCTTCCTTTACGTAGGTAATGTTATCAACTTGGTCACAATGACAATCCCTCATGAAGTGATTGTTTGCCTTTTAATGTGGTTGATTTCATTGTGTCGATGGGACATATTTGTGATCACAAGGATTATTAGGAAGGCTTTTACTAATGTGGGATAGGAGAGTGGTGGAGAAACAAGAGGCTTGTGTGGGAACTTCTTTGTAGCATTCTTCTTTAGACTTTTTTTGACTTTGAATAAGCAGTGTGTGTGGTCCAAATGATGATGGTGAAAATGTCTTTGGTATAAATTGGGCTGAAACAACTTGGCGTGTTGCAGGGGATTTTAACATTCTCTTTACAAGTGCACAATCAGGTGTGCGTTGACATTCATGAACTATGACGAAGTTTATTTTTTTATCAATTACTCAGAGATATCCCACTGCCCATTTCAGTGATAGATTTCTATTTTCTCCAGTATTGGAAGAACATTTCCTGATGTATTGCAGAGGGGACTGCTTGTCATCCTTTCGTTATAGTTTTACTTTTGAGATTGAATTAGGGCATATTGGTTTGATGGTAGGGAGGAAAAGGAAAGATCTTATCTAAAGTATCAACATTCTTGATTCTATGGCAGTAGAAAAATCTTTAATGAAGAATGAAGGTTTGATAAAGGAAGTTGCTTTTCTATGGAGTTGGAAAATTGTATTTTGTTTGAAGAGGCGAGTTGTAGGCTAAGGTAAAGGGCTTTGTGGGTGAGAGGGGCTGATAGGAACGCCAAATTTTCTCATTTAGTGGAAAAATCATATCGTAGAAACAACTCGGTGAATTAATCATCAATGGGTCCATGGTATCTGATTTTGAAGCAAGAGAGCATATAATACAATTTTGAGGGTTAAAATCCCCCAGGTCTTGGGCTTGGGTGTATTCTTCCGCGAGATTTAAGGTTCAAATCCTCTTAGGTGTAAACAATCTCTAGGGGCCATCAGACTGGGAGATTTCCCCTTGAATTACCTGAGGTGCACTTGTGGAAAACTCTTTACTGATGGCATCTGCACCTTCGGAATTAGTTGGGATGTTGTTCCTCGACACCTGGTGCCAAATGAAAAAAAAAGTCATCAAAAGAAGTTTTATGAAGGCTTATATTCTGAACTTGTGGAACTTTTTTGCGAGTAGGATTAGCATGGGTAATGCCTTGAAAGCTAGTGATTTTTCTAGCAAGTTGGAGGGGCCTAAAGTTGCGGCAATATGGAAGATGGCTCCCATATATGTCTATTGTGGTGCATTTGGAGGGACAAGTTGCTAGAAAATATTGTGTACATCTTGTGTATGGGTAGCAGAAAACATGCAATCCGAAATGGAACAACTCAATGTGATATCGTTTTTACAAAAATTGTGCAAGATTGGGAAGGGGATTTGGTTTCCTCTTCTTTTATGATATATTATACATATTCTAGAGAAGACAAGGAAGTGTGTTTAGTATATTGAGGATCCCATCCTAGGGACACAAGTTTGAAGGAAGGTCAGAGTATAAGTTTTTTTTTTGCTGTACAACCTGGGAGTGGGGAAGCAAAACGTCATTGTGGTGAATTGGTGTACTATGTGTAATTAGAATGGGGACTCCGTTGAACTTCATCCTTGTGAAGTAGCGAGAGACTTATGGTGTTTGCTATTGATGGAGTTTGGCACCGGATTGATTAGTTGATGTTAGAACGGTGACATGGTTGTTAATTTGGGAGGACAGAAGGGGAATGATAATGTTTTGTTAGCATGGAAGTTTTCTCCTTTATGCTTAATTTAGGTTATTTTGAGAGAGTGGACTGAGGGAGCTTTGGTGATCTAGAAACTAGTAGACTAACAAACGTAGTCCTCAACTCCCTTTATACATTTATAGCAGCTCCTGATACGTCATTTTTTTTTCTTCTAGCTTTTTAGATTTTTTTAATTGTTTTTTCCTTTTTATTATGAATAGGGGTTTCTTTGTATACTTCTTGTATACTAGGAGTCTAGGGTCATGTTCCTCTACGATTTTTAATATGATTGCATTGCTTATAAAAAATTCTATTTACTATTTTTCCCCTTAATTTCTCACTTTTTTTTAATATTATTGTTTCTTGTTCAACTTGTAGTCGTACGGGTGCACCAAGTTTTGAAAAGGAAGGGAGTATCATGGAAATCTGGTCAAAAAATAAAAATTCTGAAGGGAGCATGTGCTGGATGCCATAAGAACAATGTCTATGCAGAACTGGAACACTTCCTGCTTGAAGGATTCCAAGGGGATGCTGGCGGTAAGGTCGTCAAATTTGACAATTGCCAGTTCAAAACTAACTGCCATGTTCTTTCCATTTTCCGACGCCCCACCTGGGGGGGCCGGGGGGGCGTGGGATTCAAAAGGGTGTCTGGCGACATGGGGGCAAAAAAGGGGATCCCATCATTGTTTTTATTTTTTATTTATTTCAGTAGTTCAAAATTAATTGACATGTTTTTTCCCTCATTAAAATTGTCTTTTCTGACTGGTACAATTATTTAGGCCCATAATAACCTGACCATTCTTTTTTTGTTCCTTCTCAATAGGGGAAGCTCGAATTATATGTAGGTATGTTTCTTGTGCCTTTTCTGCTATAAAAATTCCTTATACCATGCGCACATCCATGATTTTTTTTTTTTTATAAGTATCCTTGAAAACTATTTCCTCAATGATATTGTTTCTTTGGATACAAGGCCTCTAGGCATCCCAGATGACAATGGTTCCATCATTACATTTAACAATGGGGATGCCAGTTTTAATATTTGTGGCTCTTTGTCCCTGCCTATCAGCGTGATTGATTCTGGAAAGGTTTGCCATTCCTTTTCCGATTATCTGTTCTCAAGTCTTTCTTGATATTAATGAAATTGAGTGATTTTCCTAATCCGAGCCCTTCAAATCAGTGCTTAGCTATTGAAAGTAGCGAGTGGAATTCCCAAGTTGATAAACAACATCAGAAATCTCCTTCGATAATTGACCTTCTCAGTGTTAAACAATGTCAAGAGCTGGAGATTGAAGGGGTATTTATTTACTTATCTTTTTTAGTTTGGTTTTGTGAAGAGTAGAACATCAAAAACATATATGGAAACTTATAAAAAAAAGGAGTATGATATTTGAAGTCATAGAATTCGCAAGCACCACGCATTTCTTTTAAAAAAAGTGGGTAAATATGGAACCCACATGAAAAATGTAATATTTAAATGGTAGACCCCACTTTTTTTCGAAAGGATTGCGCAGCTCTTGTACAAGTCATATTTGTATCTAGCACTAAAAAAACATATTTGACAACTAAGTTTTCAGAATGGTTGAATTTTTTATTTTCCAAATTTCACCATGTTCAAAATTAAAGCATTTTCAAATACTGACTTGTATAATCCTCTACTTTGTTCAGGCACTGCCTGTTGATGGTATAATTTATGCTGGACAAGCTCCTCCTTCAGAGATTGTGGCTGTTGTACGGCCTGCCAATTTTGTTTCTTCTAGCATTTCAAAGAACTTGGACCAGAATTATATTGTCAAGAGTAATATAGAAATGGCAATGGAGATTAAATTCAGAGAAGAAGCTGAGGATCTTCAAGATGTGTGCCATATTTATTCAAGGCGTTTAACACCTTCATCTCACCATATTTACTCAAACCGGATGACACCTTCATCACGGAAAGGATTTCACGGTTTATATATCTTTCCATTGGGTTCCAAGTTGCCAGACTTATTTAAAAAAGCTGGTGTTTATACATTTTCATTCTACGTTGCAAGTAATACCTGGGTACCATTCTCATGTCTTCTCCTTTGTAGGATATTATGTAGTTTTAGATCTTAGTCTAATTTTGTATGCTGATACAATTGGATTTTGTTCATCAGGACGAGTTAACTTGTAATAATTGTGACAAAAGAGTGCAAGTTAAGGCATCTTCTAAGGTGGGAAAGTGGGATATTTTGAGGGATGAACAGAGTCCACCATTTAGCGTGAGGTATGACACCTTTTATATTTTGAGCGAATCAACCATTTTTTTTAGATATTCTTTATGGAACTAGGTGATCATAAATGTCAATGTATTGTGTTGTAACATGAATAACTCCTTAGTCAAAATGCTATAGTTTGATCTTGTGAGTTTTTTCAGTAGACATCTATTTTTTTGTCTGTATCTAAAACTTGATGTTGTATTTCTCATTAAATGACCTTGTTGGATAGGGTTGGTTCTTGCTTTCCACCTTTCTGTTTGACATGTAATGACATCTATGGCAATCGAATTCCTTTTACATCAACACCGGAAGTGATGATCAAACTTCAGACAATCAAGGGTGTCCTTGTCGATGTAGAGAAAATGAAGATTGAACTGTCACCTAATAAATTCACCCTCAAAGTTGAGGTATGGTACACGTTAATATCGTCTTGCCCTTTGAAGGCATTTCACTAAGTACTCTTGCAAACGTAGGTTTTTTTTCAGTTAGCATCTTGTTGGGGTGATAATATTGCAGGATATGCTGATTGAAAGCAATGAGTTAGACAAGATCCGGCCAAATTATCAAGCAACTTTGGTGATATGCTCTAGGGATAAATTTTACTCCGTCTCATTTCCGTGTCAAGGTATCTATTGGTCCAATTTTAGGCTTGGTTTGTTTTCACAAACAATCTCATCTCATCTCATTTTATCTCATCATTATTATTTTTCCAAATTTACATACAAAATAAAATAAACAATTCAACTTTTTCAAATCCCAAAATAATATTTCAAGTCTCAAAACAAAAAAAAATATATTATAACAATATTTTATTCAATTTTTACTTAATAAAAAAATAATATTTTATTCAATATTTAACTTTTATCTCATCTTATCTATGAAAACAAACCAGACCTAAGATAGCCCCATTTGAACAGGTTGGAGGTTTAAATGTTCTCTTTGTTCTACTACATTTATAATTCTATGTATGTTCTTGTTTGGATTAGTTTACCCTGGATCTTTACAATTTGTCAAGGCCCGACCACAAATATTGGATAACCCACTGCTTCCAGGCTGTATTGCTAAGGAGCTCGTATTAGAGGTATGTATAGAGGAATTTCTTTTGTTTTCATGGACCAGTATTTTTTTTTATTATTTTACCAATAACATCAAAACTTTGCAGCCTTCAACCTTGAGCAGAAAAAAGTCTTGATTAAATATGTCTTACCTCATACGAACGCATTGCAACTCTCTTGATACCTCATATATGGTGCACACACATGATTCGCATCAAGTTAATTAGGCATGCATCTCTCTCTCTCTCTCTATTCTACTCTATTCTTATAAGTTTTGCATGAACTACTTTTCCTACATAAATCATGGCACTAAAGTAGCATGCATCATGACTTAGGTACGTAGAAAGGGCCATCAAACGATAGATTGTGCATGCATAATATTCTTAGAAAAGACACGATGTTTCGTCATTTATTGTACTACATGAAAATATGATAATGCTACTTACCTCGAAAGTTAATTCAATATCCCTAGCGCATAATCGATTGTAACATGCGTTAATTTTTATTTAAATTTACATTTCTAATAAAAAGTGCACTTCATAACTAAAGTTAAATACTTAAATGACCTATATTTCCATAAAACACAAAACCTCAACCCTCCAATACTTGCGAGTGCTCTAATGGTGGTGAGTGAGTACCAACATGCCCCACCTAAGAGAGAGAAAGGGAGCTTATTGAGTGGTGGTTTGCATGTGCTCTAATGGTGGAGCGTGAGTGCGCTAGTGGTGGTAGCAGATTGGGCAATGGCAACATGAACGTAGCATGGTGGCTGGGCATGTTGGGTCCCAATGGTGAGAGTAAGGGAAGAGGTCTTGCCTGGCTGGTTGTAGTCCAACGGTGCATTGTCCAGCAGTTTCATGCATGGGATGGTTTAGGTGTGGCTTGGCACTCACTTGATTTTTGTTGGTGTAGTAGTGGCTACAAGGGACAGCACATAGGATCACATATGATGGAACCCTTATGTTTTGGTTTGTGGAAAAACGAGGGTGGTGGCAGTGACTTGGTGGCTCTTGTTTTGGTTGGTCTGGGTGGTGTTCATGGTGGAGGCTGTGCAGGGAACTAGTTTGGATGTTTTTTGGTCACTGGTGTCTAGCGGCAACATGCGAGGAGGTGGCGAGCAAAAACCGTGAAGTGCCCGCAGAGGTTTGTTGGCTGTTTCATTAGTGCTTGTGGTTCGTTGTGGCCATTGGAAGCATGGGGCGTGCCTTTGTTGTAGCTTGGAAGGAGATACCAAGAGAGTTGAGGTTGCCATATGTTATACATGTTGGGAGTTGGAACATGGTGGTTTGTAGGTGTGGTCTTGCTAGTTTGGCGGTATGGTGCAGCTGGCACACAGCTGAACAAAACAGGAAGGCATGGATGTTTCACTTAATGCATGGGAATAATGTACGGGTCGATGCATTTACAGATTGTTGGGTATTTGCCTTGGCTCACACGGGTCATGGGTGATGAACACGGGTTGGGTCTTGCTTCAGGGTTTCTAGGGCTATGGACTTAATAAATGGATTGGGAGACTTTATGGGATCTAAAATAGCCAGTGAGATGGCTCAAGTTTCAGCTCCTGAGGAGAATCTTCGATTGGCTTTGTGTGACAGTGTGTATTCAGAGGGGGAGGGGGTCAAAGTAACTCCTCTGAGTACATTTCCTCCCCTCTTTAGCACATGGAACTGTTCATCAAATTGGATTCTTCAAAATGTGGAAGAATTACATATGATCTTTGGGATTTCTTGCATGGGATATGAAGAACAATTTAAGGCCCTTCTTGTTGCCATGGATGAGGGTTGCTCGAAATCAACAGTAAGGCGGGATAGGGAGCTCAAAAGGCTTACTTGTTCTATTAATTATGACGTGAAGGAAGGGAGATATGGTAGGGAAAGATCGAAAGGGAGGGGCACTTGTTTGACTCCATGAAGCCTAAGATTCTATCTTGGAATGTGTGGGGGCTTAATGACCGCAATAAACGCCTCCATATCAAATCGTTATTGCGGACGTGGAAGGTTGACTTGGTTTGTTTTCAGGAAACAAAGATGAGAAGTATTGATAGAAGATTTGTGCGTAGCTAATGGGGTTGTTCATATGTAGGCTAGTCCTATTTGGCCTCTTTGGGGGCCTCGGGTGGTCTGTTACTAATGTGGGATAAAAGAGTAGTTGGGGTAATGGAGGAGTGTGTTGGAGAATACTCAGTCACCACTCGCTTCAAAAATGTGGTAGATAGATGGGAATGAGCATTTGTAGGCTTATATGGGCCAAACGTGGATAGAGAAAGGAGACGACTTTGGGAGGAGTTGGCAGGTCTATACTCCTTATGAGAAGTTCCATGGTGTATGGGTGGGGATTTCAACATTATGCGGTTTCCTAGCGAACGGGTGGGGAATCACCGTAACTCGGCGGCCATGGAGGAATTCTCCGAGTTTATTTTTGACCTTAATCTCATGGATCTTCCTCTTGTTGGAGGTGAATTCACTTGGTCTAATGGTCGGGTTTGGTTGAGGTTGGACTGATTCCTTGTCTCTCCCTCGTGGGAAGCCCATTACCCGAATTTATGTCAAAAGCGGCTAGCTCAAGTTAGTTCAGATCACTTCCCTATTTTGCTAGATTGTGGAGGAATCTATCGGGGGCGCGGTACTTTAAGTTTGAAAACATGTGGCTATCTGTGGATGGATTCGTTGAGATGGTGCAAGATTGGTGGTCATCATATCAACTCTCAGGTACTCCTAGTTTTATTCTTGCACGTAAATTGAAGACTTTAAAACAAGACTTGAAGAAGTGGAACCTAGAAGTTTTTGGCCATACCGACAATCAGAAAGACATCCTCTTGGAAGAACTACAAGAGTTAGAGGAAAGAGAACTAAGGGGCAATAACTCTGAGGAAGTGGTTTCGAGAAAGGCTACAACTATGATGAATTTGGAAAGGGTATTGTTATTGGAAGAGACTTTATGGCGACAAAAATCTAGGACTTTATGGCTGAAAGATGGTGATAAATGCACAAAATTCTTTCACAAAGTGGCCAACTCACATCGACACACCAATGCTATTGAGCTTTTTCATTCAGGTGATCAGGTGTTCGCCTCTCCTCTTGAAATTGAAAACCATATTGTCAACTATTATGAGAATCTCCTTAGTGAAACAACTTCTTGGAGACCTAATCTTGATGGTTTGAAGATTCTCCTCAGGAGCTGAGACTTGAGCCATCTCACTAGCTATTTTAGAACCAACAGTCGGCATCCCTGAGGGCAAAAGGGATTTTGTTGGCAAGACTAGCAAATGAGATCCTCCTACAACCTCCCTTTCTCTTTTACCGTTCACCTCCTCACCCAAAATAGCAAACTTATTCTGTCCAATCAAAGGCAAAGGAGATTCGAGAGATGATTCGTCCTTGGTAGGGTGTATAGGAGACGGCAACCTCTTTTCTGCGGCGGCCTCACCTTCGGCAACCTCTATCAACTTCCCCTCCTCAATTTTCGTCAGTGGAAAGGGTTGTTTCAAACCTCCCGGAGGATCGCCGGTGACCGGCGAAAGTTTTTGTGCCGGAGACAGGTATTGCAGGTCTTTAATGAATTCCATACTTTTAACAAGTTTGAAAAATGCCTTAATGCGACATTCATTGCTGTTATCCCGAAGAAACAGGGGGCCATTGAGGAATTCTGCCCTATCAATCTGGTTAGCAGTGTCTATAAGATTATCTCAAAGGTCCTCGCAAACTGACTCAGCTCTGTGTTGGTGCATATTATATCCAAGCCTCAAAATGCATTTATTAAGCGGAGACAAATTCTGGATTCGGTTCTTATTGTTAATGAGTGCTTGGATCATAGAATGAAGGAGGGCATCCCAGGTATCTTGTGCAAGCTCGACATGGAAAAGGCCTACGATCATGTGAACTGGGACTTCTTACTCTGCTTGCTAAGGAGGTGTGGATTTGGTAATAGATGGATTTCTTGGATTCGGTTTTATGTCTCCACTGCTCGTTTCTCAATTCTTGTGAATGGTACGCCTGTTGGTTTCTTTAACAGTTCTTAGAGTTTGCGATAAGGAGATCCTTTATCTCCTATGTTATTTGTCATTGTAATGGAGGCACTAAGGCAGATGGTGAAGGCTGCTATTAGGGGAGGATGCTTCTCTGGATTCAGGTGGATAATGACATTGATAGCATCATTACTATCTCACATCTTTTATTTGCAGATGATACTTTACTTTTCTGCGACGTCGAGGCTACCCAGATCCAAGCAGTGAGAGCATTGTTACTATGTTTTGAAGTAGATTCAGGGCTTAAGCTGAATCTTGGGAAGTCGGAGATGGTTGCGGTGGGTGCGGTGTCAAACATTACGCATTTAGTAGGCTTCTTGGACTGCAAAGTCTCCTCGCTACCCATGAAATATTTGGGCCTCTCGTTGGGAGTCACGTTTAAGGCTAGAACCATATAGGATGGGGTAGTGGAGAAGATAGAGAAAAGATTGGCTAGATGGAAGCGGGTTTATTTATCGAAAGGGGGTCGTCTCATTCTTATCAAAAGCACACTTATTAATCTCCCCACTTGCTATTTATCTTTGTTCCCTATGCCGGCGGGGGTGGTGACAAGGATTGAAAAACTTTTTCGAGGGTTCTTATGGGGAGGCATGGGAGAGGAAAAAAGATTTCATTTGGTTAAATGGAATACAGTATGTTCTCTTATTTTGCTTGGGGGTCTGGGTGTGTGCAACCTGAGCACTTTTAATAAAACTTTATTGGGGAAATGGCTATGGAGATACCATTTGGAGGGAGAATCTCTGTGGAAGGAAATCATAGATGCTAGGTATAGTAGTGCTTGGGGGGGTTGGTGTTCAAATGAAATGAGGGGGAGATATGGTGTGGGTCTATGGAAATACATAAGGAGGGGTTGGCTTTGCTTTGAGGAACATACCCGCTTTGTGGTTGGTGAGGGCTCTAGAGTCAGATTTTGGAAGGATACGTGGTGTGGCGATTATGCTCTAGAGAGAGTTTTTCCAGCTCTCTTTCGTATTGCAGTAAATAAGGAGGCTTCAGTAGCAGATTCTGAGAATTCTGTCTCATGGTGTACATCATTAGAATATCCTGTTTGCTAGAGACTTTCATGATTGGGAACTCTCTACTGTTTCAGACTTTTTCAGCTTGCTTTATACCATTGGAAGCCCTACGGCACAGAGGGATAAATTGCAGTGGTGGGTTAATACCCAGAAAATATGCACAATTAAAGTATACTATAAAGTCCTAACCGCTTAAGGTGATATTCCCTTCCCATGGAAGAATATCTGGAGATCTCGGGTGCCCTCCAAAGTAGCTTTATTTGTTTGGACTGCTACGCTCGGAAAAATTTTGACTACAGACAACTTGAGGATGAGGGGATGTGTAGTATTGGACTGGTGCTATATGTGTAAGAAGATTGGAGAATCAGTGGACCATCTTTTGTTGCATTGCGAGGTGGCAATGGGGTTGTGGGATAAGATCTTTCGCATTGTAGATGTTTATTGGGTAATGCTAGCGAAGTTGGTAGATTTATTATGTTCCTGGAAGAAGCTACAAGGCTGCCCTCAGGTGGAGACAGCGTGGAAGATGATTTCATTTTGCCTCATGTGGGTTATCTGGTCGGAACGGAATAATCGTTGCTTTGAAGACAAGGAGCGGTCCATGGCAGAGCTGCAGATTTTTTTTTATGCAAACTTTATTACTGTGGTTTTCAGCTATTGTACTTAATGGAAATGATGTTCATGACTTCTTGTCTCTCTTTACAGCTCATAGTTTGTAATTAGGTGTTCCTTTGTATAGTTCCTATATACATGGGTTATGCCCTTTTCTTTTAATAAAATTTATCTCTTACTCATCAAAAAATAAATAAACTCTTGGGCTTGCCCATATCTTCATGGGTTAAGTCTTTAACAAATTTCAGTGGGCTGGGTCTTGGATCCAAATTAGCCCAACTCCTCTAATAAATACTTTTTGGCTTTCAAATAATTTCTTGGTCTATTGTCCAATAACTATAGGCCCACTTTTTCCAAAAATATTAGATGGTCTTCAACCCAATTATTGAGCCCAAAAAAATTCCATAATAAATTTGGACCTGTGCCTATTCAAAATTATCCCATAAGAGCATTGCTGGGCTGCAGCCCTTGCTCAGCAGCATACACTCACATAAACAAATTTATGTGAGTGTGTGCTGCTGGGCTGCAGCAAACACAGGCTGTAGCCCAGATTTATTGATCCCATAAACCTTAAGTGGGCTTCTAAAAAATATCGGCCCATTAAAACCATCATCCGAAATCATTCTCTAAACCTTAGGGAGCCTTAAAATAAGCTTATGGGCTTATGGTCCCAATTAAAAATTCGTAGCCAACTCAAAAAACTATTGCTCGTGTGCTAAAATGGCCCATTAAACCTAATTCAGACCCAATAAAATTATCCTTATTCCGACCTTAAAAATATTGGCCTGAGTTGTTATGTACTGCATTTGGAGGCATCTTTGTAACTTCATGGAACCCTCTATGGCTCATGGACTTGTTGACTTCTTGTTATCACGAAGTTTTGTTAATGAGATCACAGTAAGTATTTTTTTTATTCAATTATATAACACATCAAACGAAGAAAGATAATTTTTTTGTCAAAATATCTGTAAAATAGTACAAAAATACTTATTTCACTTGCTTTCTTGATCTTTTTTCTTTTTATTTTCATCGAAATAAGCTACCTTGTTTCATACACACTCAAGGGATATGATATTGTATATTTTATTAAACTGGTACATGGCTGAAGCACATGATTTGATAATCTTCGATAAAAATAACATGTTCTTAATTTTGTTTTAGCATACTTCTATTTTCCATAACCTTCACTACATATCATTCATTACATGTTCTTAAACAGTATAATGTTTTGAAGGTTTATGACATATCATTTTCTAATATATCATATTCTATTAGATGGCATAATCATCGTAGATATCTACATATCAATCTTACTCATTGTTTGTAAGACAATATTAACTTGTATTCTGCTGTATATCGAAATTTATTTTGCTTGCAAGCTTCGTAAGTCGATCTATTTTACTTCAGATGTTTGATGCATATGGTAATCATATCTCGCAAGGCTTGGAAGTTGAATTAGCTGTGGAAGGATTTTGCATACAAGATCAAATAGGTTCAAAGCGTAAGGTCAGGTTCCTTTCTTTTTTCTGGCATGTTATTCTCATCTTGAGCATAGTAAGTAATTAGTTCAGAATCAGACTAAACAAGTTGAAAGTTGATCCTAGTGGTAGTAAGATTTATTTCCATAACTAGAAATCTTTTATGTCTAGATTGATGATAAAGGATGCATTGACCTTGGTGGCCTTCTGAAAGTAACAGCAGGTTATGGAAGTAAAGGTATTCTTTTGCAGTTGCCTCTTTCATACTTCTGAACTTGTGAAACTTGTTTGGGAGAAAAAAGTTCGTGAAATCAAGAAGAAGAGCAGATAGGGGAAAACTTAGGATTCCATGCTTAATTCTTTTCCAGAAGTAGCAAACAGAGTTGTCTGTTTAAATTTTTTTTCTCACACTTATTTGTACTTCCGGTTTTTAAAGAATCTTCTTCCCAGTCATGTAGCATGCTTTGTTTGCAGTATAAGTGGCATCATTGTCAGCGATAGCAAATGATGTGTACCAAGTATATTCTAGTTCAATGATACTAATTGACCATATTATCACTGAATTATGGTTTAACTTATTATATCTGCCTTGCCCTGCAGTTTCACTCTCTGTTCTGTCTGGCCATGAAGTTGTTTTCAAGCAAGAGTTTCAAACTCAAAAGCAGGACATGCAGATTATGTCTGGGGTTAGTAATGCCTTATGTTCTCTCTAGCAATGAAGTTATGTATGTTTGTTAGTTTTTATCTTTTATTAATAAGAATGTTGGCCAAGTATTAACAAAAAATGTTGGCAAAGCCTAAGTACGCAGGACATATACAAGAGGAGAAATGTAGTTACAGAGAAGGGGAAGAAATTGATACAAGGAACTTATGAAGATTGGGACCATTAATATTTATAGCCATTGTTGAAAGAAACAATGTTCTGATAAATGTCAGCTCTCTGGAAGGCCAATCGAATTTCAAATAGACTTTTAAGGTCCTCCACCGAGCATTCTTTATCTTTGTAACTCCCGTCATTTTGTTTCATCCAAAATACACCATAGGAGGCATGTGGGTACCATAAACTATAAATTGCTGCAATTTGCGAAACACCGTGAATTTTTCTCCAGCTGGCTAGTTGATCAGCTGCCCTCCCAGAATTACCCACTGGAATTACCCATGCCATTCTCACGCTGCTTAATTAATCATCTCACAAGCCCTTGGCAACCTAATGGTGAAGAACTAGATGGTCCACTGTTTTTCACCACTTTTTGTGCACATGCAACACCAGTTAATTACAATAATCCACCTTCTTTCGAGGAGCTCAATCAGCTACTCTTTTAAATGTTCTTCCAAGGGAAAGAACTGTTCTCCTAATTGGTGATGGACCTATAAAAGAAGCGAACAGAAGATTTTCCTTTTCTGAATGAACCCACAACTTTTTGTCTACTTCTTGATTTCTTTTATATCCATGGAAAGCAATAGGCTGAAGAATTATCCAAAGATCCTGACTTCCCAATCATGGGTAGCTCCGATAAAGTTAAGATTCCATTGAAGAGAACCACTTGAAATCTCCATAACATCCGCAACCAAAACCTTCTGTCTACATTTTTTTCCCTACATAGAAATCTATAAGCAATCAAAGGTGACCATAATGGCTCTATCTTGACCCATCTTCCGCCACAAATTTTGTGTTGAAGAAATACTCCCGATCCCCTTTTAATGTTTTTCATTCCAAGCACCACCATATTTAGAATCACTCACTGCCTTTGACAAGGCTTGCCTCTCATTGTGATGGTGCCAGAGCCATTTTTCTAGAAGTGCCGATCGGACACCATCAGATTTCATTCTCCAACCCACCACATGAGAACGAAGAGCATACCTTCTTCCAATTGAACAGGTGAAATTTGACCTCTTCATCCAGTCCAGTCCAAAGGATATCATGTTGGAGCTTCTTAATATGGCTTGCCACACCAGCTAGAAGGGAGAACAACGGTATGAAGTAAGTTGGCAAGCTTGAAAGAGTACTCTTTATTAAATTGGTGTGACTGCCTTCCAACTTGCCAAACTATGCTCAACTTTCCTCACTACATTATGCCAGTTAGACTTTCCTTTGACTGGGGCACCCAAGGGAAGACCAAGATACGTAATGGGTAACAATGACACCTTGCACCCAAAGTCCTGGCCAAACTCCAAACACTGTTGATGAGAACATCTGTGACTTAGAGAAGTTTACTTATAGGCCTGAAACAACTTCAAAGCATAGAAGGAATGCCATTAAGTACTGGACTTGACTCTGACCCGCCCCACAAAATATTAATGCATCATTTTCCAATAATGAATTTGAGGTGTTATGAATGCCCTGTTCTATCTCCCACTGAGAAACCTGGTCATAAAGCCACCTCCAGCCACCATTGACAGCATTCTGCCAAGGATACCATTTTGATAACAAATAACACAGGAGATAAAGGATCACTTTGCCTCATTCCTCGAGAATTATGGTTTTTAAATGATTCCATTTCACATACATTCACATTATGCATAAGTGATTTTAGGTACCTGAGTTTTACATTGCCGGGTAGTGAACTAGAAAATATCATTTTTGAAATCGTGAATTCTAGAAGATTTCATGATGAAAACAAGTGGGGGAAATTTTACACTCAGTATAAATTCAGAGTCATACAACCAGAGGATTCTATTTGGCACAACTTTAAATATGCCATTCTGTCCGTGCTCTTCCTCTTTCCCTCAAAATAAGGGTTTACTCTTGTCATCCAGAGTTACATCTGAGCTTTAACATTGCCGCAACTTTCTTGTCACTATTATTTCATTTTTAGTTTGATATTGATTATTGTTGAGCTTTATGTGCAGGTCTCCCTTGTGCAATCCCAAAAATTGGAGTGTGATGAGAGTCAGTCTCCATATCCCAATGAAAAAATCATGCTTCTTGATGATTCATCTTCTCTAAAAAAATCAGAAAAATTTATCATGCCATTGATAACTATTGAGAAGGTACACAAATTAATCTGAGATTTATGATTGCTGTTCTGATAAAGATACAGCAAAACTTTTTTCCTGTTGTCATTATTTGATTACTGTGTTGATTGCTTCTAAATTTAGGAACTTGAGGATGAAGTACTCCAAATTGGTTCGTGCATTGGAAATCTGGAGAAGCAACTGGATTTGCTCTATAATAGGAAGGCAGAAATAGAGCAAGACATATCTGAGTTGCAAGGTTTGGGTTTATTATTACATGTTATTATTCATTTTCCTTCTCACTTAAGCATATAGAGTGCTAGGAGCTTGACATTAAAGGACTCAAGTCCATTCCCAAGAATGGAAACTGCAAGTAGAAGTTTCTTTCAGTGAATCAATGTTACCCGTCTGTGTCAACATCAGCATCTTCATCCTATAAACCACTCCACCTCCACCACTAAACTTAAAAGTATATATCTGTATGTACTTATAAAAAAAAAAGTTTGTATCTGTATTGAACATATTTGAAGGAGATAGTGGGGTGAGAAAGTTTTTAAGATGACGGCTCTCTTTTATTGTGGACTTGCATCCATATCTGAAGGAGTTTGACAATGAAGGAGTTTGACAATGAAGACCATGATTTGCAGAAAAAATTCAAATATGATACGCATTTTGGAAATTCACGGGGACACAAAATTGTGAAGCAGATATTGAAGTATATGTTGTGCTGTGTTGCATTTTTTTCAACATTTAGCCCTTGTTTGAATTCGAATAGGCTTTAATCTCATCTCATCATTACAACTTTCTCAAATTCCCATACAAAATATAATAAACAATATAACTTTTTCAAATCCTAAAATAATAATAATATCAAAAAATAATATTCTAACAATATTTTATTCAACTTTTTATCTTTCATCTAAACTCATTTTATGTCATCTCATCTCATATCTGAATCCAAATTGGGCCTTAATCTACTAAGAAGGCAAACAAAAATTGAAGAAGGAAATAAAATGTACGTTTCGATAAAAGCCACACATGTAAACATCTGCTCGGGAGCCTTATGCTGGCAATAGGTGGCACAGCAAACATTGCACTGTCTTGAATTCACCATCAAATTTGAGAATATTGTTTGTGGTTTTATTTTAATATTCTTTGTGCTTTTGGTTTGTATGAGCATTTTTCCCTAGCAAAGCGAATATATAAATGAAGTGATTAACTTGCAATACCTCTGATGTCATGGCTTATACACAGCTTATATTGGGCCCTGTCTTTCGAACTCCCTGCCCACAAAAGAGGAACTGATAAATCGGATACAAAGCAACAATCACTCTGCAGCATCTGTACTCTGTTGTCTTTCAAGAGAGTTCTCCTTTCAAGGGCCTAAAAACCATTTATTGGAAGATATAGTTGGCCTGGTTGCACTTCTTGGTACAGTTCGCGTCAATAAGCTTAGCAGGTCATTTCCACTCCTGTTTTTCTTTCTTCACCCTCTTGATATTTCTTTTATGAGTAATTGAAAACTATATTCAAAAAGGCAAAAGGCACAGCCTAAACACACAGGATGTATACAAAAGGAATGCCTAGTTAGGGAAGAAAAAAAGGTGCAACTTATTTATGAAGAAAGCCTGTTAAAATCTATAGCTGTTGCCTAGAGGTGTAGAGATTGAAAAGGAAAATTTTCCCCCTCTTGATTGATCTATATGCAGGATATTAGCAGAGTACTTGGGCGAAGATCAAATGCTTGCTGTTGTCTGTAGATCCTCTGCAGCTGCAAGTGCTCTTGAGAAGTTTGAACACGATGGAGAAGTGCATTGTAGACATGCTCTTCATGCAGAAGCAGCTGCACTTGGAAAATCTATATATGGCCGATTTCTTATTGTATGCCTTGAAGATATAAGGTCTTGTTTTATGATTTCCATTCTTGTATTTTTGTAGTATTGTTCGTTTCATCATTATTCCTCATGGCAGCAATTTATTTTTTGAAAAAACATTTCTGCAAAAGAGAAGGTTTGCAAGTATTGAACTGGTGGACCTTTTGACAGGGCTTACAAGGGAGAGTTTGAAGGTACTGACCCTCAGAGAAAGCTTGCCTTGCCATATCCTACCTTTCCAAGTGGGAAGGTGCCAATGGGTTTCATTGGTTATGCAGTTAATATGATTGACTTGGACGTTGGTCATTTACACACAAAAACTGCTGCTGGCCATGGCCTTCGGGAGACCTTATTCTATTGTCTTCTGAGGGAGGTCCAAGTGTATGAATCCGTGGAATGCATGTTGGAAGCCCGACATTGTATAAAGCATGCTGCCGTCTCCCTGGATGGTGGGATTTTAAGAGACAATGGAATCATTTCTTTCGGATTTGGGTATCTCTCTTGCTGGTTTTTGCATGTTTTGCTTTTAATCATGAAGTTTTAGTTGGCTTGACCTATAAAAAAAAATCAAGAGTTTTTGTTGGTTTAAGCCCCATATCGTAAGCAAGGAAGGATTTCCTTGCAGGATGTTGCCAGCTTCATGCTGGAATAGTGATTCCAATTGGATTTCATGCACACACTGACACATAAAGAAAACAACTCTCACCCACCCATGCGCATACCGTGTGCGGTGCATGTGAATATTTTCTTAAGAGGTGTGAGAATCAGAAAGGCAACAGATATGGTAAGACTTAAGAGATGCCTGCTGGGCCTCCTTTTTTTTGGGTAGTACCGTAATGTCTTTTTATGGTTAGTTATGAATTAAAAATCTTCACCTTTTATTCATCTTTCACGAGCTTTCCATAGAAAATATAAACACAATCGAGCCAATTTCTTTAAAAGTATATGCTTTTTTCCTAGAGTTCAAGATGGAAAGATGAGCAATATGGTGAAACAAGACATCATATCTTTGGAGGTTTGCACTTGTTAGGAAGCTGTCCACAATTTATTATGTCGTATTTACTTATCAAAAAAAATTTATTATGTCGTATACATTTTAGAAGCTACCAAGTCCACAAACAATTTATGACCTACTTTGCCTTTGCAATGTTGTATTCTATCTTTATGAGTAACAGTATTTTTCAGAGATTACTTGTCTAGAGAACTTATGGACGTGGAAACTCGAGAAATGTGCAAAGTATTAAATTAGTAATAGGACTTGTTTAGCCTAAAAGCATATTGATTAAATTTGACATAGATTTGGTACTTGTCCTCTTCAGGAATCCTCAGATATGTTTTTCAGTTACGGCGCAAGAGGGCGAACCCTCGAAGGAAATTGTGGAGATGATGAAGCTTTTAGAAGAAAATAAGTCTGAGTTGAGGGGGGCAAACGATTCTATAGAGAAGGTGACCATATCCCTTAATAAATATATGAAGAAATTCAAGAAGAAAAAAGATAAGTATCAGAAGCTTATGGATGATATGGAGCCAGTAGTAAAAGACTACTATCTGGAATACAAGAAAGCATAGAGAATAGACTTCTCATCCTACTGATGTTCTTTGTCCATGTTACTTCTGTAAATGACGGCGAAGTCGATTTTCAAAATGCTTATTATAGATGTCAATAGCATAGGTTGATTGATAGAGGATAAATATATGCTTATAGATGACTTGAAAAGAAATCAGTCGTCTACTTCATGGCTACCAGAGTAGCGAGAAAATTTTGATCATCATGGCAATCCGATACATCGGATCTTGGAATTGATCTTGATTTATCTTTTACATTTACTACACTGGTACCTCACTTTGGTTTTCTCTTGAGGATCTAGACCCATGATTTCTTTGTGTTGATGCATGATTTTTCACCAAACAGATGAACATTCGAATGTATGAAGCCTCACCAGACAGCAGTTGTGAGGACTTAACAGCTGCTGCAAATAGTTATAATTGTTACGTTACCAGTCTTCCTCATATGACTGCCTCTTTTATTTTTATAAGCTTGCCTTTTTCTTATAACTTATTGAGTTACCTATACAATATATATATATATATATATGTACACTGTACACGCTTAGACTGTCGGAGTTAATTATCAAGTAACCTTTTATTTATCTTCTTCAATGAGTGAAAAGTTTTCCCAAAGAGTTGACAATTCCTCAACTATACTGAACTCTACAAGCAAACCACCCTAGATGCTACTTTCTTTGTTTTATAAAAACACACAGAAACTCCACCCCTACCCTTCAAGTTTTCTCCTTGGTCATGTTCCTCCCTTGGTCAATGGGGGCCTTGCGGCCCGTTGGTTTGGTGGCATGGGATATTGATTTTCTTCAGAGTGCAAATTATAATATGTCAAACGACAAATATTTTATGGGATGGATATGCATCTGAGTGAGGAAGTTTCTATAAGTTTTGTTCAAAGTTTAGGGTTTAGAGTGGAATAGAGATAAAATGCAATATTATAAAATTCACTTTATGTATTTATTTATTTTGTATTCTGCCTTAAAGTAGGGGTCTGTTATGAACTCAATTATTGGGCTGGTTTAATGGGCCTACTTTTATATGATTGTTATGTTAAGTTGTAGTGGTCCAAGAGTTTAGATAAGTGGCCTATGGCCTTTTTGCTTGTTATGGTCAAATTAAGATAGTATATGTAGGGAAGGTATTGGCTATGAAGGATATTTAGAATCTTAAATATTTTGTAAGAATCCTAATTTGGAGGAAGGCGTCCCTCGAAGTGCATCTGCGTGAGTCACGTATTTACCAGCTTCCATTTATTCTATTTGTGGCATTCATCATCTGCTTACATATTTCATCCATCCGTATTTTGTTGCATTTCGTTTGTTAATCTGTGAGAATCCTTACAATTGGTATCAGAGAGCCATTCGATCCTAAATGGCTGAGAATCCTAGCTATACACACCAACCAAATTTAGATAAGATTTTAGAAAAAGTGCTGAAGATGAAGGAATTAGTTGACCGACTGGCGGAGGGTAATTAGAGACTACGATTTAGTCTACTGGAAAGGTCAGGCGAAGACGACGACAAAGCAGACTCGGAGGATGAAACCGACAAAGAAACACTAGACGTTGAAATGGAGGTAGCTGAAATTTCCGAAGAGGACTCCAGCGAAGACGAAATCTCCAACGAAACTACAATGGTGGTCATCGAAATTGAGATGGAGATGAAAGAGATCGATGCGTTGCTATCAACAACATATCCTAACCATATTTCCCTCTTTCCCTTTCACACCCAAAATACCCAAATAATTCCTACCCAAACCCTAATCGGTGAGCCCGTTTACCCCCTGGGATTTGATGCGGCTTTAACAGCCATTGATGGTCACAAATTGTGTTTCGTGGCTCCAACCTCCGACCAGCCGCACGTCTCAGTCGCCGATACAAAACTCCTAGCAGTGGCTCATGAATCCTTTGAAGTTGAAATTGATCGAATGGAAGTTACCGTTTGGAAGAGATCTATGGTGGTTTTTGAACCGAGAAAAAGAGTCTCTGAGCTCTCTATTGTTGCCGAGGGGTTCGGGTGCTTCAGAGTGCGCGACAAACCGATCTCCATGACAACCCAATGCTCTTCTCGTGCCAAAAAAATCTTCAGCGACACCCTTTTTGGTTCCTACTTGCAACAACCTGCAAATTGGAAGGGTATGCAATTTTCCCCTCATGTTTTGCTTGTGGTAATGCCGCTAAGAGTTATTTGTGAGCCTTTTGATAGGGGAAGGGAGACCTCTGATGTAGTTCTTGCTTCTACTTTCTCAAAGATTCGAAGTGGATGTAGAGATGTGTTTGAGAAAGTGAGTCGTAGGTATGTGGGTTCTTGGAATGTTCTTCATGATCTAAAGGTTTTTTGTAAAATTATTAGACGAATTGTGGATGGTATTTCACATGTGCAGTTGATGATTGTGGCAAGAAGCTTAATAGTCTGAGACTCTGAATTGTGACCAGTTGAAGCATAAGAATTCAATATTCGTGCTGTCCACTGGCTTGTTTCACAGTTGATATGGCAAGTCTATCTTTCAAATGTTTTTGACAAGTGGCAAGAGGAGGCTCGGTTTGATACATTGAGGGTGAAATTTAGTAAGCCTGGTAAGAAATGTCATGATGGCTCAAAACCAGATCAACAGCATCCAAGTCAGTTACTTTTTCAACAGCTTCAGTCACATTTTAAGCAGCAACCACAGCTTGATATCTACACTTTATTATCAAGGCAACATGTGCTTGAACTGAAATTAGAAGAACATGCAGTTGAGATTCTTCTTACCAGCTTTGATGGAATGTCTGAAGGGGTTTTTTGTAGTCAATTCAACAAGCTAGGTAAAATAAAAAAATATGCAACTGCTATTCGAGTTTTTGCTCGCACCCATGCTGCTGTCACTAAATCTGGAAGTAGCCATATAGTTGTTGACTGGCCACTTAAGAGTGTTTTTGCACCTTTTGATAGAGGACGGAAAATAATTCTTGAGGATTGTATTCTTGATTCTATAGTGCTATCTCGCCTAAAGGAATTTTCTGCAATGAACAAACTTAAGAAGATGACCTTATGTGTCTGCAAGGTTGCTTTGCCTCTTAATGGGTGGATGCTAATGATGATATGAAAGATCACATGGATGTTGGTGAGCCCAACGATGAGCTTTTAGGACCATAAGTTTTCAAGACTGCTTTGCATCTTAATGGTGGCTACTGTCTATTATTGTCCTTTTGTTGCTGGATTGTGTGCTCTTTATCTCTGTTTGGTGCAATTTTCAACAGAGAAGTATTCATTATGGTAGCATTGGATAGCCTTCCTTTCCAAGAGCCATACTGTTGCTGTTATTTCATTTTAAAGAGTTATCAATATGAAGCTGAAGATCTTGGAAAATTGGCTCCTAAGATACTCTCACCGTCCTTCTTTAAGTGTTATATAGTAGGAAACATTCAAGGCAGTGAAAAATAATCAATGATCCAGCATAGGGAAGATGTTTTTTTTTAGTGGTTCACGATTTGCATGCAAACTTTTTTTTTCTTCCATTCCAACAGGCAACAGGCAGCGTAGTTAAAGCATAGAAGCTGTTTGCAAAGAAGAACACCAGTGCTCGTCAAGTTGCAAGATACCTAATTACAAAATGATGTGACTTCAACATCTGAACCTTGAAGACAAAGTTCTTTAAAATGGGAGAGTTTGTTATGAACCCAATTATTGAGCTGGTTTAATGGACCTCTTTTTATTTGATTGTTATGTTAAGTTGTAGTGGTCCAAGAATTTAGATAAGTGACCCATGACCTTTTTATTTGTTACGGTCAAATTAAGATAGTATATGTAGAGAAGGTACTGAATATGAAGGATATTTAGAATCTTGAATATTTTGTAAAAATCCTAATTTGGAGGAAGGTGTCCCTCGCAGGGCATCTACATGAGTCACACATTTACCAGCTTCTATTTATTTTATTTGTGGCATTCATTATCTGCTTACATATTTCATCCATCCATATTTTGTTGTATTTAATTTGTTAATCTGTGAGAACCCTTACGGGGTCCAAAAATCAATACTAAGGGCCCACGTTGCAAGCTTTTTGAGAAGCAAAATTCACTAAGCTTCGGAATTTAGAGATCTATGAAGCTTGAAGGGAAGAATAAGTTTTGAATTTATTGGAAAAATGGAAAATTTGAGAAATCTGAGGATCGAACAGTCATCAGCTTAATATCTGACAAGCTGGATTGATTTGCTTCAGTGACAATTAATGAGGCAGTTTTGTACAAAGGGCAACCATGACATAATGTTGATAGTGGTAGTAACAAAAGGATGGATAGGCCAAGGTAACAAACAATCTCCGAACAGTTTAGGCAAAGATAAAAAAGAATAACAATAGACTAATTGCGAATATGTTTTCGATAATAATATTACATTTATTGGGGAGGAAGAAATTATTAGGGTGCCAATAATATCATGAAAAATCTTAATAAGACTGCAAGACCGGTTAAATGCACTGATAAACTCTACCTTATGCAGAACCATGAATCATGCAAAGTGATGAATATAATGCAAGCATCTTGCCAAAGAGATGTAAGACCAACTAATGGTCAATGGTTTTCTTTGTTTTTTGGTCTTCAACAGTTTAACCATCATCCATTACAATGTACCCATGAGCATCCTGAGTTCCAAGGGGTTTTCACCAATCCAAATGTGCTTTTGCAGCATCAGAAATTGAAGTAGCAAATCCTGTCACTGGGCTCCAAAACAGCTGGCTGCATTTCCCTTCCCACTACATTTTTCCTGCTTCCAAAACCAGAAAGCATGGATCTCGGTCAGAACTCAAGCTGACAGAGAGACTTTAATGGCTACTCCATTACCTACCCCCACTGGTACTAATTTTACGACGGATGTTCGACCTATACATCATCTTGGGGGGAATCTCCCTGGAGCTGCCTGACTTTGATGCTGCGCATATATCAAGACCAAGATCTTTTAGAAGTCATCCACAAATGTAGAAACACACCAGTCAACTATATAGAACACTTACCCAGAAAATAACAATAATAATAAATAAATAAAGAGAACACTTAAGTCGTGGACAGAAGATATTTTACAAATTTAGAAAAAAAAAAAAAAAGTGGGATGATGAGAGCTTTCAGTGCTAATCTATAACACCTATGGTTAACCTAGTTTTTTCCAAATGCGATTCACAACCCCACACGGTTCAGAAATCAAATAAGAATTTAGCTTAGTGAGAACATCATTTTATAAAGCATCTGTTAAGGGCTTATTCATCACTTATGTCTACTAGTCAAAATAACAAAAGAAGTTACTTCCATGTGTTTTTGGTAAGTAGTTACTTCCATATGAAAGCCACAAATACTGTCAATTGAGATCCATTCAAGGCAATTACCTGAGTTGCATATGATGAGCTTTCAGCAAGGAACTTGAGAAACTCTTCCTTCTTTTTATCAAAATTGGACTTCTCATGGTCCAAGATTGCTTGTTCTCTCTTCATATCCTCCAGCATCTTATCTTTTTTCCATTTCGTCTCCTTGATCAGTCTATCAGCCTCATTGTAGTTTTCAGGTACAGTTGATGTTACCAGGAGCTTTGGGAATTTCAAATCAATATCTTCCCTAACAACAGACAGAACAAATCACTAATTCATCAAGGGATATCAAATCCACTCCAGTTGGTTTAGTGATACTCATTTATTAGTAAAAAGATCAAAGATTTCAGTCAAAAGCACAGTTTCTTATATTATTTATAATTGTTCGGCTAATCCTTTCTTCATCATTCCTACTTCTGCTCTCTGGTGAAGGAGGAGAGAGACAAAATCAATTGAAGGCAACGCTGAAGAAAGGAAAGCCATTTAATCTTTCAATGTGCAACTGTGTGATAGAGGCATCTGCATTACATGAATAGTTCAAATATCTTATCAAGCACATCATCAAGTTTGCAAGAGAAAGATTGTCCCAATGGAATAAATGATGATAGATTTGCATTTCGCTTGTGGTAGAGAGCTTCTTACCGATTTCCTAGGGAAAAAAAACCACTACTCCGAATCATCCCTCCATCTAAAGAAAGGGCTCCATCACTTATACAAGGAAGAGCAAGTACCATCTCTGCCCTCGTTTTATAAACTTGCAGGCGAGAGAAGAGATTATAAAATAGTGTCTCCCTAAGGCCATACCCCCTGGCAGTGAGACAAAACAAGTTTGTGCTGTCCACATTGATCATATTCACAGCAAACCCAAGAAACCCAGGTGGGCACTCCCCATTAGGCAATCTTGGCTTTATTAGATCAAGCCTTCTTTGAGGGTCATCAGCTACAAACTCACCTGCAAACGGTCTGTGAAAGAGGAAAAAAAAAAGTTTAGAAGGTTTACAAAATACAAGCCAGATTGTCAAACAAAAAGACACCATAAGAGAGACTCATGCATTAAATTCTCAAGACAAATGACTAGAAATCGGCCATCCAAAGTTCTCCCAATGGAAGCACCAAGCCCATGAAGACCAGAACTTGTATTTATGCAGCCTTCCTTGTCATAAGTTTCTAGAGCTTTGACACCTTCATAAGTCTTGCAGACAATTGCCAGCATAGTCTCAACTCCTAAGTACTCTGCAAAAAGCCTGCAGACCAAATAAGTTAAAGGAAAATTATGTCAAGCATAGTGAGAGAATATTAATAGTCCTGTCATGATGTCCCCCAATTAGGATACCCCATTCCCGAGCAGGTAAGCAAACAGGGCACCTCAAGTTTCAATGATGACGGCTAATAGATGACAGTCTATTTTGGATGAGATTGTGATCATCAAAAACCTCGAATGCAGCTAAGGATGAGATCATGACTAATGCAGAATACCAAAAACAGAGAAATGCAAAGTCAATCAGACCTGCTAAGATTATCGTCATCTAATCTTCCAAGTGTAGCAACAACGCCAAGCACATCCTTGGTCAATGGAAGATGGGAAGCCTGAGTACCATGTCGAGTTTTCAATTGACACAGAATTCCGGCAGCAGACTTTTCATGCCGTAGAATCTGTTCAGTTGTTTGCTCCTCAGGCTGAGGTTGGGAGTTGTTCTCATTTTCAGTCTTAGGAATGCTTGAAGAATGACTTTTGACTAATTTAAACGAGATAAAACTTGTAAGTAGTCAAATATGGAATAAAGACTTAAAGCCATAGACCTTTGAAAATTTTAAAAGTTACTCCTATCCAAGGTGGATTACATAACAGGAAACCAAAACTTTGATGCCTTTCATTATTGAGTTCGCTACAACTCCTGACTAAATTTCCCTTCTAGTTAATCATATGTAAAGATGCTAAGAATGACGTGATCCTTTTTTATTCGAATGACATTCATTATATGCAATTCTTAGCATCTCTATATATGATTACCCTGCATATCTTCTTAGACAACCAACAATTACACCCAAGTGAGATGTGCTTGATCTAATGTTTAAGGGGCAGCATCTAACCAAAAGTTATATATATTACACCACGGCAGTTGTAATTATATCCCAGATAAGCAAAATCTAAATACGGTCTAATAAACTGGTCATTTCCCATGTCACCTGAATTCATTTAGTTGTTTAAGATGGGTTTGCTCTGTACTGACAGTGGCATCTATTAAAAATAAGAAAACATCATACCTTGCAAATCGAGAATGGAGTCATCTAATTTGCTTTTCTGAGTTTTAAGAAATTTTAAATTCTCCTCATGCTCCTTGATTTTCATCCCTAGCATATGCAGATCATCTTGAAGTTTCTGCATGAATCAGGTATCATGAACTTAGTTTGCTTAATTTACCAAAGAAAAAAGAAAGTTTCATTTGTTTGTTACATTGCCACCTGATGAAGCAGTATGACATAAACAACATGGACTTTTTTTTTTGATAGGTGAATGATAATGCACCTGCAAGGATTGAAGTTCTGGCCTTGCCCCCCCCCCCCCCCCCCCCCTTCCTTCTCCCATCCCTCATTTGGTTTTTTTTTTTTTTTTGTTGGGGGGGGGGGGGGGGGGAGGGGAGGGCAGAGATGTCATTTATCTGATGATCATCTATCATGAACTAAGGACCAGAGAAAATCTTGCATCTTCACCATCACTCATTTCTTAAGGAGCTTTATAGAAGATCAATTGTTTCTACTAATTAGACACAGCAAACAAACATTTTAAACCAACTCTGCAGTATAAAATTCACAACCTTGGAATAGTATATGATAGTTTCCGCATGTGCAAAGCCTCCATTTTGCATTTCATCCCTCACAACTATACTGGTCTCCTTTTGATCAACTTGCATCAGTGCTGATGAATCTTCAACAGATAATGCCCTTGTTTGAAATGAAATCTGCAAAGAGAGGGATTAACACGTATTTAAAGTTACAGTATTTCAAAAGCATAAACAACAGCCTTCTGTGCAAAATTTGTCCCTCATTTTCAATATTTTTGTTTGACACACGCAAAAAAGATACTTGCATGCATATTCAGGGGGGAGGGGAAGAAAAAAAGGAAGAAGCTGGTCTTAATGCAAAAGAGTAGATAGTTATTGTTTACTAGAATATTACTTATTTATTTTTTCAATTTCCTATTAGAAAACACTTTTCTTATTACCTTTCACGGAACATGAAATATCACTGGCCAGGCAGAAGTAGAGATTCTACCGTTTCTAACCGTAGTCTACATTCAATGTTTATCTTACAAAAATTGCCTGGTTTTATATAAATAGAAACTGCCACACAGCTTTTCAATAAAATCATAGCTCCCCCTAGAATCTTCCACTAACATTGGAAAGAATTTTCAAGAAGAATTTTTTTTTTTTTATAAGTAAACATTGTATTAATAGAATAGGCAAAACCTAAGTACACAAGATGGTGTACAAGAAACAAGACCTATTTAGGTCGAAAGTGGAAACACCGTATTGGAGAAGATTTACGAAACCGGTAAATCACAATCGCAGCTCCATCCAAAAATTTTTTATAGACTAAAGCAAAATTACATTGGGAAGAATATGGAGGAAGAACCGATTCCTGAAAAATTAGCTTTTTATGATTACATTAGCAATAATCCGGCAAAATGGGGATTATTCAATGAGCTCAATGGACAACAAGGATGGAATAGCTGTTGGAACCATCTGATTTGATTCGTTCTCAATAGCCATGAGATGATCATCTTAGGGTGATCCTTTTGTCGACGGATGCTCTATTATACTTGTAGTACCTTTTCCAATAGATGAGATTAGGATAAAGTAGATTATCTCAATGCTTATTTGCTGCTCTCTTCCACCAGACTATTCTGTGACATCACAAGACAAGTCTATAATAGAAGAAACAATGGTCCGCTATCTCCCTATGGCTTAGGTTAGCTAGCTCAGCTTCTCCTATGGCTATTCGCATAAGTGTCCACCCCTTAGCTCGCCAAACTACAACCAGAGTTTTGCCTTGTGAAGCGCCAGTCGCATAGGTGTTGGATTGTGCTTTTAAGTGCAAGAGATTTCATGCTGAGTAACCAAGGTTGGGTGGTGCACTGTGGGCTGAAAAAATTAACATTCCAAAGTTCCTAAGTGGAGAGAGAGAGAGAGAGAGTGTGTGTGTGTGCGTGTAATTTACTTTTTTTTCAATACCAAACAAGTTGAGCCAACCCCTAGGGGTTAAAAAAGCTTAAAAGATATGAATCTGATACTCTAACTCTACCTCCCCCAAGCAAATTACACAAGGCACATGCCAGGTATACACTAAAGACAACCATTTCAAGCCATTAAAATAATTGTTACTTTTTGGTAAATTAGAAACCAATTACAATAACTTTAACAACACAATGCCACAAGGGCATACTGACGTCCAACCTGATTTTTCTAGTAACGAATATCATTACCATTACAAACCTAATATTACAATTTGCTCTGGCCTCCGGGTAGTCCGCACATTTTGTCCACTATGCATTTACGTTTGATTTGTTTCCACAACTTCCCTATTTGGGCATGATCTGCTCCTATGAGAAGCAGTAGATGCCCTACGGGTCGCTATCAGTAAAATACTAAAATCGCAAGTCCTTAAGAAGAAAAAAAAAATCCTGGATTCCAATTCCCTCGAAGCAATTGATTTATCCCTTCATATTCTTTATTTACTGATTTTCAATCGACAGAAACTCTCTGGTTCATATCACTGAGGTAATTCATGAGCAGTTCAAAACTTCCCAGAGAAAAATTGAACTCCAAAATATAACTAATCACTCTAAAAAAAATATAAAAAACAGTTTAAAGCAAAATACTGTATTGAAGTCCATCAACTTTTCTTGGACATCAAAGTTCCAAACAACCGGCTAGCATTAGAAGCCCCAATTTCCCGTACGGTTACTAAGAAATGTAGCTAGTGTCTGTATTTGCTGTTGACAAGATGATTTCAAGTTTCTTTCTCCATTATTTCTTCTCTTTTTACTTTTCCACATTTCACAGAACCAAACAGTGTGGGAAAATAAGAAATGAAGAAAAGGAACATACCTGGCTATTGGGTTGAAACATCTTTGAGGTTCAGTCGCTCCCTCCCTCTCTCCCCCTCTTGCAATTTTGCGTAGCTGCTAGGGGATTCGGCTTGCCTCCAGTGACTTCCTAAAATAAACGCGTAGAATAAATAAAATAAATAAAACCTATTTAGAATAAATAAAACCTTGATAAGACAAGAGTAATGATATACTTATATTTTATTTATTATTAATTTATTATTTATAATATGTTTTTAATTATTTTAAGTATTTTTTAATATAATTAATTATTAAAAAAGATTAAAAATATAATTTTACTAATATTCATTTTCTTAATTATTAAATAAAAATTTAAAATTTAAAAATATAAAAAAGTGATAATTTAAGGACGTCCAAAATTAGGGTCGGAATCGTCTTTAAATGAGATGTATATTTATTATCATTCCTAAGATAAAGATGGTGCTTTTCCAAGCTGACGTGGTTTTGAATGTAACATTGGGCTGAGTCCCACCCATTAAGAGCTATGAATAAATTAGTTTATTTGACAGTTCATTTATTATTCATTTGATTAAATTTAAATTGAATTTAATTTGTGAAAAAAAGAATTTACTTGTAAAAATAAATACTCGTTCGATTAGTAAATAACACATATTCAACATAGCTAAAGTTCATTAATATTCACTTGTTTATACTCAAGTTAACTCGTTAGTTCAAGTCGATTAAAATCCATTTATATATTGATAAATATATATATATATAATATTATATGTATTGTTAATAATATAAGCATGACGCTTATAATTAAATATGTAATATGTAATCTAATTACTCATGTCTATATATTGAATATACTTCATAATTATATTTAATAATTTATACAATAATTAGTTTATAAAATTTAATAATTTTATATATTAATACGTAGGAACTATATATAAAATACATATTTGCTATCATATTATATGTATTTATTAATAATATATATAAGCATATAACATATTGTTAATGAATAAATTCTAACTAATTAGAAATTAAGTATTATTTTTTTATTAAATTCAAAATTTTTATTTATTTAATTTTAAATTTTATTCAAAAATTTAAACAAAATCAAAATTGAGTTCTAACTCGAGCTCAAATTAGAAGTTTAGCTTATCGAGTTGAGTTTGAACAACGAATAAATAAAAATTTCAAGTTTGAGTTCGAATATTTCGAGTCGGGCTTGTTTCAATTACAGCCATACTCATGTCATAAGCCTTCACTTCAAATTGAGTTATTCTATATATAGTTCTCAAATAGAAATTGTTCATGTCAATCCATATAGTTATATTTTAAAATAAAATAAAATTATAATAATATCATTTTCAAAATTATGTTTTTTCTCATTTTGTCCTCATACATCATCAATATGACTGCATATGCAATTCCCTATTTAGTATTGCACAAATAGAATTTCTCTTTCAGACTCTCTCTTTAAAACATAGGTCTCTAACCAACTGAAGCCTCTCCATTGTTCCACCACAGAGACCACCGTCGAAACTTTTGATCTCCGCCTTCCAAGCCAAAAATTTCGTAAGAATTTGTTCCATCACCACACTTATGCAATTTGCTAATTTAAAAATGATCTTATACATCCTATTTACTAAATTAATAGGTTGAAAAATTCCTCATTTTCAGAACTCACCTTTTTTGAAATGAGTGCAATGAATATATGTTTAATACTTTTTTCAAATTTTATGAATGAGTAAAATTCACCCAAAAAAAAAATATGTTGCCCAGATGACTAATATAAAAGGGAGGTTAATTGAGTTATATTAAAAAAATTAACACTTATAAAATAAATACACAATATTAAATATAAACAAAATACAAAGCAGCTAAAATAAAAGAGTAAGGACAAGAAGAAGCAAATTCAGTATTTTAACGGGGTTCAACTTCCCAGTCTACGTTCTTGCCTCAATCTATCCCTTAAAGATCCCAAATTTACTATTCAATCTCCTTCAAGTGGAAATAGAAACTTATTACACTTTTGAACAATATCACTACAAAGAATCCGTGTAGAACACCCTTTACACTTACAATCACCTTACACTTGGTGATTTAACTATTCCCTGTGTAGAACACCTTCTACACACATAAAAGTTATACGCACCCTCTTACAAATACAAGAGCTGATAGTGGGTAAATTATTAGAGTACACTCTTTAATGAGTGAAATAAGAACAATACAGCGCAACTTATATCTCTCTCAAAATAAATAAGAATTAAGGTACAAAACTTAGAGAAGAGAAAATGAGAGTTTTGAAAAAATTATGCAAAATTTAGCAATTGATGTGTAAGCTCTTGTTATGATTTTTGTAAAACTTAAGTGAGTTATTTATAAGTAAATGAGTTTTCATATTCAAATATGAAAATGTTCACATGTCAAATAAAAATACTATTTACTATCCAAAAAATTCAAATAAAAACATCTTCTTTTTTACATTTGTCAAAGACAACTCCATTTATTTTTTAAAGAAATTAAAACTAATTTTTTACTTTTTATACATGACAAAATGAGCATGATTTATTTTTCAAACCAAATCATATTTTTTTTGCATATGTCAAAAAAACACACAGCCACCCTTCAAGATTTTCAAATAAAATTATTAATTTTTTGCATTTGTCAAAAGAAGTATAACTACCCTTTAAGATTTTCAAACAAAACATGCACATATCAAATATAATAATTAATCATCTTACAAATTCAAATATTTATGCATAGGTAAAAAAATCAAAATTAAATATTTTAATAATGTTATGCAAATGTTAAAAATGCAATTTGATGCTTTATGAGAAAAAAATAATTTTGAGCCTTAATCCAATTTCAAAATCTAAGAGATGTGCAAAATTACTATATGAGTTTCATTTGTAAATTTGTTTTTCTTCTTATTCATGCTTATTTTTTGATGTGCTTAGCTCCTTTCATGCGTAGACAACTTGAGCTTGAGTCTTGATTTTATTTGTTATTATCAAAATCTACACGTAAATACGAGACTTGAAACCTTAGGTTCAACAATCTCTCCATTTTTGATATGACAAATACTTAGTAGAAATTTACGACCTGCAATAATACTTAAGCTCCCCCTGAAAATATGTGTTAGTTTTTCAAGTAAAATATAAACATGATTCTAGTATATATAACAGGGAAGTATAATATTAGTATATGACTTCTTCCCTTTTTGGCATCAATAAAAAGGAATCGCAATTGTTTCAGTAAGATTTATTCTCGCAATAATCAATAACCAAATAAAACGATGCGTTAGTAAAAACTGTGAAGAGTGGAATAATTAGAGCCACCCGTATCCGACAAAAACTGCAAATGCTAGAGGTTGAAATCTATCATCTCGGTGCGGAAGGAGATTCAAATCCGCTTGATGTTATTGACAAATTAGATGTTGAGGAGATTTAAAGTTGAATAATTGGAGCCATCTATTTCTGACAAAAGCTGCAAAGGTTGAGATCTAACTCCATCGTCTCGGTGTAGAGATTTGAAATCTACTTGATATTGTTGACAAATGAAATATAACAGATTTGAAATCTTTGAGTTGCTATTTAAAAGACTCTTTTCACCCATTGGATACTCAAAGAAAAATCTTACATTTCTCATTGATTTGGTATTTGTTTATCCAAAACGATATAATGACGGAGAAAATTTCTTCTGGTAATCTTCTGGATTTGAACCAAGAACCGTCTTAATCAGTTATCTCACCCGTCTCATCCAATATATCTTGTAAGTTTGATTAAGTAAGATTTGAAGAGATGATAGTGTGTCTTGTTTTTATTTCTGTCTCTATAAGAACAATTCTTAGTTTTATCTAATTTGTATCAATTCTTCTTCTTATCTTAGCAATTCGCCTGCATTCTCATTCTACAAATTTTTAATGGACGTCAATTTCCTTTTAGTACTTCTGGTGATCAATCTATTTCTGCATATGTCGTAAGTTCCATGAAGTAATAAGAGACTGATTTGGCTAATAAATCAGATTATGACGCCATTTATGAGCTTGTGGGTCTCGAAACAAATACTCATCATCTATTGGTGTTTTTTTTTTCGCTCGGTTGCAGTCCAAAACTCGCGAGATTGAGAAGTTTAGCGAAACAATCTCTGTACTTTAACGACTTGTTTATGAGTCAAACAGACAAATAATAAAGTTAAAGTAACAGAATAAGGATTTAAAATCCTTACTTGCCTCTTCATTTCGACTGCCCAATCCTTTAGACGAAAATAACATGTCGATCTATGAAGAGCAAATGCAATTGAAAGATGAGGCTAGAAGTCAAGTTTATGTAAGTCATTTGAGATAATGGAATAAAAATATTTAACAGATATTTATGGCTTGCATCATTCATATTTCTCTTCTAATTATGCATATTCTATCTTTTGGTAGGGATTTTGTAAAATTGTCTGCCAATTGATCGTGTGTGCTTGTAAATTTTATTACAATATCACATTTCTGCACATAATCTCTGAGAAAATGATATCTAATTTCAATATGCTTAATCCTAGAATATTGTATTGGGTTCATTGAAAGATTTATAGTACTAGTAGTATCACATTTAATAGGATTATGATTATATATAGACTTAAAATCCTTAACCTATTGTTTCATATAAAGAACTTGAGCACAACAATTACCTGCAGCAACATACTCTGCCTCAGTAGTAGATAATGCAACAAAATTTTACTTTTTACTAAACTATGAAACAATGATATGACCTAAGAAATGACATGTTTTACTAGTATTTTTTCGATCAACTTTGCAACCAGCATTATTTACATCTGAATAACTGATAAGATCGAAAAAAGTATGCTTAAGATACCATAATCCTAGGTTTATGGTACCGACAATATATCTAAGAATACGCTTAACTGCAATCAAATGAGATTATTTTAAAAATGTTTGAAAGCGTGCACATAAACATACACTGAATATAATATCTGGTCTACTATCTGTCAAATATAATAGACTACCAATCATACCTCGATATACCTTTGAGTCAACTGACTTACCGCTTTAATTTTTATCAAATTTGATAGTTGGACTCATTGATGTTCTAATTACCTTCGCACTTTCCATCTCAAATTTATTGAGTAACTATTTGATATATTTTGACTGATTAATGAATGTTCAACTTTTTGTTTGCTTGATTTGCAATCCAAAAAAAAAATTAAATTCTCTCATCATGCTCATTTCAAATTCTTCTTACATACTCTTAACAAAATCTTGGTACATATTTTCATTAGTAGTACTAAATATTATATCATTTACATAAATTTGAATTAGAAGAATATCATCTTGTTCATATTTGATAAAAAAGTTGTATCAATCTTTTCTCTTGAAAAAATTTTTTCAATCAAAAAATTACCAAGTCTCTCATACCAAGCTCTAGAAGTTTGTTTGAACCCATATAGTGCTTTTGTGAGTTTAAAAATATGATTAGGAGAAATATGATTTTCAAAACTTAGAGATTGCTCAACATATACCTCTTTATTTATAAAATAATTAAAAAAACACTTTTAACATCTATTTAAAAAAGTTTGAAATTTTTATAACATGCATATGCAAGTAACATTCGAATGTGTTCTTGCAACTGGTGCATATGTCTCATTATAATTGATTCTTTTATCTTTATTGAAATCTTGGCCTACAAGTCGAGTCTTATTTCTAGTGATGATTCTGAACTCATCTTTCTTATTTCTGAAAACTCATTTTGTTCTAATAATAGTATGATTTTTGGGTCTAGGAATAAGTGTCTAAATATCATTTTTTTCAAATTGATTTAGTTCTTCTTGAATAGTTAAAATCCATGATTCATCAAGCAGTATTTCATCGATATTTTTGGGTTCAATATGAGATAAAAAAAAAATTAATATGATTGCAAATATTTCTAAGAGATGATCGAGTACTTACACATCATGAAAGTTCTCTTAGAATTTGTTTCACTAGATGATATTCCACATGTTTCTACTATTTAGTTGCATCTTGAACTAAGTCTTGATGATCTTTTCTAATGTCTCCATGTTAGACTTCTTCTATTATATTTTATTTGTTGAGATTGAGATTATTTGTATCTTTTGATTCTTCATCAATAGACTTATTAAAGAGTAGGGAGTTAGATTCATCAAATATTACATGCATAGATTCTTGTACAGTCAAAGTCTTTTTATTGAATATTCTATAAGTTTTACTATTTGTAAAATATCCAAAAAAGATACATTCATCCAATTTTACATCAAATTTTCCTAAATTATCTCTGTCATTGAGAATAAATCATTTGCATCCAAATACATGAAAATAACCAATGTTGAATTTTTCCTCATTCCAAAACTCATAAGGGATTTTTATCTAATTTAGACATTAACATAACTTTATTTGTAACATAACATGCAGTACTTACCGCTTCGGCCAAAAAATAACTAGGTAAATTATTCTCATTAAGCATTATTTTTACAATTTCTTGAAAAAATCTGTTCTTCCTCTCTATTACCCCATTTTGTGAGGAGATCGAGGAGTAGAGAAATTATGTAGAAATTCATTTTTATCACAAAAAAATTCAATATCTTTATTAACAAACCATTTCCCCCTGTCACTTCGGATATTTGAAATAGTATAACAATTTTCATTTTGAATTCTCTTGCATAACTTGATAAAAGCATTATGTATCTCATTTTTATGAGCGAGAAAGATGACCCAAGTATATCTAGAGAAATTATCAACAATAATAAATGCATAATATTTTCCACCTAGACTTGTAATTCTGTTTGGTCCAAAAAGGTCCATGTATATTAGTTGCAATGGTCTAGTAGTGAAAATATATTTCATGGTTTTGAAAGAAGTTTTTGTTTGTTTACCAAACTGGCATGTATCACAGATTTTATCTTTAAAAAATTTCACTTTTGGCAAACCTCTCGCAAGATCATTTTTAAAAAGTTTGGAAATAAGTTTTATGTTTGCATGATCTAACCTTCTATGCCATAACCAACTATTTTCATGTTGAGTTGATAAACAAATAGCATCTTGTTAGGCAATTTTTTCAAATTTGATTGTATAAACATTATTATTTCTATGAGTAATAAAACAAACATTGCAATTATAATTATTAAAAATAATGCACTTATCCTTTTTGAAAGTAACTGTAAATCTTTTATTGCATAATTGACTTATACTTAAAATTTTATGTTTTAGACCATCAACAAGTAGAACATTTTCAATTATGAGAGAAAATTTCTTACTCACTTTATATATTCCCATGATTTTTCATTTTGAATTATCTCCAAATGTCACGTGTCCTTCTTCTTTAGAAGTGAAATTAATGAATTTAGTTTTGTCTCATGTCATGTCTTGAACATCCGTTATCTAAAAACCATTTATTTTTACCTATGGAGGACTTTATGCATACCTATAAAAGTAATTAAAATAATTTTTCTTTGTACCAAAGTTATTTGGGTCCTTTATTATTATTATTAGAATAAACATGATTTTTTTGTACCCATATAACCCTAATAGTCATTGTATATTTCCTTTTAATTGAACAAGCATGATAGTTATGATAATTTCTATTACAAAAATTACAAATAACATGTGACATATTTCAAAAATTTAAGTGATTGTAATAATGTTTTTCTTTAGAAAATTTATTTTTATGAAAAAATTTTGAAAATCTGATTTTGATTTAGTCGGTTTATCAAAAAAAATTTATAGGGTTTGAGTTTTCTTTTGACATATATCACAAGCTTACCTTATCAAAAATACATTTTTGACTACCAAGAAATCTTTCAAAGTTTCTTTTTCCATTTGTAAAATTTTCAACAATTTTTTTTAAATCAGCTATTTTCTTTTTCTGCTCATCATTTTCATCTTTTGAAACTATATTTTCTTTTCTTAAAACATCAATTTTATTTGTTAAAGAAGAATTTTTCTTTTTCAAAACGGTATGCTTGATACCCAATTTTTCAAGTTCCTCATATATTTCTTCCAAAACATTTTGCAATTCTTCATAAGAAAATTTTTCAATATTTTCAAAATTGTTACTTCAAGATCATCTTTAGCCATAAGACAAAAATTTACAGATTTTTCATTACTTGCGTCGATGTTAGAGCTACTTGAATCATCATCCCACGTAACTTTCATTACTTTCTTGCCTTTGTATCGATCTTTCTTTAGCATGTGACAATTTGCCTTAATATGTCCTTATTTTTTGTATTTATAACAAATTAATGAGTCATTTTTACATGTATTTTTGTTGGAAAACTTTTTGAAAGATTTCATTGGAGGAGTTTTTTTTTTTCTTTAAAAATTTATGAAATATTCTTGTGATCATTGCAATTTCTTCATCTTTGTTATCGCTTTCCTCGTCTTCATCGCTTTCACTTTCATAGGGAACAACTTTGAGTGCCAAGCTCTTCTTTTGCTTTCCTTCTTCTTCTCCTCTTTTCAATGTGTACTCATGAGTAATAAGTGATCCAATGAGTTCATTTACTTTGAGTTTTTTGAGATCTTTAATTTCAAGAATCGCCGTCACGTTTGATTTCCAATGTTTTGGCAGAAAATTGAGAATTTTTCTTATTATCTCCAATTTAGAATAAACTTTTCCAAGAACTGTCAAACTATTTATAATGTTAGTAAAACGAGTATACATAGTGGAAATAGATTCATCATCAATCAATTTAAACATTTCATATTCATGCGTAAAAATATAAATTTTTTATTCTTTGACTTGCAAAATTTTTTCATAAGTTATTTTCAAGTTATCCCAGATTTCCTTTACTGTCCTTCAAGTCATTATTATATTAAATTCATTGTCATTGAGAGTATTATACAGAAGATTCATAGTCATTACATTTACTATATAAAGTCTATTATCTTTACGATCAAACTCTTATTCTTTCTTATTGACTTTTACTCCAATGATTTTTGTTGAAATATATGGCCATTTACAATACATTTCCATATTTCTCGACCTTAAAACTAAATAAATATTCTCATTTTACTTTTTCAGAAAGTATAATTGTCTCTACAAAATAATAGAGGCCGACTACTGGATTGACCTCCAACGAATGTAGCTGCAATGTTAGCTATATGATCTTAACTCAACATATAATTAATCTTATAATAGAACCCTTACTCTAATACCAGTTATTGCACAGATGACTAACACAAGAGAGGAAATGAATTGAGTTATATTAAAAAAATTACAATTATAAAACAAATACACAATATAAAATATAAACAAAATACGAAACAGCAAGAAATATAAAGAATAAGAGTAAGAAGAAACAAACTCAGTATTTTAACAAGATTCAGCCCTACTGCCTACTTCCTCGCCTCAAGCTATTCCTTGAGTATCTCAAATTCATTATTCAATCTCTTTCAGGTGGAGATTGAAATCTATTACACATTTGAGCAATACCGCTATAAAGAATCCGTGTAGAATATCCTTTACACTTGCAATCATCTCATATTTGGTAATTCAATTATTCCCTATGTAAAACACATTTTACACACACAAGGGTTATATGCATCCTCTTACAAATACAAGAACTGATAGTGGGTAGATTATCAGAGTACACTCCTCAATACGTAAAATAAGAATAATATAGCGCAACTTATATATCTCTCAAAATGAATAAGGATTAAGGAACAAAACTTAGAGAAGAGACAACGAGGGTTTTGAAAGAATGATACAAAACTTAATAATTGATGTATAAGCTCTTATTGTGATTTTTGTAAAACTTAAGTGAGCTATTTATAGGCAAATGAGTCTTCATATTCAAATATAAAAATGTTCACATATTAAATAAGAGCATTATTCACTTTTCAAATAATTCAAATAAAAATATATTTTTTTTTTATATTTGTCAAAGACAAACTACATTCATTTTTCAAAAAAATCAAAACTAATCTTTTACTTTTCATACATGACAAAATGAGCATGATTTTTTTTTCAAACCAAATTATCTTCTTTTTGCATATGTCAAAAAAACACACAACCACCCTTCAAAATTTTCAAACAAAATTATTTATCTTTTGCATTTTTCAAAAGAAGCATAACCACCGTCAAAAGTTTCAAACAAAATATGCACATGTTAAAGATAACAATCAATCATTTTACAAATTCAAATCCTTATGCATATGTAAAAAAAAATCAAAATTAAACATTTTAATAATGTTATGCAAATATAAAAAATACAATTTGATACTTTATGAGAAAAGATTAATTTTGAGTCTTAATCTAATTTCAAATTTTAAGAGATGTATAAAATTACTTTATGAGCTTCATTTGTAGACTTATTTTTCTTCTTACTCATGCTTGATTTTTTGATGTGTTTAGTTCCCTTTATGCATAGACAACTTGAGCTTGAATTTTAAATTTATTTGTTATCATCAAAATCTATACATAGATAAGAGACTTGAAATTTTGGGTTTAACAAAAACCTTCATAATATCATATCTCACAATATCTCAACAACCAATAATTTTGAAAAAATGCTATAGAAAAACCATTTGAGTCTGATGCCTTGTCTTTTGACATACCTCAAACCACATCACATGTACTTCATCTTCTTCAAAAATTATCTCCAATCACTTTGCACTCAATTGATCAGTTGACTCAAAAACCAACCCATCTAACTTTAGTTTCCATGAAGATTCTTTTCCAAAAAGCTTATTCTAATAATTCACAATATGATCCCAAATAACCTAATGATCCAAAAGAATAATATTGACTACAGGAAGAACATCTATAACATTATTTCTATGATGAAAATTTGCTATTTACTAAAAGAATTTTGTATATTTGTCGTCTTTCTTCAACCAAAGCAATCAGGAATTTTATTTTCACAAAATTTCCCCCATGAGAGTAATCTTCTCTAATTCAACAATTACTTTTTTTTTCTTTTCATTTTCTTCTTCATAAATAACCCCCAACAATTATTTATCCTCCAAAAATTATAGTTGTTCCATAAGTCGTTTCCATTTCTCCATTCCATTTTTCTAAGTCATGTTTTAGGGTTTAAGCTTCCTACTAATACAAAACTTGGAATACTTGAAAAATGACATGAAGTCCACCACGTCCCCATTTGACAAAACCTTTATCCTCCAGCCACATAATTTTTAATTTTAAAGTATCTTCACCCACTAATAATGCTCTCACAATCCAACAAAATATGATAGTGATAAAAACAATTCTCTACACCCTTTTCTAACACAACTCCAGAAAAGAAGCTTCCTAAGAAGTTGACACCAAAATTTTGTCCAACTTGGACCATGCTCTCCTATTTACTCACGTAAAATCCCTTCTCACCAAAACTAAATCAATCAAATTTAGCCAAAATCTAAGATCTAAAAATACAGTCATAGCATAAGAAATTTGAGAATCCCATACTGACTCATAGGAAACTGACTAATATTAAATCCCTCCCAAAACCCCTCTTTGCATTTGTCTCTTAAGGTATTCCCTCCCTGACATTATAGTAATGAAACATTTTAACCTTTTCAAATCCCGCTACTCTTTTAAACAAATCTAGCCTAGGAAGGTTGACCAACCTCAATATATGGAGTGCTCTAAACTATTTCTCAAATCCTCGCAAGAAATTTCCACACAATTCCAGATTTATTCCACCTTCCTCATTACCAAATTAGAGAATTTATTTATCCATACAATACTTGGATTAATTGAGCATAATGTAAAATCATCAAGGTCCTCTTCTAACTCAAACATTTTGCTATATTCACAAGACCCAAAGTCATCCCCTCCACTAATGACCATTTGCAAATTAGAAAGATTAAACTAAGTATATGAAATTCCATAAGTTGACTGCTTGACATACTTTGAGCTAGCCACCCTCATCCCCTCACTATAGTCATCCTCCTCCACTCTCATATTCACATAGGTTATTTATGCTGCACACATATTGCATGTTTGCATATACTTGTATTTGACAATGGGTTATGTGACCCAAGTGGCCATCATCCCGGTGTCACGATCCCACCAAATCATACTTGAGGGTCAAGGGCACCAAATCATACTTGAGGTATCAGAGCTTTTACGAGTCTGGATAAATCTATAAGTCACTTAAGTAAAATACCAAAATCATTAACTTTAATCTTATTACCATGGATTAGAAAATCTAGATAGTTAATCTTGGGTTTTAATGAAGTTTGCTAGAATTTTCTGTATGATAGATATGAATTTTTAGTATAATGAATTTGAACATTTAACAATAGGGCTTGTGAATGTAATATCCATATTAGAGTGAAATTATGTGGTCTAGGCGATCTTGTTGGGGTAGTGAAAGAAGAGACGAGTTGATGAAAGTAACAGTTTCTAATAGCCTAGGATAATTAGGATTTTAAATTCTATAGAATTTATGAAATGAGGTATATGAAATTTGAGGTTATAGATTTTGTAGACATACACAAGTTAACTCAATTTGAAGAGTTAGATTTTTGCATACTTCAATAAATATCTTGCTAACATTTGAGGTTTTAGAATCTACAAGCTTTAAGAGGCAATTTTATTATATTAGAGGTTTAGAGTTATCAACTTAAAAGAATAGGTTCTTACAATATTTGGGACTTTATGTTTGACAAGCATAGTAGCAAGTTTGATCTAATCTAAGTTGTAGATTTGAAGACTTTAAAAAGTAGTTTTCTATGATATTTAGGTCTGGTTTGTTTTCACAAATACTCTTATCTCATCTCATCAGTATAACTTTTCCAAATTTATATACTAAACAAAAACAACTCAACTTCTTCAAATTCCAAAACAGAATTAATATTAAAAATATATATAATAACAATATTTTATTCAAATTTTAATATTTATCTCATCTTATCTATGAAATAAACTAGATCTTAAGGGTATCAATTATGCAGACTTTTGAAAATGTAAAGGAAATAGCCGAGAATTCTATTGATAGTAAAGATTAAACCAATCTGCGCAATCTGCAATATTCTTACCTAAATCAGTTTGCTCCAAGTCTTGCGTGATCTGAAACATCAGTTAGGAAGCTTTCCTAGTATAATGTCTCAATATATTCTGATGTAAATATTAGCCGTTGTGAATTTATTACTTTAGGACAGATTGTTTCTATACTTGTAAGTTGTAAACTCTGCTTTGTGACATTTGTAAACTCTGTTATATTGACAAATATATATAAATTCACCACCTCTCGCTGACATTTGACACGAGAGTTTTCCAATATTAACGTCTCAATTCATGGTATCAAGAGCTTAATAGTGACCCCTGTCTTTTTTTTTACTCGATCCAAGGATATGGCCTCACCCCCTTCCAACTCAGTTCACCCAGTTAGCATCCACAACCTTGTTTCTTCAAGCTCACAAAAGACAACTATCTCCTATGGAAAACAAAAATCGTCCCATATCTTCGTGGCCAATGCTTATTTGGCTTGTTGATGGCACAATCTCAAGTCCCTCACCAACTATTCCTAGTCCAAAAATTAAAACTTCCACCACGACTCCACTCTTAATTCTCAATCCCAAATACATCACTTGGTTTGATCAAGATTAGGTTGTCCTTAGCACTTTGGGGTCCTCATTGTCTAAAGGCATCTTGGCACAAATGGTAAGACTCTCTACTGCTAGAGAAGTCTGGATTGTACTTGAAAAAATATTTGCATCTCACTCCTCTACCTAAGCCATTCAAACTCGACAATTTTTGGCTTCCACAAAAAAAGGTAACTTGTACATTTCAGATTCCTTTCAAAAAAATGAAGTCCTATTTGGATAACTTGGCTGCCATTGGACAGCCTCTTTAAAGCCACGAATTTATAGCCTACCTCATCGAAGGTCTTGACTCCTCATATGATGCGATTATTACATATATTTCCACCTGTATTGATAAAATGTCCTTTGAAGAAATGTTTAACCATCTCCTTGCTTTTGAGTTATGGATTGAACAACAACAATCTACTCTAAAAGTAATAGTTGGCTCGGTGAATGTTGCCACCTGCAATGATAATCGTTCTTGTGTTGGAAGATGTCAATCATAGCAACATTCCTCTCAACAGAACTCTAACTCCAATTATAGAGGACGTGAGGTCATGACAACCATGAGTAAGGTTGCTCATCACAACACTCCTCTAATACGAGATTCACATGTCAAGTATGTGACAACAATGGCCACACTGCAATACAATTATCGTTTCGATCATACCTACTAAGGTACCCCTCCCAATATGGCAGCATACTTGATCTCACCATCCTCAACAATGGATGCTAATTGGTACTCAAATACCGGCTCCACAAATCACCTCATAATTGATTTCAGCAATCTCACAGTGAATTCTAAGCCTTACAGTGGAAATGATCAAATCCATGTCGGCGATGGGGTAGGTTTGCCTATAAAAAATATTAGCTCTGCCACTCTCTCTATACCAACTCACTAATTTTATTTAAATTAGGTACTGCATATACCACAGATAAAAAAAAAATCAATTTCTACGAGTCAATTTACAAGTTACAATAATGTGTATTTTGAGTTTTACTCTTCTTCTTTTTTGGTGAATAATGAGGCAATGGGGAAAGTTCTTCTGCACGGTAAAACTAAAGACGAGCTGTACACATTTCCTTCCTTCATCACTCCCACAAGATCTCATCAAACTTACCTGTCTCAACGTGCTCTTGATGAGTAGCATTGCCGAAAGGGCCACCCCTCTTAAACTGTTCGGCATCTTGTTTCTAAGTTTTTTTTTTACCTATTTATTCAAATAAAATTGTGGGTGTATGTTTCGCATGTCAACCAGGAAATAGTTATCGTCTTCCTTTTTGTAATTCTCAATCAATTTCAAATTCACCTCTTGAGTTAATTTTCTCTGATGTTTGGGGCCTATCGCCGATTATGTCTACTAATGAAAATAAATACAATGTGTCATTTGTTGATCACTTTAACAAATTTACTTTGGTTATATCCAATTCCAAACAAGTGCAATGTCATGCATATATTCTGTTCATTTCAAAAACTTGTGGAACGTTAATTTAATTGCAAGATAAAATTTGTGCAAACCGATTGGGTGGAGAGAATCGGATTCTTCACAAATATTTTGACAAAATTGGTATCCAACACCGGATTACCTGCCCTCGTACATCTTAACAAAATGGGTCTGTCGAACGGAAACACCATCATGTAGTTGAAACCGGTCTATCACTTTTGGCTCATAGTAGCATTCCCCACACCTATAGAGATGACGCTTTTCTTATGGCCATCTACCTCATTAATTGACTTCCCACAACTCCTCTTGGAATCTCACCTTTTAAAAAACTCTATAAGCGTGCACTCGATTTTTCAACTCTAAAATTTTTGATTGTACGTGTTTTCCTTATCTTTGTCTTTTTAACCAACACAAACTTGATTTCCGCTCAAAACGATGTGTATTCATTGGCTTTAGCAATATGCACTGTTGTTTCAAATGCCTTGATACAACCAGTAGAAAATTCTTGTATCTCGGCATGTTATCTTCGACAAACACTCGTTTCCCTTTACAAGCCCACAAACTATTCCTAACCTAGACAATATCAAGTCTAGCCCAATTGTCCACCATCCATTCCCTCTACTCCAATAATAACGTTCTCACCATCTCAAAATAAACTGTGTGCCTCTCCCAATCCACTAAACACAATGACGTCGCCTCATCATAATCTACCAACATCACCACATCAGTCATACAACGCGCCATCCTCACACTCCACAAAATTCTCCACCCGTGTCCCTTTATTCAGATGACCCACCAAGCTCGTCCTTGCGCACTATAAATTCATTCTCTACAGAATTGTCTCTAGAAGATGCCGCTACTGCAGAACACCTAGTTCCTCACACTCATTAAATGAGAACTCATTCCAAGAATAACATTGTGAAATTAAAGACCTACAGTGATGGCACAATTCAATACCCACTGCCATAGTCCTTTCTTATTGCAGGTATTGTTTCGGAGTCCCCATCTTGCTACACAGAGGCTTCTAAGTACAGTGAACGGAGGGCAGCCATGGATGCAGAATTTACCACCCTTATGAAAAAGGCACATGGTCATTAGTACCTGCAAAATCAGGCATGAATATAGTCGGCTCCAGATGGATTTTGAAGTCCAAACGCAAGTCCGACGGCTCTTTGAAATGTTGGAAGGTTCGACTGGTTGCCAAAGGGTATGTACCACCAACAACAAGGCATTGACTTCGACGACACATTCAGCCTTGTGGTTAAGCCAACTACCATCCACCTAGTATTAAGTTGTGCTGTCTTCAAACAATGGTCGATCCATCAAATAGACATTCAAAATGCATTTCTTCATGGAAACTTATCGGAGGAGGTAGATATGCACTAATCCCTTGGCTATGTGCATCCTAATTTTCCCAATCATATATGCCAGCTACACAAACCATTATACAGATTGAAACAAGCCCCACGAGCTTGGTACCATTGGTTGTAAGAATATCTTTTATCTCCCGGCTTCATCAACTCTAGTTCCGACACATCACTTTTCATTTGCAGACAAAACTCGATTACATTGTTTGTCTTAATATATGTAGACAACATTCTTATTATTGGCTCGTGTAAAGGCTATCTCACATCTTATCTCGAACCTTAGTATCGAATTTGCTGTGAAGGACTTGGGGGGCATAAGTTTCTTTTTAGGCATTGAAGCCCATCGTGTGGCTGAGGGACTCCTGTTATCCCAAAGCCAGTATGTATACAACTTACTTCAACGTACAAAAATGCTTGAAGCAAAACCCGTGTTGTCACCAATGTCTTCCTCACAAAAACTCTCACTCTTCTCGGGTGCACCATATGAAGATCCACCAAATTATATGAGTGTTGTGGGTGGGTTATAGCACCTCTCATGAATACACCTTGACATTGCGTTTGCAGTCAACAAGGCTTGCTAATTCATGCACCAGCCTATTGAGGAACACTGGACAATAGTAAAATGGATTCTATGGTACCTCAAATTCACCATCAACTATGGACTTCTTATTGGACCAAGCCCATCAACTCAACTTTCCATTTATTCTGATTCTGATTGGGCTGGATGCCCCAATGATAGAAAGTCAGCCTCCGGCTTTTGCATTTATTTTAGTGACAACTTAGTCTAATGGAGCTCAAAGAAACAACCCATTGTGGCCCGTTCAAGCACTGAAGCTGAGTATTGGGCAATTGCACATGTCTAGGGGCAGAATCAGGATTTTTTATTTGGGAGAGTGATCGATAAAGTGTCAGGTGTGTAAATTTTAGAAGGATGGTTATCAATAATAGAAGTATTATGTTTTATTGTTACCGAACTCTTTAAACGTATATTACTCTTCGAATTATCCATATTTTTTTAAAAAAAAATCAATTTTTCTTGAGCACTTACTCATATTTTTTTATAATTTAAGAAAAATTTATAGATCAAGAATAAATTTGAGAACTTTTTAACAAATAATGATGTAATGCTATTGAATTTTTAACAAACTATATATCACAATCATATAAGTTAGATTGAAACTAAATAAGTGAATATAATCAATCAATTTTACAATCATATAAATTTATAATCAATTTTTTTGCTAGAGTTAAACTGTTAGAGTAACTGTGAGATTATGTGAATTAAAATTTAGATTTAAATGAAGTTAAAAGTTAGAATATAAATGGATGTATATTAAGATTTAGAGAAATAATTTTAGTAAAAAAATTTGGGGGGAGGGCAAATATTTTTTAATAATTTGAGAGAGAATTTTAATTATATATATATATATAAAACTTATATATATTTATATTATAAATGAATTTTTGAAAAACTTTGGGGGGCGGTAGTCCCCCACCTACCAACATGGGTCCACCGTTGCACATGTCACAACTGAATTCCTTTGGTTACAGTCACCAATGCGTGAACTTGGAATTTTTCTATCTTAAAAGTCGATACTTTGGTGCGACAACATCGATGCCACATATCCCACTGCCAATCCAGTTTTCCATGCACGTACAAAGCACGTTGAAATCGATTATCACTTTGTTTGAGAAAAAGTTCAACAAAAGACGCTAGATGTTCAGTTTATTTCAAGCAAAGATTAGCTAGCTGATTGACTGACTAAACCATTGGTCTCAACTAGATTTGCTCTTCTTCGATCCAAGCTCAATGTTAGTCCCTCCACAATGAGCTTGTAAGGGTGTGTAAAGGAAATAACCGAGAATTATATTTATAGTAAAGACTAAACCAATCTGCACAATCTGCAATATTCTTCCTAAATCAATTTGCTCCAAGTCTTGCGTGATCTGCAACATTAGTCAGGAAGCTTTCCTAGTGTAGTGCCTTAATATATTCTGATGTAAATATTAGCCGTTGTGAATTTATCATTTTAGGACAGATTGTTTCCATACTTGTAAACTCTGCTTTGTGACATTTGTATGCTCTATTATATTGACAAATATATATAAGTGTACCACCTCTTTTTGACATTTGACACGAGAGTTTTCCAATATTAACGTCTCATTTCATAAAATGATTGTTTTATATAAAGTTATAGAATATGTGTGGATTGGAAATGATTATTATTGAATTTGGATAATAGGGTCTGCATGATGTTTTAGGAAACAATTCTTTTCAGATTCAATGTTGCATATGGTATTAACTTTAGGAAAATGATTTTTGTGGATTCAAAGGATGTAAGTCCAACAGATTGATGGAAGTTGTGTTTATCTGGTGATGTAGAATGTGAATATTAGGATAAGTAATAGAAAAAATTTATACAACTTCTTATTATTCACATAATCTTCACACATTACATTTTTATTTTATTTTATTTTTATTAAATATTTGATATATAAATAATGAATTAAAAAAATTAAATTAGTTTAAAAAGAACAAATTTAAAATAAAGATATTAAGAAATTAAAAAATTAAAAAAAATTAAAAAATAATGGTGTGTGGAGGTTGGGAGGTTGTGTAGAACTTCCCATGGTATGTGTAAGTAATATTAGGATTTAGTGTTTGGATAGACAACTTCAATAAAAAAAAAATTGAAAATATGAGTATTAGAGGGACAATTTTAATTATATATATATTTTTAATTGTTTACGTACTAAATTAAATTTTTGAAAAAAAATTAGGGGGTAAATTATTTTTATCTTATGACATTCTAAAAAAAATTATATACTAAAATAAAATATCAAAAAAGGTGGCTGTAGGTCCACATCTACATTTAAGGACATTAATGATTGAGATTAGAAAATGTTAATAAGTTTTAATTTGCATTAGGGGATCAAGTAAAATAAAAAAAATTTACATAAAATATATTTTATTTTCTATACATATTTTTTTATGATATAGAACAATCTAATAGTAAGATTTATAATAAAAATAAAACATATTTAACATAATTTATATATTAAAAAAGTATATATTATGTCAAGAATAATATATTATTAAAACAACATAAAGATACTCATGCTAAAATATTAAACAAAAAAAATACACTTGATAGTTTTTAATTTAGACATAATTCATGAACCTAAATTTAAAATCAAATGAAACATATAAAATAAAGTTAGATATAAGAGTGTAATCGGTACGGTTTTGATCAAAATATAGAATCGAATTTGTATTATCGATTTTGCAAAATGCAAAATCAATTATGCCTCGTTTATCTTCCAAAATCGGTAGTACTGGTTTTATTAGTTTCGGTCTGATTTTAATAAATTGTAAATTTTTAAAAACAAATATATATTTTTTAATTTGGTTTAAAAATCTATTTTATTAAAAAAATTGTAGTTTATTATAAAAATATGTTAGACTAATAAAAAAACTGTTATATAAAAAAAATACGCAATAAAAAAAGTTATAAAATAAAAATTGTTATACAAGAAAAAAACTATTAAAACCTATTAAATAAAAAACATGTTTTAATTTGATGTTTAAAATTAAAATTTTATTTTATAAATATTACAATAATATTTATATATGATTATAATGTATATTATTATGTATTATATATAAAAATTATATATAATATAAAAATATATTATATATAATATTAAAAAAATAATTTAAAATATATAGTTAATAATACCACTTTGGTTCTGTCCGGTTTGATTCCCAAATGACAGTAATCGAAACCGGACTGGATTTTATCTATTTTGTATTTTAAAAATTTCTAAATCGGATTGGCTCTAACCTGATGGACTGGTTCGAGCTAATTTTTCGATTTTTCATTACACCCATTAATTATATATACTTCATAGATATTTTGATAATAAAGTGCCAAAAACAAGAGATTTCAAATCTAAGTAAGTCTATAGTTGTAGGACAAAATGCAGTGTGCCAGTGGCAAATTTATATATTATCATGTTATTAGATTATTTTATTTTATATAAGATGTGTTTTATTTTTAAATCAGATTAAATTTTACGGAGGAAAATCAATATAATTTTTAAAAAGTAGATTAATATAAGATAAATTTAATATTATTCTATTAAATCATAAAAATTCATATATATATATATATAGACAGAACCTGGGGGGTAGACGGGCTGCCCCCCTACATGAAAACAGCCCCGCCGCCCCCGGTGGCGGTGGGCGACACCGCCCCCGCCATCGGGACCGGCGGACTCAGACGAGCTCACCCATTCGACGGCGAGCTCCGGTGTGCCCTTGACAGCCTTCAACCCGTAGGTCCGAAACGGGTTGAAGGCTGTCGGGGGCACACCGGAGCTCGCCGGAGCTCGCCGTCGAAGGGGTGAGCTCGTCTGAGTCCGCCGGTCCCGATGGCGTGGGCGGTGTCGCCCACTGCCACCGGCGGCGGCTCCGTTTGCTTTATGGCCGAATCCCCTATTAAATTCATCTTCATTTTATTTTTTTATTGTGTTTTTCATTATATTTTTTATTATGTTTTGTTCATTTTATTTTTTTAATATATTTTTAATCTTCATTTTTTTATTTAATTATATTTTTTTATTTTATTTTGATGTATTTTTCATCATCAAGCAGCCCAACTAGCGTTGGGCTGCTTTGGACGCTGGGGACAGCCGGACCGATCTCCAGCGTCACCCATATATATATATATATATATATATATATATATATATTTTCAAATTTCTAGAGGGCCATGGCCCCCGCCTCAACGTAGTTCTGCCATTAGTTCTAGTGACTACAATAAAAGCTTAGAAGTTGAAGCTCAAACGTCAACCGTGTATGACATCACCTATTTATGAGGTAATGAAGCATTATGATCCATATGTGTTGTATAATTTCTTATCGAGTAAAGATTTTTGACCGGCATGGTTTGTCTTGAGGTTTTAAATGTGATGTACTATTAGAAGACCTAATCATGCTAATACTGAAAGAAGGTATAGTAGTTAAGGCAAATGCTATTATTAACTTGACGAGTCACGAGTCCTTTGAATTTAGTTCTAGTTTAGTTAAGTAAATTTTGAGGATGAAGTTTTTTTAACTGAGAAGGTTGTAACCCCAACCCTTGTGAAATTTAAGTCAGATTTGGAAGTGAGTTTTTCTTTCTTTTATTACGAATGTGTGGTCTTTTTGGGATTAAATTGAGTCTTATATGTTATTTAAGTTGGTTTTATTTTTGAGTAATGTTATATATATTTATGAGGTGTATAAATATTGTATAATTATTTTAAAAATAAATATGATCTATTATTAAAAAAATTAATTTTTTTATATGATTCTTATATATTTTTTATTTTAAATAATTATCTAATTCACCATTACATAAATATTTCCTTTTTATTTTCAGTTGGGTTTTTTTGGTTTTTGTGTTGTGTTGGGGGGGGGGGGGGTGTGGGGGGGGGGTGAAGGGATTCAAATCTCGGGCCAACCGTGTAGGTGAACCTATAAGCCATGCCCATCAAGCTTTACGATTAGGCCTTCGTCCTTTTTCCTCTTTTCTACAGAAGGCCAAGCCGCCGCCCCCATTCTGAGTCTTCTCTGTCCCTCACGCCGTTGCCGCTCACTTCACCGGACATCGAGTCACGCCGTGCGCGGCCAGCTTAGTCCTTCCACCTTCATCAAGCTCCGCAGCGCCATTCATCCCTGTGATTTTTTTTTTCTCTCTCTCGCACGCTCTCCTTTTCTCTCTACGTCGTCGATTCAGCAATCTGTGGCCGTCCTCCACCACGCCTTGACCCCACACCCCGTCGGTAAGCATATACCGATTCCCTCTCCTCAGCTCTCTCTTTTCTCTCTCTCGGATTCTGTCTCCTCTCGTTCTGTCGTAGGGTTGAGCCACCGCCAGCCACCAAGAGTCTCCTTCCTCCACGCTCTATTCACGTCGGACCTACTACCCATAAGTTTTCCCCTAGCCGTAGGTCCCCATTACTTTGTCCAGATCTGCCTCCGCCACCTCCAGGTAACCTGCTTTTACAAGGGTAAAAACATGCTGATATAGGCTACTCTTTTTTTTTTTTGGTTTAATCTGATGTGAAAGTCAAGGAAACATGAGGGTCAGCTAGTACTTCCGCCTTCTATTAAAAGAGAATTTCTTTAGTGTAGGGATCCTATTCTCGCTTGATTTTAGTACCGTCTCAAATACCATACTCAAGCCAATATAGAAATCTTTTTTATCATCTAGAGCTTTGGTGAAGCTGTTAAGTCTTTTATTTGATTTGTTTGCTTGATCTTTTATGTTGACTTATAACCTCAAATATGTTTTTAAGCTGTCAGTGTTAGAGGGATTCCTCATGTCTTATGTGGTGCATATGGCTTGAAATGAATGATAGGAGCTTTGAAGATAGGAAGCACTTTTTGGATGAACTTAGAAATGTCTTATTGCACACTTTATTTCTTTGGTTATCTTCTATTGTACTAATGGAACTTGTGTTCACGATTTTCTTTGTATACACTGTACTTGGGCAAAGCCTATTTCATTCGATTTAATAACATTTATATTACATATAAAAAAGTTCACTTTTGGATCGTAACAACAACATTGCTTTAGACAAGCTCCTGAAATTATCTGATATCTGTGTTTATCTGATAGCAGTGTGATTGAAGGATTACTATAAATGACATGATTGTCTTGTGTGAATCCTAGTACAATTTTTCTGTTTGAAAAAGGCCAAAGGGCAACTTCTTAGCTGCCTTGGTTACATTTATCTTTCTCTAATGCTATCACCACACTACCATTTCACCTTTCATCGCTTTATGTAAGATTTGACGCATTTATCACCATTAGATGATAAATAATCATTCAATTAAGGATAATCCAATGGTGATAAATGTACCACATCTTATATAATGAGTTGAAAGTGGAATGGTGATGTGGTGTACAAAATTTTTTAAAAACAAAGATTAGATAGCATCTTATGGTCCTCTTTTGGTCTGTGGTCTGGCAGAGTAGCTTGGGAAAGTTGATGGCAGGCAAAGCCGCAAAATCTGTTGTGAAGTCAATTGGAGAATACCAGTACCCGTGGCGGGAGAAATTGGTAAAATACAAGGATGAGCTATCCAAGGGTGTATGGGGTTACTGGGAACTAGGGGCCTGGAAGCCCCTTGGCATCAGTGCTCGTCATAGAGCTAGACTACGCAAGGAGGTCCTCCTTGCAGGGGAAGATTGGCCATATGATCCGGAGAGGAAAGAGATGAGAACCAAGAGGAAAGGACACAAATGTGATAGAATTGCTGCTGAAAAACGAGAAAACACTGCCAGGCTGATGCAGGAGATGCCAAAAATGTTGTTGGATTACAAGAAACGCAGGTGGGAAAAGAAGATGAAGGAAGAAGACAAGAACAAGTGAACGGTTCTCTCTCTTGCCCAGAAAAAAGAAAAGAAAAGAAAAGAACTCTCTTTTGTTTTCTAGTAACATGGTTCTACATAGACTTGGCTTATTAACTTTGTTTCCATTCATGTACCAGCAAACTATTTCCTGGAGAAATAACTTGTGCGGTAGAGTACACTTCTCAGTTTCCTCCCCTCATTTCATCAGCTATTTTCGGTGCAGAAATGTTTAATTAATCACCAAATGCTTATTCACCAAACAATTTGTAACTAGCTTTCAACACAGTACATATTATATATTTTTAGAAACATTTTTTTTTAAAATTTTATTCTTTCTAAATTAATTTATTTTTCTATTCATATCCTATATATTTGATAAAATAAGAAAAATATATGTGATATATAGTGTGAGGATAATGAATAGAATTTTCTATTTAGAACTGAACTTTTATTTAATGCTACCAAGCAATATGGCCTTTTCACCTTCTGATGAACTGCCTAATACGGGTCCATTTTTTTCATGTATAGGATGTGAAATATACTCGGATCTGACACAGACGGTTTAATTAATATTTTTAGGTAGAAAACATACGTTCACATCTTAATTTTTATCATTTTTTTCATCATCTCATCTCAGGATGATGTAGTATTAGATGATAGTTTTATAACTGAAATATATAGTGTATGATGAATAGTTTGTGAAATTAAAAAATTAAGGTCTTATTTAATTACATAGATGAGAATCATGAGATGTGATAAAATTTGAACAAAATATGATTAAAATATAATTTTTTTAATATAATATTTATCTTTTAAATTTGAAAAAAATGAATTATTTTTTATATTTTATTTGAGAATTTAAAAAAATTGTAATAATTAAATAAAAATAAGATAAAATAAAAATAATTTGTAAAAATAAACTAGATCTTAATTAATCTTTTGACGTAAAACTATATTATTATTATTATTATGGACGATATTTTGAGACTTATTTGATGTTTCATTATTTATTTCATTCTCTTTATTATGTTTTCAATATTATTTTAAAAAAATTATAATAAAATAGAAGCCTTTCGAAAAAAAAAAAAAACTGATTTTATAGAAAGTTCGGGTACAAACTACAAACCGCATACTGGGTTTCAAAAATCTGGATTCGTCTGGATCGTAATTCAGATTCATTCAGGCGGATGCTCAGACCACATTAGAGTTTAAGAGTCTACACTTTCGGGTTCGGGTGAACAATCCTACTTGCTGCAGGCTACCAACGGCACTCAAGCAATCCATCAACAATTTTTCATCCCTTATCTTTATGCCTCGTTATTAATTAGTCGGCCTCTCTACCATATCAAGTTTGACACGTTATAATGTCATGTACCCATTTATGCGTCAAATAGCCCTTGGTTTTTATTTCACTTCCAGATTTTCTAGAGCTAAAATCGTCATGTACTTTCAAAATATGAATTATACTTATTTATTTATTTAGGTATTAATTTCAGTGTAATAAATTAAAAATATCTCAAATTCATATTTTAAAAATACTAAATAATTAATCGTTCAGAATTGCATTCAGTTGACCGAAGAATTTCACTTAAACTTTGAAAGGACAGACACACCTATAGTTCATGCTACTTACAATCACATAATCTGATCCTTAAGTTATGTTTAGATTTTGACTTGAGTTGAATTTAGTTGATTTTTTTATTAATAATAATGAGTTAGAGGTTGAGTGTTTTGTAGAGTCTACTTAAAATGAATTTAGATATGTTTTTTTTTTTCAAAAGAAACCCCAATTTCATTACTTGAGATGAATTACAACATATCAGTCTCAACTATATGCAAGATACACCCAGGAACAAATTCAAGATCATACAAATCTTCATCAGAAGATAGACTCAACTGAGCTAAAATGTGTGCAACCCTGCTACATTTCTTTTTGGTATGAATAACAGACCAAGAAGAGAGAGACTGCAATAGCTTCCTCGTGTCAGCAACGAGCACACCTCCATAGCTTCAATATGCTTCCGAGTTCTTCAGCAGGTTCATCACTTTTAAGGAATCACCTTCTAACTGAACTTGATGGATCCCTATTTCTTTGCATCATAAAATAGATAGCAATAAAGCAAATGCTTCACCACTGAAAGGACATAGGCACAATGATCTTCTTGCTCGAGAGTACCAATAGGACAGCCTTCATGATCTCTGATGATATCCCCAATACCGATGAGGCATTCTTGTTCACGAATAGTAACATCCCAGTTAAGCTTGTAGAACTCCTCAAGAGGCTTGATCCATTCTAAAACTGAGCAGAGGATAAAGTAACAAGCAATAATCTCTGGTTACGAGCCAAATGATTGAACATATCAACTTCCATCCTAACTTCAGAAACTAGAGAAAAGGGATGTATGAAACCCAAGTTATGCATAAACTTGTTCCGTCTGGTCCAAAGGTACTGACATAGTAAAGCCACCTCCTGAGGTTCACCTGGATCAAGTCTATCAACAACTGCAGAACATAATTCTTGAAAATTATTACTCTCGAAGCTTATCTTTTGAACCTTTTTGCATCCCTCAATCTAGACATCTTTGGCAGAAGGGCAAGACCACAACAAATCGCTCACCCACTCAGGGGAAGCATGATATAAAGGGTAGAGAGCATATGGCACTACCTTCCTCATAAACAAGTTGGCTAACGGTGGCAAAGCTTCCCTCACAGCTCTCCAAATAAACACCTTAGTGGTACTTGGAGCATGTAAATTCCAAATGGAATGCCACTGATTAATCTTGGCATCATTTCGGAAAAGACCCCCAAAGGATCTAGCAGTGAGTTCTTTATGCAAATGGTATGCACTTCGAATAGTAAAAACTCCATTGGAAGCACCTCTCTGCATAAGCTGATCCTCCCTACTACTAGGGCTTAAAATGATAGATTTGATAAGATAAACCTCATCTGTAGAAAATAGGTGTTGCAATGCATCAATGTCCCACTGAGGGAGGTCTGTAACCATAAGATTAGCAACCCAGTTGAAATTGCCAGATTGTGGCCAAGTGGACAGAACCTTGGATGAGTGTGGATTAGCCAACCATCGATCATTCCAAATATGAACAAGCTTACAATTCCCTATCCTCCACATAAGGTCCTCCTTCAATAACTTCAGACTAGTAACTAAACTCCTCCATAAAAATTTTGGTCTATGTCCTAAACATGCATTCAGCAGATCCCTAGTTAGGAAATATTAGCTTTAATTACTCTTGCCACCCAAAAAAAAAGTTTAAGTGTGTTTGAATTTTAAGATGAATTTAAATATATTTATTAGACGTAAAATAAATTAGTTGCACTATTAAGTTTTACTATTCATCTAACATGGTATGAACAATTGCTGGTACCAAAACTTGCAAATTGTTTTCTTGATACAAGCTGCACTTACAGCCAGATCAGTTAAGTAACGAAAAAGTGATGAACAATATGTGAGCTCCACAACAAAGTTTTGAATATTGTACTGGTGAACGTATCGGTTAAAGTACTAAAACGAAATTGTGGGATTAGATTTGGTCCAAAGGCCCAACAACGATGAGAACCCACCAGGAAGGGAAAGCATACTAAGGGCCCAATTATGCAGAATCCAAAATATATATCAAACCCGTCGCCACCTTTATTAGAATTTTAAGCAGATACGAAATATCAACAAACTCAGAAAGGTATATCATGCAGATACGCAATCACGATGATTACGGAAGGCATTACAAGCTACATGTATTGTCCTAGAGGCTTATAAATAGACCAGGTAAATCTCAACTATGTACATTAAGAATTATTTTCGTAAATACGTGATCACTAACTTGAGCGTCGGAGTTATCCCGAGTGGAAAGCCACCATCTTTCCTTAATTCTTCTTGCAGGTAACAGGAACAGGAGGCCGGTGAGACACGTCCTCAATATTGGCACCAGCTTCTTCCTGGGCAAATACAGGAAGAGGGAAAGCCTCCCGGTGAGGCACGCCCATTGCTGGATCCGGCACATGCTGAGATACGGGCAATAATCCCGGATGAGCTGACCCGACCCATGCAGGGTGGGAGTCGTCACAGAGCATTTGGTCCAGCTCCTCATCAGTAAGGGACTCTCGGCCCCCGTTGAATGAAGGGGCGTGCAGAGGCGGCGGCGAAAAATGCTCCCCGCTCCCAACCAGGGATGGAATTTTACTTCCAGATATGGTCGTGGGAGGGGTCTTCGAGGCCGCTGGCGCCTTCAGAATGGGGGGATAAAACACCTCCTTCTCCTTCACGGCTCGCCTCTTTTACCCCCTCAAGAGGAACGCCCGCCTCCTCAAATCCTTCCAAATGAAGGGCGGCAGCAACATAGGGAGAGAGCTCGCTGCCCCACACTGGAACTTCAGCGGTTGGCGCCAGAAAAACTGGGGCTGACGCTTGGGCGTTCAATTGGGAGGGGGCGGGAGCCTGAAAAGTAGCGGCCAGCTCAAAGAGAGCTATGTTGGCTAGCATCTCTCTGTCCCCCAAGCCGGCGGACTGTGGTTTCGCGGAGGAAGCGCCCGTAGAGGAAATGGGCGCCACGGTCTGGTCACTCGAGGGCTTAGACCCCTCAGGCGGAATTGGCGTCGCGTCCTCACCGCCCCCTGGAGAAACCATGTCTCGGGACGTTGACTCAGGAGCCCTCACTTTGGGCGTCGAGCTCCCCTCCAAAATTTGAGCCGCCCGTGTCAAATTCTGGTCGCCAACGGAGGCCGCCCTGCTCTTCTTGGGCGGGGAGTTCGCGGAAGAGCCCTCGGGGTGGTCTCTTTTCTTGTGACCCTCATCGTTCTTCTTTTTGGACCTTTTTTCCTTTTTGCCCTCCACCGCGGCAGTCTCTGGTCGTTTGGCTTCCCTAGGCTTGCTCTCAGCATCCCGCACGAAAAGGGCACCCCTCGCCATCTTCTCTGAGGGCGCCGACAGAGGGGCGGGGATGACATCAGTGATCATGAAGTCATGTCCCTGAACAAAAGAACGGTTCATAGACGTCAAGAACCGATCAATATGCACAGGCGTCAACAACTTGTCAGTCCAGAGATCTTCCGGATGATCTGCGGCCCAAGCATTGACAACATCAATTCGGTCAAGTTCTCGGCGGGATAAGGGAGATATGGTTGACCACAAGCGCTTACCATCCGGGATTGGGCGCCAGATAGCCCTAACGGGGAAATCCTTGAAAACCTCCTCCTGACCAGGGAATTCCCATCCTTGGCCACTAATAAAAAAGAACTTGCTGGTCCACGCCTTAGCATTGGAATATCTTCGTTCGAACCTTGCCAGAGACTGACCTTTCTCCTTCTTACGAAAACCTGCCATGCATCCCTTAGTGGCCGCCCTCACATCGTAGAAGGCCAAAAACTCACGAGCAGTGAGATCGGGGTAAGGATCGCGAAGGGGCTCTAGCACCATCCCAAAAAACGATGCAAGCACACAAGAACACCCTCTAAACAAAATGATGAAATTGAATAGGAGCGAGCTCTAGAAGGTCCAGAATGTCTCGAAGGGGGCAGCAAAATGGGAGTTTCAAGCCATGCGATAACAGGGCAACGGAAATGGCCACCCAACCCGAAAACCCCTCATCATCACAGCAGTCCGAATCAGGGGCTTTCATTATAACTGAACTGGGAATCTTGAACTCTTCCTTGATTCCAGCCAAGTGTTTCTCACGAACACTGGAGCGCCAAGCATAACCTTCAAAGGTCGTGCCCTCGAGAATATCAAAAGGCTGGACCGAACCGCTGCCTTGGTCTGCCATGGGAAGTAATGATGAAGAAGAATGCAAGAAGCAAGAAGGAATAAAAAGGCAGAGACGAAAAGAGTCTAATAATGAGAGAATGAAGAAAAGCAAAATGAAGAGAGAAAGAGAAGAGGTATTTAAAGAAAACAAATGCGGCATACCAACAGGCGGAGATATGATGATCTGACATGAGGACAGAGGTGTAACTATCAAATGAGAAGACGAGAGGACAGCACGTGCCCGACGATCCAGGGAAAGGAAAGAATTCCCAAGTTTGCCTTGGAAAAAAAAAAAAAAAATTTAAATTTCCTACGCCTCAAGGCAAAGAAAATTTGCGAAGTAATTGTGGGATCAGATTTGGCCCAAAAGCCCAACAGCGATGGGAGCCCACCAGGAAGGGAAAGCATACTAAGGGCCCAACTATTCAGAATCCAAAATATATATCAAACCCATCGCCACCTTTATCGGGATTTTAAGCAGATACAAAATATTAACAAATTCAGAAAGGTATATCATGCAGATACGCAATCACGATGATTACAGAAGGCGTTACAAGGGACATGTATCATCCCAGAGGCTTATAAATAGACTAGGTAAATCTCAACTATGTACATTAAGAATTATTTCCGTAAATACGTGATCACTAACTTGAGCGTCGGAATTATTCCGGGTGGAAAGCCACCATCTTCCCTTAATTATTCTTGCAGGTAATAGGAACAGGAGGCCAGTGAGACACGTCCTCAACAGAAATATTTCAGTACTGATAGTGTTTTGAAATAATCTATATAAAAAAATATATAAATACATATATAAATTATATTTCAAAATAATAGTCAATATATAAATAATTACATATATAAATATATATGTAATTAATCTAGTATGAATTGAGGTAAAAAATAAAAATAAAAATAAAAATAATGAATGGCCAAAATTTGATTCGGCCGGTACGTAGTCTGTATGAGATCGGTACTGATTGAAATATCGATCGAAATGGCCGGTACAGTTTAGTACGGTTAGTAGTTTTGTTGAAACGGTATAACTTTATAATATGTACTGGAGAATCGACCAGTACGACATATTTTAACCGTATTAACAGATCTGGTACGATATTATCAACACTACTCCACAAGGGCCAGAAAAATTGTCCACAATAGAGAAAAAAGTAAACCGACGGAGAAGAAAAAGTAAAAAGGAAATTAATTTGTCAGTGAGTTCAGTTTTAGATCCTTTTCAACTTGTGTAAACTGTGTATTTGGATATTGAAAGTAGTTTAAAAATAAAATCCACTCAATTGAGTTGTGCATCCAAACGGAGACTAGAGACCTTAGTCTCACCCTTCTACATAATCTTCTCCTACAGTAGAGACTTTCCTTGCCCCTCCATTGATCTCTTTTTTGTACTATCATTCCAAACATTCCTCATTTTAACTTCTCATTCTTCAATTATACAAATCATTGCCTCCTAGAATCTGGTTCCTCTACATTGTCACTTGATTAATAATTGAACACTTCAAGTCAAAACACTTCTTCGAATGCCATCTATGTTTAGGTAGTGAGATATTCTGAAATATTTTGTAATAATAATTAAAAAAATTTAATTATTAATAAATAATAATAAAAAGTAAGTATAATAATAATAATAATAAATGTAGTGGAGTGTTCACTGCCCAAACGAGCCTATTTTATTACTAGCAATTACTAACCCTCATTGATAGTAATCAAGTGAGAACAAAATTATTCGAACAAATGGGATTTTAAACTCCTAAAAATTAATGGTTTCCAAATTTAGATAAAAGGACTTGAGAGCAAGAACTAAGAAGATTGAGTGGACTACACAAAAAGTCTAGCTCTTCATAAACAAAGATTGACGTGATTTAATGTAATATATAAGTTTGAAGTTATTTTTATTATAAAATAGATATAAATATTACATAAATCACGTCAATTTGTGAATTTTTTTATAAATTTTTTTTATGAAATTTACTTTTATAAAATTCTTTTGTGGACACATAAATTTTTTAATCAAATTGCATCAATTTCTAAACCTAGTTTTTGTAATTCTATTGGTTCTTACAAGTAGGGTTGTAAACGATCCAATCAAAGATGAGTTCGAGTCGAGTTTCAAATAACTTGAATTTGAGTTCGAGTCGAGTTGAGAGTTTGCCGAGTCGAGTCTAGTTGAGTTTGAGCCGATCAAAGACGAGATTGAGTTGAATCGAGTTATTTATTGATCTTTGTTTTTACTCTTTAACGATTCGCAAGAACTGAGTCGAGTACTTAATTGAGTTGTTTACTTTTTATAAATATTTGACTTAATAATTCTTTTATGAATTTAATATATTATTATTGTAAAGAAACAAAATATATTACTTATATATAAATTAACAAAATATTACTTATATAAAATATTAAAAATAATATATACAAAACATAAAATATATACAATAAAAAAAATATATAAGAATATATATAAATATTATGAATATTGTTACAAGTCTAAAATGAGTCGAATTGAGTTTATACGAATTTTGTTCACGAATTTAAATCGAGTTAAGTTGAGATTAAATGAATTTAGTTCATTTAATATTCGAATCAATATTAATAATTATGAATTATTTATCTATTAAATAAATTAAATTTAAATCAAATTTATACGAGATAACTCTTGCTCATGAGTAACCTCTTCGTTTCGTTGCAGGCCAAGCTACAAGTATTGGGTGAGTGCGAGTAACCTCTTCGTTTCGTTGCAGGCCAAGCTACAAGTATTGGGTGAGTGCTTTGTATGGCATTCAAAGGTACTATAAGGTGTACAAATGTACTCATTGCAGTGGAAAAGGAATTGCTGAGTACAACAGTTATAAAGATAAAATGATTAGTTGCGCATGATCTGATGGTTCTGATTTCTGATCATCATGAGTGGCATTTTTAACAGAGTGATTACTCTTCTTAGGTGTGCTAAAAGGCTGAAAGCATTAAAACCGTCGGAGATGGATGTTTCTGTTGATGCTGAACTATGTTGTCTGAATGCCTTTTAACGAATTTGCTAAAGCCGACGATGTCGTTTTAGAATACCTACAGTCTACACCATCGTAGTCTCGAAACGTCACAGTACCCAACCCTTTCTGTAAATCAGATATTTTCTCAGAAAATCTGTCTTCGGCTTCTTCTCTTTAATCCATTTGCATCTTCAAATTTCTCCAACCATACATGGTAATAATCCCATTTTCTAAAACACACGATTCCACTCCGATTCTCTTAAAACCCTTTCAGAAAATCTCGTTTTTACACCTCTATGAGCCCCAGATTTCTTATTCTATTAGCTTAAAATTTTCCCCCACTTTCCTTCGTTTACTGAGCGTAAGGAGATTCTCGCGGCCCCATGGCTGCTGCGCTCAGATCCAGACCTTTCAAAGAAACGGCTTCATTGTCGGTCGCCCTGTTCCGCTGCTTCATACATAACCACATGCACGCCGGTCGCGTTGCTAGCTCTCACTGCACTCACCGTACCAAGTTGGATGACCTCTATATGAACACTCCTTACCACTTCACTTCTTTTAAACCCGTGTCTTTATGTGGCGAGTTCATCGAAAAGGGTATCCAAGTATCCGACGACAGTCGGAAAATAACTCAGAGTTGTAATCTTGATAAGAATTCGAGGGAGAAACTGCGTACTAAGTGTTGTACCGTACTGAGCTCGGATGGGGACACACGGGAGGTTTGGTCCGGGGACGGGATGGTGGTACGAACGGGCAATTTGAGCTTGCATGCGATTCGTGGGAGCGGCGGTGCGAGCCCCGGGTCCGGTGGTGGTAGTTTCGGGTCAAGTTCAAAAGATGGGAGCTGGGGAGGGTTCAATATGGGAAATAGTTTTCCGACGCCGAAGGAGCTCCGTATGGGGCTCGACAAGTTCGTAATCGGGCAGGAGAGGGCCAAGAAGGTGAGTTTTGTATGCGTTTAGTTGGGTTTGCACGTCAGTTTTAGTTTTTATTACAGAGAAGGAATTGAGTCCATCCCTTTGTTTGTGTTGATATAGTGTATTTATGATTGCTGACCTTGGATTTGAAGCTGATGCTTTTTCCCACTTTTTGGCATCGTTTGTGTGGACAGCATAAAGATGGGTTTTGGAAAAAGTTAAGATGTAATTTACTTGTGAGCCATATGTTTCTGTTGTCTATGGTAGTGGCTTTCATTACTGGCTTATTTGGTGAGTGGCTTTGATTTCTTATATGCGTATATAGAGGAAAGATATTGTTGGTATATTTGTCCGCTAATTTTGAAATGGAAGGCATTGTTGCTGGACTGTGAAACGTGTTTGATGAATCACTTATGTTTAAGTTTGATGATTAATATCCTTTGGTCATGATCGTCTATTCCAGTTAATGTTGTCTTCATGTGCAGAAATCATCGTTTTCACAGTTTTCTCAATCGTGTTGCTTTGATACAGGTGCTTGCTGTGTCTGTTTACAATCACTACCAGAGGATATATTATGAGTCCCTTCAAAAGTGGTTAGTTGAATTTAACATTTCCTGTCTGGATATATTGTTCTTCCATTTGTTTTCTTCTTCTACGGAAGTGTATTATCCAAAAAACGACATAGAGCAGTGTGATCGCTAAAGATCAACTCATGCATTGTATAGTCTTATATTTGGCTATTGTCATGAAAATTAAGGTCGTGCAATGAAACTCGGGGGTTTACCCAACAATCTCATGATTCATAAAGTGGGTCATTGGACTTCAGTTTTCTCTAAACTCTACCACTGTTGTGTTTTCAGCCTCTCTTTTCATGAATGTGGTGCCAGAGAACATAAATATTAATGATTTTGTCATATTTAAGTTAAATGAAAAGAAACTTAATGTTAACTTAATGCTTAGTCTTATTAAGCATATACAGAGAATCTGCAATGTCAATATCAACAATCTTGTATTGTGTAGTAGCTTCATATTGCTACTCTTACGAAAGTTGTTCATCTATTCATTTTGGAAATCGAAAACACCTGCTTGGTGTCTTCATGTGTATCATTTCACATGACAATTGGAGGTGGATTTGACACCAAGCATATGTTATATTAAATAGATACACCTTATTGTCAAATCCACCTCCTATAAAATATGTTATATTAAATAGATACACCTTATTGTCAAATCCACCTCCTATAAAGGTATCATTTCACATGACAATAGGAGGTGGAAATCGAAAACACCTGCTTGGTGTCAATAAGGTTCATCTATACTTTTGGAAATCGGCCCGTAGCCAATAAGTATATCATTTCACAATAAAAAAATAGGAGGTGGATTTGAAGTTGTTTTTAAATCTTTATATATGTATAGTTGTATGCATATTAATATAGTTAATTAAATTTTGGCATACATTCATGACAAGAATTGATACAATCAATGGAATGATTGAAATGATGTACACCCAACTTCACTCATAAAATTGCTATGGAAGAGTGTGTCAATATACCCACATACTGGGCTTGTAGAAATTGGTTTCTTGACCTCCCATTATAGGAGTGCTGGTGTGGGCCATGTTGTGTGCTTTCTGCTGTTCGCTTCAGTTAAACATGGTTGTTAGGTATAAATAATGATATCTAACATGTTGCTAACATTTTTGGAAGCTAGGCCGACAGAAGAGTCAGGTGAGAAGGGAGCAGATATAGTGGATGATGATAGAGTGGAGCTTGAGAAGAGTAACATCCTTCTAATGGGACCAACGGGCTCAGGTAATTTAGTATAACCCATACATTTTAGCAATTTGAAGTATGTAGCTTTTGATGTTTCACTATGTTCAAGAATGTTGATATTTGTCAGTGTTCTGACTGCATAAATAACAAAAGGTTTAGTTGATGTTGTACTACTCTCTACTGATAAAAAAAAAATGTTGTACTACTCTCACTTGTTCTCCTTAAATATTATTTCAAGGACAGGGAAGACATTACTTGCCAAAACTTTGGCCCGCCTTGTGAATGTTCCTTTTGTTATTGCAGATGCGACTACATTGACGCAGGCAAGTTGATGACATTATTCCTTTTGTTTTGTTGCATTTTGTGGATTCAGATTTTCTTTCTTTCTATGAAGTTTATTTGCTATCTGTTAGAGTACACTACTGTAGTTGAGTATAAATCTTAACGGGGGTTGATTTTGGTTTGACCATGATCTCCTGTTTTATATGCAGGCAGGATATGTGGGGGAAGATGTAGAGTCTGTATTATACAAACTCCTTATGGTAATCCTTTTTTTTTAAAAAAAAAAAAAAATAGTAAGACAAACCTATTTTACCTGTGTATCATAAATTTGCGAAAAGCTAAGATAGCCTAAAAACTCACAGCCTCCCTTCAGTGGCGTATGTACATGTCACTTGTGAATTGTGCTTTCTACTTGCCATTGGAATATACTTAATGTTTCCAATCTTGAATTAATACTTACATGTCAGTGGCCTATTTTACCTATGTGCATCATAAGTTTGCAAAAAGCTAACATAGCCCAAAAACTCACAGCCTCCCTCCGGTGGCGTATGTTCATGTCACTTGTGAATTGTGCTTTCTAGTTGCCATTGGAATATACTCACTGTTTCCAATCTTGAGTTAATCTTTTAGCCTGTAAATCTCTTAAGTTACATTTTTTTTTTTGATAGGTAATCAAAAAGATTTTATTAATAGGAAAAGGCTAAGCTCAGGTACACCGGGAGTATACCTGATAAAACTTAGCTAGAAGTTACAATAGAAAGAAGAAAATCATGGACACTAAGTCCGTTACAAATAGAGTCCGCCCAAGATAACAAGGTTCTATATAAAAAGCTCTTTAGTCCCCCCAAAGATATCTCACAATCTTCAAAGTTCCTTGCATTTCTTTCTCCCCATATGCACCAACACATACAAATTGGAATCATATGCCAAAAAGCTGACACTTAAGAGTTACCCTTGTGTCCTCTCCAACTAGCTAGGAAATTCACCACTCGAAAAGGCATCACCCACGAGAGGCCAAGCCTTGTGAAAAAATCATCCCACATATACCTAGCCACCTCGCAGTGAAGGAAAAGATGATCTATTGGTTTTCCATATTTTATGCACATACTACACTAGTCTAACACAATAATATGGCGTTTCCTCAAATTATCTGTAGTTAGAATTTTGTCCAAGGCTGCTGTCCACACAAAAAAAAATCGCTCTCAAAGGATCTTTCGACTGCCAAATACTCTTCCACGGGAACCTGAGGACTCTAGGGCTAGAAAGGACTCGATAGAACGAGCTAACAGAGAAGATACCTTTCTTAGAGTGTTTCCATTGCAGTATATCCCCAGTGCCAACCGGAAAAATAAACTAGTACAAAGTCGCAAAGAAATCTAGAAAAATCTCCATCTCCCAGTCTTGAGCATCCCTCCCAAAATCTATATTCCAATGAGGAGTGCCATTAGAGAGGACCACTAGATCTGCTATAGTTGTATCCTTATCTCTTGCTAAATCAAAAATAGCGGGAAAAGAGTCTTTGAGGCTATTGTGACCACCACAACCACACCAACTATCACGCCAGAATCTGACCTGTGAATCATCCCCTACCACAAGTTGTTCATGAACTCTGAAATTCTCCCAATGCCTCCTTATAAACTTCCACAAACCCACTCCATGTGTGCCTTGCACCTCATTGGAGCAACAACCTCCACAAGACACACCATATTTTTAGTCTATAACGGACTTCCAAAGCGCCTTCCTTTTGTTTTGGTACCTCCACAACCATTTACCTAACAAAGCCTGATTGAATTTCACCAAGTGTTGAATCCCCAAACCTCCCCCCGTTATTGGAGTGCACACCATTGGCCAATTAACCAAGTGAAATTTGAACTCATCCCTCAAGCCGCTCCACAAGAAATCTCTTTGTAGCTTTTCAATACGCTTAGCTACCTTGGAGGGAACTGGGAACAAAGACAAAAAGAATGTGGGTAGGTTAGAGAGAGTACTTTTAATCAAAGTCAGCTTTCCACCTTTAGATAATATAACCTCTTCCAAGTGGCTAATCTATGCTCTACCTTTTCGATCACCTCGTTCCAAATCCGTTCAGATTTAAAAGAGGCATCCAATGGTAAACCAAGGTAAGTGAGAGGTAAAGAGGATGCCTGACAACCCAACAAAGTAGCTACTAACTCTGTTTCCTAAACCATCCCCACAGGCACTAGTGTAGACTTGGAAAGATTAATTCTCAGCCCTGATACAACTTCAAAGCGAAGAAGCAACCTCCTTAAAGCCTGAATATGTCCAAGGTGAGTGCTGCAAAAGATAAGAATGTCATCAGCAAATAGAAGACGAGATATGGAAAGATCACCATTACCCACTGGAAAACCATGGAGTAACCCCACATCTACCACACGATCGATCATCTTGTTTAGGACTTCCATAATAAATAAAAAGAGAAGCGGGGATAGGGGATCTCCCTGTTTCAGACCATTGGAGGATTCAAAGAAATCCACTGGTGAACCGTTTACCAAGATGGAGAAACACACTGAAGAGATGCAAAACTCTATCCTATCCATTTCTGCCATTTCTCCCCAAAGCCACATCTTGAAAGGAGGTCTAAAAGGAATCGCTAATTGACATGGTCATAAGCTTTCTCTATGTCTAACTTACAAATCAAACCAGGTTCCCCAGATTTAAGGCGTCCATCCAGTATTTCATTTGCAATAAGGACTAGATCTAAAATCTGTCTGCCTTTTACAAATGCATTTTGGGGCTTCGAGATAACCTGTTCCATCACCGAGCTCAATCTGTTTGCAAGTACCTTAGAGATGATCTTATACACCTCATTCAGAAGACTAATGGAGCGATAATCCCTAATGTCCAAAGACTCCATCTTTTTAGAAATTAATGCTAAAAAAGTAGCGTTAAAACTCTTTTCAAATCTAGCACTGGCGTGAAAATCATAAAAGATTTGCATGAGGTCATCCTTGATCACCTCCCAACAAGTTTGGAAGGAACCCAAAGTGAATCTGTCTGGGCTAGGGGCCTTATCACTAGTCATGCCTCTGATAACTTTGCTCACCCCCTCCTCTGTAAACGGCCTCTCTAACCAAACTGCTGATTGGTGATCTATAGCATTATTCCTCCTATGGGAGTTAGCCATCCTATGGAAGAATTTTGTGCACTTATCTCCCTTCTTAAGCCAAAGCACCCTTGATTTCTGTCTCCATGAGATCTCTTCCATCAGAGATCTTGGTACTGTGTTACATTCTTTATCTGTCTCCAAGTTACATTGAAAGGAAGTGGTTCTTATCTTGGTACTGAGTTATATTCTTTATCTGCATTAATAATTTTTTCAGGCCTTCACTTTGTACCTCAGCTCCTAGTTAGTCATTGTAATATCCTTGAGTCAAGTAACCCAATCTTCCATGTCATCTTTGGAAACCATTTTTGTTGCTCTATCATGTGGGTGCATGTTGCAGCGGGACTCCGTGCTATAATATTTAGAAAGTAAAATGTGGCTGCTGCAATAGGAACTTATTTATTAGTACAAGATTTAGTACTATTCTGAGAAATTTTACAGAATTAAAACCTGGTACTTAGTAGTGCTTTGCTCTGTAATTCCACAGGTAATATATGAAAGGTTCTTGCAATGGAGCCACTTCCTTTGTTGCCCTCCAATATAAGCTTGATCTCTGTTTGATAAAGTGCTGATTTGCATCACTTTATGCATATGAGGGATAAATAATTATAGGTTACTTAATAGTGCATTCATATGTCAGGTTGCTGACTATAATGTGGCAGCTGCCCAGCAGGGCATTGTTTATATTGATGAAGTTGACAAGATTACCAAAAAGGTTCCCCTTTCTTTTCCTGTTCAATTCTCTCTCTCACTTTCTTTGTTTAACTTCCAAGCACTCTTTCTAATGATTTCAATGTCTTCCAAATTTCACTTTGCAGGCTGAGAGCCTTAATATTAGCAGAGATGTGTCTGGGGAAGGCGTGCAGCAGGCATTGCTAAAGATGCTGGAGGGAACGGTAGGTGCAATTTTTAAATGTAAATTTGAGATATGAGTTTATTGACGGTTCCTTGTAAGTTACTTGTTGGACATGATTGACATGATGTTTGTACTCTAGAGGCCTTTGTCATAGATGAACATGTAACTAAAATGAATGACCAAATATTTTATATGGTGGAGTGGGCTTTTACTTATTGACTGTCTTATCTACTAACTTCCATCCATTTTAGGTTGTCAACGTTCCTGAGAAGGGAGCTCGAAAGCACCCTAGAGGTGAAAACATACAGGTACATGCATTGTCGTTTTCTTTTTGCAGATCAGGCTAAGATCAGTTTGTAATTATACTTGCTGTTATTGCTTCTTTACAGATTGACACGAAAAACATTCTCTTCATCTGTGGAGGTGCCTTTATTGACTTGGAGAAAACAATCTCAGAAAGGTTAGTCAATATAGAGACTAGTTTTTGCAGTATTAGTTTTTTGGGCTTGAAATGAATAGAAATTACTTGTAATTGTTTTGCATCCGCTCAAGGCACCAAGATTCTTCTATTGGGTTTGGTGCTCCAGTACGTGCCAACATGAGAGCTGGTGGTGTTACAGATGCTGCTGTTGCATCATCTTTATTGGAGACCGTAAGTGCACTCTTGCCTGCCACTACCAAGTAACAGCTTATAGCGGCCTCTTTCTTATATAAAATATTTCTCAACACAAAACCCTACTTTTTCCAACTAGTTGGTTGCAGCAGTTTTTGATATTGTCATTCCTTGCAACTGTTGTTTTTGGCAGGTTGAAAGCAGTGACCTCATTTCATACGGTTTAATACCTGAATTTGTTGGACGATTTCCCATTCTTGTCAGTTTATCGGCTCTAACTGAAAACCAACTTGTACAGGTTGATATATTGTACCTTCTTTGTCTTGTGAAAAGAATCTTGTCTCACAATGGCATTTACACAAATTTTATGGTATGATAAGGAATATTGAGAATATATATATATATTTTTGATAAGTAAGAATTTATTAAACCAGGCAAAAGCCAATTACAAAGGTTCACGGCAATTACAAACAAGGAAAGTCATGTCCTATCCACTAGGCACATTAGAAGCTAAGAAATCATGTAGGTCCATGCTGTTGAAATCCATGGCAATGGACCAAGTACAGAGGGTTCTAAAAAATAAAGCAATCAATTCCTCCTTGGTTTTCTCATTGTCTTCGAACGTTCGCTCATTACGTTCTAACCAAAGACACCACAGCTCTGATATGAGAATCATCTTCCGTACAGCTCTGATATGCCGCTCGCCTCTAATTGAGTTCCAGCATGCCATTGTTGCTATTACGGTCTTTGGCATAACCCAAGCTAACTCCAACCTACTAAAGACGGCACACCAAAAGGTTCTAGTTGTCTCGCAATGTAGAAGGAGATGATTTACCGACTTTCCCCCATTGATACAAAAATAACACCAGTCTATGATAATAATTCCCTTTTTCTTTAAGTTGTCTGTAGTAAGAATCTTCTCCAACGAAACTGTCCAAACGAAGAATGCCGCTTTTGGGGGTACTTTGTGTCGCCAAATATTCCTCCGTGGAAATTGCGTCGCCGGTCCTTAACTGAGCACTTTATAGAAAGAACGGACTGTGAATTTTCCTCTCCTTTTAGGATTCCACCATAAGCCATCTTGAGTTTGGAGGTTCGGTCTTTGTGAGTAGATGAGACTGAAAAAAATCCTCAAAGGAGTTTAATTCCCAATCCTGTGTCGCCCGGTTGAAGTTGACGTTCCAATGTAGACGGCCTCCATTTGCCTCCATCGCCTCCGCCACATGGATTTTTTTTGTGCTAGCAACTTGAAAAAGAGAAGGAAACAAATCAGTCGAGGCCCTATTGCCACACCAGGCATCCTTCCAAAATCTAATTCTTGAACCTGCACCACAAAGAAGCCTAGTGTGCTGATGAAAAATATCCCATCATCTTCTAATATTTTTCCGCACCCCTACATCACACGATCCCCTGACCACATTGGAGCTCCACCCTCCCCATGCTTCCCCATATTTATGATCAATCACTATTCTCCATAGAGCTTCTGGTTCTTGATCATACCTCTATAACCATTTACCAAACAACGCTTGATTGAACAACCTCAAATTACGAATGCCGAAACCATCTTCTGATAAAGGACGACACACATTCTCCCACTTGACTAAGTGATACTTGGACTCCTCTCCCAATCCTCCCCACAAGAAATCCCGTTGCAGCTTTTCGAGGCGGCCAGCCACCCTAGTCGAGATTGGAAAAAGAGATAGAAAATACGTGGGTAAATTAGAAAGAGTACTTTTGATGAGAGAGACATGACCCCCTTTAGTCAAATACATCCTTTTCCACTCTGCTAGTTTCCTTTCCATTCTTTCAAACACTGTATCCCAAATCTCATCCGCCCTTGATGGCGAACCTAGAGGAAGTCCCAGATATTTCAATGGAAGAGAGGAAGTCGTGCAATTGAGGGAACCAGCCAACTATTGCAGGTTACACACGTCACCAATGGGGATCATCTCCGATTTATTATAGTTCACTTTTAACCCCGATACTGCTTCGAAGCAAAGTAAAAGAGTCTTTAAGGCTCGCACCTGACTTAACTCTGCCTCGCACAGAACAAGAGTGTCATCTGCAAACAGCAGATGAGATATATTAGCAAAACCTCGATGTCGTGTTTCGATTGGAAACCCTTTTACCAAACCATTATCCACCAGGGCCGACATCATCCTGCTCAGCACTTCCATAACCAAAACAAATAATAGTGGGGATAATGGATCGCCTTGTCTTAAGCCAAGAGAGTTAGGAAAGAAACCTTCAGGACAACCATTTATCAAGATTGAGAATCTGGGAGTGGATATGCACCACCTTATCTACGCCGTTCATCTTTCCCCAAAACCACATCTGCCAAAGAAGATATAAAAGAAATTTCCAATTCACATAATCATAGGTCTTTTCCATATCTAATTTACACAGAATCCCATTCTCAACCACTTTTATTTTGCTGTCAATACATTCATTTGCTATTAGAACAGCGTCGAGAATTTGCCTATTTTTCACAAAAGCATTCTGAGATTTAGTAATAATCTTCCCAATAATCTCACAGAGACGGTTAGCCAGTACTTTCGATATGATCTTATAGACCCCTCAAACCAAGCTAATAGGTCGAAAATCCTTGATTTCTATGGCCTCCACTTTTTTGGGTATGAGAGCTAAGAAAGTAGAGTTGAGACTTTTTTCAAATTTCTGGTATAAGAAAAACTCTTGAAACACCAGCATGAGATCTTCTTTGATTACTTCCCAGCATTTCTGGAAGAAACCCATAGAGAAACTATCAGGTCCAGACGCTGTCTTTGACCATTTTACGAATTACCTTAAGGATCTCTTCTTCCTCAAATGTCCTCTCTAAACGAGCCACATCATCTGGGTTAATAGTATCGAAAACGAGATCATCCAAATTAGGGCTCCAGTCCTCCTGTTCCACCAACAAGTTCTTATAATAGTTGACAATGTGACTTTGGATAACCATTTCATCTTTACTTTCCACATCATTAATCTTAAGCATCTCAATGTTATTATTCCTACGATGGGAGTTTGCAACTTTATGAAAGAATTTTGTACATCGATCCTCTTCTTGTAATCACAGAGCTCTTGATTTTTGGCGCCAAGAAATTTCTTCCATAAGAATGACCCGCTTAAGATCTGCTAACAAAGAGGTCTTATGCAATTGCTCCTCTTGCGTGAGGATCCGCCCTTCTTGAAGTCTTTCTAGTTCCTGGATATCCCTCCATAATGCATTCTTATTTTCTCCTAAGTTTCCAAACGATTGCGAATTCCACAACTTCAAGTTTCCTTTTAAGGCTCGCATCTTATTAGTAAAGATGTAGTTGGGGGAGCCGTCGAAGTGATACCACCATTGTTTAACCCTTTCAATAAAATCGTTTGACTTCAACCACATATTTTCGAACTTAAAGTATCGCCTCCCATTCTGAAGACCACCATAGTCTAACAGGATCGGCTAATGATCAGAGGATAAACGATCCAGACGCTTCTGTATAGTATCCGGAAAGTGACTTTCCCACTCCGAAGAAATGAGAAAACGATCCAACCTAAACCATGTCTAGTTATTTGACCAAGTGGCTGGACCTCCAACAACTGGTAGATCTACTAGATTTAAGTCAGATATAAGTTTTGAGAATTCTAAGCTAGCAAGCCTCACTCTTCTATTACCAAAAGTTTCACTGGCAAAACGAACTATGTTGAAATCTTCGCCTATGCACCAAGGGAAATTCCATACACTGTAGTCCTGTTATTTCTTCCCATAGAAGTTGTCTGTCAGCATCCATATTAGGCCCATACACACTTGCAAAAGCCCACATAAAATTATCAGTAACACATCTAAACAAACAAGCAATCGTGTACCTACCAATATGCACATTCACTTTTTCCACCACCCTTGGCTCCCAAAGCACGATGACTCCTCTTGACGCCCCTGAGGAAGCCATATACACCCAATCCACATGAACACCCCTTCACAAATTTCTCACCGGACTCCTATCAATATTTTGCATCTTAGTTTCCTGTAGACACACAATATCAGCCTTCCACTTCTAAAGAAAGTTACGAATCCGAAGTCGTTTATTACGCTCGTTAAGACCTCGGACATTCCAAGACATAATTTTGGGCTTCATTAAGAAATGATTAGCCCTTTTCCTTTCGCCCTTCCCTTATTGGAATGACCATCCGAGTTCAAGGACCATGTCAACGGGTTCAGCTCTCTGGTTTGCCTTGAGTTATCTTTACGGTTTTTGTTATATCCTGACTCAATGGCAGTAAGTAATGCCATGAATTGTTCTTCGTAAACAACACACTGAATCCCAATCAGTTGGTGAATCCCTTGGGCCATTTGCAGCACCCAATCGGATTGGATTGGAAAGAAGTAGTTTAGGGGATTTGGATTCTGGAATTCATCAACCGAAAGCTCCTCCAACCCTTGCATAAAATCTTCTTCAACCGAATGCATAAAATCCTCCAAAGCAGTAAGGTCCTTCGAGTCCGATAGCTCGAAACCAAACTCAGGGTGTTTGGAAGGGTTCGCGAACAACGTAGCCTCACCACCTCCCTCAAATGGCAATATCTGAGTTTCACCTAGAGTATCGGCGCTTTCAGATGCCCTCGAGGGGTTCTCGTTCTTCCCGCACGGCAATGACTCCTTCTCCGGCACTCCCGTTGCCACCGTATGCTCATCGGAGCGCACCATCGGCATTGTCGGCACTGTCTGTGCCATTACCGACGGTGTCACCCTAGACGGTGACATTTCTGGCACATAGCCGTCGCCTTGGAGTGAATCGGCGATGGATGTATCGAGTCTGTGGGTTGTTTCAAAAACGGCTGGCCCCATCCTCTCATGGCCTCTCAATTGAGGCCCCGTTTGATTGCCTTGGGCCTTTGCTTCACCTGCCGATCCTTTGAGCCCCGGCCCATTCTGTTTAATTTGCCACCTTCTCTTCTTCTTGGGCTTTGACTTGATCTTGGTTTTAGAAGGCTCGGCCTCATTCTGTCCCAAGCTCTTATACACCCACTCAGCTCTCTTGCGCCAGCCATCTCCTTCCAGAATTAGACCGACAAGTTGTGACACTGGGGCCATTTCCTTCTTCAACTGCCGAATTTCATCTTGTACTTCTCTCAGCAGCATGCGTATCTCCCACGCTTTAGACTTGTCAACCTTGCGGCTCGAGGGGTCCTTCGCCTGTATCGTCTTCTTCTTATCGCCCCTATGCTTCCTAACGGTCATCTTCTGCTCCGGGAAGCCCAAAAGTTCCTTTGGTGTCGGAATACCCACCGATTTCGGTTCCTTTTGCGTCGGAACGCTAGAAGCCAGTGCCTCCTTATAAGAAGAAAATTTTCCCCTTTCCCAGCGACCATAGGTGGGTTTGGTATTATCTTGATGCGCCCCCTTTTGGTTACGCCAAACCAGGAGCTCATCTCTTATCTTATGCCAACTCCATCCTCCGTCCCCTTTCGGAAAGCATAAGACATTCCTTCTCCCCTCCTGACTGTATTCACCGAGCTCCAAGTAACGTCCTCGGTTATTGGAGCATCGCTGGGCAATGAGGCTGCTATATCCAATCTTGTTTGCTGAGTATACATCGCTGTTCCTTCCCCCTTTGATACATTCCTCCAGCGATTTAATGAGCCACTGCACTGAAGCAGTCCCAAGAAGGACCTTACGCACCACCTTCCATCTCTTCTCAAAGATACAACAGCGCCCACTCTCGTTAGAGATGATGAATCTTTTTGACTCAATAACCGCCTCCGAATGATGACCTATAATAAATTCTAATGAAAGAATACTAAAGCTGAGCCAATCATTGGAGAGGTGACCTTTGCTCTCACTCTTCTCTCCGTACAACCTCTAAAATTTTCTTTCTGTACAACCTCTTGCTTTGCCTGTTTCTTTGTTTTCCTGTACCAAGTGTCATCTATCCTTCAACCATCTCCATGGATAAGTCTAGAGGCATTGAGAATATACAGATCAAGGAGAGATATTGACACTAGAGAGCTGGACAAACCCACTGCATTTAACGACCGTATTATATTGTCATCTTCATGGATGTCTAGAGGCATTGGGTCTTATCTTTTAATGCATCATCTTCTTAATTCCATTGGGTGTACATGGTGGGAAAGTATTTTTTTTTTATGTGATTGGTCCTTTTAATTATACCTATGGAAATGCCATCAATCTGATATTTTTGTAGGCATTTATTCTGCACAAATGATGTCATTATTAATCCTGCAATAATGTTTTATAGGTCCTTACAGAGCCAAATAATGCCCTTGGGAAACAATACAAAAAGATCTTCCAGATGAATGGCGTAAGTTTTTCATCTGAGGCCCCTCTTTCTTCGTTGTTCATTTTGAGCTTGATTCATCCATTTAAAAAGTTCATTTCTTGCATGTTAGCTTATAAAAAAGAGTTCATTGCTTACATTTTTGTCCTATCTTTGCTTGTTCACATTAGACTTGCAGAATCCACTGCTCATTCATAGTCTGCAATGTTATTATTTAGAGCTACATTAGTATAGATTTTACTCTTTTCAGGTCAAGCTGCATCTAACGGAGAATGCCTTGAGATTAATTGCTAGAAAAGCAATCTCTAAAAACACCGGAGCTCGAGGTTTACGGTCAATATTGGAGGATATATTGATGGATGCCATGTATGAGGTGTGTGAATTTTCTGCTTTACAATTTTTCTCTTGGTGTGAAGTGAATAGAGTGCAGTAGCTGTTGGAATTAGGATGCTAGAAACAGATGAAACCTTGACTTCAGCAAGTGGCGAACAAAGCTCTGAGTCCTTTTTTCCCTCATTTTAATTTTATGAATAGCCATTATATTCCTCCTTTAGTACATTGAAATCATCGCTTTAAATTGTTTTGCAGATTCCTGATGTTAGAACAGGTGATGACATAATAGATGCAGTAGTAGTTGATGAAGAGGTTGTAGGATCTGAGGGACGGGGATGTGGAGCAAAGATCCTGTACAGCAGGGGTGCATTGGATCGATATATTTCACAACAAAAAAGAAAGGATTCAGAGGTGCCTACTTTTATGGCAGAATATATTTTAGCTAAGAGTTTTTTACATTACACAAATTTGAAGTGTCTAACAATGCTTTTATTTGTTTTTCAGACCGCTGTGGAGGGATCTGATGGAGAACCTGAAGTGGAAATAGAGACTACTCCTATTGTTGTCAGCATGTAATCTTTGGTAAACTTTATTTATTTCTTTATCTCTCATGTACATAATAAGTTATGAATTTATTTAACATTTAGATAATAAACAAGCAATTGTGCTCCGAATGACAGACATTCTTCCAATGGTCTGCAGTTCTTGATCCATCAAAGAGAAATGCTGCTCCTTTATCTTAAATTTTGTTATTTCCAATCATATGAGCAGAATTTGTCTCATTTTTCGCCGCTTTTTATTTGAGTAATTTACCTATAAAGCTATTTAAAATGTGACGCATTAACTTTATAGTGAAGAATAACATTACTTTTTATCAAATTGAGCATCATTCCTTGCAGAAAATGCTGCTACATTATATGATGTTTGATCATTGTAAAAGGCATTTGACACCCAAATCGTGGATTAGAAGTTAATATTGTAGAGACAGACCAATTAATTTTTCCTGGATTGCCATGTGTCTGTCATTGTAGTGTACCGACAAAATTGTGTTCCAGTTCCTTTGTTGCATTCGTTTTGACTATTTCCTCTTTTATCTACACAACAAATTCGACTAATTTATAGCTCAGTATTTTTAATTATACAGAAAGCAACGGTAATAAAGGACGTATATTTGAACTCTCCAACCAGAATTCTCCTTTAACTTCATGTTCAATCAAAGAATAATGTACACTGCTAAATGCTGCCCGATGCGATTTCTTCCTTCGGACTCATCGTGGTGGCAATATCAAGGGGTGCCGGAGCTGCTACATTTGCTTTTGCTGGAGCTGCTGTTGATATTAGAAACGTCTACAGTTATTTGATCCATTCACTCGTGGGGTCTGGATGGTCTGAGGGGGACCATCACGGCTCTTCTCTTCTTGAGAATTCATACATTCTTTATCAATATATAGACATTCCCATAATGATGGTTCTATTGTCTGGGGGAGCGTTGAAGCTTGCTTCTTCCCGGAGTTTTTTTAATCATTAATATAATTTGTCCCTAACAGAATTGAATTGGTTCTTTGAAAAATCAGAATTTTGTACTTTTATCGGATCTTCTCTATCTCCTAATTGAGCTTGTGTAGGTAGAAGTTGCCTGGTAGGGCGATAGTAGCACACTGTGTGAGATGGAGTAAGGGCTCTTCTCACCTCCTACAAGTCGGCCAATTGAATTCTCGAATCTTCTTTACCGTAAGAAATAGAAGTTCGAGAAGGAATATGACTCCTAGTACATTTGCTGAGTTAAGCCCTTCCGAGGCTATGGCACCCCTAAAATAAAGTCGGACGACTTGGGTTTATTGGTAAAATTGCATTTAGCTTGCTCCCTTTGAGGTGGAGGGTACGAAGAAACCCTATATAATTGGATACAACAAAAGTTTGGGTGCCTAGGTTCTAATTCATAAATTGATATAGTTTGATATAATTCGTTAATTTTTTTATTTTTATTTTGTGATAAACATAATTTTATAATCTGACGTATTATATCAAGTTACGTTATTTTATATTGTACTTTTGTATAATTTCTTTGTGGCTGATGTATTTATCTTTTAATTTTATTACTTTTTTAACTTAATGCACAACATTATAACTCCAAATTGTGGATGAATTTATGTGAGGTCATATGTTCAGTTTATAATGATACTTTTTGGTGTACACTGTTACGTTTAGATATTGACAAATGTTGAGAAAAGTTATGAACAGTAGCGAAAAATTGAAAAAGTAATAATTGAAAATTGAATAGTAATAAAAAGTAATGAATAATAGTAAAAAGTAGGTGAACAACAATAATAATAAAGTAATGAATAGTAGTGAAGTATTATAAGAATATTTGAGAATATCTCGCTTGCCAAACGTAGCCTTTTGATTTTACAAATTTTGAATAAAATCCAAGGTCAATAATTTCAATGAAAAACTATTTAAAGTATAATGCATCAATTAATGTAATCTAAGATAACAAAAGTATGTAAATTGAGCAAACTCCTCAAGGATCAATTTATAATCTTTTGCTATAACGTATTTGTTGGGGGCATCCCACTTCTTAAAATCTGTTTGGAATTGCGTTTCGAAGGTTAAAAAGACTTCTAAACTGTTAAAAATACTTTTAAAGAAAAAACGACATGTTTGATAACTTTATATAAAATCTTTTAGTCGATTAAAAAAAGTTGAAAATCAATTTTTTCAAAAAATATCAAATTAAAGTTTTTATTAAAAAATTCCTGCAGATAATTATATATTTTAAAAAATTATTATAACTAATTTTAAAAGTACTTTAGATACATATTTATTAAACAATAAATAATTTTTGAAATATAGAACTTATTATTTAAATTATAAACTATAAATCTTAAAATTATAAATTATATTTTTCATCACAATTCTAAACATTCACTTACTTTTATATTCTCAAATTTGTGAGCATTAATATAAAGCTTGTTCGGAGGGAAAATGGGCCAATAACTTTCATCATATGTGCCACTTGCAATTGTATGGTACATCTAGTACCAACTAAATAAACAATGAACAGATGTTATTTTTTACTTTTTTAAGATCTTTATATAAGTAAATGAATATGGGAAATGCTTTTTGAACTGATGAATTTATTCGATGATTTGTATCAATTATTTTTTATTTTTTTATTGGTTAAAGAAGTGAATATTATTAAGTTCTTAGATTTTTTTTTAAATATTTAAAAATGTTAAAAAAGAAAAAAAACTGTAATAGTTAGAACTCTAGCAATATCCAATAGGCAATAAATATATAGAAAAAAGAGTAATAATGAAAGAAATAACGTTTTAACACAATCTTTTTCACTTAAAGTCGAGGAAATATATACAGGATATAATAACTTGAGACATTTAACAATTATTTATTTAAGAATTGCTAAACTTCTTAAATTTACTAAGCATATCATTTTTTCTTTAAATTTTTAAAGATCTAAAGTTTATAAATTGACGGAGAGTTTATATGATCTTATATGTTTGATATAGATTCTAATATTTTTCATACACATATATTATTTAGAATTAACAAATATGTTTTTGGCAATTTTGATTATGTGCAATAATCAACGTTTAATATAGATATTTTTCAAGTGAAAAAAAATATCGACAGAGTTTAAAGGATAAAAAAAAGTTCGGTTGTTCTAAAAAAAAAAAAAAAAGGTTCGGTTAGGAAAGTGGGGAGACGTTTTCTTACGTTATCTCATTTTTTTTTTATTCCAAAAATCCTAACCAAAATGATAGAAAAATAAAAACTAAGGCTTAAAAATAAGAATCAGATTTGAGAAGTTTGGGATGGGTTTGAGAATATTATTCTCGTTTGGATGTTAATTGCACTAATATTAATTTAGTTTAGTTTAATTTTAAATTAAATTTAATATTTAAATGCTCAATTATCAAACTATTACATTTATCTCAATTCAAAATCTTTTTATACATGAGATTCACATTTTTTTTAAGTTAAAGTCATGTTATATAACATTCCAATTTCCCTTGTATCACTTTGTTTAATTTTTAAAATTTTATTCTTCTTAAATTAATTAATTTTTTATTTATTCATTATTTACATATCAAATGTTTGATAAAAGGGAAAAATAATAAAAATGAAAAAATATATGCTGCATAGAAAATTGAGTAAATTTTATTTTCAATTTAACACATCTTTATTCGCTTGAATTTACAATCTTTTTAAAATTTTTATAAATACATTTAAATTTATTTAAATATATATATAAAATTATCGTAAAAAATTCTGCAAAATTTACTTTAACACATCATGCTTGAATTTACAATCTTTTTAAATTTTTTATAAATAAATATTTAAATATATATATATATATAATTATTTTAAAAAATTTTATACTCCACCATCTAAATTCATTATTATTCATTACTCAACGCGTCTGTTGGTATGTTTGAATAAAAACTGAGGAACTGAATAGTGAAGAGAACCGAGTTTACACCCGGGTCCTTCTTGTAAAATTTTCCATAATAATCGTGGGATGGAATTTCTTTATCAAAACGGCCACCCCCCGTCTTTCTCTCTGTTTCTGTGAGAGAACAGGTTCCTTTTTCTTTCTTCACAGTTCACATACCCTCTCGCCCTTTTTTGGTTTCTTTTGTTTCCGGGGGGTTTTTTTTCCCCAGAGAGAGAGAGAGAGGGGGAGGGGGGAGAGGAATTATTCTCACGGAAGCCATTCAACAGACCATTCCAATTTCCATCCATGGTCGATGCCCTTCCCAGTCTTCCCACCCTCTTTTCCTCTTTCCTCTAAATTTTCTCAAGAAAACAAAGGAAAATTGTTAGTGTAAGAGAAACTGAGGGAAATCGAAGGAAGAGGAGAACCTTAGAAATCTGTTAATTTTTTCTCTATATTTTTTGGGGGGAGGGGATCTGATTAGTGGGGATTTCTCGGTCAGGATGGATTTGGACAACATTGAGTGCGTTTCGTCATCGGATTTGGACGAGGACGAGATCCACCACCACCAGCAACCGCACCATGGTCTTCATCCACATCCTCACCATCACTCCGAATTTTCTTCCTCCAGGCCTCGCAATGGTAACAACGTTAATAGCATTAACATTGTGGGTCCCACGGTGATTGCACCGGCCACCAGCGTCCACGAATTGCTTGAATGCCCTGTCTGTACCAATTCCATGTACCCACCAATCCACCAGGTCTCTTTGTCCTCTCTCTGTTAAAATGTTTTAAAATTTTGTGCGGCTTTGCATGTGTTTTCCTCGTAAGTTTTTCTGGTTTGGTTGTTGGAAAATTGTTTGGTAGGATTTGTTCGTAGATTTTGACGGAGATCGATCTGGTTGGGGATGGAGTGGATTTGTAGTATTAGGATTGCTTTTGAAAAAAAATAAAATTGGGACGTTTCATAATCTGGTATAAAGTTGTTTGGGGGATTAGTGCTGGAGATTGGCGAGTTTGGGATGGGTTTGAGTGGAATTTACGTGGGGGTTGAGTTTTGAAGAATTTGCTGGTTAGAGGATTGTTGATTGACTAGAATGGGTTTTGAGTGTCTGGGTGAGTGTTTCTCTATCACACCATAGATTTTTTTGGGATGAATGTAGAAATTTATGTAAACAATGGTTAATTGTAGATTTATGATTAATTATGGAATATGCATAGAGGAAAATGGTTTTTATTTGGATAATTATTGTCGATAAAGGAGAATGTTTATTAGACTGACGAATCAAACCTTGTCAATACTTTCGGGATTCGATTGTACTTTGCTTTTCACGTGGATACTCGTACATGGTAAGAGGTTATTGTTGAAAATAAATTGCCCTTCTTTTAAGTAGTTACGGACTTGTAAACCACTAAAATCATTTTTAGTACTTTTAAGTAACCCTGGTTTTCAACAAAAGGGAGGGTTAAAGTCCAGAACAAGGAATTGCTGGTCATTTTTGTCTTGGTCATCTGATTAGGTCCAGTGCAGGTCATTAACACCTGTGTGGAGCTTATGTATAAATTATAGAGTTGAGGGGTGTCATTTGAAAATTTTATCTTGGCTTGCGTGATTAGCTGATCATGTGGTTTTCACAACTTCATTCCTAATTCCTATAATTTCTTGGGTCTTGGTTCATTTGATAGAATGGAATTCGAAATCTGTTGCTTATTAGATATGCCTCTTAGATGTTTTGAGCTGACAGCCATAGAGAGAATTTTAAATCAGTGGTTGGCTTTGATGCTGTTTGTGTATATTAGCAGTTTTTGGCATTGCACTTTTGCATGGAGGACTTAAGGTTTGATAAGTTGATAGTTGATGACATGTTTATATAGCTTTCTGAGCAAGACACTATTTGTTGGTAGCTATTGGAGCTTGTCCCGTGGGTATGCTGAAGTTGTTGACTGTTCATGACATTTTGACTTTGGGGAGAAAAAATGACATCTAAAGTAGGGAGGACTGCAGTTATTAAAGATTTTCTTATGAGAACTATGGATAATCATTAAAAAAGGGTCAAGATTGCGTATAACCAGTTGGCAGCAGTTGACTTCTGAAGTATGGCTAATTTTCTGCAATAATTATCTCCTTTAAGCAGTGAAGTTGATAATTGGAGCACTTGATTGATCAGTGTTTACTTCATTCTGTTCTCTCTTTTTGTTTAACCAAATGTTTTTCACTATATAGTTTCAATTAATCGGATGGAAATTTATGATATTATATCCCTTTGTAGTTTCCCCCTTGATTTCTACCCTTGTCAATTTCATAATGAAAAACTAATCGGTTTTTTCTTCAAAGATGGCATGTTCATGATGTTGTTTTTAGAATGTACTGACTGATTTGGCCTGATACTTACACATATCATCATAAATATAAGTTTCTGATTGATTTATTGTTTGTAGATCATAGAATGAGCTCCTTTCTAATAGCTACTACCTTTTATGCAGTGCCACAATGGACACACTCTTTGCTCTACCTGTAAAACGAGGGTACACAACCGGTGCCCCACTTGTAGACAAGAGCTTGGAGACATTAGGTGTTTAGCCTTGGAGAAGGTGGCTGAGTCACTTGAACTGCCTTGCAAGTATTACTCCTTGGGATGCCCAGAAATATTTCCTTACTACAGCAAGCTAAAACATGAAGCAATGTGTAACTTCAGACCATATAATTGCCCATATGCTGGATCAGAGTGCTCTGTTGTTGGGGATATCCCTTTCCTCGTTGCTCATTTGAGGGATGATCACAAGGTGGACATGCACACAGGATACACATTCAACCATCGTTACGTGAAGTCCAATCCGCGGGAAGTGGAGAATGCCACTTGGATGCTCACAGTAAGTGTGATGGTGGTATTTAGATTCGTTGGTAGGATTTTTAATAATTACTAACTTGCCTCCATACTTGTTTTTCAATGAATGCCATATGAATCTAGTTTTGGGGAAATAGTTACGGGACCTATATTCCATTCAAAATTCTTATCAAAGAAAGTATGTACCAATTGGAGAATAACTTTTATGATCATTCTTTAGAGGACATTTTGAGGCATGCTGAAATGCATTACATGCTTTGTCTGTTATTTGCTTTAGGTAGCAATCCTTTTGTGTCGCTCAAAAAACGTAATCACGTACAAAATTGAAAGGAAAATGGTGCAAGATTTCTATTTCACGACTTGTCAAAAAAGAATAGGTTAATGTCATCATTGAATGATCATTTGAACCTTAAGAGGTGGCACAGTGGTTCTAGGGCTAGCTGTATAAATTTTTTTTTGATAAGTAATAGATAAATCTTATTGATAGGAATGAAATAGGCATAACCTGTATACACAGGAAGTATACAAAAGAACACCTTGATACATTCTGAGTGATTAAGTAAAGATAGGAAATCATGAACATTGTTCCCATTTAATGCAATAGCTGAGAACCAAAGCAATAAAGTGTGGATAAAAAAATTCTTCAGCTCCGCCATAGTGGGTTCCTTATCTTCAAAGCAACGAGCATTCATTTCCAACCAAATGCACACATAACGGAATCATATTCCATACTTTTGTCACTTGAGGATAGTCTTGCATCTTCCTCCAACAACCTAGCAAATCCATCACCCTTGAAGGCATGGCCCAAGCAACGTCAATTCTATGAAACATCTCATCCCACAACACCCTTGTTATCTCACAATGTAGTAGAAGGTGGTCCATGGATTCGCCATCATTCTTGCACAAATAACACCAACCCATCACTACGCAGCCCCTCTTCCTCAAATTGTCCGTAGTCAGAATTTTCCCGAGGATTACATTCCATACAAAAAAGACTACTTTAGAGGGCACTCGAGACTGCCAAATACTCTTCCAAGCGAAATGGGTACAATCTTAGCTGTATAAACTCTACGCCCTAGGTTCTGTAGTACGTATTCATTCACTTTTGGAAAATTACATGAGTGCAATTGCAGTAAACTCTGTCTGTGCATCTCCTAGATTAGTCAGAACTATATCCCAAGCACCTGGTGCCAATAACAGAGAGAATTTTTATTTGTTTTAAAATTATGTACTATAGAAAATTTTGTTCTTCATGATTTGGTCATCCTTGCTCACACCAGCTGATAATGATGTATTTAAGTGGCTTTTCATTTGAGGGTTGACATAAGAGCCCACTTAAACTGCACCACATCCATTGGGATGAACGTCATTGCTTCTTAAATATCACTCGCATGGTATTTTATAATTATTATAATCTTGACATGGGACAATAGTTTCTCATGAACTTGCAACATATAGAAAACTTTAGCATATATGCGGGACAATAATATATTTATTTTTACTTGTGCCTTTTTTTATTAAACAATGATTAATGTATATTCTGACCTTATGACATAAACATGTGCCTAACATGCATCATGCCAATACAGTAAGGATCGTATAAATAATGCCAATTACAAAAACGGTTGTTGAAATACTTAAGAGAATTGAATAGAAGCTTAATTCAGGATCTTCTAGCTCCATTAAATAGTTTTTCTGGTCTGTTAGAGATTTATATAATTTTCTTTGATAGATTATGACTAAAAATGCGTTCTATTATTTCTATGTTTATATATTTTTTTTTTGTTGTATTTATATGATCATATTAGGTTGACTGAAGCTTAGAACTCCACTAATTTATGGTTATTTATCTGACTATTTTTTCTGGAAAAAAAAATGCCCCGAGCTTCAGATGCTGGCTTTCATTTGAACAGCAGCCTTTGTACCAGTTTCAATCTGACTAAATACCTGATTCTCACTAGTTTGACTGCACTATTTTGTTAGGTTTTTCATTGTTTCGGTCAATACTTCTGCCTTCACTTTGAAGCCTTCCAGCTTGGCATGGCACCTGTTTACATGGCATTCCTCCGTTTCATGGGTGACGAGAATGAGGCTCGGAACTATACTTATAGCCTTGAGGTTGGGGCAAATGGCAGGAAACTCATATGGGAAGGTACACCACGAAGTATCCGAGATAGCCACCGGAAGGTGAGGGACAGCCATGATGGTCTCATTATCCAAAGAAACATGGCTCTCTTCTTCTCTGGTGGGGATAGAAAAGAGCTGAAGCTGAGAGTTACTGGAAGAATATGGAAGGAACAACAAAATTCAGATGCTGGCGTGTGCATACCGAACCTCTGTAGCTGAGAATTATGATTTCGAAGGCATCATTTTTTCTGTTCGAGACGCAATTGTGTTGTAACTGCTCCCATTTTTCTGGTATGTTATAATGGATGAAAGGTTTTAGCTTCTATCAAGTGTACGATAAGCTACATCTTCTTCCTTTACCACTTCCTTGTAAACATGGTTGAATTACCTGGCTCTAGACCAAGAAGACTACAAGTTGTAGTTGTGTCTTGTGAATATAAACTAGACACGCTAGGTATTGAAGTTGTTTCCTGTATTTGAACTGTTTGTATGACGTCATGGGATACACATCATTATTTTACTAAATTGTGAGAAATGTTAGAGATACTTATAAAGCTTCCAGGAGAGATTCTAGGTAGAAGCCTATATGCTAGGGGCATTAAGCAAATTAAATGCCTTTGTAAGCCTTTATGAGTAGGGCTGAGCACCACCACGGAGTCAGATGGGACATTTATTGACTTTTCTTTCGGCTTAGGTGAAGGTTTGAAATGACCTCTGACTCATGTCTCCACCTTCGAACTACTAAACCACCGCTTTGCCTCCACCTTTGACTTGTCGGAGCGGAGTTGGTGATTTGAATCATATTGGGTTTTCTTGGGCCTTTTTTGTTTTGGGCTTTTGGTAGGCCTTATTTGATTTATTTTAAAAGCTTTTTATACTTTTTACATTGGGCCTCTAGCACACATTAATGGTATCCAAATGATATCTATTATGTCTAGCATAGAAATATGCCTCTCATTAATTTTGTTTGACTGATAAAACGCAATTGCATTAATCTAAAATAAATCATGAATATGGGAAATTTGGGGAAAAGAAAAAAAAAACCTATGATTTACTAGGCTTCTGGCCCTCCTTAATAGCTGATTTGATCATTTAAATGTAAAGTGCACACATCATTCATAATTTTACATAATTAATATGATGAAATCACATTCAAAATCATTTACATCTAACTAAATATCACTTCAAATAAATAAAAAACATCCACATCAAATAAAAGAAAAAAACTAAACATCCACATCCATTTAAATATCAATTCTTAAATTAAAAAAAAACTAAATATTACTTCGAATCTAAACATCCACATTATAAATCACAACCACCACATTTTACAATCACATTCCACACCCATCATCCACATCACTAATAATAATAGATTTTTTTTACAAGTTTACAATGACTAAATTAAAAATGTTTTAAGTTCTAATTTTGACAAAAAGATCAAACATTAATACTACAAATGAAGTATCAACTTCCAACTAAATAAAACAATAAATTAAAAGTGCCAAACTCCCAACAAACATATTACTAAAATAATAAGATTCCACTTAACAATAATGTTCTTCTCAACAATATCTAAAAAATATATATATGAAAAGATCTTAATAAATAGAGCAATATATAACATGAGCTAAATATAACAAAATGATTAAATAAGTTATATATAAAATTACAGATTTAAGAACATTACAAGAACTCAAACCTCAATCATTTTCACGTAGTAGGTTCGCCATGCCAGTGGTTAATTCTACATTAAGATGTCAAAGAATAAGAGATTAGTATCACTAGGGATGTCAAAATCAACATATAAGATACAAGTTTAAAACAAATATATCTAAATATATTATCTGTGTTTAACTTATAACTTTCCGTATTATCAATGGTATCCGAATAATTCTTAGTCAAACATATATGAGTGGATTTCAACCAATTTTGCATGCACACAAGAACCTCTACAGTCTTAGGAGCCAAAGAGCTCCTAAATGGATCTAGTACACGGCCTCTTATGCTAAATGCCGACTTAGATGCTACGTTGGTGATCGGAATGACTAATATATCTTTTGCCATCAGAACAAGAATCGGATATTTGGTAGAGTTGACCTTTTACCAAATTAAAATGTTGAAATCCTTGACGGGAACCTCAACCTCCTTTAGCAAATATCGTTCTAACTCTGATTTTCAATCCAACAAGGATGTAGATTTTTGCTTACAATGGTAGGATTTCAAAAAGAGCAAGGGATCAAGCCTAGTAATAGTACTCCTTGTTGATGCACTACCTTCACTTTGAGAAGTTGACTTAGTTAAGAACCCACCACCAAATCCAACATAGTGCCGCCTGGGCTGTTTTACCCTAAATTGTGATAAAATGACGCGTTTCACATTCAACTTATTATATTAGTAGATTAATTATATTATATAGCTTAAAAATTAATTATATTATATAACTTATGAGGAGGTTCATTATTAATAGATGTCAATTTATATTATATTATATGCTTATAGTAACACAAGTGTAATAATATATAACACTTACACATTAGTATATAACACTTACACTTACCACTTACACTTGCTTTGATAAATACTTACATTAGTTTATATCACTTATACGTCAGTAATTTAAAATGTCTACTTATACATTAGTAACTTAAAATGTCTACTATATTATTATAGTCTACTATAAATGTCTATTACACTTAAAATGTCTATTATATTATAAATTATTATATTAGTAACTTTACTAACTTCTAAGTTTATATCATTTATATATTGGTAACTTATAACATATTAACACTTATTATAGATTAGTAATCTAACTAATTGTATTAATTTATTTCATTAACTATAAGTAGATGTCTATTATATTATAAATTATTATATTAGTAACTTGACTAATTTATTAGTAACTTATAACATATCACCGCTTATTATACATTAGTAATCTAATAGATGTCTACCATATTATAAATTATTATATTAGTAACTTTATTAACTTATAATTTTGTAACACTTATACATTAGTAACTTATAAGTTTATAACATATTAAAACTTATTATACATTAGTAATATAACTAATTAAAACTTATATTATAAGTAGATCTGGTCATCTAGATGTTTATAACTTATAACATATATCAGAATCTTAGATGTATATTACGACTTATAACATATTAAAACTTATTATAACATTAGTTTATATCTGTTGAATCCAAGGTTTCAAATTTCGAATCTCCACGTAGATACGAAATTTGAAACCTTGGATTCAACAATCTCCCATTTTTTGATGATGACAAATATTTAGTAGAATTTTGAGACTTGCAGTAATACTTAAGCTCCACCTGAGAATATGCGTTAGTTTTTTCGAGTAATAGATAAACATAATTCCAGCATATATAATAGAGTTAAAAATCTAAATATTTACGTCTAAAACTTCTCCCTCTTTTGGCATCATTAAAAATCTAAATATAAGCGATAACCAAATAAAACAGCGCTGGAACCACCTGTGCCCGACAAAAACTGCAAAAGCTGGAGTCGAATTTTATTATTTCGGTATGGAAGAAGATTTAAATCTGTTTGATGTTATTGACGAATTAGATGTTGCAGAGATTTGAAGTTGAATAAGTGAAGTTATCCGTGTCTGACAAAGACAACAAATGTTGGAGGTCTAACTCTGGCAATTCGGTGTGGAGTTACGTGTGTTCGACAAAACCTGCAAAGGTTGGAGGCCTAGCTCTTGCAGTCGGTGCGGAAGTAGATTCAAATCCGCGTGATGTTATTGAAAAATTAAATATTATCGAGATTTGAAAGTTGCTGTTTAAAAGACCATTTCCACCTGTCGGATACTCAAATAAACTTTCACACAACTCATTTATCTAGTTTTGTTTATTCAAAACGATAGAATGGTGGAGAAAATTTTGTCTAATATTCTGGATTTGAATCAGGAACCGTCTCAACCAATCATTTTATCTCATGAGGTTGTCAACACCATGATAGAAGCAGAGATGCATTTTCCTGGTAGAACTGATTCTGAGGTTGTTGTAGTATCAAGAACTCTCAGTGCTCAATATACTGCCTCTGTTACAACCATGTTTCAAAAATTACTAGTGAGGGCAAATGAGGTTGATCGACTTAACAATCAAACATCTATTCTGCATCAAAAGCTTGCAAATAAAGGTAGAAAGAATAAGAGGTTAAAGTAAGAAAATAAAGATTTGACAGAATTAGCTCGTGTTCTGAAATTTCGAATAGACGAATCGGAACGATTGAGAGTTCAAGCACAGAGTCAACATCAGTAGATAATGACAACGTTTCACGAGAGAAATAGAGACAATCTGCAATAAATTTTGTTGGCTTAGTTCGGTAATTTTTGACAATATGCATCCGGCATATCTTGTAAACTTGACTAAGTAAGATTTGAAGAGATGACAGTTTGTGTTGTACTTATTTCCATCTTTATAAAAGCAATCCTTAGTTTTATCTAATTCGCATCAAATTTTCTTCTCATCTCTGTAGTTCATCTTCATTCTCACCCTACATAATTTTAATGGCTCATCAATTTTCTTTCAATACTTCTCGTGATCAAGATATGAGATATTCTTCACCTCAAACTATTTCTGCATCTGTTGTAGGCACTATGAAATAACAAAACACTGATTTGGCTAATAAATTAGATCATGATGTTATTTACGAGCTTGTGAGTCTCGGAACTCGATACTTATCGTCCATTGTCACTTTTTTCGCTCGGTTGCAGTCCAAAACCTGCGAGATAGAGAAGGTTAATGAGAAGATCGATGTTCTTCAACAACTTGTTCAAGAGTCTAACAAAAAAATAATATACTTAAAATAACAGAATAATGATTTAAAATCCTTACTTGCCTCTGTATTTCTATTGCCTAATCCTTTAGACAAATATGTCATGATGATTTATGAGAAGCAAATGCATTTGAATGATGAGGCTAAATGTTTCAAGTTTCTATAGGTCATTTGAGATAATGGAATAAAAGTATTTAGAAGAAATTCATGGCATGCATCATTCATATTTCTCTTCTAATTATGCATAGTCTATTTTCTGGTAGGGATTTTTGTGAAAATATCTACCAATTGATCATGTGTACTAGTGAATTCTAATACAATATTACCATTCTGTACATGATCTCTAAGAAAGTGATATTTAATTTCAATATGCTTGGTCCGAGAATGCTGTATTGGATTCTTTGAAAGATTTATAACACTAGTATTATCATATTTAATAAGAATATGATTATACATAAATTTAAAATCCTTAAGTTATTGCTTCATATAAAAAACCTGAGTACAACAACTGTCTGCAGCAATATATTCTACCTCAGCAGTAGATAATGCAACAGAATTTTACTTTTTACTAAACCATGAAATAAGTACATGACCTAAAAAATAAGTACATGATCGAAAGAAATGTGTTTAGGATACCATAACCCTAGGTCAATGGTACCGGCAAGATATCTAAAAATACGCTTGACTGCAATCAAATGAGACTACTTTGGAGATGATTGAAAACGTGCACATAAGCATACACTGAATATAATATCAGGTTTACTAGTTGTCAAATATAATAAACTACCAATCATACCTCGATATACCTTTGAGTCAACTGACTTACCGCTTTCATCTTTATCAAGTTTGATGGTTAGACTCATTGGTGTTTCAATTACCTTCGCACCTTCCATCTCAAACTTTTTAAGTAACTCTTTGATATATTTTGACTGATTAATGAATGTTCCACTTTTTGCTTGCTTGATTTGCAATCCAAGAAAGAAATTAAGTTCTCCTATCATGCTCATTTCAAATTCTTCATGCATGCTCTTAGCAAAATTTTGACACATATTTTCATTAGTAGCACTAAATATTATATCATCAACATAAATTTGAACTAGAAGAATATCATCCTGTCCGTATTTGATAAAAAGAGTTGTATCGATCTTTCCTCTAGAAAAACTTTTCTCAATCAAGAAACCACTAAACCTCTCATACCAAACTCTAGGAACTTGTTTGAGTCCACATAATACTTTTGCGAACTTAAAAACATGATTAGGAGAAATATGATTTTCAAAACCTGGAAGTTGCTCAACATATACCTCTTTATTTATAACACCATTTAAGAAAACACTTTTAACATCCATTTGAAAAAGTTTGAAATTTTTATAACATGCATGTGCAAGTAACATTCGAATAGTTTCTAATCTTGCGACAGGTGTATACATTTCATCATAATCGATTCCTTCCTCTTGATAAAAATCTTGGACTATAAGTCGAATCTTGTTTCTAGTGATGATTCCAGACTTGTCTTTTTTATTTCTAAAAACCCATTTTGTTCTAATAACAGTATGATTTTTGGGTCTAGTAACAAGTGTCCATACATTATTTCTTTCAAATTGATTTAGCTCTTCTTGCATAGTTAGAATCCATGATTCATCAATAAGTGGTTCATCAATATTTTTGGGTTCAATTTGAGATAAAAAAGCAGTGTGATTACAAATATTTCTAAGAGATAATCGAGTACTTACACCTCGTGAAGGTTCTCCTAAAATTTGTTCCATTGGATGATCTTTCACATGTTTCCACTATTTGGTTGCATCTTGTACTAAATCTTGATGATTTTTCCTGATGTCTTTATATTGGACTTCTTTCATAATTTTCTCTTTGTCGAGATTGAGACTATTTGTGTTATTTGTACCTTCTGATTCTTCATCAATAGATTTTTTGGAGAGTAGAGGGTTAGATTTATCAAATACTACATGCATACATTTTTGTATAGTCAAAGTTTTTTTATTGAATACTTTATAAGTTTTACTATTTGTTGAATACGTAAGAAAGATATCTTCATCAGATTTTGCATCAAACTTTTCTAAATTATCTCTGTGATTGAGTATAAAACATTTACATCCAAATACATGAAAGTAACCAATGTTAGGTTTTTTCTCATTCTAAAGCACATAAAAGGTTTATATCTAATTTAGACCTTAATATAACTTTATTTATAATATAACATGCAGTACTTACCGCTTCGGCCAAAAAATAACTAGGTAAACTATTTTCATTAAGCATTGTTCGTGCCATTTCTTGAAGAGATCTATTTTTCCTCTCTACTATTCCATTTTGTTGAGTAGTTCGAGGAGCAGAGAAATTATGTAGAAAACTATTTTCATCACAAAAAAATTTAATATCTTTATTGACAAACTCTTTCCCCCTATCATTTCGGATGTTTGAAATAGTGTAATATTTTTCATTTTGAATTCTCTTGCATAACTTGGTAAAGACATTATGTACCTCATTTTTATGAGCGAGAAAGATGACCCAAGGAAATCATCAATAATAACAAATGCATAATATTTTCCTCCCAAACTTACAACTCTGTTTGGTCTAAAAAGGTCTATGTGTATTAGTTACAAATGTCTAGTAGTGGAAATATGTTTTTTGATTTTGAAAGAAATTTTTGTTTGTTTACCAAATTGGCATGCATAATAGATTTTATTTTTAAAAAAGTTTACTTTTGGCAAACCTCTCACAAAAATCATTTTATGAAAGTTTGAAAATAAGTTCTATATTTGCATGACCTAACCTTCTATGCCATAATCAACTATTTTCATATTGAGCTTATAAACAATTAGTATCTTGTGAGGTAATTTTTTCAAATTCAATTGTATAAATATTATTGTTTCTAAGAGTAATAAAACAAACATTGCAATCATGATTATTCAAAATAATGCACTTATCCTTTTTGAAAGTAACTGTAAATCTTTTATCTTATAATTGACTTATACTTAAAAGATTATATTTTAGACTTTCAACAAGTAAAACATCTTCAATTATGAGAGAAGAATTTTTACCAACTTTACCTATTCTCACGATCTTCCATTTTGAATTGTCTCCAAATGTCACGTGTCTTTCTTCTTTAGGAGTGAGATCAATGAATTTAGTTTTATCTCCTGTTATGTGTTTTGAGTATCTACTATCTAAAAATCATCTTGTTTTACTTACGGAAGACTTTATGCATATCTACAAAAATAATTAAAATGATTTTTCTTAGTACCCATGTTCTTTGGGTCATTTATTTATTAGTATTAGAAGAAATAAGATTTTCTGGTACCTATATGACCCTAATAGTCATTGTATGTTTTTTTCTAATAGGACAAGCATGATAGTTATGACCATTTCTATTACAAAAATTACAAATAACATGTAACATACTTGAAGAACTTGAGTGATTATAATAATGTCTTTCTTTGATAAATCTCTTTTTAGGAAAAGAATTTTGAAAATCTGGTTTTGATTTAATGGGTTTATCAAAGAAATTTTTATAGGGTTTGAGTTTTTCTTTTGGCATGCATCCCAAGCCTACCTTATCTAAAACACATATTTGATTACCAAGAAATTTTTCAAATTTTTTTTTTTCCATTTGTGAAATTTTCAACAATTTTTTAAATCAGCTACTTTCTTTTTCAGTTCATCATTTTCATCTTTTGAAACTATATTTTCTTTTCTTAAAACATCAATTTCATTTATTAAGGAAGAATTTTTCTTTTTCAAAGCGGTATACTTAATATCCAAATTTTCAAATTTCTTATATATCTCTTTCAAAGCATTTTGCAATTCTTCATAAGAGGGATTTTCAAGATTTGTTACCTCAAGATCATCTTTAGCCATGAGACAAAGATTTGCAAATTCTTCATTGCTTGCATCGCTGTTGAGTTACTTGAATCATCATCTTATGTAGTTTTCATTGTTTTCTTGCCTTTGTATCGATCTTTCTTCAGCAGGGGACAATCTGCTTTGATATGTCCAGGTTTTTTATATTTATAACAAATTAATAAATCATTTTTACTTGTATTTTTGTTGGAAGATTTTTTGAAAGGTTTACTTAGAGGAGCTTTATTTTTCAAGAATCTCTTCAATCTTCTAGTGATCATTGCAATCTCTTTGTCATCGCTTTCTTCATTTTCATTGCTTTCACTTTCATAATGAACGGCTTTGAATGACAACCTTTTCTTTTGCTTTTCTTATTCTTCTCCTCTTTTCAATGTGTACTCATAGGTAATAAGTGACTCGATGAGTTCATTTACTTCGAGTTTTTTAAAATCTCTAGTTTCAAGAATCGCTATTACTTTTGATTCCCAACGTTTTGGCAAGGAGTTGAGAATTTTCCTTACTATCTCCAAGTTGGAATAAACTTTACCAAGAGATGTCAAACTATTTATAATATTAGTAAAACGAGTATACATAGAAGAGATAGATTCATCATTATTCATTTTGAACATTTCATATTCATGTGTAAGAACATAAATTTTTGATTTTTGACTTGCAAAGTTCCTTCATAGGTTACTTCTAAGTTGTCCCAAATTTCCTTTGCTGTCCTGAAAGTCATTATTTTGTTAAATTTATTACCATTGAGAGTATTATATAGAAAATTCATAGCCATTACATTCACAGTATAAAGTCTATTATCTTCGCGATCAAATTTTTCCTCTTTCTTTTTGACCTTTACTCCATCAATAGTTTTTGTTGGAATATAAGGCCATTTACAATACATTTCCAAATTTTACGACCTTGAGACTGAAGGAATATTTTCATTTTAACTTTCCAGAAAGTATAATTATCTCCACAAAATAGCGTAGGCCGACTACTGGATTGACTTTTAGCGAATGTAGCTGTAATGTTAGCCATATAATTTTAACTCAACCCTTACTTTGATACCAATTGTTGCCCAGATGACTAACACAAGAGGGGGGTTGAATCCAAAGTTTCAAATTTCGTATCTACGTGTAGATTTTGATGATAACAAATAAATTCAAGTTTCAAGTTCAAATTATTTACGCAATGGAGCGAATCGCACATCAAGCATAAAAGAACAAGTCTACAAATGAAACTTATAAATTATTTTTGTACATCTCTTGATAAAATTCAAAATTGGATTAAAACTCCAAATTATTCTTTTTTCTTATAAAATATCAAATTACTTTTTTCACATATGTAAAACATTTTTAAATGTCTTAGTTTTAAAAATTATGTTTTTCACATGTGCATAACATTATCAAACAAAATAATTTCAAAAATTATATTTTTTTTATATAAAAATTTAAATTTATAAAATGATTGATTATCATATTTGACATGTGCATATTTTGTTTGAAAGTCTTGAAGGGAGGCGGTGTGTTTTTTTGATAAATGCAAAAAGTAGATGATTTTGTTTGAAAGTCTTAAAGGGAGGTGGTGTGTTTTTTTGACAAATATAAAAAATAGATGATTTCGTTTGAACATTTTGAAGGGTGATTATGTGTTTTTTTGATAAATGCAAAAGGTAGATGATTTTGTTTGAAAATCTTAAAAGTTGGTTGTGTGTTTTTTTGACATATGCAAAAAGAAAATGATTTGGTTTGAAAAATAAATCATACTCATTTTGTCATGTATGAAAAGTAAAAAATTAGATTTGATTTCTTTGAAAAATGAATGAAGTTGTCTTTGACAAATGCAAAAAGGAAATATTTTTATTTGAATTTTTTAAAAAGTGAATAGTGCTCTTATTTGACATGTGAATTTTTTCAAATTTAAAATTGAAAACTCATTTGCCTATAAATAGCTTACTTGAGTTTTGCAAAAATAACATTAAGAGCTTATACATCTATTGTTAAGTTTTGCATCATTCTTTCAAAACTCTCATTCTCTATTTTCTAAAGTTTTGAGCCTTAATTCTTATTCTTTTTGAGAGAGATATAGGTTGAGCTGTATTGTTTCTATCTCACTCATTGAGGAGTGTACTTTGATAGTCTATCTACTATCAACTCTTGTATTTGTAAGAGGGTGCGTATAACCCTTGTGTGTGTAGAATGTGTTCTACGCGATGAATAGTTAAATCACTAAGTGTGAGGTGATTGGAAGTGTAGAGGGTGTTCTACACAGATTCTTTGGAGCGGTGTTGCTTAAAAGTGTAATAGGTTTCTATCGTCACCTAAAAGAGATTGACTAGTGAATTCGGGATCCTCAAGAGGTAGCTTTAGGCGAGGACGTAGACAGTGGGACTGAACATCGTAAAAATACTGAGTTTGCTTTTTCTTATCATGCTCTTTACATTTCTTGCTGTTTTATATTCTGTTTATATTTTATATTGTATATTTAATTTATAAGTGTTAATTTTTATAATATAACCTAATTCACCCCCTCTTGTATTAATTATCTGGGCAACAATTTCATTATATATCAGTAGATGTTTATTATATTATTAGTAGATTATTTTATAAGTTAATTTAATTATATATCTATATTATATATATATATGATATATCTATAATATATATTTATATGCAAAATATCAGAGTCGGAGTCAGAAGTTATGTCGGAGGTGGAGGTGGAGGTGGAGGGAGGTCCTCCTCCGCCTCCGACTTCAGGAGGGAGAAAAACTCCGACTCCGACTCCGACTCTGAATTATCAGAGTCGAAATGGAGCCGAGTTGAAACTGTTGTCGGAGTTAGATTCTCGAATTTCCGCTAAGCCCTATTTATGAGTAATAAAACATCTTGCTTTTAAATTAAAGAAGTTAATTAAGTTAAAATGATTAAATGAACAATAATACATCAAATTAAATCCACAACTTTTACTTAAAGCTAAAATTATTAAATGAAACATAATATATGATCTTGTGTTATGAAACTTAAAGAAAGGAGCTACTATTGCAAAAGAGAAATAAGAAATTCTCTCTGAAACTCTTAAGAACTGAAACTTTCTTTCTCTCTCTATTTTTTCTTATGAATTTCATTACAACTGAAACCCCTATTTATAGGCTTTGAAATTACTATGCAAGTTACTATGCAGAATTTAAAATAATAGTGGTGGGGTCATTCACATAATTTAGTGGTGGGACAGGGGTGGCTGATAAATTTCGTTCGTTCATTTCACTCCCCCTTGAATGACCGTCAATAAGAAATCTGCCTCGTTAAAACCTTGCCAAGTAAAAACTCAGTGGGAAGAAAAACCAATGGCGAAGGAAAAAGAGTACAGTCTTCTTATGTATCCACAAGTGCTTTAAGATTGCCTCATTAAAACCTTGCAGAGGAAAACCCAGTGGGACAAAACCTCAGTGAAGGAAAAAGAGTACAAAAGTCTTTGAGTGCATGACAAAAGTCTTTGAGTCTTCGCATTCCAATGTTATGCACAATCTTCTTGAATGTGGAAGTTGGTAACACCTTTGTGAATAAATCTGTCAGATTATCACTAGATCGTATCTGCTTGACATCAATTTCACATTTTTCTTGAAGTTCATGAGTATAAAAGAATTTCGGTGAAATATGTTTGATTCTGTCACCTTTGATATATCCTCCTCTGATTTGAGTGATACAAGCAGTATTATTTTCATATAAGATTGTTGGGCTATTATTGATCATGGGAAGTCCACACTTTTCCTGGATATGTTGAATAACTGATCTCAACCAAATACACTTTCGACTTGTTTCATGAATAGCAATAATTTCTGAGTGATTTGAAGAAGTAGCAGATAGTGTCTGCTTAACAGATCTCCATGATATGGCAGTATCTCCATAAGTAAATAAATATCCAGTTTGAGATCTACCTCTGTGTGGGTCTGAAAGATAACCTGCATCTACATACCCAATCAATTCTGGACTTGAACCACGTTGATAAAATAATCCCATATCAACCGTACCATGAAGGTAACGAAGGACATGTTTAATGTCATTCCAGTGCATTCGAGTTGGTGCAGAACTATATCTTGCAAGCAGATTAACTGAGAATGTAATATCTGGTCGAGTGTAATTTGCAAGATACATCAAAGCTCCAATTGCACTGAGATATGGTACTTCAGGACCAAGAATTTCTTCATCGTCATCACAAGGACGGAATGAATCTTTCTTCACATCAAGTGTTCGAACAATCATTGGAGTACTCAGGGGATGAGATTTGTCCATATAAAAATGCTTTAGGACTTTCTCAGTATACATGGACTGATGAATAAAAATTCCATTTGGCAAGTGCTCAAGCTGCAGGCCGAAACAAAGTTTTGTTTTGCTAAGATCTTTCATTTCAAATTCATTCTTTAAATATATAGCAGTTTTTGAGATCTCTTCAGGAGTTCCCACAATATTTAAATCATCAACATAAACCGCAATAATGACAAATCCGGATTCTGATTTCTTAATAAAAACACATGGGCATATAAGATTATTCTCAAATCCTTCTTTCAATAGATATTCGCTTAAGCGATTATACCACATGCGTCCGGATTGCTTCAACCCATATAAAGATCTTTGTAGTCTGATTGAGTACATATTTCTAGATGTACTTGTAGATGCTTCAGGCATCTTATATCCTTCAGGGATTTTCATATATATGTCATGGTCTAAGGATCCATATAAATATGCAGTGACCACATTCATCAACCGCATTTCTAATCCTTTTGTAACAACCAGACTAATCAAAAATCTAAATGTGATTGCATCCATAACGGGAGAGTATGTTTCTTCATAATCAATCCCGGGTTTTTGCAGGAAACCTTGTGCAACAAGCCGTGCTTTGTATCGCACAATTTCATTTTTCTCATTACGTTTTCGTACAAATACCCACTTATATCCAACAGGCATCACACCCTTTGGTGTTTGGACAACATGTCCAAATACTTCTCGTTTTGCTAGCGAATTTAATTCAGCTTCAATAGCTGTTTTCCATTTTGGCCAATCATTTCTACGTCGACATTCTTCGACGCTTTTTGGCTCACTTTCTTCATTACTTCTGGTAATGTCAAGGGCCATTTTATATAAAAATATGTTGTCGACAACAGTTTTATTTCTATCCAGAATTTCTCCAGTTTTCATGAAATGTATTGAGATCTCATTATTTTCAGGTACCTGTTCCTCTTCAGGGGAAAACATTTCATGACACACCTCTTCAGGAGGTCCATTTTTAGGAGATTTATACTCTTCAAGAGTTTCCTCTTCAGGAGGTTCTGGAATAGAAGATTTAAGCTCTTTAGGAGCACCAATTATATTTGTGGCCTGTATTGTGGGTACGTGTTCTTCAGGAACACCAAATTCATTTTGTATTCTTTTCCTTCTGGGAATTTTGTCTTTTGCACCAATAGATCTTCCACGCTTCAGGCGTATTTTAGATTCACCTATTGCTGCTTTGAAAATTTGTCCTTCAGGAATTTCAATCCTTGCTGGAGTATTAACAGCAGGAATATAAGATTTTACTACACCTTTAGTGTCAGTAAATACATCCGGTAACTGATTTGCAACATTTTGCAAATGAATAATCCTTTGAACTTCCCGTTTACATTCATTTGTAGGAGGATCAAAATGAGACAGGATCTTATTATCCCAAGTAATATCTTGTCGTGCTTCAGGCATCGACTTTTCTTTACCCATTAACGGAAAATTTGATTCGTCAAAATGACAATCCTCAAAACGTGCTTTAAACATATCCCCTGTAAGGGGTTCAAGGTATCTAATAATAGATGGAGAATCAAAACCAACATATATCCCAAGCCTACGTTGAGGGCCCATTTTTGTACGTTGTGGAGGTGCAATTGGAACATATACAGCACATCCAAAAGTACGAAGATGAGAAATATTTGGTTGTTGACCAAATGCAAGCTGTAATGGAGAATATTTATGATATGCAGATGGTCTAATGCGAATTAGAGATGCTGCATGAAGTATAGCATGTCCCCAAACAGAAATAGGTAGTCTTGATTTGATAAGTAAAGGTCTAGCGATTAGTTGAAGCCTTTTGATTAAAGACTCAGCTAAACCGTTTTGTGTGTGTGTATGTGCAACAGGATGTTCAACATCTATTCCTATTGACATGCAATAATCATCAAAAACTTGAGATGAAAATTCACCTGCATTATCCAATTGAATGGTCTTAATTGGATACTCAGGAAATTGTGCTCGTAGTTTAATTATCTGAACAAGAAGTCTAGCAAATGCAACATTTCTAGTGGAAAGAAGACAAACATGTGACCATCGACTAGATGCATCAATTAGAACCATAAAATATCTAAATGGTCCACTTGATGGATGAATAGACCCACATATATCTCCGTGAATCATTTGTAAAAAGGATGGAGATTCAACAATGACTTTTGAGGGAGATGGTCTAATAATTAACTTACCTTGAGAACATGCAGAGCATAGAGATTCATTGGGTAGAAATATCTTTTGATTCTTTAAGGGATGCCCATGCGAATTTTCAATAATTCGTCTCATCATTATAGAACCCGGATGTCCAAAGCGATCATGCCAAGTCATAAATACTTTAGGGTCAATGCACTTCTGGTGCATTACCACATATGATTCAATTGTTTTCATTTTTTTATAATACAATCCAGAACATAGAGCAGGCAGTTTTTCTAATACAAGCTTCTGGCTCGATACTATTTTAGTAATAAGAAGATACTCTTTACTGCCTTCATTAGTCGTTTCAATATGGTAATCATTACGACGTATATATTTGAAACTCAATAAATTTTTTCTGGATTGTGAAGAGAATAGAGCATCATCAATACAAAATTTGGTGCCATTAGGCAACACAATATAAGCTCTTCCGGAGCCCTCAATTAAATCCGATGAACTTGATATGGTATGGACATAGACTTTACTTAGTGTTAGATTTTGAAAATATTTCTTTTCTTTGAGAATTGTGTGAGTTGTAGCACTGTCAGCCAGACATATATCTTTATCATTCAACTCAGAGATAAAAAGCTCATCAATGTGATCCATGATTCTTCAAAATATACAAAACTTTTATTACTGATAGAAAGAAAATACATTAATTGAGTGGAACACTTCCATCTCCAATTAAGTGTTCAATACTACCATCAGGATGATTAAAGAAATCAGATACATCAAGATGAGTAACGTCTACATCTACTGAATCTAATAAATCATGTGATGGTTCTACTAAATTTGTTTCATGCACTTTATTCTTTCCTTTAATAGAAGCTTGATATAGATCAGCTAAGTGCCTGGCCGTACGACACGTACGTGACCAATGTCCAGTCATTCCACATCTATGGCACACCTCTTCACTTTTCTTTGAAGAATTATTCTGAGGATTTTTACCCCTCTTTGAATTGTACCACTTCTGGTGATATGGTATATTATAATCCCTTTTAATGTTGTCACTCCTGGGACCAACATTTCTATAATTTCTCCTACCACGTCCACGCCTCCGATTTCTTCTAAAGGATGCACCATTCACTTCTGGGAATGATGCAAACCTATTACCATTCACTTCAGGGAATGATATTGAGCCAATAGGGCGTGACTGGTGGATTTCTAATAAGAGCTCATTATTCTGCTCAGCTACTAGAAGATATGATATAAGTTCAGAATATTTCTTGAACTTTCTCTCTCGATACTGCTGCTGCAGGAGCACATTCGAGGCATGAAATGTAGTAAAAGTCTTCTCTAGCATATCTTCATCGGTGATTTTTTCACCGCATAATTTTAATACTGAGCTTATTTTAAAAAGTGCGGAATTATACTCACTAACACTTTTAAAATCTTGCAACCTCAGGTGCATCCATTGAGAACGAGCTCTTGGGAGGATGACAGTCTTCTGGTGTTCATGCCTCTCCCTTAAATTATTCCACAAAATATAGGGATCTTTTACTGTAAGATATTCAGTTTTCAATTCTTCATGAAGATGGTGGCGAAGGAAAATCATTGCTTTAGCACGTTCCTGCAGGGATGCTTGATTTCCTTCTTTAATAGTTTCTCCCAGGTTCATTGCATCAAGATGTATTTCAGTATCAAGTATCCAGGATAAATAATTTTTCCCAGATATATCAAGAGCAACAAATTCCAATTTTGTAAGATTTGCCATTTTCTACACATATAAATAATAAATATGTGTATTTCAGAAAATATATTTATAAATTTACACAGATAATCATCAATAAAATATATCAAAGATTTCAAATAATATATTGAAAAACTTACAGAGGAATAAGGCTACTAGCTTCAGAATTGGTAGAACCGTCGTGCTGATAACGTGTTATGAAATTTAAAAAAAGGAGCTACTATTGCAAAAGAGAAATAAGAAATTCTCTCTGAAACTCTTAAGAACTAAAACTTTCTTTCTCTCTCTATTTTTTCTTATGAATTTCATTACAACTGAAGCCCCTATTTATAGGCTTTGAAATTACTATGCAAGTTACTATGCAAGTCACTATACAAGTCACTATGCGGAATTTAAAATAATAGTGGTGGGGTCATTCACATAATTTAGTGGTAGGACAGGAGTGGCTGATAAATTTCGTTCGTTCATTTCATCTTGTTATTAATTTTTACTTGTTAATTTTAACACATTTTATATATACATCTTTAGAACATTTACATAAGTTTTAAATATTGTAACTAAAAATTAATTACAATATTTTAGAAAGACTTCCAACAAGGCAACAAAAACTCTCTCTCTCTCTCTCTCTCTAGATATATATATCTTTCTTTTTTTATTATAAAAAGTAACTATCTAACGGCTACTTAACGAATTTTTTTTTTCTATTAATTGTTTTTGCTAAATTTAATGGACACTTAACATTAAATATTCAAAATATTAAATATGATTTAAAATTTAGATGAGATTAATTAGAGATATAATAAAAAATTATATATAAACTATTATGAATTTAAATTTAGAAAAGTTTAAATTACATCTAAATAATATATAAATTTAAATTTATATATTATATATATTAAATATATATATAATTTAGATATGATTTAAAATTCAATTTAAATTTAAATCATATATATAAATTTAAATTTAGATAAATTTTAATATATATATATATGAATTTAAATCATATATATAAAGTTAGATAAATTTTACAAATCATAATTTATATTATATAGAAATTTATATATATGATTTAAAATTTCTATTCATTCTTTATATATAAAAGAGAGAAATATAAATTAATTAAGATTAAATTTATTTGTCAACTACATTTTAATTATTAATTAGTTATCTTTCATTACTACTTGATCAAATTTTTTTTATCAGTTTATAATTTACTTTTATATAATTATTCCGTTATTAAGATATTTTTTTTATTATTTGTCAAATATTTGTTAAAAATTACTTTTTTTTTTCTATGTATTACATTATCGATCAAAATTTGTTTCTTTATAAAAATATATTATTTATAACCGCTTTATTAAATTAAGAAAATATATTTTATAAGTTGCTCCTCCTAATGTGTGTGTGTGTCTATATATATATATATAATATTAATTAAACTTAAACTTTCTGCTGTTTTTTTAATCCTATTAAGTTAATAACAATCATACGAAGTGATGGCCTATTCACGAGGGGTATATTGGTCAATTGATATTTCCCACTCCCTTCAGAACTAGAATTCTCCACGACCTTGCCCATCCAAAACGCTACTATTTATACATGTTCGTAATGCCTTTTTATGGTCATCAAGTCCAGACTCCACGAGATGCACGGCTCCTCTCGGTTCCCAGGCATGCACGGCAACGGACTACATATACTTACGTATATCCGGTGGTTTTTCATTATTTTTCTTTAGCAACTAGGGTTGCCGCAGCCTGACTCCTGAGTTTCAGTGAAGCACTCCACGTAGCTGCCGCCAGCCATTGCCACGGACGAGTTACGGTTTCTCGTGGACCCGTAATCCTCCACCGCGCTGCCCTTGCACCACTACCCCATATCACTAATCGAGCACTACCACCCCGAAGCTCACCGCCGCATATCCTCCGCCTCCACGCCGGCAACATCCACGCATTAAACACGATTCGGCAGGCTCTGTTTTGCTCTTCAAAACCAGAGCACCTGCCTCCTCCACCGGGAACCACAAAGCTGCCGTTTCTCGACCTTGAAATCCACCCATAACAGGCGGGAACCACCCTTAAGAGCCCCAGAAAAGCCGGCCTTGCCACCCAAGGTCCGACGTTTCCTCACGGTAAGCCCTCGCTGAACCTTTCCCACTGTCTCGCCGTCCTTTTCTCTCATGACCGTGTTCTCTCTCTCACCACTTTTCCATCATTCTGCCTCTGTCTCCCGTCCACAGTTCCCAGCCGTCGCTCGTTGCTTCTCTCGGTAAGTCCACCGCTGCTCTCTACCCACAACGGAACTGGGTTGAGATCTCAAATATATTAAAGTTTGTTTTTGTAGTTAAATTACAGTTATACTCTTTCAGTAAGAAAAATTTGTTTTCAACTCATCATTTAGGTGGAGTTTTTGTTTTTTCAAACGATGATTACCGAAAACTATTATAGTATTTTATGTGGTTTTGGTCTACCCATATATTAGCTGAAAAAGTTTGTTTAACAAGAAATACTTAAGGTTTAAAATTATATTAATTGGTATTAATTTTTTTATAATTAGATTCCGATAAAAAATAACTTCAAAGAGTTTAAATAGCCAGAGAGACTAAATGTATTTGAAAATTAATGATATTTTAGGATTACAAGAGTTTTAGACTTTTTTGAAAAAATAGGTTAATTTAACATTTTAGGCATAAAATACGTATTCGACTAAAAATTATGGAAGTTTTATGATTATGTTATAGGTGACCATTTATTCTTGTTTAACATTATTATGAAGAAATTTTGAGAAGACCAAAAAAAAAAAAAAACCAATTAAGCGGTCATGTTCATGTGCTAGATTTTGCATAAAATAAATGAATTGAAGCCAATTTAAAAAAATATGCATATTTTGTTATGAAAAGAAATTTGAAGCAACCGCATTTATTTGTTTTGCATTATTCATGTAATTTTATGTAAGAATAAAGTAATTTTTTTGAATAATTGGTATAAACATGAATTATTTTTGACATTTTATTTTTAAATTGTGTAAAAGAGAGTGAATATGAAGATATGTGTAGGGGTGTTCATCCGGGCCGGGATGTACCCGGCCCGGTTTAAATATTATATATTTCTTGACATTTTTTATTTTTTTTTAAATGTTTAAGGAAATTTCGATCCGGATTCCGGATTTGAGAATCCAGAACCCAGATGAACATTCCTAGATATGTGCATGATGAGCGGTGCTACTCAGGCGGCAATGCTACTCTGCCGCCTGAGTAGCACCGCTTTGTATTACACCTAGTTCAAATTTTGGTGTTTAATTTTTCCTCATTTTTTTGTTCTACTTTTTTTTATTATTTTTAAATATTTTTAAAAAATATTGAAAAAATATCAAAACATTAATAATCACTTTCTTAATCTTTAAATAAAAAAATTGAGAAAATAAAATAAAATGTACAAGATGTTAGAAAAATGTGTCAAACTCGGTAGACATACTAACATTTTTCGTGCCTAATTATATTTGTATCATCACATTCTGTTGTTTTATGAAGATGTTCTGTATCTTAATATGATATGTTTAACTTTTAAAAACCTCCGATATAACATCCTGTCTTTGTTCTGTTCTAACCTTACTACGGGTATAAATCTGTAACCTCTGTTCAAATTGGTATCAATTTTTTTTGTTACCGGTACACCTAATTTGGAAGTAAAGTGTTTTTCTTTGATGTCCTTAGAGAGAAACATGGCTATTTCTGTTGAAAAAATATTTCAATATTTTATGCAGTCTCTAAAATATTTATAATTTGTGTTATTGGAGATGATTTAGATAACAGGACCTAACTTTTCGGACCTTTGTGACCAGGGTGTTACGATTTCTGTTACTTCATTTGAGTTTTTCTTTTCCTTCAATTTGAACCATATTTACTCTTTCACTCTAGTTTGTGATTTTTACTTGCTTTGAAAATATATATATATATATATATATATATATATGTAGGTACAAACATTATGTGGTCCTCGCTTCCTACAAATTTGGTGGATTCTATTGAAGAGAGTCTTGTCTTATATATTGACAAAGTTAAAATCCGTTGTGTTTGTTCTTCATGGCGTTCTCACCTTCCAAAACTATCAAACCACTCAGCCGGTCCGTGGTTGTTGCTACCTGATAATCTTGGAAGTAAGACATGTGGATTCTGGAACTCGCTTGAGAAGAATGTATACAAACTAGATTTTCCTGAAACTGAAAATCAGATAGCTTTTAAGGGATCAGACCATGGCTGGATTGTAATTCATGATAACAAGGATGCAATATATGCTCTAAATCCACTTACAAGAGCTAGAGTTTGGCTTCCTCCAAGGTCCAAGTTTCCTGATATAAGAGGGTATAATGCTTATAATCAAGACGATGAGTATCAAATTTGGAAGGTGACTCCCGATGGATATTATAATTTCAATGAATATTATTCATTGGGTGCAACTCATGTTAGGAACGGTCTCCTACAAAAAGTTGTCTTTTCTTCGAGTCCTAGTTGCAGTGATGATTTTGTGGCAGTGGCTATCTTTGGTGAACATACAAAACTAGCCTACTGTAAACGTGGAGATAACAAATGGTCATTTCTTACCAAGAACATCCCTGGATGGGAAGATCTCTTGTTTCATGAAGGCCAATTGTATGCAGTTCAACATCTTGGACGACTGGTAGTTTTTGACAATATTATGAATGTAGGTTCTGATTCATGTTTGAAGCTAAAGTTTAAAGAAATTGTACCCAAATCATCTAGTACGAGATTGTTGAACGACAAGTTATATTTGTATTGGTCTTGTAGTACTGGGCTAATGTTGGTCCAAAGGGACATAGAATATGACGACATCAATGAGTACGACGAATATGGCGATCAGATAATCACACTTAGGACTGTTGGTTTTGAGATTTTCAAACTTGACAAAAGTGCTCAAAAATGGAGTGAGGTTAAAAGTTTAGGAAATGATGTGTTGTTCTTGGGAATAAATTCTACTATATGCTTTTCAGTTCTCAATTTTCCGAGCTATAAAAGAAATTGTATATATTTTGCTGACACCCCAATAAACTTCCAAATCAAGGGAAGTGGAAGTGATTTGGATGTAGGTGCATTTAACTTAGATGAAGAAAAGTTTGAGCACTTTCGAGCTTATGTAGGGGACTCAAAATCTGTTTGGCCATCTCCAATTTGGATTGTACCCAATCCTCTTAATTGATCAACTGTTTTAGTTTATTCAGACTACGTATTTTGAGATTTATCTTTATATTTCTACAACGGATCCAACATACTTTTGTTTTTTTTTTCTTTTCTTTTTGAGTTAAAGATTTTGAGCTTTGATTTCAATTTTAATTGGTTGCTTAATTATGATCATGTCCTCTTTATTAGTTTTTGTTAGGAATATTATGCTGTGGCCTCTTTTTTATGCATTGATTATCTGCATGCAATCTAATTCCAATACTAACTGCATTCTTATTAAAGGCACAGTAACAAAATGACTCCCGCATAATTGACCCAATTCATAACAGTAGTGCCATAATAAGTTGAAATTTCATGATTTCTGATCTAGCCTCAATATTTCTTATTCACTTAAAAAAAAAATGAAAACGATTAGTAATTAGTCTGTCTTTTATAAAATTGATTGAAAACTTGATTTTTATGAATCTAACTTATAGTAGGTATTGGTGCCAAAAAAATCGGTCGACAGGCCAGAGTAGGAAAAATAATCATTTTTGGCTGGCTCATTCGTATGAGTTGGACTTTGTTTGATGTTGTTTGGAGCTCCCGCGAGACTCTAGTGTGGTTATATGTACGTATATAACAGATTAAATAAATAAGGAAAGACACAGAAATTACGTGGTTCGACAAATGCCTATGTTCACGGGTGTTTGGAGATGAAAATGTACTAGAATAAAAATTCTTATAGTTTCTCATAGCTCATTCTGTACAAGAAAAATATACCTGAATCTATTGGTTAGAAATATGCTGATTGGAGCTCTTGATTTCCTCTAAGAGGATGAAGAAGGCGATACTGGAGAGAAAGTTGTCGAGCTAACGAGAGAGTGTCCCTTTCATTTGATTCCCGCCTTTTTATAGATCTCTGGGTTGCGTATGTCAGTCTACTTTCTTCTATGCTTTCCGTCGTTTATTTCTCATTTACATCCTCAATTTCCTGCACACTGTTCCAAGCGCAAGTTTCTGTTCTTGCCAACCCTCATTTCTCTTCTCATGCCTCCCTTCTTATCCCTTAATGCAACAAATGATTGGCCTAGAGCCCACTGATATATTTCCCTCTCACAGTAAAATTTTCTTTTGTTAAAATCTTGACTCCTAATTGTGGTATCCAGACATTGTAGGTCGGTGCAATCAGAAAGCATTATTCTCAATTGGATTAGTTCTTGGTAATAAATGATAAACTTAGACAATCCGATGTGAACCCTGATACTTATAACGGACTAAAATGCCCAAGTCCGTAAGTCCGTGACAACAATTCCAGACTCCCCCACATGAACGGCTCCTCGTCCGTTCCCACGACTGTATATACTGCGTGTATAAGTTGGTTTTTCATTTGTTTTCTTTACCAAGCCGCAACCTAAGTTTCAGTGAAGCACCTCCTCCACGCAGCAGCGCCCACCAGCCACTGCCATGAACGAGCCCTCCACTTAAAACCGATACCACAGCCCAGCCCTCTGTCTCCATAGTACAAACCAGTCCAACTGTATGTCACCACCCAACGCAGCCGAGATCTTCCCTGCATGATGGAAGACACTCCACTGCCCACGCAAAACCCTAGCCACCCACACAAATGGCTAGGCTACTATTAGGACCGGCTCAATAAATTAGAAGGTCTTAAGTAAAAATTTTGATCTTTTTTAATTAAAATAAAATAAAATAATTTTAATTTTTATATTACATTTTTATTAAAAAATATTATCAATCGTTTGCTAAGTAAAATTATTAATTAAGATTTATACTACATTTTTAACTGATAACCGACTTAATCTTTATTAAAAAAAATCTAATTTAGAGAAAATTTTATCAAGTTTATTTTATAAGAGATGCTCTTGAGTTTTATGAGTGGTTTGAGAATATAACTATTTTTATATAATATCAAATATTTTCAAATTCAACTTTATCTTTTACTCGAAACTTAACAAAATATCTTAAGTCAAATTATTTTATCACTATACACAAAATATTTTAAAGAATACTTATAAAATTAAGAATAACATCTATAATATTTATTTGATTTTTTTAACCTCTTATTAAATTAATTAAATTTAATTAAAAATTTTCCCTTTAAAAAAAATTACTTTAGACCTTTTTATTTTTTAATTTTTTTTTCTTAGAGGTCTTAGACATTGTCTAATTTGCCTAAGGGTGGAGCCGGCACTAGCCACCACAAGCCGCCAGCCCACATCCTTGGACCCATAATCCTCCCCCGCGCTGCCCTTGCACCGCTAGCACCCTGAAGCCAAGCCAACCACTACCGCATCAAACACAGTTCGGCAAGCTCTGTTTGCTCTTCCAAAACAAAGTACTTGCTTCCTCGACTGGGAACCACAAAGCTGCCGTTGCTCGACCTTGAAACCCACGACGAAACAGGCGAACTCAGAAGAGCCTAGAAAACGCTGGTCGTGTTGCCCAAGGTCCATCATTTGTAAGCCCTTACCGAACCTTTCCCATATTCTCTATCCTTTTCTTTCACCGTGTTCTTTCTCTTATCACTTTCTTTATCGCTCTGTCTCTCTCTTCCGCAATTTCGAGCTGTTACGCTGTTATGAACTCGATTAAGTGGGCTGGGTTGATAATTAATAAAAGTAGCCTAGTCTAGTGGCCCATGGGCCTAATAGAGTTTGTTAGAACATGACCATGGCCTTAGTGGGCTTCACCGATTTAGTTAGTTATAGATAAGAGTGTAAGAAGACCGGACTGGGCTGGTTAGGTCTAGTCCATTTTTTGCATGGACCAAACATTCTCGGTCTGGTCTCAATCTATGGAATTTTCTCCTCTGAACTGGACCGGATCGAATGACTCTGTTTTATATATATATATATATATAAATAATAGTATATAAATTATAATATTAATATTAAGATAGATGAAGAGTGGTAGTATAATATATTAATATATAATATATACTCTTATAATATTAACATATTATAATTTATAGTAGTTGACTAATTATAGTATAAAATATAAAATTTATCATTTTTTTTACTTTTTTATTTAAATTATTTTTTTAACCATTTATTTAAGAGTAAGTTTTTTTAATATTATTTAGCTTAAATATGTGATAAATAAGTAAATTAGGCCGAAAATAATTAAATTTGAAGTAATAATTATTTTTCATCATTGCAAGATTTTGGTTTAAATTTAATCCATTAAATCATATCAAGTGTCCCTGAACCAGATCGGATCGCTCCTGAACCGAATTAGATTAGACTGGTATAGACCGAATAGGAGTATGGTTCAGTCTAAAGTGATAAAACTTTTAGACCGAATGAAACTGATCCACATTTTTCTCAAATCGAATCAGATCATTTACATTCTTAACTATAAAAAAGACAGCCATAAGGTCTATTGTCATCAAAAATCTGGAATCTTATTGTAAACTTGAATCTGATTGGAACAAGAAAATTCCTCAAAACGTCCTCACCGTGACTCACGCTAACTCTATCCACAATCTCATTTACATCCTGCATCTCCTTATCATCACCATTTTCATTCATCCGGTCTTTGCTGTCATCATTATCTACTATCCCGGTAAGTCCTCCGCTACACACAATGGAGCTGGGTTGTCTTAAATATAATAAATGTAGTTGTTTCCGTAGACTTAAGTTACGTATAGTAGTTTTTTAAAAGTAAACTACATTTATACCTTCTAGTCACAGAAAAAGAGAAATGTGTATTAAACGGGTGATTTAGGTGGGTCAATTTTTATTTATTATTTTTTTATAACGTTGTGCCTCACTTTGATTACAACAAGTATTTTATGTGAGTTATGTCTCATTTTATGTTAGCTCAAAATTTAGTTAACAAGGCTATATATATATACATATAAACAAACTTATGTAACAAGAAATATCTTTAGGGTCTCGTTTGGATTAGGAGATAAGATGAGTTTAATTTATTTTTTAATATTATTATTATTTTAAAATTTGAAAAAATTGAATTAAAATTTAAAAAAATTGTATTGAGATTTGTGTTTTATATAAAAATTTGAAAAAAATATAATAATAAAATAGAAAAACTCAACTCACTCTCCCCCCAAACATTTTAAATTGTCCATGGAAATATGATTAATTCCCTTTCATTAATGCAACCATAAGTGGAAATATGGTGTGCCTAACTGTTGCATGGAGAAAGTTCTTCAGCATGCAACAGTGCATGCATTCTTCCAATAAGATCCCTCCAACACACATTATTTTCATTTAAGATGAATATTTGACAATAAACATATAGAACAAAAAATAAAAAAATAAAAACATAAAAAATAAAAATATAAAAAATAATGACATACCATATTGCAAGCATATGGTATCATGACATAAAAAATAAAAAATAAAAAAATCTTATGTTAATAAGTGCTAATAACTAGTAGTTGAACAAGATTTGCTCCAATCCACATGAGAGGTTACAAAGCTAAAAAGTTAAACGTATCAGCCTGAGCTTTTGTTTTGCTTTAAAATAGAATAAAAAATCCATTTTGTTTAGCTTTAGCCCGCCTGACAGGGGGAGGGAGCTTCGGCTCCACTCTTCCTCCGCTCCCTTTCTTTCTTCTTCACCTCTCCTCCTTCTCCCGGCCACCACCACTGTATAGCGTTTTGGATGGTGGATTTTGGGTTTTCAAGTTTTGGTTTATGCTTTTGCAGGTCTAACATTATCTAGAGTTTATAACCCACCACGCGCCTCACTATTGAATTCACCGGCCGCCGATTTGATGGCTGATCGAAGCTTTTGTAAAATAGAGTGGCGTGTGTGATTTATGCGAGGGTTCAAAAGCACGTAAGCTCCACGCGCTCCGCCAGTTGGAGGTGTTTCCGCCGTCCTTTGCGACTGATGTGGAACTAGGAACTTCGCCGTGGTCAGACTCGTTGGGCAGCTTACTCATAGTGTGGCGCATGTTCATCACACGCCACCACGGTCGGTTGAGTGTTTTTTTGGTTTTTGGTTTTTGTATTTTGTTTTGTCTTTTATCTTTTTATCTGTCTTAGTTTTTTTTTTTTTTAAATTGAAAGAAATAGTCTCCTGGATTCTGTTAGTAGAATTTTAGTGCTCTCCTCTTTTGGAGGATGAGACTTGTAATCTCTACCTTGACAGAGGGTGGTCTCTCAGACGAGTTTTCTGTAGAGATTTGTAGAAGTTTAGATTATACTAATCACAAATGCTTTTGTATACTAGTAGTGCCCCAACTGATATTAGTTGATGTATAATCTGAATTATTTCAGTTGTATGTCACATTTGTAACTTCACTTTCTTAATAGATGGATGAAATCTATTTCCCTAAAAAAAAAAAAAGATTTGTTCCAGTTTTAACCCTGCTTTTTTATTTCAGTTTTATCCATGCTTTTGTCATTCTTTTCTTTCTCTCCTCTTTAATTTTATTTTAAGAATTTGCTTTTCCTCGATTTCATCGTCCTGACTATTGTCATTCTCTATATCTTTCTCTTTTGCTGGTGCTGGAGGGCCGAATTTGTAATCCATAGTGAGCAGTGTGTTTGAGATACCTAAGTATTCTCTTCACTGTTTGCCAATGAGGAATTTTCGATGCATGCATGAACTGACTAACCTTACTCACAGCAAATGTAACGTTGGGTCGAGTGAGTGATAACTATTGCAAGCTACCAACAATGCTTTTATACAAGGTTGGATAAAAAAATTCAAGGCCATCATTTAAGGAAAGCCAAGAGGAAAAGTTCATAGGAGAAGTGACTGGCTTGGCTAAACCATAGGAGAAGTGACAGGCTTGGCTAAATCCATATTTGTCATTTTAAGAAGGTCACAAACATATTTATGTTGAGATAAATGCAGACTATTTGAAAGGTTGTTTATGTCAAGACCCAATAAGTACTGAAGGGGACCTAAATCTTTTAAGGGAAAAGAAGCACTTAAGAAGTGCAAGACAGGGACAATAGCATCCGAGCATGAACCAGTGAGAATAATGTCGTCGATGTAAACTAAAATGTAAATGGTGGCAGAATTATGTTTGTAAACAAATAATGAGGGATCAGCAAGTGAGGCAACAAAACCAATTTCAAGAAGTGAGTGCTGAGTTTGAAGAACCGTACATGTGGATCTTGTTTAAGGCCATAAATGGCCTTATTTAAGCGACATACATGGTTAGGGTAATCTAGGTTGACAAACCCAATAGGTTGACACATGTATACTATTTCCTGAAGGTCCCCATGAAAAAATGCATTATTGATATCAATTTGCAGAAGAGACCACTTTTCTGTTACAGTAATAGATAAAATGGTGCGAATGGTAGTGAGTTTAACAACTAGACTGAACGTTTCAGAGAAATCTATATCTGTCTGTTGATGAAAATTCTTGGCTACTAGTCGAGCTTTGTACTTCTCAACAGAGCCATCCAAAAGTTGTTTGGTGCGAAACACCCATTTGTAGTCGATGAGATTGTTGACGTTAGTGGGGGGAACCAATGTTCAGGTGTTTGTTTGCAAAATAGCTTGAAATTCATCAAACATAGCTTTCCTCCATGACTGATGCTTGGGGGCTTCAATGTAAGAAGTTGGGGATTCGGGAATGGGTAATGAAGTGGTGAGATGGCTGCGAGGAGGTGCCATAAGATAGTCCTATCAGTGAATTGGAAAGGACGAAGGCAATTTGTATGAGATCTGGTGGCAATTTGAGATGGCTGGGGGAGATTGAGAGAAGACGATGTGGTGGAATGAAGAGAAGCCCTGAGGTATCAAGAGAGAAGGAAGAGAGAGTTGGGCTGTCGGTATGAGTGGGTTGAGAGGGAGTAGAAGTGGGATTGTGTATCGCAAGAGTGTGAGATATTGGATCAGATTGTTGGGCTGAAGAAGGCCTATATGATGGACGTATAATGGGAAGTGAGGATGAGATACAGGAAGTGGGCCGAGCATAGATGAAAGCTGAGTAGGAGTGGGCTTGAAATTGGTGGACTGAGCAGATGTATTTGTTCAAAGGGAAAAATAAACTCATCAAAAACCACGTCTCTGGAAATATAAGTCCTGCCAGTATCAATATCCAAGCAGCGATAGCCTTTATGTGAATCGCTATACCCCACAAACAAACATTGCTTGGATTGAAGATCCAATTTATGCTGGTTATACGGCCGAAGATGAGGCTACCAGGCTGTGCTAAAGATATTGAGAAATTTATAATTTGGGGGCTTGGAAAAGACTTTCTTAAATAGGGAAATATTATGAAGAGAAATTGTAGGAAACCGGTTGATTAGAAAAATAGCAGCATGAAATGCATTCGCCCAGAAAGTTTGAGGGAGTGATGCATGAGTCATGAGTGCTAATCCGGTTTTGACAAAGTGTTGATGTTTTTGCTCTACAACACCATTTTGTTGGTGTGTATACGGACAAGATAACCGATGCATGATGCCTTTATTTTGAAGAAGAGTATGAGGAGAACGATATTCCCCACCCCAATCACTTTGTAATGAGATAATTTTAGAATTGAAAAAAACTCAACATGTGCTTGAAAAAGCTGAAAGACTTTGATAACATCCGACTTTTGTATTAATGGATACTACCAAATATATCGTGTGAAATCATCTAAAAAAACAACATAATAACGAAAACCATCCCTAGACACAATCGGGGCAGGATCCCATACGTCAATATAGATAAGTTGTAAGGGCTTGGTGGAATGTTGATGAAGATCTTGAAAAGATTGTTGAGAGTGTTGACAGCAGGCAGAGCACTTGGAAGATGAGGATTGAGCAGAAACTTACAAGGAGCAAGCTGAAATTATTTTGTGGACAAGTTAAAGAGAATAATGCCCCAGTCGACAGTGCCACTAAGTGGTGGTGGTGTGCCCTCCAATAAGGGCTTGAGGGGTGGAAGTTGGTGCTGGAAAGGAGTGGAGGCCATCACTGGTTCAGCCATGAAGGAGTGGGGTCTCCGTCTTTGAGTTCTTCACAAGAAAATGAGAGTCATGAAATTCAAAGAAAACTGAGTTATTAATACATAATTGTCTAACCAAAATCAAATTCTTGCTAATTTGCATAACATGCAACATATTTTTAAGTAAAAAGGAAGTGGATGAAGTGGGAAGAACAAAGCCACCACTATAAGAGATTTGCCAGGTATTGCCATCACCAACTCGAACTTGGTCAGGACCACCATACAGAGTTGATTGCAGGTTGAGATTTGAGAGAGCATAAGTGATATGATTTGTGACTGTTGTGTCAGGATACCAAGACATATTAGATGGGGAAGAGGTGTTGGTGTAATAAGCAGATAGATTTTTGGGAGGATCACTTTGAAGGGCATGGTCAAATCGGTAGTGGCAGCCAATAGCAAGGTGACCAACTTTGCCATAGATCTGACACGTTGGTTTGTTATGAGGTAAATGAGATGACATATTTGGTGAGGATGAGGGAGGTCCAAGAGGTTGGCGACCACGGCCATGACCGTGGGAATCGCCTCTAGAGGATGAGCCACGATTGTAGCCACGACCATGATTAGAAGAATTGGATGTATAGTTGGCATAGAAGTTGGTTGGAGTAGGAAGATGAGGGGAGTGAGAGAGACGACTTTCGTAAGTGAGTAAAAGGCCATATATTTCTTCAGGAGAAAAAGGTTCAACACGGGCATTGATAGAAGTCACAAATGCATCATAGTCACCGAGGCCAGCAAGAAGATAGGAGATAAATTCAGGAGGGGAAAGAGGAGATCCAGCAGCACTCATGGTGTCTGAGAAGTGTTTAACCTTGCTGAAACAGTCAGTAATGGAGGTAGAACCTTTGGAAATAGCTGCAAGTTGGTAGCGAAGTTGCATAATGCGAGCATGAGATTTTGAGGTGAAAAGCCTCTCAAGAGCAGACCAAACAGCTTGAGAAATGGTATGACCAACGACTTGAGCAATAAGATTATCAGATAGGGAAGAAATTAGGGCATTGAGTTGATCGGTTTGATTCCAAATGAGGAAATCTGGTTGGGAGTGATGTTATCGGCAAGAAATCAAGCAGGAGGAAGAACAGAACCATCCACATAGTGGAATAATTGTTGTCCTTTCAGATATGGCATCATCTAGGTGCGCCAAAGAAGGTAGCTGTCATTGGTTAACTTGACAGAGATAAGATATGATAAATGAGGAAGGAGGGAAGGCGTGGTTGGGATTGGAGAAGACATTGAATTTTTTAGAGGAGGAAGAGGAGGAGGAGGGGTTTCTTTAGCCATGGTGGGACGCTAGTCCACGAATGGCTCTAATGCCATGATAAAGTAATTGAAATGAATAATATTCATATTTTCTTAGTGTGGAGAAGTGAATACACAGTGCTTTATTTATACATCTGAAGATGCCGAAAATCATTCAGGCATATTTACAAACACGTGTGAGGCGTGCCTAAGGCTAGCTATACAGAGAGTTGATAACAGAAACATATTTCTTTATACAGTATACTTTTCTACAGTACAAAATCATATAGAATATTCTAGATAAAGATTACACTTATTGCATTGAATCATTTCTAGAAGAATCCTAATTATCTTCGTGTGCAGGTGAGGTGGATTAATGAGTAATAGTTGAGTTGGAGGTTTGCTGTTTGCTGTCAACTTCACTTTTAAATTTTGATTTCCTTATTTTCAAATTTGCCCTTCATATTTGTTCTCTTTTAATCGAATTCTCACATTTAGGGGTGTAACCGGTCCGGTTTGGTCTGGTTTTGGATAAAATCTAGAACCGAACCGGTACTACCGATTTTCTATTTTTCAAAACCGATTATGCATTGGTTATCCTCCAAACCAGTAGCACGGGTTTTACCGATTCCGGTCCAGTTCGATCTAGTTTTTCGATTTTAAATAAGTTTATATTAGTTTATTAGATTATTAATATATATTAGTATTGTTTATAATGATTAAAATAATTATATATTAGTATTTGTTATAATAAGTTTAATTTTTTATCATTATATCATTAATATTTATAACTAATATTATTAGTATTAGCTTAAAAAAAATTGTATTAGTATTACTATATTATTATTTCATATGTAATTATTTAATATAATAATTTATATATAGACTTAAAGTATATTACTAATAATAAAATAGTATTATACTATTAGTATTAGGCTATAAAATATAAATTGTGACTAGTTTATATTATGTACTAATGTATAACATATTATATATAATTAAAAAAATATTTTATATTATGTATCATATTAAAAAAATTAAATTAAATTATATATATTATTATTAAGTATAATAGAATTTATATGAAAACATTAGCTAATATTATTATTAAATTTATTTAGTCTTTATGTAATAGTTTCCGCAAATTAGTATTACACATTCAATTTATTATATTAGTAAATTAATTATATTATATAGCTTATAAATTAATTATATTATATAGCTTATAAGGAGGTTCATTATTAATAGATGTCTATTTATATAATTTTATAATAGCTTATATTATATGCTTATAGTAACACAAGTGTAATTGTATATAACACTTACACATTAGTATATAACACTTACACTTGGTTTCATAAATACTTACATTAGTTTATATCACTTATACAATAGTAATTTAAAATGTCTACTTATACATTAGTAACTTAAAATGTCTACTATATTATTATAGTCTACTATAAATGTCTACCACACTTAAAATGTCTACTATATTATAAATTATTATATTAGTAACTTTAATAACTTCTAACTTTATATCACTTATACATTAGTAATTTATAACATATTAAAACTTATTATAGATTAGTAATCTAACTAATTGTATTTCTTTATTTCATTAACTATAATTAGATGTCTACTATATTATAAATTATTATATTAGTAATTTTACTAATTTATTAGTAACTTATAACATATTGACGCTTATTATACATTAGTAATCTAATAGATGTCTACTATATTATAAATTATTATATTAGTAACTTTTTTAACTTATAATTTTATAACACTTATACATTAGTAACTTATAAGTTTATAACATATTAAAACTTATTATACATTAGTAATATGACTAATTAAAACTTATATTATAAGTAGATCTAGTCATCTAGATGTTTATAACTTATAACATATGTTAGAATCTTAGATGTAAATTACAACTTATAACATATTAAATTTTATTATAACATTAGTTTACGTCATTATATTAGTAGATATTTATTATATTATTATTAGATTATTTTATAAGTTAATTTAATTATATAACTATATTATACATATATATAATATCTATATTTTTATATTTATATGCAAAATATTGGAGTCACAGACAGAAGTTAAGTCGGAGACGGAGGCGAAGGGAGGTCCTCCTCCGCCTTCGCCTCCGCCTCTGACTTTAGGAGGGGGAAAAACACCGACTCCAAATTACCAGAGCCGAGTCGGAACTGTTGTCTAAGTCGGATTCTTGGATTTCTGCTCAGCCCTATTTATGAGCAATAAAACATCCTACTTTTAAATTAAAGAAGTTAATTAAGTTAAAATTATTAAATGAACGATAATACATCTAATTAAATCCACAACTTTTACTTAAAGCTAAAATTATTAAATGAAACATAATATATGATCTTGTTATTAATTTTTACTTGTTAATTTTAACACATTTTATATATACATCTTTTGAACATTTACATAAATTTTAAATATTGTAACTAAAAATTAATTACAATATTTTAGAAAGACTTCTAACAAGGCAACAAAAACTCTCTCTCTCTCTCTTTCTCTCTCTCTCTCTCTCTCTATATATATCTTTCTTTTTTTATTATATCAAATAACTATCTAACGGCTACTTAACGAATTTTTTTTTTCTATTAATTGTTTTTGTTAAATTTAACAGACACTTAACATTAGATATTTAAAATACTAAATATGATTTAAAATTTAGATGAGATTAGTTAGATATATAATTCCAAGTTATATATAAATTATTATGAATTTAAATTTAGATAAATTTTAAATTATATCTAAATAATATATAAATTTAAATTTATATATTATTTATATTATATATATAATTTAGATATGATTTAAAATACAATTTAAATTTAAATCATATATATAAATTTTAAATCTAGATAAATTTTAATATATATATATATGTGAATTTAAATCATATATATAAAGTTAGATAAATTTTACAAATCATAATTTATATTATATAGAAATTTATATATATAATTTACAATTTCTATTCATTCTTTATATATAAAAAAAGAAATATAAGTTAATTAAGATTAAATTTATTTGTCAAATATATTTTAATTATTAATTATTTATCTTTCATTATTATGTGTCCAATATTTTTTTTCAGTTTATAATTTATTTTTATATAATTATTACGTTATTAAGATATTTTTTTTTATTATTTGTCAAATATTTGTTAAAAATTACATTTTTTTTATGTATTATATTATTAATCAAAATTTATTTCTTTATAAAAATATATTATTTATAATCACTTTATTAAATTAAAAAAAACATATTTTATAAGTTGCTCCTCCTAATGTCTGTGTATATAATTTCTGCTGTTTTTTTAATCCTATTAAGTTAATAACAATCATACGAAGTGATGGCCTATTCACGAGGGGTATATTGGTCAATTGATATTTCCCACTCCCTTCAGAACTAGAATTCTCCACGACCTGGCCCATCCAAAACGCTACTATTTATACATGTTCGTAATGCCTTTTTATGGTCATCAAGTCCAGACTCCACGAGATGCACGGCTCCTCTCGGTTCCCAGGCATGCACGGCAACGGACTACATATACTTACGTATATCCGGTGGTTTTTCATTATTTTTCTTTAGCAACTAGGGTTGCCGCAGCCTGACTCCTGAGTTTCAGTGAAGCACTCCACGTAGCTGCCGCCAGCCATTGCCACGGACGAGTTACGGTTTCTCGTGGACCCGTAATCCTCCACCGCGCTGCCCTTGCACCACTACCCCATATCACTAATCGAGCACTACCACCCCGAAGCTCACCGCCGCATATCCTCCGCCTCCACGCCGGCAACATCCACGCAATAAACACGATTCGGCAGGCTCTGTTTTGCTCTTCAAAACCAGAGCACCTGCCTCCTCCACCGGGAACCACAAAGCTGCCGTTTCTCGACCTTGAAATTCACCCAGAACAGGCGGGAACCACCCTTAAGAGCCCCAGAAAAGCCGGCCTTGCCACCCAAGGTCCGACGTTTCCTCACGGTAAGCCCTCGCTGAACCTTTCCCACTGTCTCGCCGTCCTTTTCTCTCATGACCGTGTTCTCTCTCTCACCACTTTTCCATCATTCTGCCTCTGTCTCCCGTCCACAGTTCCCAGCCGTCGCTCGTTGCTTCTCTCGGTAAGTCCACCGCTGCTCTCTACCCACAACGGAACTGGGTTGAGATCTCAAATATATTAAAGTTTGTTTTTGTAGTTAAATTACAGTTATACTCTTTCAGTAAGAAAAAATTGTTTTCAACTCATCATTTAGGTGGAGTTTTTGTTTTTTCAAACGATGATTACAGAAAACTATTATAGTATTTTATGTGGTTTTGGTCTACCCATATATTAGCTGAAAAAGTTTGTTTAACAAGAAATACTTAAGGTTTAAAATTATATTAATTGGTATTAATTTTTTTATAATTAGATTCCGATAAAAAATAACTTCAAAGAGTTTAAATAGCCAGAGAGACTAAATGTATTTGAAAATTAATGATATTTTAGGATTACAAGAATTTTAGACTTTTTTGAAAAAATAGGTTAATTTAACATTTTAGGCATAAAATACGTATTCGACTAAAAATTATGGAAGTTATATGATTATGTTATAGGTGACCATTTACTGTTGTTTAACATTATTATGAAGAAGTTTTGAGGAGACAAAACAAAAAAAAAAAAAACCAATTGAGCGGTGTTGATGTGCTAGATTTTGCATAAAATAAATGGACCGAAGTCAATTTTAAAAAATATGAATATTTTGTTATGAAAAGAAATTTGAAGCAACCTCATTTATTTGTTTTGCATTATTCATGAAATAAGAATAAAGTAATTTTTTGGAATAATTGGTGTAGATATAAGCTATTTTTGACATTTTATTTTTAAATTAGTAAAAGAGAGTGAATATGAAGATATGTACATAATGAGCCGTGCTACTCTGCCGCCTGAGTAGCACCGCTTTATATTACACCTAGTTCAAATCTTGGTGTTTAATTTTTCCTCATTTTTTTGTTTTACTTTTTTTATTAGTTTTAAATATTTTTAAAAAATATGAAAAAATATCAATACATTAATAATCATTTTCTTAATCTTTAAATAAAAAAAATTAAGAAAATAAAATAAAATAAAATGTACAAGGTGTTAGAAAAATGTGTCAAACTTGATAGACATACTAACATTTTTCGTGCATAATTATATTTATATGATCACATTCTGTTGTTTTATGAAGATGTTTTGTACCTCTGATATGATATGATTTAACATTTAAAAAGCTCCGATATAACATCTTGTCTTTGATCTGTTCTAACCTTACTACGGGTACAAATCTGTAATCTCTGTTCAAATTGGTATCAATTTTTTTTGTTACCGGTACACCTAATTTGGAAGTAAAGTGTCTTTCTTTGATGTCCTTAGAGAGAAACATGGCTATTTCTGTTGAAAAAATATTTCAATATTTTATGCAGTCTCTAAAATATTTATAATTTGTGTTATTGGAGATGATTTTAGATAACAGGACCTAACTTGTCGGACCTTTGTGACCAGGGTGTTACGATTTCTGTTACTTCATTTGAGTTTTTCTTTTCCTTCAATTTGAACCATATTTACTCTTTCACTCTAGTTTGTGATTTTTGGTGTAGGTACAAAATTTGTGATTTACTTTTTCAAAATATCTATATATTTAGGTACAAACATTATGTGGTCCTCGCTTCCTACAAATTTGGTGGATTCTATTGAAGAGAGTCTTGTCTTATATATTGACAAAGTTAAAATCCGTTGTGTTTGTTCTTCATGGCGTTCTCGCCTTCCAAAACTATCAAACCACTCAGCCGGTCCGTGGTTGTTGCTACCTGATAATCTTGGAAGTAAGACATGTGGATTCTGGAACCCGCTTGAGAAGAATGTATACAAACTAGATTTTCCTGAAACTGAAAATCAGATAGCTTTTAAGGGATCAGACCATGGCTGGGTTGTAATTCATGATAATAAGGATGCAATATATGCACTAAATCCACTTACAAGAGCTAGAGTTTGGCTTCCTCCAAGGTCCAAGTTTCCTGATATAAGAGGGTATAATGCTTATAATCAAGACGATGAGTATCAAATTTGGAAGGTGATTCCTAGTGGATATTATAATTTCAATGAATATTATTCATTGGGTGCAACTCATGTTAGGAACGGTCTCCTACAAAAAGTTGTCTTTTCTTCGAGTCCTAGTTGCAGTGATGATTTTGTGGCAGTGGCTATCTTTGGTGAACATACAAAACTAGCCTACTGTAAACGTGGAGATAACAAATGGTCATTTCTTACCGAAAACATCCCTGCATGGGAAGATCTCTTGTTTCATGAAGGCCAATTGTATGCAGTTCAACATCCTGGACGACTGGTAGTTTTTGACAATATTATGAATGTAGGTTCTAATTCATGTTTGAAGCTAAAGTTTAAAGAAATTGTACCCACACCACCTAGTACGAGATTGTGGAACGCAAAGTTATATTTGTATTGGTCGTCTTCTACTACTGGGCTGATGTTGGTTCGAAGGGGCATACAATATGATGACATCAATGAGTACGACGAATATGGCGATCAGATAATCACACTTAAGACTGTTGGTTTTGAGATTCTCAAACTTGACCCAAGTGCTCAAACATGGAGTGAGGTTAAAAGTTTAGGAAATGATGTGTTGTTCTTGGGAATAAATTCTACTATATGCTTTTCAGTTCTCAATTTTCCGAGCTATAAAAGAAATTGTATATATTTTGCTGACACCCCAATAAACTTCCAAATCAAGGGAAGTGGAAGTGATTTGGATGTAGGTGCATTTAGCTTAGATGAAGAAAAGTTTGAGCACTTTCGAGCTTATGTAGGGGACTCAAAATCTGTTTGGCCATCTCCAATTTGGATTGTACCCAATCCTCTTTAATTGATCAACTGTTTTAGTTTATTTAGACTACATGTTTTGAGATTTATCTTTATATTTCTACAATGGATCCAACATACTTTAGTTTTTTTTTCTTTTCTTTTTGAGTTAAAGATTTTGAGCTTTGATTTCAATTTTAATTGGTTGCTTAATTATGATCATGTCCTCTTTATTAGTTTTTTGTTAGGAGTATTATGCTATGGCCTCTTTTTTATGCATTGATTATCTGCGTGCAATCTGATTCCAATACTACGTGCATGCTCTTATTAAAGGCACAGACGTAACAAAATGACTCCCGCATAATTGACCCAATTCATAACAGCAGTGCCATAATAAGTTGAAATTTCATGATTTCTGATCTAGCCCCAATATTGCATACTCATTCTAAAAAAAATAAAAATTGGAAACGATTAGTAATTAGTCTTACTTTTATAAAATTGATTGAAAACTTGAGTTTATGAATCTAACTTGTAGTAGGATTTTAAAACCTTTGCATGTTAGAATCTAGACTCCTAATAGTGGTATGCAGACATTGTAGGTCGGTGCAATGACAAAGCATTATTCTCAATTGGATTAGTTCTTAGTAATTATATAAATATCTATAAACTTAGAAAAAAATTCATATTTGAATTCCTTCCTTTACACCATCCGATGTGAACCTTTATAATTGTAACGGACTAGCCCAACACGTGGTGCGTGCTTTGCCTACCATGACAAGCACACAAAGGTCCAACAAAAAACACAATGGATCACCCAAAGAGCTTTGTTGTTGGCATTGGTGTACCAAAAGTTGCCTAGAGAACACTGAAAGCATACACCCCCCCACCACATGTTGCTGGCCGACGTCGTCGTACCCAGAGAATTATTTTCCCGTGGTTTTGGACGGTGGAACCACCCAATTTAGTTTCCTAAATTCATTCCAATACATCTTGGATGTGTCCAAAGCATGACCTACCATTATTTGCCTATTTTCAATTTTTCTTGAATTTTCGCTATTTTTAAATCAAGAAAATTAAATAAAAAAATCCCGATGTTCAAATTTCTTTTTGATTGTTCCTACTTGAAGATATGATTTATCCAAGCATGCCTGCAAAAAATATCATCCAAATTCAAAGTACTTCATTAAAAAAAGCCTTTATGTTTATTCGAAAAAGTGATGTTTCTTCAGGATTTGGCTCTAAATACTTTTTAGGGGGGCATGCAAGTCCCCAACATGGGCAGCTAGGAGGCCCGCAAGTCCGTGACAACAATTCCAAACTCCACGTCCGTTCCCACTACTGTATATACTCCGCGTATAAGTTGGTTTATCATTCGTTTTCTTTACCAAGCCGCAGCCTAAGTTAGTGAATAGTGTCAGCAATTATTATCTCTTGGAATAATTTTTATTCCTTCAAAACTCAAATATTAACCGATAAGATTTTGAATTATTTTAAACTGATAAGATGGGTGTGTGGGACACAGTGTTTAAATAAAATTCTTATATTCTCCCACTTGACCCATACGCCCATAATAATACTTTTCGTTGATAGGCTTATCACAAGAAATTAACCATACTGCGCAAATTTATTTCCTAAGCTTTTCATAGATCAAAACACATTTCATGAGTTCCATAATATCAATGTCAAACTAGCTACCAATGCGAGCCATGACGGTCCTTTATTATATAATCAACAAATTTCTTTCCATATACCATAACACCAGTAACTAAATTTAACACACGATATTTGATTGAGATAATTAAAACTAATACAGTAATACATTTGAGTTTCGATTCATGTCTATTATACACATTATCTTGTCATCATTCATTCACACTATTCAATGTACGTATAAAATGGAAAGACAAGAAAACAGAAATAAAATAACCATAATTGATATCATTAAGTGTCCAAATAGAATTAAAATATTTATGAGCTCAATAACATTTACATCATAAGACCCATACTGTTAACATGTTCTTTAAACTGCTTTACTGCCAGACCCTTTGTTAATGGGTATGCTATCATAAACGAAGTACTAATATGTTCTTTGGACATTGTTTGTTTTTGTACTTCCTCCTTGATGCTTAGATATTTGAGCTCCATGTGCTTAGCACCTTTAGAATACCTATCATTTTTGGAGAAAAAAACTGCAGATGAATTATCACAGTAAAGTATCTTAGCCGTAAACCATGCACTGTGGCCTCAAAGTACGCCACAAACTCAAAGCAACTTATAAAATTAGAGTCTGAGTATCCAGTTACCTCCAAACTATTAGTTCTTTTGAAGTAAGCTGATAATCTTTAGTTCTTTGTAGATATTGTAATACTCTCTTTACTACTTTCCAACAATGAACAACTTTTTATGCTAAATTTCTCAAGAACTCTTTTTATGTAACTTTTCAGAGACAGTTCCAACAATCATTGTTTTTCGATCTTGAAATTCTTTAATTTCGATCACAAAGGATGCCTCATTCATACCTTTCATTTCAAGGTTCTTAGAGTGAAAACTCTTAGCCAACAAGATATCATCAACATACAGGATCAAAATTATGAACTTACTTCCACTAACCTTTAGGTGTATACACAGATCAACGATATTCACTTTAAAACCAAAGGCAGTAATGATATCATTGAATTTTAGGTGCTATTTTCGGGAAGTTTGCTTAAGTCCGTATATCGATTTCTTAAGCCTACATACTAGGTGATCTTTTCTCCTTTTTGAGAAGCCTTCTGGCTACTCCATGTAGACCATTTCATCCAAACTTTCATTTAAAAAGGCTGTTTTCAAATCCATCTGATGTAACTCTAAATCATAATGAGTTACTAATGCCATAATGATTCTAAATAAGCCATTTTTAAATACCGGAGAAAAAGTCTCTTTGTAATTAATGTTTTCTTTCTGACTTTGAACTTAGTTCATTAATGGAATTGTCATTCTGGGATGGGTGATCATTTACTTGTTCCACAGTATCATCATGATGATCATTTGGGGGAACTATTATCTTTTTTGAGAATGTAGGTATAGAGACATCTATCCGTATTTTCTTAAAGATCACATCTCTGGATTCAATTCTTCCACTAATCTTACCAAATTTAATGAATTTGACATTTTCTATTTCCACCATTCTCGGATTGTGATTAAAACAGTAAAATCAGTACCATTTGGATCTCTCTGGGTAACTAATAAAATACTCGCTTATTGTTCTGGGATCTAATTTCTTTTCATGTGGGTTATAATGTCTAGCTTCGGCTGGGCAACTCCAAACATGCATATGTCTCAAATTTAATTTCCTACCAGTCCATAATTCAAAAGGAGTTTTTGGAATTGTCTTACTGGGAACTCGATTTAAGATATACATTTTTGTCTTAATAGCTTCACCCCACAATGATTTGGGTAAGGTAGAATTACTTATCATATTTCTGACCATATTCAATAAGGTCCAATTATGCCTTTTAGCAACTCCGTTTTTCTGTGGCATTCCAGGCATCGTGTACTGTGCAACAATGCCACGCTGTTCAAGAAGTTTGGCAAATGGATTCAGATTACGGCCCGATTCATCATACTTTCCATAATATTCTCCACCTCTATCCGACTTGATGATTTTCACATTTCTATCTAACTGTCTTTCCACCTTCATGAGAAATACCTCAAGTACCGATACAGGTTGATATTTCTCATGTAATAGATAGATATATCCAAAATGTGAAAAATCATTTATAAAGGTAATAAAATAATTTTCTCCACCAAAAAATTCTATGGAAAATGGTCCACATATATCTGTGTGAATTAATTCAAAAAACTCTTTATTTCTTGTGGCGTCTTTCTTAGTATGTTTGTTCGCTTTCCTTTTATGCAATCCACACACACTTCAAGATTACTAAAATCAATGTGTGGAAGAATTCCTTCTTTTACTAATCTCTGTAACCTTTTTTTGGAAATATGCCCCAACCTTTTATGCCATAAGTCATATGAGTTTTCATTCATAATGTTTCTTTTAGTTCCAATACATCTTTCATGGTGTTGGGTATAAGTATTTTTAATGAATGTATTATCAATGCAAAGTTGATAAAGACCATCAGAAAGAAATCTAGAACCAATAGATAAACTGTTTTTAAATAAATTGAAATTACTATTATGGAACGAAAATAAATAACTATCAGTATCTAGTCTGGAAAGGGAAATTAAGTTACGCTTCACAAAAGATATAAATACTGTGTTATAAAGGTCTAAACAATAATCGGTACTCAAAATTAAACGAAATGTTCTTATGGCTAAAACTTCAGCCTTATTCTCATTTCCCATAAAAAAGAATCGCTCATTAGGGCTTGGTGTTTGGCTTGTAAGGTATCATCTTCTTTTCAAATCAAATCTTACGTTTTGGACACTTAGTTTTCATGGGTCCATGTTCCCTGCAAAAGTAGCCTTTGCTACTGTCGTTCTAAACCTGATTGACTTTCACATGTTGCTTTCCTTTCGATAATCAGTTCCCTTCTTTTTACAGTGATGGTGCTTTTTCTTTCCAGCTTCTTTATTCACGAAATTGACAGAGTGATGTCCTTATTGTTTCAGTCTTACTTCTTCCTGAACTACCATACTTGCCAACTCATTCACATTCAATTTATCTTTAATATCATTGTAATGTATCTAGAATGGACCATACTAAGGCGACAATGAGTTCAAAATAAACTGAACAACGAAAGTCTCATCTACTTTCATTCTTAGGGTTTGCAATCTAGTAGCAATATTGGTCATTTCAAGGACATGCTCTTGCATTCCTTTAGTACCATCATATTTCATGGTTGTGAGTCTAGCCATGAGTGTTCTTGCTAAAGATTTATCTACGGATTTAAACCTCTCCTCAGTATTTTTCGAAAAGGTTTTGGCTTCCTCAGTACTAGGGAGTGAATTTTTGATATTTTCAGCTCTGATCATTTTCATAAACATTAAATTCAGCCTATTTGATCTCTCCCACTGTTTAAAGGATTCTTTCTGATCTTTGATACTAATTTCAGTGATGGGTGGTGATTTTGGACTCAAAAGGAATGAGTCCAAATCAAGGACTCGTAAAGTGAATCTAACTCTCTTGACCCATTCAGAGAAATTGGAGTCATCAAACTAGGAACAAAAGAAGCCTGTAAGTGTAGTGATGTGGGTATGCTTACTGCAAAAATTTTTACAACAATATTGTGCTTTGAGTTAGACACTTATAAACAATAATCAGAATTTAAACAATTATAGATGAACTAGTAGTGTCATTAAAATCCTCCTTTGAGAGTAGATCTTGACACACAAAGTGTTTATTCTAGTGTTAAATTATGTGGATGAACTATCTGTATCAACAGAATTCTCTTTTGGGAGTAAACTTTAACATACAAAGTGTTCTCCAAACTTTACTTTAGATAGATAAACTAGTAATGTCATTTAAACCCTCATTTGGAAGTAAATCTTGACACACAAGATTTTTCCTCCATCATATTCACCTTACTATGGGTTTAATGATTTGTTATCAAAATTAAAAAAAATCTTGTACCTTTGGGCAACCAATCTTTTATTGATTTTGATGTAAATCATTTGTCCCATATTGGATATACATGACATGACAATAAGAGTCAAAAAAGACAGTTCACAATAATAATATACATACAAATGTAGATAACAATAATATGCATGAAATATAAACTTTGATAAATTTTACTGCAGGAATGAATAATACTTACCAAGTAAGTTTTCAGGAAAGACTGATATTTCCTAGACATAACTTCAAGTTTCTTAGGAAAGATTAGAGGGTCACAACGGACACACTTAGAATTTTCAATCTCTTAGACAGAACCACTTTATTTTGTACACACCCACACTCCCACAACAAAAGTCAAAAAAAAAATTTCATGTTTAACCAAAATTGATTTTACAAGAAAATCACACTAATAACATGTATTAAATTAAATGAGCATTTCATACATACATGTAGATAATCGTAATAACATGTACATAATTTAAATGCATACATATAACTATAAAATGTGCATATAAGAGAGAATAGTACAACTTTAACACTTTTTTTTGAATTAAAATAATAATAAATTAATATTATTTAATCTAGTCTGGGTCGAGTAAGGAAACTGGGTCAAGACCCGGATCATAAATGATCAGCCTGAGTTGATCCAGGTCGGGCCTTAAGTCCAAACCCAATTGCCTCTTTTTTTGTGTGTTTATGGGATTGGGCCACAATAGTGGCCCAGTCTGTTTGTCTATCTATTAAATCCGATTGGGCCATAGCCCACAACCCGGCCTGCCAGCCCAAGTCATAAAACCCTAGAGTCTTCTTCCTCGGCGCTTTTTTTTTTTTAAATTCTAGAGATCGACGCGTCAGCGGACTTTGGAGCCGGCTGCCGCCGTTATAAAGACGCGGGCGAGTTCTCAACCTCTTTATGCCACCGACGTGTGAGACTTTCACCACCACACATACACCGGTCTGCCTTTTCCTAGCGACTTTCACCTTACAAAAATGCTTCATAGGTTCTTTTACATGCAATGATGGAAAATACAGAGAAAGAAAATAAAATCAAACTAGAAGATGCATCAAGACGTGGTAATGTGAGAGATTTTTCTTCCTCGTATAGACTCATGAATATCAGGCATATATGTAATTTCACAGCTTAATAAAATTACATATATACGGAAGCCCATGCAATAAAAATAATAAATTATTATTATTACATCAAGATTTAACTCTGATACCACATGTTAGATATTTTAACATGATATTAATAAATAAATCTTCGATTTTTTATAATCTACAATAATAATAAACAATAATATGAGAAATGTACATTTCTCCATTTGATTGATAAAGAACTATACTGACTATAAGAGAAGGATTGCCCTAGCAATGTTACCTCTAGGGCTGTAAATGAGCCGAGCCGAGTTGAGCCGAGTTTTGATTTGCTGAGCTCGAGCTCGACTCAAAATATTCGAGCTCGAGCTCGAGCCCGAACTCGAGTTTTTATTTGTTTGAAATCGACTTGATTAACCAAACTTCCGGCTCGAGCTTGTGACCGTCTCGCAAACGAACTTGAGTCGAGCCGAGCTCGAACTGGAATTTTTTTTAAAAAAAAAATTTGATTAAAATTTAACAATAAATAAATAAATAAATAATAAATTTATATTTAATATCTAACTAGTTGATATCTATTCATCATAACAATATGTTATATACTTATATATTTATTAATAAATACACATTATATGATAGCATATACATATTTCACATGTTTCCCAAATACTAATATATGAAATTATTAAATTTTATAGATTAATTATTATACAAATTATAAAATATAACTATGAAATATATTAATCACATAGATATAAATAATAAGATTATATATTACATATTTAATTATAAAAATGTTGTACTTATATTATTAGCAATACCTATATGTTATATATGTGTATATATTTATCAATATATATATATATTTATCAATAATATGAGCTCGAGTTTTATTACATCGAGATCATAAAAATCTGTAAGCTATTATTATTACATCGAGATCATAAAAATCGGTAAGCTATAATTCTGATACCACATGTTAGATATTTTAACATGATATTAATAAATAAATCTTCGATTTCTTATGATATACAATAATAATAAATAATAATATGAGAAACGTATATTTCTCCATTTGACTGATAAAAAACTATACTGACTATGAGAGAAGAATCGCCCTAACAACGTTACCTCTAGGGCTGTAAACGAGCCAAGCCGAACCGAGTTTTGACTTGCCGAGCTCGAGCTCGACTCAAAATACTCAAGCTCGAGCTCGAGCTCGAGTTTTTATTTATTATTTGTTCGAAATCAACTTGATTAACCAAACTTTCGGCTCGAGCTCGTGCCCGTCTCGCAAATGAACTTGAGTCGAGCTAAGCTCGAACTTGAATTTAAAAAAAAAATTTTAAAAAAATAAAAAATAAAAATTTAATATTTAATATCTAACTAGTTGATATCTATTCATCATAAAAATATGTTATATACTTATATATTTATTAATAAATACATATAATATGATAGCATATACATATTTCACATGTTTCCCACGTACTAATATATGAAGTTATTAAATTTTATAAATTAATTATTATACAAATTATAAAATATAACTATGAAATATATTAATCACATAGATATAAATAAGAAGATTATATATTACATATTTAATTATAAAAATGCTATACTTATATTATTAGCAATACCTATATATAACATATATATGTGTATATATTTATCAATATATAAATTAATTTTAATCGAATCGAGCTAACGAGTTGATTCAAGCATAAACGAGCGAGCCTTAACAAGTCTTAGCTGAGTCAAGTCGAGTTTTGTCGGGTATGTGTCATTTACTAATCAAGCGGGTATCTACTTTCACGAGCGAGCTTTTTTTTTTTCACGAGTCGAGTTTGATTCGAGTTTAACCGAGCGAGTACCGAGCGGACTAACGAGTAGCCTGGTTCATTTACAGCCCTAGTTGCCTCTCAAGTGTCTCTTGATTGCTAGATGCACTTTGATGTTGTAGGTGAGAACCATTGATCCTCCAGTGATATTTATAGACTTCCGACCATCAAGAAATCTAAAAGTTTGTGTCTGACTATAATTATAGATACAGAATTTTAATCTTATCTCTTATGAATGATTCTTATCCCTTCATAACTCAAATATTAACCAATAAGATTTTGAAGTATTTCAAACTGAGAAAATAGGTGTGTGGAACACAGAGTTTAAATAAAACTCTTACATTAAATCCATATGAAATACTTTAAAATTATTTTCTTCGTAAAAGTCATCAAATTGTCTTTTAAAATGTCATTTTTGATTTTAATATCTAAGCTAATTGATCAAATTTAATGTAAAACTTATTTATTTTAGTGTCACATTAAGCATAAAATATTACAAATGAAATCTTAAATATTTTTTTTCTCAATGAAGTTTAAAGGATAAATTATCTTTACTATTTCATATAAATCATCAATCATAAATGATTTTTCTGATATTTTTACTTTGGATTTTATATTAAAAATTCAATAATGTATAATATAAAATTAGAGTAAATATTAATAGTTTATTGTTTAATTTAATTTTAGTGTGACCACATCTTTGAAAATAGATAATATATGAAAAGTATACAAAATCTAAAGGTTTTAGAGAAAAAAAAATTAAAGAGAAACATTTTTATGTATACTGAAATTTTATAAAATTTTAGAAAGCATATGGGAATAAGAAAATTATAAATCTTTTTGGGAGGCCAATTTTTATATATATGGAATGATGAATAAAATTTAGAGGCTATTTAATTTTTAAAAAGAAATTGGAGGGCTGTTTTTAATTTTGAAAAAACTTTGGGGGCACTCCCTATCTTGTTCCGCCGATGTTAGTGAAGCACCTCTTCCACGTAGCAGCTGCTAGCCACTGCCATGAATGAGCCCTCCACTTAAAACCGATACCACGGCCCAACCCTTTGTCTCCATAGTACAACCCAATTCAACCATGCGTCACCACCCAACGCTGTCGAGATCTCCCCTGCATGATGGAAGACACTCCTTTGCCCACGTGAAACCGTTGCCTCCCACACACATGGCTAAGCCACCACTAGGGTCGGTTCAATAAATTAGGAGGATTTAGGCAAAAATTTTGATTGAGCTATTTTTTAATTAAAATAAAATAAAATAAAATAATTTTAATCTTTTATATTATATTATTATTTAAAAATAATGCCTATTGTTTGCTAAGTCAAATAATTAATTAAGATTTATACTACATTTTTACCTAATAATCGACTTAATCTTTATTAAAAAATCTAATTTAGAGAAGATTTTATCAAATCTATTTTTATAAAACGTGCTATTGAATTTTATGGGTCGTTTAAGAATACAACTATTTTTATATATTATCAGATATTTTCAAATTCAATTTTTTCTTTCACTCAAACCTAATAAAATATCTTAAGTCAAACCATTACATTACTATCTACGAATATTTTGAGGAATACTTATAAAATTAATAATGACACCTATAATATTTATTTGATACTTTTAATCTCTTATTAAGTTTATTAGATTTTTTTAATTAGATTTTTTTTTCTTTTTAAAATTTTTTTTTGGAGGTTTTTTCTTGGGGGGCGTTAGAACACTGGCATTAGATTAGCCAAAAGTTTTTTTCAAAAAGTACAAGTTTTGCACACAACCAAAAATTTTTTCATTATATTTGATAAATTGTGGCAAAAAAAAGTACATAAAAGGAATAAAAGTATCTTTCTTCTTCAAAAATAAATTGTATCTTTAAAAGTTTTTTCAAATTAAACTTGTACTTTTTGAAGAAAATTTTTGGCTAATACAGTGCCAGTGCTCTTGAGCGGTTGTCTGATTTGCCTAAGGGTGGAGCCGAAAGTGGCCACCACAAGCCGCCAGCCCACATCCTTGGACCCATAATCCTCCACCGCGCTGCCCTTGCACCGCTAGCACCTTGAAGCCAAGCCAACCACCGCCACATCAAACACAATTCGGCAGACTCTGTTTGCTCTTCAAAAGCAGAGCAGACTCTGTTTGCTCTTCAAAACCAGAGCACTTGTTTCCTCCACCAGGAACCACAAAGCTACCGTTGCTCGGCCTTGAAACCCACGATGGAACAGGCTAACTCAGAAAGCTAAAAAAATGCCGGTTGTGCCGCCCAAGTTCCGTTGTTTGTAAGCCCTTACCGAACATTTCTCACATTCTCTTTGTCCTTTTATCTCACAGTGTTTTCTCTCTCATCACTTGCTCTTCTTTCTCCTTTCCACAGTTCCCAACCGCCGCACTGTTATGACCCGATTAAGTGGGCTGGGTTGATAATTAATAAAAGTAGTCGTCTAGTGGCCCATGGGCCTAATAGAGTTAGTTAGAAAGTGGCCATGACCCTAGTTGGCTCTACTGATTTAGTTGGTTATAGAGGGAAGATGGGGTTTGTTGGCATAAAGAATCTGGAATCTTATTGTAAACCTGAATCTGATTTGGAAGGAGAGACTCCTCGAAATGTTCTCAGCGTGACTCACGCTAGCTCTATCTACAATCTCATTTACATCCTGCATCTCCTTATCATCACCATTTTCATTCATCTGTTCTTTCCTATCATCATTATCTACTATCTTGGTAAGTCCTACGCTACCCACAATGGAGCTGGGTTGTCTCAGATATGATAAATGTAGTTGTTCCCATAGACTTTACATTACGTATAGTAGCTCTTTAAAAGTAAACTACATTTATACATTTTAGTCACAGATAAAGAGAAATGTGTTTTAAACGGGTCATTTTATTTTTTATAATGTTGTGCTTCACTTTGATTACAGCAAGTATTTTATGTGAGTTTTGTCTCACTTTATGTTAGCTCAAAATTTATTTAACAAGGCTACAAAAATTCCTCCAGCACACATTATTCTCATTTAAGACGAATATTTGACAATAAATATATAGAACGAAGACAATTCCTCCACTTTTTTTATTGCAAGCATATGATATCATGACAAAAAAATAATATCTTACTTTAATAAGTGCCAATAACCAAGTAGTTGAACAAGACTTGTTCTAATCGATCATCATGAAAGGTTAAAAAACTAAAAAGACAGACGTGCTGGCTCGAGCTTTCATTCCACTTCAGCCTACAAATAAAAACCTCGATTTCGTTTAGCTTTGGCTCCACCCTTCCTCCGCTCCCTTTCTTTCTTCCTCCCCTCTCTCACTTCTCTTGGCCACCACCTCTGTATAATGTTTTGGATAGTGGTTTTTGGGTTTTCGAGTTTTAGCTGGTGCTTTTGTAGGTTTGACGTTATCCGAAGCTCATAGCCCACCATGCGCCTCATCGTTGGATTCACCAAGCTCTGATTTGATGGTTGATTGGAGCTTTTGTAAAACGGAGTGGCGCGTGTGATTTACATGAGGGTTCAAAAGCGTGTAAGTTCCACACGCTTCGCGATCTGGAGATGTTTCCACTGTCCTTTGCGACTGTTGTGGAACCAGGAACTTCGCCGTGGTCAGACTAGTTGGGCGGCTCACTCCTAGTGTGATGCGTGTTCATTACGCGCCACCACAGTCGGTTTAGTGTTTTTTTTTGTTTTTGTATTTTGTTTAATTTTTTATCTTTCTATTTGTCTTAGGTTTTTTTTTTTTAAGTTGAAAGAAATAGTCTCATGAATTCTGTCTATAGAGTATTAGTACTTTTTATCTTTGCCTTGATAGAGAGTGGTCTCTTAAACGAGTTATTTATAGAGATTTGTAGAAGTTTTAATCATACTAGTCACAAATGTTTTTGTATACTAATAGTGCCCCAATTGATATTAATTGATGTATAATCTGAGTTATCTTGATTGTATGTCACATTTGTAACTTCACTTTCTTATTTCTTAATAGATGGATAAAGTCTATTTCTCTCAAAAACAAAAAGCAAGATTTGTTCCAATTTTACTCCTAATTAAAATGACACCTATTACTTTTGTAACAGCTGCCGCTTTCTTATTTCACCGCTTCCAACGACCGCTTTTATTTGTAATCTAAATTGTTATCATAAATGTGTTTGTATCAGCTAATCATCAAATCCGTGAAATGATAAGGTAGATATCAATCATGACAATTTTTGTTTTTATTTTTTTGAAATTTGAATGCAACAAAAAATTCATGTCTTTATATTTCACTTGTCGTTATAAGTAGCTTAGCTTGTAAAAAAAAGCGTATTTTTATCCATCATTTAATTGAACAAAAGAGACTTATATTAGATATAAAATTCAAATGCAAAGATGGCCATCTTAGGCTCCTACTGCTCATAGGCTATATACATCTGATGTACGGGCGGCTGTTTGATAATATTAATGTTTATTTCTTACATTTTACTTTGTGTGCCTTGTATGTCTACATATTTGATAATATAAAGAAAAAAAAGAGCTAGCTCTCCATAATAAAATAATAATTGCTCTCCTAGCTTGCTTCCCGAATGAAAAAGTCTAGCTCTCATCATCTGCTAATTTGGAGCTACTGCCCTTCTCCTTTAGCAACAAAGAAAATCATTAATTAAAATTTATTGCTCTTAAAAATAAAGAAACAATTTCTCAATGTTTCAATAAATTAAAAAAAAAATAAAAATGCATAGAGTTTTTAGTACTTTTACCTTCGACTGAGCCGGAATATCATGATCTTCTGTCTGGTGGATAGTCAGCTTACATTCACTCTGGAAAACATTTCCACAAACTCTGCATGGTAGAGTGAATTTTCGATGAACAATTTTAGAGTGAGAAGTAAGTGCTTTAAGTGTATCAAAAGGACTTAAACGTTCACAATGAACACACTTGTACCCTCGCTCCATACACTTTTCTAAAGGAGACAAAAAGTTTTTGAGATTTTTATAAAAGAAGTATGCTATAAGATCGACTCGAACCTGTGTAAGAAGTGGGATATCTAGACTATGGATCAACCATGCCACCCCCAGTCTAATTATACAAGAATATGCACACTAAGTGCATGCTTATGATTCATGCACTATGTCCTCCATGCTATTGATTCATGCACTACGTCCATGCTTATTGATTGGGTCAATATGTATGACTAAGTGCATGCTTTAGATCTTGTGTATTTTTTTTTTTCCAGTTTTTACATCTTTTTTAAAATATTTATAGCCAATTCAAATTTTTACAAGAGAAAGATATAAATGATGTTTAAAAAAGACATGAAGAACAAAATACAAGCAATTGGCATATTTTAATATTTCTCCTACAAGGCTACTTTGTTGTTGTGATGCCTCCTCCTCCTGGTTATGACTAATCCCTCTGAAAAGAACGTTAAGTGAAAGATTTTCCTTTAAAGCCAATGTGAAAACGTACCGTTTGGATTATTGGCAAAGTTGAAACGCACAGCAGCAAGCTCTATACGGCGTGCCGTTGGACAATTAAAAGTAAACGACACAGTTTCATGTTTAGCAGTAAGGAATAAACATGTAAGAAACGAATCGTTTGGTTTATAAAAACGGTGAGTTTCGTAGTCATATTGATGCTATCTGATGGTCCTTACACTTTAGAAAAATTACTTAATAAAAGAAGGGCTCACAATTTGGCTGAATAAGGTGGCTAAAGGCAATGTTTCAAGAAATAAATTCAAGGCTTAAAATAAACAACATTGTCGTGATGTAGCATCTCAACGAATACACGAATATTTGGGATTGAAGTCTAGAACTAATAAAAAAATAATTGATTTGCATTACCGTAAGAAGGAATAATGAGACTATAACGTAAGAAGGAATAATTTAAACACTTCTCTTCTTTTTAAAATAAATTAAAGAAAAAAAAATAAAAATGCAAAATAGATAATATTATTGTTATATCAAAATGCAAAACATAAATTTACCAAAAAAAAAAAAAACAATACATCACGACTATTTAAATTAATTAGATTTATAGGATGAGACGCGTGAATCCTTATGAATACCAAAAGGAGAAATAAAGGAGGATTAAAGAACACAAACGCATGAATCAAACCTGAAACTAACAAAAATAAAAACAAGGTTCAAATAGAAAATAAGAGTTTTATTTTTTTTAATCCCATTTGCATAGATCCCATGAAAATCGCATAATATGCTATCTAATGTTACAGTATTCAATTTGGCAATCCCCGAGTATAATATAGGATGAATGATCCTTCATAATTTGAAGCTTCTTCTTGTTATTGTCGAGTGTTGAAGACTCTTCGAGAATCTGGAATTGAGTGAGTGACTAAGTAGCCAAGCAAGATTTTTAAAAAAAAAAATACCGGTTACAGATAACCGTTTTAAAATCTGGATTCGGGCATCATAAGATTTATGTCCGCCCGGATTTAATCCGGCCAGTTATCCACCTGGATAACCAGGTGGATAACCTAATTTTCTGGGTTTCAATCCGGATCCCGAAAAAATCGGATCCAGATGAACACCCCTTGATTATATGTATAACAAAATAATAAAAGGAAAAATAAAAAAAGAATAGAAGGAATCTCTTAACAAGCAAATGACACAATAGATAAAGTAAGGTTCCATTTTGTACAAAATATAATAAATAATTCACAATTTTCAAATCTCAAAATAATAATAATATCAAAAATAATATTTTAATCAATTTCTAAAAGTACTTTATCTCACTCCAAACTAAAATGAACGTTGTCCTTAATGTGAAAGTGATATGTTCAAATAAATGTAATGAATGCAAAAAACAAAATACATTAAGTGCAAACAATAAAGTGAGGCAATTAGAAAGAATAGCATTGCTTGATTAAGTTTGAAATCTACTACTTGCAAAATATTAGCTAAAACAAACAAATAAACAAAAGAACCTAGCAACTAAAACAAGAATCAAATGAAAAGAACCTAGAAAGAGAGACGCTTCAAGCCGGATGGGTGAGCAGCTCAGTTTAACACCCTCCAATGGGGTAAAGCATGTAAGCTTTCTTTTTTTTTTTTGATAAGTGCATGTAAGCTTTCTAATATACTTTAAAAATAAATACACCTAATCAAACTCAATTGAGGAACAAGCCCCCCGCCCCCCCTCCCTCTCTCTCTCTCTCTCTCTCTCTCTCTCTCCAAGCTTTGTGTCCCTCCGACTCTATTCCCTACTATTTACTACTTAGCCTTCCATGATCATTATGGCCTCCTTATCTCTTTCACTTCTTCCTCTCTCTAAATATATTACTAATTATCATGTAAAGTGGAACCCGCAAAACTGTCTGCAGGCCTCGACTTAATTAAGTGGGTCTCAAAATGCAAAGCTTACTCCTTCACATTTGAGCATTTAATTTGTTCCTTCTCTCATGCTCTAATCTGGATGGCAACAACGAAAATAGGGACATAATTGGTCCAGTCCAATCGGTCTTGGAGGATAGTTTTGGACTAAACTGATTCTTTCAGTCCATTAAAACACCTGACGGGACCAATTTGGTTTGGTCGGTCGGTTTATCAAGGTATTTCAATTCGGATTTTTTTTCCCTAAATTTTATACAAAAGAGTAGTATAAAATGAGAAAGAAAAAATAAATAAGTGAATGATTTAATTTAAATGGTCTAACTAAGTATATACTTCACTAATTAAGTATTTAATTAAGTGCAATAAATTAATAATGTTAATAGAATGTGCATTATTAATAATTAATAGTTAATACCATATTTTAAAATTATTAACCTTTAATATAATCTAAGCATAAACAATTAGGTTAGAAAAATTTTTTTCTTTTTTTTTTTTACTAATTAGGTTAAAAGAAAATTACATAACTGAGTGTAAGTAATTAGAAGAAAAGTACATAATTACCTCCTTTCAAATGCGTCGAATCTGTGTTGCATGCAGTCAGTCCCGATCAGCAACATGCAGTCAGTCCAGATCAAACAATGGGCATGCAGTCAGTCTAAATCAAATAATATATTAATGTTGAATGTCGCTGATCCTTACCAATCATTATGGAAAAAGATAGTGGAAGTCCCCTTCAATTGGTCCAGATCAGCAACTTGTAGTCAATCTAGATCAAATAATGGATCTATGATGCATGTTGCCAATCCTAACCAAAGATCGTGGGAAAAAGATAGTGAAAGTCTCATTCAGTCAGTCCATATCAGCAACATGCAGTCAGTCTAGATCAAATAATGGATCTATGTTGCATGTCGCTAATCTTTAAAGATGGTGAAAGTCTTCTTCAGTCTGTCCAGAGCAATAACATGCATCATAGATCCATTCCCTACGACTTCAAATCGTAGTATTATAGTTCGTTGATCGAATTGTATTAAAGCTGCTTCAGATGACTTCGTCTTGAGGAAAATGGGTAGGGGTCAAGTCATTGACCCTAGATCCCTCCTTTTTCCTATTTTATACTAGTTGGTTTGGGATGAATGCCAATGCCTCCTACCTGATTGTCTCTTGTATCATATAACTGTTTTAAATATTTATAATAAGGTTGTGCATTTGAGTAAGGATCCAGATATTCTTGAATCTGAATTTGTACTGGAATTTTTAAAGCTTGGCAGATACCTGCCCAGGCAAAACCCGTTACAACCCAGGTGGGTTTCCTATTCCATACCATAACTGGTATCCAGTTTTAGCTCCACTTTTTTTAACTAAAAGAACAATGCCGTTATGAAATCAATATTATGTTTAAAAAAATAAATCACCTGGTTAAGGATAACCGATTAAAAATTTGGATCAATAGATCCAGGCGGGTAACCAGTAACCACCCAGATTTCCGAGTTCTGAACCAATTCAGATGCACTTCCCTAACTTATAATATACTTGCTTAGAAAGAGAAAACTCATATTATGGATAACCATGTATGTTTAGAACTCGTTTGACTCTTGATCTATCTCTTCCTAAAATGTGAACTGTGTGAGTTGTATAACTCCCTTATGCTAAAACCACATCTCTTGCTAACTTTATGCATGATCTGTACACCTCCCTCGTCCTAAAATAACCCCTCATTATAACCTAATGATTTGCATATCTCGATCCCTTATGAACCTGCCCTTCTTTATAGTAGCAGTTCATCCTTGAGCAGATCCTATATTTTAGTCCTCAAAATTGAATGGAAGACTAAGGAAGAAATGAAAGAAGTTTACTGCATAAAAAAAAGGAAAAACTATCCAAAGCTCATGCCGCTTTCAGTCCTGCAAGAGATAGAATATAGAAAAAATTTCAGTTTCCTAATTCTCACAAAGAAAAGAAAACACAGAAGAAGAAAATACTTAAATGGACCATGTACATATAAATTATACTTGTATATGCCCTGACTGCACAAAACCTTAATGAAATTGCCGACCACAGGATTACCACCACTATAAACATTAGATGCTTTCTAACAATATGAACAATGGAAGAGTAAAAAGCTTACAGACTCAGTAATTACCATTCACTTGGGAAATTATGGCAAAAACAGCAGCAAAAGAGGATTAGAAAAATTATTAGAAAAAAAAAAAAAGAAACCAAACTTCAGCAGAGCAGAGAATCTTTGAACATCAACGATAATGACTTCACTTATTTTCTTCCAAAATACTGTATTGAAGCATTTGTACCACTCAGGTTTTACTAAGCATACGTGTTAGAATCCATAACCCTATATATACAATACCTTTGAAGAGTAACGAGAAAGAAATGCTATTCCACAAAGCATGAAATATATAGTTTGATGGAGATCGATATACTTGCCATATTCTGGACACATGCAAGTACTTTCCAGAAGAGTTGTGTCAATGATTAATGATTTGCTTGGCATTTTTTTTTTTCTTTTTAATATGATGTTTAAGTTTCACCCTAGAAATCTAATCAGAACCACATATATATAGCCTAAATAGGACATTTCCCATTTTCCCTCACAAATTTGTTCTGATCATGACTTCTAATTATTTCGGATGAGCTGTAGACGCAGAAAATTTGTCCTGGGTAGGGGGTAGGGGGGTCTTTTTATTTTTTATTTTTAATACTGGACAGGATCTTCTATATGGGGTGTAATCCTCTTGATGAGGTTTCACACTTTCACGTCGTCTATTTGTCAAACAGAGAATCTGACAATCTTTAGGAAAATAGCCAAATGGGTATTTGTCAAACACATAATTGCAAGTGAAGCTTAGCAGCATTTTTCTTGAAAGACAAAACATAAACCATCAACGTTTTAAAAATGGATGCTAGTTCTCATCTACTCTTACTATAACTAATTCATTGTCTAATAACAAGGGACCGAATCCCAGATAAGAACATTCAAGAGAGAGACAGAGACATAGAGAAGATTAAACGAACAAAAATGAGAAGGAATTATTACCCATTTTCGGCCTCGGCCTGTTAGGTGGCTCGAGAGTGGAGATCCATGGAAGCTAAAGGTAGGAACTTCAGGGTTCAGCGGGCCGAGGTTTCGAAGGTTTGAGAAGAAATGGGAAGCAGATTCGTGAAGGCTCCGTATATTGGCAAAGTCGAAACGCACAGCAGCAAGCTCTATACGGCGTGTCGTTGGACAATTAAAAGTAACGACACAGTTTCATGTTAAGTAGTAGAGATTAGGGAGTAAGGGTAGTGCTAGCTGAACCGCTGCAGCGGACTGCTAGGCCCCCTTTTTTTTTAATGATTATTATTTTATTATTTTAAAATATTTTTAAAAAATAGAAAAAAAAATTAATACATTAATAATTACTTTATTAATTATTATGTAAAATTTTAAAAAAAATTAAAATTAAAATTTTGAGATATCAAAATAAGGTGTTAAGATGAGGAGGCATACTAGCATTTTCCAAGAAATAAACATGTAAGAAACGAACCGTTTGGTTTATAAAAATAGTGAGTTTCCGTAGTCATATTGATGCAATCTGAGCAAGATAGTTACATATATGGATCTTAGAGATCAAGATGAAAAAAAAAAAAAACAAGCAGACAATGAACATCAACCTAATTTAACTGAGAAAAAAAGCTTAATTACATCACAATACTTGATCATATACAATATGCTAAGAGTACTAGTTTCAACCAAGAAGCATAGAACTAAATGCTAAAAGCAGCACCGACTCGTTAAACCAAAACTACATCAGTACATCACCGACTCGCTACCTAGGTACAAAATGTCCTCCACAGAGAGAGTGAAGGAGAGAGAGGTGATTTCGGGTTAGGGATTTCATGAACGAGAGGAACGGAACGAGGGAGAGATAGAGAGAGGGGAGGTCCGGAGGGGGGTATGCCAAAAGATCTCCTACAAGCATAGATAGCTTCTTCATCAACCCCTTTATGTGGCACATTCTCATTTGTTTATAATAAAAGAGTATTGATAGGGAGCATCTATACTCATCATACTCACTCTCACATAATTAGTAATATTTTATTATTCTTATGAGAATGTGTGTGATGCATATTATTATTCATGTGAGAGTGAGTGTGATGAGTGTGGATGCTTTCAATCATTTTTGCCAATAATATATATATATATATATATAATGTTGATTATAAGTTATTCTTTAAAATAAACAACATTGTTCTGATGTAGATATCTCAAAGAATACATGAATTTTGGGGATTGAAGTCTAGAATAAAAAAAAAAGGGAGACGCTGGGGATCGGTCTGTTCGATCACCATTAAAAACAGCCCTTTAATGAAAACACAATAAAAATTTTAAAAAATACAATAAAAAAAGAAAATTTAGAAAATATAATAAAAAAATACAATAAAAGATAAAATAAAATAAAAACACAATAAAAAATATAATAAAAAAATGAAAATGATTTTAAAGGGTATTCGCCCTCAGTCCAGACGGAACTGGTGCCGGCAGCGGTGGGCGACACAGCCCATACTATCACGACCGCTAATTCGAAACGGGTTTAAGACTAGTGCGTGGGGCATATCGGAGGTCGCCGGGGGTCGTCGTCGCAGAGTTGGAGTCGCCGGAGGCCGGCAGTCACGATGGTATGGGCGATGTCACCCACTGCCGTTAGCGTCCATTTTTCAAGAGAATCGGACAGACCGATCCTTAGATTTTCTCATGATGATTTGCACTTAATCGAAAGAAGAAATAATGAGACTATAACAATATATTTTTTTTAACGTAATTCCAATTGAAAATTTAAAATAAAAGAAAGATAACACTTAGGGAAAAACTGATTGGCTCAAAACTCGCAACGGTCATGAATAGTTTCCACTCCATTATCTTCAAGGTTTTTAGACTACAAACCCATGATATGTATAACAAAACATTGAAGGAAAAATAAAAAAATGATAAATAAAAAAATAAGTGAATGATTTGTTCCATTTGGATTCGGAGATGAGATGAGTTGAGATTATTTTTTAGTATTATTATTATTTTGAAATTTGAAAAAAGTATATTGAAATTTGAAAAATGTATATAAGAATTTGTATTTTGTATAAAAAATTATAAAAATATAATGATGAATGGAAATGAGTGAGATGGGTTGCGAATACAAACGAGACCTTTAATTTAAGCTGTCTAACTAAGTATATACTTAACTAATTAGTTATTTTAACTAAGTGCAATAAATTAATAATGTTAATAGTATGTGCACTATTAATAATTAATAGTTAATACCACATCTTAAAATTCTTAACCTTTAATATAATCTAAGCATTCACAATTAGGTTAGAAGAAAATTGCATAAGCACAACGTGTAACTAGTTTGAACAAAAAGTACATAATTACTTCCTTTCAAATGCGTTGAATTTGCGTTGCTTGCAGTCAGTCCCGATCAGTAACACGCAGTCAGTCCAAATCAAATAATGGATCTATGCCGCAGTCATTGATCCTAACCGTGGGAAAGAAATAGTGGACGTCTCATTCAGCCCATTCAGATCAACGGCATGTAGCCAGTCTAAATCAAATAATATATTTATGTTGAATGTCGCTGATCCTAACCAATCATTATGAGAAAAAAGATAGTGAAAGTCTCCTTCAAGAAGTTCAAGTCAGCGACATGTAGTCAATGACAATCCAGATCAAATAATGGCCGGTCATGATGCATGTCGCTAATCCTAACCAAAGATCGTCGAAAAAAAACTAGTGAAAGTCTCATTTAATCAGTCAAGATTAGCGATATGGAATTAGACCAGATCAAATAATGAATCTATGTTGCACGTCGCTAATCTTAACTAAAGATAGGGAAAGTCTCATCTAGTTAGTCCAGAGTAGTAACATGCAGCACGTATCCATTCACTATGGCTTCTAATCGAAGAATTATAATCCGTTTATCAAATTATATCAAAACCACTTCAGGTGATTTTGTCTGGTAGAAAATGGATAGGGGTCAAGTCATTGACTCTATATTTTATATTTTTGTGCATCTGAGTACGGATCCAGATATTCTCATATTTGAATCTATTTTCAGATTCTTAAAATTGGGCGAATACCTACTCGGATAAAACTTGTTACAACTCGGGCGGGTTTCCTATTTCAGATTGTAACTAGTATCTGGTTTTAGCTCCACTTTTTCTTAATTAAAAAACAATATCGTTTTGAAATCAATATTATGTTTTTAAAAAATACCTGATTATGAATAACCGGTTAAAAAATGGGATCGGATCCAAGCAGCTAACCATCTGGACTTTCCAATTTTGAACCAGTTTAGATGCATGTCCCTAATTTATAATATACTTGCTTAGAAAGAAAAATAACTCATATTACGAATAACCATAAATGTTTAGAACTCGTTTGATTGTTGATCTCTCTCTTCCTAAAATGTTAACCGTGTGAGTTACATAACTCCCTCATGCTGAAACATCTCTTGCTAACTTTATGCATGACCTGTACGCCTCCCAAGTCCTAAAATAACTCTTCTCATGCGAACTTATGATTTGCATATCTCGATCCCTCATGCACCTGCCCTCCAATTTATACTAGCAGTTCATCCTTGAGCGTGATCCTATATTGGTCTATATATATGCTATATATCCTTTATTAATGTGTCAATTGATAGGGCAAAGGTCTCAATCATTATAGGCTACAAGGTGGCTTTGCCTATCTCACAAAGAGTAATAAGGCCAGGAGGAATGAAGATGGTACCCATCAATAGAAATACATAAATGACATGTATAAGAGATTCTAAGTACCACAAACACAAATTAGGATGAATAATAGATTATGAAAGTCAGAAGAAAATAGTAGTATTTGAGAAGTTAGCTGAGCTGGTTTTAATATTGGTTTACAAGCTGGGAGCTTCTACTGTGTAAAAAAGTTGCAAAAGCACCATATTGGGACTTATTAAAAATTAACCTAGATTGAATTAAGAGTGAATATGTTTACTAAAAAATAATTGATATTTTTCAAATAATAATAATAATAATAATAATAACTGACAATGTGCTTAATCGGTATTTTTTAAGAACCTCACCTCTAAAATCCAAAAGCAATTAATAATGCAAATTGGAAAAATAACCTCAACTAATTACAGATTTTCCCCCCTATAATTCACTTTCCTAAAACACCGGCCCTCACCCCTCCCCTGATCACCTGCCCAAAACAAGAGTTGCACGCACAAAGACTCATAATCAAAAGCTCGACCTCATCACAAATGGTCAACTGAATACGTCCAGTCGGCACCCCATTAGAACAAACAAGAAATTTCACATCCAAGTAATTCGCAAAAAAAAAAAAAAATGATAAAATAAAAAAAGACATTCGGATGACAGAAGGGTAAAAATAGAAACTAAAATTTGGAGAAATTTTGCTCTAGAGGGAGAGAGTCGACAATGAAAGAAACGATTTGGGTGTTCTGAATTTCTCCAAATCCAGAGAGACAAAAAAGGAAACGAACAAAATAAAGGGTTAAAAAATGTAAACATGCAAACAGAACCAAAGCCAAAGTGAGGGATAAAAAGGAAAAACGAGTCACTTGAACTGCCTTGCAAGTATTATTCCTTAGGATGCCCAGAAAAATTTCCTTACTACAGCAAGCTGAAACATGAGGCAATGTGTAACTTCAGACCATATAATTGCCCGTAAGCCGGATCAGAGTGCTCTGTTGTTGGGGATATCCCTTTCCTCGTTGCTCATTTAAGGGATGATCACAAGGTTGGACATGCACTCAGGATGCACATTCAACCATCGTTACGTGAAGTCCAATCCCTTTCTTCGTTGCTCATTTGGGGATATCCCTCACGGGGTGGCGTAGTGGTTCTGAGGCTAGCCGTATAAACTCTAAGCTATATATTCGATACTATGTATTCATTCACTTTTGGGGCCGTCAGACTAGAAGAATTTTCTTTTAAAGTACATGTGGTGCACTTGCGAGAAACTATTTGTTGAGAGTCTGTGCATTTCCTAGATTAGTCAGAACTATCTTCTAAGCATCCGGCGCCAGTAACAAAAGAATTTTTTCATCCTTTCATCCCAGCTCACACCAGCTGATATTATGTATTTTAAGGGGATTTTCATTTGAGTGTTAACATGATAAGAATCCACTTAAACTGTGCCACATCCATTTGGGATGAAGAGCGTCATTGCTATCTTACCCTCTACTATCACCATTTGATTAATAATTACTCGCATGGTATTCTATACATATTATAATCTTGACACGGGACAATAGTTTCTCATGAACTTGCAACATATAGAAAAATTTAGCATGTATGCTAGGGACCATAATATATTTTGTATACTTGTACGCCTTATGACATAAGCATGTGCCTAACATGCGTCATGCCAATACAATAAGGGTACGTATAAATAATGTCAATTACAAAAACAATTGTTGAGATAATAAAGAGAATTGAAAAGAAGCTTAAATTAGGATCTTCTAGCTCCATTAAATAGTTTATCTAGTCTATTAGAGATTTGTATAAATTTCTTTGATAGATTATGGTCAGACATGCATTCTATTATTTCTTTGTTTAGATTCGTTTTTTGTTGTATTTATATAAATCATAGATTATGGCCAGACATGCAAAAACTCTCTATCTCTCTCTCTCCTTCTCTCTCTCTCTCTCTCTCTCTCTCTCTCTATATATATATATATATATTAATTAGACTTTCCTATTGTGTTTTTTTTTCATCCTAGCTAATAAGTTAAGAAATTACTATGTACAAGTGAATTCATAGACTGATTTGCGTACTAATATTGTTGTTTTTATATTCAAACTTTCTAAGCATTTAGGTCAGCCTTAGGTATTTTTCAGAATCCTCACTCAACCTAGCTCCTAATTTTCTTACAATATGATTCTTTATAACCATACTGGGATTTTTATTGAAGAAGATATTGGTTTTCTGCATATTCAGGCTTTAATCTGAGGATTCTTTGTATTGTTTCAACAACTGTGCTACTCTCTTCCACTTCTTTAGAATTTCTTTACAAGGCAATATGCAATCATCTGCAAAGAGAAATTGGTTAATCATTCTTGCCCTTTTGTCATAGATATTTACTTGATTATCATTGGCTTAGGCTTTTGAAAAGTTTATCAAAGCACTAAGTCCTTTTACACATAGTAGAAAAGGTAAGGAGATAAAGGATCTTCTTGCCTTAATCTTCTTGTAGAAACGATCAATTCTCCTAGCTATCCATTAACTAACATTGAATATCACACTGCATTATTAAACTCACCCACTTATGTACAAAACCCATTTTCTTCATAATTCATTTCAAGTAAACCCATTCAACCGATTCTCTGCACATTCCTCATCTTCAATCCAATTTGACTCAAATTTGAATACTATTCGTGTTCTACATTGCCCACTAAAGCCTCTTATAAAAACTAATAGAGGTTTGTGATCTGAACCCACTGCAGGTAGACATTCTATCCTTACTTCTTTATATGACTCTTTCCATTAATTATTAGCCACTACTTTATCCAATCTTTCTTTTGTCAAACTTGTATATGCATGTTTATTGCTCCACGTATACATATCCCTTACATAACTCAAATCAAACAATCCATTTAATCATGATGTCATAACATGAATTTCCAGCAATCCAGGTTCTAAAGGGTTGAATAATGATGTTATAACATAAATTTAAGAGATTAATAACATGTAGAAGTGGTTTAATCAAGTGATTGATTACAATACTAAAAATCGATTCAATTTAGGGTTTAGAGAAACCGTTTAGGATTTCAATTTCATCCAATTATTTAGAATCTCACCAAGTTTGAAACCCTCTTTAATTTGACATAAAATGGATGATTGGATGGAATATAGTTTTGCTTAAGTGACATGATCTCACACCTTGATTTCCTTCACATTTTTATCTTATTGTTTCTCATAGTGTAAAGTATCTAATATTATTCACCAGGTGTGATTAAAATCTGGTCAAGTGCTTTAATAAGAATTCTCTAACCTAATTTGAACATTTCATACTGTGATTTAAAAAAAAAAAATACACTTGGTACAACTATTAAGGTTATTGCTCACTCCAAAGAAAGTGAAAATAAATTTTGCACTATAAGAAATATATATAGGGTGAAAGAAAATAGAGTGGGATAGTAGTGGAATAGTAATTAACGAAAAGAAAATCCTTAGCACAAGAAAAGCTTGCGTCATTTCTTTGATAAACTGTGGAATAGTAGTTATATCAATAGATCCATTATGCTGAAATTTTGACATACCCCTAACATCCTTCTACCATTTATTGAGAACTAGTTGGAAAGGCATGTGGTAATTAGGCCACAATGTATTGTTGGCATCTTGACTAGGCCTTCCAGATAAAAATCCTAGCCCTTGCGTCCCTGGTGAGCACATGCGCTTAGGAAGTTGGGGCTTTGAATGATTGTGTCCACCTTTGTAGGCAATCTTTGCAATTCATGCTTCCGTTGGAATCTTCTGAAGAGACTGGGTTGTGCCAATGGAAGGGGAGAGGAGGGGGTTGCGAGAATGGAAGGGGAGAAGAAAGGTTCTAAAGGGATGGGGTTCAGATTCTGCATGTAGGTGAGTATTTAGAGATTCACCTCTTACGTAGCCAATGTTTATTGGTTGGTGTGAAAATTATATTTCTACCCAACCTCGAGTTTTTCTCCTTTGCAATTTTTTTTTTTTTTTATTGAAATCCAACTCTAAAACGCCTCAAAATAAATAAAATGCATTTTTTAACAAAATCTCATCCGAAAATTGAAAAGAGGTTTATTGTGCCATAAAATCTTAAATATTTCTCCAAGTCTAACGGCATAAACTATATGACACTTCTAATTATCCTAAATAAATAAATCATTGCTTCTAGTACCATAATGAATGATAATACTGACTATATGACAAACTAAAACTTATGTGATTGGTTATTTTTGAAAATTTATGTAGTTTTTACAAGGTTCCTAAAACTTATAGAAATTTCACCATTGAATTTCTAACGGGCTGTTAAACTAACCTCATCAAAAAGTTTTTGTGATTGTGAATTTTCTTCTGTGGCGATTTCATTTATCACAAAACATAGAATTTGTTGTAGTGTAATATGTTGTATGCATTTTTGGAAAATGAGAGAGAAAAAGTTGAATAAAAATATTATAAATTTAAAATATTATTAGAATATTATATTTTTATATTATTTTTGTTTCAAGATTTGAAAAAATTGAATTATTTTTTATGTTTTGTCTAAAATTTTGAAAAAACTATAATGATTATATGAATAAAAGTAATATTTGAAATTGAAATGTATGTGTTTAAGTGGCATTTAGATGTTGAGATAAGATGAATTGAGATCATCTCAACATTCAAATAGGGCCTAAAAGATATTACAACAAACTTAAGGTCTCACAAAACCTTCGTAAACTTAAGCATAGTTTGGATAGCAAGATACTTGTATCTTATCCTATCATCTCGATATTCAAATACCACAAACACAAACTCTATTTAATTTCAAAAATTTTAACTTTTGCATCTAATAATTAATTAATCATTATAATTTTTCATATTTTCAAACAAAACACAAAAAATAATTTAATTTTTTCAAATCTTTAAATAATATTAAGAAAATATATTATAACTTTATAATATTTTTATGCAACTTTTTCTCTTTCTTTTTGTAAAATCCCTTAAGTATCTCAACTCAAACTTTTTTACTAATACTATTATTCTGGATATCTCATTTCATCTCAATATTCAAACCAAGTCTTAAGTACAATATTGCAATCTTGGCAAGCAACCAATTGATCAATATCTGCTAGAACTCTATAAGCATTACTGATTAACTCATGACTAGCAAATTGAAGGAATTGATCATGGGCTTTCCACAAAAAAAAAATAATCAAATAATCAACAGGGTGATGGTCTTCTGTATATGAGGAGAGGAAAAATGGCTGGCTTGAAGCTCATTATCTGACAGTGGATTTTCTCCCACAAGAAACAAATAAGGTTTTCAAGAATTAGTACTAATGCACAAGACCTGTGCAAAATTCATGTACTATGCATAAGGTTTAACTGGTTATGTTTAGAAATAGTTTTAGTTCGTATTGTAGAACTCATGAGATTCTAACACGTTCACTTGACAAAGAAATCTCACATAAATCTAGCACAAGTCACTTGACCAAGAGGTCTTGTATTTGTTAAAAATTTAACCAAATTAGTATTCAACAGTACTAAAACTTTGAAATCAATTATTAGATATTTAAAGATATTTAAAGAATCAATAGTTAAATCATGTGCAACATGTAGTCCGTCGAGATCAACGACATGAATTCAGTCTAGGTCAACGACGTAATCAATCTAGATCAAATATTGGATCTATGTTGCATTTTGTTGATCCTGACCAAGGATAGTGGGGAAAAATAGTGAAAGTCTTCTTCAGACAATCCATATCAGTCTAGATCGAATAATATATCAATGCTACATGTCACTGATCCTAAGCAAGGATCGTGCAGAAAAGATATTGAAAATCTCCTTCAGTCAATCCAGATCAACGGCATGTAGTTTGTCCAGATAAAAAATATGTATCTATGATGCATGTCCCTAATCCTAACCAAAGATTGTGGGAAAAAGAGAGTAAAAGTCTCATTCAGTTAGTCCAAATTAATGAATGCAGTTAGTCCAGATCAAATAATGGATCTATTATGCATGTCGTTGATCCTAACCAAGGATCGTGGGAAAACGATAGTGAAAATCTCATTCAATTAGTCCAATTCATCAACATGCAACACGAATCCACTCAACGACTTCTGATAGAAGCATTAAAGCACATTTATTGGACTATATAAAAACCCCTTCAGGCGACATCACTTTGTGAAAAATGGATAAGGGTCAAGTCATTGGCCCAATTCTCTTTTTATATCTCTTTTTATATTGTACTAGCTAGCTGGTTTTAGATGAACAATCAGGCCTCCCACGTTGTTATCTTTTGTATCATGTAACTGTTTTATATATTTATATTGGCTGTACATCCGGGTACGGATCTAGATATGCCTATATTCAAATTTGTACACAGACTTTTAAAATCAGGGGAATACCCACGTAGGCAACCCATTACCTTCTAGGCGGTTATTGGATTCCAGATTGTAACCTATGTACGATTTTAACTCCATTTTTTTAAACTAAAACAATGTCATTTGGAAATAAATATTATGTTTTAAAAAAACACCCAACTAAGAATAATTGATTAAAAAATCATATTCGTAATCAGATAAGAGTGGATTCACTACAAAGAAAACTATCTATTGCGTCGGTTTATTTTTCGTTACAACAAAAATCACTGCAATAGCTGCCTTATTGCAGCGACTTTGTTCTCGCCGGCCACGTATAACAGCACCCTCCCATTTGGAATAGAAACACGAGAGTGCCTCGTCTATTGCAGCACAATTTTAAACTATTGCGTCGATATTTTTCGTTGCAACAAAAAAAGAACTGTTGTGTTGAGCTTCGTAGCCGGTAAAATAAACAAACACGGCAGCTATGTATACACTGTTCAGCATCAAAATGTGCAAAATGTCCTAAATGAAACCCTCAAAAAACATAGCCTCGACATCCCCTTGAGGGCGAACTCAAATCTAACTCCCGTTGAAGCAAGTCCTAGGGCTCTACAGAAAAATCCCCTTATTCAATCCATCCCTTTGTGATTCTCACAATTTCATCTCACCATCTCCCTGGTTTTGGCTCGGATTCGAGACCCTAGCACCACGAATCTATTGGTTTTGAAAACTGCGGCCAATCCCCCTTCGATTCGACGGTTGCCCGACGCTGGGCAACCACCGAATCGGCTCCTTCTCTGCAACATCGCCGGTGTCTGGTGGGCAACTCATACATGCGTCTGTATATCTCTTGAATATCTTTACACAAAGGCCTGAGTTTTTGTTGCGGGAAAGGTAACTCTGTATTTTGACATTTGGAAAGCTCCCCTTCACCCACATGCATGTCTCGATTTGCCAAGCATTTCCATATCTATGGGTACTTCATTGTAAATTTAAAAGTTCCTAAATATTTGGTTATGGAATCATAGATTTTTAATTTTACTTTGACTTTCGAATTTGTTAACCTTCCTAGTGGAAGCTAGGTTGTCTTCTCCTCCCCAAACAACTGGGTGCCGTGTTATTGGGGATTTGAAGCATTTGGGTTGTTTCCACGATTTTGAGCAAATCGGAGGTGGAGATTGTCGAATGAGACTCTTGGATACCTTCTATCACCACAGGTATGGCTACAATGAATTTTTCTATCTGCTCCCCTTCATTTGTGCTTGATGCAGTAGAAAAAATTAGGTTTTTTGTTTGTAGACTAACTTCTAGGTATTTAGGTCTGAATATCATTATTTTTGTTGCATGATATTCTTTTGTATACTTGCATTTGCTAGATGTGTTAATGTGAGTATTAGATGTTGAATTTTTCAGGGACGTTTTCAAATTGCACACCACAGATTTTCCATTGAAGCATTAAGTCCTTACTTTCTTAATCACCCAATAACAATTCAACTGGAATGTAAATATTTAAGCCTTTTATTTCCCCACAACAGATTGCACGTTGTATAGAGCTGCCTGCAGACTCTGAATGTTGTTATCAATTGTAATAAAAAAAGGTGTAAGACTGAATGTATAACCCCATGAATAATATTTTAAACTAGAAGATCAGGAAAAGAAATGCAGTACATGAACCATGATGAATTCTAGCGAGCTAGCTGATCAACATATTTATCTATCTTTATCATCGCCTAATTAGAATTATAAAGGTGTTGATAGAGTGTATGGTACTTATATTTTTAAAACAAGTGATATTTTTCCATTTTTAATTTGAACCATCATGATCTTACTGCTTGCTGACAAATGAGTGACTGATGAATAAAAAAAATGAAATAGATCATCTTTTTGCTGTTCTTCATTTTGAGTCAATACTATAGTTAGGATGATTCAATATAAACTACTTGCGGCACTTTATTTGATCAATATGGGACTAACATTTTCTTCTTCATAATATAGCCAAATATTTTGGGTCAATTATGCCAGAATATGCAAGAAGCATATAATGATATGCAGACTCCACTAACCTGCCAAATTAAAAAGTGTAGTAGTTAAAAAGTGTGCTTGGAATGAGTTGTTGACTTAGACTTTCTAGATCATAAGATGATGGACTTTTTTAGTACAATTTTCTGCTGTAATAATCATCAAATACATGATAAATTATTATAATTTTATTCTTTCATCAGTTGATAGTCTTTTTTATTCATCTTCTTTGCATTTGGATCAACAGTTCTTTTTTATATTAAATAGGATCCTGTTAATTCACAACACTCATGATAATGTAAAAACAATAATATGATATTTTTTTTATAAAAGTATCAAAATTTTGTGCTATTTGGTTTTATTTTTTTCCCCGTCAATTCCTTTATATTTTTTGTTTGAACTTTTTAGATCTATATATTAACTTGCTCTTTTTTCCCATGTTTTAGTTCATTCTTTATGTAGAATTATTTAGTTGTTTGTATCATACAGCAGGCTTGTAATACTTCATATTTATATTAGAGTTTACTTTGGTTTTTGTCTTTCTCAAGTTTCTCAATCTGTAGTTATTATCAATGTTTTATAAATCGAATATAACACATGATTATTAATTTATTTATAGTTTAAGAAATGGTCAAGATTTTCAATCATATTTTTTCCTTTTAGTTTATGTATAATACGAAGTCATTTTTATGTTGTGCAGTACATTATCTTTTGAAGTTTTTGGATATTGATCTGTGAATGTTGGATTGAATTTTTTTGGTGTAGCATTGATCTATAGTTCTTTGTAAGGAGTTTAAATCGTATTGAACTTTCAAATTGTGCTATGGGTCTCTTTTTGTTCCGATCTAAAATAAAACATTATTAGTTGAGTATTGTTCCACAATTTACTGTTTTGTTTATGATAAAAAATAAATATATATGCACGAACTAATTTTGCTTGTAGTACACGTCCCTTTTATACTTGTAACTGCAGTTTGTAACTAGTTTTCTTTATTCCATGTTGGTTCAAGATTTACATGTCGTGACTGTTCTAGCTCAGCCTAAAAGAAGCTCTCACTGTTTTTCGAGATTAGGTATGGCTTTTTTTACCATCTACAAAATTATATCACTATAAGAAATGAGGCTTGTAGTGGGGACTTTCTTTCATGTTTACGGATTAGAAAGTTGTATATTATATTTAAATGAAAAATATAATGCTGCAGAATGTGATGCTACATAATCATTTATTATAGTTATCATTTCTTACATTGTACTTAGCAAGTTCTAGTGTTGTTTATATATTTGTTTTGGCAACTAGTTTAATTGGATATATTTTTTGTTGTTTTGAATGGATTTTTTTTTGGATTTTTTGAAAGTTATTACTTAGAAACGTGATCAATTACCATAGCAGAGCGTATTCTAATGTATTTTGAAAAAATACTAGTGAAACCTGGTTGCTAAGAGATTTTTTTTTTTGAAAAATAGTATTTGTGGCGATTTCAAGTTGCCCCAAATAATCTTTTGCAGCATATATTCCAATTCTTTCGGCGGTAATTTGTGCCGCAAAAAGACTTAACAAGGGTTAAATCCTCAAATTTGGCTCACGCTTGCAGTTTTGCGGCGAAATTTATTTGCTGCAAAAAGTCACTTATTTGCAGCGATTTTTGAATTTTGTTGAAATTGCACATTTAAATCATTACTTTTCCAACCGTCATGTGTCGCTGGAAATAACTTTTTGTATCAATTTTTCCTACTTTTTACGACGAAATTTGACATCGCAAAAAGTCATTTTTCTTATAGTGATTCTCCCCGCCCATTATTCTACTTGTCCTAGTCCAATCTAGGGGATAACCGTCCAGATTTCTAAGTTTCAAACCAATTCGGATCCACACCCTTAATTTATAATATACTTGCTTAGAATAATAAAAAAAAAAACTCATTTTATGAATTACCACGTATGTTTAGAACTCGTTTGATTGTTAATCTATTTTTTTCTATAAAATGGTAACCTTGTGAGTTGTATAACTCCCTCATGCCAAAATCACATCTCTTGTGAACTTTATGCATGATCTGTACCCCTCCCTCGTCCTAAAATAACTCCTCTAATGCTAACTTATGATTTGCATATCTCGATCCCTCATGCACCTGCCCTCCAATTTATACTAGCAGTTCATCCTTGAGTGTGATTAGGGATGTAAAGAAAAATCAGAAAATCAGACCGAATTGATTTAAACCAGTAGAATTGGTCTGATTTTAAGTCAATATCAGTCCGAAACCAGTTTTCATAATGTCAAAAATGGTTAATACTGATTCGGTACCGGTTTTAAACTTTTTAGAGCTAGACCAGACCAGTTCAATATAATATATATTTTTAATTAATTTTTAATATTATATGTAATATTATAAAATAATATCTTTTATTATACATAATATAAATTAATTAATAATACTATTAGTAATATACTATAAGTCTATACTAATAATATAATACTATATTACTATTAGTAATATACTTTAAGTCTATATATAAGATATTATACCAAATAATTATATATGAAATAATAATATGATAATATTAATACTATCACTATCAGTGATATATTTATAAAAAAATAAAATTCACTATAACAAATACTAGTATATAATTATTCTAATAACTATAACTACTACTAATATATACATATATATATACTAAATTATTAATAGTCTAATATATTAATATAAACTAATTTAAAACCAAAAAATCAAATCGAAACGGGATCGAAACTAGTAATAAACCTGTACTTCCATTTTTGGAGAATAACTGGTGCGTAATCAATTTTAAAAAAATGCAAAATCGATACTATTAGTTCGATTTTAGATTTTGTCCAAAATCAAATGAAACCAAATCAATTACACCTAAGCGTGATTCTATATTGGTCTGTATGTATATCCTTTATTAATGTGGCAATTAGGTGACGTTACCTGTCTCGCATATTCAAGCCGTGGGCAGAATTAAAAGTGTAATCGATTCGGTTCGATTCGATTTTAGCAAAAATATAGAATGGAACTGGTACCACTGATTTTATAAAATACAAAACCGGTTACGGCCCCGATTACCCCCAAAACTGATAGTTTGGTCCGATTTTCTGGTTTAATAAATTGTAAATTTCTAAAAAATATATATATATTTTTTTTTCTTAAAAAAATTGATTTAAAAATCTATTTTATGTTTAAAGCATATGATTGATTAAGTTTTCATAGTTGAAATTAAACTTTTATTTTATAAATATGATAAGATTTTATATATAAAATTATATATAATATAAAAACATATCATATATATATATTATTTAAAAAATAATTGTAACTATATAGATAATATGACCGGTCTAGTCTGGTTTCAAATTGTTTAGAATCACAATCGAACCGGTTTTACATTATTAAAAATTGGTTCGGTTCAGGGGCGGAACTAAGATTTTACATTTGGGGGGGCGATTGACAAAATGTGTGATATATGTGAATATAAATAATATATATTTTTTGCACGTGACTATATATAAAAATAATAACCATATATACGTCATAAAATTATATACAAAACATACATTCAAATCCAAAAAACAGAGAAAAAATTTGGACTAATAAAATAATTCAGAGCATGTGTAAAAGCTTCAAGTATGGAAAACCAGTCCCCTTTCTTCTCCATTCTCTACTCATTCACCTCTGGGAAATCAAATGAAAACATATTTTCTCCCCCTCATGAGTGCAATTTTTTTTAAAGGCCCTCATGAGTGCAAATTAACATAATTACAAGTCTACAATCATATATATAAACCAATGTTATGTGAGACATGTAAATAAAAATAAAAGAAAAAAAGGGATGCATCAACTTGTACAGGGAAACAGCCACATTTCATAGATATATAGCCTTTAAAACTTTGTATAGAGATCCATAACACACGACCAATTGATGTGGAAGAGATAAAAACAAATGACTAATTAGAATTAAGAGTCTAAGATGCATCCAACCCAACAAATGGCGCAGGACCCAAATGTCGGAGTAGCAAGATTTTCGCAGAAAACAAACATTCATATCAAAGATTGCAAAAAAACTATGATATTGCAATAAGTAATATCAGCATCATCTAAGAAAAGGCTAGTTAAACCTGAAACCATGATCTTTAACTTCAACTAACAGTACATCATATATAAGAACATAGCGCAGAGAGTAGAGGAAAATTCGTTGGTGCTATTGTGTACCTACATTGATTTACGCTTGCTGCCTGTGCTAGTAAAAATGCAGAAGTTGGAAAGGTAATCAAGATTCAAGAGCACCCATGTTCCTTCGCTTAGAGTTAGAAGTAGAACGGTACAAAAACCATGAGGCTAGAGCTGAAAGCCAATATCATATCAATACACACAAGAGGCAAGTTAAAACGCCCAAGATCCAACGGTACAAAGCCAAAAATTGTATTGGTTCACTTCTGACCTGCTCTGCCAGACTGTAGGTCTGCAACTACAAGTCTATTGTCTCAAGTTTCAACTTTATGTCTGCAGTCTATGTACTATATCATGGAGTGGAGACGCATGGACCATTGGTCTAATAGTCTTGAACTTAAAATCTACAAGTTGGCAAGTTGCTCTCTAAATATAAGCATGGACTATTGGATTTTGACTCTATATTTTAGCAAGATAGTGTGTAAATTCATCTAAAAAGAAGATTTGTGTCAGTTTTACGCAGGAGAGGCTAAATATTTAAATATTGGGGGGGGGGGGTTGTAGGAGAAAATTGAGAATTAATCTATATACTAACGTGAATTTTTTAAAAAATTTGGACAACCCTAAAGAACCACCTGATTTCGCCCCTGGTTCGGTTGAAAACCGGTCTGATATACTGGACAACCCTAGGCAGGATAACAGGATGCATACCCCTCTAATGAAATGGTGATTAGTAATTAGAAACACAAAACGTGGGCGGCAGGATTCGAACCTGCGCGGGCAAAGCCCACATGATTTCTAGTCATGCCCGATAACCACTCCGGCACGCCCACCTTCCGGTGGTGTTGCTCCCAATTAGTTATATCACTTAATAAAAGAAGTGAAGAAATTCTATAATTTTGATGACGACGTAAAATGAGGTGCATGATGAGTTGCACATTAGTGAGTAAACTCCATTGGGCCGCGTAAAGGAATTTTTATAAAGAGCAAGTATTTGAAGAGATCGATATATCAAATCAAATAAAAAAGGTCATTGGCCAATTCAGGAAAACGTGATATTTTTTTTGTTTTTTCTCCACTCTGACTTGTTATAAACTTTTTTAAAATATTACGTCCCTTAAAAAAAACAAAAAGAGATCGATCGAGGTTGACCATTATTAAACGTGTAAATGAATGTCTTCGCGGTGTCACTGTCAATAGGGGCGGTGGGTGGGAACCGTGTCCAGCCCGCTCTATCTCTAAAAGGAAAAAGATAGGAAATCCATTGAGAGTCCCATTTTTGTATCCCGCTCCTTTATTTTTATTTTTTTATTTAATAATTATGAAGCAAGACTAGGAATTTCTATTTTGAAATCTCTATTTTTGAATATCTATTTAGGGATCCCAATTTGAGACATTTTTTTTAAAATTTTTAATTTTACATGATTTTTATATAAATATTTTAAAACAATATTGTGATTTTTTTTATATTTTCAAAAAATGGTTCAAGATGTTAAAAAAATTATGTAAATAAAACATATATATTAAAATACAAAATTTTAATTTTTTTACATGATTTTTTTAACATCTTAAAACATTTTTTAAAAATATAAAAAAATCACAACATTATTTTAAAACATTTATATAAAAATCATGTAAAATAAAAAACTAAAAAAAAGTCACAATTAAGAACTTTCAAGTAGAGATGTATAAATAGGAATTCGAAAATAGAGATTCCTAAGATTATATTTAATAATATTATATATATTTTTAAAATATTTAAGAGTACTAAAAAATGATGTAAACAAAACAAAAGAAGAAAATATGTATTAACGGGGCACAGAACGACAGATCCCTAGCAATGCCCATCTCTAAAATGGCCCCATTTCATTATTTGGTTTAATATATAATATAAATTATAATATTATAAATATTGAAAAAAAAATAAAAGCCTAACTACATATCACATGTTTCCTCTCTTTTCCAGCTTACGCTATCTCCCTTTCATCTTCTCTCTCTCCTCTCCTTTGAGGCCTTTACACCTCTGTGACCACCATCCTCCCTTCTCTCTCATGTCCCTTCAATCTTTCATTTCCCTTCTAATCTCTCTCCCCTTCTCCTCCTCTAAGCCGGTAGAGATTTTCTTAATTATATTGATACTTGCTAATACTAGTACATCTAAAAATTCTTAATTAGTCAGTTGTAAATAATCTCAGACTGCATGATAAAGGATTATCTTGGACCTACACTTAGATATTGATGGTGATTTCCAAATATGGCAAAATAGAATGTGATATGATAAAATAGAATGCTAAGGATTAAGTTGGTAATTTTCTTACGTCTCCCCCCTCTTGGGACCTAAGTATCATATACACCTCAAAAAAAAAAAAATCTTGAATGCTAGAAAAAAAATGCCTATACCTAACAAAATTAAGTGAATACCTAAATTATAGTCATTTTATTTTTGTCTTTCCATACATAACCAAAGAATGTAAAAGATTTTTCAAGAAGTAAGAGGGGTAATTATGAATCCTGTAGACCATCCCATGGGGGTGGTGAAGGGAGGGTTCCAATTGGTAAAAAAAATTCACAACCCCTTGGAGTTATTTTGTGTTTGGAAGAAGAAGTAGAAAAAAGAATAAATATGGTAATAATTTGGTTTTTCATCACAGTAGTAAATAGGATATAGGAAAAAGTAAAAGAGACATTTGGCAATAAGCCTGTACTTATTTGGAAAGATCATCATAAATGATTAAAGTGTGTCGTTCATGGTACATAAAATATTCAGTCAAAGCAACTCTGATATAAGGAGTGGAATATTGTAGTGTAGCCGAAGAATCTACCGTTTTATCTACCACAATCATGTATTCCATTGCTCCATTTTTTTGTAAAGTAGTCACTACCTAAACTACAGAAAATGCTTTTTGATCAATAGCAACATAAACACATACTGTATTTTGTTCTTGAAATAAATGCATAAGAATGTTGTGCTCAGCTAGGAATACAATCATGAAGTTGAAAGTACTAGAAATTCCTAGAGGCATATCATTGGATAAATTTCCTTGACCAATTGGATAGAACAAGAAAATAGCAATAGCAACTGCAACAAGAGTTGAATATGCAATAGCAATCCAAGAGCGCATAGGATTATCAATAAGCTTGAAATTTATTATTCTCGAGTCGATGTCCGAGAAATTAATGGGGACGGACTGTAAATTCATTGACAATATGTCTACGCTGGTTCAAATCTCGCTCGGCCCAATAATTCACTGATCCACTACAAAATGACAGAACCCATTTATTGTTTCCCAAAAATGTTTGATCAAAATACGAAAGAATAAAAACTACAATTTCATAGGTCACAACTTAGTTGCAAGTTCTGAATTCTCTCGATTGTCATAGGTCATATTTTGTTAGAGACCCATGTTTGACATTTGTGAATTGATCTATATGACACATGACCACGGTTGTGAGCCGTGGGCCTATGCATAGATAGTTTGTACACAAATATGAAGATCTGTTTAATTCACCGGTTACTACTTGGTTTTATTTATTTGGTTGGTTTGATCTATAATTTTATAAGGTTTTTTTTTTGTTGGATTTGTGAAATTTTTTTGATTATGGCTATGGCTCATTAAAATTCGCTAATTTATGTTTTAACTCGATTAAACCTTGTTCATACATCAATAAATATCTGTGTATATATATTAGTAATAATATAAGCATCACATTTTTTATAATTAAATATATAGTATGTAACTTTTATAATTTATAAAAGTGACTAGGCATAACCTAATTACTTATGCCTAATCATTTCTGTCTATATATTGAATTTACTTCATAACTTTTATAATTTATATAATAATTAGTTAATAAGATTTAATCATTTCATATATTAGTAGTAGGAACTATATATTGAATGTTAATACATATTATCATATGGTTATAATAGATGAATATAAACTAGTTACATTTTAATTATTTATAATTTTTTGCAATTTTCAAATTTAATAGAGGATTTATTTGTTAGTTGTTAACATTCTATTAAACTTATAATATTTTTTTACAATTTCTCAAATTCTTAATTATTAAGGTCTCGTTTGGTTACACAAATGAGATGGAATGAGCTGAGAAATCTATGAATAGTAGTGAGATAGTTTGTAAATAATAATGAAATAATTTAAGTTAAAATGTTTAATTATGGATGTTTTGGGGAGAGAAAAAAATTTGAAAAAAATTTAAACTTAAAATATTGTTAGAATATAATTTTTTTCATATAATTTTGTTTAATTTAAAAAAAGTTAAATTATTTTTTTATTTAGAAGTTTGAAAAAAATGTAATGATTAGATAAAAAAAAAAATAAAAAGTACTTAAATAATCAAAATTGAAAAGTATTTATTTTTTAATAATGTTTAGATGTTAAAATGATATAAGGTGAGAAAGAATCAGATGTGTTGACTATCTATGAAACGAAATGGAAAAGAAAAAGATTTATTTTTTATATAAATAATAAGGCACACGTTGACATATTAACTACTTGTCTCATTTTCATTTTACAGTTTTCATTTGGTGCATTATACTTTTTAACTTGACCAATTAAGCAATTAATATAAAAATATTATTGTTTTTTAAAATAAAAGTTTGGTTTCTTAAACTTTTTGATGTATTTTATTACATGTACTAATATAACATGACAAAAATAAACAATATAAAAACACAACCGCTTTGGTTTATGTCTTTATGAAAATATTCAAATTTAGACACAAAAAGAAAGAGATATTTATATACCAAAAATTGATTGACTTCGAAAAATAGATGTCTTTCGCAATGAATTATAGAACTGAATATCCTATTATAAATATGAGTTTTTTTCATCTTCAAGTAATAAAATCTCGGTTCGAGCTGAATTGAGCTGGCTCGACTTAAACTTGAGTTAGGAGATTAACTCACCAATGACTGACATGTGGAGAAATAAATTTATTATAAGTTTTTCTTAAATATATTTAGCATTTTTCTTAAAGTTATATCAACTTTTGTATTTATCTGAACCAACAAATCTCTAGCTAAATAGTCCAAAAGAAAACCTACCATATATATAATATATATGTATGTATATATATATATATATGTATGTATTAGTTAATAATCATAGCACACTTTATAATTAAATATACAATATGTAAGCTTAATTACTTATTTCTAGTTATTTATACCCATATATTGAATATAATTGATAATTATATTTTATTTACTTAAGTACTTGAGTTATTAAATTATAGTAACTATTTCATAATTTGTACAGTGGCTAGTCGGTAGTATTTAATAATTTTATAAAGGAAAATGATAGACTTATCACTGATCTATTACTATTTATTTACTACTATTTTTATTTTTTCAATTTAAAAAAATATATATTTTACTTAATAATTAAGGAAATGATTATTAATAAAGTTGTATATTTTTTAAAGTTTTTCTTAATGATTAAGAATATTAAAAAAATACTTAAAAAAATGATAAAAAAATAAATATTTTGACTATTAAGAATAGTAAACAAGTGGTAATAGGGTGGTAAATATATTACTACACTTTCATAAATTGTTATGTAAGAAACATATATGAAATGCTGATATGTACCATATATTATGTGTATCATATTAATAAATTATGTAGAGATATAATATATTATTATTATAAGTAAATATGAATAAGTTACAGTCAATACGCTTGATCTTCTAAATATTTTGTTGTGAGAACAATCCAAAGGCTTCGATGATGGATTAGAGTTCAACTGATTCGGTTCCGACTCCCTTGGAGCCACATCTCCCAATGATAAACTTAGACCAAAGATTAAAGTGGGTGGTTTTGGTCCAGTGATAAACTTTTGGATGTACCAGATACATGACCGACACTAAGCGCTACCATGGAGTATGTCTAGTGTGCAAATTTGTAATGGGTTTCTAATCCGATAGCTAATGACGGAAGCACGCTAGGTGACTTCAGCACGCAAGGAAATGGTTTGTCAATAGGATTGGGTTTTTTTTTTTTAATAAGGTAGGACATTAACGGCTACGGGCTATAGCTACACGCATGACCAGTCTGTTGGGCGATAAGTGCTTGCAGTAGACTAGACTGAAAAAAATGAAATACATATATACTTATATATAACAAATTGAAATAAAAATGAAGATTTAGGTTTCGTTTGAAATTTAGATTCAACTAAAATCAATTTAATTAAGCCTAATTTTAAGTTGATTCTTAACATTTAAATACTCAATTTTTAAAATTACTAAATTCATCTAAACTCAATTTTTTTTTTTTTTTTTTATGTAAAATCAACCAATTTTTCAATTAAATATTTTATATACATAGGACTTATAATCTTCGACAATTTTTCATAAATAGTTTTAAATTCATTTTCAAGTTCAAACATTTATAAACTTATTTTAAATAAATCTCACAAAATATATTTTATCATTTCAAATTATTATTATTCATAAATAATTCAACTCAATTTAATATTCAAACCAAATCTTATAACGAATGTCTCTATTTACTTAATATGTATAATGACATCTATTAAATTTCCTACTTCATTCATCTCCTGTCTCAATTAAAAGACTCTATATAAATTTTTGTAAGTTTCTAATTCAATAGAAGGTCTATTTGTTAGTTGTAAAGATTTTATTAATTTTTTATTTTTTAATTACTCTAAATTTTTAATAATTAGATTTTATTTAAACACTTAACCAAGGCCTTTTTGGGAAGATGAAACAGACGTATCTAATGGGCCCATAGGCCCGTATTTGTATTAGAGCTTCAGATAAACCCTAAACCCTATAAACAGGACAAAAACCTAGAACCTTCCACTGCCATCCAGACCTTGAACCACCCTATAAACCCCTTACTTGTATGGTCCATCCATCCATATTCTCTCGGACACTGTCTCGGACACTGTCTTCAAGTTGACAGTCTTTGCCCCAGACAGAGATGGCGAAGCGTCTTATTCCGACCTTAAACCGTGTCCTGGTCGAGAAAGTCCTGCCGCCGTCCAAAACTTCCGCCGGCATTCTTCTCCCTGAGAAAGCCTCCAAGGTATTCTCCGACTCTTACTCAATGCTTATCCATTTTTGTTTGTAACTTGTTTCTCTTTTTCTGGGTTACTGATTGAGTGATTGGTCCCGTTGGTTTTGTAGTTGAACTCCGGGAAAGTCGTTGCGGTGGGACCTGGGGCACGGGATAGGGTGGGGAATCTGATACCAGTGTCTGTGAAGGAGGGTGACACTGTTCTTTTGCCAGAATATGGGGGTACCCAAGTTAATCTTGGTGACAAGGAGTATGTTCATTAGTTCAACCGTCTCTGTGTTGTTTTCAAGTTCATATTTTTAATTTTAATTTGTTTTAATTTTAGATGGTTTTTGGTATGTGGGGGTTGTATAGGTTCCATTTATACAGGGATGAGGACATCTTGGGCACTCTTCATGGCTGATTCATTTCTTTGGATGCAATGGGATTATGTTTTGAAAGAAGAAGTTATATATGCTTGGGAGTAGGAGAAGTTTGGTTGGTTTCAATGGATGTAAACTGATTAGTTATTGGAGTTATTTCATTGATCTAAGTTTGATTTGGCGCATTGTAATGCAACTGCTTTTATTTAGTGACAATTTCTCTGTTTTCATTTTTTTCTGAGCATGCTAATGGAGCAGAGCATGACGCAATTTAAACTTCTTCGGCTGTGATCGATTGAGACAGAATCATTATGAAATATTAGCCATTTCTTTTTTCTTTGTTTGGTGATTTACAACTATATCATTCATGTGAATATTAAGTGTCAATTATTTATATTTACTCTTTAACTTAATCTGTGTATGCAGCGAATAAATTCCACAACAGATATTCAAGTTTGGTAAGGAAAGCATATGTTTGGGCACTTGGGCTGTGCTGATAAAGGTTAATCTCAGCCACTGGATTTACATATGTTGACATATGTTGGTTGTGTATATATATACACTTAAGCTGTTTAAGGTTAAGAGAGAGTTCATTTGTAATCTGTGACTTGAGAGCCTTAGAGATACAGCGAGAGATATTGAAGTAGGATTTTATCGAGTGAGTGAGAAAGCTATTTTCATGACTTGGTTTGATTCTGGTTTGACCTTGTAAGAGAAATGTTGGCTTTGGAAGATTCATCAATAAAATGATCTCTGAGGTAAATGTAGGCCATTAGGATCGAACAACGTAATCTCGTATGTTCTTCTAACCTCTTTACTTTTCTTTTATTTCTTGTTGATTTATTTTAAATCTTGCTATTTTATTGCTTTATTTCTCCTTTATTGTAATTCTTGATCACGAATCTTTTGAATCTTTTGTATCTTAGTCTGACTAGTAGTAAATTAGATTGAGTTTATAACAAGTAGTATCACGAGCTCAGGTTATATGGGGATCACGAGATTCGATGTTGAGAAGTTTATAGGGAAATACGATTTCGAGTTATGGAGAATAAAGATGAGAGTTCTGTTAGTCCAACAGATTTATAGGATGCTCTCACCTGTGAGAAAAATGACTTTCTCGAAAGAGGAAGGTAAGGTGGAAGTTTAAAGGGACATCTTCTAAAAGACTCATAGTGTTCTTATTCTCTCTTTAGGAGATAAAGTGTTGAGAGATGTTGCAAGTGAGGAACTGTGGCTAGTATTTGGTTAAGATTGGAATACCTCTATATGACAAAGTTCTTAGCAAATAGGCTTTATAAGAAAACTAGGTTATACACTTTCAAGATAACTCCTGGTACTTTGATAGGAGAATATCTGGACACTTTTTATAAAATAATATTAGATTTGAATAATATAGATATTAAGGTGGAGGATGAGGATCAGGCAATCCTTTTGCTGAGCTCCTTGGATTTCTTATATCAGAACTTTTGTGAGATCTTAGATTTACATGTATTTTTACACGTTATTTTATTATCAGTATTAATTATTTTAATTTATTTTAATAATATTATTGGTTGTGTTTTATTTGTTTAAAATATTTATTTGAGTTATTCGTTAGTAAGTGTTGGTTTTATGTTGGTTTTATAATTATATATTGAGTTACGTTGTTTCTTTATTAATTTTAATGTGAGATAATTATTTTAATAATTAGAATTTAATTCCTTTATTTTATTATGTGAGTTTATTTGATCTACTTTTGTTATATTAATTATTTTTTTATTTTTAATATTGCGCTTGGGTTTAATTTATTTTTATTAATGGGTTTTAAATATCTTATTTTATTGATATTAAAATTATAGTATTTGAAGTTAGTTTTTATTTAATTTATTGTACTTTGTTTTTTAGTTAGTCTTTTTTTTTTTTCCTTTTCTTTTCTTTTCTTTTTCTTCCTTTTCTTCCTCACGGAATTCGGTCCCAGACCTGCGAGTCCCTTGCCTCCTCTCCCTCTCGCCGGTTCTCTCATCTCCGTCCAGGGCCACCATTGGTCACCCACCGGCGACACCGCCCAGCCCACAGCCTTCTTCATACGCCGGCGAGTTCACCGGTACCGTTGGTGTAATCTCTGGCCACCCCACCGCCCTTATATGGTCCCCTACTTGAAATGACTATTTTAGCTTCCCTTGCATTTTTCGGCCACCGCCGGCCACCTCTTGGCCTCCAATCACCACCACTAGACTCTTCATCCTCCGGCGAGCATAACCCACCGTCGGTAGCCACCTCAATTTCTATCTCTCCTTCACTCGAAATGAGTCCTAAAACGGATTGTTTTTCGTTGCACTGCTGTCAGGTCATCGTAGGCCTCACCACCGCCACCTAAAGACTACCCTTGTCCAGCCAGTCATCTCTCTAACTCAGTTTTTTCAACTGTTGCCTCACCGTTCCGGTACAACTTCAAACTCGAAAATGGGTTTTCACCCATTTTGACCTCAATCCGCCACCTTCCGGTGGTTGTGCTACCATACCACCACCTTCATGAGATTTCTCATCCCTCAATAAGTATTTCCCTAAATTTTGGTGTCAAATCGAGTATTTTAGCCTAACGTATCGGTAAGTGCTACGAACGTTGCGGAATGACGTCTACTCAAGAATTTGCATTTTTACCCACTGTAAGTAATTTCCAAAAGAACTTAAGATTTAAATATATTTTTGGCATCAACAATTATTGTGTTTGATTATTGTTGGAATTTATTAATTGTTGGATATTTGGTACATGGTTATCTACATTGTGTATTTACACGCATGTTCATGGTAATATTTGGAAATGAGATTTTTGCATGATTTCGGATATTTATGTGTTGAAAGTAGAAACTGGGTTTCAAATTGAGTTTATGGATTTTAATAGTTTTTGGTTGAGTCATAACGGGGACGGCAATACGTAACGCTCGTTGTGATCAACGTGTGTGTGTGGATGACATAATGGGACGGCGATACGTAATGCCCATTATGATCATTGTATGTGTGTCAGTTATAATGGGGACGGCGATACCGTCCATTATGATTGATAGCTTGTGTGGATGACATAACGGGGACGACGATATGTAACGTCCGTTATGATCATTGGGTGTGTATTTCATATCGGGGACGACGATATGTAATGCCCAGTATGAAATAAGTGTGTATGAATCATAATGAGAACGGCGATATATAATGTTCATTATGATTGGTGTGTGTGTTTATTATATCGAGGATGACGATACGTAACGCCTAATATAATTGGTTTTGAAGATATTATTTTATGAAAAAGGTTGATTGATTTTATTGAAATTTTATCGTGGACCAAATGGGATTTTGGTGTGTATTTATCTTATTTATTTTGAGAAAGATGTTCTTTTGAGATTCATGCATTTGGAGTCGTGTTCATGCGTAGTGTTGTTACAAAAGTATATTTCTGTCTTTTGGTTTGATTGGATTGTACTTACTTGCACTGCCATCTTGGCATCGTAGTTTTTGGATGCAGATTATGAAGAGGTTGAGGTTGAGGAGACGGCTCTGCCGGTGATGTATTATTGTTATAAATTGTTACCTCGGGAAACATTTTCCCCTTATATAATTATGTATTTATTTAATTGTATTTCGGATGATTGTATTAAATCTCCTGTTAGAGAATTTATGTTAATTGATTTGTAATATATTTCTAAAATTCTGGTACTTAATTATTGATCTTAAATATCTGTTGTTTTAATTTATGTATGTCACGTGTGTACACATGGTTGGCACTTGTCGTTGTGATGTGTGACCCGTGTTGTCAGCATCCCGACGCCACGATTCCTGTGTTTATTTTAAGGGGAATTTGGGGGCGTTACACGTGATATCAGAGCAATTTAACTCTGGAGTAAATCTGCACATTACCTAGGGATAGTACCAGAAAAGTTTGTGGTTTTAAAAATTTATTTGTTTTATTATTTGGCTATTATATTTTATTTTATTATTCTATTTGTTCTTTAAGTTTTCCTACTAATTTATATGATAAGATTATCGATATTTATTTCGTTGTATTGTTCTTTTTATTTTATTGCTGTTTATTTATTTTCATAATTAACTTAGTTCTGATTGGTTGAGTTGCTTTGTTTTATTTCATACTAATATTTGTTCTGTACTGTAATTGGGTAGTTGTTTAGATTTTAATTAGTGGATTTTATTTAGTCAAGTTGTTGAGCATTTATTTAATTATGTATTTTATATATATGCCTTTATTTTTGTTTATATTAAAATTTGAATATTTCAGATTAGATTATTATTTTAAATCAATCTTTTTATTGAATCTGATATTTTAGATAATCGTGTTATAGAATTCCTTATTTTAAAGTTTATTTCTTTTGTTATGCGTTATTTTGTTTTCTTAAATTTTTATTTAATTATCATTAGGATTTGATTTTAATTTTAGTTCATAGGTTTCTTATAAAATAGTTTTGGATTTTGTTTATTATCTTTTTATTTTAATTATGGTTCTTGTAATTTAAATATTTATGAAAGCTTGAAAATTTTATTTACAAAAAAATTTAAAATGAATTGCTGTCATGCTTTCTTTTTAGGTATATACTTTGAAATAAATTTAAATTTATTATCTTTTCACATTTCCGTTGTTTTATTTTGAGAGGTTATTTTTTTTTATTTTGGCAAGTGGATTTGTTTGGCGACTTGTTAGTATTTATTTATTTATTAATTAATTTGTTTATTTTATTATGGTTCGTTTCTTTTAAAAGTTTTGAGTTCTGGAGATTTCTACAATATATCTTTTAAGAGTTGGGTTTTGTAGAAAATTTCGAAATTTTATTTGTGAGTTTATTTGCTGTTCTTATTTTAATTTAATCTCATTCTTTTATTTAATAAAGGTTTTTGGTAACTTTGTGTTTATTAAAGAAGGTGGACTTGTTTTTTTAAACGGCTGGCTTTTATTTATTTGTTTATTAGATCTTTTTTCCCGTTTTGTTTTTATTTAATAATGATGTGAATTACTTGAGTTTTCTTTAGTATTTGGGTATATCATTATTTATAATTGCGAGATGGATTTGTTTGATAATTTGTTGTTATTTATGCAATTGCGTTTCCTTATCGATATTTTATATGTTATTTATGTGTATTTATTATTTGGGTTTTACTGAGTTTTTGAGTGTCTAAGTTCTAATTTTATTTCTGGGAGATTATTAGAATTGTATTTTATATGGATTCTTCATGTGAGTGTAAAATTTTTAGCCATTGCCATATTGTTATGGAATCTGATTTAAGAATACTTATGATGGTAGATGATCAATTGTTCTTTGGTGAAGTTTTGATATAGTTTTTATTTGTGGATGCTTATAGATTGATGTATAATAATTATACGTATAAATTTTTGGAGAGTGCTTATTTTGTTTTGTGTTTGACTTAGGAGAATTTATTTTGTTAAGTGATAGAGTTGAATTGATATGATGGAAATAAATTTAAGAGATCTAAATTTTAGGCTTTTGGGCGAATTGTTTAGAGTGGGTAATTTGAGTATAATATTTTTGAGAATTTAATGGTTAGAAACATTTGTCGAGGTATCTTAATGAATTTAGTTCTGGCTTGAAGTCACATAGAAATTTGAATATTTGATAGTATTCTTTCTCTTGGGTATTGAAGGTTCGGATTAGCGAGAGAATCATGGGTATCATGGTTACCATACTAATTAAATTGAGTAGAGTTGACAGAATTTTTTGGGTGATGTACATTAGAATTTAGGTGTCAATCATGGTGGTATAATTAAAATTATGAGATATCAAAATTTTATGATTTGGAAGAGCGGTATAGGATTTCTTGTTAATAGGTGTTGAGTCAATTTTTACTATGATGATAATATATGAGAACTTAAATTTTTATACATTTAGTGAGTTATTAGAGTGCGCGCGAAAGCGTGATGAATTGCGGTGTAGTTGGAGGTTCAAGTTTTACGTTAGTTGTGAGGAATTAGTGGCGACTTGAAATTGGTAACAGTACTTGTAAGTAGAGATTTAACTTTTTGGGTGCGGTAAATTATGTTTATTGATGGTTAAGTTGGGAAGATAAACTTAGGAGTTATTTAGGGTGACACAAATTGTTGTATGGAATTAGTGAACATTAAAATTTTGAAAGGTTGTGTTAAGGTCCTTGTACATGTGGAGTTTAGATTGATTGACTAACTCGGGAGTCTTAGAGATGAAATATTATTTGGAAACTATACGGTTATGATGGAATAAAATTCATTGTGTAATTAAGAAAAATAGATGATTGTGCTAATACTTGGAGTGAGTGTTGAGCTGTGTGGTAGGTGAGTTATTGGAGTTTTATTAGTTGCAGCCGAGTGAATTTCGGGGACGAAATTCTTTTTAAGGGGGAGAGAATGTGAGATCCCAGATTTACGTGTATTTACACGTTATTTTATTATCGATATTAATTATTTTAATTTATTTTAGTAATATTATTGGTTGTGTTTTATTTATTTAAAATATTTATTTGAGCTATTCGTTAGTAAGTGTTGGTTTTATGTTGTTTTTATAATTAAATGTTGAGTTACGTTGTTTCTTTATTAATTTTAATGTGAGATAATTATTTTAATGATTGGAATTTAATTCCTTTATTTTATTATGTGAGTTTATTTGATCTGCTTTCGTTATATTAATTATTGTTTTATTTTTAATATTGCGCTTGGTTTTAATTTATTTTTATTGATGAGTTTTAAATATCTTATTTTATTGATATTGAAATTATAGTATTTAAAGTCAGCTTTTATTTAATTTATTGTACTTTTTTTTTAGTTAATCTTTTTCTTTTTTCTTTTTTTCCTTTTCTTTTCTTTTTCTTTTTCTTCCTTTTCTTTCATTTTCTTCCTCATGGAATTCGGTCCTAGACCTGCGAGTCCCCTGCCTCCTCTCCCTCTCGCCGATTCTCTCATCTCCATCCAGGGCCGCTGTCGGCCACCCACCGGCGACACAGCCTTCCCCACATGCCGGTGAGTCCACCGGCACCGTGTCATCTCCAGCCACTCCACCGCCCCTACATGGTCCCCTACCTGAAATAACTATTTTAGCTTCCCTTGCATTTTTCGGCCACCGCCGGCCACCCCTTGGCCTCCGACCACGATCACTAGACTCCCCACCCTCCGGCGAGCATAACCCACCGTCGGTAGCCACCTTAATTTCTCTCTCTCTCCTCCACTCGAAATGGGTCCTAAACGGGTTGTTCTTCGTTGCGCCACCGTCCGGCCACCGTAGGCCTCACCATAGCCACCAAAAGACTCCTCTTGTTCATCCGGTCATCCCCCTAACTCAGTTTCCCCAACTGTTGCCTCTCTTTCCCAGTACAACCTCAAACTTGAAAATGGGTTTTCACCAATTTTGACTTCGATCCGCCACCTTCTGGTGGTTGTGCCGCCACACCACTACCTACATGAGATTTCTCACCCTTCAATGAGTATCTCCCTAAATTTTGGTGTCAAACCGAGCATTTTAGCCTAACGTATCGGTGAGTGCTATGAACGTTGCGGAATGGCGTCTATTCAAGGATTTGCATTTTTACCCGCTGTATGTACTTTCCAAACGAATTTTAAAATTTAAATATATTTTTGGCATCAACAGTTATTGTGTTTGATTATTGTTGGAATTTATTAATTGTTGGATTTAAATAACGGGGACGGCGATACGTAACGCCTGTTATGGTCATTGGGTGTATATTTCATTCATATCGGGGACGGCGATACATAACGCCCGGTATGAAATGAGTGTGTGTGAATCATAATGAGTACGGTGATACGTAACGCCCATTATGATTGGTGTGTGTGTTTATCATATCGGGGACGGCGATACGTAACGCCCGGTATGATTGGTTTTGAGGATATTATTTTATGGGAAATGATGGTTGATTTTATTAGAGTTTTATTGTAAACCAAATGGGATTTTGGCGTGTATTTATCTTATTTATTTTGAGAAGGATGTTTTTTTAAGATTCATGCATTTGGAGTCGTGTTCATGCGTAGTGTTGTTGCATGAGTATATTTCTGTCTTTTGGTTTGGTTGGGTTGTACTTACCTGCGATGCCATGTTGGCGTCGTAGTTTTTGGATGAAGATTATAAAGAGGCTGAGCCTGAGAAGACGGCCCCGCCGGTGATGTATTAATATTATAAATTGTTATCTCGGGAAATTATTTTCCCCTTATATAATTATGTATTTATTTAATTGTATTTCGGATGACTGTATTAAATTTTCTGTTGGAAAATTTATGTTAATTGGTTTGTAATTTATTTCTAAAATTCTAGTACTTAGTTATTGACCTTAAATATTCGCTGCTTCTATTTATGTATGTCACGTGTACACACACGATTGACACTTGTCGTTGAGATGTATAACTCGTGTTGTCAGCATTCCAACGCCTCGATTTCTGTGTTTATTTTATGAAGAATTTGAGGGCGTCACAACTTAAAGAGACTATGACGTATGGTAGGGATACTTTATCTCTAGATGAAGTGCAGGCTGTATATCATGCTAGGAAATTACAAAACCAAGAAGATACCAAATAAGAACATGGTGAGGGTTTGTCAGTTAGAGGAGGACCAGAAAACAGAAGCAAGAAAGGAAAATCGGAGAATAAGAATTGGAGGTCTAAGTCTAAAGGAAAATACTTGAAGTGTTTTCTATATCGTAAAGAAGGTCACTTCAAGAAAGATTGTCTTAATAAGAAAACACAGACAGGGAATAAAACTAAATAGGATGGGGATAGAGATGTGGTTGTGATGTTAGATGGATATGACAGTGCTGAGGTACAAAATGTTTCTGAGGTTGATTCTGGAAAAGAGTAGATCTTAGACTCTGGATGCTTTTTTCATATATGTCCAAATAGGGACTGGTTTGAAATCTTTTCTAAATTGGATGGTGGATATGTAATTCTAGGGAATAATAAATCCTGTAAAATCATGGGAATTTGAAGCATAAGACTAACTTTCCATGATGGGATGGAGAGACTTTTGAGGGAGGTCAGATATATACTTGACTTAAAGAGGACTTTGATTTCTCTTAGTATGCTTAATGTTTCAGGCTACTCTTTTAAGTCAGAGGCAGGGGTCCTTAGAGTTATCAAAGGTTCACTTACAATCATGGAAGGGATAATAAAGAATGGCTTGTATACCTTAGTTGGAAAAACCAATGTAGGGGAAGCATCCTCTGTTCAGAATGCTATTGAGAATAAAACTGTGCTATGGCACAGGAGACTAAGGCATGTTAATCAAAAAGGACTTTTAGAATTACACAAAAAGGGCTTACTGACAGATGTAGTCTTGGACAACTTACCTTTCTATGAAGACTATGTTTATGGAAAGGCTAAGGGGTTTAGTTTTAAAAGGGCAACTCACACGACTGCACAGACCATAGATTATGTTGAGGACCTTCTAGAGTAGCTTCCTATGGTGGAGGGAATTACTTCCTCTCCATCATTGATGACTACTCTAGGAATGTATGAGTTTACATTTTTAAACACAAGAGTGACACTTTTGGGAAGTTTAATGAATGTAAATCTTTAGTAGAGAACCAGGTAGGTAGAAAACTGAAAACTCTTAGGACTGACAATGGGTTAAAGTTTCTGTTAACTGAGTTTAATAACTTCTGTAAGGAGGAAGGAATTTTGAGACATTAAACTGTGAGGGAAACCCTTCAAGAAAATGGCCTAGTTGAGAGAATGAATAGGACCATTTTAGAGAGGGTAAGCTGCATGCTGTCCAATGCAGGGCTACCTAAATCTTTTTGGGTAGAAGCTGTCAGCACAGCCATCCATTTAATAAATAGATGTCCATCTTCAGCTATAAACTTTAAAACACCACAAGAACTTTGGATTGGGAAACCACCTAGGTATGATCACCTTAGAATCTTTGGATGTACTGGCTATGCACACTCAAAGACTGATAAACTAGATCTCGGGTACTTAAAGTGCATCTTTATGGGTTACCTCGAAGGGGTTAAAAGGTATAAGCTGTGGGTAGATGAACCTGGGAGGCAAAAGTGTATTATCAACAAGGATGTAGTTTTGAATGAATCCCAAATGGCTCGGGTAAAGAAGGAAGAGATAGAACACACCTGGTAATACTAAAGGGGAGGTACAAGTTGAGGTGGAGGATGGAAACACCTCAATAGAACCCAAGACTGGCCAAGTTAGCAGCTTTAAAGACATTATATTAGGGGACATAGGTCAAATAGGTTCTGACTCTTACGTTTTGGTAAGTGACAGAAAGAAAAGAACAATAAAACCACCTCTTAGGTATGGTCAAGCTGAGCTTATAGCCTTTGCATTGACCATTGCTGATGAGGTTATGAATCAAGAACCAAGGACCTATAAGGAGGTCATAGCTAGCAAGGATGCCACTAAGTGGATACTTACTCTGCAGGAGGAGATGGAGTCCTTTAATAAGAATAAAACTTGAGTTCTTGTTACAAAATCAGAGAGGGTCAAGTTGGTGGGATCCAAGTAGATCTTTTAAAGAAAAGGCATACCAAGGGTGGAAGGTACTAGGTTTAAGGCAAGGTTAGTGGTGAAGGGCTTCACTCAAAGAGAGGGAATAGATTACAATGAAATATTCTCTCCTGTAGTTAAACATAGTTCCATTAGATTGCTTCTGTCTTTCACAGCATTTCAGGATCTACACTTAGAACAATTAGATGTAAAAACTACATTTTTGCATGGAGAATTAGAAGAGATTATTTACATGCAACCCCCTGAGGAGTTCTCAAAAGATATTAATTCAAATCAAGTATGCTTGCTTAAAAAATCTTTATATGGACTAAAACAGTCTCCAAAGCAATGGTATAAGAGATTTGATACATGCATGCTTGAAAATGACTTTAAAAGGAGCTGTTATGACAGTTGTGTTTACTATAAGGATGTTAATGGTACAATAATATATCTTTTGTTATACGTAGATGATATGTTGGTTGTTTGTAAAAACTCAATTCTGATTAAGAAGATTTAAGTGTATGTTAAAATCTAAATTTGAGATGAAAGGCCTAGGACCTGCAAGTAGAATTTTAAGGATAGATATTGCAAGGGATAGGACCGAGAGATGTCTCTATTTATCCCAGAAAAATTACATCTCTAAAGTTTTCAAACGTTTTGGTATGGACCAAGTTAAGCCTGTCAGTACACCTCTAGGCCAACATGTGAAACTATCCATTAATCAGGCCCCTGAAACAGAAGTGGATATAGAATTTATGAAACAAATCTCCTATGCTAGCATGGTGGGAAGTATAATGTATGGCATGGTATGTACTACACTAGACCTTACCCATGCTGTCAGTGTTGTCAGCAGGTTTATGAGTAATCCTGGTAAGGCACACTAGCATGCCATTATATGGGCATTAAGTACATTTCTGGAACCACTAATTTAGGTCTGATATATGAAAAAAATGTTAAGGAAATGTGTGAGCTAGAGGGTTTTGTAGGTGTAGACTATGCTAGTAATATAGATACCATGAAATCCTTAACAGGTTTTGTGTTTACTACTTATGGGGGGCTATTAGCTGGAAGTCAAATCAGCAAGCTATTGTGGCATTATCCACAACAGAAGCTGAGTATATGGCTTTGAAAAAGGCCATAAAGGAAGCAATATGGCTGAATGGTATATCACATGAATTAGGTATATTCAAAAGAAACATTAATGTGTACGTGATAACCAGAGTTCTTTATATTTGGCTAAAATCAAGTATATCATGAAAGGTCTAAGCACATAGATGTTAGGCTCCATTTTATAAGGGATGTAATTGAGTCTAGGGCATTTGAAATGGAGAAAATTCCAATTGAGGAAAATCCCTCAGACATGACAAAATCCCAGCCTTTAGCAAAGTTCAGACACTGTCTGAACATGATTAATATGCAGACTGTTGGGAGTTCCTAGTAGAGGGACATTGCAGGAACAACCAAGATGAGAATAAGATAGAGTTGGTGAATAAATTATTGACAAGGTGGAGAAATGTGAATATTAAGTATCAATTATTTATATTTATTATATTTACTCTTTATCCTAATCTATGTATGTGGTGAATAAATTCCACAACAGATGATACGGTGTCGTTTTATTCAAGTTCAATAAGGAAAGCATATGTTTGGGCACGTGATATTGGTTGTGCTGATAAGGGTTAATCTTAGCCACTGAATCTACATGCGTTGACATCTGTTGGTTGTGTGTATATATATATATATATATACACTTAAGCTGTTTAGGGTTAAGAGAGAGTTCATTTGTAATCTGCCGACTTGAGAGCCTTCGAGATACAGACAGAGATACTGAGCTATGTTTTATTGAGTGAGTGAGAAAGCCATTTTCATGGCTTGGTTTAGATCGATTCTAGTTTGATCTTGTAAGAGAAACGTTGGCTTTGGAAGATTCATCAATAAAATGACCTTTGAGGCTGTTCCTGCCGTAGATATAGGCCATTAGGATTGAACCACGTAATCTCATGTGTTCTTCTGATCTCTTTACTTTTCTTTTATTTCTTGTTGATTTACTTTAAATCTTGCTGATCTTATTACTTTATTTCTCCTTTACTACAATTCTTGATCACGAATCTTTTGTATTTGAGTCTGACTGGTAGTAAAGACTCAGGGTGAGTTTATAACAATCCACAATGCCCAATTGTATTTCAATAGTTTCATTCAGTAATGCAATGGGAAGTGGGTTCGAATCTTAAAGTGAAATAAGTGCTAAGACACAGCTTCGATGTTTCAACTTTCGTAAAAGATAAGTTCGTCTCAACTCATCTTAAATTTATCATTATATATTTTTAAATTTTCATACAAAACATAAATTTTAATACAATTTTTTATAATTTTAATGCACAAATTTCAAATTTTAAAATAATAATAATATTAAAAAATAAATTAAATTCATATTAACTTATTTCATTTTATCTTCTAATCTAAATTTGGTCTCATTGTCCTCTTGTAATGGCCCCACGACCTCTAAATCATCTTCCTCTCTCTATCTCTCTTAAGGCAGTAAAAAGACCAAACCGGATTGGACTGAGACCAGACCGGATGGAATTCGATTTGGTCCGATCCAATTTTTTTATAGATCGAAAATTTCCGGTTCGGTCTAAGGGGGCACATTTCTCCCCCTGGACCAGACCGGACCGGGCCGAATACACACACATATATTTATATATATATGTAAAAAAATATATATGTATATATAAGTAATATTATATAAATTTTAATATTAATATTAATATAGATTAAAAGTGGTAGTATAACATATTAATATATAATAAATACTCTTATAATCTTAACATATTATAATTTATAATAGTTATAGTATAAAAGTATAAATTATAGTATATCTATACAGAGTATTAGTAATAACTTATAAGTAATAAGTGTATTATTATTATTTAATATATTATTACTAATTTATCACTATTCACTAACATATAAATTTATAATATACTAATGTAAATTATGTAATAATGTTATTTGGTTATAATTAACCAACTTATGATGTATCCCTAAATTACTATTAACTAATTGATAATTACTCTTTTTATAATTACATGTAGAAATTATAAATATTAGTTACTAATATTGTTTTTAACTATATATGAAGTATGATTAATGATTATTAATATCATTGATTAATTGATATGACTTATGAGAATTAAATTAACTAATCAACCTATGGGTTATATATAATATAGAATATTAGTTATAACTTATAGTATAAGTATTAAGTCTATAGGCTATAAATTATAACTATATATTTTATTTAATATTTAGATGGGATTAAAAATTGACAACTGGCAAAGATGATTATTTTTTTTATGAACGTAGTACTAATATATATTTAATAATTTATAAGCTTAGGCCAAAAAAATATATTTAATTATTACAAGATTTTGGATCAAATTTAGCCCATTAAACCATATGTGGTATCCCTAGACTGAATTGGACTGGACCAGTATAGACTGAATCCTATTCGATCTGGTCTAGAGTGGGAAAATTTTAAGATCGAATAGAACCGGTCCACATTTTTTTTGGACCGGACCAAACCATTTACACCCTTAATCTCTCTAACTATATACCTTTCACCAAAGGGAGACGTTGGGGATTGGTCCATTCGATCTCCATTAAAAACAGCCCATCAATAAAACACAATAAAAATACAATAAAAAATTTTAAAAAATAGAATAAAAAATATAATAAAAAAAATGAAATTTAGAAAATACAATAAAAAAATAATAAAAAAATAAAATAAAATAAAAACACAATAAAAATACAATAAAAAATATAATAAAAAAATAAAATAAGATGATTTAAATGGGTGTTCGGCCTTAACCCAGACGACGTCGGGGCTACTGGCGATGTGCGACACCGCCTATCCCATCGTGACCGCCTGCGTCTGGCGACCCTACCCCTACAATAGCGACCTCCAGTGACCTCCGGTGTGCCCCACGCAGTCTTAAACCCGTTTCGGACCCGTACCCGACAGAAACGCCAGGATCCGTTTTTCAAGGGGATCGGACGGAGCGATCCTCAATATTTTCCTTTTAATAATTTTATATTTTAAAAATTTATAATTAGAGCACTATCTTTCTAAGTATTTAAACCAGTTATGCATTTGCTGGGTAGACTCAAACTAAGAGAGGTGAGTTATGGAGAGGCGGGTGGGCAAAGCATTGGTGACTCAAGGGTGAGGATTGAGGAACCACGGAGCTAAGGGGCATGCTCGAAAAGCCAAGGCATTGGGCAGCATGGTCATTTTACAAGAAGCGAGAGTGTGTTTTTTTAATTGTACGTCGCAATTTTGAATGTGTTGTACGATGCCGTTTTATACAAATAATTGTAAATGATTATGTTGACATTTTGTACAATAAGGCTAGAAGCGAAAGTCTCTGTTTTTTAATTGCCATATGCTGCCATTTCGTGAAGAAAAATACTGGGGATCGGATGGGCTGCTTTTTAAATAAAGCAGCCCTCCAATCAAATGCTGACACGTCAGCAAAGAGTAAACCCAACTCCATGAGCATGACCGCATGTAATAAGCTGTAAAACTGGGCTGTAAAACAGGACGCCTCATCAAGATGCACCAAAATACGAACGGAGAAACCGAACCCGGCATCCCTTCATTTTCTGCCCCAGTAAATCATTGTTACCGATTTCGTTTTCCGTCCAAGTCTCGGCATCATTTCCGTCGAAGTCGCCGTCGAAGTTCTGGCATCCCTTCCGTCGGTCTCAGCATCCCTCCCGGCATCGTTTCCATCGAAACTAGTTTAAGCAATCCCCATTTCCATCCTTTTCGGCATCTTTGTCGCAGTCTCAGCTTGGCATCTCTGTCACACACTGGTTATATATTTTCCACCTTCGAAGTCCCCCACGGCTGAATTTAATGTGCCTGATATCCCTCAGGTATTTTTCGATCCCCAGGTTTTTGACAGAATATTTATGAAGACTTTGTTTAAACAAACATGGGGTCCCTAACATTTAAAGTGTTTACAATGCAAACATGAGGGACCGACCATCTTATCTATATTGCAGGCATTGGGGGGGGGGGGGGGAGGGGGGACCATTAGAACATATGAAAAGACTTCCTATTACAGGAAAAAGTAAAATTTTTAGTTTAATTGTGTTTTGATATATATTGTGAATTATATTAAGTAAATATCATTAGTCTTCGAAGTATCACGTGGTTCACACTTTTTCCTTTGATTTGCTTTTTTCTTTTACGGAATGATTAGTGACTTTCTTTACTGGAAAAATTCAGCTATTGCTGGATCTCCATTGGGTTCATCTGCACGCACTTAATTTTACACATGTACGATGTCTTAGGTATAATATATGTGAAGAGTAATAAAATACTTTAAAAATAATAGTAAAAATATTTAAATTGAGGTTTTTTTTAGTTATTGAATTTTAGAAAATGATAGAGAAAATGATATAATGCATCAAGTTTTTATCTCAGCATGTTCAAAATTTATAAAACTTGCATTCCAGAAAATCAGATCAAGTTAAAATAAAGTAATCAATTGCTAAGAAGAATTGAGAGGTGGTTGTTTTAGCAAGGCCATCAACTTGTAATTCAAAATGGGAAAATGGAATTGCATGTCAACTTTGAGCCTTCAGCAATAACCCTATGGCTTATTTTTAGTAAGCTTTGAATATGATGCTATTTCCAACATACTATGCTCTGTTTAAAAGAAAGTACAAAACAAGTTTTTAAGTTCTCAAATACTCTTGGAAAAGACCTGTAATATGAATGGTAAATAAAGTTCAGCTAATTAATTGGTCTTATTATTTTTTTATACCAGATGTATCATGCTTTCTTAATTAATCGGTCTTATAAATGGTAAACAAAGTTTTGCCATATAAAGAAGTAAAAGGCTATACCAGATGTACCATGCTTTTTAAACTATTATCATCTCATCTATAATTTATCCCTATAGTACACTATAAAAATGTCTCATAAATCACTCTAACTAATTTGTTTTATATGACAGGTACCAATTTATAACCTTGATAGTGACGATGAGATTGATGTCGAGGATGAGATACATGTTGAACATAGGGGCAATGCCGATGATGGAGTCAATGTGATTCCCGTTTCAAGTAGTATTACACCAGAGCCATTTATTGGTATGGAGTTTGAAGAGGTCGAAGACGCCCAAGCCTTTTACAAGGCATATGCAATGCAGTCAGGATTTGCGATTCGGACCAATCATACTTGATTATCGAAAGAAAATAAAACTCTTTGTACAGTAGACTATGTTTGCATAAGAGAAGGTTGGCGACGGGAAAGATTGAAACCTAAAGATTGAGTAATGCCTGAATCTGCTAACACGAAAATCAAATGTAAAGCAATGATGGAAATAAAAAAAAGGTCAGAAATGGATAGTGAACAAATTTAAAAATGGACATAACCATATCTTATTTAGCCCGACAAGTGCTCGCCTCCTCCGTGGAAATAGGGGAACTACTAAAGTTAAAAAAAAAAACTAAATATGACTTTGAAAGAATCTGATGTACCAACAAGGAAGATATTGTCGGTGTTGGGGAAAGAGGCAGGTATTGCCTTTAATATTAAGTGTATTGGCAAAGATGTAGAAAATTATGTGGGAAGCGAAAGGAGAAAAATATTTGAAAGACAGGGGGATGCACAAAGTTTATATACCTACTTTCAAAATCGACAACGCAAAGAGAAAGGTTTTGTATTTTCAATGCAACTTGATACAGATGGGCGCATGTGCAGTTGTTTTTGGGCTGATAGAAATTCTAGAGCTGCATACCAATATTTTGGGGATGTAGTAACATTTGATGCCACTTACTTGACTAATATCTACAAGATGCCATTTGTGCCATTCATTGGAGTGAATCATCGTCATCAGACTATAATGTTCGGGTGTGCTTTGGTGGTTAATGAAACGGTAGAATCATATATATGGCTGTTGAGAACATAGCTAGAGGCAACATTTGGATGTGCCCCTCAACAATAATTACCAATGATGACAAGAGTATGGCAAAGGCAATTGGAGAGGTGCTCCCGAATAGCACGCATAGGTTGTGTTTGTGGCACATCTTACAAAAGTTTTTCGAACATTTAGCCCATGTATACAATAAGTTTTCAAACTTTGATGACGAATTTAATCATTGCATCCATTCGACACTTACTACCGACGAGTTCGAACAAGAATGGACAATGATTGTTGAGAAATATAATCTTGAGGAAAATAGTTGGCTACAAAACCATTACACCCGGCGGGATAAGTGGGTACCAATATTCTTTCGATCGACATTCTGTGCTGGCATGTCAACAGCTTATAGGAGTGAAAGCATGAACAAAATTTTCAAAGATTACCTTCGCCCAAGCACAATGATTAGTGACTTTGTTCATTAATATGAAAAAGCTATTGATGCACGATTGTTCAAAGAGAAAGAGAGAGATGTGTATACAAGTTTTGCAAGGCCAATTATGAAGACACCCTATAAAATTGAAGTGGAGGCGGCAATAATTTATACAATAAAGTCTTTCATAATTTTTCAAAGTGAGCTGTTTAATAGTCTACTTCTCCAAGCAAAATAATTGGCACAGAATAGTGAGAGCAAGACATATGGAGTGACACCTCATGAAAAAGCAACACCTCTCTACTATGTGACACTGGATGGTGATAATGCTACGTGTATATGCCATATGTGAGAGTTTATAGGGATTCTCTATAGGTATATATTGTGTGTGTTTGGCAAGAAAGTGAAGGTAAATAGATTGCCACAATAGTATATCCTAGATAGATGGACTATTCATGCCAAGAGTCGACCCATTCCTAATGAACTATATCCCGATGACCAAGTGATTGAAGTACAAGATGAGGTGTTCATGAGAAAAGGCAAGTCAATGACTCAATTACATGACATTATCGAACTTGAAGCCAAATCAGCAGAAAAACACAACTATTTCACTCTTGCATTGGAGAATGTTCACAAACACATGCTTGAAATGGATGCGCTTGCCCAATGTTCACAAAGAGTGGAGTCAGCTAATGATGATCAATTGTCAAGACCTCAAGTTTTATCAAACTTTACTCAAACAGTGCAGGATCCTCCAAGAGTACCTACGAAAGGAAGACCAAAATCTTTAATAGCAAAAAACCCAAAAGAGACCCAACCACCCAAAAAAAGGCGTTGTGGTATTTATAAAAACGAGAGACATGCTAGGAACTACTGTCCTTTAGCAAGGTTTGTAGCTTTTTTTATTTCATTTTTTTAGTTGTTATTCTAATTGGTTAATTTTTATTTAGTTTTTTTATATAATCATAGTATTAGTGTATTTATTGTACTTCTTCGATGTTTTTGTAGGAATATTGGGCTTACACCTGAGACACCTGCGTCATTGAAGGCACCTACGACACCTGTGGCTTCTGTGGTGGCATATGAGACACTTTATTTTGAGTACACTAACTTGGACGACTGATGGAGGTTTGCACTTCTCTAAGTTCCAAAAAAAGTAAATTTGCTTTGAAATATATCTTATAATCTAATCAGTTTTTTTTTTCTCATATTTCAGGAGGGTTGTGAATTTGTGATACTCTTGAAAGTTATTAGAGGCAATGACAAACCAGGACAATGACGTGGAAATATGACCAATATTGACAGTGCATTTATGCTAAGAAAGCAATTGAAACCATGTTGTTTACAATTCTGCCACTATTTTTAAAAACATTTTGTTATGGTTCTATCATGTAAAGACAAAATTATGGCTATTTTTTTTAATATTATATATTCGATTCGTATGTCCAGATTGAACTGTGGTGATGAATATGACTCTGATGTCCAGATTTAATATTATATATTAAAGTCGACATAATGGCCATTTTTTTAATATTATATATTCGATTCGTATGTCCAGATTGAACTGTTGTGATGAATATGACTCTAATGTCCAGGTTTAATATCATATATTAAAGTCAACATTATGGCCATTTTTTTAATATTATATATTCAATTCTTAAGTCCAGATTAAACTGTAGTGATGAATATGATTCTGATGTCCAGGTTTGATATCATATATTAAAGTCGACATTATGGCCATTTTTTTAATATTATATATTCGATTTTTATGTCCAGATTAAACTGCAGTGATGAATATGAGTCTGATATCCAGGTTTAATATCATATAGTAATTATAAAAAAAGGAGAAAAATATATATTTTATTAATTAATGGTTATATATATCCCACTACTATATGTTGTCACTATCATATGTTATAATTACTATACTATATGTTATAGTAGCACTAAATGTTGTAGTAGTAGTATAAGTCATAGTAAAGTTATATAGTATAATTCATAGTCATTGATTTAAAGTAATTATAAAAAAAGGAGAAAAATCTATATTTTATTGATTAATAATTATAAAATATTATTTTATTAATTAATAGTTATATATATCCCACTACTATATGTTAACCCCAACATATGTTATAATTACTATACTATATGTTATAGTAGCTAGATGTTGCCACTATCATATGTTATAATTACTATACTATACGTTATAGTAGCACTAAATGTTATAATAATAATATAAGTCATAGTAAAGTTATATAGCATAATTCATAGTTATAGAATTAAAGTTATTATAAAAAAAGGAGAAAAACCTATCTTTTATTAATTAATAATTATAAAATATTATTTTATTAATTAGTTACTATGAAATTTTATTTTATAAGTCATAGTAGTAGTATTTAATTAGTAGTTATAAAATAAATATTTTATAAGTATTATATGTTATAATAATATTATAGTAGTTTGATACTAAATAATAAATATTTATGTATGGATAGTGATTTACTTACAATCTTATTACTACCAATTTACAACTTACACTTCATTTAGAATTTTTAATTTTTTTATCATTTTCTTTTAAGCATTTTTTGAATATCCTTAATCATTAAGAAAAAATTAAAAAAATATATAATATTACTAATAATCACTTCCATATATTTTTTTAAAATCAAATACAAAATGAATAGTATAAATAAAACTTGAAAAACATAATGATATGAATAATGCATTATTGTTGTGAAGGCCATTTTTTTTTTATTAAAATTGAAGACAAGTTTGTACCAAATCGCATTATGTCATAAATATCATAAAAGTACACCTTACATTAAAGTCATAAAACGGTACAATGAATTACATAATTAGACTTACTGTCTGAGATATATAACCATTTTTTACATACATAAAAACTACATACATAGAACTACTACTACAAAAAAAAAAAAAAAAAAAAAAAACATGACAAGAATAACACTTTCAAGACTCTCTTGTACTTCTTTTCCATTGCTTTAAATTTGGATTCTTCAATTCGTATTATCCTTTCATGCCTTCGTTCGACTAACTCCAGGGTCTGCTTACAGCAGATGTTCTGGATACTTTGAAAGTCAATCCACTCAAAAAATTTACATTGCTTATCGTTGAGACAGTTATAAAATCTTCTACGTAAACTGTGAGATTTATCAAAAAATCAAACCATCGCTTGGTCTCCACAATAGCAAAGCGGTCTCTCCCAACTGACTATGTCTTCTCTACTTGTGGTCTAAGTACTTGAATCAGAATGGGAACCCGAACTTCTCATTTCCTGTCATCATATGAAATGAGAAATTTTAGCCTAGAAGAGTTTAGAATAATTCTACAAGATTCCAAATAATAGATTTTTGGTGATGTTGAATTATATGTGGTCCCAAGTCCACAAGATTCCAAATAATAGATTTTTGGTAATGTCTAATTATATGTGGTCCCAATTCTATATATTCTCACTGTAGCTCATAGATAACTTGTATACATTTAGATGAAAAAGGCCATAAATGTACTCCAAAAAGAATCCTGCTTTTATAGCTTTGCTAAAAATGAAAACCTTCTTTGGGGCATTTACACAAACACATCTTGTGCCCGTTTTATCTTTGATAAAGATGATATATATATATATGTATAAATATATATTTGGCAGCAACTATAACAGCTCACATCTAGAATGGGCACAATATAAACTACAAGATGCATAGCCTCCTTTTAACAGTTGGGAAAATGATAGATGTTCTAGTAAATGGTGACTCATAGCATGTAGTTTTTTGGGTGAGTATTATTGCAACATAATTGCAGTAGAACATACCAGAGGAAACTAGCATATGCGTTCAAACCAAATACGTTTGCCGGTTAGCATATGTTTGTCAAGTTGCTGATCATATTAGTTTCTCAGAGTACCTTGATAACCAGATACGTGGCTGGCGATGAAATAATTAAAGCACACGACAAAGAAAACCCCATTGTTTACTGAAAACAGAGCACACGGCAAAAATATATACAGCCCTTCTTGTTTCAACGATGAATATTACCAGAAAAGAAGTATAAAATTCAAAAAAATCCATTGTTTACTGAAATGAAATCTGGGACCAAACATCACTTTCGATCATTGTATTGTTAGGAATAAATAAAATTAAAAAAAAAAACCCTAGAAAAACCCATTGTTAATATTAATGAAATCTGGGACCGAACATCGTTTTTGATCATGGTTAGGAAAAAATAAAATTCAAAAATCACAAAGAAACCATTGTTTACTGAAACCACAACAATCAAATAAGCAAACCAAAAAATTCTTAGTTCTCAGCACACCAATAACTCGGAAGAAGAAAAAAAGTTAAAACAAACTTACCTCGTTAAGAAAGAGAACAAAAAGGGATCTTTGAATAAAAACCTTGAATCGAAGACAAAAGGGGCTATTTGTAGGGGTAGAATCGTGCAGAAATGAAAAGGGGGAGTCTGCGAAGATGATAGGCTATTTGTTCGAGTAAAATGAGGGGAGATACTGTGTGACACACCTTATTCTAATGAGAAGATAGTTGTTGACGTGTCACTTACTCATTAGAAGGCTATTTTCCTCAATAATCAGCCGATCCGATCTGTAGCGTCCCCCAATTCAAATTAGTCTCTCTTATCGTTGATGCTTTCTAGCGGGCTTACACTTTTGATAAGAAAATCTTACTAATTTTGGAAAAAAAATTGGAATATTTGTTAATTGGCTTTTGTTTTTTTAAGTATGTGGGCAGTATGCAAAATATTATAGATAAAAATACTTTTAAATGTGTTTTGTGTTTGAAATTTATGTGATTAAAAAGGCATAATTGAATAATAAATTTGTGAGTCATATTTTGCTGGTATCACAAATCACCTTTTCATGGGTTATTCAGTCATTTCTCACAAAAGATACTAAAGAGTACCTGATAAAGTGTATGGTTACATTAACGAAGTTTTAACTATTGGTGTTTATTTAGGAAATTATGAGCAACTTTAAGCCAATATTAGGTTTTCTTATCTCTCCTATACGCTCTCGCGACCCCCTCCCTTAGAAAAAACTACTTCGTTGTCTGCTGCCTTGGGGGGAGGGCGGAGCTACGTCTCTGTTTCTCTCTTTTGATTTTTTTTTCCCTTTGTCTGGTCTGTTTCCCAGCCACCGGTAGGGCCAATTTTGATGGTGGTTTTCAAGGGTAGCATTTTTTGAACTGGCATTTGCAGGTTGATGTACCTCTGGTGGTCTTAGACCACCATGAGCCCCGCCTTCACTCTCGTTGTCCGTTGATCTTGCAGTCGCCCAGAGATTTGTCGAACAGAACGGCACGTGCTCCAAAAGCGTGGGGTTGTTTTGGAACGTGCCTTGCTATTTGGTAAGACCTCTTTTGCCGTACGCAGCTGTTCCTGGATTAGTCGCTGTCGAGCTACTCAGACTTGCTGTTGTCACTCCTAGTGTGGCGTGTGTGTTCCACGCACTTCCACAGCCGACTGTTTTGGGTGTTTTTGTATTTGTTGTTGTTATGTTAGTTTTGTATATATTGTTTGTATAGAGAAAATTTAAATTTGATAAATAGGCACTCAGATTTAGCCTGTAGAGTTATAGCATTCTCCTCTAAAATCGTAGTAAATTCTTTTACTGGAGGTAGTGTTTAGTCTCTCAAATTTTATCCAAGAGATGTAGCACTCTGTGCGTTCAATATAATTTAGTTGACCTGTAAACTGAGTTTCTCAATTTTATGAGTCACATTGTAGACTTCATTTTTATAGTTGAATGAAAGTTGACTATTTTCTAAAAAAAAAATTATATATATTGGCATTTTTGTTTTGTGTGTGTGATGTAAAGGTTTTAATTATTCAAATAATCATTTGCAAAGTAAGCTAATAATATTTACTTAGATATATAAAATATAGCTACGCATAATACTTTATCTTTTTTTTTGAGCTACACATAATACATATATTTATTTGCAGCTAATTAATTTCAATAAAATGATTATTTATAACCAAAATTAGATGCATATAATCTTTTTATCGCAATTAATTAGTCACAAAAAGTTTATTTTTCTTGTATTGATATAACATGTGCATAAATCATTCATATATTTTAAGCTTTAAAATGCTTTTAGACTTTGTCAAAAACAAAAAAGAAGAGTTTAGACTTTAGTCAAGCTGAGTGAAGTTTCCAAAATTTTTATTTGTGAACTAATTAGAATTGAGTTTATCTTATACAAGCTTTAAAATTTGTGGCTTTTTTCAAATTTCTTATTTTCTTCAATAAAAATGATTTCTCTAACTATATCTTTTTCTAAGAACTTGAAAATTGAAAAAAAAAAAAAAGAATAGAACGACATATAGGGTCAAAAGTAGTTGTCATTTACAAGCTGGAGTTGCATAGACTCTACAAATTCACCTTAACAAAAGATTTCACAGTTCACAAATCAATATGATGAAGTTAATTCAACTTTCTATTGCACGAAGGGAAAAGAAAATATGATAGTTTTTTGGAAATTTTCAAAATTGGGGGATGCTTGAGTTTATGATACCTTTCTATCTGCACAAAATATTAGAAAACTATGTGTTAATTATTGAAAATATATTTATAAGTTGGTATGATTACTGGAAAGCGCTTTGGAACAGCTCAATTGCTATAGGACAAAAAATAGTTCTCCAACCAAGTGACTCCATGTAAAACAAAAAAAGAGAGTAGCACAATAAATTGGCTTGCACGTGATAAAATCCTTAAATAGCAAAACAACACCCATTTTGTCCTTCCCCTTCGAAACCCACCTTCTTTCCCACTAAAACTCTTCCCCACCGTTCTCCCACTGCATGGACAGCTCCAAGATGGTTCACTATTGAAATCGGTCGTCGCCGCCAACAATATATTGCCGTTATTGTCGCCACCACGATTAGAAGTATTTAGCAGCATGAGTACATGTTATTTGAAAACATTTGTGCATACGAAGAAATTTGAAAGTTCTTGCTCGACTTCCTCAATCTCAAATTTCTAAATGATATTTAATTCTTCCTGACCTTTAACGTCTTCCCATGCTTAGTATTCAATTGGACCTTGATGCTGAAAGTTTTCATATTTTCCAGCTCCATTCTTTTCTACTCTGTATTTTACAAATTTTTCAGGATTGTTGGAAAGATGGTGCTCACTTTTCTACACCTGCTGATCTAGTTATGAAATTTGTCCACCCGCAAAAACACAAACAACTATGAAGCATTATAACTTTTGCAACAAGGTCTTCTTTAAGAATTTGTATTTTAAAAGTCGAACTACGAAATAGCCACAGGTTTTGAAATTGTTGAACTCAAGATTTCAAGGTTCATGTAAATCTACACATGGATTTTGATGATAACAAATGAATTCAAAGAATAAAGGAGTCTCAAACTCAAGTTGTCTACACAATACAATCAAGCACATCAAGAAACCAAGCATGAGCAAGAAGGGAACAAGTTCACATTAAAATCATAGAGTAATTTTGTAAATCTCTTAAAAAATTCAAAATTAGGATTAAGGCTCAAAATAAATATTTTATCATAAAGCATTAAAATACATTTTCCATATGTGCATGAATATTTTGAAAATTAAATTTGAAAATTTTGAAAGATGATTGATTGTCATCTTTCACATGTGCATGATATGATTAAAGGTTTGAATTTTGAAAATATTAAGATGATTGATTGTCATCTTTCACATGTGCATGATATGATTAAAGGGTTGAACTTTGAAAATATTAAGATGATTGATTGTCATCTTTCACATGTGCATGTTTTATTTGAATATTTTCAAAAGTGATGGATGCTTTTCTTGACTTATGCAAAAGGTAGATGTCTTTGTTTGAAAATTTTGAAAAGTAAAGTGTGCTCCTTTTGTCATATGCAAAAAGTAAAAGATTAGGTTTGAAATTTTTGAAAAATAAAGTGTGCTCCTTTTGTCACATGCAAAAAGTAAAAAGATTTGATTTGAAATTTTTGAAAAGTGAATGATGATGTCTTTGACATGTGAATCTTTTTAAATTTGAATATGAAGTCTCATATGCCTATAAATAGATCATTTGAGAGTTTCACATTTATAACACCAAGAGCATACAACATTCATTCAAAGTTTTCATTCTCTCTTCTCCAAGCATTGAGCCTTAACCCTTGTTTATTTTGAGAGATATAGTTTGTATTGTATTATTTTTATTTCACTCATTGAGGAGTGTTTTCTGATAGCCTACCCACTATCAATTCTTGTATCAGTAAAAGGGTGTGTATAACCCTTGTGTGTGCAGAAGGTGTTCTACACGGAAAATAGTTAAATCATCAAGTGTGAGGTGATTGGAAGTGTAGAAGGTGTTCTACATGGGGAATAGTTAAATCACCAAGTGTAAGGTGATTGGAAGTGTAGAGGGTGTTCTACACGGATTCTTTGGAGCGGTGCTGCTCAAAAGTGTAATAGGTTTCTATCTCCACCTAAAGGAGATTGAATAGTGGATTTTGGGATCTTCAAGGGGTAGCTTGAGGCGAGGACATAGGCAGTGGGGCCGAACCTCATTAACATACTGAGTTTGCTTCTCTCTTACCTTTACTCTTTATATTTATTACTGTTTCATATTTTATATTTTATTTTATATACTTGATTTATAATTGTTAATTTTTTAATACAACTCAATTCACCCCCCTCTTGTGTTAGTCATCTGGGCAACAGAAATCTTAATTTCACTGGTTGGATACACAAATTGTCAACGCTAACCATATGTTCTTGACACTAGCAATGTTGTATGTGGGTGGGTCTCATGTTATTTGCTTCCTAAATATATGACGCCAGTGTATTGCTGAGTGACTTGAGTGGTCTCAGATTAAGAACAACTTAATGGATTTGTTTTCTATTGTCGACTTAGGTTATGACAATAGTGGTCCCTTGTATAGGAAAATGGACAATTTTTTTGTAAAATACCTTTGTAATATGCATTCATTTCGAGATGTCACTATCCATTAAACAAAAAATATTAGCCGGTTACTTATCTGTGCACCCATTGTTAGGTCCATAACTATTTTAATTGACAATAGTCTACTTTTTATTTTTTTTTATTCCACTTAAGCCATAATGTGGATATCAAAATAAATAATATGTGCCCAATTGTTTACTTTCTGTTTGGTCCAATAGTTGGTCTAATAATTGACTACTTTCTATATGGTCTAATAGTTGACTATTTTTTATTTGGTTCAATATTATCTAATAGTTCACCTTTAGTTTACTTGTATTTTGTCCCCATCTATTTTAATTGACTCTATTTCCCATAACTAATTTAATTGACAATATTTTGTTGGATGGGTATGAGAAATATGCTTTTTGAAGTCCATGATGGTGGGATAATCGATAGGCAGTACAATGGCGAATGCGTTGGGGGTAAGATTGATGTGTACCATAAACTATATGATGAGAATGAGCTATGATGGATTGAGATACAAATGATTGGGACCAAGGATAGTTACATTCTAGGTGACCTCATCTCTTATAGATAGTCAAGTTTGGGGATACACAATAGTCTTAAGTTGCTTACACTAGACCATTATGTGCTATCTATGGCGACGGCATATGAGGGTCATGAAGTAATTAACTTGTATCTTGTGTGTTATTCTCAAAATATAGAACACCAATCTGATTTAGATGATCATCACAATGAGGATATGAGTGAGGATGAAGAGGAAGTAGAAGCACATTCCTTAGATTTAATGATCCATTTTGGAAAGCATTGTTGATTAGCGAGAATGAGTTGTAAGACTTGATGTCAGTACAACGAGAACTTCGAGGTTGAGGTCAAGGTCTGCACAATTAGTGGTTACTGGTGATGATGGTCAAGTGCCCCTAATGATAGAGAGCCACAATCTCCCTTGGATACTGAGGATAAGAAAGATGAAGGGAGTCATCTTCCACCTAAAATAGACCATGACAGAGTGGTCCAAGAGGTGATCCATCACCAAGGTGGTCAGAGGAGGATGAAAATGGTATAAATACTCCTCTATTTCTTGGTTTATTATTTTAGTGTTCATTTCACTAAAGCTGCTAAATAGTGCTTGGTTCCATTTCTTTGTAGATAACATATATGTTATGACACTAAATGATGTCATTCAATCTCCTGTTGGTAGTAGAGACAAAGGAAATAATGATTCTAGGTTCCCTGAGTTCAACATGTTGACTTAGAGAATCCAAAAATACTTGTTAAAATGAAGTTTGAATCTACGATAAAATTTAGAGAGACAATAAGGAGGTTGAACCTAAAGATTGGTAAGTCTATAAAATTTGCAAAGAATGATGTGGTAGGGATGTTATTGTCTGTAAGAACCCTAAATGCTCTTACCGAGTCTATGGGTCTTAGATCAGAGGGTAACAGACTTTTCAAATAAAGTCTATAAACCCAAGACTTGGATGCAGTAGGAGTTCTAAGAACTCCATTGTCTCATCATCTTGAATTGTATATTAGTTGATGCCACTGTCCATCAACCAACCTAATATGACTATTCATGCACTTGTTGATAAAATTAAGAAAAAGTGGGAAGTGGAAGTTGATAAAATGAAGTTATATCGTACTTGAGCAAAAGCTCAGTATAAGATATTTGGCAGCCATAGGGAACAGTATGCCAATGTATGAGTCTATTGTGAGACCTTGAAACAAATGAACCAAGGTAGTTGTTTGCTACTAGGGTGGATCGAATAACTCCCGAGTTACCTCCTACTTTTCAAAAGATGTATGTAGGATTTGGCAGCCTGTAGAGAGGATTTTAAGGCACACGATCCTTTACTTCTGCAATAGAATTTCAACCTGCTTCATTTCCAGATGAACATGTTAGTGGCTAAGTCTGCCTTATTTACTATACAATATTAATTTAAATATATGTTGGGCCTGTTGATTTCATTCATTTACATTTAAATGTGCTACGTAGGCCATTTGACAACTTCTATTGTTAGAGATTTCATAGCCAGTAACCCAAACTAGCCAAACTAAGCACACTCCACTATCAATGCCTTTGTAATCAGCAGCCCAACAAAGTATAACAGTGCACACACCCCTATCAGTTCCTTCGCAGACAGCAGGTTAAACAAGTCTAGTAGGCCACACACTCATGTTAATACCTTCACAATTAGCTGCTCAACATGGTCAAAGAGTTTAGGCTCAATGATAAGGAGGATATCAAACCCAACTATGGTCCATTCACTTTGCATAATATATTTTTTTGTAGTCTTGGAATGTTAATAATATTTCAGGAGCTATTTTGATTCATAATTGGAATAAATCTATGTAGCCTTCTTTCATTTCCTCTACACTGCACAAATGTTGGTTTTTTGTCTTTCTTTTGGATATATGTGATTCACCCTTTCTCTTTGAGTTGCTCCCCTCCCCTTGTTTTTCTTCTTCTGTCTGTTACTTCCCCCATTCTTCTTCATCTGCTACTTCTCCCTCCCCCCAGTCTGCTTTATCATATACCAGTTGCTCATCATGCTTTCTTTATTAGGTACCAATTGATTTGAAGAGGAATGTCAAGGGTTGACCACTTAATTTGCTAAATGGGGACATGGCATCCAGCGTTTGAAGTGGTAGGGATTTGCTGCGAAGTTTTGTCTCTTACAATGAATTTCAGTTTTTCCCTTGTATTATAATTACTTTAAAAGGAATTGCTTTTCTGCACCATTTTGTATTGACAATATGCACAAAACACACGTAGAACAAGATCTTCAGGGAACTCAAAACAGACCCTTCATAGTAGTTGGTATGTGCCTAGTTCCAACACCATTATTAGTTTGATTTGCAGTACTTCTTCAAATCCCATGCACACCATCAATCTCAAAAAAACTGTACCAATTACTCGGTTCCACAATATTAAAAATGGTAGCTAATGATTTTGTTCCATTTACACCTAGCAAAAAGTATCCAAAAAGAGACAAAGAGGTGGCCATATTTTATAATATTGTTCTTCCGACCGAATGTAGGGAGGAGAAAACGCTGGGAGGAAATGGGGGGTGGGGATTTGAGATCTTAGTGGAAACAAGGGTCTGGGTGGAAGGGCAAACTCAAAACGAAGAATCGAGAAATTGTGGGGCCTTAGTTGGGAAAATGGGTATCTAATTGGAATAGAAAAAGAAAAAAAAAGTGATTTTGTGTGGTGTAGACAAAGAAAGGGAGGTTGGATAATGGGACTCTTCATAATTGTGATGTGTTGTGCAGAATTCATCCACCACTAGTCAACTACAAGGGAAGGGTCGTGTGCCCAAGTTGATCCCTAAACGAGCACCCAACTTAAGTACCACATCTAGAGCCCAACAGGTCACCAAAGATACCATGAGGAATCCACAAAACTTGGAGTAGCATCAAGGACTTGAGGGAGGTAGTCTGCAAGGCTTGCAAAACATCACTCACAGACTAGTATATGGCCACTTTTATTGGTGGATTTAGACATTGATACAAGCATTCCAACACAAGAAAGATTGTGTTCTTGGAACAATCTTGGAAGGAGAGGGGTGCAATTCAGAGTTGATCAAGTACCATCCAACACCCAAATACCTTTTGCCAAGACTAATGAATCAGTGCTTTATGGGAGGAGTGTAGAGTTATCTTCACGTGGTGATGTCTACAATTAGGCAAGCACTAGAGGGGATGAACTCAAATCAAAAGAGGAAGGGGAAAAGACCAAACTAAAAATATTGACTATTATTGTTATTAGAAAGGAAAATAGACTAATGTTAGTAGGTATTAGGAAAGGAAAATATACTGCTTTTGTTATAATGGTGTAGTTGCTTTATGGTGTCATTAGGGGTGGCAATTTCGTACACGACCTGTTAACCCAACACGAACACGATACGATAATAGCGGGTTAGGGTTTAGTCTTAACAGGTTTCGGGTCAAAACGGGTTGACCCGTTATGACACGATTGTTTAACGAGTTAATAATGGGTCAACCTGTTTTAATCCGTTATGACACGCTAAAAAACTTAAAATTACAATTATATTCTTATACTTAAATGTAAATTTGTTAGAATTTTAATTTTGATATTTTTTTGTTTAGATTGTAATTTGGACTTATAATTAGTGTTATTAGTTTTATAGATGTTATGATTTTAATATATATAAAATTATGTTAAATATAATTAAGTCAAACGAGTTAATTTTGGACATATTCAACTCATTTACATAAATAGGTTGAAACGAATCATATTATGTCGTATTAATATATTTCCTAATATTTACTAACGGGTCATAACGGGTTGACACGATACGACACGTTATGTTAACGGGTCGGGTTAGGGTTTGAGATTTTGACACGATAAACTTAACGGGTCGGGTTAGGGTTGACCTATATAGTATAATATACATGTTTTGACACGACACGAATACGACCCGTTAACACGATTTGACACCCCTAGGTGTCATTGGTATTAGAAAACTTTTGGTAGTAGACTATTTTTTCTTGTTCATCATATAATAAACTACTTATTCTTTTACAGAGCAACATATGATGCATTTATTTACTACCAACTTTTAATTTTGGTATAAATAGATATGTATGGTGACATTCCTGTCGAGGAATTTTAATATTATGGTGACATTATTATTCATCATTATTACCACCATTTAACTAGTATGTACCAATGTGTTTTGCATAGGGAACAACCTACTCTTGCTATGTGTGATAGGCAAGAGACTTATACATGCTAAATGATAAAGTTATAAAATAATTACTTTGCATTAGTCTGACCTAATATTCACTAACAGCACACAGTAAGTTCTTTCCATCAAATTCAACACATAGCCAAATCACATACAACAACCAAAGTCAAAATATAATCGAAGACAATAAAACAATCAAATTCAAAACAATAACCATAGTCAATACACATCCAGAAAATTATATTAACCAATCCTATGCTAGCATCAAGTTCTTACGACTTTCATCACCAAGGACATAACCATGTAGATAGCAACAACAACAATCAAAACAATTACAGTGACATGAAATCCTATGCAGTTATTGTATTTCTTGCACAAGTCCTTAAGACTTTTCCTTCTCCTTGTCCAATAATTCTTGGATATGCTCATTGCATTCCCTCTCAATTACCAAAATAGCCTCCAATTCCAATTTCTCAATCTTCAACTCACGAATTCATATATGGACTCTATTTCGTATCTGGCCAATGACATCTCTACACATAAAGCAAAAACCATCATCTACTTAATAGATAATGTACAAGACCTGTCCCCAGCCCCATGTTGACAACCAGGTGTCCAATATGGAGATTTCTATAACTTCTTTTTGTAGTTATCGCCTGTAGTTGACACTCTTAGACGTGCCCGTAAATTGTAACGGCAAAATGGATCATCCGCTGGTGCTTTATCACCCTAGCTTGTGCTAGATGAAGCAATGGACATATTTCATAACCAGTTGAAATATATGTGTTAATCAAGTATATAAGTCCAAGTCATGGCAGAATTGGATCTAGGAAACATATCATGGCATATAAACTGAAACATTATCTAAGCATGATAACATTAAGATTAAGACATTTCCTTTTTTTTTATAGTGATAACAAGTTTACAATAGCTACTGTAAATTATAGATTCATAAACTGGACGCTACAATATTGCAAACACCAAACTCAAATTAACATACAAGTCAACCTAATATCTATACATAAACAACCTATGCCTAGTATTGATACAAAACTATATAAATTGAGCTGTCCAATGTTGTTTAAATTCTTATGTATGACTTATTCTGCTTCCTGTATTTGGAAAAATCATAAAGTACCTAAATGTTCACCTACCTCACCAAAATCAAAGCCCTGGGTTATACCTCCATGCACAGAGACACCCACTTCTCCACAAGACAAAAATCTTAGAACCCCAAATACCCAGATGCGAAGTTCTATCTTTTTGAGTATTTTGATGCTTATGTTTGTGATTTTAGATGAGTGAGAGGTGCTTTTGTCTTTACAAGTGAAGAAGTTGCATGTTAGGAGCACGCACTCAACTTTTCATTTTATTTAATGTTGATGGTAGACGGAGGGGGGGGGTTGATAAGTTTTGAAAGTTGAAAGGCAAATTGAGAATCACGTGAAAGTTCGAGGGGGTAAGTGAAATTTTTCCATAATAATAACAAATATATAAATAAAATTAGGACAATAAGAATTAAACTTTGCTTAGTTCCTATTTATTTATGAGACACTTTTAATTCCGAATAGTATTAATATTTATTATTAATGGCTAAATACAACCAAATCTCTAGTTAAAGTTTTCTTCTTTTTTAGATTATCTATTTAGATTATACTAATTTTAAATCTAAATGCATTGATTGAGTTCCACTTGGAAACTACTACCTACTTTTATTTGAAACTCTCATGTAAGTCTATCAGATTGCACAAGCTTGTACACTTTCAAACCCTTACAAAACCCCCATTTCCGTCACCTTTTCCTTTCCTCAGTGATCATGATTGATTCTTCATCCTATAGAAGTTAGTGGTTGATCTTGAGTTGAACAAGTCTAACAATTTCCTTCAGTCTCTATATATCTCCTCTCCCTTGCAATCTGGAAACAAAATCACAAACCATCCGACTTTTGTCCCAAATAAACAAAACAAATTACCGCCAACAACAAACAACTCGCAACCATATCCAATACATTGGAAACCACTAGGAACAACTAAGAAACACCGATGAATGTTTGAGACCTTGGGTAGGCACACGACCAACCAATGGGTCCTCCTTCCATTAGTCCTGGCGCACAATACCTTTCTTCCTTGGGTGAGCTTATGCCAAATGCTCTTCCTTTCTTGTTGAGGTATGTGTTGCCAGTGTGAACACATATATACAATATCCTTTTTACTTTTCAGTTGCTTTCACATTCTTTTTTTTAAAGCAAGTGTTTCATAAATCAACTAAATAGTTACAATATAATAAATTCAATAGAGTGAAAGTCTCCAACAATTATAAAACAAAACAAAAGCAATACAAGAAAATTAAAAAAGAGAATCTAGAACAAAAAATATAGCTCCCATCCATTTCTCACAAAGGGAAAGCTGCTTGACATGATTTTACGTAGTCTGATTAACAAACTATAACACTATGACAACAAATCATAGTTGATTGATATGTGTAATATTTCTGGTCTAGTTTGGTTAAATGAGACTTTCATGACCACTTCATCTTGATCATTGGTTAGAAAAACCAAGAACATAGGAAAATAGCAACTGAAGATGGGTTGATTTGCTGGAAAAAAAAAATCGTTCGTCACTGGCTGTGGAGGCACGTATAGCTCATGTGCTACTCTTGGAAAAAAGGTAAAGATCACGGATATAAGAAATCCAAAGCTACTAGTTTCGATGGTGCTGCACGTGTCAATATCAAACTCCCCATGGCGTGGCGGAAAGTGAGATGCAAGTGCAGTAAGAGTAGCGTGTGAGACATACGCGCTGCTCTTTTGGTCAATTTTCTTCTAACGCTTGATAGATGGGCAACTAGAGAATCTAATGGTAAGCCGCATGGTTGTCGTAGGAGGTAGGTAGGTAGTAGATCAACACATTTTAGTGTTATGGAGGGAAAAATAAAGAAATTTGGAAAAATAAAACGTATGAACAATTTTGGCATAGGCTAGACAATGGGAGGAAGGAGATAAATTCCAGCCCACTTGGAGGAGAGGTGGGAATAGTTTGGTCTTTTGGTAGAGAGAAAGTAACGTCTCCAGGTAGGGAGAAAAAAGGCATCCACTTTCTTAATTGAATAAAAAACACAAAAGGTTATTCATTAAATTTTTCAATACAAAACTATTTTTGTTTAAAGAGGGATTTGCTACATGCAAGTAAATTCACGGATCGATCTTCATATCAAAACCACTTCCTTTATATCCAAAATTCAAATCCGTACCGTTTTTATTAAAGTCTGACTTTCTGATCAAGCATGTTGGATGTGTGCGCAAAATCGCATATAACCAGGTGTTTCCATTAATGTATATTAAGCCTAGTTTAAATAGGGAATATGCTTGTATCTTATATTATCTAGCTTTGCAACATTATGAAAGTATTAAGTTGGAGCTGTCAGGAGCTTGAAAACCTATAGACAGTTTAAGATCTTTGTCAAATGATTAGAGATAAGTGCTCTGAAATGCTTTTATCAATGGAAACAAAAATGAGATTGAATGAGATGGAGATTGTGAAAAGTAGGTTGGGTTTTCAAAGCTGTTTTACAGTTGATTCTCTTGGAAGTTTATAGGGGTGGTTTAGCTTTGCTATGGGAGCATGAGAATTCTTTTAGTATTGTCAATTACTCAAATCACTATCTTCATGCAACTGTTAGGATGATGTAATTAGGTTTTGAATGGTTTTTTACTGGGTTTTATGAGGTTCCTGAAACTAGTAGGATGTGGTATTCTTGGAGATTGTTGGATCTTATTAAATCTGATCAATGTTAGAGTTGGTGTATCTTAGATGATTTCAATGAGATTCTATCTTTTGAAGAAAAGTTTGGGGGGAATGTTAGATCTGAGTTGCAAATGGAGGGGTTCATATTGGCCTTGGATCAATCTGGTTTGCATGATATTGGGTGGAAGGGTCACAAGTATACTTGGATCAATAGGCATCAAGATGACTCATTTATTAAAAAGAGAGTGGATCGAGGACTAGCTAATCAAAGTTAGCTACCAAAATTCAATATGTGTGAAAATATCATGTACTAGTTGTTAGGAGCTCTGGCTATCACCCTCTCTTGTTGTCTTTTAAAGAGGATTTAGGGAATCATTTAGATAAAAGGAAGGTGTTTAAATTCGAGGTAAAGTGGATGTTGAGGTAGTCAAGGGTGCCTGGAATAAGCCTACATGGTCTGTAATTACAGCAACAACAAATGGTCAAGCCTTACTTCTAAACTACATATTGCACATGAATCTTTAGTACCATTTTACTTTTATTTTTTCAAACGCATTCATTCGGGCTAAGAAAAGATGACTGCTAACCTGACAAGGAAAAGTCTGTAATCTACTGCGAGGAATCTATGCAAGTTGGGAAGCAAATCTTAGATCACGAAGTTGAGAGCTCTGAAATGAATGAACGAGCCTTGTTAATTGACAGGTGTAGTCAGTTAGCAATATCTTAGTTCTCCAAGGTTCTAGATATGCTTTTCGTGAATGTGTCATGAACACAAATTATTAAAGAGCAATTAATGTACTCTTCACTCCTCAATTTAATCATCATTATTAATAGCAGCCCTTGATGTGACACATTATAAATAGATTCACATGTTACCACCTAAATTAAAAAAAATAATAATATATATATAATGCATCTGCGATTGAGAGTAACAAAATTTAAAATAAAAACAAAACTTACCATTATTAAACCCATCGAGGTGCGCGTGTGCATTTGGATTATATTACAAGAAAAGTAATTGTGATTATAAATGTAGTTTTAAATTAAAAAATTTTACTTCAATTATTGAGTACGTACTGAAAACAGCACGAATGAGCTACCTAGCTAACTGCGATCTTGATAAGGGAGTAGGGCCGGCTCAACATTAGGTCAATTAGAAATTTGTCTAAGGTCTGATTTTGTATAAAGCTTTTAAAACTAAAAATAATAATATTTTTTAATAATATTTTTAAAGATATATAAAAAACATTTCATTAAATAATTTTTTATATTTTTTAATGTATTACAATAGTCTAGATTTTTATAATTTTTTTGTTTCTATCTTTTCTTCTAGCTAACTAGGTTTAAACTTGTGCACACTTCATTCATAAAAGAATTTATTATAAAAAAATGTGGAAGGCCCATGATACTAAAATTTAATATTTAAGTTAGTGAATAATTTATATTTTTTTAATAAATTTATCTATGATCTTGCTAAATTGAGGTACAAAATTTATAATGAGACCTCATTTTAAATTGTTGTATTAAATATAAAGTCAAAATTTTTTATTTAAATATTTTAAATAAAGCTTCATTTTTTGAAAATTTTAAAAAATATTCAATATAATAATTTATATTTTATTATATTACAATTAAAACTTGCTTACTTAAATTTTGCCTTATACTTCAATTTGTATTGAGCCACTCCTGTAAGGAAGTTTAAAATTCAGAGTCTCCATTACTATATAAGAAATTATATTTGTAATATTGTAAAATCTTTTTTTTTTTAAGTAAAGAGGGGAATTGTATGAAAATAAATGATTTATTAATAATATATTATACTTAATTTTTTTCAAAATGTTTATATCATTAGACACATACATATTCAATGATTATATATAACATTACTTTATTATATTATGCATAATATATATAACCCACTGCACGACTAATGAATAACCAGGGGCAGACCCACGTTAGTGGGTGGGGAGCAGTTTTTAAAAATTAATTTATAATATAAATATATATATTTTTTATATAAAATTCAAATTCTCTCTCATATTTAAAAAAAAAATCCCCCCCCCCTCCCAAATTTTTATACTAAAATTATTCATCTACATTTAAACTCAAATTTAAATCCACATAATCTCACAGTTATTCAACTAACAGTCTAACTATCGTAAAAAATTAATTATAAATTTATATGATTGTAAAATTAATTGATTATACTCACTTATTTAGTTTTAGTCTAACTTGTATGATTATGAGATATAATTTGTTAAAAATTTAATAGCATTATATCATTACTTATTACAAAATTCTCAAATTTATTTTAATCTATAAATTTTTCTTAAATCATAAAAAAATATGAGCAAGTCTTCAAATATAATTAATTTTTTTTAAAAAAAGAAAGACATGAACAATTTGATAAGTAATATATATTTAGAGAGTTTGATAACAACAGAATATGATACTTTTATTATTAATGATCATCTTTATAAAATTTATATGTACTACATATTTTATTGATTATCCTCTTAAACATAAAATCATGATTATATTCCTATGCATTACCACGACTTTATGACATGGGGAGTTGGGAATGCATAAACAGTAGAAGTACTGTTATTGCTACGTACAAGGAGGAGCGAAAAAGGGACAAAATCCAGCTGCTGTTGTGTGAATTCAAGTAAGCGGGTAATATTGTTTGTCATGTTAGAGACAAAGGAGGACAGAGTAAAAGAGAGGCTTCCTACTTTTGGGTAGGGCAATGAAAGCTGCCCTTTATGACATACAATGCAATGCAATGCATTAATACCCACTAGCTACCTGTATTTATATATATATATATATATATATATATAAATATATGTTTTCTCATCTTTCTCTGATGATCTCTTCTCTCTCACGGTTATGTTACTATTTATTTATGATTTTATTAGTTTTGTGCACTACTCCATAAAAATTGCTGAATATATATAATGGTTGCTTGGCCAAGAAGTTGATCTGATCACAAGGAATAATGGTCATCTCATTTAATTTTCGAATTTTGTTTGAATTCTCTGTTTAGTTATGGCGTTATTAATTGGTCAAACCAACCGTACATGATCAGAACTTTAATTAATTTTGGTAATATTAACACGTTTGTATAATTTCCAATAGATTGATCAAGTAAAAAATAAAAATCGTGAAGATCATAAAATTATCCTTTTCTATGAGTTCTAGCTCATGAACTAATCTGAACTAATCTAAAATATATGGTGTTTCAAAGTAACATGATTAGATGCAGTTATAGAATATGCGTGTAAGTGTCGTATAATCTTTTTAAAAAGAGTAAAACTTTTTATTAAAAAATATATATTTTCATATAAGTTTCGTATTTACTCATTTCTTACACAAATATCATTTCTGTTAAATTTGATGTCAATGGTTGGACAATTTGGGGTGCAACGTGCAGTACTATAGAGTATAGAGACAAAGGGCGTGAAAACTGGCCAGGAGGTCATATATACATGGTTGAAAATGAGGACAATAATGGTTGCAACTAGATAGATAGCTAGTACATCAATAATTGAAGAATGCTAAGGTATATATTATGGAATCAAAATCATGATCCTGATCTAAAGTTATCAAAAAATTAATTTAATTGATGATCTGCCGGGCGTTTTAAATAATTATATCCTTATATAAATCGTTATTTTCAAACTAATTGATTCAAATTTCTTGAAATCAACCTTTATAAAATGTAATGCAATTTAAAAATTTTTATTTTATTTTATTTTCGTTCAAATAATTATGGTACTCGCATCACATCATGTGATAAATATTGATTGGATAAGATCTATACCATGCTCTCAAATATTAATGACTACTAGTACTACTTAGGATTTTAAAAAAGAGTAATGTTAGTTACATTCTTAGAGTCATGCATCGACAAGCTGTCCAACACATTCTCTTTGAAAAAAAATTAGATCTATTATTAAAAAATATATATATATTTATACAAGTCTCAAACTTATCTATTTTTCTAAACAGAATTACGCAGAGTTTCCAGTACGCTTGAAAACTACAAATATCCTTTCCCTTGGAAAAAGGTGAGGTTTTTCAGCTTAAAGTTGTTAATTAGGATAGTGAGCACGGCCTTATATACTCATACTGGATTTCACAAATAAAGGTGACCGCCGGTGTGCCATTTATAAGCTAGCTTATAATTATATATATACATGAGGTATTCCAATTTGCCAAAATAAATAAATAAATAATACTTTAATTTAAAGAAATGGATCATATATATGTGATAATTTTTTTTTAATTTTATTTGAAAGTGGAAGCTTATTACAATGTTAGTACATATTGCGTAGTACCGTAATTAATGAAAACCAAATTATTAGATTAATATTGCATGAAGGTAATAAAGTGTCTTTGACTAATTTTGGACACTGAAAACTATTTTATAAACAACGGAAATTAATAGACAATAAGACAATTATTATTTCTTAAATAGGCAAAAAATGACTATATTATAATAATCTTATATATAAGATTATAGCTAGCTAGCTAGGCATGCCTATCCTTAGTTAATTAACACTATTATTTCTTAATCTTAGTACGGTACTAGTACTACTTCAGGCCGAGCCAAGGGAGATCAATTATTCATGGCCTTAAGTTTGGGATTATCCAATTAATGAGTGGTTTAGAGGAGATAATATTATTTGTAAGTTGTAACGGCCATATATATATATATATAATAGGACAAAACCAACTTGCATAATAATAATTCTCTGATCATTAGAGGCAAGCTGAAACAACATTTCCACATGCATGACGTGCGCTGTCTTCTCTTGCACTCTTGCTCCATGCATACAATATTAGAAACAGAATAATCCTATTAATTTTCCATTCCCGACAGGGATAGTGGAGTGACAATAATCTGAACAATAAAGCATGCATCTCTCTCTCTCTCTCTCTACTTAGCAAGATAACAATTAGTTAACCATGCATGATGATGCATCACATGTACACGAACAAGCTGGCTGTTCTCCTCAGATCTTCAGAGGAAGAAACTCGAAAAATTGGTTTGCAGTAAAGCTGTCATCCCTAGACGTGATGGGAATTTCGGTGTTCGTCCTAGAAACATGATCATCGTTACCAATATCCGAATTATCATTACCGGGGAGCGGAAATAGGTTAAGAGTTTTAGATTCACAGCTAGTACTTCTTTGATCCCCAAGATGGGGAACATCTTCTTTGTCGGATGTCAACGACATAAAATAATGACTGTTTAAGAGCTTTGTGTCTGATAAAGTAGCTGTTCTTCTTCTCTGCTGTTGTGATTCTCTCTCCTCAAACTGAACCCACCAACCATTTGTGAATCTTTCAGCGGCTATTGCTGCTTTATTCATCGACGTCGCAGATTCCTGATAGTTACAAACAGTGAAAGTTGGAGTAAAATTCAAGCAAAGTTCGATCAAATGTTTCTAAAATCTTGCAATATATATAGCAGCCCTCGAACAGGAGGAAGTACTACTAAGGAATGCAGCTTTTGAAGCTATTAATTAATTATTTTTTCTCTTTTGGTATGAACTGATCTTTGACCTTTCATTTATATGGCATCTAATTCCCTTTTGGGTATTAGTCTTAGCTAAGATGAAGAGTATTACACGAAGTACAAAAGACAAAGATCATATGCAGACCTCCTTAAGTTCACTGCAGTTTAGAAGAGGTGCCCACTTCTTCTCTTGTCTAACTTTATACACCGTCCTTCTCGTCACTGTAGATGGAATCCAAAACAAAGTAAATTCAACTTTAGACTATCTCGATCGAGACAAAATAAAAAAATGACAAAACACGAACACAACTTGGGCCAATTTGGAACTACTCATCTATTAGGACATGATTTACTGTTTTTAAAAAAGTACCAAACATCGAATTCATGCATGTTTTCTGACAAAAATTAGCAAGTACATTGAAAACATACTGTGCTCACAAGTTTTCTTTCTTATTACTGGAAGACAGAAGTGAACAACTTTATAGCTTAATTCATCTCATAAAATCAATTTAATAAAAGATTATTATTCATATCTTACAAATATATCTAAGATCTTATCTACAAGTAAAATGAGATTATTCCTCAACCAAAGTACTCCTAAAATCATTTTGTGAAAACGCAACCAGACAAATGTAATGGATGCATGCAAATTTAGATCATGAATCGGTGGTGCCCTACAGCCTTTCTCTTCTTTTCTTTATTTCTTTTTTAAAAATTTAAAATTGATTTTCGTTTGACCCAAGAATTAATAATTGGTGAAAATATATCGGATATGATTCTATATGAATGTAATTGGTACCGGTCGATTCTTTCCGATCAGCTGGACTGCTACTACCATGTTGCTTCTGATCTGGTAAATGATCATGGGATGCCATTTCACGCCGGCGTTTCTGCCGCTCTCTCGCTTTATGATTTTGAAACCAGTAGAAAACATTCTTCCCTTCAATCTTTCCAAACCTTCGAAGATATGCAGCAATCTGATGGATTTGCTCAGCCGTTGGAGTTCGTGTTCCACGCCGATACAAATCTTCAAGGACCATAAGCTGCTCCGAAGTTGGATTCCACCGAGTAGTCACCAATGGCGGCTGCGGGTTGAAATTTATCCTAAATTGTTCAGTAACATAACGGCCTGTAGAATAACAAAATCAAGGATGAACAAAGTACTATAAGGAGAGATTAGAATTAGATGTACGTAAAATAAGGAAGATTGCCAAAATTAAGTACATATTGTATATCTTTTCTCTCTCACACACACATGCACCCCAGGGATCAGCAGAATTAAGAAAAATATATATGGGATATATATATATATATATATATACCTGGTTGGTGATTCAATGAGTAAAGACTGGTGAAATGAGTGCTGCAATTATCACGATATGGAGGGGCCAATATTGGAGAAATTATAGTATTTCTGGGGATAACATGAGATGTTGGCTTTGGAATGAGGGGCCGAAGCTTAAAACCAGTGACTGGGTCAGAGAGGTTAGTGATCTCGCTGCCATCGCCAGAACCCATCGTCCACATTGTGAAGCACCAAAAAAGAGCGAAGAATTATAAGTAAGGAAAGCCGGGAGAAATAGACGAAGAAAGTTGTGAGTATTTGGTGTTTAAACAGATGAGAGAGTCTGAGGGAAGACCAAGACAGTAGCTAGGTTGACTATGCTTTCCTGATATGCATCTATATAAGGAATTAAAAGGGCTGTAAACCTAAATGACAAGCATATATAGAGAACATGTATGAAAGAAAGGAAGGAGGGTTGAAGGAGGACAAAGCAGAAGAATTGGGTGCAGGAAGCGTGGAATTCTAGGAGATATAGGGAGATGAAGTATAAAAAGGACGTGAACACGATATTGATCAATATCATGTTCATCTTTATATCATAAATTAGCCCCACCGCCTCCCCATTATTGTTCCATCATCTTCTTCCTTTCACACTTCTCGAGCTTAAATCTAAACCGTTAATATCTCTCTCTCTCTCTCTCTCTCTCTCTCGTTTAGCAATGCAATCTGCCTCCTCGTGGGCGTCCACCAACGTACGTTGGAACGCTTGCTCGGACTTATTCCGTAGCTAGCTAGCCACGCTATAATTTTGAAAAACTTTGTATTATTTCTCTGTGGGGTACTTTGTCCCTATTTTAAATTCGTTCTATCTGACATTTTTTCTATAATGATATATAAGATCATAATATAATGTCTTTTGAAGTGTACTGTTTCCTTTTTTGGCCTGATGATAATGATAATATGAGATCGGTCCTTATAATTAAGTCTTCATGTATATATATTACTCTTTGACCATCATGAATAAAGATGTGCGAATTACATATTTTACATGCTATCACCCGTTTTTAAGAGTTTTCTACAAATGTTTTTACATTAAGGACCTTAAACAACTTAATTATTTCTTTGAAACTAAAGTAGTACGCTCTAAATTGTAAGGAATTTTGTATCTCAATTAAAGGGAACGTACTCTCTAAATATTTTGTCTAATGCAGGCTTTCTTGCTGCCAGACCTACAAATTTTCCTATGGAACAACAATTGAAACTATCCAAGTAGGAAGGCCATTTTTAGTGGGGCATCTCATTTACCTAACGATCACGTCCAGAGATCATGTTTTAGATTCATACTTTAAGTAAGTTTATGCATGCACATTGGAAACCCCATCTAGATAATTGCAGTAGCTATGCAAATGCTTCGATATCTTAAGAAATCTCATTGTCAAGTTCTCATTTACTCTACCACAAGCTCTTTTCTTTTATAGCTTATTGTGATTAAGATTGGACAAGTTGCCTCGTTAGGGGTGTGCGCCGACCCGACCCGACCCGACCCGATAGTCTATCTTCTGACCCGACCCGATCACACAAGTCTTCCGTTTAGCCGAATACCCGATAAGCCGAAACCCGACCCGAAAATATAATCGGGTATTCTTGGTCCCGAACCCAGTCAATCGGAATTTCACTATTATTTTTGAAACCCGAGTGTATAAAATGCAGAGGACATCATTGCTAATATGGCAATATCATCAAAAATAAATTCATAAAAAGTAAAAGTACTGCATGGTAATTAAAATAATTTAGTTTGATAATATATGTAATTTTTACTAGTTTTTTCACGACAAAAAGAACAGTTAAATCGATTTAATTAATAATAATAATAATAATAACTTTACAGAAAGTCACCCCTCTCTCTTTCGTTCTCGCTTTCTCAGACACAAATCTCTCTCTCTCTCTCTCTCTAATACAAATACTTACAGCCATGGAAGTGCCAGACCTATTTATCGGAGGCTTTTTCAGCACGGGAGCCTCCCCATTCTCGTCGGAAAAATAGAAGCCAGGAGACCACTTCACCGTTGACGACCTCCTGGACTTTTCCAATGAAGACGCCGTGATGACCGACTGTCTCTTCGACAATGTCGCTGGAAATTCTAACGATTCTTCCATCGTGACTGCTGTCGATAGCTGCAATTCAGCTAACGGGCCTCAGTTCTTCGGCAACATTAGCTCTCAGAGTTTTGGTGATTCTTAGTTCTCCAGCGAACTCTGCGACAATGAGAAGCCGGCGAGAGAGATGAGAACAAACAGCGAAAGAGATGAGAAAGAGGGCAAATCGAAGATGGGCAATCGCAGGAGTCGAAGATGGGCAATCGTAGGAGTAACGGGTATGAGGATGGGATTATCGGGTATTTTAATCGTTTGGAAAACGGTAAGCGGTAACGGGTTTCGATATATCGAAAGCAAGTGTTTCCGTTAAGAAGCTTAACGGGTCGAGAATGTCGAGTCGGGTCGGGTCGAAACGACGGACGGTAACGGGTAACGGGTATTTTGTTCACCCCTATGCCTCATGACAAGATGTTCTACCAGCATCATGTTTGGAGACTCTACTTTCATGAAAAACTAATAAATAAACAATAGTGTCTCGCTCACCCATTGAGCTGAGTATCGAACCATGACCACAACCAATTGTGAACTTACATAGATTCGTTATCTTCTTACTGACTTAACATATTTTTCGTTCACAACTAGCAACTTTATTCAGTGACAACAAAGTGGCCTTATATATTACCACTAATCTTATTTTTCATGAGCGTACAGATACATATAGAATTGGATTGTAATTTGGTCCTTGAGAAGATTTAGTTAATATTGAGTCAAACTACACATATTTCTACCATGCATCAGCTCGCATACATTTTTCCCACCCAACTATTCAGACATCAATAGTTCATGTACCTTCTTTGCAAGTTGGGCATTCATGACATTCAAAATCCAACTTAAGGGAAAGTGTTAACAGCTAAATATTCATGGGATATTGCTCTTCCTGATTTTTCTCTGAATAAATCCCTTGGTCCAAAAATCATTCAACCTTGTTATGGAAAGTTTGTAAGAAATTTTTTTGTAAAGTTATTGTTTTATTTTTTCTGGCCTGATCATATGGGATTAGTTCCTCAACGCCTTGTATGTGTGTGTATATATATATATATATATATATATATATATATATAATACTCTTTGACTATCAATGAAGATGTGCAAAATACATATTTTACTGATAATTACCATAAATCAAGGTCTGTCATCCGAAGTTAATTTGTTAGTTTATCTTGACGATATATATTGGCATGACATTAACTTGACAAGTTAAAACTAAAACCAATGTAATTATTGTTGAAGGCTTCATTCATCCTTGTCATTTAACACATCTTAATCACTTTCGATAAGAAGATTTCTTTTTCGTCAACCTTCTCAAAAGACAATATCTGGTTCTATCATAAAATCCATCAAAGAGTGATCAATTGGTGCACAATCTTACTAGCTAGTTAGATCAACCCCCACAGTGTTATATGTAGGATGCATTTCCATTTTGTGGGTCTCACTACTCCATGTACTTAGTTGACCTAACAATTTATTAATATACGACTCATGAACCTAACAAGAGATAAAAGGATTAACATGATTAGGGCTTCATGTAGTGAAGTTAGGGTACTAAACAAGGGTCAACCCAATTATTTAGACTACTTGTTAGATTTGGGTTGTGCAGGTGATACAACATGATCATGCATTTATTTAATGAGTTGTGCCAAAATTGAGGATCGAGTTTGACCCATAAAATGGTTCGAGTTAATGTTGAGCCAAATAGATTTATATTCATCAATATTACTAGACACCAATAATATATGAAGATCATGAATACTTCCCATGAACCCCAATTACCGTACTAGTCTTACATGCATGCATGCATGTTCTCAAGATCCCAAGGTTGAGGGACTTCACGATATATATTAAAATGCATCCGAGCTAAGACATATACAATTAACCCTACATGAAAGTTATTTTTTGAATTGTACTTAAATTTCCTATTTTCTTTGATCCTTCTAACTATTGACCGAGCCCTAAATGAGAGTGGTTTTAATACATCATGTACGTACGGCTTGCGTGGTAGAAGGTCAAAATCAACTTTATCATGACTAGAAAAATTAAAAGACTAAAAGAAAAAGAAAAAGGATAATTATATTGATGATGAACATGATAATTAAAGTTAGCCCCTCACAATAATAATGTGGTAGCGTGTGAATTGTAACCATGCAATAACGTTGCACCATGGAACGTCTTAATTAAAGGGATCGATGATGTTCGTCCACTTACTTACGTAATGGTACTACTGTCCTTAGTACTTAAATATCTGATCATCTTTATAATTCGATTTTAGTGGGGCTTTCCATAATTCCCATGTCGGCTCTAGCATGTAAATTAATTCGCATGCCAACTTGAATCTGACTTTGTATGCCTTGCCTTTTAATTACCACCTTTCAAATCATAAATATAAAGCGAAATGATTTTAATTTTTTCAAGTGCACTACGTACGTCTTGATGAGGCCGTGTCCATCATTATTATTGCTGCTCATAATAATTGTACGTCAAGAATTAATTTAGATATATATATGCTTGCTATCTAGCTAGCTAGCTATAAGTTTTGATATTACTTTTGACGTGCGTATAATTAATTGTCTGGATTAAACTTATGAGGTAATATTAAGGTAATATATATGAGAAGAGAGAGGCCGTCGGAGAGGTGCATGTACATATACATATATAGCTAGCTAGGTAGGGCGCCATGGACAGCTTGCGGGCATGCATATATATATATATATATATAAATGCATATGTGGGCGTTCTGTGTGTGTGGTGACAGTTGATCAAAGAGCTAGCTAGCCGTACATGATTAGGAATTTATTATTGGAAAGGTGTCATATTATAATTATGAATTGGTGGGGTTAGCTAAGCATATAATATATATTGGTATAGGTAAGTGAATACCATGAAGATCAAAATGAATGTTGCATTTATAAGTTGTACATGCAGCACACGTGATGCCGATGAGTACTGGCCACTATACCCCATTACAGACACGTACACACACACACACATATATATATATATATGTATGTATATATCTTGCTAGCTAGGGGTAAACCGGCCAATTAAGAGTTTTGTTACATACATTCATATCTATGTATTTTTTAGGCATTCCATAATGTGATTGGCCAAAAATTAAAATAGTTATTTTATATTAAAAAAAATAACGCAATTAATCATATTAATGAAGTGTGCAAAAAGTATGAAAAATAACTGCACATATAAGTTTTATAATTAATGATATCCATGATGATTAATTCCTCATTTTTCTGATATATGAAGGTAGAAGAAACCTGATCATCCTAGCTAGCTATTTAACAACCTGCATAAGCAACTAGCATACCAATGATCCTGCTGACCTAGCTAACTATATATCTATGCTTTCATACTAGTTTCATGAAACGTACTAATTTATTTTAATGATCCTCTCGCCTCTCTAACAACGACACTACTCCTTCGCACGTATATACACATGCATACTGCAAGCTCCAACTAAAAGCTGGAGCTAAAGCTGATATTTCCCTGATCTCTGCTTGGTTGCTAAGTAAGGGAAAATATATTAATATTTATCTAATAGAATCCAAACCCCTAACAACCTTCATTTGTATGATCCTATACATGATAGATTTTGAAGCCAAAACATCTTAATTAATCAAACTCGATCGTTAACTATAAGCTGGAATTATCACCCTTCATCTGTTATACACTAGTGTTTAGCTAGTTCATCTATAACTCCTGGCCAATATGGTAAATGACTTCTGATAACCACCCAAAACATAAAAAGGTTTGGCAGTTGAACAAAAGCAGCTCTGATCAGTCATCTATTTATGGATCACAAGTAGATTCCGTCATGCTTGTATCGAAGTTCAAAGCGAATAAACCCCGTCAGCCTATAAAAAAGTCCATAAAACTTGTCTTCCATGGTTTAATAAAGCTCTGCACCAATATTCATACAGAAGTCCTGGTTCCAAACTTTCATTATTCTTAAGAAGATTACAGTAAACCCATAACAAAGTCCATATATAAAACTAACTTGTTTTCCGTGGTCTAATAAAGCATGCAATATGCAGCCAATTACAGGTACAATATATATATAAATGGGGCAGCCTATAATCCCTGGTAAGGATCATTAATCATGCATCTGCATGAAATAATTAATTGATCTAAATCTACAATAGCTGCTATTGTTTTGGAGGAAATATATACTACTCCATCCCTAGTAATTAAGATGCTGCAACTGATCTTTAGATGAGTTGAACATTTGGAATCGATTTTTGATTTATATATATATACAGCTACTCAAGAAGCTTATTGCATGCGCTAACACCAACAGCTGCAGCCAGATGCCACCCAGCATGAATGAATGGAGTCGAAGGAAAAACATCATCAGCTATAAAAAGCACACCACCCAACAGCGATGACATCTTATGCACGTTGTGGGCCATCCTCAGATCTGGATCTTTTGATGCTCTTCTTGAAAATACTACCTGGAAGAAGAAATGAAAATAATTCTAGTTAAAGAGGATGAACCCTGACAAAATGGTTACTTTTGATTGGATAGTGCTAGATATGACATGACGTTAGAAAATATAGAAGAAACTTAAATATAGAAACACTACATTTCAGTGACAATGGGCCGGTGCAATATGGATAAACAATTTATGAACATTGGTAAAATAATTGGTAAGCCCATCCAAACATTATGTTCAAATTGAAAATCCTTTATCCAGTATGACCAATGAGAAACTCCTGATCTGGTGTTGCGTTTACCAGCTACACCAGAAAAATAAAAATATAATGAATCTTATATGACTGAAATGAACAATGGAACCAAGCAGTTAATTAATGGATACTAAACAAAGGAACCCGTGGGGTGCTAATCACATCACGCTACATAATTTCCTAAAGCAACAAAACAACTCGATATCGGGAAAAGTAAAAGAAGCATGTAATGAATTAATAAATATGTCCAGAAATAAGGTGAGTTACCTCCATTATCCCAGTATGAACCGCTGAAACCATTAGAGGCTGGACAGGTAACATAAATGCAGATGCAGCCATCAGTATCTTTGGGTTATCATCTCTGAGGGCTCTTGAAAGACACTATTAAAACAAGTTTGAAGTGTTTCAGTTTATGCCTAAGTGGGTAAACGAAAATACTTTAAGAAAAAGAAAAGCAAAGTAGGTGGAAGCCACGGCACTTATTGTTTGCAAAGAAAAGAAGTGCTGAGAACGGTTTCTTGTATACAGATATAGAAATATGTACGGTCTTATATCAATATATTAATATGCATATTAACAGATCAGGGATGAAGTGTAAGATTTTGGATTTAAGACCTGCTAAGTGCTATGTAACTTATCAATCACTTGAAAAAAATTAAAAAAAAACCAACTGCATTGACAAACTAAATCATTTGCTTGTTGTAATAATGTGTAATCTTTTTGTGCAGTTAATCTTGACATTTCTTTAATAACATTAGGATAATCAATGATACTTGTGCAAACCGACCAAAGCATAATCCAAGTTAACTCGAATGATTTAAAGCTAAAGATGAGTTTGACTGTGTAACTTGTGCTGATACAGCATGGGGATTTATCATATACATGACACGTCTCAGTAGCTTGAGGCCACACATGCAATATCTTGTTGGTAGTGCACAAACTAAACTAGATCAGCCAATGGAAAATACTATAAAAAGACTGAAGCACAAAGCATATACCACCAGATATATATGCATCGGGTCAGCTAATCTTGTTATATTCAATTGAGATATCTGAAGCTCAAGAAGTTAAAACAAAATGCATAGCAGATCTTCCAAAATACTGTTTCTTCATACCGGTTCTATCAAGTTTTCCCTCCGGCAGATATTATAGAGTCAAAAGCCATAAATGGGAAACATGTCTATGCATGTAGAAAACCCAGATTGATTAGTCCATTATGTTGTCTTTAATCAATAAATTAAGACTGACTTACAACTGATGCTGTGGCTATCATTGTGTAATCCAACCATCTCAGATACTGCCTCAATGTTCCTCTTGAACAGTGGTACAAACTTGAGGCAACTCCAACTCCAACTAATGAATTAGCATACAGCTTAGTATTTAGGTTCTTCCTGCATTCCCAATAAAAGTAAATAAACAAGATGTAACAAAATATGCACGGTTTTTTCATGCACTGCAAGTTATGTACAGAAAAATATAACCTTGGGGCCTGGATTCCAAGAGCTATAAAAGGAAGTGAAGTAATCACATTAGCCACTGTTTCTGCCAGATTCTTGTCACCTGGCAAAAGATATAGCATAAACATCAATTGTTTCCCTAGAGATTGGTTTGCAAAAGAGAAGTAAAATGTTTTTTTCTTTGCAATACCTTGACAACACCCTTGGATGGGCCTCAAACAGGCTGGTCTGTGCTGCCATATCCATCTGGGGAATATATAAACAAAAAGTTAGCATGGCTAGCTGGTGCTTCACGATCAATTTAGCATCCATTGATCTGCTATATATGTACCTAGGTAGCAATCAGACTTCACCATTTAAAAAATCAATTCTCAAGAATTACAGGCAAATTCCTCACTATTTTTGTTATATTTACAAAATTATACAATTACTTTACCATATCTGAATACTTAACATGAATTTTTCACTCACTGCATTACAAGCCGCTGATTTGCTTCGATAGCTGAGCTTCTACTGATTGCTTCAGGGAAGTCCCCATCTTTATTTTTCTCTTCCAATGCAAACGGTGAATGAGGCACCACACGTACCCCATGGACACCCTCAAGGGCTCTGCTTGGGTTCAGTTTAGTCTGGTGACTCATAAACCTATTAGTAATAAATTGAATCAATTTGATTACCAGCAAGAACTTGCTGGCATTAATTGGAACAAGAGTACCCAAAGCATCCAAATATTCTCCTTGATTCTGTAACAATACAAAGCAGCAGTGAGATTAGTGCAAATAAGAAGTATGAACATAATGAACTTAATGAATTGAGCACCAGCAAAAGCTTCAACTGAGCATTAACGTGGGGCCAAAGCGTTAATTTCCAATATCATATACTTTGATAAACAGGGTAGTTAGAAGTTGTATTCCCATACTACCACCATTTTTGCAACATGCAACCTAAATTACCAAAATTAACAACTAACACCCTAAACTATCAAATTTTGGCAATTTGCATTTTTGATTAAGATGTTAATGTTAAGACTACATAAATGTCCTATTTTCCAACCATCTTAATGGTTAGATCAAGAAATTCATGTGTGGTTTGACAGAACTTGGTAATCTAGGATGTTACTTGCTAGTTTCCATGATAGTTTTAAAATAATAACTAGTTTAGGGCTGCAACATATTTTTTTTTTTCTTTTAGTTTTCGGGGTGCAAAATATTATTTGCGCTTAATTAATTGTAACATGGTTAAGCTATATAAAAAAATACTCTTTGCTTTAGCTTTAAAAGTTTCAATTCTAATAACATCTAAGCCCACTGGAAAGATAGTCATCACACAACGCACATGTAGGGCTGTAAATAAACACAACTACTTGAGAAGCCACTAAAAATTGGCTCATCAAATTTGAGCTCTGGACATATGTGGGGACTTACGTGAATGGAATAACCAAATTGGCTCATCAAAAGATAGTCATCAAATTTTGTTGTAATATAATAAAAAAATAATTATTCCAATGCAGGGACTTATGTGAATAGAATAGCCAAAAGTCAAATTTCTCTTCACATTAGCTAAAATTATTTATTAGTTTTGGACAATCCATTGAATTTGAGAGTGCTCTTAGACACTCGTGAATAAAAAATTAGGATTGATTATAAATCATATAGTTCGTGTAAAACTTGGCTTGACTGCTCGTATAAAACTTGTCTTTTGAGCACCAGTTTGAATATAGAGGCCCATGACATTCAAAGGATGTGCCTCCTTGACTTTGCATTCCTTATCTTAGGAATACAAAGCAGAAAAGGACATTAATAAGAAGCATATAGGCCTCTTGGTAGCCTTAGCCTTGAGCCTGTCCAATCGATATATAAATATAGAACCCAAATGCAAATTTTTCTCAGCACCCATATCGCAAAACTCAAATTTAAAGAATTCCCAGGTGTTTGAAGAAAAAAAAATGTTATTTCTTGCCATTTGATTAGACTAACCAAGTGTTTCAAGAATCCCCACAGACGTATTTCGTCGAACATAGCATTGACATTATCATATCCCTCACGAATTATCGACAGGGTTTCAAGAATAAACCCATTAATCCGGTTTAACTTAAAAGCCATTCGATCTTTAATTCATCTCTCCCACAAAGACACCAGCCAACCAAAAGACAAAATCAAAAGGGAAATCTTCACCGAGTCAAAAATACTCCCTGGATAACAACATCTCATGCATCGAGAATTCAAAAGCACTCGCACACAATCGTAAAAATATGATCTCACAGAGAGAGAGAGAGAGAGAGAGAGAGAGAGAGAGAAAGAGAGAGAGAGAGAACCTGGCCGGAATACGTGGCGACGCGGTGCAGCTGAGGGGAGGAACACAAGGTGGTCGGCAATATAAAAGAATGAAGAATTTATAGGAGAGAGAAGAAAGCAGAGGCGTAACTGAGTTGAATGGGAAAGTCGTATTGGGTCAGACATTAAACTGGAACGAAAAGAGAATCGGGAAGTCGGAGATGCGCATGACTCTCGAATCTTCCTCATCAACTTAGCGCATATTCGCTCCAGCCTGCGCATCTCACCATCTATTAAGAGTCAAGACGCCCTGGCCAGCCCATTGTCAAACAAAACCTCATTTGTTTCTAAACTCTCACTCTCAACCAATCCCCAATCCACACCTTTCCTATCTAGAATACTTCTTTTCCTAGCTTATATTGTTTTCTTTAATATTACGATATATTTATATTTTACACCAAAATTATAAAAATAAACCAAAATTAAAATTTGCAATTTGATAAATGTTACATTTATAAGAACTTCATTTAAAAAAAAAATTATAAATTGATGCATTTTATATAATACATTAAATATATTTTACAATAAAAATAAATTTACAATCTAAAAACTCTCAATGATTTTGTATTTTGCTCTTTAAGATATATAATCATAATTTATTTTCTCTATTTTAAATAAAGATTTTTATAATACACCATACATTAACCTCTTTATTTTTTTCTGTATTATTTAAATATATTTTTCCTTTCTTTTATATTCATTTTAATTATTTTTTTAAGTACCATTAAATTTGTAATATCATCAAATCTTTCAATATTTCTCATAAATTAATGTAGCAGAATCTCTCTCTTGCCGAAATGTCATTAATAGCCCAATAAAAAGTTGAAAATGAAATAAAGATACAAAAGCTCACTCATCCTACTTTTTTGAACTTTCTATCCTTTTCACATGTCTTGGGAATTTTTTCGCATGACTATTTTTTTATTTATTAAAATAAAATTTTATAATAATTATATTTTAACTTTATCATGTTTTGTAAATAAAAGTGTAAATGTCATGAGAAAAATAAAGAGAGATTAGGAAAATGAAAGAAATAATACAAAATGTAGAGAAACACCTTATTTCATATATATTTTACATTGATTACATAAAATTCAATGGAAGCCTTATTATGACATATTGTTCTTTATTTTATATAAAATTACAAACTAGACAAATTAATAAGTCAAATCATTTTGTAAATTTAATTTTGTTAAAATATTTTGTAAATAAAGCATTTCTCTTACATTTTATTTTCATACTTCTATATTAATTGATATTGCATTACTCATTAATTATTATTTAAAAAAGTGATTAATGAGAAATGTGATATCGACATATACAGTAGAATTAGAATTCAATGAAAGTGCAGTCGCACTTTCAAATAAACATATTATACCTTTTGTAATGAAACGAACGAAATATAATTGGTGGAACGACTGTCGTCTCCTGTCTAATAACTAAAATTATGTGAATAATCCCATTACTATTATTTTAAATCTTGTATAGTGACTTGTATAGTAACTTGCATAGTAATTTCAAGACCTATAAATAGGAGTTTCAGTTGTTATAAAATTCATAAGAAAATATATAGAAAAAAAAAAGTTTTAGTTCTTAAGAGTTCCAAAGAGATTCTTATTTCTCTCTTGCAATAGTAGTTTCTTTCTTTAGTTTTATAACACGTTATCAGAACGACGATTCTACCAATTCTAAAGCTAGTGGTATTATTCCTCTGTAAGTTTTTCAATATATTATTTGCAGTCTTTTATATATTTTATTGATGATTATTTGTGTGAATTTATAAATATATTTTTTGCGATACACATATTTATTTCATGATTTATATGTATAGAAAATGACAAATCTTACAAAATTAGAATTTGTTACTCTTGACATATCTGGAAAAAATTATTTATCCTGGATACTTGATACTGAAATTTATCTTGATGCGATGAACTGGATGAAACGACTAAAGAATGAAATCAAACGTCCCTACAGGACCGTGCTAAAGTAATGATTTTCCTTTGCCACCATCTTCACGAAGAATTGAAAACTTAATATCTTACAATAAAAAATCCCTATATTTTGTGGAACAGTTTAATGGAAAAGTATGAACACCAGAAGACTGTCATCCTCCCAAAAGTTCGTTTTGATTGGTTGCACCTGAGGTTACAAAATTATAAAAGTGTTAGTGAGTATAATTCTGCATTTTTTAAAATAAATTCAGTACTAAAATTATGCGATGAGAAAATCACCGATGATGATATGAGACTTATACTACATTTCATGCCTCGAATGTGCTCCTGCAACAGTAGTATCGAGAGAGAAAGTTCAAGAAATATTCTGACCTTATATCATGTCTTCTAGTAGCTGAACAGAACAATGAACTCTTATTAACAAACTACCAGTTACGCTCTACTGGCTCAATATCATTTCCTGAAGTGAATGGTAATAGGTTTGCATCATTCCCAGAAGTGAATGGTGCATCCTTTAGAAGAAATCGGGGGCGTGAACGTGATAGGAGAAATTATAGAAATGTTGGTCCCAGAAGTGACAACATTAAAAGGGATAATAATATACTGTATCACCAGAAGTGGTACAATTCAGAAATGGGTAAAAATTCCCAGAATAATTCTTCAAATAAAAGTGAAGAAGTGTGCTATAGATGTGGAATGACTGGACATTGGTCACGTACCTGTCATACAGTTAGGCACTTAACTGATTTATATCAAACATCTATTAAAAAATAAAATAAAATACATGAAACAAATTTAGTAGAATCATCAGATGATTTATTAGATTCAGTAGATGTAGATGTTACTCATCTTGATGTCTCTGATTTCTTTAATCATCCTGAAAGTAGTATTGACCACTTATTTGGAGATAGAAATGTTCCACTCACTTAATGTATTTTCTTTATATTATCTGTAATTAAAATTTTGTATATTTTCTAAAATCATGGATCATATTGATGAGCTTTTTATCTCTGAGTTGAATGATAAAGATATATGTCTGGCTGACAGTATTACAACTCACACAATTCTCAAAGAAAATAAATATTTTCAAAATCTAATACTAAGTAAAGCCTATATCCATACCATATCAAGTTCATCAGATTTAATTGAGAGATCCGGAAGAGCTTATATTGTGTTGCCTAATGGCACCAAAATTTGTATTGATGATGCTCTATTCTCTTCACAATCCAGAAGAAATTTATTGAGTTTCAAAGATATACGTCGTAATGACTAACATATTGAAACGACCAATGAATGCAGTAAAGAGCATCTTCTTATTACTAAAACAATATCGGACCAAAAGCTTGTATTAGAAAAAGTATCTGCTCTATATTCAGGATTGTATTATACAAAGATAAGAACAATTGAATCATATGTGGTAATGCACCAGAAGTGTATTGACCCTAAAGTATTTATGACTTGGCATGATCGCCTTGGACATCCGAGATCTATAATAATGAGACGACTTATTGAAAATTTGCATGGGCATCCCTTAAAGAATCAAAAGATATTTCTACCCAATGAATCTCCATACTCTACATGTTCTCAAAGTAAGTTGATTATCAGACCATCTCCTTTAAAAATCATTGTTGAATCTCCATCCTTTTTACAAAGGATTCACGGAGATATATGTGGGTCTATTCATCCATTAAGTGGATCATTTAAATATTTTATGGTTTTGATTGATGCATCTAGTCGATGATCACATGTTTGTCTATTTTCCACTAGAAATGTTGCATTTGTTAGACTTCTTACTCAGATAATTAAATTACGAGCACAATTTCCTGAGTATCCAATTAAGACCATTCGATTAGATAATGCAAGTGAATTTTCATCTCAAACTTTTGATGATTATTGCATGTCAATAGGAATAGATGTTGAACATCCTGTTGCCTATACACACACAAAAAATGGTTTAGCTGAATCTTTGATCAAAAGATTTCAACTAATCGTTAGACCTTTACTTATGAAATCAAGATTACCTGTTTCTGCTTGGAGACATGCTATACTTCATGCAGCTAATTTGCATTAGACCTGTCTCTAATTTGCATTAGACCATCTGCATATCATAAATATTCTCCATTTCAGCTTGCATTCAGTCAACAACCAAATATTTCTCATCTTTGTATTTTTGGATGTGCTGTATATGTTCCAATTGCACCTCCACAACGTACAAAAATGGGCTCTCAACGTAGACTTGGGATATATGTTAGTTTTGATTCTCCATCTATTATTAGATATCTTGAACCCCTTATAGGGAATATGTTTAAAGCACGTTTTGAGGATTTTCACTTTGACGAATCCAATTTTCCATTAATGGGTAAAGAAAAGTCGGTGCCTGAAGTACGACAAGATATTACTTGGGATAATAAGACTCTATCTCAATTTGATCATTCTACAAATGAATATAAACTGGAAGTTCAGAAGATTATTCATTTACAAAATATTGTAAATCAATTACCGGATGTATTTACTAACACTAAAAGTGTAGTAAAATCTTATATTCTTACTGTTAATGCTCCAGTAAGGATTGAAGTCCCTAAAGGACAAATTATCAAAACAACAATAGATGAGTCTAAAGCACGCCTGAAGCGTGGAAGACCTATTGGTGCAAAAGACAAAATTTTCAGAAGGAAAATAATACAAAATGAATTTGGTGTTCCTGAAAAACACGTACCTACAATACAGGCTACAAATATAATTGGTGCTCTTAAAAAGATCAAATCTTCTATTCCAGAACCTCCTAAAGAGGAAACTCCTGAAAAGTATAAATCTCCTGAAAATAGGTCTCCTTAAGAGGTGTGTCATGAAATATTTTTCCCTGAAGAGGAATAGGTACCTGAAAATAATGAGATCTCAATACATTTCATGATTACTGGAAAAATTCTGGATAGAAATATAACTGTTATCGACAACATATTTTCATATAAAATGGCCCTTAACATTACCAGAAATAATGAAGAAAGTGAGCTAAAAACCGTCGAAAAATGTCGGCGTAGAAATGATTGGCCAAAATGGAAAGCAGCTATTGAAGCTGAATTAAATTCGCTAGCAAAGCGAGAAGTATTTGGACCTGTTGTCCAAACACCAAAGGGTGTAATGCCTGTTGGATATAAGTGTGTATTTGTACGAAAACGTAATGAGAAAAATAAAATTGTGCGGTACAAAGCATGGCTTGTCGCACAAGGTTTCCTATAGAAACCTGGGATTGATTATGAAGAAATATATTCTCCCGTCATGGATGCAATCACATTTAGATTTTTGATTAGTCTGATTGTTACAAAAGGATTAGAAATGCGGTTGATGGATGTAGTCACTGCATATTTATATGGATCCTTAGACCATGACATATATATGAAAATCCCTGAAGGATATAAAATGTCTGAAGCATCTACAAGTACATCTAGAAATATGTACTCTATCAGAATATAAAAATCTTCATATGGATTGAAACAATCCGGACATATGTGGTATAATCGCTTAAGCGAATATCTATTGAAAGAATGATTTAAGAATAATTTTATATGCCCATGTATTTTTATTAAGAAATTAGAATTTAAATTTGTTATTATTGCGGTTTATGTTGATTATTTAAATATTGTGGGAACTCTTGAAGAGATCTCAAAAACCATTATATATTTAAATAATGAATTTGAAATGAAAGAACTTGGCAAGACAAAACTTTGTCTCGGCCTGCAGCTCAAACACTTGCCAAATAGAATTTTTATTCATCAGTCCATATATACTGAGAAAGTCCTAAAGCATTTTTATATGGATAAATCTCATCCCCTGAGTACTCCAATGATTGTTTGAACACTTGATGTGAAAAATGATCCATTCCGTCCTTGTGATGACGATGAAGAAATTCTTGGTCCTAAAGTATCATATCTCAGTGCAATTGGACTTTTGATGTATCTTGCAAATTGCACTCGACCAGATATTACATTCTCAGTTTATCTGCTTGCAAGATATAGTTTTGCACCAACTCGAAGGCATTGGAATGGCATTAAACATGTCCTTCGTTACCTTCATGGTACAGTTGATATGGGATTATTTTATCAACGTGAATCAAGTCCACAATTGATTAGTATGCAGATGCAGATTATCTTTCAAACCCACACAGAAGTAGATCTCAAACTGGATATTTATTTACTTATGAAAATACTGTCATATTATGGAGATCTGTTAACCAGATACTATCTGCTACTTCTTCAAATCACTTAGAGATCATTGCTATTCATGAAGCAAGTCGAGAGTGTATTTAGCTGAGATCAGTTATTCAACATATCCAGGAAAAGTGTGGACTTCCCATGATCAATAATAGCCCAACAATTTTATATGAAGATAATACTGCTTGTATCACTCAAATCAGATGAGGATATATCAAAGGTGATATAACCAAACATATTTCACTTAAATTCTTTTATACTCATGAACTTCAAGAGAAATGTGAAATTGATGTCAAGCAGATACGATCTAGTGATAATCTGGCAGATTTATTCACAAAAGTGTTACCAACTTCGACATTCAAAAAGATTGTGCATAACATTAGAATGCGAAGACTCAAAAATCTATTGTCATGCACTTTTTAGGGGGAGTAAAAGACTTGTGCTGATTGTATTCTTTTTCCTTCGCTGAGGTTTTGTCCCACTGGGTTTTCCTCTACAAGGTTTTAATGAGGCAATCTTAAAGCACTTGTAGATACATAAAAAGACTGTATTCTTTTTCCTTTGCCATTGTTTTTCCTTGACAAGATTTTAACGAGGCATATTCTTTATGGGTGGTCATTCAAGGGGGAGTGTAATGAAACGAACGAAACGTAATTGGTGGGACGGCTGCCGCCCCCTGTCCCACCACTAAAATTATGTGAATGACTCCACTACTATTATTTTAAATCTTGCATAGTGACTTGTATAGTAACTTTTATAGTAACTTGTATAGTAATTTCAAGACCTATAAATATAGGCTTCAGTTGTTATGAAATTTATAAGAAAATATAGAGAGAGAAGAAAGTTTCAGTTCTTAAGAGTTCCAAAGAGATTCTTATTTCTCTCTTGCAATAGTAGTTTCTTTCTTTAGTTTTATAATACATTTTTACTTTTCATTTCCATCTTATTAATACGATAGATTAGAAATAAAAACGATTTTGCGACTATTAATCCACTAGTTTTAAAAGTTTGTTACTTTTCAGTTTCATTAGTTCGGTTGGTTTAGATTAGGAGACGAGATCAGATGAGTTGAAATGAGTTTTGAAGATTAAATAAAATATTATTAAAATATTATTTTTTAATATTATTATTATTTGAAAATTTGAAAATTTTGAATTAAGATTTAAAAAAGTTAAATAATTTATTATATTTTATATAAAATTTAAAAAAATATAATAATAAATTTAAAATAAATTGAGATGAGTTCAACTCACCTTTAAATTCAAACCGACCCTAATTTGAAAGTGAAAAGTAATGTCTAGAGAGTGTAAAGTAACAAAATTTTATTATTTTATTAAGAGAATCAGTTTTGATAATTTATAATACAAACTAAAAAATGATAATAATTTGAATATGTCAAAGTGCATATAACCCTTGTTAATACTGTAAAAATGGTATAAGTTAATTATTTAAAGAATTATAGAAAGAATTTAACAATTGAGGACATTAATTACGTGTCATATAAATGCCTGCCCAATGCCTAAGATTTTGGGCAATATATATGTAACACTCCGCTCTCAAATAAAGTATGTTTAAAATAATTTAGAGAGCCAATATGTTACTAAATATTTTTTTACAAAAACATACTAGATACAAGCGTTTTCAAATAAATAACACAATCTTTATAAAAATTTAAAGAGGGTCAACAAAAGCATTTGCTTAAAGTATTGAGATTACACGTCTTTACAAAATATTTTATTCATTACAACTAACACATTGTGTAGACTTTTGCATCGTCACCCTGACTCAAATCCTGTCTACTGTGCATCCTCCTCACCTGGGATGATTTTTAAAAGAAAATATGGGAACATAAAAATAAAACTAAAATGAGTCGAATACTCAATAAACAATACATCATATGATGAAAATAATAACCATCAATTTTCATATATATTCATAGATACATATATAATAATATGAACATGTTATTTTCATAAATACTGAACATGTGTCTTTTCATAAATATTAAACATGAGTTTTTCACAAATCTTTATAAATCTGAATTTCCCATAAATGTTGAAAACATGAGCTTTTATAAATCATAAGCTTTTCATAAAAACATGAACTTGAACTTATCTTATCATATCATATTGTTTCATATCATAATTCATTACCTATTGTTGACCCCTATGAATTAGGGTTAGCGAATCTAAAAAGATTTTGACTCCGCCCATGGCGCAAGTTGTGGAATCCATATATAAGGAAAACATACTAGGTACACCGCCAGCATGTATGACCTGACAATGCAATATATCCATACATAGGTATCGATTTCATATCATACATAGGCCGTTTACATATCTTATCTTACTTACATACTTATCATATCATAAATTTTAAAAAAAAATCGCATACTTTCTTAACAGGTCGTGATGCATGCTTTTTCACATGATCTCATGATCTTTTATAAATAATTTTAATGCATATCTTTCACATAAAATCATGACTTTCATATCTGATTTTAGAGCATAAAATCATGACATTTCATAAATAATTTTAATGCTTGAACTTTCTTAGAAATCATGCATGGATTTTTCATAAATAACTTTCATGTATAAAATCATGATGTTTCATAAATGTCTTAATATATAAACTTTTCGTAAATTATGCATGAATTTTCATAATTTCTCATGACTTGGGTACATAAAAAATGACTTTCAAATAATGGTCATACATACATAATATTTTTTTATAAAAACATGTTTATCGTACATGCGTGAAAAATATGATTATACTACTTACTTCTTAGTGCTGCATCCTGATTTTACGTCGTAACTCGCAACCTATATGAAACACTAATCGTTAATACTAGATAAATGTCATGGCAAATTCTAATCGTTTAAAATCATAATTAAAATAATTTAAAATGGACTAAAACAATAATTTTAAAAACATGCGTTAAAATCTGTTTCTAAACCCCTAAAAATATAGAGGCCCAAAACTACTTTTGGAAATATTTAAGAATCGGCCCATTATCATTTCAAAGGAATGAAAAGCCTGTGTGAAGAAGCACACAGCTGCAAACTGGGAAACAGAGGGCTCGACAAGGTTCAAAGAGCACTACATGTAATTATAGAAAATAAGTGTGGGCTTATTGGGAAGGATTGAGATAAACCATAAAAGGATAGAGGTAAACATTTGAAACACATTCAACAAATTGACAAGGTGAGGCATCAGGAACAAAGCATGCCAAAGGAAGAAGTCGAGCAACTCATTGAGAGATAGAGAGGACCCACTGAGATAGTGGAAATCGTTGGCGACACAGAGGCTAGCTGGACTGTTCGGCATTTTTAGGTGGTTTCTGGCGAGCTAAGGTGCTCGGTGGTGGTTGGTAATGGGTGAGCACTTGCTGCTCTGTTTCGAGTGGCTAAAACAGGGGCCAAACGTTGATTTGCTATGGGTGCAACACAGTGGTTTATGGCCAAGCAGTGGGCTTCTCGGCCTGGTGTCGTGGGTGGTGGTTGGCAAGTGAGGAAACACTTTGTTATTTCCTCATCACTCGCATTTGTTCTCTTATTCTTTGGCAACGGGTGAGCACGTGTTTAAGATAAGGGTATATTGGGTAGTTTTAGAAAAAAGTAAAGTTGGGCACTTGTCAAATTCTGGTGGAAATGAAAAAAGAGATGAAAGAAGGCCCAAGGAAATTCGGCCATGGTGTTAGGCGCCATATGCAAATTTGAATCCCTTTGCTCACACGTCAAGCCAAGACACAATCCCATTTTGCCTTTTCAAGATGTGTCTTACATGGGAAAGAGAAAAAATGAGATTCTAGAAGGAGTTTTGTGTAAGAAGAGAGTTGGTAGGCATGTAGAGGAAGAGAGATTGAATGTGGGAGTGGAAAATGTGCGTTGGAAATGACAAAGTGTTTCCTCACTTGTCTTAAACACTCCACACCCATGCCACTTGTCAAATATGCATGAGAAGGAGATTAGGGTTTGAAGCGAAATGACCTCAGAGCCATTCTTATGTTTTGAACTTAGACTTGAGTCGAGGGACGAAATTAGAAAGAATGAGAGGAAGGAATCTTTTGATGTGAGGAGGATGTAATAACTCGATTTTTCACTTGTCCTTTTTAATTTACATGCTTAATTTGATTATAATTTCTTTAGAGTTATTTTAGTAGACTTTTGGAACTTTTAGAAATATAGTTATTTTGGATATTTTCTTATAAGAAATATTGATAAATTAAGATTAAAATGATAAAAGGATGCAAATAGAGGAATTTAGTGTAAATCATGGTAATTGGGAAATGCTTGGCAGATTTGACATCCTCCGGTAATTTGAACATAACTTTCTCATTTGATTTCAAATTGGGATAATTCAAGGTGCTATGGAAATATAAGAGGAATATATACAACTTTAATGTTTTTAGTTTTAAGAGATATGGACTTAATCAAGGATAAAATTGGGATTGAAGTTGACAAAACCGAATTGGGCATTATAGACATTGACTTTAAATTGACTAATGACTTTACTTAAGATTAAGTTTTTGGAATATTTTCTCAGTTATTCTAAGATAAGATATTGATAATTGTGTAGAAATATGGAAAATGGGAAGATTTTATCTAAGAAATTTTGTGTGAAATAAGAAAGATAATCTAACAAATACTTGGGGTGCCCGGATTGGTTGCTTTCGGGCTGATTTGTCGAGTTTTAGTGATTTAGGCAAAAATGTTTCATCCGGTCTCAAAATTAGGTGAGACCAAGAAATAGATCTAGAACTTTTATATTTTGAGTTTTTAAAGATACGAAAAGGATCAAGAACTTAATCTGGTGTGAAGTGGGCAGACATGAATAGGAATCAATTGGTAACCGACTTAGACAAATCAACTTTGGTTTAGCTCTTACCATCGACTTTGCACAGTAAAAAGATTAGGATTTCCTTTCCCAATGACTTGACAACGTGACACATGAATGGGGTATGTGGCATAAAGGGGAGGCATATAGAAAAGTTGGATGACATTAGGAAAAATCAAGCTGGTCGATGCATGTATAGATGAGACGTTCCAAGCTTATTTTCCATGTGATGGAATTTAATCTAAACCATTAATCAAAACATGCTTTTAGGTGGCTCAAATTTGACCTTTAAATGAGATATTTACCAATTATGTCTAAGATTAGGTGTGATGATAAGGCTATGGAAGGAAGGACAAGTGTACATGGCAATTGGAGGGGTAAACGGACACCTCAAAGCTTTGCACCTCTTTCTTTGGCCTTGAGTGACGTCTCTTGTATGAATATATATATATATAAAGGAGTTCTTCACTTTTTTCCTTTGGAGAAGCCCACGGAAAAATCAAGAAAAAGGAGATCAAAAATCTATTTTTCAAACCCTTCAAATACCTAAAAGAAAGAATTTTAGGAGAAATTTCAAGGGCTTGGTTCACTATTCAATACTAAGTTTTGGAGAAAAATGATAAGTACACTTACAACTCACTCTTAGTATTTAATTGTATATATAGAATTATCATGTTTAAAGATGTCTCAATTGATTGCTTAGTATATATTCATAAGATATGTTATGTTGTGTTAAGTTGATGGTAATGGAAAATAGTGAGATAAGTGGAAAAAATGTTATAAGTGGCAAGGATATGCTTTGATAAATAATAGTTTAAAGATTTAATGATGATATATGAGATTGGAATAACAAAAGAATTAAGATTGGATTCATAAGGTTTTGACTTTATGTTCTTGAATCAAGGAGAGATTACTTTAGTTTGTATTTAAGTGAAATTATCTATGTTTTAAGAACTATGATACAAGACAAACATATGGTGGACTCTGATGAAGGACCTCAGGAAGTTATAAATGTATGTTAATAAGTCATAAATATGATTGTGTAGAAAAGTGGCTTGTTTTATGTTGAAAAAGCACCTAATATGAGACTTCGCTCGACTCTCGCTCAACTTCTAGCTCGTGCAAGATAGGCAAAAACTTCACTCGATTATCGCTCGATAATTGGCACGAGCGAGTTCCCCGTTTAGCTTTGAAATTTCCTTTTTATTGAAATGCATGTGATTCACGTAAAGAAAAAATTTAATACAAGAATTATATGTTGAATGCAAGTACATAATTTATAATTCATGTGTCCCATGAAATATGTAACTTATATGAAAAGGGTTTAAGAATACATGCATGCCCCCATTATGATACTAGTTTGACGTCAAATGGCATAAAAAGTTTTACATCAAAGGAAAAGAGCATGGCATGCATTTTTAGGAAACATGAGAAATATCATAAGAATAAGAAAGGAACAACTAAAAATAAAAAAACTTAAAGGTCACATCACGACAGGGACAATGATATGTAATGCCTATCGTATGATAAGAATACTTACGTCATCACGGGGACGACGATACGTAATGTCCGAATGACTGATATGTTAACATGGACGACGATGTGTAATGCTTATCGTATGATAAGAGTGTTTAAGTCATAGTGAGGACGGTGATACGTAATGTCCGTATGAATGAAAAGAATATAATAATACTCATCAAAGTAGGGACGACGATATGTAACGCTTGGACGACCGACGAGAATATAGATAAGGCCCAACCATGGGTAACAATAGTAGATAAGGTCCAACCACGAATAACAATAGTGGATAAGTCTCAACCACAGGTATTAATAATGGATAAGACCCAACCACGAGTAATAACAGTGGATAAGACTCAACCACGGGTAATAATAGTGGATAAGACCCAACGACAGATAATAATAGTGGATACGGCCCAATCACGGTTAACAATAGTGGATAAAGCTCAACCACGGGTAATAATACTGGAGATGGCCTAACCACGAATAATAATAGTAGAGACCCGGCGGGGACGTCAATACGTAACGCTCATCGAGGTTCAGAAATAAAAATAAGATTTAAGAAAAAAACTCTCGCATGTTACGAAAAGTTGTATACCCATACTCATAAAAGTTTTCATGTAAAAGTATGATATGTGTGGAAGGGTACCGGAGTCATGCATAAGACATGTGTTAAATTAAATTTATTATGATATATGTTATTTTATGTTATTGATATGTTCTATTAATGTCTTTGTTAAATTATTTGTGTACCTACTGAGATTTCTTGGAAATTTCACTCTTTTGATTTTATCTATCATTCATTATGGGATGATAGATATTGTTGCGGGAATAAATAATACATCACAAGACTCAGACATCACGGGAGATTCTGAGGTATTCTGGGGACCCTACAAAATACTTTTTGATTAGTGAAGTGATAAACTGATTGATGACAAGATTATAGAGGAAGCGAAAAAGAATTCTTTAAGGGTAACAGGGGGTAGTTTGAATATATGTCCTGAAAATAACAGATATCAGCAAGGAAATGTTTGGTACAATATACTTGATGCTTTATAAGAATGAGTTTTTCTGTAATATACCATGCGATATTTATAAAGAATTAGATGTTTTTACTAAAATTGGAATTTGATCTCATTCCGTTGTATATTTTGCACACTAATAGTAAGTTAGGTGCATGCACATATTTTTTGAGCCAAAATAAGAAATTTGCAACTTAAGGTCACAAGTCATAACGCTTTAATTTACGTTAAATTCTAGATGTAAATTGAGACGTTACAGGGGATCGAGCCGAAAATCTCTTGGCCTTTTAGTTTCCCCATGCCATCTCTTCATAAGGGAGAGAGAGTGAAAGAGGTGGACATGTGTCACACATGCATTAGTTGATTTTTGTAAGGAAATAGACTATATATAGTTAGAACCAAAAAGTCGAGGTGTTTTCCTGCCATTTTGTCTTCTCATCTCTCTAGAGTTTTGGCCAAAAGCTTTTCTCTCTAAGCTCTCATAGTTTCTTTCACTTTCCTACTAGCCAAACACTCCGTATTTGCTTTATTTTCGAGTTTTCTACGTGGTTCTTTCTAGAAATGATCACTACATCAAGGTTAGCACTTTCTATGTTCTGTTTACTTCACCATGCATGAATTTGAGGGAGAGAACCATCATAATATTTTTAGACCTACGAGTTTTTCTATATAAGTACTTACATTCACTCAAAACTAGGGTTCTTACTCCATTTGAAATGGAACCCTAGGTGTTTTTAAGATTTTGAATGAAAAAAAAAATGAGATCTTTATAAAATAGATTTAGGTTTCAAAAGAGAAACAAAAAACTAGGATTTTATCTCCATAGAGATTTGACCCTAGGTTTTTTAAAAGAAGATTTGATTATTTAGAGCACAAAACACTCACTATTTCCTAGAAATTCAAATCTAGGGATTTTTGGCCCAAATATTGATTTATTTTTTGGTTTATTTTTAGATTTTCTTTGCTTATCATTTTTAAAAAATTGTAAGTAAAATCTTAACTTACTTTAGATATTATTCTGCATATATTGTGTGAACTTTACTTGTTTGTTGTTTGTTTGATTGTTTGAATATATTTTTTCAATAATATGTGAGGGTTTCGACCTTATTGTAATGAGGGTATATTGACGATTAGTTGATGATCATTTGATGAAAATATGCAGGTGGTAAGACTTTGGTGATTTCGACCTAAGTGTTTGGAATATGATGGATTGGCTATTTGAAGAAAGCCATAAGGTTTAAGGGCCTATGCAATTCAGCCATGGAGATATTATAGATTTTATTTTAAGTTCTCAACTTATAAACGAATGCATGTTTATTCTACTAAAGTTTTCATATGATAAATGGTATGAATTCATCAATTACTATAGCATGTATTTTTGGGTTGAAGGGTGGATAGGGTGGATGGTGTTAGATGAAATATTGTGATGATTTGATGAAAAGAGACGATAATAGAGAACTTTAGGGTTTCAGCTAAGGCCTTGAAAGATAGATTAATATGTTGTTGAGATAAGTACTTAAGTGGATGTATGAGTTGGTAAGAAAAAAATGTGAAAAATGATTTCTTGAAATTGCATGAGTTGGTTCGGCCATGACCCTTTAGGGTATTAGTGGAAATTGTTTGTTATCTGTCTAAGCTTGAATGATTAAGTTTCCATGTGATGATGCATATTTGCATATTCTAATGTTTTCAAGTTATGATTGGAAATACATGTTTTGAATATGAGTATGATTCAGTTTCATACTTTGCATAAGTCAATGGTTGCATGTAAGTCCATGTCATACATTACATATCTTTGGGTCTATATTCTGAGAAGAAGAGTCAAAGAGTTTTTATAACAACCCCAAAGGCTAGAACGGAAAAATACCCTAGTGGAACTCCCTATTCACTCAAGAGTGTATAAAGTCAAGTGAAAATTCCTGGATCAACAAAGTACCGTCGATAGACCTCAGAAGGATTCTTTTAAAGGATGCCGGAACGGGGTCTCGTTTAAAGTTGATGGGTTCCAAGAATAGTGAAGGCAAGATGTGCGAACTATCATATATGAATATGTTTATGACATAGTCACCTCGATTAAAGGAGTTGTAGGTTGATGCGGTAACTAGCAGAGAGCACATGGTGTATATGGGAGCCGTAAGGTATCCATATATATTAAATGATATGAACACGTATTAAACACATGAATAATATGAGATGATATGAACATGTTTTAAAAAATAATAATAATAATGTCTTTTCCAAGAAAGTACACGATGCATATGTTAAGTCATATACCTCTTGTTCATATCCATGCATTTGTTTGTATTTACCTTTATATGTCTATAATATATGTGCTATGTTAATTATTTACTTGCTTAGATTTTCTGAAATCTCATTGTGATAGTTTCTATTATTTTCCTCTCGAAATGATAGAAATTATTTCAATTGTGGATGGGGAAGCATAAGAGGCCGCTTTTCAAGAAACTTCAGAAGATCCCAAAGAGCCCTAAGGGTCCCTTGGAGTCATCCGCTTTGGACATGTTGTAGGAAGCCGACCAATTTTTGATAGAGATCATAAAACTTTTTGAAGAATTAAGAAGGATTTTGATCCAAGGGAGGGCTTAGCAGAACCAGCCCGACATGACTAGTAGTTCCGATTTGAAAACTTTTATGTCTTAGTTTATTTTGGGAACAATGACATGTTTAAGTTTAAATTGGTCCCCGTTGTTTTAGGATTACATAACATCTAACTTTTTGTGCTACAATTACTTTTTAAAGCTTTTGGGATATTTGTACTTTTATGGTACCATGTGGCATTATCATATTACTATTATTACCTTAGATTGTTAAAAAGAATTTTTTCACTGTGATTTTTATTGCATACTGCTAGTAAATTAGATATATTGCATATTAATTGTCATGTACAAGGGATATATAACCTTGTGTTACATATTTCGACACTTCAAGTCGCCATCAAATCTCAAGCGTGAGCTGGAGGCATCACAGGCAATGGTAACAGAGTATTACATTTCTGGGTAAACTCACATGTGTCCTGGGAACGAATTACATGGTATCAAACTAGGTTTTAATCTTATAGATGTAGGCTTGAATCTTTGGAAGAATCAGATCAAGTTGGTTTACACGTGGAACTTGTGGATGCCTTGGATTTGGGAGCCGTAGTTCTATGATAAGGAAATTAACTCACAACTAACTTTGTATGTAGGGCTGCAAACGATCCGAATCGAGTTGAATTCAAGCAGGGGGTCAAAAGCTCGTTTAGCATATTTCACTGCTCGAACTTGACTCGAACTCGAGAAATTTTAAAAATTTCTGATCGAGCTCGACTCGTTTAACATATAAACTGATCAAACTCGACTCAAACTCAAGTATCAAAAATACTTAAGTTGGGATTATTTCTCCCAATCAATTTGAACTAAAACTAGAATTGCTTACTCTTTATAAATATTTGACTTAATAATTCTTTTGTGAATTTAATATATTATTATTGTAAAGTGTATAATAAAATATGTTACTTATACATAATAATATAAAGTAACAAAATATATTACTTATACAAAATATCAAAATTAATAAATATAACCCATAAAATATATATAATAAAAGATTATAGATTAGAAATGAAAAATATATGTAAGAGTGTCTATATACATATCTATATAGAAATATTACGAGTATTATGACGAGTTCAAAACGAGTCGAATTGAGTTTATACGAATATTGTTCACCAGTCTAAATCGAGTCAAGTCAAGATTATATGAGTTTTACTCGTTAACATTCGAACCAATGTTAGTGTTTATGATCAACTCATTTATTAAATAAACCGAATTCGAGTCAAGTTTATATGAGTTGAGCTCGAATTGTTCACAAGCAGCTCGTTTGCAGTCCTATTTGTACTTTTAAGGAGGAAAGAAGAAGTAATGGTGAGGAATTGTCGAGACAACACTCCTCCAATCATAAAGAATGAGTAGCCAAGAACCACCCTTTGGAAGGTGGGCAAGCAATAATGTAAGCTATTCACTAGATGACAGAGGTAGTAAGAAGTCAAATAGAGTAAGACCAAGGTAATCGACACGAAGCTTCTAGAGGAGAGACGCAAGGATGTTCGTTTGAGAAATTCTTGATTTATCAAAATTCGAGTTTCATGGAAACGGAATGAGCCTTGAAGGCTGATAAGTGGATTTTGGATTTGGAGCATACCTTTGAAATCAGTGGGTGTACGGAAATATAGAGAGTCCAGTATGCTAGACATTTGTTACAAGGAGAAGCTTATTTATGGTGGGACACCAAACAGAAGCTTTTGAGACAAGAGTTGGGAGAGAATGCTACTCTCACATGGGAACGATTTAAAGAGGAATTCGATAATCGTTTCTTTTTTAAGATAGCTAAGCAGCAGAAAGCATTGGAATTTACAAACCTAGTGCAAGGTAATATGACAGTGGAATAGTACGCAGCTCGATTTATGGAGTTTGGGAGATTTTCCACTCATTTGATTGGGAAGGAAAAGATGAAAGCACAAAAATTTCAAGATGGGCTGCAACCAAGGATTCGTAACCAAGTTGCATGTTTATGGATTGAGAAATTTCAAAAATTGGTGAATGTAGCATTGATTACGGAAGTGGAACAAAAGTGTTTAATTCTACAAGCTCAAATGAATCATAAAAGAGGGTTGCCCTTTTCATCAGGAAAAGATGCAGGGAAGAAGAAAATTCCCTATACAATGGACAAAGGAAAATGAAAGATGGTTGGGCAAGGAGTAGTTATTACACTGCCACCTTGTAGGAGATGCGGGCAAAGGTATAATGGCGAATGTCGATGGAGCATGTTTTAGATGTGGGCAAATAAACCACATGATTCAAGATTGTTCGCGGAATACTCCAGAAGGAACCGTGTTGCCAAGATGTAAGATGAAGACCACGATGAAGGCTAAGGTATATGCAATCATGCTAGAAGAGGTGAATTTGAAAACGGATGAAGCAGTTGATGCTGGAGTGATTACAGGCAAGGTTAAATTGATGCAACATGTGACGTATGCTTTGTTTGATTCTAGAGCATCATGATTGTTTATTTCTTATGATTGCATTCAAAAGTGTAAGTTAAATACGGAACCTTTAACTCAGAAGGTTCTAGCAATTATACCAGACAAGAAGATAGTCGGATGCACGCGAGTAGTAACAAATTGTCCTTCGAAGTCGTGGGTTTGACTCTAACCGTTGACTTAGTGGTTTTCCACTTAGGGATTCGATTTGATTGTTGGCATGGATTGGCTGTCAAGGCATTATGCTAAGATCGACTTTCGTCAAAGGGAGATAGTATTTGACTTGCCATCGAAGGATAAACTCTGCTGCATGGGGGAAATAGTTAAATCCATTTTCTCAATTGTAACGGTAGGGTGAGTTGTGAAAAGTATGAAGGAATAAGTAGTGGCGCATTTGGCAATAGTCACTAGTTCAATAGGTGGACCTAAGAGTGTTAAAGGGATCCCGGTAATAGAAGCCTCAAGTCCTTTTGGAAGATTTGCCTAGTTTACCCCTAATTACGAGATGGGATTCATGATTGAGTTGGAACCAGCCACAATCCCAATACAAAAAACACCCTACAGAATGACCTCAACAAAATTGAAAGAGTTAAAGGTACAATTAGAGAAACTTCTAGAAAAAAAGATTTATACATCCTAGTTCGTTGACATGGGGAGTGCCAATCTTGTTCGCGAAGAGGAAAGACGGGACTATGTGTATGTATATAGATTATCAAGATCTGAATAAAGTTACTATCAAGAATAAGTATACGTTGTCTCAGATATATGATTTATTGGATCAACTACAAGGAGCATCAGTATTTTTTAAGATAGATCTCAGATTTGGTTATCATCAACTTAAGATCAAGGAGTAAGGTGTACTTAAGACTGCTTTCAGAACTCAATATAGACATTTTGAGTTCTTAGTCATGCTTTTTGGATTGACAAATGCGCCAGTAGCATTCATGGATTTGATGAACCAAATATTTAAGTAGTACTTGGATAGTTTTGTAGTAGTCTTTATTGATAATATTTTGGTGTACTCTTAAAATAATGAAGAGCATAAGGACCACTTAAGAATTGTGTTGAAAATCTTACAAGAGCATCGACTTTATGCCAAACGGAGTAAGTGTGAAGTTTTGGCTTTGAAAGGCGAAATCTTTAGGCCACGTCATTTCTAGCGAAAGAGTCGTGGTGGAACTAGCTAAGATAGAGTCTGTGACGAATTTGCAGAGGCCAACTAATGCTCATGAGACACGTAGTTTTCTTGGTTTAGCAAGATACTACAGAAGATTTGTTGAAAGATTTTCTAAACTTCTGGATCCTTTAACAACATTGACAAGGAAAAAATGTCAAGTATGTTTGGAGTGAGCAGTGCGAGAAGAATTATCAAGAGCTTAAGAGGAAGTTAACCATGACATCAGTTTTGGCTCCACCTAAAGCTCACAAATAGTATGTGGTTTATAGTGATGCTTGGAAGATGGGACTAGGATGTGTGTTGATGCAAGATGGACGAGTAGTCACTTACCCATCACAGAAGCTTAAGAATCATAAACAGAATTATCCCACTCATGATTGAAAATTGACAGTTGTAGTATTTGCATTGAAGATTTGGATACATTATCTGTACGGAGAAAAGTGTGAAGTGTTCTTGGATCATAAGAGCCTTAAGTATTTGTTCAGTCAGAAGTTTGAATATGAGACAAAAAAGGTGGATTGAGACCATATGTGATTTTCATTGTGAAATCAAGTATCATCTTGGAAAAGCCAACGTAGTGGCAAATGTTATGAGCGGAAAAACTCAAGCGAAGACACCTTCACTCTTGATGAAAATGCGGAATTTGTTGATTGGAAATCCGCCAAAAGATGCCTTTTCGACAATAGTGTAAGAAATTGTCCTGCTGACTGAAGAGGAAATTCAATAAGAATAGCGTAAAGATGCTAAGTTGGGAAAAGTTCGGTAAGAGATTTCAGAAGGAGAAAGGTCTCAATACTTTTAAATTTCGGACAACAGGATGACGTATTTTAGAGGAAGGAAAGTAATTCCTAATGCTCCAAAGCTGAAGGAGAAGCTTTTGAAGGAAGCTCATTGCACCCCTTATATAGCTCATCTTGATAGCACCAAAATTTACTGAGATCTAAACGAAAGTTTTTGGTGGAAATGAATTAAGAAAGACGTAGCAACGTTTTTGGCAAGATGCTCAGTGTGTCAAATGGCAAAATCTGAACATCAATGGTCGGTAAGAGAAATGTGACAGTTACCGATTCCCGAATGGAAATGGGAAGATGTATCGATGGATTTTGTCGTAGGTTTGCCAAGGACATCGATAGGAAAAAATTCGATTTTGGTTATAATCGACAGGTTAACATAGAGTGTCATTTTCTGTCGATAGTTAATACAGATTCTATGGAGAAGCTATCTTGAATCTGCATTAAGGAAGTGATTTGATTGCATGGAGTGCAAAATATGATCATATCAAATTGAGATATAAGGTTTACTTCTCATTTCTAACAGAGTTTACAGAAAATTTTGGGTACAAATTTAAAATTTAGCAGCGCTTATCATTCAAAGACAGACGAATAGACAGAGCGTACTATTCAGACCTTAGAGTATATGTTGCGGGCATGTGTACAAGAAATAAGTGGCGATTGGAAAGTCACTTATCGTTAATCGGATTTTCCTACAACAATAATTTTCAGGCTAGCAACTTACAAGGCACTATATGGAAGGAAGTGTAGGTCACGACTGTATTGGGACGAACTCAGAAAAAGAAAAGTGTTAGGGCCTGAGTATTTGCAGGAAGTGAGAAAGCAAGTGGCAGTGATCCAAGAAAGGATGAGAGCATCTTAGAGTTAACAAAAAAGTTACATTGATAGACGTCGAAGTGCTTTGAAATTTGCTATAGTAGGGGTTTAGCAAGAAAGGAAAGCTAAGTCCTTGATATGTTGGACCATATGAAGTGGTTGAGAGAGTTGGCACAGTAGCATATCGCTTGGCTCTATTAGTGGATTTGCTAGGAGTCCATGATGTTTTTCACGTATCTTCCTTGAAGAAGAACTTTAACAGGAAACCAATAGTTGTGATGGAACCAAGCAATATTAGGTTACAAACTAACCTAACATATGAAGAATGGCCAGCACATATTGGGGATAGAAAGAAGCAAGAGTTCAGAAATCGAAAGATATCTCTGGTCAAAGTGCTTTGGAACAATCCTGCATTTTAATAAGCGACATGGGAGCGAGAAGATGTGAAAAGGGCTAACTACCCTCATTTGTTTGTAAACTAGATGTATTGTTCTGTTTGAACCTTGATTTGACTAGATGTATTTGTATGACTGTTTTGAATGAGATGTTTGTTTCTTTTCTTTTGTTTGTTTGGTTTCTTTTGTTTGTTTGAGTTAGATTTTGTAGTGATTGATCATACTGTGAGCAGGATATGACTCAATCTAGAAGAACCCCGCATATGTCTATGTCATCGGTAGCTCAATTGAGAGAGCGAGAGAGCATAGATGCAAGAACGGTCTTAGGAGGCAAGATCTTTTGATGACAGCACAACTCAAAAAGATGGAAAAGTATGAATGGTATCATAAACATGTAATGGGTATGAATAAGAAAGGAAAACTCATCTCAAGATGTACGTTATCGCATGAGGAGCAGTAACCGCGATATAGTTGGAAAGAGTTAGAGAGAGAACAGTTACGTAGTCTTGGGCAAGAAGAGGAATCTAGTCGCGCAGCAGAGGAACGCGTGAATAGATTTGCGCTTTTGGAAACTTCGGATACGTCTGATGACCACATTCATTTTTGAGAGGAAGACCAGCCTATTGAGGATATAGACATGGAGATACAACATAAGTTGAATGGGATGATAGTCAACATGTACCATGATTATGATTTGGACTCGATATTCTACCTATTGCAATATTCAGTGTCGAAATAGGATGGCGTACCATTCTACTCCTCTTCAGAAGATTCTATGATTGCCAGTACTAGAGGAATAAGAATTCACTTTAGTTGAGAATTGTTTGTTTGGATTCTTTGGTGCCAATTTCGAGGAAAAAATCAATTTTTTTAGAGAAGAAGGATGTGATATCCTAAATTTTTCATGAGGAACCTTATTCCTGTTTGGAATGAATAATTATATTATTTATATTTATTGAGGTGTTTGTATTATTGAGGAAAGTCATTTTTAGGAAAAATTTTAAGGTTGTTTAGTTTGGATCCTTTTAGTACAAAGCTTTATTGATTTGCTCAGGCATAGGAAGATTAGGCCCAAGGGAGAGCAAGCCCAAGAGATATTTTTCTTGGAAGCCCAAATAAGCAATGAGAAGGGTATATTGGGTAATTCTAAAAAAAAAAGTTGGACACTTGTCAAATTCTAGTGGAAAGGAAAGAAAAGATGAAAAAAGGCCCAAGGAAATTCGGTCATGATGCTAGGCACCACATGCAAATTTGAACCCTTTGGACATATGTCAAGCCAAGATACAACTTTCTTTTTACCTTTCCAAGATGTGTCTTACATGAGGAAGAGAAAAATGAGATTCTTGAAGGACTTTTGTATAAGCATAAGGTAGGTAGGCGTGTAGAGGAAGAGAGATTGAGTGTGAGAGTGGAAAAGGTGCATTGGAAATGACAAAGTGTCTCCTTACTTGTCTTACACACTCCACACTCATGCCACTTGTCAAGCATGCAAGAGATGAATATTAGGGTTTCAAGCGAAATGATCTAGGAGCTCTTCTTACGATTTGAACTTAGACTTGAGTTGATGGGTGAAATTGGAAAGAATGTGAGGAAGGAATTTCCAGATGTGAGGGGGATATAGCTGAAAATCTTTTGGCTTTTTATTTTCCCCATGCCATCTCATCATAAAGGAGAGAGAGTGGAAGAGGTGAACATGTGTCATACATGCATTGGTTGATTTTTGTAAGGAAATGGACGATATATAGTTAGAACCGAAAACTTGAGGTATTTTCCTACCATTTTGTCTTCTAATCTCTCTAGGGTTTCGGTCAAATGCTTTTCTCTCTAAGTTCTCATATTTTTCTTCACTTTCCCACTAGCCAAATGTCCCGTATTTGCTTTATTTTTTAGTTTTCTACATTGCTCTTTTTAGGAAGGATCACTACACCAAGGTTAGCATTTTCTCTATTCTTTTCACTTCACCATACAAGAGTTTGAGGAAGAAAACCATCTTAGTATTTTCGGACCTATGAGTTTTTCTACACAAGCACTCACATTCACTCAAAACTAGCATTCTTACTTATTTTGAAATGGAGCTCTAGGTGTTTTTAAGATTTTGAATGGAAAAAGAAAAATGAGATTTTTTATAAAATAGATTTAGGTTTTTAGAGAGAAATGAAAATCTAGGGTTTTATCTCTTTAGAGATTCAGCCCTAGGCTTTTAAAGGGAGATTTGATTATTTAGAGCACCAAACACTCACTATTTCTTAGAGATTTCGACTTAGGGATTTTTGGCTCAAAGCTTGATTTTTTTCTTGATTTATTTTCAGATTATCTTTGCTTATTATTTTTGGAAATTTGTATGTAAATTCTTAACTTACTTTGAATATTATTTTGCATATATTGTGTGAACTTTTCTTGTTTATTTTTTGTTTAATTATTTGAATCTATTTTCTCAAGAATATGTGAGGGTTTCGACCTTATTGTCTTGAGGATATATTGACAATTAGTTGATGAACATTTGATGAAAATATGGGGGAGGTAAAACTTTGGAGATTTTGGCCTAAGTGTTTGGAATATGATGGATTGGTTATTTAAAGAAAGTCATGAGGTTTAAGGGCCTATGCAATTCGGCTATGAAGAGATTTTAGATTTTAGATTATATTTTAAGTTTTCAACTTATAAACAAATGCATGTTTATTATACTAAAGTTTTCATATGGTAGATGGTATGAATTTATCAATTACTATAGCATGTATTTTCGGGTTGAAGGGTGGATGGTGTTCGATGAAATAATTTGATGATTTGATAATAAAAAAAAATATGATAGAAAACTTTAGGGTTTCATCTAAAGCCTTGGAAGATACCTTAATATATTGTTTGGATAAATACTTAAGTGGATGCATGAGTTGGTAAAGAAAAAATGTGAAAAATGATTTTTTGAAATCGCATGAGTTGGTTCGGCCATGACCCCTTTGAGTTTTGATAGAAATTGTTTGTTATTTTTATAAATTTGAATGATTAAGTTTCTACGTGATAAGACATGTTTGCATGGTCTAATATTTTCAAGTGATGATTGGAGATGTATGCTTTAAATATGAGTGTGATTCGGTTTCATAATTTGCTTGAATAAGTTAATTGTTGCATATAAATCCATGTCACACGTTACATGTCTTTGGATCTATGATCTGAAAAGAAAAGAGTTAACAAGTTTTGACAATGACCCCAAAGTCAATTGAAAACCCCTATTTACTTAGGACGAGAAAATGCCCTAGTGGAACTCTCTATTTATTCAGGAGTATATAAAGTCGAATGAAAATCCTTAGATCGACGAAGTACTGTCAATAGACCTAGAAATGATTTTTTTTTTAAAAGATGACGGAGTGGGGTCGTACCTAAAGTTAGTGGGTGCCAAAAACAATGAAGGCGAAATATACGAACTGTCGTATATGAATATGTTATGACGTAGTCACATCGACTAAATGAGTCATAGATTGATGCGGTAATTAATGGGGAGCACATAGTGCATATGAGAGCCGTGAGGTATTCATATATGTTAAATAAAAGTTAGGACAAGAGTAAGGCTTCAAGCCATATAAATGATATGAAAGGAGATGAAATGATATGAACATGTGTTAAGATGCCAAAAGAAGAAAGAATGTATTTTCTAAGAAAGTATGTGACACATATATTAAATTATAAGCCTCATGTTTAAGTTCATGTATTTGTTTGTATTTACTTTTATATGTCTATGATATATGTGCTGTGTTAATTGTTTACATGCTATATTAATTGTTTACTTGCTAAGATTTTTAGAAATCTCATTATGGTAGTTTCTACTACCATTCCCCTCCCAAAACGATAGAAATTATTTTAAGTGTGGATGGAGAAGTGCAAGAGGCCATCTCCCAAAAAACGTCGGGAGACCCCGAAGAGCCCTATCGGTCCCTTGGAGTCATTCGCTTTTGACAGGTTACAGGAAGCTAACCAGTTTCTGATAGAGATCATGAACTTTTTTGGGGAATTAAGAAGGATTTTGAACTAAGGGAGGGCTTAGCAGGACCAATAGTTCCGATTTGAAGACTTTTATGTTAGTTTATTTTGGGAACAGTCATATGTTTAAGTTTAAATTGTCTTCGTTGTTTTGGGACTATGTTAGCTTTTTGTGGTACAACTGCTTTTTAAGGCTTTTGGGATATTTTCACTTTTTTGATACCATATGGCATTATCATATTACTATTATTGCATTAGATTGTTGGAAAGAATTTTTCCACTACGATTTTTATTACATCTTGCTAGTAAGCTAGCTGCATTGTATATTAACTATAATGTACAAAGGGTATGTAACTTTATGTTACATGTCCCGATGCTTCAAGTCACCATTAAATCGCAAGTGTGAGCTAGAGGCGTCGCATAGCATTACTTATATTAACAAGAAGTGCAAGAGATACATTATAAAATAGTAACAAAGAGTACGTAGAAGTATTAATGGGCAAAGTGGTAACTAATAAGAACTGTTAGAGACATTAAATACACGAAATGGATTATGAAATAATAATAAATGGATACCAAATCAACTTAATGCTCTCCCTTTTTAGAAAGAGAATCTCTGTCTTCTTTTTAAAAAAATCACTAAATCCTTTGATAGCTTTTGTCGGAGAGAGACTCATCTCTATTTCCTTCTCCCGTTTCTTTTCCTTTCCACTATTTAGGTGTTAATATACTTTTATAGCAGTGTCTTTTATCTCTCTTCCACCAGTTTGGTTTTTCTAAGTTTTATTGCACTCCAGCTAGTATCGGTTGACACGCACCCCACCACGCTACTTCTTAGTCGTAAATCTACTAGAACGACGCGGAACCATGCAAAAAATGTCGATGTATGATCCTCACATGCAACTTGTTTTCGCGAATGGGCTTCACATGCCGCCACGCCCCCATAACTCCGTTGGCTACACATGTGATAATACCCCCAACAAAAATTGCCCAAAGACAAGGTTCTAGACAAGCATGGACAATCGATGTTGGACCACTTTTTAGGACAAGTCCAACTTTGGAGGACTTTTCTAGGGGCCTAGAGTATGTTCTAAAAAACTTGGAGGAAACACATAGGTTAATTGGAACATATTCTATGAGTATTTTCTTTCCTACAATTCATGAATAGGTGGTGAATTATTTATCAATCTTATAAGTATTTTCTTTTCTACAATTATCTATCCTTGTTCATATATTTTCTAGTTCGTTCTTATATTTTCTTGCATGTTCGTAAATTTTCTCGCATATCAAACGTATCTTAAGTCTTGTTCTTCATATTTTTTAATTTCTCAAATATCCAAAAATACCAAAAATAGTTTTCATCTTTCCTTTTTCATCTTAGTCTAAATCCATTCCTACATATTCATCTACACCCATTGCCATAGCCGAACTCCCCATTGCATTACACTTTCTCACCCGCCAAACACTTGTTAAGCCTCCATCATTCTATATCATTATTTTCCATCCAAATACATTCTTAGAAAATCACCATTCTCCATCAAACTCCCATAGTCGAAATCCCTAGCTTCCATTAGGGTTTCCTACACTAGGAATCCTAGTCCTAACTCAAGTCCAGCTCTTATTCATTACAAATTTGAATTCCCTCATTCATTCGTATTTCGACTCCAATTCCAACAAATCCTATCCTTCTTACATAAAACCCTAGCCACCTCATCATTATTCAACCATATTTTCCATTAGGACTCCTACAATTAAAGAATCCTAATCCTATCCAACCAACCCAAATTCCTACATTTTAGGAGTTAACCTAAACCAACTCAAACGCTATCCTTTATCCATCCTCTACCTTGTCCAAAACTAAAACGTTAGCCTCTCTTCTTCCTACAAGTCCTAAACATCATCCAAAAGGCCTCAACACCAAAGTACATTGTCAAGCCTTTCTCTAATGCATTAAACACACAAATTCATCACTTAGATCACTCTAACTCATCATCATCATCTTCTTCACCACTAAACACCATAGCTCCATAATCCTAGGAATCCTCCATTACCATAAACAAGCTAATACTAAGTAAGTCGACAATGAGCATTCGGTCATCACAAGGAGATGTGAGCTTAGAGGATAATGTTTAGGAATTGGACTGAGGTCCCTAACTCGTCGTACCAGTAGGTTCTCCACCTTTTGATCTTTCAGATTGGCCACACCCCATATCCAAACCACATGTGCGTGGTTTGCATGCTCCACTAAAGATGCGCAGGAAGATTGTTTCTCCACCGCAGATCTATCCTTCTGATGCCAGTATTCTTATTCTATTATCGCTTTCACTAATCGATGTTTTGGAAAAAGGGACTATAGATCTCTCCAAAAAAATATCCCAAAACAACTGTCTGTAGTGCACCCATTTAGACCGCCTCCAATAGTGGCTTACCAAAAAATCGTCTTTTAAGACAGAGCTCTCTTTGTTGGGTATAAGTAGTGACCAAAAAATTAGTTTCAAAACACATTATATATTCTTTTTCTTCACTACATTCGCATTGTTGTTATTGTAATGGGATATTTGTTGGGAAACCATATACCCATCATGTACCATTTTTTTTCCATTTTGAATGGAATTTACTTGCGTGCTTAAATAATAATAATAATAAATGTTACAAATAATAATAATGTGGAATGCAAGGGAAGAGAATTACAAGAGACACATAATGAAAAGGGAAAATGTTAGTATCATTTCTAAATGTGCTAACTAATAAATGGTGGTGACCGGTGGAGATTGATGGTGGTTTGGTATGGAAACCTCCAAATTGCAGATGGTGTTCTTCGAAGTGGGGGATGGTTTGTTGTTTGAGAATAATGAAATGAGAGGCCTTTTGGTCAATTCGGCACACTTATGCACGTGATTTTCGTTTGTTTTGACGCGGGTGATAGATGGAAAAGGGACATTGTAAAAAATTAAAAGTTGATGGGATTAATTGTTGAAATTTTTAATTCATGAGGCACATTCTGAATTGGGTGAAAGTTGGAGAGGGTAAAATTTAATTAACCCTTTTGATTTTTTTTTTTTTGTAATAGTTAAGAAATTGGCTATTAGCAAGTTATATTTTTTTTAATAATTAAAAATATTTAAAAAGAACTCGAGGATTAGATATGAGTGCCATCAGCCTAAAAGTCATGACAAATGAGCAAAGTTATGCAAAAGGTCAACATGAGAAGAGGTTTGAAAATAGTTTTTTTACTTTTTATTTCATCTCATATCATTTTTTTTCTAAACATTATTTATATATAAACACTTTTTAATTTAAAATATTTAACTTTTTCATCTTATCATTACTTAATTATTATAATTTTTTCAAACTTTCAAACAAAACATAAAAAATAATTCAAAATTTTCAAATTTTAAAATAAAAATAGTATTAAAATAGTATAAAATAACATTATAACTTCATAATATTTTTATTTAACTTTCCTCTCTCCTTTTTCAAAACCCAGTAAACATCATAATTCAATTAATTTAAATACTATTTACAAACTATTTTACTATTATTCACAAATTTATCATCTCATTTTATTTTGTAAATTAAAAAAATAAACTTAAATGAATTCCTCTTCCCTTGTGAACCTTTATTACAAGACAAGTGTTGAACAAAAAGGAGTGCTATATATAAAGACATTTTATAAAAGTAGATTTATAAATTAATATAGTTTGATATGAGATATAGCTCAACGTAGCCAATATCTATATTTGAACCTTGTTGAACTTATCTGAACTCATTTAAACCCAATCACTAATGGGAACTACCATATTTTTGTTTGGTTGGCAAGCCTAACTCAACCATTTGTCAAATCAATTATTGATGAAATTAACTATTTTTTAAAATTTTTATAAAAAAGTTACAACCTATTTATTATATTCAAATACAAAATTAACATATTTATATTCAAACACATTTCAAAGAGATATATAAAACACTACTATTTTTACAGAGAAATTCAAAATGTATGAGACCACTTTAACATTCAAACACCAAAAAAAAAAAAAAAAAAAACGTAAACCGGTCTTGATCTATTTCATTTATTTAAAATATCTCAACTTATTTACATTAAAATACATCTTACTGGGATCTACAAAGCATTACTATTTATAACTTAACTTAGATCATATGAAATCATCTTAATATTTAAAAGCAACCTTAAATCTATTTGATAAGAAAATAAACTTTATAATGTAATATATCACATCAACTTTAGACAATTATCTTAAACAAAATTACGTAAATTACCATGGTTCAGCTTCGACCATGGTTCAGAATGGGCCATGGTTTCTATTGCACACATGGCTCAGCTCAAGGAAAAGAAGGAATATTCATAACATTTTGGGCCAAAATTAAGAAAATGGTTGAGCGCCATCCGCAACTGGGAAAATGGGACATGGGAGCCTAGGAGGCCCATATACTGACAAGGTTCATTTGACAATGCTCCCACTACGCCATATCATGGACAAGGAGTTTTATGGAGAACTAGAAGGGGCCGGGTGCAGTCTCAAGACTGATCCCGCAGGAGAGAGAGAGAGAGAGGGGGGGTTGGTTGTTTTCGTTTATGGAGAACTAGATATTCAGCAACATAGTTTATTTTGTACATTGCATGAAGTTCTTCTCTCTCTCTCTCTCTCTCTCTCCCTTTAAATACTTGTAAGAGTTTATAGGTGTCGGTTTATATCATACAGATCTAATAGACCAACATTAAATGTTGAAATTTGTGAGTTGCATACAAGAAGAAAACTACTTATTTGATCAGTTCTTTCAATTATAACATATATATATGTTTCATGAAGGATATTTCAATATTTAAGCCTCATTTATTTTTGCACATGAATTGATATTAAAGTTAAAATTTAAATTAAATATTATTAAAATATATTTTTTAGCATTATTTTTATTTTGAGACTATTTAAAAAAAATTGAATTATTTATTTTATTTTATGTAAAATCTATAATAATTAGATGAGATGAGATATGATGTAATTAAATAAAAGTTGTAAAAATAAACGAGGCCTTAGTTTTATTATTTCTAAAGTTATTTTCTTAAACACTTCTTACCTTATATAGAAAAGAAACTTGACTAATCCATAATATTATGTTGAAGAGAAAGGATTTTCATTCATGATTAAAGTTAATTATATTAGTTTTCCATTATGGTAATAAGATGGAACAACTATACTCACATTTATTATCTCAAGTAAATTAATGGCTCGTTCACCAATATATAATATCTCTATCACCAAAAAAGTTTTTGAATTCCCCATGATTATTTTTAGGGTGATGCTAGAGACCGGTTCGGCTGTCCCCAGCTTCCAAAGCAGTCTAACACTAGTAGGGCTACTTGATGATGAAAAACACATGAAAATAAAAAAATATATAATTAAATAAAAAAATGAAGATTAAAAATATATTAAAAAAATAAAATGAACAAAACATAATAAAAAATATAATAAAAAATACAATAAAAAAATAAAATGAAGATGAATTTAAGAGGGGATTCGGCTATAGAGCAAACGGAGCCGCCGCCGGTGGCGGTGGGCGACACCGCCCCCGCCATCGGGACCGGCGGACTCAGACGAGTTCACCTCTACGACGCCGAGTTCCGGCGAGCTCCGGTGTGCCGCCGGCAGCCTTCAACCCGTTTCAGACCCGTACGGTGTGCCCCCGTACGGGTTGAAGGCTGTTGGGGGCACACCGGAGCTCGTCGTCGTAGGGGTGAGCTCGTCTGAGTCCGCCGGTTCCGATGGCGGGGGCGGTGTCACCCACGGCCACTGGAGGCGACGGGATTGGTTTGCTTGAGGGGAGCAGCCCATCTGCCCCAGTATTTATCTTATTTTTATTGTTTTAAATTAGAGACAGAGGCAGATACTTATCAATATTGAATTTTTTTTGTGTTTTTTTATAGTGCTTATTTATTACTTTATTTGTCGCTTTCAAGGCAGATCTATCTCTGATCTTAATCTCTCCACCTTTGCTGTCAGATCTATCTCTCCACCTTGCTCTTGTTTTCTGAGCTAATTTCCATAATTAATATTATTGAATCATGTTTTGTTCGGATAGGTATCATCAGTTTTTGACGAAATCCCATGGAAACTGCACGCGTAAAGAACGAGTTTCATTAATGGTGCATTTGGATGGGAATTGAGTTAAATTAAATAAAATATTATTAAATTTAAAATTTTTAATATTATAAATATGTTAAAATTTATAAAAATTAAATTATTTCTTATATTTTATATGAAAATTTGAGAAAATGAATAAAAATTTTAAAAAAATATAATAATAAATTAAATTAAATTAAAAAAAAATTGATAATACAAAAAGAAGGGTCCCTTCATATTTATTGGTACAATCTCTCTCAATATGAAAATAAAAATACTACTTTAGTTTTTGTAGTTGTTACCGTTGATTGTTACTGTTAGAATTTTGTAATTTAATAAAGAAATATTTTTAATTATTATAATAATTTTTTTTAATATGTAAAAAAATCTAATATATATTATATATATATATATATATATATATATATATATAAAAGGAGATCGAAGTCAAACTCGATCCAAGTCAAACTCGATCCAAGCAAGGACAGGCTGAGCACTGAGATGGAAGCACAAAAGTGACAGGGGGCCATTCAGTCATGATGGTCAGAGAAAAAAATGCAATTGAAACGATGAAATAATAATGATAGAAAATCTAAGAGAAATAAATATATTAATAAAAAATAAAATAAAATTGTTTTGAAACAATAAAATATTTATATAAACTTTAATTAATTGCTTTATTTTTAAAATAAATATTCAAAACTTACCTATCCAAAAACTACACATTGTTTTCCAATTAACACATTTCTCCAAAGGAAGGATATATAATATAAAAAAAAAGAAATTTTACTCATTATTTTCATATATTAAATACCACCACACTTTTAATTTTTTTTACTAAATATATAATATATGTATGATGAGTAGAATACCTAATTAGTTTAATAAATATAAAAGGCAAAATATTTTAAATTATTTTTCAAAATTATAAAAATAAAAAATATATGATATGTGATCAATTAATGATGAATATATAGTAAAACTCTATAATATATATCCAAGATTGTTTGCCAATACCATCTAATTTTTAGCAGACTAATTGTTCCATTCATGCAATTATTTATTTATTAAATTTTGTTTAATAGTTAAGAAAGTGATTATTAGTATATTGATATTTTTTAATATTTTTTAAAAATATTTAAATTTGTTAAAAAATATTTAAAATATAAAATATAAAATAAAATAAAATGTAAATTACACTAAAAAACATAATAAATAAACAAATTTACGAAGCATAATATTACTACTCTTTTAAATATAATCCCGAAGACAACGGCCATTCGCACCCTCTCCAAGCGGCCAACATGGCTAAAAAGTTTAAAAAAATAATAATAAAAAAAAGCTGTGACAAATTGGTATGCTATGCTAAAATATGCGAGTAAAAGGTGCAAACTCCGAAGATTCAACCGAAGTGAAATAAGAAATATTAGAAGGTTCGGGCAGGAATCAAGGGTAAAGCTCATGTGACTAGACCTGTAAGATATGGAAGCACCAAAGAAGCCTTGTCTCTCGGCCTGCATATTCTCAGAATCATCGATACCTACTTCTATTTTCACTCACTCTACTATTTGCTTTGAGTCGTTATCACTGTAGTTAATGCAAATGATTGTTGGTTCCGAAGGTCGGACGAGATCATCAGAAAGAGTACTACTGCCGATGCAAGCTGGAGCTATTTTCCTCTTGTGGGTAGTCTTAATTTTCACGCGGATAAGTTGGCATTTTGCTGCTCATGATGGCAGCGACCGGTTCTTTAGGTCTCCGGTGCCGCCGAAACAACGTTTTTCCGAGACACCGTTGTTTCATGCACCTTCAAGCACTCCGGTTCTTCAGGCGGTTTCTGCCACGAATGGCGAGTCGGTGGACACGCTGTATGAAGACGATAAGAGAATGATTCATACGGGTCCAAATCCTCTTCACAACTAGGTGAAACAATCTGAGGATAGTTTTTTTCTGCAATAATGTGTATGGTTGAGTCTTTTGTTCGCTTTTGAACCTTTTTTCCTAATCTTTTTTTTTTTTTTTTAAGTTAATCATTCACTTTTTCACCTTGTATTATTGGAACGAGAGTATATATAACTCTAGCCTTTTCAGTGAAGATCATTAATGGTGTCAGGGACAGTTTAGTAATGCTAAGACCGAGAAAAAAAGAAGAGGAAGATCAAAGTGAGCAGGCTAGTGTTAATGCTCTTGTAATTTATTTTGTAGTCTTCTTCTTAATTTTGTACGTTCTTTTAAATTAATCTTATTGGATTTAATGTGTAGTTTTTTTGTTTCTAATCGAATTTAATGTGTAGTTAATCTTTTTTTCATCTACTTCTCCTAGTTGATCTTTAGCCAAAAATCTAGCTAGGAAAGCATTTTATTAAGTTTACTACAACAAATAAGATTTTTTATTGCGTTTTGTTTAGTTGAGAGTTAAATTTTATCGTAAATAGTAGTAATTGCTGCGTTTTCTCGCCGTAAATAGTAGCATTGCGGCAAAAATTTAAGCATTTATTGCGAGAAATTAGGTTTATTGTTACGCTTAAATAGTTACGGTTAACCCGCGATCTTCAAAACGTGGAAAATGATTTTTTGTCGTAATTTTGAGGTTTTGTGACGATTTTGAGATTTTTTTCTACGATTTTGAGATTTTTTGCAGCGATTTATCAAACGCTACAAAAAGTCTTATGTGTTATAGTGACTTGAGAAACTAATACCCATGGCGCGCGCTCTCTCTCTCTCTCTCTCTTTTTGTCCCTCTCTCATCTCATTGTCATGGATTGACATCAGTACGTACCCAAAAAGGATATTACAAAAAAATAAGGGGAAACATGTCTGAATTGAGGCATAATTTATATACAGCAGAGGGAGAGGGTCAAATCGGATTGCTTAATTTATTCTTAAAATGAAAAAGAGACGGATTCTTTATCGGTATACGCCGTGGCTAATTTATATATATAGTGTCCTGATTATTAGTAGTTTGGGATGTCCATTATTCATATCATGATCTTGAATTTTAGTTTAACCCTACTACATCAATCGTCAATAGGGTTGAGCAAAAATCTAACTCCAAAGCTTACCGTATCGAAAATCGATTTTTTTTTTTTTAATTTTCAATAGAGTCATGTATAAATGGTGTTTAAACTGATCAGTGTTCTATGTACCGTTGACCCTTTGATGAGCATAATATAATTAGGAACATTGATCGGTCCATTGGACAATTAGCTAGGGACCGATATTATTGACAGTGGTTGTATGCTGTATGCTACTCTGATCATGAGATCCAAGAGTGTAACACACTTAATTAATTGCCTCCTCGTTTTAAATGTAAATAGAATTGGCTGGATATACGTCGGTAGGGCTGTTTTTGTTGATTATTTCCAGAAGTCACGTTCTCATGTTTTTGACTTAAAATTAATGTACCCATTTCTCTTCATCTTTTGTTTTTGTCTTCCGAAAAAGAGGATGCATGTCTCAAGGTGCCATTCAACACGCTTTCTCCTGATTTTAGACACTGCAACGTAACCTCAGGATGCATATATTTTGTTCAAGATCGAGTTCGGGTGAGATTTTTTATTATCGACAATGGTGCCCTAAAATTATGTTTTTATTTTATTTTATTTTTTCTTTAAATCATTTAGTTGAATTATAGGTGAGGAAAACCGAAAAAGTATATGCAGTTTGGAGATAAAAATAAATTTTATAAAAATAAATTCATAAATTAATATGATATGATATATAAGATGGAAAAACTATTTTTATTATAAAATATATCTAATATATCATAAGAGATTAAAAATTAATCAATTTACAAATCAATTATATATATATATATATAATATTGTGATTATAGCACTTATCTGATTCCTCTAATGCGTTGAACACAACTCTCAAACTTACCTAATTAAGGAGGAAAGTATATATGTAATATTATGTATCATTTAATTAACAGAGAACCTCTTGCTCTACATACCTACTCTACCCTTTATTGTGTTTCTGTGTCTTTTCTTGAGTACCATTCATTGTTCTCAATAATATTATTAAACATGCAATAATGTACAAAGAGTTTAATTCAGATTTTTTTTTTTTTTTGGGTATTTTCTTCTTAGATCTATCTCTCGAAATATAGTTTTTTTTTTTTTTTTTGGTCCATCTCAGTGTCTCCTACAGGCAAAACAAATGACCCCACGAAGTCAATAAGGTCATGAGTTCCACAAAGGTAGAAGCTGTAAAACCTTCATTAGAATAAGCTTTGCTAACTCAAATCAAGGAAAATACAAGAAATGGCTGGAGAAGCTAAGAGAGAAGAAGATCGACATTTCTGTCTTATTTAAAAGATTCTTTTGAAGTAAGGTAGGGCTTTATTTTGTTTCATTTCAAATCAACGTGCAGAAATGAATGTTGGCTTGGCAAGGCCCAGGGGCAAATTATGGAGCTTATAAATGTGTTGAGTTAAAATGGGAGTCATAATAATCTCTCTCTGATCTCTCTCTCTCTCTCTCCGCGCCGAGTACTAGTTTATTGCTTCTACCTACCTCAAACATTTGCTGGCTTGCACCTCCTGATTTTTTTCATCCCCCATTTATTCATTTTTTGAATCTGCGTGATCTTGTTTGTTTGATTTTCTTCCTGATCAATCCGAAGCAAAACCAAAAAGGGCCCCACAATTGTTTTTTCTTCTTTTTGAAAAGTAGAATTTCCATTAATCAATATGGTAGATCAAGTTACACGCACTACCAAAATAAAAACTCATTTCCGACGAGAAAAGTTGCCGGTAATACTCTAAAAAGTCGTTGCAAATGCTTACTTTCTGGCTAATATGTGTCACCCTGCATAGCCGCTAATAGTGAGCCAAGAAAAGTTTTTTCTAGCTTTATATTCAAAGTGAAAAATACTTTTTGCGACGACAAAAACTGTCGCAAATAACTAAAAAGTGGTTGCAAAAACTCGTTAAAAATTTTATCAATATGTCGCCAAAATAGTTTTTTTGCGGCGTATATAATTCGCCTCAAATATTGAACCAACTTTTTTTTTGTCCTACTTGTGTTTGAGAGACAAAGATGAATTTGAGGGATAGAGATCCACTACAAGAAAAATTTGTCATTTCTAGCATTTTTCGATGCATGAGATTAGTTATATCTGACCAATTTTCTTGTAGTAATCATTATATATATTTTTTTAAACACAAATGTGCAAGTCAGCTAGCATGGATTGAACAAGTATCGACCCACTTGAGGCTCATAATGAGAACCATGTCTAAATACAGACTATTAAGGCTCATTGTAAAAGCATAAATGGTTCCAAACTCATTCATCTTTCTGACTACACAACCTAGCAAGCTTGTTGGTCACAACAACATCAAGTTGGGCGGCTCTTTCCACAACTTCTTTCCTCTTCCTTGTGGAGACATTGTATGCAATCTCAGCACAATATGTAGATCATAGATTGTTATATATCACATGTAAAAAGATATAAATTGAAGTCTCTAAAAAGTAAACACTTACATATTTCAAGAAAATAAATTTTGTCTTTCAAGACGTTCCCAGGCAAACCATGTCCAAAATGACGGAATAAAAAACATATAGTGATTTCAAAGCCCCATTTTAGTTCAACAAAAGCCACCATAAAACTAAGAATCAGACAAGCATGAAATTTCTCTATAGTCAAATACAACTAATTGCAATTTGAAAGTTCATTCATCATGTCAAATGGCAGTTTCTGCACCATCAAGAAATAAAAATCTTATAAAGAACCAGCCACAGATAAAGTCAATGTCAAAATAAAAGAATACCACCCATTTGCGAGATAACCTTTCCAAAACCATTCTTTTCCACGACTGCCTAAGCCAGCGAGACATTAATAAAAACAAAACAAAAACAAAAAGTGAACAAGAAGAAGCATAAATGATAGTTCAACACCAATTTTCTTATGTAAGAATTACTAAATTCTCAATATTCAAGCATATAAAATGAAAGCAACAACCAATATTTTGATAAATAAAAGCAAATAAAATTAGCTTCACATTTGTTTGTTATCACAATAGTTTTCTAAAATAAACCCACAGTACATAAAAGCTAAATTGCTGTATACCAAATAAAGCATTTACTGCACCATTTTCAAGTGCTACCATGAATTGATTTTATTAACCCAATTGTTGTGTTTATTGTCCGTCTGAAACTACAGTACACCATGCAAATATCATGGAAAAAGTGTTAAATTCCAGGTAAATGAAGCTTCATCAGAATACTATCTATCAATTCTAGTGCTCTTTGAGGATGGAGATTGTGACATCAGATCAGTGCAGATTAAACAAGTATGTATTACTCTTTTTCTTTTCTTCAATCCTTTTTCCCCCATTTTTTACTCTCTTAATTTCCAATATCTTGAACCACCATCTACTATATTATATATATATATATGTGTGTGTGTGTGTGTGTGTGTGTGTATGTATATATGTGTATATATATATATCAATAATTGCAAAATTTTAATAGAAAATACCAACTTAACAGTTTGGTAATTGGATGCCAAATACATTAATAATTATTAAATTAAGTAATTCGTGTATGTTAATGCTGACAGGCAACCATTAACAGGCAAGTTCTGGAGAGTGGGAAGAAATGACACATCTTTGGGGTGCAAACTTGGTCCTTAATAAGGGACCATTGAAAGCGCCATTTTCTATAAGGCTAACAACACAAACAACAAGAAAAACTGTGTTTGCCATAAATATCATCCCCAACAATTTTGCACCTAAAGTATTTAAACAGAAAAGAATCCTCTGGGAGGAGCCCATATCCCAGCAAGAATGATATTGTGCCATAGACATAATAATAATGAGAAGCCTCATGTCATCTTATATATGTGATCAATGCCTACATGAAGAATCTGCATTTTCAAAGTGGAACAAGTTAAATAGGTAGGTGGCAAAAGAAAACTAAATAAATTTTCTATGCCACTTTGCAACCAAACACAACTATAGAAACCACATTCTGCATTTTCAAAGGAGGTTTTTTTCTATCTATCAGCCACATGATAAACTTGTTTTAATGAAGCTTTTGAAGCCTAAATAACTCACTGGTTTTTACTTTTTATATTCTTTCACAAGATTTATGTGATCAATAAAATGAATATATTCTCAAGTGGTCAGAACTGTCAACCCCTGCATTGCCAACTTGTGGTGTAAGTCTACCTAATTTTCTTTCAGTATTCCAGAAAATAGACATGAAAATGTAATATAATTGAAACTATCACAATGAACAGGGAAACTATCACAATGAACAGGGAAACTACCTCAATTAAACTATTTGCGCTCTTCTCTAGCTACAATCTTGATTTTCCCTGTTTGTTGTTGCTGCAAATAGAAGAATATTTACATCTAACTTTTGTCCATCTAAGAAAAAGTAGAGATGGAAAAGTTGTTTAATAAGGGATAAATGCAGCACAATGCCGCATAAATCATAGTTAAAGTACTTATTGATAAGAACAATAAATAAAAATAGAAATGTGAGTGTAGGGATATAAATGGTCCGATCCGGTCCAGAAAAAATATGGACCGGTTCTATTCGGTCCAAAAATTTTCCCACTCCAGACCGGACCGAATAGGATTCGGTCCATACCAGTCTAATCCAATTCGGTCTAGGGGCGGTCCGGTCCGGTTTAGGGTATCCCATATGATTTAATAAGCTAAATTTGATCCAAAATCTTGCAATAATTAAATATACTTTTTTGGCCTAAGTTTATAAGTTATTAAATATATACTAGTACTATATTCATAAGAAAAATAATCATCTTTGTTAATTGTCAATTTCTAATCTCATCTAAATATTAAACAAAATACATAATTATAACTTATAGTCTATAGACTTAATACTTATACTATAAGTTATAACTAATTTTCTATATTATATATAGTTTATAGGTTGATTAGTTAATTTAATTTTCATAAGTTATATCAATTAATCAATGATATTAATGATCATTGATTATACTTCATATATAGTTAAAAACAACATTAATTATTAATATTTATAATTGCTACATGTAATCATAAGAAGAGTAATTATTAATTAGTTAATAGTGATTTAATAATACATCATGGGTTGATTAACTATAACTAATAACATTATTACATAATTTACATTAGTATATTATAAATTTATATGTTAGTGAATAGTGATAAATTAGTAATAATATATTAAATAATAATAATACTCTTATTACTGACAAGTTATTACTAATACTCTATATAGATATATTATAATTTATACTTTTATACTACAACTATTATAAATTATAATGTATTAATATTATAAGAGTATATATTATATATTAATATGTTATACTACCACTTTTAATCTATATTAATATTAATATTAAAATTTATATACTATTACTTAATATACATATATATAAAAATAAAATAAAAAATTTATGTATGCATTCGATCCAGTCTGGTCCGTTCTAGGGACAGAACAGACAAATGTTCTCTCCCTGGACCGGACCGAAAATTTTCGGTCCATACAAAAATTGGACCGGATCGGGTCCAATTTTTTATATGGTCCATAGAAAATTTTCGGTCCATAAAAAAATTGGACAAGTCTTGATCTGGTCCAACCGATCTGGTCCGATCCACTAGTACGATTCGATTTTTTTTACAGCTCTACGTGAATGGGTTATTCTTAACAATATAAGTTTATCCATATTAATATTAATATTAATATTTCTGCACTAAACCTAGTAATATCTGCACTAACCCTCTAATGAGGGGAGATAAAGGAACAGCATCTTGGATAACAAAGTATAAGAAACACAAAGGGATAATACATACCATTCAATTCTTCAACTTGTAAGAATGAAAAAATGCTCAGATCTTGGTATTTCTGAATGTATTTCACAAGTGAAGGCTATTATGCAGAAATTGAATCTGCTCAACGAACCTAAGCATTACCATTTTTTGTGGCAATCCAAGGAATTAGTGATAAAGTACTTGGGTGAAGCCCAAGATTTTTTTGGGTGTGTATGTCTGTTTTTTATTTCCCCTCTTATTTAAGAGAACTTGAACCCAAATATAACCAATACTAAAGAATTTCAATCCTAACCAAACAGAACCAAATGATTTGTTTCGACTCCAATGATGAGGACAAGGTGAAAATATTATTGCAATGGCTGGCTTTACTGCTCAGATATCCAAAGTCATGGATTTTAAAGGTTTTGGGTGTGCATAATTTAAGCCTAGACTAAAGGAAGATGATGGTACATGAATGCATATTTTTTATTTTTTCTGTTAGCTCTTCCAAACCAAAGAAAACACATTGGACAAAATTTTGGGGGCGGATGGCCAAGAGAAACAAAAAGACATTCATTTGCCCTGCATTAGGAATAATCAGTAAGATATTTTATAAATTAAATATTGCCATGTTAATAAAATAAGTAGGGATGAACAAATTGGCAGCTTTCCCGACCCGACCCATTAAACCAAAATATGCCGAACCGAAAGCCCGACTCGATAACATATGAAATCGGAAGCGGGTATTCTGTTACCCGATTAAAACCCCCAAAATGCGTTTGATCTCGCCAAATCCAGAACATTCCGACTCTTTCTTCCTCTGATTTCTTCTCATAGCGATTTTTGATTCACACAAGACCCTCAAAACGATGGACCATGGTTTAGATTGTGCTCAGGCGACTCAATCTCGACGGAGAGCACAAGTCGATTCACATCCGTAGACGCCCTTGAGCAACAATATTTTGTTTGGCTTCAAATCGTGTTCACCTCCCCGTGTTCACATCTGCATCGACGCCATACACAGGTTCAAATCGTGTTTGCCCTATCACTTTCCGATCATCGACGAAGACGTTTGCTTTTGTTGAGAGATTTTCCACCAAACAAAATATTTTCATTTCTGATTGAGTTGAAGCCAAACAAAATATTGTTGCCCAGCAATGTATTAAATCTTCTTTCTTTAATTTTGTTGAGAGATTTGCTATCATTGTTCGGATTCTAATTCCGATTTGGTTTAAGGCTTCAAAGCAGGGAAAGATAATATGCCGATATCGGGTAATCGGTCAAACGGGTGTCGGCCAATCGAAATGGCTCTGCAATCGGATCGAGTCGGAACTGGGCTTATTAGGTCTATTCGGGTCGGGTGAACAACCCTAAAAATAAGTCATGGTGTATTTTGTCAACAAAAAGACAAACCCACCCAAGGCTTGGGAGCCAAGCATTTATTGAAAAAAACAAATAAAAACCGCAAAATCATTCAAAATTCTTAGGGGCAAGAGATGCTAGTATGAATAAAGTTTGGAGAACATTAAAAGTATACAAAATGAATTGCATGAAATTATCAATATCAAATCTTAATTCCTTGAGAGTATCCATAATTTTCGATATTGCATAAATCACAAGCTTCAACAATAAGTCAGAAGGCATGATTGCCACATAACCAGGGTGCCAGGTTTTTGAAACTTCATTGTGGCATCATATTAATCTGATGTTAAGAGATATGATGGACCAAATCATGCACTCACAAATTTCTAGTTTCATGTTAACTTCTCTCTATGTAAGGGCTAATAACCAGAACAATCTTCATTAAATTGCAAGTATGTTCCCAATTCCATCTTTATTACACAACTCAATCGAATTTCAATATTTTTCCACAATAATTTGAAAACTATGGGAAACAAACCACCAAATTAGAATATAAACTTTTGTGAGATCCAAATGCATGATCTAATTAACATTAAACAACTCGATGATAAATAGTATCTCAGGCAATGAAAGAAAAACACTGAATAAATAACATCAAAAGTTGAATAAATAACCTCAAAAGAGATTAATTGCATAAAAAATGAACAACTTATAGGGATTCAAGTTCAAGAAAGAATACACCAGACAAATTGTTTACCTTCTAATTCGATCATCCCACCATAAAAGATATATCACATTAGAGTGCCGATCACCACAATATACAATGAAAGTTGCCAATTAGAAATAGAGGACTCATCCAAACAGCCAATAAAAAATAGCAGCACAACCAAATCCTACAATGCAATGAAAATAGAATCTAATCCAAAGTTAAAAGTTCCTAATGTAGGTGAATACATATTTAATGGATTTAAATAGCAACACAACCAAACCCTACAATGCTCAAAAATCCTTTCAATCGGTTTAAATTTGAATACATATTTAATGTAGGTGAAAGGTATAAAAAATTCATTAGAAGAGTATAGGCCTAACCTTTTTATTTAAATGACTTTAGATTCTGGAAGTACGAGTGCGTGACACATGGAAAATGCCTTGGTCTAGAGCCTTCCATGTATTTCAAGGATGCAATTGATCTTAAAACTCGCTTTGTTCCTTATGCGGTTTACTTGCCTTGTTCAAATCTAACAGAGGGGCTTCGACGAAGCTCGGAAACCAGCTTATGGTCCAAGTAGCGGCGGGAAGGTGGCGAGATTACGGCGGCGCTAGTAATGGAAACTATTGTACAAAGTAGAGAGAGAGAGAGAGAGAGAAGATGTCGCAGGGTTGGAGGAAATATTGGGAAATTAAATTTTATTTCGGCTACTTTTTATTAGTTGATAGAAAAAAATATTTGAAATTGGCAAAAGTGGCTTTTTGCCACAAAATTTATGTTGTTAGAAATGAATATAGTCACAAATACTAATTTTTTTTTTGTATTGACGCAGGATCATGCCCATCTCAACAGAATATACAAAATTAAGCAAATTAGCATCTCTAGCTAGATTGTGAGCCACTTTGTTTCATTTTCTTCTTACATGTATAACAGACCAATCTTTAAATATAGTGACCTGTTCCTGATATCTTCGAGTATCAAGCCTGTAGACAACCAGTTTTCCTTTTGGTTATTAATAGCTGAGACAATTTGTTTAGAGTCCCCTTCAAGGATGATCTTGTGGATTCCCAACTGAGCTCCAAAACTGTTTGCTTCCAGTGCACCAATAGCCTCTGCCATAAATTGAAGGGTCTGGTTCCAGTCTTCTGAAATTTTTGGAGGAGGCTAATGTTTTCCCTGTGCTGTCCCTTATAATTATATCCAATACTAATAATACCTTGATCTTTATTGATAGCAGTATCCCAATTAAGTTTGTGAACCCCTTTTGGTGGTGGTTTCCAATTGGTAGGCTCTGGAGGTGTTTCTTTTGGTTTAATTGTTGCTATCCCGAATTTCATGCAAGAGATCTCAAGCCATCTTTGCAACAAAGTTTGGAGTTTTGAGTTCCTATCTGCAAATGAAGTGATTCCTCCTCATCCATACTTTTTTGCCACCATTGAGAATTCCTCAAGAAGGTCTTTCTCCTTGTGGAAAAAAACATCAGAGATGAGTTCCTTAAGATTGTGTTGAGAGGAAGACTTCTTTAGTGCCCACCAATTGTTAATACTCCAAGTTGGTTGGAAGATGATATAACGCTTATATAGGGAAATGCTAGGGATCCCGATTTTGGCTCCCAATCGACGTGGACATCCACGTTTCAAATTACTCTTCCAAATTACTCCCCCCTCCCGTGTGTAAAGACCCAAACTTATAGGCTTCCATTTTGGTTCCCCATTTTGTTGACCCATAACCCCTACAGCTTCCATTTCCAGCAACAATCCCAAGCCCCGTGTGCGGAGTCCATTGCAAACAAAGGGAAGCCAAGACAAAGCAACAATATAAAAAAGTAATGAAAGCCTAAATAAAGGGAGAGAATGACCTGTTGCAGAAGATTTCGAGAAGCCAAAAAATAAAATGTCGAGATTCAAGAAGCACCCAAGTCCACAAGAAAAAAAAAACAAATTGAAAAAATAAGAAAGCCGAAAAAAAAATCCCCAGACCTCAAGTAGAGACTGCTGAAAAGGCCAAGACATAGAAAACCAAAATATCGACCTGCAAGCAAAGAAAACTGAAAACCCAGAAACACAAGGACACAAGCATGGTAGGCCCGCACTGGGGAAGCATAGCATAAGGAGGAAATGGAGCCCGGATAGTGGAAGAGTTAGGGGAGGTCGGGTCATTTGACGGAAATGGAAAGTCCAGCTTTGCACGAGAATAAGGTTTGAGACCAGCACTATTATGACAAGCAAAAGGAGTAGCGAAGGTAGCCCACCCTTTTTTGGCTTAGAGCGGAGCAGAGAAGAATGAGTTGGATATACACTAGCCACTTTCTTAGCATATCTTCTTTTCGACCTGAGGGAAGTGCAATCAAGATTCAACTCATTGGAAGTACGACATCTCCAATACCCTCAAACTACTGTTGCGACAATCACAAGGACAGAGAGGGTTGCCAAAATCAATACTAGATGCTGTTTTGACAGCCTCTTAGTCTCAAAATTGCCAAAAATAACGGAAGAAGCTTGCGCTAACAACCACCTAGCATCAGAGATACCCAAAAAACCAAGGAACCGAAAATCCCAAAAGAGAACAGGCTCATGACAGCCATAGAAATACTGAAAAACATCAGGTTCACCACTGGTTAACACAAACCAGATCGAAATTCAAGGGGGTTGGGGTTGTTGCCGAAGTTTGGGTCGTTGTTGGAGATGGAAGCTGTAGGGGTTACAGGTCAACAAAATGGGGAACCAAAATAGGAGCCTACGGGTTGGGTCTTTACACGCGGGAGGGGGGAGTGATTTGGAAGAGTAATTTGAAACGTGGATGTCCACGTCGATCGGGAACTAAATTAGGGATCCCAAAATTAGAATTCTTAGCATTTTCGCTTATAAAAATTAGGTTCAGCTTGAATACTAGTTCTAATAAGATAAGATATTTTGAATAGTAATAAAATATTTTGAGATTAGATAATTTGTAAAAAATTGTATGTTTGAGGAGTGAGATGAGATGAGGTAGTTTTGACTTTTTTGAGATTTTATAAATATATAGATCTCACTTGACTTTTTTGATAAGATGTGTACTTTTTACTATTTGAATACTATTCATGCAAGAAATTATTATGATGAGTTTAGAAATTTATAGATAAAATAGAGATGAAATGATTTGTTACTATTTAATACTGTTCATGTTGGAAAATATTTGAGATGAACTTGAAAGTTTATAGATGAAATAGACATGAATATTATGATTTAGTTGCATAGATCACTTCTAGTTCTACCATACAAACCGACCCATATGAGATATATAGTTTTATCTTATTTGGGTAACCAAACAGAGTCTAGGTTTGACCTTAATAAAAGCAATATACATTATAAACTTATAAAGTATGTTCTGAATAATAGCATTTTGTGAGTTTTATTGACATGATTGTAAATTTTTAGATTAAAATTTTTGCAATAAGTTGAAATAAGAGCGAATTCCATTTATAATTAATTTAACAAAGTTATAATGAGTTTAACAAATAAAACTTTTGAATCTTTTAATAAACGAAGCAACACATTTAGCACCAAGCAAGGGTCTTGTAATTCACAACATACCTTTTACAATGAGTTTTTTTTCTCTCCCGTCGTTAAGTTGTCGTTATAAGTTCATTGCTATTTAAAAGTAGCGGATTAGCTACGGCTTGTAGTTGATTAACTCTCTCGTTTTCTATTTTTTTTTTCCTCTCTAGGCTTCCTACGTAGAGGCATTTTTATTGCCCGAGTGCAGCATTCTTCTTAGTGTAGATTTAGGCTATTATGGTCAAGATCTATGGAGGAAGATCTCAATCTGTTATACAATCGCCTTTCTTTGACTGAGTAGGAGATTGAGGAGCCGGATAAGTTAGAAGATGCAGTCTTGCATGGGGAAAAGTGTTTGTTTCTTAAACTGTTGCCTGAGAAGCATTATAACAAAGAAATGCTCAAAGCCATGATGAGGAGAGCTTGGAGGCCAGTGATGTGCATTTGTTTCCATGACATGAATGACAATTTGATTCTTGCAAAATTTGAAGATAAAAGGGATAAAGAACGTGTGATCCAAGAGGGGCCATGGTCATTTGATAAGCATATTGTTTTTTGTGAAAGAACTGGAAGGTTGGCAACATGTTTATCAGAACACAGGCTATCTTCTGGATTCGTCTGCATGATCTCCCTTTTATGGCTAGAAATTATTGTGTGGGTCGATTGGTAAGTAACAAAATTGGCATTATTGAGGAGGTGGATTTGGAAAAGGGTGAAATAGCTTGCAGAGAGTGATTACACCCAAAAAATTATGCGGTAGTTGTAGTGAAGTCTTGGAATGTCGATTCTATAAGGAGACAAATTAAAAAAACTAAAGAAAAAACAACAAAAAAATTGAAGAAAATATTTAAATGATTAATGTAAGAATAAAAACTAATTTTAAATGCAAATTAAAACAAAACAAAGTGATTAATGAAAAAATGATCTAATTTGACAAATAGTAAAGTATTGAGAATCCCTTGCACATATCCGATATTTTAATTATTCTTAATTTATTGATAACTTAATTGACAATTTAATTTCAAAATTTCCAATTGGAAGATATAAAATTATAAACCAACATTATACCAAATATAACCATTTGAAAAATCATTCATCACTTTTAAATCATACAAATTGTTATCCACATTGAGAAAATCTAATAATGACAATATACTCAGGGAGCGATACTGTAGCAGAGAATTAAATCAATATAGACAATCAATTGATCCAAACAAAATCAGGAAACTAATCTATTTAATATAAAAAATATGACTGAATCTATAAACATAATAAACTCTATGATTATTCGGAGAAGAAAACATCAACAAGATATTGAGAATGGTAAAATAAAAAGTTTTAATAAATTAAAAATCAAATATATGAATTAAAAATAATCAAAAGTATTATATAGTATACAAGTTTATCGCTAATCCTATTTTAAAATTTAGTTACTCATAATCATGATAGACAACAAAAATCTCAAAAAGAAAAATTATGAAAACGCCGGTCATATGAAATTTGTCTCTCATATGCGCGTTCACCTACGTATTCGTCTCTCTCCATCTCTTTTTGTGTAAAAAAAAAAAAATGGCGCTCTCTTGGTAAACTTCCGTTTTTATATGTGTCGTGCCCATTGTGTGTTTAAAGTCATGTGGTGCGTTTTGTTTCCAAGTCACAGTGGAATTCAAGTTGCCGTATTCAACTAATATTGAAGTGAGCCGAAAGAATTAATTTAAAGTGGGCCTCTCCTTTTCCAGCCATAACAATGCATGATGCCCATTTGAGTAAGTCCAATTGCAAGAACGTGTGTGGGCCATGTGAGATTTAAGATCGTGGCTATGCTTCCATGTGAAGTGCTACTTGGCCCAAAGTGATGAGGTCCAATTGCAAGTAATTTCTCACCTATCAAAAGTGCAATATTTAAGATTTAGAATATTATAAAAATATGCTTAAACATATCTCAATATAAATATAAATTAAATTTAATAATATAAATTATTTCTCATTATTTCTATTTACATTTTAACAATTTAATCCAATATCAGGATATTTAAAATGTACTTTCGCATACTCATCACACCCCTAACCTGCTCATTGTTAGTCTTTAGCAACTTTTATGTCAAAACAACGAAAAAGACCAAAGAAAATTACACATAAAGGCAACCAAGTCACACTTTTCAGATTCACATATCAAAACAAATTCAGGAATTCAATAATCCTATTACAAGCAATTCACCTATGACAATCCATAGAGTATGTGTGTGTGTTCCAAATTATATTTATCTAACCAGAAGTCCTGATACATGCAACATCAAGAGCATCTCAAGTAAAAGGTTCACATCCATAACTTATGAGTATAAAAGTATTTTGTGTGAGGGTTCTCTTTATGGAGTTGACAATAGGTGTACACACATTTTCATGAGGAATTAGGCAATTCTGTAGAAGCAACAAGCAAACATTGATCTTATGATAGGAATACTAATAATTGAGACTTCCAACACTCTTTTTAAAAGTCTACTTAGGATCAAAATGATTAACACAAAAATGTTGTAATATGGCTCGAGACAAGGGATATACGAAGAAAAAGTTAAAAATGATTTAAAAACTTTCAAGTATATACAAGAGAAATTTATTGAAAATCATAACAAACCACACTTATCATTTGATGTACTCGTCAAATTTTCAGAACACTGAATAACAATACATTTCACTTTTTCTTCTTCTTCTATTTCCTTTTTCTCTCTCTTTTTTTTACTCACAAAAAAAAATAATGCAAATTTCACATCTAATATACACTTGGAAGTAATAATTGTAAGAAAAATCAGTGTATTGACTATACTCCAATGTGGAGAGCTATGAATGATATAGACATATGAAAAGAAAAGGTTACATGTGTTTGTTGACTCAAGGTTTGCTACAAAAGGGTTTATGATTGAAATGGTTAATTTGAAAGATTCAAACGTTAATTTTAAGTTGACTTTTGTCATATTCCAAGTATACTACCATCTTACCTCAAATCATATAATACTATTCTTAAAAGAAGTACCCAATTTAACAGATTAATGGACGCTTCTCACAATTCTTACATTTGTAAGCTCTCAATTCTCTCTCAAATTTTATATGAATACTTAAGTAAAAGACTTTTCTAATTACATGTGTCAAACCACTATCTCACCACAAAACTTGGATAAGTGCATTAAAAATTCTGTGAATGTTTTGGTAAAATGATTAAAATGAATTTGTTGAATTAACCAAGATAGCCATAAATGAGCATGAGTACATATGTGAAACGATGTCTGTGTGATGTCATATAGTTCTGACAAGCATTTTAAATACTAAATTTGCATTCCCACCCCCCAACTTAAATAAAATATTGTCCTCAATATTTAACGATCAAAATTGAATGGAAAATGACTGAAAATGGTACAATACACCTGATGAGTGACGGGGGTAGCTCGCTGGACACCAAAGATGGCAACTAAACTGATAAAATGAAACTAACTTGCAAGCAAAGGCAAAAAAAAAAAAAAAAACAATAACAAAGAAAAGGTAAAAAAAATAAAATAAATGAAAACGAAAACAAAACAAAACATACTTGCATGGCGTGATCAAGATTGATAGACTGGGTCTAAAAGTGGAATTTCTTCCACTTTCAGAACTTACCTATCAATCAATATTTTAAGACGCTTACCATTTATTTTAAAAATCCAACCATCTAAAGGATGCTTTATTTTTACTGCCCAATTTTCAAAAAACATTCTTCACTACAAAAGAGCCGGTCCACTTAGACTGAAGCTTTCACGAGTGTTTATGGAGTCTAGAATTATATAAGAACAGCCAATCATTAGGCTTAAATATTTTTCTCAAAATATTTTTATCATGAAACACTTTCATTTTAGCCTTATAGGTTCTAGAGTTCTCATAAGCATCATTTTTTAACTTCTCTAACTCAGTCAACTGAAATTTTTTAATCTTACTTGCTTCTCACATGTCAAAATTGAAATACTTGATGACCCAATAAGCTCAAGGCTCGAGCTTCACAAGTAAGTGGCAAGGCTTTCCAAAAATAAGCCTATAAGGTGATATGCCTAAAGAAGGTTTGAAAGCTGTACGATAAATCTAAAGCGCATCAACTAGTTTCAAAGACCAATTTTTGCGATCTGAGTTTATCATTTTTCTAACATTTACTTAATTTCTCTCTTTGCAAGTTCTATATGTCTACTTGTCTAAGGGTGGTATGCAGTAAAAATTTTATGGACCACTCCATATTTCCTCATTAAAGCTTCAAAAGAACGGTTGAAAAAATATGTACGCCAGTCACTAATGATAGCACGTGGTGTACCGAACAGAGATAACACATTTTTTTTGAGAAATTTAATCATCGTCTTATTATCATTGCTCCTGCAAGCTTCTACCTATACCCATTTTGACACATAATCTATTGCCACAATAATATATTGTTATCCAAACGAATGAGGAATTAGTCTCATTAAATTAATGCCCTAACAATCAAAAATTTCAATTATTAAAATTGGGTTTAAGGGCATCATATTACTACGAGACATAATTCCTAACTTTTAACATTTTGACATGAGCGACAATAGAAGTTTTCATTCTTAAACAAGGTGGGCCAATAAAATCCACATTGCAGAATTCTTGCATCACCACAAGTTTGGGAGTGACAAAGTTTCAAGACGCTAGCAATTTATTTATCAGGGATGCAATGCCTTAAAATTTGGTCAGGGTAATATTTAAAAAGAAAAGGATCGTCCCAATATAAATTATGTATCACATTCATGAACTTCCTCCTATCCTAGGCACTCCAATCCATCGGTATCTCACCTACAACCAAATAATTCATAATATGAGTAAACCATGGAAGAGAAATAATATAAAGTAGATACTCATTGGGAAAGTCATCCCTGATTGACAGGTAATTAGAGATGTCATCCAATGTGAGCTTCGAGAGATGGTCGGCCACTATATTCTCAACTCCTTTCTTGTCTTTGATAGTAATGTCAAATTCTTGTAAAAGTAAAATCTATTATATTAGTCGTGCCTTAACATCCTTCTTTGTAAGAAGGTACTTAAAGGCTGCGTAATTTGTTAAAATAATAATAGGAGAACCAATCAAGTAAGCACGAAACTTATCCAAAGCAAACACTATAGCTAGCAACTCTTTTTTCAGTGTTGTATTTCATCTTAGCACTATTTAGAGTCCTATTAGTATAATAAATGACAAAGGGCTTCCCCTCCCTTCGCTGTCCAAGCACAACACCTACAACATAATTACTAGCATCACATATAATCTCAAAAGGTAAATTCTAATCAGATGACTGCATTATGAGTGTTGAAGTAAGCTTGCCAATTAGTGTTTTAGAGGCCTCTTGATAAGCTTGTGTCCACTCAAATGGGTATCTTTAGCTAGGAGGTCACATAGTGGTCTGGATATGGTGAAAAAGTTCTATATGAACCTCTATAAAAACCTACATGACCAAGAAAGGATCTCACATCCTTTATTGTCCTAGGTGTAAACAACTAGAAATTAATTCAATTTTAGATTGATCAACCCCTATCCCCCTGGAAAAAATAATATGCCTTAAGACAATACTTGAAGGTACCATAAAGTGGCATTTTTCTCAATTTAAGATCAGTTCCTTCTCCTCACAATGAGTCAACATTTTCTCTAGATTCAATAAGCATAGATCAAAAGAAGATCAAAAAGCAGTCAAATCATCCATAAAAACTTCCATGCAATTTTCAACCATGTCATTAAAAATACTCATTATACAACGTTAAAAAGTACCAAGTACATTACACAATCCAAATGGTATTTTACGAAAAGCATAAATACTAAAAGGACAAGTGAAAGTGGTTTTATCCTAGTCTTCTAATGCAATTTCAATTTTATAGTAACCAGAATAACCATCTAAGAAACAATAGAAAGGATCATCAGTTACACGCTCAAGCATTTGATCAATAAAAGGGAGAGGAAAATGGTCATTCCAGGTGGCAGCATTCAATTTTCTATAATCAATGCACATCTGTCACCCAATCACAAGTTTTGTAGGGACTAATTTCCTAGGTCATTCTTTACCACATTAAAACCTGATTTTATAGGAACAACTTGTGTAAGACTAACCCATTTACTATCAATATTAGGATATGTGATTCCTGCGACTAACAGTTTTAACATCCCATTCTTCACCACTTCTTTCATAGTGGAATTTAGCCTACGCTAGGGGTCTCTACGAGGGCTTGTTCCTTCCTCCAAATTAATTTTATGAGAACAAATCAAGGGACTAACACTTTTTATATAAGCAATGCTCCAACCTAAGGCTGACTTATGCTCACTTAGGATCCAAATTAATTTCTCACCTTGAAATTTAGACAATTCAAATGAGATAATAACATGGAAAGTATCACCTGGACTAAGGAAAGCATGCTTCAAACCCTTAGGCATAGGTTTTAATTCAATTTTGGGTGCTTCCACACTTGAAGAAATCCGTCTTTCACTTTTCTCAGACAACTTCTCAAATTTCGATTGCCATACCCGTATGCTATAATCTTGAGTTCTATTAACAATAGCGTAAATATCAACTACACCAGATGGATCAGTAATAGAATCAAACTCAGAATTAACAAGAAAATACTTAAAAGGATTAAAATACTCCCTTATCCATAAGTGAATCAATCATATATGTCTGATGGTATCCATGATCATCTTCTGGTTATTTTGCAATATGAAAAATGTTTCTCTCAAGAGTCATATTTCCGAAAGACAATTTCATGAGTCCACTTCAATAATTAATAAGAGCATTAGCAATAGCAAGAAAATGCCTACCTAAAATTGAAGGGATTTTAGAAGTAGTATCAACAATAGAACTAGTGTCAAGGATTAGAAAATCAACATGATAATAAAATTTATCAATTTGAATTAGAACATCCTCTATTACACCTTGGGGTACTTTAATTGAACGGTCAGCTAATTGCAATTGCCCAGCAGTTGGTTTGATTTCCCAATTTCAACTGCAAATAAATAGAATATGGCATTAAATTCACATTAACTCCTAAATCTAGCAAAACTTGCCCAAATTCATGATTGCCAATTCTGCATGCAATAGTTGGACAATCATGATCCTTATACTTAGGAGGAATCCGCTCCTTAATTAGAGCTCTAACTTTCTTTGTCAGAAACGTTGTCTTCTTCACATGGTGTTTCCTCTTAATTGTACACAAATCCTTGAAAATATTTGTATAAGTAGGAACTTGTTTAATCACATTAAAAAAAGGAAGATTGACTTTTACCTGCCTGAGATTATCTAGGCTTTCATTGTTAGGATCCAAAGTTAGCTTGCTTGATTTTAAAGGATGAAGAAATGGTACCTTAACAGAGCTTTTCGTCACCTCAGGTTCCTTGGGCAGCTCGGCAATACTAATATCTTGATCATTTTCCACATCTGCTTTGTTCATTGTTGGAGTGTAATGTCTCACCATTTCGTGTTACAATGAAATTCACATCCTTAAAATCTCTTACACCATGTGTTAACCATGGGGTGTGGACTAAGTTTGAGAAGAGAAATTACCATGCTCATTCACACTCAAGGAGCTCATCAATTTAGACACTTGGCACTTTATCTCCTTGTTTTCTTTAACAACTTGCATAATCAAATATTCAGATTTTTGGTTAGTCTTACTCTTTGCCTCAATAAAAGTATGCAAAGTGTCTTCTAAAGGACTCCTAGAAAATGAAGTTGTATAATATTGCATAATCACTACCCTAACTTGTAGGTCTCAGAGAAAGGTGCAAAAGACTTTTTGTACATACCTAAGACATTACATTGTTCCTTATACATCTTCCCATCTCAGCAAATGTGGGTCACTCTTGGGCGAGATGATTTATCCCGCCACATACAAAACATGGTTGAAATGACTATGCATGATTAGCCAAGTGTGTTGGCTTTAGGTCCTTAGTTTTTAACAACTCTAACTCGCTATTAAGTATTTCAATCTTAACATTTAGGTTATTCTCCTCCCTAAGATGGTAAATTTCACCACCATTTGGGTTTCCTACACGTTGTAACCTATATGTGCTCTCAGTAGCACTAGGTCCAATCCAAGTGTGAGCTTTTTCAATAAGTTCATTGAGATACTCTATGACCTTATTAAGGTTTTTCTGTAAGAAATCACTATCACACATTATCTCCATAAATTGGCACTTTCTAGGTATAAGTCCCTCACAGAAGTAACTCACTTGGTGCCAACCTTCATACCCATGGTGAGGGCACATACTCAATAACTTTTTAAATATTTTCCAAGATAGATACAAAGTGTCACTGTCATTTTGTGCAAAGGTGGAGATCTGTCGTTTTAAAATATTGGTCTTATGTTGGGGAAATTATTTATTAAAAAAAACCTGAGTCATCTCATTCCATGACTCAATAGATCGTGGTCTCAGCGAGTATAGCCAACTCTTAGTTCTATTCTTTAAAGAGAAAGGAAAGAACTTAAGTCTCATAATGTCATCAGTTGCATTTTCAATATGATAAGTCGCAACTGCTTTCTCAAACTCCCTAATGTGCACATATGAGTTTTTATTTTCCAAACCATAAAATGTAGGGAGTAATTGTATTACGCCCGTTTTAACATCAAGTTGATAAGCATTGGGTGAAAACATGATGCATGATGGTGTGGTTGTGCGTGTAGGGTGAAGGTAATCCTGAAGAGTCTTAGTGGGTTGATTATCGTGTTCACTCAAATTTTCAAAAACAAAAGAATTACCAAACAAATGATTAGAAAAATTAGATTTTGAATCTAACTCAAATATAGGTCTACAAGCAAATCGACCTAATGCATCCCTATACCTATTATGCAAGATAACAATTAAAAAAAATAAAATAAAAAATGCGACACTAAAAAAAACTACGAAAAAAAATAAAATAAGATAATAATGTAGCAAGCAAAAAGAGGGAACGAATTTACCGCTTTTACAAACTGTTGAAAAGAAAAAATATCTAATGATTCTTCTATCATTTCCTAGACAATGGTGCCAAATTTTGATTATGCCAAAAGAATAACGCAATAGTTGTAGTGTAGCCTTGGGATGTCAATTCTAGAGGGAGACAGATTAAAAAAGCAAAAGAAACAACAAAAAAAACTAAATAAAATAATTAAATGATTAATGGGAGAATAAAAACTAATTTTAAATACAAATTAAAATAAAATAAAATGATTAATGAAAAAAGTATTCAAATTTGACAAATAGTAAATGTTCGAGAATCTCTTGCACATATCAAATTTTTAATTATTCTTAATTTATTGATAACTCAATTAAGAATTTAATTCTAAAATTTTCAATCGGAAGATATAGAATTATAAACCAAATGTAACCATTTGAAAAATCATTCATCACTTTTAAGTTACACAAATTGTTATCCATATTAGGGGTGTAAATGGTCCGGTCCGATCCGGGAAATTTGTGGACCGATTTCATTCGGTCCAAGAATTCTCTCACCCTGGACCGGACCGAACAGGAGTTCGGTCCATACCGGTCCGGTCCAATTCGGTCCAGGGGCGGTCCGGTCCGGTCCAGGGGTGCCCCATATGATTGAATGGGCTAAATTTAATATATAATTCTACAATAATAAAATATTTTTTTGGTCTAAATTTAATTACTATAAATTATAATATGTTAATATTATAAAAGTATATATTATATATTAATATGTTAGTATATATTATATATTAAGTATGTTAGTAAATTATAACTAATAGTCTAATAGTTTAATAAGACTTTCACATTAGTACATGTTAATAAACTATAACTAATAAGTAATAACATTATGACAATTTATATTAGTATATTATATATTTATATGTTAGTAAATAGTGATAAATTATTAATAATATATTAAATAATAATAATACACTTATTATTTATATATTAATATATAAGAGTATATATTATCTATTAATATATTAGTTAATATTAAATATTAAGTATATTAGTAAACTATAACTAATAATCTAATAGTCTAATAATATTATTACATTAGTATATTATATATTTATATGTTAGTAAATAGTAATAAATTAGTAATAATATATTAAATAATAATAATACACTTATTATTTATATGTTAATATTATAAGAGTATATATTATATATTAATATATATTAATATTAATATTAAAATTTATATATTATTATTTATATATACATATATTTAAAAAAAATTTTAAAAAAAAAATAGGGATTCGGTCCGGTCCAGGGGAATGAACTCCTTGGACCGGGACCGGACCGGAATTTTCCGGTCCATATATTTTTTGGACTGGACCAGACCGAACTCCAACCAGTCCGGGACAACCGGTCCGGTCCGGTCCGCCGGTCCGGTTCGGTCTTTTTACACCCCTAATCCATATTAAGAAAATCCAACGATGATAATATATTCAGTGAGCGATATTGCAATAGAGAATTAAATCAATATAGACAATCAATTGATCCAAATATAATCAAAGAACTAATTCATTCAATAGAAAAAGTATGATTGAATCTATAAACGGAATAAACTCTATAATTATTCGGAGAAGACATCAATAATATATTAAGAATGATAAAACAAAGAGTTTTAATAAATTAAAATCAAATATATGAATTAAATATAAATTAAAATACTATCTAGTATGTAAGTTCATCTCTAACCTTATTTGAAAATTTAGTTATTCATAAATATGATAGATAACAAAAATCTAAAAAAAAACAATTACGAAAACGCCGGCTATATGAAAGTCGTCTCTCGTATGCACGTTCGCCTCCATGTTCGTCTCTCTCCATCTCCTTTTGTTAAAAAAAAGGGCGCTCTCTTGGTAAACTTTCATTTTTATATGTGCCGTGGGCCCGTGCCCATGTTTGATTGAAGTCATGCGGTGTGTT